>JAIOJX010000027.1:67634461-68848628 GCA_022376925.1 Tragulus kanchil
TGTCTGCCCTACTTCGCGGGCCAGGGAGGCTGGCCGCGGGCCAGGGCTGGGCTCACGTCAGCAGCCGCCAGGGAAGGGAGAGAATAGAGTCTCTAGGGAGGCCTGCAGCCTCATGGGCTGAGAACAGGTGAAACCAGATCACCTTCATGCAGAGATGGAGGGGAGATGCAGATGCGGGGCCTACCCCAAGCCGCGGAGACCCCACAGAGCGCCTTGGCGGCCCCCCTCCAAAAGTTGCTGCTCACCACACGGGCTGGAGGTGCACAGCCCACCCGGAGCATCTTGGTGTCTCCCCACCTCTGATTCCCAGCCTCCCAGTGTCCTCTCTGTAGGCTTAACATCCCGGTCGAATAAGGTAATGAGATAGCCTCTCCTGTGCTCTTGTACGGCCTTAAAATTAGGGCTCCCATCCTGGGCTCTGGCGCCCTGTTAGTTCAAGCCTTGCTCAGACGGACCGACCCTTTGTGTCTGAGACCGGGGCCCCCGAGCGCCAGTCCACTCGCTGGCGGCACGGAAGCTATTGGGTGCGCCAAGATAGTTACAGATTCTTGGCTCCGCCCGAGTTTCTGATTCCGTAGGTTCAGGGTGGAGCCCGTGCTGATCGGTATTTATTTTTAAACACTCGAAGGGATTCTGACGCCCGTCCAGGTTTGGGAGTCAGTGTTGTTGGAAAAAGAGCCCCAGAGCGGCGTCGGGGAGCTCTGGATGCCCTGTTCACCGCTGGGGCTTGTCTCTCGTGTGCCTGCGCGGGGCTGGCTCGATGGCTTTGGGCATCTGGTTCCTCATCAGGAATCCAGAGCGAATGATTCTCCCTGTGTCCTCTCTGTAGGATTAGCATCCCGGTCGGATGAGGGAATGAGACCGCGTCTCCTGGGCTCTTGTTTCTGCCTTAGAATGAGGGTTCCAGGCTGCTCCTCAGCCCTGTCCGGGCATCCTGCTTCCGACCTCCAGGGATGCAGATGAGGGCGTGCCGTCCAGCCCCACTTCTAGGAACAGTGACTTGGGTGTGCCGGCGATGGCTCAGGAGGTGCCTTACTGATTCTGGAAAGCGGAGGAGGGAGAAGGGAAGGAGATCCCCCAGGGCCAGGCCTCTGAGCGCTCGTCATCCTCGGCTTGTGTGTCCTTCCTCCCGGCCCACGCCGAGCCCCTCTGTGTTTCAGGTCGCAGTCACCGCACGGGAAGATGTGCCTGCCTTCGGCCCAGCCCTGCCCAGCCCTCCTGTCTTCCGGAAGGTAAGGAGCTCTCCTTTCTGCCCCTCTCATGTCTGAGACTCCAGGTTTCCACACCTGATTGGCCAGGGTCTCAGGGGGGCCGAACTGGGCTAGAACTTTCAGGAGAGCCTTCAGCAGGACCAGGGCAGTCTCCTCACCTGGGGTCTCTCCCCACCTCTCCCTGGGCTGCCAGCTTGGCCTGCACAGGGCCTTTTGTCCAGGTGTTTGACCCTGGGGTTGCCTTCCTGCTAAAAAAAAAGGGTTTTTACGCCATGCTCCTGTCCCAGGAGCCTTGGGCACAAGTGGCCTGCCGTCGTGGAAATGCCACTATGGGTGTGACAGGTTGGTTCCCCAGCTCCCAGGGAAGCTGGTTGTCACGTTGGCCACTGAGCAGGTGGGGCTTGGGCTGGGATAAAAATGCTGACGTTTCAGAAGGGGACCTTCCAGGGGCTCTCCCCAGACCCCCCTGGTCTGCCTCCCTCTTCCAGTAGCTGAAGCCCTTTGAATAGCAGCTGCAAGCGTGGGATGTCTTGTCTGTTTCAGGGCCCGGAGTTTAGGGAGTTTCTACTCACCAAGCTCACCAATGCAGAGAATGCTTGCTGCAAGTCGGACAAGTTTGCAAAGCTGGAGGTGAGAGTCGTTTCTGATCTTCCTCCTGCCTTCCCGGACTGTCTCGTTCTGGCGGCTCTGATGGGCAATGATCCAGAGCGAATGATTCTCCTGTGTCCTCTCTGTAGGATTAGCATCCCGGTCGGATGAGGGAATGAGACCGCCTCCTGGGCTCTTGTTTCTGCCTTAGAATGAGGGTTCCAGGCTGCTCCTCAGCCCTGTCCGGGCATCCTGCTTCCGACCTCCAGGGATGCAGATGAGGGCGTGCCGTCCAGCCCCACTTCTAGGAACAGTGACTTGGGTGTGCCGGCGATGGCTCAGGAGGTGCCTTACTGATTCTGGAAAGCGGAGGAGGGAGAAGGGAAGGAGATCCCCCAGGGCCAGGCCTCTGAGCGCTCGTCATCCTCGGCTTGTGTGTCCTTCCTCCCGGCCCACGCCGAGCCCCTCTGTGTTTCAGGTCGCAGTCACCGCACGGGAAGATGTGCCTGCCTTCGGCCCAGCCCTGCCCAGCCCTCCTGTCTTCCGGAAGGTAAGGAGCTCTCCTTTCTGCCCCTCTCATGTCTGAGACTCCAGGTTTCCACACCTGATTGGCCAGGGTCTCAGGGGGGCCGAACTGGGCTAGAACTTTCAGGAGAGCCTTCAGCAGGACCAGGGCAGTCTCCTCACCTGGGGTCTCTCCCCACCTCTCCCTGGGCTGCCAGCTTGGCCTGCACAGGGCCTTTTGTCCAGGTGTTTGACCCTGGGGTTGCCTTCCTGCTAAAAAAAAAGGGTTTTTACGCCATGCTCCTGTCCCAGGAGCCTTGGGCACAAGTGGCCTGCCGTCGTGGAAATGCCACTATGGGTGTGACAGGTTGGTTCCCCAGCTCCCAGGGAAGCTGGTTGTCACGTTGGCCACTGAGCAGGTGGGGCTTGGGCTGGGATAAAAATGCTGACGTTTCAGAAGGGGACCTTCCAGGGGCTCTCCCCAGACCCCCCTGGTCTGCCTCCCTCTTCCAGTAGCTGAAGCCCTTTGAATAGCAGCTGCAAGCGTGGGATGTCTTGTCTGTTTCAGGGCCCGGAGTTTAGGGAGTTTCTACTCACCAAGCTCACCAATGCAGAGAATGCTTGCTGCAAGTCGGACAAGTTTGCAAAGCTGGAGGTGAGAGTCGTTTCTGATCTTCCTCCTGCCTTCCCGGACTGTCTGTCCTGGGGTCGGGAGGTCTGTTCACAGGGGCTGTTTCAGATGAGGAAGCACTGTCTTTGCCCCTCTCAGCCTTCGGCCTTGTGTTGCTACAGAGCTCTTTCTTCTTGTGGGAACTCCATTCAAATGTCAGGTCTTGTCAACCATTCACCCATCGTTGATTGAGCACCTACTGTGTGCTGGGCAGTGTTCTGATCCCTGGGATTCTGGAGACACAGTTTCTGCCCTTACAGAGCTCAGAGGCTGGTGGGAGACAGGTAGGATGCAGGGGACTGTGATGGAGGCCAGCACTGAGACCACTTCTGCCTATGGCGAATGGGGGGGGGGTGTGTGTTCAGGGAAGGGTTTTTGGAGGAGGTGGCACTTGAGCAGGTGAATCTGGATAGCTGATGAGACTTTTGCCAGCCAGAGTGAGAACGATTATTCCAGGCATGATAAACAGCATGAGCAAAGACCAGGTTCAGAGCATGACTTTCTGAGGGATTCCAGAGGGATTCATGTGGGGACTGGAATGGTGAAAGGCCTCCCTGGCTATGCTAGGGGATCAGATCAAGAAAGGATTTGAATATTTAAATTGAAAAAAAAAAAGGATTTGAGCTAAAGGTGATGAGGCCCTGGTAAAGTACAGGAGGAGGTGGGAGAGAGGGTAGATTGAAGGGAAGGAGGCCAGGAAGGGTGGCCAGTTAGAAGCTCTTATGGAAGTTTGAGAGAGAGTGACAGCTTGCTTATTCTGGACACAGGAAATGGTTAGCATCAGAAAGACTTGATCTTTACAAAGGCAGGGGGAAGTGGGTTTGTAGGGTGGCTCTTGGGCCTTTGACCTGGGCTCTTTGCTAGCGTGGGGATCACCGGAGATGAGCTCTATCTGGACGCGCTGTTTGGACGTGCTCGCCAAGGCTAGGTTGCTGGGAGGGCTGTCCTGGTCTGTGAGCGTGGCGCCCCCTGGAGGCCTTGCCCATGGTTGTGGATGTACATCTGGATGGAGAACTCTGGGTGGCTGGGTACATGGAGGTGGCGCCTAGGGCAGAGATCTGGACTGGGCGTTATCAGGGCAGAGCCACGGGAGGGCGGGGTGGTCCAGGGAGAAGGGGCAGAGGGCCGTGTTAGCTGTCGCATTCGTGACTGTGGAGCCCAGCTTTTGCCCCGGTCCGTCCGTTGCCTGGACGCAGTTGGCCAGAATAGCAGCCCTGGGGCTGAGGTGTCCAGAGCCCACCAGGGTGAGGGCATGCCTCTGCCACCAGGGCTAGCTTCACAACTCCCCCTTTCCTTCCAGGACCGGACGCGGGCCGCCCTTCTGGACAACCTTCACGATGAACTCCATGCCCACACTCAGGCCATGCTGGGCCTGGGCCCAGAAGAGGACAAGTTTGAGAACGGAGGCCACGGGGGGTTCCTGGAGTCTTTTAAGGTACAAGCACAGGAGGGGCTGGGGACAGCTAGGTCAGGGAGGTGGCCAGGGGTCGGGGGGCACACCAGGGAAGACAGGTTCGCCTGTCTCTTGAACCTTGTGAACCTGAGCCCGGGTGCCGGCCAGAACCGGGCCGGACTGGCAGGGGCATCATAAGTATTTGCAGAGGGCAGGGGCCTCAGGGAGCGTGAGTGGTCAGAGCAGCCAGGAGTGGCTCTGGAGTTGTCCACAGCCTTTGTTTGATCTGAGTCATCTCCTCCTGGTCCAGGAGTCTGGCGAGCAGAGGCAGCCAAGGCAAAACAGAACATTATTGCTTTCATCTGCCCTTTCTGTGGTTTGGGGAGGATGGCTCAAGCCTTAGGTCAGGAGGAGGTGGGAGAGAGGGTAGATTGAAGGGAAGGAGGCCAGGAAGGGTGGCCAGTTAGAAGCTCTTATGGAAGTTTGAGAGAGAGTGACAGCTTGCTTATTCTGGACACAGGAAATGGTTAGCATCAGAAAGACTTGATCTTTACAAAGGCAGGGGGAAGTGGGTTTGTAGGGTGGCTCTTGGGCCTTTGACCTGGGCTCTTTGCTAGCGTGGGGATCACCGGAGATGAGCTCTATCTGGACGCGCTGTTTGGACGTGCTCGCCAAGGCTAGGTTGCTGGGAGGGCTGTCCTGGTCTGTGAGCGTGGCGCCCCCTGGAGGCCTTGCCCATGGTTGTGGATGTACATCTGGATGGAGAACTCTGGGTGGCTGGGTACATGGAGGTGGCGCCTAGGGCAGAGATCTGGACTGGGCGTTATCAGGGCAGAGCCACGGGAGGGCGGGGTGGTCCAGGGAGAAGGGGCAGAGGGCCGTGTTAGCTGTCGCATTCGTGACTGTGGAGCCCAGCTTTTGCCCCGGTCCGTCCGTTGCCTGGACGCAGTTGGCCAGAATAGCAGCCCTGGGGCTGAGGTGTCCAGAGCCCACCAGGGTGAGGGCATGCCTCTGCCACCAGGGCTAGCTTCACAACTCCCCCTTTCCTTCCAGGACCGGACGCGGGCCGCCCTTCTGGACAACCTTCACGATGAACTCCATGCCCACACTCAGGCCATGCTGGGCCTGGGCCCAGAAGAGGACAAGTTTGAGAACGGAGGCCACGGGGGGTTCCTGGAGTCTTTTAAGGTACAAGCACAGGAGGGGCTGGGGACAGCTAGGTCAGGGAGGTGGCCAGGGGTCGGGGGGCACACCAGGGAAGACAGGTTCGCCTGTCTCTTGAACCTTGTGAACCTGAGCCCGGGTGCCGGCCAGAACCGGGCCGGACCGGCAGGGGCATCATAAGTATTTGCAGAGGGCAGGGGCCTCAGGGAGCGTGAGTGGTCAGAGCAGCCAGGAGTGGCTCTGGAGTTGTCCACAGCCTTTGTTTGATCTGAGTCATCTCCTCCTGGTCCAGGAGTCTGGCGAGCAGAGACGGGACAAGAGTTAGCAGCGGGAGGGGAATCTGTGCAAAACAAGAACATTATTGCTTTCATCTGCCCCTTTCTGTGGTTTGGGACCCCAGGGCAGGATGGCAGAGGGAAGGATACAAGCCTTAGGGGTCTCCAGCAACCACCGTGGGAGACTGCAAAGAATGTTCTCAGTTGGCAAGGCCCTGGAGAACCTGGCCAGGGCCAGTGGGGTGGAGTTACAGGCAGGGCCTCATGGACTTTGTAAAGGGGAGGCCTTTCTAACCAGAATGAGCTACTAAAATAAGTAGTGAGCCTCCTGTCTTTGGAAGTATTCAAGTTGAGCTTGGACAGACACTTGGGATAAAAAGGTTCCTGATCACATGCTTGCCAAGGGCCTGTGGGTTTACCCGGTACTTACAACCCATCATCCAGTGTGAGCTTGGCTGACACCTGGTGCAGCTGGCAGAACTGTTATCGGATTGGTCAAAAAGTGCATTCAGAGTTTTTCCATAACATCTTACAGGATAGGCAGAGAGAGGCCAAAGGGCTGCTTAAAATGTTGCCCCTATGATAGAGGGAGAGCCTTGTTTCCAACCCAGGTTTTCTGGGTTTTAGATCAGTTTTCTGCTGGATTGCCCACTGCAAAATGATTTGTAAAGCTGCCATTTTGGTGGTAGTATGTGTGGGGTGAGGGCTGGACCTGCCCATGTTAACGTCCCAGCTCTGTGTGATCCTGGGCACAAAGTCTCTGAGCTGCAGATTCCATGCCAGCAGCACAGGCATGATGATCAATAGTGTCTCCGTCATGGCGTCAGTGGAAAAACTCATTGAAATGATGCCCAGAGAACTGCCTGTGACTTGGAATACAAGACATGCTGAGTGGAAGTGTTAGCTGATCCTGTTTTCATGGAAAGGGGAAGCTTAATGCACATTATCCCATCAAAAGCCTCAAGACTGCCCCCTGTGCCCTGCGAGGAAGCCTGTGATTATGGGCACGATCATTTTGGTTTGATAATTCCACTAAATTTTAATAATGATGGGTGTAATTTTACATGTAAGGAAATGAAGACTCAAAGAGACCAAGAAACGTGTCCCAAGTCACCCAGCAGACATGGGAGCTGAATCTGGGCCTGCCCGATTCCAAAGCTCGTGTTCCCAACAGCTTCACGACACTGCCTCCACCAAGACTCCACCCTTGCAAGCCCGGCCCTGGCCGCAGAGAGCAGGGCAGGGCTCTGCGGGCCTCGCTGGGGCCAGCTGCTGTGATTCCTCCCGGGGGTGGGGACAGGAGCCAAGCTGCTTGCCTGGGCTGGCCAGAGATTCCCGGGGCATCTGTTTCAGTCCTGATGGACAGAGTCAGACAGGGTGCAGGAGTCACTGGGAGCTCAAGAAGAAGGGAGGACGAGGGATGAGAGACGAGATGAAAGGAGAGGAAGAGGGCAGCCAGGCTGGTGAACCCAGCCGAGAGAGGGGCGACCATGACACCCAGTAATTGGAAAAACCTTCGTAGGCTCCCCACCCCCATCATAGCAGGCACATCAAACTATTCCTGCATCCCACGGTTCATGTAATTCATGTAAGCCTCGATCTGCCATTGGATAGCTAACATCATGCTACAGTTTGCAGACATGTAATGAAGTCTTTGCGGCTTTCAGTTTTGCAGGTTTCTTTCTGTATTAGGGCGTTAATAATTAGCTTTTCAGATTTCAAATGTTTTTATAACCTGAAAATGCTGGTAGACCCGTGGACAGTGGATAAAATGGCCTCGGCAGCTACAGACGGGTCGTGGGGCTCTGGGAGAGGGGCCTGAGGCCGGCCGTCCAGGCTCTTGCCTGCAGCTGGAAAAGCCAGAGATCTGCGTCTGACCCCACGGGGTCTGTCTGAAGGCCCTTCCCAGAGAGATGCTTCAGGACTTTATCATGGCTCGCCTTTGATCCCATAATCTAGAGAATTCATCTTTTCAACCCTAAATCCTTCCACCTGGAGGCTGAAGATAGACCTGCTTCTGCATTCTGCTTCCCTGCCTGTCTTTGAGGCGGCACTGTGGGGTGAGGGCGGGGATCGTCATGTCACGGTCATGGTCACGGTCAGTCACTCAGAATAAGCTTCAGAGCTCTGCTGGTTATGGTCAGTGGTTTTTTTTTTTTTTTTTGCAAACCCTGTGGGGAACACGCACTCTTTCGCCCTGTCCCTTCCATCATTGCCTGCACATCTCCCAAGCTGGGGGCCGGCCGGGTGCAGCAGCTGGATGCCCAGTGGCTGGGGGTGGTTTCTGATGTTTGCGCCGTGGTCTGACCCAGCTCAGGAAACCATCTCTAGTTTCGGTATTTCTTCAGGGGCGCCTGGGGCGATGCTCCATGACAGACTCACTGGCATTCCCTTGGAGTTCCTCACCCTAGACCGCCATGGAATCCCTCTTGTGGGAGTGGTGCAGGAAATGATTCCGGGAAGACAAAGTTGCCTGTTTCGTCTCGTTCCTGTCAAATCTCTCATCTCTCACAGTGGAGGACGAGGGATGAGAGACGAGATGAAAGGAGAGGAAGAGGGCAGCCAGGCTGGTGAACCCAGCCGAGAGAGGGGCGACCATGACACCCAGTAATTGGAAAAACCTTCGTAGGCTCCCCACCCCCATCATAGCAGGCACATCAAACTATTCCTGCATCCCACGGTTCATGTAATTCATGTAAGCCTCGATCTGCCATTGGATAGCTAACATCATGCTACAGTTTGCAGACATGTAATGAAGTCTTTGCGGCTTTCAGTTTTGCAGGTTTCTTTCTGTATTAGGGCGTTAATAATTAGCTTTTCAGATTTCAAATGTTTTTATAACCTGAAAATGCTGGTAGACCCGTGGACAGTGGATAAAATGGCCTCGGCAGCTACAGACGGGTCGTGGGGCTCTGGGAGAGGGGCCTGAGGCCGGCCGTCCAGGCTCTTGCCTGCAGCTGGAAAAGCCAGAGATCTGCGTCTGACCCCACGGGGTCTGTCTGAAGGCCCTTCCCAGAGAGATGCTTCAGGACTTTATCATGGCTCGCCTTTGATCCCATAATCTAGAGAATTCATCTTTTCAACCCTAAATCCTTCCACCTGGAGGCTGAAGATAGACCTGCTTCTGCATTCTGCTTCCCTGCCTGTCTTTGAGGCGGCACTGTGGGGTGAGGGCGGGGATCGTCATGTCACGGTCATGGTCACGGTCAGTCACTCAGAATAAGCTTCAGAGCTCTGCTGGTTATGGTCAGTGGTTTTTGTTTTTGCAAACCCTGTGGGGAACACGCACTCTTTCGCCCTGTCCCTTCCATCATTGCCTGCACATCTCCCAAGCTGGGGGCCGGCCGGGTGCAGCAGCTGGATGCCCAGTGGCTGGGGGTGGTTTCTGATGTTTGCGCCGTGGTCTGACCCAGCTCAGGAAACCATCTCTAGTTTCGGTATTTCTTCAGGGGCGCCTGGGGCGATGCTCCATGACAGACTCACTGGCATTCCCTTGGAGTTCCTCACCCTAGACCGCCATGGAATCCCTCTTGTGGGAGTGGTGCAGGAAATGATTCCGGGAAGACAAAGTTGCATGTTTCGTCTCGTTCCTGTCAAATCTCTCATCTCTCAGGCACGTGGAAACACACCTGAGAAGTCCCAGGACTAAAACCCATCTCAGCCATCTCTCCGCTTGCTTCTCTGATCGTTCTTCCTCCAGCCCCCAGGACAGGGACCCTCTCTGTTCCTAATATCCAAGGGCCAGACCCATTGCTGCCCTGGGCTGTGTCCCCTGGTACCTCATGCTACTTAGACCAGCTCTTCACATCTTACTTCAATCCCATTGGCTCTTGTTTAAGCCTTTCTGCCATGAGAAACAGAACTGTTGGTTCATGAACAGCCTAGATCTGCTTCTCAAACTGTGATGCTTGGAAATATTCTCAGGAATCAGCCATTTTGGGGCTTCCCTGGTGGTCCAGTGGGTAAGGACACCACCTTGCAGTGCAAGGGGCGCCGGTTCGATCCCTGGCCTGGGAGGATACCATGTGCCGTGGAGCAGCTGAACCGGTGTGTCCTACTACCGAACTGGAGCTCTGGAGCACATGACCCAGAGCTGGTCCCCTGCAACAAGAGAAGTTACCGTGATAGGAGGCCCACAAAGGCCGAAGAATTAAGACAGATGAAAATAAATAAATGAAGGACCAATAAAAAAGCCCCCCCCCCCAAGAAAAGGAATCAGCCAGTTTTACGAGCACTTTAAAATTGTGCATTTTTACTTAGATGAGTATCTATCTATATGTACATATTTCTAATTATGGAGATTAAACTTTTGCCATGAAATGCCATTAAAAGATATTTCTGTGACATGAGTAGGTATTGTGCAAACACAGTCCAGGTTCCACTGTTGTTGGAGGTCTGGGAACCTATCTTTGGAGTCTCGCAAGAAGACTTTTCTTTAAAAGGAGTCTTCCCTTCCAGGTGGCTCAGTGGATTAAGAACCTGCCTGCCCATGCAGGAGACATACGAAAAGGGTTCGATCCCTGGGTCAGGAAGATCCCCTGGAGGAGGACCTGGCAACCCACTCCAGTGTTCTTGCCTGGAAAATCCCATGGACAGAGGAGCCTGGTGGGCTGTGGTCCACGGGGTTGCAAAGAATCGGACACGACTGAGGCTACTGAGCACACACATGTTACTGAAAAATACTGATCTCTCGACTACTGTTCTCAAATGCCATTCTCGGCCACTGCCAGCTGTTGGTGAAGTTTTCATTGGTCCTGGTGGGCTACAGGCCAAAGGTCTCAAAGAGTCAGACACGACTGAGCGACTATGACGCTACTCGATGCGCCCACGGGCTATGTATTAATACTTAAAGCAAGAAACACAGAGCTAGCCCTGTCCTCCACCGACCTCATCACGCAGAAGTGGGGATGGAGGACCAGGGAGGGGATGGTCACTCAGTGTCATTGGAACTGGGACTGCAGCAAGCAGGGAGTTGTCGGGTGACTTTGTCCCAGCCTCTGAGCGGCTGTGACCATTGATGCACTGGTCTGCCCTGCCCCCTAGTGGCAGGAGAGGAACGCCAGGCGGTGGAAATCCCTGCAGAAGCACCTGCAGGCAGTGCAGCCCTGTCTCTCTGGCTCCTGGACTGGATGGAGCTCTGGTCTGCCGAGGTGGAGATGCAGAGGGATAGATCCTTATCCCATTGGGCTTCTGGAGGGACAAAAGACCCATTATGGACCTGAGGACTTCCTGATGAGGAGCCATCTCAGCAGGCCAATAATTAGCATCCTTCCCTCCAAGGCGCCTGCCTCTGGTGCTTACCTGGTACCAGTAGGCATGTCTGTTAGTGCTCATCCCTGCACAGTGTCTTGAGTGTGTTAAATTGAAGCCCCCAAGAAAAGGAATCAGCCAGTTTACGAGCACAAATTGTGCTTTTTGTGAGTCTATCATGCATATTTCTAATTATGGAGATTAAACTTTTGCCATGAAATGCCATTAAAAGATATTTCTGTGACATGAGTAGGTATTGTGCAAACACAGTCCAGGTTCCACTGTTGTTGGAGGTCTGGGAACCTATCTTTGGAGTCTCGCAAGAAGACTTTTCTTTAAAAGGAGTCTTCCCTTCCAGGTGGCTCAGTGGATTAAGAACCTGCCTGCCCATGCAGGAGACATACGAAAAGGGTTCGATCCCTGGGTCAGGAAGATCCCCTGGAGGAGGACCTGGCAACCCACTCCAGTGTTCTTGCCTGGAAAATCCCATGGACAGAGGAGCCTGGTGGGCTGTGGTCCACGGGGTTGCAAAGAATCGGACACGACTGAGGCTACTGAGCACACACATGTTACTGAAAAATACTGATCTCTCGACTACTGTTCTCAAATGCCATTCTCGGCCACTGCCAGCTGTTGGTGAAGTTTTCATTGGTCCTGGTGGGCTACAGGCCAAAGGTCTCAAAGAGTCAGACACGACTGAGCGACTATGACGCTACTCGATGCGCCCACGGGCTATGTATTAATACTTAAAGCAAGAAACACAGAGCTAGCCCTGTCCTCCACCGACCTCATCACGCAGAAGTGGGGATGGAGGACCAGGGAGGGGATGGTCACTCAGTGTCATTGGAACTGGGACTGCAGCAAGCAGGGAGTTGTCGGGTGACTTTGTCCCAGCCTCTGAGCGGCTGTGACCATTGATGCACTGGTCTGCCCTGCCCCCTAGTGGCAGGAGAGGAACGCCAGGCGGTGGAAATCCCTGCAGAAGCACCTGCAGGCAGTGCAGCCCTGTCTCTCTGGCTCCTGGACTGGATGGAGCTCTGGTCTGCCGAGGTGGAGATGCAGAGGGATAGATCCTTATCCCATTGGGCTTCTGGAGGGACAAAAGACCCATTATGGACCTGAGGACTTCCTGATGAGGAGCCATCTCAGCAGGCCAATAATTAGCATCCTTCCCTCCAAGGCGCCTGCCTCTGGTGCTTACCTGGTACCAGTAGGCATGTCTGTTAGTGCTCATCCCTGCACAGTGTCTTGAGTGTGTTAAATTGAAGCACTCACAAAGCCCATTCATAAGCATGTGAGGTTTGTGGTTGGCGCAGAGGAGACGTGCTGCCTCCACGATGCTAACTGATAGTCAACTGCCTTCCCCGGCTGGAATGAAGTGGTGTGAGCAGGTCCCAAGAGAGGGACTCTCTCTCTTCAAACAGGGAGAGCTTGTTTGAGGGTAAGCCAGGAGGTGAGCTGAAGGCTGGGAAGCCCTAGTGACTGGGGATGGTGTTGCTGGGAAGAGAGCAGACGCTGGGGACAGGTAGGGATGGTTGTGTGACATGTGGAGTAGGTGAGTCTGAGACTCCAAGGGCCAGAAATGGCAGGGTTTCAGGTCAGTGTATGGACGACCTTTCCGAAGGTCAGGCTGTCCACTGCTGGCACCGGCAGCCTTGAGAGCAGCGAGCAGCTCGTCCCTGGGAGGCAGAGGGGCGGGGCACGGTGGCCTGGATGTGCTGGGCTGGGAGGGAGTGGGTCCGGTTGGTCCCTGCAGAGCTGATGCCGCTGCAAACGCTTCATGTGCCCTTGCCACCGGCCTTCTTCCTCCCATAGCACTGCCCTCCACTCTCCTCATCCTTGACCTTCTGGCCAGCTTGAGAAGCCTAGTGCTTCCAGCTCTACATCAGATTGAAATGTGGAATACTTTAGACCATGCCACTGGGCGATTGCATCCGAATCAAGCGTTATTTTAGGCTTCTGAGGAAGCTGTTGTCTCTCTGTCCTTCGGTCTCAGGGTGGAGGAGGAGGGCTGACCCTGCACAGGCAGCTGTCCCCCCAGGGGTCCAGCGCCCGTGCCGTCCTCGTGTTTATGGACAAGAGGACTGTCTCCAAGAGGTTGGCATGCTGTGCTGGGAAGAACCGGGATGCACGCCCCTTCCTGTGTGCTTTGAGCAGCAGATGGTTCCCCCGCACGTCCCTCATCTCATTGCCTCAGACAGCAGGAGCGGGGGGCATTCAAGAGGCTTCTTCCTTGATGTCACTGTCAGAGATTTTGTGTGTGTGTTGGGAGGAGATGCGCAAGCTCCGTGGTTTCCGATCACCTTTAGTCCATCAACCAGTTGAATTATATGTTGACGCTGAGCCACTTTTGGGATCCCAGGCCCTTCTCTCTGGAGCCCAGGTTTGGAGAGTGGGTCCTGGCTCCGTCTCTCACCTGCAGTGTGACCTGGGGTATCGTCTGCCCCTGGGGACCTCCTCTCTCCGTGCCATCCTCTCTGCAACTCAGAGTGGCAGGATTCCATCAGAGCATGTATGTGGAGCTCAGCAGACCAGATTCCATCACACAGGGCTTATTACCCATGTCGAATCTTCTCTGCAAAGAGAGCCCATGAGAGCATAAGTGACTCATCGATGTGGCATTGTCGATGACTCTAGTGGAGGTGGCACCTGAGGGCACCCGTGGAATGAAGCGATGCTGGGATTTATGGAGCACTTGACTCATTTAAGGATCTTTGAGGTTTATCCGGGGACCCCCTCGGAGTGGTACCCTACCTTCCATGCCTTCAGTTCTCCAAGGGGTCCATGACTTAGTGATCTTTGTATGATGAATAGAACATACTGACTGTTTTAACCATGTTGCAGGAAGCCGTTGCTAGGCAACTCTGTCCTGTGGTCTAGAAAGGGAGAGAGGGGGAGAGAGATGAGATCCCTTATGGGATGTCTTTGGCTCAGATGGGAGAGGCTAGGTGACCTCGGGAATGTGAGGCTGGTAGGCTCCATGCTTATTGCAAACAGTGCTCCTTCCTGAATCGGCGTCCCTTGGCCAGACGGAAAGGCAGGTAGGCTGTGGTCCTCGGCTGGGGTCAGGCACATGACCGTGTTCAGTCCCCACGTGATCCTGCGGGGAGCATGTCATGCTCGTGTTACAGATGAGGAAGCTGTCTCTTGGAGAGGTGGTGGTTAGACGAGGGTCACCCGGGTTTCCCGGACTCTCCAAACCTCTTTCCCCACTGGTAAGATGGAGATAATGGCTTTGGTCCACTTTGCCGGGAGCTGGGGCACTGATTCCTCAGACTTCCTCTGGCCAGTGTCCTCTCTCATCTCTCCTGTGCCGAGAGTCACCCGTGCCCAGAGCATGGGGTGCGATATGTGTACATTTTCTGCAAACCGTAGTGACTGTGGTGTGGGCCAGAGAGAGAGAGAGAGAGAGAGAGAGAAAACGGGAGTGTGTGTGTGTGTGTGTCTGTGAGTGTGTGTACATGCTGGGGGCTCCGTCAAGCAGACAGGGTCATGGAAGGGACCAGACGCCAGCCCTCAGGCCCCTGTCTCCTGCTTTCCTTGCAGAGGGCCATCCGCGTGCGCAGCCACTCCATGGAGACCATGGTGAGCAACCAGAAGAAGCAGCACAGCAGCGGCATCCCCGGCCTAGGGGCACTTTCCACTTCGAATCTTCTCTGCAAAGAGAGCCCATGAGAGCATAAGTGACTCATCGACGTGGCATTGTCGATGACTCTGGTGGAGGTGGCACCTGAGGGCACCCGTGGAATGAAGCGATGCTGGGATTTATGGAGCACTTGACTCATTTAAGGATCTTTGAGGTTTATCCGGGGACCCCCTCGGAGTGGTACCCTACCTTCCATGCCTTCAGTTCTCCAAGGGGTCCATGACTTAGTGATCTTTGTATGATGAATAGAACATACTGACTGTTTTAACCATGTTGCAGGAAGCCGTTGCTAGGCAACTCTGTCCTGTGGTCTAGAAAGGGAGAGAGGGGGAGAGAGATGAGATCCCTTATGGGATGTCTTTGGCTCAGATGGGAGAGGCTAGGTGACCTCGGGAATGTGAGGCTGGTAGGCTCCATGCTTATTGCAAACAGTGCTCCTTCCTGAATCGGCGTCCCTTGGCCAGACGGAAAGGCAGGTAGGCTGTGGTCCTCGGCTGGGGTCAGGCACATGACCGTGTTCAGTCCCCACGTGATCCTGCGGGGAGCATGTCATGCTCGTGTTACAGATGAGGAAGCTGTCTCTTGGAGAGGTGGTGGTTAGACGAGGGTCACCCGGGTTTCCCGGACTCTCCAAACCTCTTTCCCCACTGGTAAGATGGAGATAATGGCTTTGGTCCACTTTGCCGGGAGCTGGGGCACTGATTCCTCAGACTTCCTCTGGCCAGTGTCCTCTCTCATCTCTCCTGTGCCGAGAGTCACCCGTGCCCAGAGCATGGGGTGCGATATGTGTACATTTTCTGCAAACCATGGTGACTGTGGTGTGGGCCAGAGAGAGAGAGAGAGAGAGAGAGAGAACGGGAGTGTGTGTGTGTGTGTCTGTGAGTGTGTGTACATGCTGGGGGCTCCGTCAAGCAGACAGGGTCATGGAAGGGACCAGACGCCAGCCCTCAGGCCCCTGTCTCCTGCTTTCCTTGCAGAGGGCCATCCGCGTGCGCAGCCACTCCATGGAGACCATGGTGAGCAACCAGAAGAAGCAGCACAGCAGCGGCATCCCCGGCAGCCTCAGCGGGGGCATCTCCCATAACAGCACGGAGGTCACCAAGACGACCTTCTCGGTGAGAGCCGCCAGCCCGGGGGCTGCACGCGGGGCCCTGGGGCCACACAACTAGAGCAGGGATGGCAAGGAAACTGAGGCTCTTTGGTGGGGGAATGAGGGTGACCTTGGGCTCCACCTCTGAAGTAGAGCCTCTGTCCTTGGGTTGGCCCTGCCTAGAGGCCTTTCTGCTGTCCTGTTCCCTGCGTCTCCTCACCAGCTGAGCCAAGCTCCGGGCCAGCGTGCACAATGGCCCTGCAGCGAATCGCTTTGCTTGGGGGCTTGGGCCCGTGACTGTGAGCAGGGTGTCCTTGCTGTGTTATTGTTCATGGCAACAGTAGCCGTGTCCCCGTCTCCTCCCCACCTGCTTGCTGGGCGCTAGGCAGTGAGCTGGGTCACTTCATGGCTGTTGTCTCTTCCTATCCTGTGACAGCTGTCTGATGTGTTTGTTCCTTCTGGGGGAGCCCAGAAGGTCTAAGGTGTGTCTGTGAGTGTGTGTACATGCTGGGGGCTCCATCAAGCAGACAGGGTCATGGAAGGGACCAGACGCCAGCCCTTGCTGGAGGTCACCCAACTAAGCTGAAACGTTGGGATTTGAATGCAGGTCTCCCTGACCCAAAGTCTGAGTTTGTCGTCACTGTGTCGATGGTGTCCAGGAAGGAGCCTGGCAGGCCTGTGGGTTTGTGTCTGGTCAGCTCACACCGGGGGCTGGCTGGGGAAGGAGCCCGTCAGTCCTTTCAAAGAGCAAAGGGACTTTGGATTTGCATGGACTAGACTTTTTCCTTTTCATAGCAGAACACATCCACTGTGATACTCACCATTAGCATTATAAATGGTCTTGCATAATTTTTTTTTTGTTCTGGCTGTACTCCCTGTCATGTGGAACCTTGGTTCCTGCCTCCTGCATTGGAAAGTGGAGTCTTAACCGCTGGACCGCTGGGGAAGTCCCTCGTATAATTCATTTAACTCACCAGATGTTCATAGTTACGATGTTGTTCCTCCCAGAAGGTCTGTGAAGTTGAGTAGGACAGCGGAGTTGTCTTTAGTCTGTGGATGAAGAGACTGAGGCCCAGAGAGTTTTGTTGGTTGCCCTACGTTGCACAGCACGTGGATGGCAGAAGTTGAGGCCTGGGTCCGAAGCCTGCTGGGCTCTAAAGACTGGACGTAGGCTCTCGTGTTCCCCTTGTCCATCTCCTAGTTCTTGATGGTCCCCTTGTGGAAGTGGAGCCACATTCTTGGTGGGCTCCGCCCGCCTGGGGCTGTGTGTGGACCCGACTTGGCTCCTCTCAGTCTGTCCTATTATTATGTCCAATCTGTGACACCAGCTTGAACCCATTTCTTTGTAGAGTCAGGAGCCCTGGGCACTTGGGCTCATCTGTTGGAGATGTGCTACGTGACCTTGGCCAAATCTCCTCACCCCTGGGTTCCTCTGTATCCTCCAGAGGCTGGACTCGGTCCCTCCCAGGGCTCTCAGCTCTGTGGTTCTCCGTCTGTGACCGCCTGTGTCATCCTGTTCTTCTCAATGTGTGGGGTTCTCCCTAAGGTGCCCCTGACCCTGTGTTCCTCCAGGAATTCTTTGGTAGATCGCTACCTGGGGCCACAAGCTTTTGAGGGAAACGGACTAAAGATGGCTTGCGTCTCAGGGTCCCAGCCCCCATGACAAGATCCCAACCTTCTTGACTGGCTCGCTGCTTTCTGGGATCTCCTCCAGACCCGCTGGGGATCGCAGGCCCTGGTTGTAGACGGGAAAGGGGGTGGAGGGGGAGGAGGGCTGGGTCTGGGGAGTCAGCACTTATTCCGGCGGTGTCATTGGCAGCCCCCGGTGGCGGTGGCAACGGCGAAGAACCAGTCGCGGAGTCCCATCAAGCGGAGGTCGGGGCTCTTCCCCCGTCTGCACACGGGCTCTGAAGGCCAAGGCGACAGCCGGACACGATGGTAACTCGCGGCTCTCAGCACAGCTGCAGCCGTCAGATGGCAGCCTTGGGGAGGGCTTTGCGTAGCCGTATATGTCTATATAAAAAGTAGTGTGTGGATATTCATAGCAGCGTTCTTCTTATTAGCCCCTAGTGGAAACAACCCAAATGTTCATCACTCTATAAATGGATACATAAAAGGTGGTAGGTCCACACATTGCAATGCTAGTTTGCAATAAAAAGGAGTGAAGTTCTGTAGTCCCTACTGCAACACAGATGAACCTCGAAAATGCTATGCTAAGTGGAAGAAGCCAGTCACAAAAGACCCCACCCTATTGTATGATCCCCATGATGTGGAATGTCCTGAATTGGTAAATCCATAGAGACAGAGAGTTGACTAGTGGCTGTCAGGGGCCGAGGAAGGGGAGAGCGGGCAGCGGTCGTGAGTGTAGGTCTAGAGTTTCTTTTAGGGGAGACTGAAAGGTTCTGAAGTTTGATTGTGGTGGTAGTGGTCCAGCTCTGGGAGTATACTAAAAACCGCTGAATCGCACCTGTTAAATGGGTAAGGTGTATGTGGATTGTGGATCTCAGTAAAGCTGTTATAAAAAGAAAAGTACATTGAGGACAGGGCCATCATGTCTCCCAAAGCGGGCAGGGCAGTGGGCATCAGAGGAGGAAACATGGGACCCCAGACTGAAAGGGACCCGCTTCCAGCACAAGGGCCCCCTCATCCCCTGGACCCCAAAAGCTCATTTGACAGTCCGTGTGAAGGGTGTCCTCGGAGTTAAGCAGCAGGGGGCCTGGACCGCACCCTGGGAGCCCATGTGCCTTTTTTCTTTTTCCTTCTCCATTGAGGGGTGGATGTCCCAGCCACCCACCATTCCTTTTGTGGTCTGCTCTTGACCTAGACCTCTGCCAGGTGGGATGGCCCAGCTCTGCCGGGGGGACTCGGGCTCGGGCCATCAGGCTGGGACGCTTGCGTGGTAGCTCTAGACCGTCACCAGGAGCCTTGGAACAGCCTCTGACGGCCCGGAGGACTCTGGTCGGCTGCAGCATCTGAGGGGGCGCGGGTGGGAGCAGAGGTCCTGGGGGCCGTGCTCTGTCAGGGGGCACCACGACCCCACAGGTCCCCAGGGTGCTGCGTGCTGGGGGTGGGGGAGTTGGGGCTGGCCCCGGCCTACGCCTTGGTATTGTCTATTTTAAAAGTAGTGTGTGGATATTCATAGCAGCGTTCTTCTTATTAGCCCCTAGTGGAAACAACCCAAATGTTCATCACTCTATAAATGGATACATAAAAGGTGGTAGGTCCACACACTGCAATGCTAGTTTGCAATAAAAAGGAGTGAAGTTCTGTAGTCCCTACTGCAACATAGATGAACCTCGAAAATGCTATGCTAAGTGGAAGAAGCCAGTCACAAAAGACCCCACCCTATTGTATGATCCCCATGATGTGGAATGTCCTGAATTGGTAAATCCATAGAGACAGAGAGTTGACTAGTGGCTGTCAGGGGCCGAGGAAGGGGAGAGCGGGCAGCAGTCGTGAGTGTAGGTCTAGAGTTTCTTTTAGGGGAGACTGAAAGGTTCTGAAGTTTGATTGTGGTGGTAGTGGTCCAGCTCTGGGAGTATACTAAAAACCGCTGAATCGCACCTGTTAAATGGGTAAGGTGTATGTGGATTGTGGATCTCAGTAAAGCTGTTATAAAAAGAAAAGTACATTGAGGACAGGGCCATCATGTCCCCCAAAGCGGGCAGGGCAGTGGGCATCAGAGGAGGAAACATGGGACCCCAGACTGAAAGGGACCCGCTTCCAGCACAAGGGCCCCCTCATCCCCTGGACCCCAAAAGCTCATTTGACAGTCCGTGTGAAGGGTGTCCTCGGAGTTAAGCAGCAGGGGGCCTGGACCGCACCCTGGGAGCCCATGTGCCTTTTTTCTTTTTCCTTCTCCATTGAGGGGTGGATGTCCCAGCCACCCACCATTCCTTTTGTGGTCTGCTCTTGACCTAGACCTCTGCCAGGTGGGATGGCCCAGCTCTGCCGGGGGGACTCGGGCTCGGGCCATCAGGCTGGGACGCTTGCGTGGTAGCTCTAGACCGTCACCAGGAGCCTTGGAACAGCCTCTGACGGCCCGGAGGACTCTGGTCGGCTGCAGCATCTGAGGGGGCGCGGGTGGGAGCAGAGGTCCTGGGGGCCGTGCTCTGTCAGGGGGCACCACGACCCCACAGGTCCCCAGGGTGCTGCGTGCTGGGGGTGGGGGAGTTGGGGCTGGCCCCGGCCTCACGCCTCTTCCTCCTCACGTCCTCAGCGACAGCACGTCCAGCAACCCCAAGACCCCGGAGGGCGGACACTCTTCTCAGGAGATCAAGTCTGAGACCTCATCCAACCCCAGCTCTCCGGAGATCTGCCCCAACAAGGAGAAGTAAGAGGGTGAGGGAGGGGAGGGGTGGGCCTTAGCCACCTGGGGCCCCGGCACACGCGCTTCCCTCCAGGCCGGCTGGGAGCCCGCGTCTCTTGCCTTGGGGACTCGCTGGACCATAAAAGCCAACAGGCAGGGGCCTGAGGTTTGGGGCTGCTGGTGGGCAGGCTCAGGTCTGCTAGGCCTGCCTTGCCCTCAGTCCCAGAGAGGGCCTTCGAGGGGCATCTTTGTGTGTGACCAGGGCCTGCCTGCCGTCCTGTCCCCCACAGGCCCTTCATCAAATTGAAGGAGAACGGCCGAGCCAACATCTCCCGCTCCTCCTCCAGCACCAGCAGCTTCAGCAGCACGGCGGGGGAGGGCGAGGCCCTGGAGGAGTGTGAAAGTGGGGTAGGTGTGGCCCGTCCAGCCCTGGGAGCAGCGAGGGGCACGCTGGGCCCAGCTGGATACCGCCCTGTGCGTTACAATAGCTCCTGTGGGCAGAGAGAAGGGGACGTGAGCAGACAGGCCCGGTCAGCCCTCTGCACCCTCTGGAGCAGGGGTTCAGGGTGGAGGGGGGTTCCTCCCTCAGAGTGACACAGGCGCATCAGCAGGGATGAGAGGCCAGACCAAATGGTGCCCGTCCCGTGGACTTTGCAGCTGGAAGAGGGCTCGGCCCTCTCTGTGGGGCTGGGTCAGGGGCACTTCCTGGGAGGCAGGGGAAGACGTTGGAGTCAGGGTTGGAGGCAGCCAAGGGAAAGAGCAGGTCCGGGGCAGCGGGAGGCAGTGGCTGCCCTGGGCCGGCCTGGGGGCCTGTCTCAGGCCTGCTGAGGATGCGGCTGCCCGGCTCACCCCGCTTCTCTCCCCAGAGCAGCCAGCCGTCCACAACCTCTCCCTTCAAGCAGGAGGTGTTTGTCTACAGCCCGTCCCCAAGCAGCGAGAGCCCCAGCCTGGGGGCTGCCGCCACCCCCGTCATCATGAGCCGGAGTCCGACAGGTCCGTGGCGACTGGTGGGCGGTGTGCACCCGTGTGACTGACGGGGGCGGGGCTGTGGCCTGACCATTTTTGGTGGGGTTCAAGCCCCAGGGACGCGGAACTGGCCTGTTTCCATTTCAACCCCGAAGCGTTAGGGCCTCCGGCTCTGCCGGCTCCCCACCTCTTTTCATCACCCTTTAGAGGCTGTATTCTTGTCCCCTCCTCACTTGGAAGGCTCTGAGAGTTCAGTGATTTGCAGAGGAGTTGAGATGGTATGATGTGAAAGCTGAGGCTCTTTCCCCTGACCTCTCCATCACTCCATCGCCAGGGCCCCTCGGTCACAGCGACCATCTTGATGATACAGCGATAAGGAGCGGGAATCATGTTGCAGGTGGATGGAACAGCAGTGGAGAGCCTGGAGGGAACCCAGAGACCGTTGTTGAACCTGCCTGTGGTTCAGTGTGGCTGGAGTGTGCGGGCGGGGGAGCGGGTGAGAGAGGAGACAGTGGTTAGAACAACCGGCTGGGACCTCCACGGGGACCCTGGCAAGGATCTCACTTTATCCTGCCTGTATTGGAAGCCACTGGAGAATCTTCCATCTTGAAGGTCCTCTCTGGAGAACAAGTAGCTCACAGTCTAGTGGAGTAGATGGTCCCAGAAACAGATTATGTCACTGTATAGGGAAAGTAGAGCTTCCCAGGTGGTTCAGATGGTAAAGAATCCACCTGCAATGCAGGAGACCTGAATTCGATCCCTGGGTTGAGAAGATCCCTGGAAAGGGAGAGGTTACCCACTCCAGTGTTCTTGCCTGGAGAGTCCCTGTGGACAGAGGAGCCTGATGGGCTGCAGTCCATGGGGTTGCAAAGAGTCAGACAGGACCGAGTGACTAAGCACAGCACAGCCATCTGCGCGAGAGAGGCTGTTTTGGCAGCTGCAGCTGGTGAAATAGAAAGGGTGTGTGGGAAGGGGACGCCGGGAGGAGGGCTGTGCGGGGTCATGGTGGGTGGTGAGGGGTCATGGGGCCGTGGATCTAGGGGGGTTTGGGACATGGATTCACGTGGCTCCCAGGCTAGTAAAGGAGGCTCAGGGAAGGCAAGGAGTGTGGGCTTTTTCAGGGTTCAGTGATCCCTGAAGTCAGGCAGAGAAGGAGGAGCCAGTTCTGGGGAGCAGGTAAGAGGTTGGAGCCCGAGGGGAGTCAAGTGGTCATGGCATGGACGGCCAGTTTGGGATTTCAACCCCGCGTTAGGGCCTCCGGCTCTGCCGCTCCCCACCTCTTTCATCACCCTTTAGAGGCTGTATTCTTGTCCCCTCCTCACTTGGAAGGCTCTGAGAGTTCAGTGATTTGCAGAGGAGTTGAGATGGTATGATGTGAAAGCTGAGGCTCTTTCCCCTGACCTCTCCATCACTCCATCGCCAGGGCCCCTCGGTCACAGCGACCATCTTGATGATACAGCGATAAGGAGCGGGAATCATGTTGCAGGTGGATGGAACAGCAGTGGAGAGCCTGGAGGGAACCCAGAGACCGTTGTTGAACCTGCCTGTGGTTCAGTGTGGCTGGAGTGTGCGGGCGGGGGAGCGGGTGAGAGAGGAGACAGTGGTTAGAACAACCGGCTGGGACCTCCACGGGGACCCTGGCAAGGATCTCACTTTATCCTGCCTGTATTGGAAGCCACTGGAGAATCTTCCATCTTGAAGGTCCTCTCTGGAGAACAAGTAGCTCACAGTCTAGTGGAGTAGATGGTCCCAGAAACAGATTATGTCACTGTATAGGGAAAGTAGAGCTTCCCAGGTGGTTCAGATGGTAAAGAATCCACCTGCAATGCAGGAGACCTGAATTCGATCCCTGGGTTGAGAAGATCCCCTGGAAAAGGGAGAGGTTACCCACTCCAGTGTTCTTGCCTGGAGAGTCCCTGTGGACAGAGGAGCCTGATGGGCTGCAGTCCATGGGGTTGCAAAGAGTCAGACAGGACCGAGTGACTAAGCACAGCACAGCCATCTGCGCGAGAGAGGCTGTTTTGGCAGCTGCAGCTGGTGAAATAGAAAGGGTGTGTGGGAAGGGGACGCCGGGAGGGAGGGCTGTGCGGGGTCATGGTGGGTGGTGAGGGGTCATGGGGCCGTGGATCTAGGGGGGTTTGGGACATGGATTCACGTGGCTCCCAGGCTAGTAAAGGAGGCTCAGGGAAGGCAAGGAGTGTGGGCTTTTTCAGGGTTCAGTGATCCCTGAAGTCAGGCAGAGAAGGAGGAGCCAGTTCTGGGGAGCAGGTAAGAGGTTGGAGCCCGAGGGGAGTCCAAGTGGTCATGTGCAGTGGACATCGCTGGGCGCTGGGCGTTCCCGGAATTCGGAGCTTTGGTCCCGCCCCCGCGGAGGGTGTCTTTGTGTAGTGGAGCACTCGGGAGCCTGGCTTCAAATCGTGGGTCTTCCACTTGCTAGTGACGTGCCGATGGGCAGGTTACTGAGTCTTTCCTGTGCCTCCGTTTCCCCAAATGAAGAATGGAGGGAAGGGAACAATTCCTACCTCATATGGTTGGTTGTGTGATAAGTAAATGAGCTGATGGTTATAAGAGACGCAGAACTGTTAACCTAAGTATTTGTTAAGAACAGGAAGAAAACAATAGTGTAATGAGTTGTTCTCAACTGGGTGGGGGTGGGGGTGGGGGTGTGACGTTGCTTCCCAGGGCGTGCTTGGCAGCGTCTGGAGGATTTTTGATTTTCATGGTTGTGGGAGGAGAGTGTGCTGCTGGCATCTAGAGATCAGGAATGCTGCTAAGCTCCCTACGCTGTACAGGGCGGCGCCCCCCACCCATTTCCTTCCCCATGGCTCAGTGGCAAAGAATCTGCCTGCAATGCAGGAGACTCCGGTTCGATCCCTGGGTCGGGAAGATTCCCTGGAAAAGGACACGACAACCCACTCCAGTATTCTTGCCTGGAAAATCCCATGGACAGAGGAATCCAGCAGCCCACAGTCTAAAGGATCACAAAGTGTCAGATAAGACTGAGCCACTAAGGATGCACACACATGCACTAGACATCCTGCATGTCAATAATCTTAGGAGAGTAAATAATACTAAAATGTGGTGACATAAGTAGGTGACTTCTGAGTATTTATTACCCTGGATGAATGTAATTTGTTTAATTCTAAGCTTGTAGAATTAAAAAAAAAAATAACGGTATGTAACAAGCAGCTTGTCATGACATTTCTAAAAATTTGAGAGTTGGCTCTTGTGCCTTGGCGCAGGTCAGCTCCCGGTGCCTAGGAGAGAGGAGGCTCCCGTGCTTTCCTCGGCCTCCCCATCCAGCTCCCGCCCCCAGCCCCAGGGACCTCAGTAGCCCCACCCTCCACTCAAGGGCATTCTTCTGTTTCCTAGATGTCAAAAGCAGAAACTCCCCGAGGTCAAACCTGAAATTCCGCTTTGATAAGCTCAGCCATGCCAGCTCCAGTGCGGTAAGGATCCAGGGACTTGGGGGTGCAGGGGGAGCCTCCCACCTCCATGTGTCAACCTCCTCCAGAGGCCGGCCATGCTTTCTGGGGGTGCAGGGAGAAGGTGCCTCGCACCTCACCTAGGGGCAGGGAGGAAGCTCTGGTTAGATCTGGGGGTGCCCTTGGTCCCCGCCCTGTGCGGGCATGAGCCTGGGGGTCCCCAGCCACCTTTGCCACACCTCCTGCCTGTGTCAGAGCCATGCCTTTGGACCCAGGCAGGTGCAAGCTGGGACGTGTTGGGGCCTCAAGTCCCTTCCCGGGCTTTCCAGAGAGCTGAGCCCCGGGAAACTGTATAGTCAGTGGGGATCGTGTTGTCCGGTGACTTAAATCTCTCATACATATTTTTCTTGAAACAGGGTCACTAACGTGAAAGAGGAGTCCTTCGCTTGTCAAAGGTGGGTCGGGTGCTGGTCCTGCTGTGGCCATGAGGGAGAGTGTCACTGAGATCCGCTTACTGCTGGTCTGATAGCCTGAGGATGACCAGAGACATCCTGACCGCCAGGGAGGGCGAGCTGCCTCCTCCCCGTCGTCTCTGTGACAGGGCCCACGTCTGGATGGGAAGAGGGCAGACGGCCTTGGGTGCCAGATAGCACGGGGCCAGACTCCCGGAGTGCGTCTCCCTTCCCTGGAGGCGCCTGTGCCAGCATGCAGAGGGCAGGCGCCTAGAACCCTCTTTCCTCATCGGGTCCCCCGGCCTCTGAGTTTTGGCAACGTTCCTTCCTTGTGTCTTGGGCCAGTTCTCTGGGCTGTGCATCCAGGGATGCCCTGGTCTCCTGAACACTGTGCTGGGTGAGCCCAGAGAGGAACGACTCCTGTCTGCAATCCTGGGCTCATAGGTTTCAGCAGAGCAGGGCCTGAGTCCAGCTCTCCACCACGGCCTGGCCTGCTAAGGAAGTTACTAGTGATGTGTCTGGCCTCCCAGCCCTCTCCCTGCCATGGGGCTCCATGAGTCCCATTTGGAACCAAGAGAAGGGGGACTGCTGAGCCCACATTGTGTCATCCTGTCTTTGTGGGAGTGTGAACACTCATTCCTACTTCCACCGTTACTTCAAGTGCCTTGTTCACTGGAGTCACGTTTCTGCTGAACTTCTCGGGCTGGGGAAGGTCTGCACCCTTGTATCTGGCAGCCTCCTGTCCTGAGCACACGTGACCCCACACGTCTCCTCTTCCTTTAGCTACTGTTCGGTCATCTTCTCCCTTCTCCTTGTTTCCTCCAGGGAAGCCCTGATTCTGTCTCGGAAAAGGCTCCTATTCCAGCAGTTTTGGGGTGCCATCCACGACTCTGACCGTCCCAGGTCTGCTTTTCCACTGGCCACCTGCCCACCAAACCAGCCGTCCGTCCCAGTGTTCCGACCTGGCTCCCGCCTGGCCCGTCCCTGGCCCATCCCTGGACAAGGCCTCATTCCTCCAGGTTCCCCTCTGCTCCTGACAGCCCGATGTGACATGTGTCTGGGTCATCTGTCATCTTGTTTTGTCAGCAGGGGAACGAGTTAAGCAAGGGGGGAGTCTGGGTGCCAGTCAGACTCCAGAGAGGCAGAAAGAGTGGTGAGGTGGGCCGTGGAGGCTGAGCGCAGGGCACCGCACCCAGGCAGGGGCAGCACCCTGCCCTGGACGTGGCAGGCAGGAGGCCGCCGTCGCAGCAGAAGCGCTCAGGGGTGGTGGTGGAGGGAACATTTTTCTAGGAATCTAGATTTGTAGCCGTCCTCGAAGGCATGCTGATTAGAAACCGATTCTGTCGCTCCCAAGTATCTGGAGCCCTGGGAGTTTCTTACCCACCTGCTGACCTCGGGCCCAGGCTGCCTTTGTCCCTGCTGCCTCTGTATCTCGAGCCGTGGGCCAGTTGAAGCTGAGACCCAGCTGGGCATGCGTGGGAGTGGGTGCCGCTCTCTTCTTGGACGGCTTCGTTTCCTGCAGGAAAAGTGGCGGCTGCCGGAGAAGTCGTCAGTCTCTCCCCTTTGAGCGGATGCCTTTCCCATGCAGGCGTGGGCAGCAGGGGCGGGAAGGCGTTCAGGGAGGGCCCGCAGCTCGCAGGGTCCTCGACCGAGGAGAACCTCAGGGCTGAGATCTGGGCTGGGAGCCAGGTCTCTGCTGGTTGTGGAGATTCATGGGAGGCGTGAGAGTTACTTCCGCCCCCGACATAGAGGGGGAGCCCGAGAGGCAAGGTGGCGAACAGCTGGTCAGTTTGGTCGGGCCATGTGTGGCTTTAGAGCTTAGGTGTGGGAAGGGTTGGTGTCCTTCTGCAGTTGATGTGCCTGGCCTCTCTGAGGGGCCCAGGGCTCTGGGGGGCTCTCTCTAGGTACCAAGTGCTTTGGTCCTATCAGAGCTTGATCCCTCCTAAATCTTTCTTTTTTTAGTTTTATTTTTTCCTTTCCCCATCATGCCTCTTTTATTTATATTTATTTTCATCCATCTTTTTATTCTTTGGCATGTGTGGGCCCCCCATTGCAGTGGCCTCTTTCACTGCAGAGCGCTGGCTCTGGGCGCATGTGCTTCAGAGCGCTGGCTCGTCATTGGACACACGGGTCCAGCCGCTCTGCAGCACATGGGATCTTCCTGGGCCAGGGATCGAATCAGTGCCCCTTGCACTGCAAGGCGGACTGTTTACCCACTGGCCCACCAGGGAAGCCCCTCTCCTAAATCTTAAATCCTTCTCTTCCCCTCTCCAACTACAAGTCTGTAGATTTGTCGCATCAGTGGGATGCCCGTGACCTAGGTCCTCGCTGAGTGCCGGCTCGACCCTGCCTGTCGCCTGCACCCTCGCCCTTTGCTGGGCTGAGCCGGCTCCCTCCCTGAAAAGCCGCCCCTCCTGTCTCCTCAGCCATCTGAGTTGGCGATAGGTCATTTTTGTTGACTGGCTGCGGTGGGGTTGAAGGTAAGGAGGTGTCCTCCAAGCTAAACAGAATCTGAGGAGCAGATCCTTGGGGGGGTGCTCCAGCTCCAGGGGGACCTCAGGGACACAGAGCTGCCAGGGAGACACCGCCAGGCTCCTGCATCAATGAGCGGAGGACACGGACTTCCACCCAGATGCTGTTTTTTCACTAGGAGCTGGGCCGATTCCCAAGGCGAGACATAGAAATGCTACCCCCGTGTTTTGACTGATATGACTGTTTCCCATTGCTTTTGCTTTCTGAGCAAAACCTTGGTCCTTCGTCCCCAACTCTCGTGAACGTTATGGGATCCTCTTTACAGGCTGGGTGGACCTCTCCCCTTCCCACTTTCTGGGAGATGTGTTTACTTAAAGTACGAGTCCAGTTAGATTTATTCTGGTTTAGAAGGTCAATGATGTCTGTTTAGCTTTTATGAAAATTCCCCGGAGCAGCACCTGTAGCTGGAGTGAGGCCCGCGGATCCTGGCAGCATTCTCTTGGCTGGGCTTCTAAAGGAGCTTGAAAGGTCAAACTGCATTTCTCTAGAAACGGTTCCAGGTTCTGGCTGGCTTCCCTGGCTAGCTGGTATTTGCAGTGGCCTGGTGGTTGTGCTGTGCTGTCTGTCACACTCTGGGGGTTCTTGGGGGTTTTCAGGCAGCCCCACTTCTGTCCTACTTGGGGACCTTACGTCCCCCGCCCCCATACACTGCTCTGGCTGTTCTCCCTGCAGCCACCATCTCCTGGGAGAGCTCTGTCCTCCTGCCTCTGAGCCAGTGGCCAGGACAGCTGAGTGTGTCCGGAGAGGGATAGGTGGGCCCCCTAAGAAACAGACCTGAGAAGTGGCCTCTACCTCTGGGTGCTGATGGAGATGCTCTGGGCAGGAGCTGCAATGTCCCTCCTTCTGGGTCCTGCTTCACCCCATCGAGAAAGGTCATTCTGTGGCTTCTAGAGTGTACAAGACCAGTCCTCCTGAGGTCCAGGAGGGCTCTGGAGGAGAGGGAGAAGGAGGATGGGCCAGTCGCTCTTGACCCCTCTGAACCGCAGGGCCGTCAGCTCGGGTTCTTGGAGGCTGCTTGCTCCGTTCCCCTCCTGCATCTGCTTCGCTCCAGAAAGTCTTTTCTGTTATTGCCTCATCGGTTGCTCCCGCCTCCTTGGTCCTTAGGACAAGATGCACCCCCCCCAACCCCCACCCTCATCATCCCCCCACCCCACCCCCACCCCGATGGTGCTCTTGCTGGTGTTTCAGGCATCCCAGTGGAGAAGTATTTCCCAGATATGATTTTGGCTCTGGGACCTGCCTGACTCACGGAAGAAGCTATGCTTTTCAGGCTCTGTTGAAAAGTATAGGCCTCTGCTGAGTTGAGGCTTAAAAACAGACGCGGAGAGAGAGCTAAAGAGGTCTTAGCTAGCGTTTCTGTAGATGCTAATGAATGGAAATGGTGGGTTAGGAACAGCATTCTATAGTTCAGCCTTGTCAGCTTCATCCCCTTATCCAAA
This sequence comes from Tragulus kanchil, assembly GCA_022376925.1. Lineage (NCBI taxonomy): Eukaryota > Metazoa > Chordata > Mammalia > Artiodactyla > Tragulidae > Tragulus > Tragulus kanchil. Next base: position 67,663,376 of record JAIOJX010000027.1, read on the forward strand.
CCTTCCAGGCCCCTTTTCGCATCTAGTCCAGCTGTGTCATCTTCCAGACGAGAAAATTCAACTCCAGTGAAGGAAAAATAGCTTGCTCGAGGTCCCCCAGCCAGCAGGGCAAAGTGGGGAGGAGAATCCACGACCCAGGGCCCTTTCTTCGGCACCACCTATGTGCCTGGTGGAACAGGAGACCATTTACGGGGGCCCTGAGACCTGAGGAAGCCAGTGAGCCAGTTTCTTGGCATGGGCGGGAAGGCGTTGGCATCCAAGGTGGGCCTTGGGTGCTCAGGTGGGCCTACAGTTTTTGGGGGACCTTACGTCCCCGCCCCCATACACTGCTCTGGCTGTTCTCCCTGCAGCCACCATCTCCTGGGAGAGCTCTGTCCTCCTGCCTCTGAGCCAGTGGCCAGGACAGCTGAGTGTGTCCGGAGAGGGATAGGTGGGCCCCCTAAGAAACAGACCTGAGAAGTGGCCTCTACCTCTGGGTGCTGATGGAGATGCTCTGGGCAGGAGCTGCAATGTCCCTCCTTCTGGGTCCTGCTTCACCCCATCGAGAAAGGTCATTCTGTGGCTTCTAGAGTGTACAAGACCAGTCCTCCTGAGGTCCAGGAGGGCTCTGGAGGAGAGGGAGAAGGAGGATGGGCCAGTCGCTCTTGACCCCTCTGAACCGCAGGGCCGTCAGCTCGGGTTCTTGGAGGCTGCTTGCTCCGTTCCCCTCCTGCATCTGCTTCGCTCCAGAAAGTCTTTTCTGTTATTGCCTCATCGGTTGCTCCCGCCTCCTTGGTCCTTAGGACAAGATGCACCCCCCCCAACCCCCACCCTCATCATCCCCCCACCCCACCCCCACCCCGATGGTGCTCTTGCTGGTGTTTCAGGCATCCCAGTGGAGAAGTATTTCCCAGATATGATTTTGGCTCTGGGACCTGCCTGACTCACGGAAGAAGCTATGCTTTTCAGGCTCTGTTGAAAAGTATAGGCCTCTGCTGAGTTGAGGCTTAAAAACAGACGCGGAGAGAGAGCTAAAGAGGTCTTAGCTAGCGTTTCTGTAGATGCTAATGAATGGAAATGGTGGGTTAGGAACAGCATTCTATAGTTCAGCCTTGTCAGCTTCATCCCCTTATCCAAACCTTCCAGGCCCCTTTTCGCATCTAGTCCAGCTGTGTCATCTTCCAGACGAGAAAATTCAACTCCAGTGAAGGAAAAATAGCTTGCTCGAGGTCCCCCAGCCAGCAGGGCAAAGTGGGGAGGAGAATCCACGACCCAGGGCCCTTTCTTCGGCACCACCTATGTGCCTGGTGGAACAGGAGACCATTTACGGGGGCCCTGAGACCTGAGGAAGCCAGTGAGCCAGTTTCTTGGCATGGGCGGGAAGGCGTTGGCATCCAAGGTGGGCCTTGGGTGCTCAGGTGGGCCTGAGTCTCAGTGTCAGTTCTTTTCAACAGGAGGGATGTTCTTTGGGAGTTCTCAGCGAGGGCCCTGGGGTTTGAGCAGTAGGTCGGGCAAAGAAAACAAGGAGGGAAAGGGATTTTAGGGGACCATCTGTCAGGGACATAGCTGCTTCATTCCCCATGGGTAATGCGGGTGGAGGCCGGGGCAAAGACACAGTTAAGCAAGCCTCGCTTCCCCTTTAGTTAAGGCGAAAGGAGGTAAAAGGAAACTCTTGAACTCTCCCTGATCCTTCAACAAAGGTTGTTGATAAAAACAAGGGATGAGAGCCCGTTTCAGGTTCTCACCCTGACTGTTTCAGGTGCTAACTCAAACACTACCGTCATTCATTTTGAGTCAACAGAGACAGGTCTGTTGTCGTGGAACGGTCGAGGTTCAGATAGATCTCAGGGCCACGGTGGCTTGGAGGAGTCCCGCGGCACCTCCCCGGCCTCTGGGTACCCTGCTCTCAGAGCAGGGTGAGTTTGCCAGGGGATCCCTACCGCCTGGGGACCCCCACTTGGGCATTCTGTTCAGCACGGATGACTGTTTTCCCACCTGTTCCTGGCCCACCCCACTCCCAGAGTACCCTCCTTTAAGTGGGGCCACGCGCCCCTTTGGGAGAAAGGAGAAAACCCCCACTCAGGCCAAGGACGGTGGAGCCCTGCCTAGCGAGAGACTGCGGGGGTCAGGGGCACAGTCCTGTGCCTTATCTGTCCCAGGAGAACTGTGGCTGGAAGACTGGAATTTACATGCCGAGCCTTAGCTCAGTCCCCAGCTTCATCCCTTATCCAAACCTTCCAGGCCCCTTTTCATCTAGTCCAGCTGTGTCATCTTCCAGACGAGAAAATTCAACTCCAGTGAAGGAAAAATAGCTTGCTCGAGGTCCCCCAGCCAGCAGGGCAAAGTGGGGAGGAGAATCCACGACCCAGGGCCCTTTCTTCGGCACCACCTATGTGCCTGGTGGAACAGGAGACCATTTACGGGGGCCCTGAGACCTGAGGAAGCCAGTGAGCCAGTTTCTTGGCATGGGCGGGAAGGCGTTGGCATCCAAGGTGGGCCTTGGGTGCTCAGGTGGGCCTGAGTCTCAGTGTCAGTTCTTTTCAACAGGAGGGATGTTCTTTGGGAGTTCTCAGCGAGGGCCCTGGGGTTTGAGCAGTAGGTCGGGCAAAGAAAACAAGGAGGGAAAGGGATTTTAGGGGACCATCTGTCAGGGACATAGCTGCTTCATTCCCCATGGGTAATGCGGGTGGAGGCCGGGGCAAAGACACAGTTAAGCAAGCCTCGCTTCCCCTTTAGTTAAGGCGAAAGGAGGTAAAAGGAAACTCTTCGAACTCTCCCTGATCCTTCAACAAAGGTTGTTGATAAAAACAAGGGATGAGAGCCCGTTTCAGGTTCTCACCCTGACTGTTTCAGGTGCCAACTCAAACACTACCGTCATTCATTTTGAGTCAACAGAGACAGGTCTGTTGTCGTGGAACGGTCGAGGTTCAGATAGATCTCAGGGCCACCGGTGGCTTGGAGGAGTCCCGCGGCACCTCCCCGGCCTCTGGGTACCCTGCTCTCAGAGCAGGGTGAGTTTGCCAGGGGATCCCTACCGCCTGGGGACCCCCACTTGGGCATTCTGTTCAGCACGGATGACTGTTTTCCCACCTGTTCCTGGCCCACCCCACTCCCAGAGTACCCTCCTTTAAGTGGGGCCACGCGCCCCTTTGGGAGAAAGGAGAAAACCCCCACTCAGGCCAAGGACGGTGGAGCCCTGCCTAGCGAGAGACTGCGGGGGGTCAGGGGCACAGTCCTGTGCCTTATCTGTCCCAGGGAGAACGCGTGTGGCTGGAAGACTGGAATTTACATGCCGTCATTTCTGATTTTCTGACATTTCCCCTTGGAAGGCTCGGTCCCCACTCCTTCGCATGTGCGTCCGCTCTCCTCTGTCCCGGGCGCCGCCCTCCACACTCCAGCCCAGGGAGCGCTGCTGTGTGTGTGTGAGGAGCTTCCTCTGTGTGCTCGACCTTGCAAGGTGCCGCTTAGAAACGATGATCTGTGTGGTGATGACTTTTCTGTCTTTCCTTTTCGAACAGGAGGTGATTTGTAGCTCCCCGACTGCCTATGTAATGTAAATAGTGTACATTTAATTTATTGCTGTGGTAGCACATTGTATTTGTTAATGTATAAAACAAATTCTAAAAGGTCGACAAATGTATATTTTGTTGCTTAAATGTGTCTTTGCAGAAATTGACAATAAATAAGATATTTTGTGTCCATCCGTGTTTAGATGTCTTTGCCTGGACCCCCGTCCTGAGTGTGGCCTCCCAGCTCCAGAGACTGAATCATATTCCCACGGGCTGTCTCTGACCTGTAGGTGTGTGGATCAGGGAATGGCCCAGCTCCATTCTCAGTGGCCAGTCAAGGTGCTCTGTCCTCTCCCTTGATACCTAACCCAGCTGCCCTTAATCATTTCTCATCCAATTCCTCACCCTACCATTGGCGAGAAATCCCCGTTTGTCCTAGTTGTATCTAGAGGTGAGTTCCGCCTTTCTCCCTGATTGCAAAAGTCTTCCTTGCCTTTTGAACTCAGCGGCGGTTTTCCTTTGACAGGTGGCTGACTTGTTCCCCCACCCCGCCACCCCTAACTGCGCCTCAGCCCCTCCTTCTCTGCACGTCGACACTGGTGTTGGGTGCGAGAAGAGGGAGGCAGAAAAGACCTCTCATTTCAAGGCGTCCCCTGAGTAAGCACAGTGTTAAGCACGGCACTCCGAGACAGAGACACCAAGACAGGAATAAGACAGTTATTAGGGGAAAGGCTGGTGAGAAAGTGGGGAGGGAGCTAAAGAGAACTGAAGAGCGGTCCGACTGCCATGCAGGTCTGACCCGGAGTCAAAAAAAGATACGGGGGATGCCACATGGGGAGGAGGCATTTTTGATGTCAGTTTGTTGCTAAGAAGACTCTCAGCAAGGCTATTGTGGAGCCCCCTGACCGCAGGCACCCCCCACCTCCCACCCAGAGGAATCCTGACTATCACAAGAACGCGTCTAAAATCCCCTCCCTGCCAGACTCGGGCACTGGGTGGGAGCGTGCTTACGAGAAGCCTGGCTTTGGTGCTAGCCAGGACCACGGCGATGGCTCAAGCAGCCGGGGCCACTGGTCAATGACGCCCTCTGCAGCTGGCGATCAGAGAAGCTTATTCTTGGGGTCACCATATACACTTCCCCCAGTTTTGGTTGGTTGCGCTTTCCCCTTATTTGTGGATACATGTTAAGTCAATTCAGCCATGTCTGACTCTTTGTGACCCTATGGGCTGCAGCCCGCCAGGCTCTTCTGCCCACGGGATTCTCCAGGCAAGCATACTGGAGTGGGCCATGCCCTCCTCTAGGGGATCTTCCTGACCCAGGGATCAAACCAGCATCTCCTGAGGCTCTTGCATGGCAGACGAATTCTTTACCACTAAGCCAGTGGGCCCATATCAATGCAGGGGGTGGTTAAAACCTGGTTTCTCTTAGTTCTCTCTGTCTCTCTGATATAAACCCTCTGTTGGTTCCCTGTGCTTGGCAGGCATTCAGACGCTGCTGTATTGTCTTAAATCTCCCCGTTCTGAGAGAAATCCACACGCAGCTTTTGCTTAAAGGTGTAAGAATGTCAGGTTCTGCTGCTTCCTCGGTGTCCACTCAGCTCTGAGGTGCCCCCTGATCCTCACCACCCTCGCAGGCAGCCATGTCTGCGGCTCTCTGCCACATCCTGGCACTCTTCCTCTTCGTCCTGCATCGACCTTCTCCTTTCTCCAGACTCCAGCCGTGACAAGCAGTCTTGGCAACGTTAAAACCATCAGCATACCTTGAGTGACAGTGGGATGTGTTTGGAGGACCCTCTATCTTACAGGAATAGAGGGGGACAAGCGAAATGCTCTCCTCCTTTCATGGAGCCAACCCCCTCTTATACAGCCTGGAGAACAAGGTGGGGTGTTGCTTTTATTGCTGGTTCTAATGAAATGGTACCTCTCTGCCAGCCTGGGGGTGCTCCGTGGTTGGCTTCAGGGATCCAGTGGCTCTCTGTATTTGAATGCAGATGTGGTGGATCACGGCTCTGGCTCAGTCAACATCTGTCCGCCAGCATTTAATGGTGTCTCTGTGGTCCCATGACAGACACTATTTATGGGAACCGGAGTTAAGTTCTGGAGAGGAATTCTGAGACGTAGTTAGGACTCCTAAAGGCAGTGATCCTCTGAAGGGGACCCCCCAGGCTCTTTTCCGGCAGAGATAATACCTGTTGGGAGACTCAGGTAGGTCATCTTGCTGCAGACCAGCTTCCTTTACTCTCAGAACAGAAAACTGTTCCCATCTGGGGATGACTTCTTCTCAAGCATCTTAGCTTTAAGATCCATAAAAATCACCTGGAGAGATTGTTAAAGTGCAGATTTCAGGCACCATTCCAGAGGTTCGAACTTGACTGGGCCCCAGGAATCTGAATTTTGAATGAACCTGTGAAGGATTCTGATGCACTGATTCGGTGTGTAGTCTCTCGATACATCCCTTTCCTAGCGAGGGAAGGGGAACAGTGAGGGTGTGTGTGTGTGTGTGGGCGGGGTGGGGGGCGTTGAGACATGCCAGTCCCTCACCTAAGGGGACTGTTATTATCATCATCACAAATATGGGAGACATGTCTGCCCCAGAAGACACAATCTCTTACAGGAAAATGAAAGGGAGTCACAAGAGAGAATAGAATAGAGAAACATAGGTAAAACATGAAGCTTGTAAGGAATAGTTTAAAATGAAAATGCATTATGGCTGCATGAATGACCAGGGCATCCTGTAACAAGAAAGACTGGGAGAAAAGATGAGGTCATGCCTGAAGCAGAGAGAAGGAATTAAGTGAAAAGGAAAGAAAAAAAAAAGATTTAATTAAAATTAAAAATGAAAATAGAGCTAGAGGCTCTTTCTCCAAACCAAAACAAATTATCAGATGAAAGATGTGATGGGAGACTTTGGAACCCCCCTGGCAATCTAGGAACAAAGCAGCTGCTGGCAAGGGTTGAAGAAAGCACCCTTGGGTGACGTGTTCCCTGCCACTAATGATGTTAGAGGCGAAATCATCTAGTAACTACAGTAGGTAAATGAAAGGACATGGTTGATGAATTGACCCCATCAAGGGGAATACGAACACGCAACAGCCTGTATAAAAGAGCTAGCAGGAACAACCTGTCCCCTAAACAACCCCACATGAAGACGCAGAAGTGAATGATTAGACATAAGTGAGACTGTGCTACAGAAAAATGCAGACACTGTACAAGAAATGCTGGAGAAAATGTTCTCAAAGTACTGGATCAGATGAATTTCACTAATCACCGATGTGTGTGTTAGGTATTCAGTCATGTCTCTTTGCGACCTCCTTGATTGTAGCCCGCCAGGCTCCTCTGTCCATGGAATTCTCCAGCCAAGAATATTGGAGTGGGTTGCCACTTCCTTCTCCAGGGATCTTCCCCACCCAGGGATTGAACCTGGGTCTCCCGCATTGTAGGCAGTTTCTTTACCATCTGAGCCACTGGGGAAGTCACTTGTAAGACATTTTATTAACATTAAAAAAAAATAAGACTAACAAGGAAATCTTCCTAGCTTTGCTCTAACATATCAATTGGTAGGTTTTACAAGAACTTATTACTAATAAGGAATTTGAGGAAAAGTCCAGGGAAAGTGGCCAACAAAGCCCATCTGAAACCCAGCTATGAAACCTAGTTTAATAGTGTATGTAATGGAGAAGGATTTTAACTTATTTAATTAGAGAAATTTTTTTTTCACTTTTTGGTTGTGCCACATGGCTTCAGGAATCCCCAACCAGGGATCAAACCATGGGAGTGAAAGCACTCAGTCCCAGTCTTTGGGCTGCCAGAGAATGCCACAGAATCTTCTACGGAGAAAGAGAATTTCCAAAAAAATAGGATAAATTTCCAGCAGATGTAAACAATGGGAATCTATTACAAGGATTCATCAGTGATAAAATTATCTAAGGTTTTAATTCAATGACTTATTACTGCTAGCCCACATACACAAGTATGCCTACCTAGGTTACAGAGCTCAAAGCCAGTTCAAACTAATTTAAGCTGACAAAAAAGGAGGCCTTTAGTTACAGAGGACAGTATGGCGATTCCTTAAAAAACTAAAAATAGAAGCACCATACGACCCAGCAATCCCACTATTAGGCTTATACCCTGATGAAATCAAAAGTGAAAGAGGCACCTGTACCCTAATGTTCATTGCAGCACTCTAGACAACAGCTAGAATACGGAAGCAACCTAGATGTCCATTGACAAATGAATGGATAAAAAATCTCTGGTACATATATACAATGGAATACTACTCAACTGTAAAAAGAAATGCAGAAGAATCAGTCCTAATGAGGTAGCTGGATCTAGAACCTATCATAAAAGTGAAGTAAGTCAAAAAGAGAAGGACAAATACAATATACGAACACATATATATGGAATCTAGTAGGATGGCAATGATAACATGCACAGTGAAGCGATGAAAAAACAGACATGGAAAATAGACATATGGACATCATGGGGAATGAACCACAGGTGGGAGGCGTAAAGGAAGTAGCATGAAAACCTATATTATCATAGGGTCTCCGCATTGTAGGCTTCACAAGAAATTCATTTTATTAACATTAAAAATAAGACTAACAAGGAAATCTTCCTAGCTTTGCTCTAACATATCAATTGGTAGGTTTTACAAGAACTTATTACTAATAAGGAATTTGAGGAAAAGTCCAGGGAAAGTGGCCAACAAAGCCCATCTGAAACCCAGCTATGAAACCTAGTTTAATAGTGTATGTAATGGAGAAGGATTTTAACTTATTTAATTAGAGAAATTTTTTTTTCACTTTTTGGTTGTGCCACATGGCTTCAGGAATCCCCAACCAGGGATCAAACCATGGGAGTGAAAGCACTCAGTCCCAGTCTTTGGGCTGCCAGAGAATGCCACAGAATCTTCTACGGAGAAAGAGAATTTCCAAAAAAATAGGATAAATTTCCAGCAGATGTAAACAATGGGAATCTATTACAAGGATTCATCAGTGATAAAATTATCTAAGGTTTTAATTCAATGACTTATTACTGCTAGCCCACATACACAAGTATGCCTACCTAGGTTACAGAGCTCAAAGCCAGTTCAAACTAATTTAAGCTGACAAAAAAGGAGGCCTTTAGTTACAGAGGACAGTATGGCGATTCCTTAAAAAACTAAAAATAGAAGCACCATACGACCCAGCAATCCCACTATTAGGCTTATACCCTGATGAAATCAAAAGTGAAAGAGGCACCTGTACCCTAATGTTCATTGCAGCACTCTAGACAACAGCTAGAATACGGAAGCAACCTAGATGTCCATTGACAAATGAATGGATAAAAAATCTCTGGTACATATATACAATGGAATACTACTCAACTGTAAAAAGAAATGCAGAAGAATCAGTCCTAATGAGGTAGCTGGATCTAGAACCTATCATAAAAGTGAAGTAAGTCAAAAAGAGAAGGACAAATACAATATACGAACACATATATATGGAATCTAGTAGGATGGCAATGATAACATGCACAGTGAAGCGATGAAAAAACAGACATGGAAAATAGACATATGGACATCATGGGGAATGAACCACAGGTGGGAGGCGTAAAGGAAGTAGCATGAAAACCTATATTATCATATGTGAAAAAAATAGCTATTGTGATTGCTCTGTGAGAAAAGGGGATCCTGCCGGGGCTCTGTGTGATGGCCTGGAGGGGTGGTATGGGGGGGATATACGTATGACTAATCTGGGATCATACATATCTGTAAACAACAAGACTCTGTAAAAGTAAAAAGTAAAATAAAAATTTTAAAAAAGAGGCCTTTATTAAAAAGAGATAGGGGTCTATACAAAAAAATAGATGAGCAACAGAGTTTAATGTACATCACAGGGAACTATATTCAACATCTGGTAATAACCTATAACAAAAACCAATCTGAAAGGCAAAACTGAATCAATTTTCTGTACATAGGAAAGGAATACAATATTGTAAACCAACTATACTTCATAAAAAATGAGGGGAAAAAAAGGGACAGGGATTCGCCTAGATTCAAAAGAAAGCGGATCAACTGGGCCACCAGAAAGACAGCAAAGGTCATCAGGCCTTATGCCTGTCTCTCACTTTTTTCTGCATTTCTCTGTGCGTCTCTTTTCTCCCTGTTATCAGTCACTTCTCTATGAATATATGATGGCTTTCTGTTTAGTTTCTTCTCTCTCTGAAGACCTGCTAAGCGACGCTCAGCGCCCTTTGTCTTCACTACCTAGACCTTGAAACGGATTAGGTTCCTTGAAATGATTCCTTTGCCGGCGGGCGCAGTGTCAGGCTTTGTCAGCAGAGGGTGCAAGAGAGGCGCTGTAAGAGGGAAAGGTCCAGGTTCCTGTGCCGGCAAGGCCAGCTCTCAAGCCTCACTTGGAAAACCCTTGGAGCACAGGCTCACACAACGGCTCCAGACCATTTCTCTTCCTAAGAGCTCCCTGGGGAAGGAAATGGCAACACAATCCTGTATTCTTGCCTGGAGCATTCCATGGACTGAGGAGCCTGGCAGGCTACAGTCCACAGGGTCACCAAGAGTCGGACTCCACTGAGCAGCTAAGAGCATGAGGAACCAAGTGTTGAAAGTACAGAACTGGAATTCTAGCCATTCTCCTAGAGCATCCCTGTTGGAGGTGGAGAACTGGCAATGGACATCATGGGGAATGAACCACAGGTGGGAGGCGTAAAGGAAGTAGCATGAAAACCTATATTATCATATGTGAAAAAAATAGCTATTGTGATTGCTCTGTGAGAAAAGGGGATCCTGCCGGGGCTCTGTGTGATGGCCTGGAGGGGTGGTATGGGGGGGATATACGTATGACTAATCTGGGATCATACATATCTGTAAACAACAAGACTCTGTAAAAGTAAAAAGTAAAATAAAAATTTTAAAAAAGAGGCCTTTATTAAAAAGAGATAGGGGTCTATACAAAAAAATAGATGAGCAACAGAGTTTAATGTACATCACAGGGAACTATATTCAACATCTGGTAATAACCTATAACAAAAACCAATCTGAAAGGCAAAACTGAATCAATTTTCTGTACATAGGAAAGGAATACAATATTGTAAACCAACTATACTTCATAAAAAATGAGGGGAAAAAAAGGGACAGGGATTCGCCTAGATTCAAAAGAAAGCGGATCAACTGGGCCACCAGAAAGACAGCAAAGGTCATCAGGCCTTATGCCTGTCTCTCACTTTTTTCTGCATTTCTCTGTGCGTCTCTTTTCTCCCTGTTATCAGTCACTTCTCTATGAATATATGATGGCTTTCTGTTTAGTTTCTTCTCTCTCTGAAGACCTGCTAAGCGACGCTCAGCGCCCTTTGTCTTCACTACCTAGACCTTGAAACGGATTAGGTTCCTTGAAATGATTCCTTTGCCGGCGGGCGCAGTGTCAGGCTTTGTCAGCAGAGGGTGCAAGAGAGGCGCTGTAAGAGGGAAAGGTCCAGGTTCCTGTGCCGGCAAGGCCAGCTCTCAAGCCTCACTTGGAAAACCCTTGGAGCACAGGCTCACACAACGGCTCCAGACCATTTCTCTTCCTAAGAGCTCCCTGGGGAAGAAAATGGCAATCCGCTCCTGTATTCTTGCCTGGAGCATTCCATGGACAGAGGAGCCTGGCAGGCTACAGTCCACAGGGTCACCAAGAGTCGGACTCCACTGAGCAGCTAAGAGCATGAGGAACCAAGTGTTGAAAGTACAGAACTGGAATTCTAGCCATTCTCCTAGAGCATCCCTGTTGGAGGTGGAGAACTGGCAATGGCGCTTCCCTGAGAGCTGTGTCTCTCTGGAAAAGTGAGCTGGGATCTGGAAATTCAGAGAGCCCAGTGTCTGCCTGAAGGAATCTGGCGCTCCAGCGCCTTCTAGAGAGCCTCCTAGTGGATGGGGGTTCCGAGCCTCCTGCCTTTCTCCTCGGAGCTCTGTGTCTCAGTGGAGCTGGAAGGCTGACCATGGTGCCTTTCTCCTCCTGAGGGGCTGTCTCTCTGCTTGATAAAGAATACTGACTCGCTAGCAGGTTTCTTCTGATGGATGTCTTATCTATTCAAGGGGCAGGGCTGAGCCTCAGCATTTCACTTCAGAAAGAGCCATCTCCCCGGCTGAATCAGAGAGCCGGACATCCGTCTTTTCTTCACAGAGCTCTTTCTCCTGTTCGAATTAGAGGGCCAGCCATTCCCACATATATGATACAGATTATGTCAATATATAGCATTTCTTTTCCCTAGAAGCTGTTTTCTCTCTTCTTTCTCCTATTAAAAGAAAAAAAAAAAACCTATGAAAGTGAAAAATAAAAGAATTGATAACAACAAAGAAGGCCAGCTACTTCAGGTTTCTCCTCAGAAAATCTGTCACCCTGACATAAAGATATTTTGGACACAGCGAGAGAAGGAGAGGGTGGGATGATCTGTCTGAGACCATAACATTGAAACAGATACAGAGCCATATGCAAAATACATAGCCAGTGGGAATTTGTTGTAGGACACAGAGAACCCAAAGCCAATGCTCTGTAACAACCCAGGGGGTGGGATAGGGAGGGAGATGGGAGGGAGTTTCAAGAGGGAGGGGACACATGTGTACCTATGACTAATTCATGCTGATGTATGGCAGAAACCATCACAATATGGTAAAGCAATTCTCCTCCAATTAAAATTAATCCATTAAAAAAATAGAGACATTCAGGGGGCTTCCCTGGCAGCTCAGTGGTAAAGAGTTTGCCTGCCAATGCAGGAGACATGAGTTCGATCCCTGATTCGGGAGGATCTCACATGCTGCAGAGTAACTAAGCCCATGAGCCACGACTATGGAGCCTGTGCTCTAGAGCCTCGGAGCTGCAACTACTGAGCCCATGTGCTGCAACGACTGAAGCCCGTGTGCCCTAGAGCCCGAGTTCCACAACAAGAGAAGTTCCCGCAACAAGAGGCCTGCTCACCTCAACTAGAGAGTAGTCCTCACTCCCTGCAACTAGAGAAGAGCCTGCAGTAGCAGTGAAGACACAGAATCGCCATAAATAAATAAATAAAATGCATTTCTTAAAAAAAAAAAAGAGAGAGACGTTCATATTTCTCTCGTGTGGCCGTCTGAGGGGTTAAAAGGATGAGGTGCATAAGCTGATGTAGCAGCACCGACACTTTTGAAGCTCCTGTCCCCCTTCCCTTGAGCTGGGATTTGGGAGCGCTCCCTTCTAGCCTCAGGACAGGAAGCAATTGTTCCTGGTACTGTTTCCTCTTTGAGTGTAATCTCTCTTTGTGAGAGAACCAGCCCTTGGGCAACTTTCGTCACAGACTTCTGACCCTTTGCTGGAGAGAGACACGGTGACCATCCTGATTTTAGTTTCTCAGTGCGCCTTGTTTCCAAAGCCAAAGCTTGGCTCTTTCCAAATCTCTGTGCTTGACAAGCTTGCAAGGCTCCCTGGCAAAGGCTTACTGCGCAGGCGCAGGCCTCCGGCGCGCGCTCGCGCCCCCGGTCGCTTTCCCGGCACCGGATGCAGGCCTACGGCCTGTGCGCGCGACGGCCTGCAGCACCCAGAGGCCAGTGGCTTCTCCCAGCACCAAGCTCTTCCTGCTCTTGTTGCTTCCCCACCTCAGGAGTTTCCCGTGAAGTCTGAACCTGCCACCCTTTACATGGAGGGAAGGACAGACCCAAGAAAGAGGCAGACCGCTCCAGACTGATAGGTGCAGGTTTAATACGCGAGCGAACCTACGGGGATTTATCTTGGGTGGCCGTGAGAGTAGAGCTCTGCACCCACCTGCCGGAATTTTAAAAGTGTATTGTTGTTGTTTATCTCACCGAGTCTTGTCAGACTTTTGTTGACCCCATGGTCTGTACCCCTCCAGGCTCCTCTGTCCCGGAATTTTCTAGACAAGAATCCTGGAGTGGGTTGCCATTTCCTTCTCCGGGGGCTCTCCCGACTCAGGGATGGAACCCGCGTCTCCTGCATTGGGAAACGGGTTCTTTACCACTGAGCCTCCGAGGAAGCTTGGAAGTGTATCCAGAGGTCTTAGCAGGACAAATCACTATGTTGTCCACCTGAAACTAATAAAATATTGTAAATCAGCTCTACTTCAATAAAATAAAATATGCAACTGTATATGAGAAATCGATAAGTTACAGCTGACGTAACTATTCTTGTAACTTAACGATTTCTCATATACAGCCTCATATATTTCTTGAAGTCCTATTGAGTTTACTTTTTTCCTGGCAAAAAGCTTCATCTTTTTGCTCCAGTTTGTCCTGGTTGCCTTCAGGGTTTATCTGTACAATTAGACTGGAAGTTGTGTTTTGCTGTTCTCCAAAAGAATCTCTGCTTTTCTGGATCTCCTGAACTCCTTGTTCTTGATTTACCCTTGGTTTTGCTGGGGCTGGTTGCCCAGCAGCGTTTAAAAAGAATGGAGACAACCTTTTTGAGTCCTTTCATACCTGAGAATGTCTCCTTTCTGCCTGAACACTAGATTACCATGTTGACTGGAGATTTGGGATTGTAAATATTTATTTCTACGGAAATTTGAAGGTATTGTTCTGCTGTCTTCTGGCAATCAGAATAACCATTCTGATACTTGAGGTTTATAGGTAATTATACTTCTTTTCTTGAAGAGTTTATGATTTTCATATATAATTGATATGAAATTTCTTGATGCTATGTATGTCTTGGTTTGAGTCAAATTATTTTCATTGTTTCAGACACTATGAACTTTTCAACCTTGCTATCTGTGACCAGAGGTTAGGAAATTTTAGGTTATCTCTTTGATTTAATGCAAATTTATTATTCCATGCATCTTGATTTAAGGTCAGCTTTTTAAGTTCCCAAAATCCTTTTTTGGAATTTTTAGTAGGATCATATTAAAATTATAATTTAATAAGGAAGACATCTTTGTTATATTGTGCCTCCTAGCCACAAACAGAAGTGTACCTTTCGATTATTTCAAGTTTTATGTTCTCCAGTGGCCTATGTAAAAAATGAACATTTCTTCTTAAATATATTTTTAGTTATTTCCCCTCTTTTGCTGCTGTTACATATGAAACATTTTAATTTCTATTATATTTTCTATTGGATTATTTGTATATGAAGATACTAATTTTTGTATATTTATTTTGTACTTAGCCAAATTATATAATCCTCTTATTGTTACTGATAGTTTCAATTGACTCTCTTTATTATGTTTCCAAATATACATTTATCTTCATAGAACAAAATTTTTGCCTTCCATCTTCTGGTGAATAGGATCCTTTTTCCCTCCATAACATTTTAATTCTTTGATGCTAACACATAGGAAAGCCATAGTTTTCTTTCATTTCTTTCCTTCTTTTCTTTTCTGTATAGCCAAACATAACACATTTTATACACAAATATACCTTTCTTCCAGATATCTTACTGAATTCTTTAGTTTTTAGTGACTTTTTCTGGTTTTCCAAGTATAAAGTCATTTTACCGGACATAATGATAGTTTCTTTTTTCTTTGCAGTTAACTGCTGTGGCCCCCACCCCTGCCCCCGCCCCTTTACTCTCTAGCTGGGTTAGGCTCACCAAAAACAATAAATGAAATTGATGACAGTTGGGGTATTTCTATCCGTCTCAGTATTAACGGGAATGCTTCTGGTGTATCACACAGTTTGAGATTCATTGTGCTCTTCTGAATCTTTATTAAATTAATTAAATTTTCTGTGAATCCCTAGTTTACTGGGAATTTTTTGTTTTTAAACTCAGTAATCAATGTTACACTTTATCCAATGTCTTGGCTCATTTAACTGATTATTGTCATTGCAAATTGTTTAAAAATGTAATTCTGGACTTAACCTGCGCATAGCTCGTTTAAAAACTTTGTATCGACTTCCTTCGTAAAGGAAAGAGCTGTGGCAGAAATTATCAATTCTAATTTATTAGAGAAAGACATTTAATGCAAATTTATTATTCCATGCATCTTGATTTAAGGTCAGCTTTTTAAGTTCCCAAAATCCTTTTTTGGAATTTTTAGTAGGATCATATTAAAATTATAATTTAATAAGGAAGACATCTTTGTTATATTGTGCCTCCTAGCCACAAACAGAAGTGTACCTTTCGATTATTTCAAGTTTTATGTTCTCCAGTGGCCTATGTAAAAAATGAACATTTCTTCTTAAATATATTTTTAGTTATTTCCCCTCTTTTGCTGCTGTTACATATGAAACATTTTAATTTCTATTATATTTTCTATTGGATTATTTGTATATGAAGATACTAATTTTTGTATATTTATTTTGTACTTAGCCAAATTATATAATCCTCTTATTGTTACTGATAGTTTCAATTGACTCTCTTTATTATGTTTCCAAATATACATTTATCTTCATAGAACAAAATTTTTGCCTTCCATCTTCTGGTGAATAGGATCCTTTTTCCCTCCATAACATTTTAATTCTTTGATGCTAACACATAGGAAAGCCATAGTTTTCTTTCATTTCTTTCCTTCTTTTCTTTTCTGTATAGCCAAACATAACACATTTTATACACAAATATACCTTTCTTCCAGATATCTTACTGAATTCTTTAGTTTTTAGTGACTTTTTCTGGTTTTCCAAGTATAAAGTCATTTTACCGGACATAATGATAGTTTCTTTTTTCTTTGCAGTTAACTGCTGTGGCCCCCACCCCTGCCCCCGCCCCCTTTACTCTCTAGCTGGGTTAGGCTCACCAAAAACAATAAATGAAATTGATGACAGTTGGGGTATTTCTATCCGTCTCAGTATTAACGGGAATGCTTCTGGTGTATCACACAGTTTGAGATTCATTGTGCTCTTCTGAATCTTTATTAAATTAATTAAATTTTCTGTGAATCCCTAGTTTACTGGGAATTTTTTGTTTTTAAACTCAGTAATCAATGTTACACTTTATCCAATGTCTTGGCTCATTTAACTGATTATTGTCATTGCAAATTGTTTAAAAAATGTAATTCTGGACTTAACCTGCGCATAGCTCGTTTAAAAACTTTGTATCGACTTCCTTCGTAAAGGAAAGAGCTGTGGCAGTTGGAGCAGGCACCTGGTGCTGGTGGGAAAGAATTACTTAGTTTGCTTACATGCTTAATCCGTGTTTGACTCTTTGTAACTCTGTGGATTGTGGCCCGCCAGGCTCCTCTGTCCATGGGATTCTCCAGGCAAGAATACTGGAGTGGGTTGCCATGTCCTCCACCAGGGGATCTCCCCCACCAAGGGATTGAACTCAGGTCTCATATGTCCTGTGCATCCGCGGGTGCGTTCTTTACCACTAACACCACCTGGGAAGCCCATTACTGAGTTTAAGGAAGGGTAAAGGAGTCCGGGACTATTTTGCTCCCCAGTGGATCGGGAGGGTCGGGAGGGCATCCTTCTGAGTTTGGGAAACACTATGTAAGCTTCTGACACGATTTAGCGACTAAACCACCACTAAGGAAGGTGGGAAACCAGATTTTAAGTTTCTATGTTGATGCCGGAGCGCTCTGCCCAGCCACCACTGGAGGGCGCGCGCAACCAGCAGAACCAGCAAGCGTCTCCCCGCAGCGATTGGAGAAGGAGAATTAGAGTGCAAACTTCTCCCAGGTTTTCATTCGCTAATTTTGCGTGAGTCCCGCCTTTCTAGCCTCCTCATTGGTTGTTAGTATGTTAGTCTTTGGTCAGCCCCTCCTGCGGGGCTTGAACTGGTGTAAGGCAGGTAGACAGAGCCCGGGTTTGCAAGGACCGATCAACCAGGGCCTCCCGTTGGTCAATCAAACTGAGGCTCACCCTGTCTCCCAAGACTTTCCACCGGATGCAGCCCTACTCTGGCGGCTCTCGCAGTGGTTTTTCTTTATTTAACGGAATGCTTCTGGTGTATCACACAGTTTGAGATTCATTGTGCTCTTCTGAATCTTTATTAAATTAATTAAATTTTCTGTGAATCCCTAGTTTACTGGGAATTTTTTGTTTTTAAACTCAGTAATCAATGTTACACTTTATCCAATGTCTTGGCTCATTTAACTGATTATTGTCATTGCAAATTGTTTAAAAAATGTAATTCTGGACTTAACCTGCGCATAGCTCGTTTAAAAACTTTGTATCGACTTCCTTCGTAAAGGAAAGAGCTGTGGCAGTTGGAGCAGGCACCTGGTGCTGGTGGGAAAGAATTACTTAGTTTGCTTACATGCTTAATCCGTGTTTGACTCTTTGTAACTCTGTGGATTGTGGCCCGCCAGGCTCCTCTGTCCATGGGATTCTCCAGGCAAGAATACTGGAGTGGGTTGCCATGTCCTCCACCAGGGGATCTCCCCCACCAAGGGATTGAACTCAGGTCTCATATGTCCTGTGCATCCGCGGTGCGTTCTTTACCACTAACACCACCTGGGAAGCCCATTACTGAGTTTAAGGAAGGGTAAAGGAGTCCGGGACTATTTTGCTCCCCAGTGGATCGGGAGGGTCGGGAGGGCATCCTTCTGAGTTTGGGAAACACTATGTAAGCTTCTGACACGATTTAGCGACTAAACCACCACTAAGGAAGGTGGGAAACCAGATTTTAAGTTTCTATGTTGATGCCGGAGCGCTCTGCCCAGCCACCACTGGAGGGCGCGCGCAACCAGCAGAACCAGCAAGCGTCTCCCCGCAGCGATTGGAGAAGGAGAATTAGAGTGCAAACTTCTCCCAGGTTTTCATTCGCTAATTTTGCGTGAGTCCCGCCTTTCTAGCCTCCTCATTGGTTGTTAGTATGTTAGTCTTTGGTCAGCCCCTCCTGCGGGGCTTGAACTGGTGTAAGGCAGGTAGACAGAGCCCGGGTTTGCAAGGACCGATCAACCAGGGCCTCCCGTTGGTCAATCAAACTGGAGGCTCACCCTGTCTCCCAAGACTTTCCACCGGATGCAGCCCTACTCTGGCGGCTCTCGCTTTGGGGTGGCTGAGGTTCTACTTGGCATTTTTAGCTGGTTTTCATGGCGGAGCCGATGAATGGCAGTTCTCTTTTTAGCGTTCTTTGCCTTAGAGCATTGTATCTCTCTTTTGCGTTGTTTGCTTATGGCACACAGGGCTGGATAAGCTTCGGGAGACAGATCAAACTGGGGTGGATTTGGGGGCGCCCAGCAGTGCCTCCCCAGTAGAAAACGGCTGATGCGGGGAAAGGGATGCCTTTCCTTGGGCTAGAGATCTGGATTCTGGGGCAGAGCCCCAAATGGGTAAGGAGATCACTGTGGGCAACCCCTACCCTTTCCTACCAGAGCTGGGCGGGAGGGATTCATTCCAGTTGGGATCTCCGAACGGGAGCATCACATCTTTGAGCGCCTCTGACGCCCTGGAGAAGCCTAACCCCACGTAAAATCAAACACATGAACATGCACCTGCAGTCCTCAGTAAACACACCTAATAGGTGACTCTAAGACGGAGCTGCTATATTGACAGGTTGATGTGTTGGTTTTTGTAGACATTGAAAAAGATACTTAGTAATTTTTTTTTTTTTTGGGAAAAGAAAGTCCTAAAGGCTTTATTTGAATTCCTGGATTCAGTCTCCCTGAAATACAAAATAAATTATTTTATTTCCTTAAGCCAATGTGAATTAGGTTATAAGAAACAAAACATTTATATGCGACTAAACCACCACTAAGGAAGGTGGGAAACCAGATTTTAAGTTTCTATGTTGATGCCGGAGCGCTCTGCCCAGCCACCACTGGAGGGCGCGCGCAACCAGCAGAACCAGCAAGCGTCTCCCCGCAGCGATTGGAGAAGGAGAATTAGAGTGCAAACTTCTCCCAGGTTTTCATTCGCTAATTTTGCGTGAGTCCCGCCTTTCTAGCCTCCTCATTGGTTGTTAGTATGTTAGTCTTTGGTCAGCCCCTCCTGCGGGGCTTGAACTGGTGTAAGGCAGGTAGACAGAGCCCGGGTTTGCAAGGACCGATCAACCAGGGCCTCCCGTTGGTCAATCAAACTGGAGGCTCACCCTGTCTCCCAAGACTTTCCACCGGATGCAGCCCTACTCTGGCGGCTCTCGCTTTGGGGTGGCTGAGGTTCTACTTGGCATTTTTAGCTGGTTTTCATGGCGGAGCCGATGAATGGCAGTTCTCTTTTTAGCGTTCTTTGCCTTAGAGCATTGTATCTCTCTTTTGCGTTGTTTGCTTATGGCACACAGGGCTGGATAAGCTTCGGGAGACAGATCAAACTGGGGTGGATTTGGGGGCGCCCAGCAGTGCCTCCCCAGTAGAAAACGGCTGATGCGGGGAAAGGGATGCCTTTCCTTGGGCTAGAGATCTGGATTCTGGGGCAGAGCCCCAAATGGGTAAGGAGATCACTGTGGGCAACCCCTACCCTTTCCTACCAGAGCTGGGCGGGAGGGATTCATTCCAGTTGGGATCTCCGAACGGGAGCATCACATCTTTGAGCGCCTCTGACGCCCTGGAGAAGCCTAACCCCACGTAAAATCAAACACATGAACATGCACCTGCAGTCCTCAGTAAACACACCTAATAGGTGACTCTAAGACGGAGCTGCTATATTGACAGGTTGATGTGTTGGTTTTTGTAGACATTGAAAAAGATACTTAGTAATTTTTTTTTTTTTGGGGAAAAGAAAGTCCTAAAGGCTTTATTTGAATTCCTGGATTCAGTCTCCCTGAAATACAAAATAAATTATTTTATTTCCTTAAGCCAATGTGAATTAGGTTATAAGAAACAAAACATTTATATAAATTGTTAATATCAAATATGAGCTATCCAAAATAATGGTTACATTTAAATAAACTTACAAGTAATACATAACCCCCTGGTGAAGCATAATTTTTACTTCCTCTGTGACTTTTAAATCTTTATAGGAGTTGCTACATGAAAATTTCAGAGACTCACTACCCTTGCCCAACTGTTTCAGTGTAATTAGTTATGAAAAATTACTGAAAAGTGATTTTTGAGAGAAAAGAAGCCATGATATACATGATTCATGAGCTGCTGAGTTTGTCTACAAAAAATCTGGAACTTACTGTATTTAGTGAACAAAGAAAATTTCCTTATATCTAAGAAAATGTGATCCCTACTTATTTTATAGAAATAAACTATATCTAGGATTCCATGTAGATGATAGAGATAGCTTCTTTTTTTTTTTTTTTTGAAAAAGATACTTAGTAATTTTAACTTTGCACTTTTAGTATTTTGGAGTCAATCCTACATACCTTGTTTTTTTTTTTAGGATTTAGTCATGTTACTATTCCTTGGAAAGCTTGTAGGCCCAAGGTGAGGGGTCTACAGTGACTAGTGCAGAAACTGTGGCGCTATTCCACCCTCCTCCAACACACAGACAAACACACACACGGTTTCCAGGGAAAAACGGGAGCCCCAACTCTCTGCCGAGGTTCAGGGCTTGGTACTGCTGAATAGAAATATGTAGATAAAAGACGGAAGGAACACACTAGAATGGAAACCATGAGAATCCTTGCTAAACGATGAAACTGAATATGGAACGCACTCAGATACTCTATAAGCCAGTCTGGGACTGATACTAGGTACAGAGGCAGGGGTCTAATCAAGTGGACTTGGTCAGGAGACAAGATGCTTACTGCAGGGGGCACTGCCGCCACATCAACACCCAAGATTGCTTTCTGTCGACCTCTAGAAGGCTTTCCCCAAGAAGAGTCTTCCCAGTGCCCCGTGCATGTCCTTGTTCCTCAGGCTATAGATGAAAGGGTTCATCATGGGGGTCACCACAGCGTACATCACGGTGGCTACGGAGTCCTTCATGGAGTAGGTTCTGAGGGGCTGCAGATACACCATACCGAGGGTTCCATAGAAGAGGGAAACCACGGCCAAGTGGGAGCCGCAGGTGGAGAAGGCTTTGTACTTGTTGGAGGCTGAGGGTATTCGGATGATGGTTCTGGCAATCCGGACATAGGACATGACCATGATCCCTAAGGGGGTGAAGAAGATGAAGCAGCCCGTGGTGACCTGCATGGTGTGAATCGTCTGGGTACTGGAGCAGGCAAGCCTCAGCAGGACATACATCTCACAGAAGATGTAGTGGATCTCCCGGGCTGCACAGAAGGTCACCGTGGTCATGAGGAGGGTGAGGAAGAGGCCATAGAGGACAGAGAGTGCCCAACACGAAGTGAGGAGCAACATACAGAGCCCAGGGCTCATGGCTGTGATGTAGTGGAGGGGGCGGCAGATGGCCACATAGCGGTCGTATGCCATTGTGGCCAGGATGAGGTTGTCCAGAGTCACCAAGGAGACCAGGAAGTAGAGCTGGGTCAGACACCCCGTGTATGAGATGGCTTTGTTCTGGGACTGAAGGCTCACCAATGTCTTGGGGATTGTGTTGGTGACGAAGAAGAGGTCAGTGAAGGAGAGGTTGGCCAGGAAGAAGTACATGGGAGTGTGCAGGCGGGAGTCAGAGCTGATGGCCAAGATGATGAGCGCATTTCCCACCACGGTGACCAGGTACATGGACAGGAGCATCCAAAACAGGACTTGCTGCTCTTCAGGACTCCCCGAGATCCCCAGGAGGAGGAAGTCAGAGACCCTGGTCTGGTTTCCTCCATGCATTTCCCCAGCAATCTGCAGCATCACAGATATTTACTAAATTGCCTTTGATTAGGTAAGGACATGCACATAAGCAAAATAAACTATTTTATTAGCATTAAAAATATCTCAGATTGGGACTTCCCTGGTGGTCCAGTGGGTGAAGAGCCCACCTTGCAGTGCAAAGGAACTGGTTCGATCCCTGGCCCAGAAAGATCCCACATGCCACGGAGTGGCTGGACCAGTGTGTCCAATTATGGACCGGAACTCTGGAGCACATGTGCCTGGACCTGGTGCTCTGCAGCAAGGGATGCCACTGCAGTGGGAGGCCCACACAGGCCAAAGAATAAAGATGGATGAAAATTAATGGATAAAAAAACCAATAAAGGAGGCCAAAATTAAAAACAAAAACTCTCAAGTTAAATTTCATAATTTTCTTGCATAAGCAACAAAGGAATACCAGAGAGAAAAGCATAATATGGAAAATCTTCATGCAGTGTAATCATTTTAAGAACTTCTAACCTGGCATGCCCAGTATTATGAAAACAATGTCTATGTCTTATTTTAAGTCCTGTTATAATATTCTTGAAGTGCCTAAAGAGTAGTATGCTCTATTTTGATATTGCATACATTTGAAATTAATATTCAAAACAGATATGTACATTATAGCAAATGGATATTGCACACTAGGACAAAGAGGGGAGAAGTAGAAATATTGGAAGGGAAAAGAAAAACGTCTGAGTATTTACTGATAAAATGATCTATCTGGGAAGTCTAAAACAATCCACTGAAATGTCATTGGAAAAGGGATATGAAGTTGTGCAGCAGGAAGTACTCAGATCATGCTAGCCTTGTTAAGGTTTAAAAAATTGTGTCCCGTGTACAATAAGGAGTTTTAAGCAGAATGGTTAACATAAATGGATTTAAGCAGAGGTGTATGTGTATATTAGCAACTATCTTTCTGTGTATTTTATCAAGAGTGTTTTCAAAAATCAGGTGTGGTGGTTGCATTTTTAACCGAATACTTTCAGTGCCTGTCATGATACACTATGTTAATACTTTGCCAATACCAAAAATGCTACCGGGGCACATGCACTGCAATGAAGACCTAGCATAGCCCACAAACAGAAACAAAAAGTATGCTAACATTCCTGGCTTAAATGACTTGTCACAGTTCATTTTGGTGCTTTTAGTTGTATTAATATACATGAGATTTATCTATAGTTTCCTTCTTGTACATGTTATCTTTATTGTCTTTTTGATATGATTTGGTTTGCATTGGATTTCAAAATAATATCATTTTCATTTATTGTCCATTTCTAATATTTAGAACTTCGAATTTCTTCAACAGCTTAAGATATAAATTTAAGAGATATTCCATGGGATTATTTTTCTGAATAAAAATGTCTTTGCTATATTGTATCTATTGATTAAAAACAAAAAATTTCCAGTATGAATCATTCAAGCAATACAGAAAAATTAAAATTAAAATCAAAATGTAATTTAGTCAAGGTGATTGTCAAAAAAAAATTATAAGGCATCTAGATTGGAAATAGTAAATATCTCTCTTCACAGGTGACATATCTTGCCTATTGTAAATCTTACTAAGAATTCCTACTAAAAAACTCTTAGATAAAACAATTTCTATTTTATATTGCTTATACCATATTAAAAATTATTTTTTATTTTTCTTGAAGTGCCTAAAGAGTAGTATGCTCTATTTTGATATTGCATACATTTGAAATTAATATTCAAAACAGATATGTACATTATAGCAAATGGATATTGCACACTAGGACAAAGAGGGGAGAAGTAGAAATATTGGAAGGAAAAAAAAAACGTCTGAGTATTTACTGATAAAATGATCTATCTGGGAAGTCTAAAACAATCCACTGAAATGTCATTGGAAAAGGGATATGAAGTTGTGCAGCAGGAAGTACTCAGATCATGCTAGCCTTGTTAAGGTTTAAAAAATTGTGTCCCGTGTACAATAAGGAGTTTTAAGCAGAATGGTTAACATAAATGGATTTAAGCAGAGGTGTATGTGTATATTAGCAACTATCTTTCTGTGTATTTTATCAAGAGTGTTTTCAAAAATCAGGTGTGGTGGTTGCATTTTTAACCGAATACTTTCAGTGCCTGTCATGATACACTATGTTAATACTTTGCCAATACCAAAAATGCTACCGGGGCACATGCACTGCAATGAAGACCTAGCATAGCCCACAAACAGAAACAAAAAGTATGCTAACATTCCTGGCTTAAATGACTTGTCACAGTTCATTTTGGTGCTTTTAGTTGTATTAATATACATGAGATTTATCTATAGTTTCCTTCTTGTACATGTTATCTTTATTGTCTTTTTGATATGATTTGGTTTGCATTGGATTTCAAAATAATATCATTTTCATTTATTGTCCATTTCTAATATTTAGAACTTCGAATTTCTTCAACAGCTTAAGATATAAATTTAAGAGATATTCCATGGGATTATTTTTCTGAATAAAAATGTCTTTGCTATATTGTATCTATTGATTAAAAACAAAAAATTTCCAGTATGAATCATTCAAGCAATACAGAAAAATTAAAATTAAAATCAAAATGTAATTTAGTCAAGGTGATTGTCAAAAAAAAATTATAAGGCATCTAGATTGGAAATAGTAAATATCTCTCTTCACAGGTGACATATCTTGCCTATTGTAAATCTTACTAAGAATTCCTACTAAAAAACTACTACAACTAATAAATGAAGTCAGAAAGATGGCAGGAACAAGATGAATATAGAAAAATTGATTGCATTTTACATACTTGTAATAAATAATCCAAAAATGAAATTAAGAAAATAATTTTATTCATAATTTCATCAAACAGATAATGATCTCTAGGAATAAATTTAAGAAAAAAAAAGAAAATTTATACTCTGAAAACTATAAGCATTGTTGAAAGAAGTGAAAGATCTAGATAAAACAGAAAAAATATTCCATGCTCATGGATTTGAAGACTTAATATTAAGATGGCAGTACTCCCCAGATAGATTAAATACAATCCCCATCAGAATCACAGCTGACTTCTTTGTAGGACTTGATGTGAATTGGTTCAGAAATCTACATTAAATTGGATTCCTATCTGGAGCAGATAGGAACATGCAATTCATAAAAGAAGAAATTCCAAGTCATTGAACACATGAACGAACATTACTTACTTCGTTACTTACCCAAAGATGGGATAAACAGGCAGTTTTTTATTTGATGAAATAACAGACCATTGTTCTAGAGGATGATGTGACATTCCATGTCATAAGCTCTTAAATAGGATACCCCTTTGAGCAATCTCAGTTTTACACACTTGAAATGTAATCAGCCCGAAGCATAGATGTGCGTGTGTGAGGTGTTTATCTGGACTTTGTTCTGCAAGCTTCCGACGATTCTGATTGTACACTCTGGGAAATGCTGATGCGAGTCTGTGAGAGCCAGTGGGTTCTGAATACTTATGTAGTCAGATGGCCGGGGAGGCACTAACTTCAGTGCAGTGTGGCTAGATGGAGAAGAGAGAAGATGGGGACACTATGGAAAAGGCCTCCACACGTGACTCTGGAAGACTAGCTTCCTGTTCTCTCTTGTTCCCTAGTTGTGTGATCTTGAAGTGGGCATGCAGCCCCCCTGAGCCTTCTCATTGCACCCCTGCAGACTTCCTTGCAGTTTTGAGAACTACGTGCAACAGGGCTTATGATGACGCTTTGAAACCTATGGTGTGTGTGTTAGTTGCTCAATCATGGCTGACTCTTTGAGATCCCATGAACTGTAGCCTTCCCTGCTCTAGGGGATCCTCCTGATCTTCCCAACCTAGGGATCAAATCTGTGTCCCCTGCATTGGCAGGCAGATCCTTAACCACTAGACCATCAGGGAAGTCCTGGAGGGATGCTACATCACTTTTAAATATAAAATGGTTAGATTATATGGACACTTTCAGTGTATGTGTGTTTGTGTGAGAGAGAAAATGGAGAAGAGAAATACTAGAAGGGGAGAAAAGATCGAAAGGTCAAGCTGGAGACGTACAGGTCTTACCCACGGCTCTGTGCTGGTCACAGAGTTCCCTGGTGTTGGTGCCTATTCTTTCGTTCCATGTAGGATGTAATTTCCATCAGGAAGGATATAAAGGACCTAAGACATTGCTTTCTGAATAGAATTTGATCACTTCCTTTTGGCTAAAGGTGGGAAGCAGGGCAGTTGGTATCTGGATAATCAGTCCATGGAAAAGAGGAGACGGAAGGCAAGCAGTTCATGGTTGAATCCCTAGTTCATAAAGGAAGGGGCTGACTGATCCACGAGGATAAACAGGCAGTTTTTATTTGATGAAATAACAGACCATTGTTCTAGAGGATGATGTGACATTCCATGTCATAAGCTCTTAAATAGGATACCCTTTGAGCAATCTCAGTTTTACACACTTGAAATGTAATCAGCCCGAAGCATAGATGTGCGTGTGTGAGGTGTTTATCTGGACTTTGTTCTGCAAGCTTCCGACGATTCTGATTGTACACTCTGGGAAATGCTGATGCGAGTCTGTGAGAGCCAGTGGGTTCTGAATACTTATGTAGTCAGATGGCCGGGGAGGCACTAACTTCAGTGCAGTGTGGCTAGATGGAGAAGAGAGAAGATGGGGACACTATGGAAAAGGCCTCCACACGTGACTCTGGAAGACTAGCTTCCTGTTCTCTCTTGTTCCCTAGTTGTGTGATCTTGAAGTGGGCATGCAGCCCCCCTGAGCCTTCTCATTGCACCCCTGCAGACTTCCTTGCAGTTTTGAGAACTACGTGCAACAGGGCTTATGATGACGCTTTGAAACCTATGGTGTGTGTGTTAGTTGCTCAATCATGGCTGACTCTTTGAGATCCCATGAACTGTAGCCTTCCCTGCTCTAGGGGATCCTCCTGATCTTCCCAACCTAGGGATCAAATCTGTGTCCCCTGCATTGGCAGGCAGATCCTTAACCACTAGACCATCAGGGAAGTCCTGGAGGGATGCTACATCACTTTTAAATATAAAATGGTTAGATTATATGGACACTTTCAGTGTATGTGTGTTTGTGTGAGAGAGAAAATGGAGAAGAGAAATACTAGAAGGGGAGAAAAGATCGAAAGGTCAAGCTGGAGACGTACAGGTCTTACCCACGGCTCTGTGCTGGTCACAGAGTTCCCTGGTGTTGGTGCCTATTCTTTCGTTCCATGTAGGATGTAATTTCCATCAGGAAGGATATAAAGGACCTAAGACATTGCTTTCTGAATAGAATTTGATCACTTCCTTTTGGCTAAAGGTGGGAAGCAGGGCAGTTGGTATCTGGATAATCAGTCCATGGAAAAGAGGAGACGGAAGGCAAGCAGTTCATGGTTGAATCCCTAGTTCATAAAGGAAGGGGCTGACGTAAGACCATATCAGGCGCATTTATTAACTTTGCTGATACCTTGGGGAGGCAATCCCAAGACAGCTTATTGAGGTGAACCTGGATAATTGCTTCAAGGTTAATATCTATAAGCAAAGATCTTGGGAAGTGAATCCTATTTACAAGGAGTAAACCAATTCCACCTTGGGCAGAGATCTTTGAAGTTTTCTTAGGATTGGATTAAACCAGAAATGAAGATTTCACCTAGAGGGCAGCCTGGCTTTGAGTTTTAGAGGTCCATAAAATCTCAAGGATAAATTTGAATTTGTTGATGTTTGGTAGAAACCAATGCCAAACTATAAAGCAATGATCCTTCAGTTAAAAATAAATAAATCAAAAAAGATCTTAGAAACATTTGGATGAAGATGATCCCAGATTTCTAGTGACTCCAAGTACTATGTAAAAGAAATTTTTAAAAATTATGTCAGTAGAGGGGTTCCCTGGTGGTCCAGTAGGTAAGGACACCACCTTGAGGTGCATGGGGCGCCAGTTCGATCCCTGGCCTGGGAAGATCCCACGTGCCGTGGAGCGGCTGGACTGATGTGGCCAACTACCGAGCCGGAGCTCTGGAGCGCATGTGCCCAGAGTCGATGCTCTGCAGTGACAAAGGCCATTGGGATGGGACGCCCACACAGGCTGAAGAACAAAGATGGGTGAAAAATAGATAAATGAAAGACCAATAGAAGTGCCCCCCCCCCAAATTATGTCAGTAGAAACTGCTGTATGATTAAGGGGGCTCAACTTAGGTGTTTTGTGGCAACCTAGAGGGCTGGGATGGGGTAGGAGATGGGAGGGAGGCTCAAGAGGGAGGGGGCATTAAAAATAAACAAATTAAAAATTTATATTTGGAGGAAAATAATATCAATTTAGACCTTAAATATTTCTCTTCATCACATTTTCAAACCTAATATCAAGCATAAAACCAAAGGTAAGCAGTCACTCAAGGAAATAAGATTCTTAAAGCAAAAACCATAGCTGAAAGGCATACAGAGAGACGCTAGATAATGTAATAATCAGACACAGAATGGAAACCAGTTATGCTTATGATGGTTTAGCATGTAGAACCAAATCTGAAAAATTTGGCAGGACTTTTTACAAACGGAACAAAGACGAGTAACCAGCAGTCAGATCACAAACACATCCCTAGCCCTACAGGGATCCTGACACGTTCTCTGCTATTTCTGCAGGGGCAATCACGTCCTTGATTGCTAGTCGCATAGGTTAGCTTTACCCATTTTTGCACCTGTTTAAATGAAAGTGCACCTTTTGTACTCTTTCCTATCTACCTCTTTCACTCAACCTAATGCATGTGAGGTTCATCCACATTGTTGTGTGTGGTGGTAGATGGTCCATTTTCATTATAGTGTAAAGTGCTACTGTGTGAATAAGCCATTAAAATCCATTCCACCATTGATGGGCATTTGTGGTTTCCAGCTTTTGGCCGTTATGAATAGTGAAGCTGCATACGCCTTTCGGGCGTCTCTGTGGAGGAATGGGATTTCTGGGGGATAGGGCGGATGTGTGTTTAGAAGATTGAGTTCAACAGTTCCCCATCACACTGGTAACGACTACCCTCCTTGCAGCAACGGATGCCACTGGTTCCACATATTTTCATAGCGTTTTTATGTATTTATTAATTTTTTTTATTGGAGTATAATTGCTTTACAATGTTGTGTTAGTTACAGCAGAGTGACTCCGCTATATGGATGTGCATAGTTCTTCCTTTTGGATTTCGTTCAGGAACTTTCAGTCTCACTCTCCTCTCCTTAATCTCTGGAAACGAATGAGGGGCTAGAGGTTGAATCGATAACCAGTGGCCGGTGATTTAATCAGTCATGTCCATGTAAGAAAGCCTGTGTAAATACTGAAGAGGGCAAGGTTCAGGCAGCTTCTGGGTTGGTGACACGTGGAGATTTAGGTAGAATGCTGCCCCCAGAAATGGCACAGAAGCTCCCATGCCCCTTCCCACATACCTTGCTCTATGAGTCCCTTCCACCTGGCTGTTTCTGAGTTACATCTTCTTATAATAAATTGGTAGTCTAGTAAGTAAAATGTTTTCTCTGAGTTTCCCCTGACAAATTAATTGAACCCAAAGAATGGAGTCTGAGGAACCTCCTGTCTATAATTGGTCAGTCATAAGCCCAGGTGACAACCTGGCCTTGAGATTGTCGTCTGAAGTGGTGAGACGGTGGTGGGGAACTGAGCCTTTAATCTGTGGGACCTGATGCCATCTCCGAGAAGGCAGTGTCATAACTGAATTGAATTGTAGGACACCCAACTGTTGCCAGAGAATTGCTTCGTGGTGTGGACAAAACACATGCACGCACACACACATGCACACACACACACACACACACACGCACGCACACACACATTAGAACTGGCGTCAGAGCCATTGAACCTGAATCAAGATGAGGTCTCACCGCGACCTCCTCCCTTTCTTCCCCTTCCGCCACCACTCCTGTTTGTAAGCATGGGTTGTATGTTTGAGAGTTTTGAAGAGCCATAGAAATAGAGGCAGGATGGACTTCCTGAGGACAAAGTCTAACTTCTCTCAGAGAAAAAAGATGCAGGAAAAAGGAAGAGATGTAGTATGGCTTGGAGCCCAAGGGGTAAAAATCAGCTCAGAGCAAATATCGTTCTACTTCTGCCTGGACTTCAGGGGCTGGGTGCAGAGGGACTGTGGGTCAGAGAGGAAGCCGCAGGGCCGTGTCTGGCAGAGAGCGTCAGGCACCTGCAGTGGAGGCAGCGTCAGGTGTATTCTGTAAGTCACCTGTGTGTTCAGGGCTGTGTTGTGTGAGTCGCTTAGTCATGTGTGACTGCGACCCCGTGGACGAGAGCCCGCCAGGCTACTCTGTGAATTGAGTGGGTTGCCTTGATGGTTTGGGTCGAACCTACATTTCTTGTTAGTGGTACCTTACTTATTGTGAAACGAATGAGGGCTAGAATGCTGCCCTCAGAAAATGGCTAACAGGAAGCTTCTGGGTTGGTGACACGTGGAGATTTAGGTAGAATGCTGCCCCCAGAAATGGCACAGAAGCTCCCATGCCCCTTCCCACATACCTTGCTCTATGAGTCCCTTCCACCTGGCTGTTTCTGAGTTACATCTTCTTATAATAAATTGGTAGTCTAGTAAGTAAAATGTTTTCTCTGAGTTTCCCCTGACAAATTAATTGAACCCAAAGAATGGAGTCTGAGGAACCTCCTGTCTATAATTGGTCAGTCATAAGCCCAGGTGACAACCTGGCCTTGAGATTGTCGTCTGAAGTGGTGAGACGGTGGTGGGGAACTGAGCCTTTAATCTGTGGGACCTGATGCCATCTCCGAGAAGGCAGTGTCATAACTGAATTGAATTGTAGGACACCCAACTGTTGCCAGAGAATTGCTTCGTGGTGTGGACAAAACACATGCACGCACACACACATGCACACACACACACACACACACACGCACGCACACACACATTAGAACTGGCGTCAGAGCCATTGAACCTGAATCAAGATGAGGTCTCACCGCGACCTCCTCCCTTTCTTCCCCTTCCGCCACCACTCCTGTTTGTAAGCATGGGTTGTATGTTTGAGAGTTTTGAAGAGCCATAGAAATAGAGGCAGGATGGACTTCCTGAGGACAAAGTCTAACTTCTCTCAGAGAAAAAGATGCAGGAAAAAGGAAGAGATGTAGTATGGCTTGGAGCCCAAGGGGTAAAAATCAGCTCAGAGCAAATATCGTTCTACTTCTGCCTGGACTTCAGGGGCTGGGTGCAGAGGGACTGTGGGTCAGAGAGGAAGCCGCAGGGCCGTGTCTGGCAGAGAGCGTCAGGCACCTGCAGTGGAGGCAGCGTCAGGTGTATTCTGTAAGTCACCTGTGTGTTCAGGGCTGTGTTGTGTGAGTCGCTTAGTCATGTGTGACTGCGACCCCGTGGACGAGAGCCCGCCAGGCTACTCTGTGAATTGAGTGGGTTGCCATTGCTTAATCTAGGGGATCTTCTCAAGGATCGAACCTACATTTCTTGTTAGTGGTACCTTACTTATTGTCAAAGCTGGTGAGGGTTGGTGGACATGAGATTGCACTTCATGTCTTTTTTCATTACAGACATAGGAACTCATTCTGAGCTGAATCTGTCCTATATCCCACATAGGATAATGCTTTGAACATGGTGAAGGAAGCTCCCAGTCTCCACTTTGATGTCCTTTCCAAATTTATTGTCATGTCAACTTCTGAAAGACTTTCCCTAAGAAGAGTCTTCCCAGTGCCCCGTGCATGTCCTTGTTCCTCAGGCTGTAGATGAAAGGGTTCATCATGGGGGTCACCACAGCATACATCACAGTGGCTACGGAGTCCTTCATGGAGTAGGTATCAAGAGGCTTAAAATACACCATACAAAGGGTCCCATAGAAGAGGGAGACCACAGCCAAGTGGGAGCCACAGGTGGAGAAGGCTTTGTACTTGTTGGAGGCTGAGGGTATTTGGAGGATGGCTCGGACAATCCAGACATAGGACATGACCATGAACCCAAAGGGGACGAGGAAAACAAAGGATCCTGTGGCCATCAGCACTATGTGATTGAGCTGGGTGTTGGAACAGGCGAGTCTCAGGAGAACATACATCTCACAGAAGATGTAGTGGATCTCCCGGGCTGCACAGAAGGTCACCTTGGTCATGAGGAGAGTGTGAATAAGGCCATAGAGGAAAGAGAGTGCCCAGCACAAAGTGAGGAGCAAAATACAGAGCCCAGGGCTCATGGCTGTGGTGTAGTGGAGGGGGCGGCAGATGGCCACATAGCGGTCGTATGCCATTGTGGCCAGGATGAGGTTGTCCAGAGCCACCAAGGAGACCAGGAAGTAGAGCTGGGTCAGACACCCCGTGTATGAGATGGCTTTGTTCTGGGATTGAAGGTTCACCAGCATCTTTGGGATTGTGTTGGTGACAAAGAAAAGGTCGGTGAAGGAGAGGTTGGCCAGGAAGAAGTACATGGGAGTGTGCAGGCGGGAGTCAAAGCTGATGGCCAAGATGATGAGCGCATTTCCACCACGGTGACCAGGTCATGTGTGACTGCGACCCGTGGACGAGAGCCCGCCAGGCTACTCTGTGAATTGAGTGGGTTGCCATTGCTTAATCTAGGGGATCTTCTCAAGGATCGAACCTACATTTCTTGTTAGTGGTACCTTACTTATTGTCAAAGCTGGTGAGGGTTGGTGGACATGAGATTGCACTTCATGTCTTTTTCATTACAGACATAGGAACTCATTCTGAGCTGAATCTGTCCTATATCCCACATAGGATAATGCTTTGAACATGGTGAAGGAAGCTCCCAGTCTCCACTTTGATGTCCTTTCCAAATTTATTGTCATGTCAACTTCTGAAAGACTTTCCCTAAGAAGAGTCTTCCCAGTGCCCCGTGCATGTCCTTGTTCCTCAGGCTGTAGATGAAAGGGTTCATCATGGGGGTCACCACAGCATACATCACAGTGGCTACGGAGTCCTTCATGGAGTAGGTATCAAGAGGCTTAAAATACACCATACAAAGGGTCCCATAGAAGAGGGAGACCACAGCCAAGTGGGAGCCACAGGTGGAGAAGGCTTTGTACTTGTTGGAGGCTGAGGGTATTTGGAGGATGGCTCGGACAATCCAGACATAGGACATGACCATGAACCCAAAGGGGACGAGGAAAACAAAGGATCCTGTGGCCATCAGCACTATGTGATTGAGCTGGGTGTTGGAACAGGCGAGTCTCAGGAGAACATACATCTCACAGAAGATGTAGTGGATCTCCCGGCTGCACAGAAGGTCACCTTGGTCATGAGGAGAGTGTGAATAAGGCCATAGAGGAAAGAGAGTGCCCAGCACAAAGTGAGGAGCAAAATACAGAGCCCAGGGCTCATGGCTGTGGTGTAGTGGAGGGGGCGGCAGATGGCCACATAGCGGTCGTATGCCATTGTGGCCAGGATGAGGTTGTCCAGAGCCACCAAGGAGACCAGGAAGTAGAGCTGGGTCAGACACCCCGTGTATGAGATGGCTTTGTTCTGGGATTGAAGGTTCACCAGCATCTTTGGGATTGTGTTGGTGACAAAGAAAAGGTCGGTGAAGGAGAGGTTGGCCAGGAAGAAGTACATGGGAGTGTGCAGGCGGGAGTCAGAGCTGATGGCCAAGATGATGAGCGCATTTCCCACCACGGTGACCAGGTACATGGACAGGAACATCCAAAACAGGACCCGCTGGTGCTCAGGATTCTCCGACAGCCCAAGGAGCAGGAACTCAGAGACTCTGCTGTGGTTTCTTCCGTCCATTTTCCCAGCTTACTGCAACAGAATAGCAACAGATCTTTACCATAAGCCCTCAGCCGAATAGAAGAAGGCAATGGCAACCAACTCCAGTGCTCTTGCCTGGAGAATTCTATGGACGGAGAAGCCTGGTGGGTTACAGTCCATGGGCTCTCAAATACACACACACACACACACACACACACACACAAACATACATGCATACATACATATAGGGCTTCCCTGCTTCCCTGGCTCAGTGGTGAGGCATCTGCCTGCAATGCAGGAGACCCGGGTTCCATCCCTGGGTTGGGAAGATCCCCCTGGAGGAGGGCATGACAATCCACTCCAGTATTCTTTATTTTTTCCCACATCGTGCCTCTTTTATTTTTATATTTATTTTCATCCATCTTTATTCTTTGCCCTGTGTGGGCCTCCCGTTGCAGTGGCCTGTCTTGCTGCAGAGCATTGCCTCCAGGTGCTTATGCTAATTGCACACACTGATCCAGCTGCTCCGCAGCACGTGGGATCTTCCCGGGCCAGGGATTGAACTGGTACCCCTTGCACTGCAAGGCAGACTCTCTACCCTCTGGACCACCAGGGAAGCCCCACTCCAGTATTCTTGTCTGTAGAATTCCATGACTGGAAGAGCCTGACAGGTTGCAGTCCATGGGGGTCACACAGAGTCAGACATGACTGAAGACTGAAGTGACTAAGCAACAGCTCAAGTGAGTAAGAGCATTAAGATAAGCGAGATTGACTGTTTTCTTAATGTGAACAATATCTTAGGCTAAATTTTATACAGTTTTTCGTACAAGAAACAGTGTAACAAAGACAAAAACAAGACATGGAAAATCTTCATGCAGTTTAATCATTCTGGCAAATTCTAGTCCGGTATACTCAATATAATTGGAATAATGCCTAGGTCTTATTTTTGAAATCTTTTTTTTTTTTTCTTTCTTTCTTTTTTTAAAGGTTTCATTTTATTTTTTTATTTTTTTTTAAACCTTTATTTTACTTTTAACTTTTACAGAGTTTTGTTGTTTACAGATATGTATGTTCTCAGATTAGTCATATGTATATCCCCCCCTTCCCTCCCCTCCTGAAATCTTTTTTTTTAAAAAAATTTTGGCCTCTTTTATTGGTTTTCTATTTATTTATTTTCATTCATCTTTAGTATTTGGCCTCTGTGGGCCTTCTATTGCAGTGGCCTCTCTCGTTGCAGAGCATGGGCTCTGGGCACATGCGCTCCAGAGCACTGGCTCGCAATTGGGCACACCGGTCCAGCTGTTCCTCGGCACGTGGGATCTTCCTGGGCCAGGGATCAAACTGGTGTCCCGTGCATTGCAAGGTGGACTCTTTACCCACTGGACCACCAGAGAAGCCCCCTAAGTCTTATTTTAAATCTCATCATGGTACAGTTCTGTTAATGTGCTTAAAGATTAATATGTTATTGTATTCTGTAGATTTAATGATATTTAAAACAAGTGTTTTCAGTAAAAGAAACTAGTGTTACACAATTAGACAAAAAGGAAAAGGGAAAGTGTTAGAAAGGAAATGTAAAAATTACCATTATTTGCTGATAAGATGATCTGGCAGTGACACAGGTTCGATCCCTGATCCAGGAAGATCCCACGTGTCAGGGAGAAACTAAGCCCATGTGCTGCAACAACTGGACCAGGGCTCTAGAGCCTGAGAGGCACAATTACTGAGCCCATGTGCTGTGACTGCTGAAACCCGTGTGCCTAGAGCCTGTGCTCTGCAACAAGAGAAGCCACAGCAATGAGAAGCCTGTGCACTGCAACTAGGGAGTAGCCCCTACTTGCCTCAACTAGAGAAAACGTAGTAATGAAGGCCCAGAGCAGCCAAAAAAAAAAAAAAAAAAAAAAAAAACCTATATCACGGTGGGTTTAGAGAGGAGCTGAAATGCTAGATGTGGAAGTACTCCTCCAACCTTATGAAAGGCCTTTGTAAATGGAGAGGTGGTGTTATGGGGGAAGGTCTCAAAAACAGTCCTATTCTTTACCATTTCTCGATGTCTCTGAGTATCTCCTGACCCTGCTCAGCAGGAAACCCTGCTCTCAGAGCCAGAGGAACCAGTGACCCCAATCCTAACTCTGTCCTGCTTTTCCCCTTCTTGGCCTAGGAGCAGCCTCAGCCCACCTGTGTCTGCAGGAAATGACCCAGAATGTCTAGGTGGAGACAAAAGCAGCTGATTTTTTTACAATATTCGATTAGTCAGTACCCCCTCCTTGAAATCTTTTAAAAATTCTGGCCTCTTTTATTGGTTTTCTATTTATTTATTTTCATTCATCTTTAGTATTTGGCCTCTGTGGGCCTTCTATTGCAGTGGCCTCTCTCGTTGCAGAGCATGGGCTCTGGGCACATGCGCTCCAGAGCACTGGCTCGCAATTGGGCACACCGGTCCAGCTGTTCCTCGGCACGTGGGATCTTCCTGGGCCAGGGATCAAACTGGTGTCCCGTGCATTGCAAGGTGGACTCTTTACCCACTGGACCACCAGAGAAGCCCCCTAAGTCTTATTTTAAATCTCATCATGGTACAGTTCTGTTAATGTGCTTAAAGATTAATATGTTATTGTATTCTGTAGATTTAATGATATTTAAAACAAGTGTTTTCAGTAAAAGAAACTAGTGTTACACAATTAGACAAAAAGGAAAAGGGAAAGTGTTAGAAAGGAAATGTAAAAATTACCATTATTTGCTGATAAGATGATCTGGCAGTGACACAGGTTCGATCCCTGATCCAGGAAGATCCCACGTGTCAGGGAGAAACTAAGCCCATGTGCTGCAACAACTGGACCAGGGCTCTAGAGCCTGAGAGGCACAATTACTGAGCCCATGTGCTGTGACTGCTGAAACCCGTGTGCCTAGAGCCTGTGCTCTGCAACAAGAGAAGCCACAGCAATGAGAAGCCTGTGCACTGCAACTAGGGAGTAGCCCCTACTTGCCTCAACTAGAGAAAACGTAGTAATGAAGGCCCAGAGCAGCCAAAACAAAACAAAAAAACCTATATCACGGTGGGTTTAGAGAGGAGCTGAAATGCTAGATGTGGAAGTACTCCTCCAACCTTATGAAAGGCCTTTGTAAATGGAGAGGTGGTGTTATGGGGGAAGGTCTCAAAAACAGTCCTATTCTTTACCATTTCTCGATGTCTCTGAGTATCTCCTGACCCTGCTCAGCAGGAAACCCTGCTCTCAGAGCCAGAGGAACCAGTGACCCCAATCCTAACTCTGTCCTGCTTTTCCCCTTCTTGGCCTAGGAGCAGCCTCAGCCCACCTGTGTCTGCAGGAAATGACCCAGAATGTCTAGGTGGAGACAAAAGCAGCTGACCCCTTGGTGTTCTCTACACGGAGGAGAGAAGAGTACAGAACGTATTATTGTAGCCTTCATGTGCAAAGGGTTATAGATTGTTCTCTTCGGGAGCTGGAAAACATAAAAGAGGGACAGAAAGACAGGTCAGCCTCTATCCCAGAAGACTTAATTGTTGTGCTTACCAAGAGGCACGGGGAAGTGATTCCCCATCACAGAAGGCTTTGAAATAGGTTAGCAAGGCAGAGTTTCAGTGAGAAGAGGGGACTGATGGGCTCATCCCAAGATCCCCAAATTGACCTGAGAATGAAAGGTGCATCATGGTGACTCCCTAAGTGGCCCCAACCCTGAGCATACCTGGCCACCACCTGTTTCTGCCACGGTGACAGAGGTCTTCCACCTTTTTTCCCTTCCCCAGCCTGTCGCTTGGATTCAGGACACTCTGGGGCATCTGCCTGACAGGAGGGAGGCAGGGAGGGAGGAATGAGGGCTGGGAAAAGTCAGAGGACACCCAGAGGAGCCTCTGCCTCTGCCTCAGCCCTCACGACAGGAGTCCCCCGCACTTTAGTGTCCATTGGAGTTACCCGTGATGCTTTAAAACTAAATAAAAGCCCATTTTCTGGCTCCCTTCCTTGAACTACTGGCTCTTATTCTGAGAACAAAGTCCTTTCTGAAGTCACCTGGTGGTTCTGGTAATACACTTTGGGAGACACGGTTCTTTAATTGTAAGGGCCAGGGGGTTCTACGCTTGTGTGTGGTCAGCTAGCTTTAGGGACACAAACTCCTTTGCAGTGTGGCCGGGCGGAGAGGGGAGATGGTTTGAGGTGATGTGGAAAAGGGCTCCAGACTCAGCCTTTGTAATGAGAGGTGGTGTTATGGGGAAGGTCTCAAAAACAGTCCTATTCTTTACCATTTCTCGATGTCTCTGAGTATCTCCTGACCCTGCTCAGCAGGAAACCCTGCTCTCAGAGCCAGAGGAACCAGTGACCCCAATCCTAACTCTGTCCTGCTTTTCCCCTTCTTGGCCTAGGAGCAGCCTCAGCCCACCTGTGTCTGCAGGAAATGACCCAGAATGTCTAGGTGGAGACAAAAGCAGCTGACCCCTTGGTGTTCTCTACACGGAGGAGAGAAGAGTACAGAACGTATTATTGTAGCCTTCATGTGCAAAGGGTTATAGATTGTTCTCTTCGGGAGCTGGAAAACATAAAAGAGGGACAGAAAGACAGGTCAGCCTCTATCCCAGAAGACTTAATTGTTGTGCTTACCAAGAGGCACGGGGAAGTGATTCCCCATCACAGAAGGCTTTGAAATAGGTTAGCAAGGCAGAGTTTCAGTGAGAAGAGGGGACTGATGGGCTCATCCCAAGATCCCCAAATTGACCTGAGAATGAAAGGTGCATCATGGTGACTCCCTAAGTGGCCCCAACCCTGAGCATACCTGGCCACCACCTGTTTCTGCCACGGTGACAGAGGTCTTCCACCTTTTTCCTTCCACAGCCTGTCGCTTGGATTCAGGACACTCTGGGGCATCTGCCTGACAGGAGGGAGGCAGGGAGGGAGGAATGAGGGCTGGGAAAAGTCAGAGGACACCCAGAGGAGCCTCTGCCTCTGCCTCAGCCCTCACGACAGGAGTCCCCCGCACTTTAGTGTCCATTGGAGTTACCCGTGATGCTTTAAAACTAAATAAAAGCCCATTTTCTGGCTCCCTTCCTTGAACTACTGGCTCTTATTCTGAGAACAAAGTCCTTTCTGAAGTCACCTGGTGGTTCTGGTAATACACTTTGGGAGACACGGTTCTTTAATTGTAAGGGCCAGGGGGTTCTACGCTTGTGTGTGGTCAGCTAGCTTTAGGGACACAAACTCCTTTGCAGTGTGGCCGGGCGGAGAGGGGAGATGGTTTGAGGTGATGTGGAAAAGGGCTCCAGACTCAGCCTTAGCCCACTGTCCTCTGGTCCCGCCTGTGCTGCTCTTCAGCAGAAGGACCCCGAGGAGGGCAGGAAACCTCCTTGAGCTCTTCACCGCACCTGTCCAGGCTTTCTTACGTGTTTGAGAATTGTGTGCCACAGAGCTGGTGACAGCACTTTGAAAACTAGAGTGCTCACAGGATAGGGGTATTGTTAATTACCTTTACATACTAAGGAGTTAGACTGTATAAAGATTTTCAAAGTATGTGAGGGTATTTGTGTGTGAGAGAGACCATAAATGGAGAGGGGAAGATAAGAAAGGGATGAGAGAGAGAGAGAAAGAATATGGATATTTCTGAAATGTGCAGACCTTACCCTCTGTTCCGTGCAGGTCACAGGGCTGCCTAGTTCTTCTGCTTCCGCTTTCCTGCTGTACGGATGAAAATTTGGTCAGGGCATAGAGGACCCTGAGGCATTGTTTCTGATTTGGCACTTCATTCCATTCATTGAAGTTGGGAAGGAAGCAACAGGTGCCTGGATCTTCGGTGCCGGCATCTAAGGAGGAAAAGACTGTGGTTGTCCTGATGAGCTTGGGAATTCTGCGAGCCGACCCTTGGATACCAGGTTTGTGAGGAAGGAGCTGAACTGGAGCCACATCAGGCCTATTTATTAGTTTTGGAGAGGGTTTGGGGAGGCGTTCCCAAGACAGCTTGTTGAGATGAACCTGGATAATTGCTTCCAAAGTTAGTATCTGTGGGCAAGGGTCGTGGGAAATGGGGCTTTTTTTACAAGGAGCAAACCAACTCCACATTGGGCAGCAGTCCTCCAGGTGTCCTGAGTGTAAGAGGAAACACAATTGAACAAGACATCACACACATGCTGTAGCCTGGGCTAGAGTCATCAGAAATCCACAAAATCGTGAGGACTACATGTGGATTAGGATGACTCTGAGTTGCTGGTGACTCCAAGTACTAAGCAAAAATAACTGAAAAAAATATTTGGAGGAAAATCATAGCACTTTAGACCTTCCTTAATAAGTTTCTTCAATACATGGTATCTGGCATAAATTCAAAGATAAGCAGACACAAGGGGATAAGGTTCCTAAAGCAAGAACCAGTAGCTAAAAGCATACAGGGACACGTGTGTGTGTGTGTGTGTGTTCTCAGTTGCTTCAGTCATGTCTGACTCATGTTGACCCCATGGACTGTAACCTGCTGGGCTCCCTTGTCCATGAAATTTTCCAGGCAAGCATACTGGAGTAAGTTGCAATGCCCTCCTCCTGATCTTCCTGACCCAGGGATCAAACCTCGGTCTCCTGCATCGCAAGTGGATTCTTTACCTGCTGAGTCACTGGAGACTCTAGGTAGCAAAATAATCAGACATAGACTGAAAAAATAGGATGTTTTTGGATATAGAACCAAGGAAGAAAATTTTGGCAGGGCTTTTTACAAGCCAAACAAGACACGAGTAACCAGCAGTCAGATTAAAACCACATCATTAGCCATGTGGGCATCCCGTCATGTCTCTGCTAGTTGTTTTCCCTGCAAGGGCATTCACTCTCTTGGTATTAAATTAATACATCAATTTAATTTGTGATATTAAATTAATTTAATAATAATGTTACATATTACAGCATCATTTTATTTTACCCAGTTTTGAACCTATCTAAATGGAAGTGCTCCTTTGTTCTCTTTCTGTGTGCCTCTCTGAGTGCCTCTCACTCAGTGTTATGTTTGTGAGGTTCATCCATATTGCTGTGTGTGCTGCTTGATAGTCCATCTTCATTCCTGTGTAGAGTTCTATTGTGTAAAGAAGCCATTAAAAACATCCATTCTACCACTGATGAGCATCTGTGGTTTCCAATTTGGGGTTGTTATGAATAGTGAAGCTACATATTCTTCCTGCGAATTGCTATGGAAGAATGGATTTCTGGATGACAAGGCAGGTAGGTATTTGTTTAGTGTGTAAGGCAGAGCTAAGCAGTCTCCTATCACCCTTGTAATGATTGCCATCTTTGTACCAATGGATTCCTCTTGTTCCACATTCTTAATGTGATTTGGTATTTTCTCATCCTTTTCCTGAACTTTTTGCTAAGTGTATGGTAGTCTCTTGTTGTGATTTTTAATTTATATTTCCCTGCTGACTAACTAAGCACCCTTACATATAGCTATTCTCTATAGCTCTTTGTAGATTATCTGGCCAAATGTTGTGCTGATTTTTCTGTTGGGTTACCTATCTCTTTCACTTGATTTGTGAGAGATCTTTATATACTCTGGTCACAGGTCCTTTGTCAGATGTATGTGATCTTCAACTTTGTAGTTGACTTTCATTTGATTAATGGTGGAAATTTAGAAATATGAGAGAAAGAGGAAAGTGAAATTGCTGGCTTGAAACTCAGCCTTAAAAGATGAAGACCATGGCATCTGGTCCCATCACTTCATGGCAAATAGAAGGAGAAAGAGTGGAAGTAATGAGGTACTTGGGTTCCAAAATTGCTGTGGATGATGACTGCCGTCATGAAATGAAAAGACACTTGCTCCTTGGAAGGAAAGCTATGACAAACCTAGACAGTATTAAAAAGCAGAGATATCACTTTGCTGACAAAGATCTGTATAGTCAAAGCTGCAGTTTTGCTAGTAGTCATGTATGGATGTGAGAGTTGGACCATAAAGAAGGCTAAGCACCAAAGAATTGATGCTTTCAATTTGTAGTGCTAGAGAACATTCTTGAGAGTCCTTTAGACAGCAAGGAGATCAAACCAGACACTCCTAAAGGAAATCAACTCTGAATATTCATTGGAAGGACTGATGCTGAAACTCCAATACTTTGGCCACCTGATGTGGGGCCCTAAATGAAAGAGGGCCTTTGCAAGCATAAGGAAGCTTAAGCACGTTGTTTCAGTTTGGAGCTAAGGTGGCGCTTACAGGAAGAGACTAGGGCATAATCTAAAGTCCATTGTCAGAACTTCTAATTGATCCCCCTGGTTTCCGCACTCGTGGACAATACATGCTCACCATAAATTCCTATTGCTATGTAAATGCATAATTGCTTGACCTTTAGCTTGATTGGTGTAACTATAGGAAGTCCCTTGCAAAACCCCCTTCGTTTGCCTATAAAAGCTGTAAGTCTGCACTAATAAAACAGAACTGCTTTGACAGAACCCCTGCTGTGTCTGATTGTCCCCTGCGTTCGCTGGGGGGTGGGGGTGGGGTGGGGGTGCTGGGGGGCAGGCAGCAGACTTGCCTCTCTCCGAGATCTCCCGGTTCAACCGGGGGCAATCTCGCTGCCTTCCTTTCTGCGGAAGGTCCCCGCAACCTGATGCAAAGAGTTGACTCCTTGGAAAAGCTCCTGACACTGGGAAAGATCGGAGACAAAATGAGAAGGAGGCAGTAGAGAATGAGATTGTTAGATGGTGTCACCGACTCAATGGGCATGAATTTGAGTAAACTCTGGGAGCTAGAGGGGGACAGAGAAGCCTGGAGTCCATGGGGTCAGAAAGAGTAGGACATGACTTAGGCACTGAACAACAACCCCAAGTTGCAAAACAATCCAATTTAGCACTATTTATTTTATAAGTAGTGTTTAAAGATATTTATTATATTTTTGTCAATGTTCTCCTGTATTTTCCTCTATAGGAGGAAAGCAACTGCTTCAGGAGTGAAAATAATGTAGAACCCAGAGAACAAAGAGCCCTTTTGAGCTTTGATGGCAGAGGAACATTCCTGTGGGATTAGGGCATAATCTTGGAGCCTCTACTGCCTGTTACCCTACCCAAAGATGATTAGTAATTAAGAAATACCTGCCTTAGGCCTCCTCCGAGATTTGTCCCAAAGAGGCGGTAAAATTTACTTTGTTATTAATCAGTTTTTCCAAGTCCTAGTTTCCATTGGGACCTAATGTCCCTCAGGCTGGAAGACAGAATGACCCAAGGGATGGTGTAGAATCAGATGATGACTCCAGAGTCTGTCTCCATGTGCCTATAATGCATAAAAGAGTGAATGACCCCGGGTCAAAGCCCTGAAGTCATCCTCATACATAATTTGGTAAGTTAGGCTGGAGAGTACATGCTTTTGCTCAGTTACTCAGTTATGTCCAACTCTTTTGCAGCTCCATGGACTTGTAGTCCGCCAGGCTCCTCTGTCTATGGGATTCTCCA
This sequence comes from Tragulus kanchil, assembly GCA_022376925.1. Lineage (NCBI taxonomy): Eukaryota > Metazoa > Chordata > Mammalia > Artiodactyla > Tragulidae > Tragulus > Tragulus kanchil. The sequence goes on from JAIOJX010000027.1 coordinate 67,706,437, forward strand.
GGCAAGAATACCGGAGTGGGCTGCCATTTCTTCCTCAGGCCTTAGGGATCTTGCATCCTGAGCATCCAGACTACTGGGGTTCTATGATATGACACTATGGGATTTTTCTTCAGGCAGTCTAAAAAGTAAAACTTACTTAGCGTTCCAGAAATACTGTGTTGTTGAGTGTCTACCGTAATTAGCCTCTTTGTCTATATAGTGTTTGTAAGTAATTTCATAATGGAGTCCTCTGTGTTTTTCAAGAGATTCTCAAAAGAGATTTCAAGTTTACAGGAACTTTGAGACCTAGGCAGGAACAAGTCAGCATTATTATTCTTAAAGATGAAGAAGGTAAGATGTAGAGGAATGTAGGAAGGAGGTAATTAGTACTGGGTTTCCTCAAAGGGCAGCATTTTTAGGTAATATTTGACTGATTTGGACCCCATGTTCAAGCATTTTATACCATAGTGGATTCCATCTAGTTCCCAAGAGCGGTGATTCCTGAAGAATCAAGATTCATCCTTTATAACAACACATCTTTCTTCTGTCCAAGTGTGAAAACACATGCATTTGCCTGGTTTAAAGACTATTTGTTGGTGAGTTTCCTGCGGTGAGGGTACTATCCTGCTTCTGCTGCTTTCTTTTTTTTTTTGTCCAGTCATGAGTCACACTGTGGGAAATGTGTCAAGAGTAGACCAGGCACTGGGTCCAAGAGATTCTAAATTATTTTAATTATTTTTTTGCTTTTCCATGACATTCAGCTCAGTGGTAAAGAATCCACCAGAAATGCAGAAATCACAGGAGATGCAAGTTCAATCCCTGGGTCAAGAAGATCCCCTGGATGAGGAAATGGCAACCCACTCCAGTATTCTTGCCTGGAGAATCCCATGGACAGAGGAGTGGCAGGCTACAGTCCATGGGGTCACAGAGTTGGACACAATTGAAACGACTTAGCACACACACACACACACACACACACACATGACCTCTAAACTTCAACATAAATCTCACATCAATATTGACACTTGTGTGGGCTGAATTTTAAGGACAAAATGACAGCCTTGTTGTTTTGGTAGATTAGTGTTAAGCCATATAACAGAATAACTTGAGATGGGATAGTTTTCTGACCTGGGGTGAGAAATTCTAGACAGTCTACTGTGCAATATTTGGAAGTCAATACAAATGATTGCGATAAGGGAGCTGTAATTTGGAAAGGTTCAGTGTCAGTGGATATTTCAACCTCTAATATTTTTGGTGTCTGTTGAATCAATTCAGCAATTTCTTGGTAGCGTTCCAGAAATACTGTGTTGTTGAGTGTCTACCGTAATTAGCCTCTTTGTCTATATAGTGTTTGTAAGTAATTTCATAATGGAGTCCTCTGTATTTTTCAAGAGATTCTCAAAAGAGATTTCAAGTTTACAGGAACTTTGAGACCTAGGCAGGAACAAGTCAGCATTATTATTCTTAAAGATGAAGAAGGTAAGATGTAGAGGAATGTAGGAAGGAGGTAATTAGTACTGGGTTTCCTCAAAGGGCAGCATTTTTAGGTAATATTTGACTGATTTGGACCCCATGTTCAAGCATTTTATACCATAGTGGATTCCATCTAGTTCCCAAGAGCGGTGATTCCTGAAGAATCAAGATTCATCCTTTATAACAACACATCTTTCTTCTGTCCAAGTGTGAAAACACATGCATTTGCCTGGTTTAAAGACTATTTGTTGGTGAGTTTCCTGCGGTGAGGGTACTATCCTGCTTCTGCTGCTTTCTTTTTTTTTTTGTCCAGTCATGAGTCACACTGTGGGAAATGTGTCAAGAGTAGACCAGGCACTGGGTCCAAGAGATTCTAAATTATTTTAATTATTTTTTTGCTTTTCCATGACATTCAGCTCAGTGGTAAAGAATCCACCAGAAATGCAGAAATCACAGGAGATGCAAGTTCAATCCCTGGGTCAAGAAGATCCCCTGGATGAGGAAATGGCAACCCACTCCAGTATTCTTGCCTGGAGAATCCCATGGACAGAGGAGTGGCAGGCTACAGTCCATGGGGTCACAAAGAGTTGGACACAATTGAAACGACTTAGCACACACACACACACACACACACACACACATGACCTCTAAACTTCAACATAAATCTCACATCAATATTGACACTTGTGTGGGCTGAATTTTAAGGACAAAATGACAGCCTTGTTGTTTTGGTAGATTAGTGTTAAGCCATATAACAGAATAACTTGAGATGGGATAGTTTTCTGACCTGGGGTGAGAAATTCTAGACAGTCTACTGTGCAATATTTGGAAGTCAATACAAATGATTGCGATAAGGGAGCTGTAATTTGGAAAGGTTCAGTGTCAGTGGATATTTCAACCTCTAATATTTTTGGTGTCTGTTGAATCAATTCAGCAATTTCTTGGATGACTGGAAAATTTCCTTTTTGTACTTCATGTTCTAGATGTTCAGGTTCATCTGTGACCAAAGTAGAACATTTTTTATACTTAACATCTAGCAAGGAGCAATGTTGCCTCACGTTTAATGATCTGGAAGATGAGTTCCTAGGAGAAGGAATGGAGTGGGGTGGAGATAGCATGTACTCAGGTAATGGAAGCATGGTGTACTGTGATGGGTGGAAGCAGTCTGCCCTTGAGAAAATGAGATACCTGGTATACCTGGGAGTAGAGAGAGGGTTGGCCATGAGCTCATTGATCTGATGAAATAAGGATCTTGTGGACCATGTCAAACATTTTGAACTTTGTTAGTAGGAAGAGAAAACTTTCAGTTAGATGAGTGACATGGAAAGGTTTGAGTTATAAAAAGAGTGATTCCACTGTAGGAGAGCAAAAGTAGAAAAAGTCCAGATTTGTTGCCATGGTTCAGGTGAGAAAAGTAAGTGAGCTTACTGGTGGCTGTAGGATGTCAAGAAGGGCATAAATAAGAGATGTTCAGAAAGTGGGACTGGAAGCTTCTAGTGAATGAACAAGGAGGGGTGAGGAGAGGGAGGTCAAGGATGACTCTCAGGTCTGGCTTGTGTATCTTGCAGGTGGTATTGTCAATCACTGAGCTAGAGAACTTTGGGAGTGGAGCTCGTAGAGGACTGGGGAGACAACAGCCTAATGTTGGAAAGATTTGTCTTGGAGAGCAAGTAAAATATGCAAGGAAGATGGTTCTCAGAGAGCTGAACACCCAGGTCTGTAGCTCTGAGGAGTGGTGTAAGCTGAAAAGAGTAGAAGGACAATATGCTGAGGTTCCCCAATATTCATATGATGACTTGACACAAAGACCTCTCTATGACTATGTGAGGAATGCCTTGTTGTTTTGGTAGATTAGTGTTAAGCCATATAACAGAATAACTTGAGATGGGATAGTTTTCTGACCTGGGGTGAGAAATTCTAGACAGTCTACTGTGCAATATTTGGAAGTCAATACAAATGATTGCGATAAGGGAGCTGTAATTTGGAAAGGTTCAGTGTCAGTGGATATTTCAACCTCTAATATTTTTGGTGTCTGTTGAATCAATTCAGTAATTTCTTGGATGACTGGAAAATTTCCTTTTTGTACTTCATGTTCTAGATGTTCAGGTTCATCTGTGACCAAAGTAGAACATTTTTTATACTTAACATCTAGCAAGGAGCAATGTTGCCTCACGTTTAATGATCTGGAAGATGAGTTCCTAGGAGAAGGAATGGAGTGGGGTGGAGATAGCATGTACTCAGGTAATGGAAGCATGGTGTACTGTGATGGGTGGAAGCAGTCTGCCCTTGAGAAAATGAGATACCTGGTATACCTGGGAGTAGAGAGAGGGTTGGCCATGAGCTCATTGATCTGATGAAATAAGGATCTTGTGGACCATGTCAAACATTTTGAACTTTGTTAGTAGGAAGAGAAAACTTTCAGTTAGATGAGTGACATGGAAAGGTTTGAGTTATAAAAAGAGTGATTCCACTGTAGGAGAGCAAAAGTAGAAAAAGTCCAGATTTGTTGCCATGGTTCAGGTGAGAAAAGTAAGTGAGCTTACTGGTGGCTGTAGGATGTCAAGAAGGGCATAAATAAGAGATGTTCAGAAAGTGGGACTGGAAGCTTCTAGTGAATGAACAAGGAGGGGTGAGGAGAGGGAGGTCAAGGATGACTCTCAGGTCTGGCTTGTGTATCTTGCAGGTGGTATTGTCAATCACTGAGCTAGAGAACTTTGGGAGTGGAGCTCGTAGAGGACTGGGGAGACAACAGCCTAATGTTGGAAAGATTTGTCTTGGAGAGCAAGTAAAATATGCAAGGAAGATGGTTCTCAGAGAGCTGAACACCCAGGTCTGTAGCTCTGAGGAGTGGTGTAAGCTGAAAAGAGTAGAAGGACAATATGCTGAGGTTCCCCAATATTCATATGATGACTTGACACAAAGACCTCTCTAATGACTATGTGAGGAATGCATTGCAAGTGAAGAAACAGGAAAATGAGGTATCACCATGGCCAAGAGATGAGAGAGCCCTACAAAGGAAGAAGTGATCCTTTGCACTAAATGGAATATGTTATTGGATTTAGAGACATGAGAGTCATTGGAGACTCGAAGGGGTGGTTTCAGTAGAGTCGCCTGCCACCTGTGGCAAAATTCTCACTCATCCACCATTTGACAATAAGCCACATGTGATACGCATATATTTATTTTTTTGCTTGGATTTAAGGTCCGTTTTTTTTTTTTTTTTTTTTTTTTAAGTAATAGAGTTAAAGAATGACAAAGAGGAATCAAACCATCATCTCGGAGTTCCTCCTCCTGGGCTTGCCTATCCAGCCAGAGCATCAAAACCTGTTCTATGCTCTGTTCCTGGCCATGTATGTGACCACCCTCCTGGGGAACCTCCTCATTATCATCCTCATCCGACTGGACCCCCACCTCCACACACCCATGTATTTGTTTCTCAGTAACTTGTCTTTCTCTGACCTCTGCTTCTCCTCTGTAACCATGCCTAAATTGTTGCAGAATATGAAGAGCCAAGTCCCTTCTATCCCCTATGCAGGCTGTCTGGCCCAGATGTACTTTTACTTGTTCTTTGGGGTTCTTGAGAGCTTCCTGCTCGTGGCCATGGCCTATGACCGCTATGTGGCCATCTGCTTCCCCCTGCACTACACCACCATCATGAGCCCCAGGCTCTGTCTCGCTCTGCTGGTGCTGTCCTGGGTGCTGACCACTGCCCATGCCATGTTGCACACCGTGCTCATGGCCAGGCTGTCCTTCTGTGCTGACAATGTGATTCCTCACTTTTTCTGTGACACTTCTACTTTGTTGAAGCTGTCTTGCTCTGACACTCGAATCAATGGGTTGGTGATACTTTTCATGGGAGGACTCATTCTTGTGATCCCGTTTCTACTCATTGTCATGTCCTATGCACGGATTGTCTCCTCTATCCTCAAAGTTCCTTCTGCCGGGGGTATCCGCAAAGCCATTTCCACCTGTGGATCCCACCTCACCGTGGTGTCTCTCTTCTATGGGACAATCATTGGTCTCTATTTATGTCCATCAGCTAATAATTCTGCTGTGAAGGAGACTGTGATGGCCATGATGTACACGGTGGTGACCCCCATGCTGAACCCCTTCATCTACAGCCTGAGGAACAGAGACATGAAGGGTGCCCTCGGAAGAGTCTTTTGGAAAAACAAAATATCTTTCTTTCTAAAATGGTAACAATTGGGATTTTTGCATTCTTTAATTCAGTGGGTATAATAATGTTGCTAATGGAGTATTACTGTAAATTGGTGGCTCTCTTTTTTCAGTTTTAAAGCCATCAACCTTTTTAAATTCAAGCAAAACCCCATGGTAAAGGCTAATATGAAAATGTGATGACCACGAAGCTGTGTTTGAGGCAGAATTGAGGTCAGAAAGCCATCTGCTCTGCATCTTTATGTTCCTCTTCCCAGGTGGAATTGATGTTTGAAAATAAGATTTATATATTTTTGTGCAGAACATCTACTATCCATATCAACTCAGGAATTAGCTTTTCAAGCATCATTTGAGTCATTGTTCGTCACTTCAGTCATTGTCTTCTTCCTGCTCAAAAATGCTCTCAAATAAATAAAGAATGAAATGCAGGCTTTCTGTCTCACAGAAGCAAAGAGACTCCTGGAGTTCTCTATTTCCAGTACACCTTCCTTTCTTTGCCGTGAATATAAGCATTTCTTATTATCCTATCTTCATCCATATACTTACATCATTTTGTTCTTTACTATTACTTTTTGGGCCTAGATCAGAGCCACCTTCCTTTAAGAGAGATAATAAATAGGAAACACTTACTGGGTGCTTTTGTGTGTGTCAGGCCTTCTTCCCCCATCTATTAATCAGCCACCTCTATGATGTTGCTCTTAGTATTTTCTTCTCTATAGACAGAGTGATAGAAACATTAATTTACTGTCTAATATCACATCAGAAGTACATGGCATAGTGAAGATCTGAACTCTGGCAGTTTGGCTTAGATCTCCATGATCAAATAGTACTGCATCTTCAGACTACAGAATCTTACTCCCTTTCATCATAATGGTGCCTTCTGTCCAGTTCCAATCACTTGTCAGACAATCAAGTCAACTTTTCATGTCCTCTTAATATTTCTTACTGAGGCATTGAATTACTGTTTTCTTTGTACACAATTGAAAATGATAGAGCAGAAGGTGTAAACTGTATTCCTGGGGCCAGGCAAGTGATAGGATGAGTGTCAGGTAGATTAGATGTGAGAAAACTCAATTGCAAGAATATGGTCAAAGATATTTTATTTTATGAATACATGCAGCACACCTCTGCCCTAACTCAAAAAGCTATGCTGCTGGAGATGATATAACTTTCATATTGAATAAATTCTAATTGAAAATAGAAATGTTTAATCATCAAGTATATTATTGTATCTTGTTACTCCTTTGATTTAGAAACAAAACCTGGCTGTTTTCTTTCTGACCAGCGTGACATCTTTTGTGTTTCTTTTAAATTATCTAGTAGAAAATTCAAGCTTGGGTCCAGTACTTAGAAGTGATATTTAGAGTTTTTTCCTGTTTAGTAATACATAAGAGCTGTTCACAAATGCATGAACCTTGAAGGTGGATCATATCTTTGCACAAACGTTTTTATATTTAGAGTCACTTTTCTGATGATATAAGTAGAATTTTGACATCCTGACGTTGCCATATATTTTTCAGTATTACATTGCACTGTTTCATTAACTTTATTTTTTTTTGCTTTTTATTTGTACTATCATATTAATTGAGAGAGGGGAACTAAAATGTTCATATAACACATAATATTATTTTATTGTCATATAAATGGTAGCAAATAAACCTTTTAAAATAATCCACCCTTCAGCTCTGTAAATTTTAGATATCTAGACAAATTATTACTTTCATTTCTGTAAATGCATTTGAGCAGTTGTGAGTAGCTTGCATTATTCTTTGCTGAATTAAGTTTACAAAGGCACAGTTTTAAAAAAAGAAATCTGTCCATTGAATGCTATATTTGCTAAATCTTCACCAGTGGTCTCCTGTATCTTACTCCTGAACAATTTATTGCTTTACCTTTAACATTTAGATCTATTATTAATCTAGAGTTGATTATGATATTAGATGAGGTAGAGGTCAAGATACATTTCCCTCCCACAAATACTGATATCTAACTGATCCAGTCCCATTTATTGAAAAGACCATCTTTTTCCTGCTGTATTTGCCATTAGTCAAATGACTGGACCTACATGTATCTGTTTCTTGACTCTATTGTGTTTTTTTTTTTTTTGTTAGTCACTGTGCTTTGTATCAATACTCTGCTCATTAATTACTTTATCTTTTAATGGTATTGTTATATGGTTTAAATTCTTTTATCTTCTTTAGTGAATCTTTGGCTCTCATTTCCATTTCCATTTTGGCTTGTTAATTTCTTCAAAAAAGAACTGCTAAGATTTTGAATTGTATTGCATTGAAACTTGGTCAATTTGTAAGAGAATGGGTTTCTTTGCAGTATAGAGTCCTCTAAGTCTTAAACATGAAATATTTCTCTACTTTTTTCAAGTGACATCTTTTGTGTTTCTTTTAAATTATCTAGTAGAAAATTCAAGCTTGGGTCCAGTACTTAGAAGTGATATTTAGAGTTTTTTCCTGTTTAGTAATACATAAGAGCTGTTCACAAATGCATGAACCTTGAAGGTGGATCATATCTTTGCACAAACGTTTTTATATTTAGAGTCACTTTTCTGATGATATAAGTAGAATTTTGACATCCTGACGTTGCCATATATTTTTCAGTATTACATTGCACTGTTTCATTAACTTTATTTTTTTTTGCTTTTTATTTGTACTATCATATTAATTGAGAGAGGGGAACTAAAATGTTCATATAACACATAATATTATTTTATTGTCATATAAATGGTAGCAAATAAACCTTTTAAAATAATCCACCCTTCAGCTCTGTAAATTTTAGATATCTAGACAAATTATTACTTTCATTTCTGTAAATGCATTTGAGCAGTTGTGAGTAGCTTGCATTATTCTTTGCTGAATTAAGTTTACAAAGGCACAGTTTTAAAAAAAGAAATCTGTCCATTGAATGCTATATTTGCTAAATCTTCACCAGTGGTCTCCTGTATCTTACTCCTGAACAATTTATTGCTTTACCTTTAACATTTAGATCTATTATTAATCTAGAGTTGATTATGATATTAGATGAGGTAGAGGTCAAGATACATTTCCCTCCCACAAATACTGATATCTAACTGATCCAGTCCCATTTATTGAAAAGACCATCTTTTTCCTGCTGTATTTGCCATTAGTCAAATGACTGGACCTACATGTATCTGTTTCTTGACTCTATTGTGTTTTTTTTTTTTTTGTTAGTCACTGTGCTTTGTATCAATACTCTGCTCATTAATTACTTTATCTTTTAATGGTATTGTTATATGGTTTAAATTCTTTTATCTTCTTTAGTGAATCTTTGGCTCTCATTTCCATTTCCATTTTGGCTTGTTAATTTCTTCAAAAAAGAACTGCTAAGATTTTGAATTGTATTGCATTGAAACTTGGTCAATTTGTAAGAGAATGGGTTTCTTTGCAGTATAGAGTCCTCTAAGTCTTAAACATGAAATATTTCTCTACTTTTTTGTTAATCTCAACAGAATTTTGTAGTCTTCAGAGTAAACATCTTCCATATCTTTTGCTAGATTTCTTTCTGTGTATTCATTGCCTTTTATTAAATTAAAATTGGATATATTTAAGATATACAGCATGATGTTTCTTTTTTTTTCATTTTTTTTAACATTTATTTTATTTATTATCTTCTTGGGAGGTGGGGTGGGGAGGGAGGGGGATGGGCAGGCCAATATGACTAGTCTGGGAACATACATATCTGTAAACAACAAAACTCTATTGGTCTTTCATTTCTCTATTTTCATCCGTCTTTGTTCTTTGGCTCCTGTGGGCCTCCAATTGCGGTGGCCTCTGTCGTCGCAGAGCTCCGGCTCGGTGATTGGACACATCAGTCCAGCCGCTCCGAGGTACATGGGATCTGCCCAGGCCAGGGATGAAACCGGCGCCCCTTGCACTGCAAGGCGGTGTCCTTACCCACTGGACCACCAGGGGAAGCCTCATGATGTTTCGATATACATGTATATATGGAAATGGTTACTACAGTCAAGCTGATTAACATATCTATCTCCAGCATTTTCTTTCACAATTAAGGTCTACTATCTTAGCAAAATTCCAGTATATAATATAATATTATTAGCTATGCTGTAATTAGATCTCTGGAACTCATTAATCCTACATAAGTGCAACTTTGTGCCCTTTGAAAACATCTCCCTGGATCCCTGTATCCCCACTCTGGTAACCAACATTCTGCTTTCTGTGTCTATGAATTTAACTTTTTTTGAAGTCTACATATAAGTTAGACTATGCAGTATTTTTATTTGTGTGTCTGGCTTATTTCACTTTGCATAATATCCTTTGGGTTGATCCACGTTGTGACAAATACCAGGAACTCCTTTTTTAAAGCCAACTAATATTTCCTTGTGTGTTTCTACCATAATATCTTTATCCATTCATGCATCAACAGACATGGGTTGTTTCCATACCTTATGAAACCAAATTCGTTTGCCTGATTTGTAGCAAGCCAAATCCTGAGATTGTGAGGTTTGCAGCAAAGAAAGGGCTTGTTCTTGAGGCAGCCAAGTAAGGAGAACAAATTTCAAATCCATATCCTCTAAGGCTAAAGACTCAGGGTATTTACATGATAAAGAGGAGACAAATATTTCTCTACTTTTTTGTTAATCTCAACAGAATTTTGTAGTCTTCAGAGTAAACATCTTCCATATCTTTTGCTAGATTTCTTTCTGTGTATTCATTGCCTTTTATTAAATTAAAATTGGATATATTTAAGATATACAGCATGATGTTTCTTTTTTTTTCACTTTTTTTAACATTTATTTTATTTATTATCTTCTTGGGAGGTGGGGTGGGGAGGGAGGGGGATGGGCAGGCCAATATGACTAGTCTGGGAACATACATATCTGTAAACAACAAAACTCTATTGGTCTTTCATTTCTCTATTTTCATCCGTCTTTGTTCTTTGGCTCCTGTGGGCCTCCAATTGCGGTGGCCTCTGTCGCAGAGCTCCGGCTCGGTGATTGGACACATCAGTCCAGCCTCTCCGAGGTACATGGGATCTGCCCAGGCCAGGGATGAAACCGGCGCCCCTTGCACTGCAAGGCGGTGTCCTTACCCACTGGACCACCAGGGGAAGCCTCATGATGTTTCGATATACATGTATATATGGAAATGGTTACTACAGTCAAGCTGATTAACATATCTATCTCCAGCATTTTCTTTCACAATTAAGGTCTACTATCTTAGCAAAATTCCAGTATATAATATAATATTATTAGCTATGCTGTAATTAGATCTCTGGAACTCATTAATCCTACATAAGTGCAACTTTGTGCCCTTTGAAAACATCTCCCTGGATCCCTGTATCCCCACTCTGGTAACCAACATTCTGCTTTCTGTGTCTATGAATTTAACTTTTTTTGAAGTCTACATATAAGTTAGACTATGCAGTATTTTTATTTGTGTGTCTGGCTTATTTCACTTTGCATAATATCCTTTGGGTTGATCCACGTTGTGACAAATACCAGGAACTCCTTTTTTAAAGCCAACTAATATTTCCTTGTGTGTTTCTACCATAATATCTTTATCCATTCATGCATCAACAGACATGGGTTGTTTCCATACCTTATGAAACCAAATTCGTTTGCCTGATTTGTAGCAAGCCAAATCCTGAGATTGTGAGGTTTGCAGCAAAGAAAGGGCTTGTTCTTGAGGCAGCCAAGTAAGGAGAACAAATTTCAAATCCATATCCTCTAAGGCTAAAGACTCAGGATATTTACATGATAAAGAGGAGACCTGGAGAGCTTGGGGAAAGGTGATAGGAAAAGCGAAAAAAGTGAGGTAATTGTTGTTCCGAGAGACTAAGCTGTGTGCTTCCCCATGAGATACAAGTTCAGACAATGGCCCTGTGACGTCAGAAGGAACCATGTGCTTCATTTACAAATGTCTCTTTTTTAAATGGTGGGTAAGAAGTAATGATACAGAAAATTTGCTGTAATCATAGATGATAGAAATAAATCTCCATTTTCAATAACTTTACCAATAATCTGGAGGCAACAGAGGATAAGATGGTTGGATAGCATCACTGTCAATGGATATGAGTTTGAGTGAACTTAGGGAGAAGGTGAAGGACAAGGAAGCCTGGTGAACTGCAGTCCATGAGGTCCCAAGGAGTCTGAACAACACCAATATTTATTGAGCTGGTAAAATGAATAACAGTAGTGAAGCAGTATTGGTGAGATCTCGCAGAAACAGTTTTATTTGATAACAGTATAGAATATGAGCTTTAAAACTATTGATAAATATATGTGGATGTACGCATTTTTAAGAATGTAGGCTAGGACCCTGCTATAAAGTAATGCTTGTTGAAATGGTCTTTTTTTCATATTCATAGAGGTAGATTACTCTTCAAACAATACAGTGAAACAATCTTTGACAAAACTATGGTGTAAGTGTGTATTGGCACACTTCAAAAGGTATAATTATGACAAACATGGAAAGCATGTTGTTATATGGAAATTCATATATGAAATATAAATGTGAAAGAGTAACATATAATTTAAGTTAGACGGTAGAACTGAAAATACTGATGATGTTAATTCAAATAGTGAAAGATGTGTATCTGTCAATAAATTAGGAGGGAATATGGCATGGTGCAAGCCTGTGTATTTAAGTAGGTAAAATTTCACCTTAAATTTCAGCACTTCAAGTGGGTAGCCATTGCCCTCTCCAAGGGATCTTCCTGACCCTGTGGGATTTTAGTGGATAATTTCAGAAATCCATAGGTGCCTTGTTCTTGAGGCAGCCAAGTAAGGAGAACAAATTTCAAATCCATATCCTCTAAGGCTAAAGACTCAGGATATTTACATGATAAAGAGGAGACCTGGAGAGCTTGGGGAAAGGTGATAGGAAAAGCGAAAAAAGTGAGGTAATTGTTGTTCCGAGAGACTAAGCTGTGTGCTTCCCCATGAGATACAAGTTCAGACAATGGCCCTGTGACGTCAGAAGGAACCATGTGCTTCATTTACAAATGTCTCTTTTTTAAATGGTGGGTAAGAAGTAATGATACAGAAAATTTGCTGTAATCATAGATGATAGAAATAAATCTCCATTTTCAATAACTTTACCAATAATCTGGAGGCAACAGAGGATAAGATGGTTGGATAGCATCACTGTCAATGGATATGAGTTTGAGTGAACTTAGGGAGAAGGTGAAGGACAAGGAAGCCTGGTGAACTGCAGTCCATGAGGTCCCAAGGAGTCTGAACAACACCAATATTTATTGAGCTGGTAAAATGAATAACAGTAGTGAAGCAGTATTGGTGAGATCTCGCAGAAACAGTTTTATTTGATAACAGTATAGAATATGAGCTTTAAAACTATTGATAAATATATGTGGATGTACGCATTTTTAAGAATGTAGGCTAGGACCCTGCTATAAAGTAATGCTTGTTGAAATGGTCTTTTTTTCATATTCATAGAGGTAGATTACTCTTCAAACAATACAGTGAAACAATCTTTGACAAAACTATGGTGTAAGTGTGTATTGGCACACTTCAAAAGGTATAATTATGACAAACATGGAAAGCATGTTGTTATATGGAAATTCATATATGAAATATAAATGTGAAAGAGTAACATATAATTTAAGTTAGACGGTAGAACTGAAAATACTGATGATGTTAATTCAAATAGTGAAAGATGTGTATCTGTCAATAAATTAGGAGGGAATATGGCATGGTGCAAGCCTGTGTATTTAAGTAGGTAAAATTTCACCTTAAATTTCAGCACTTCAAGTGGGTAGCCATTGCCCTCTCCAAGGGATCTTCCTGACCCAGGGATCGAACCCAGGTCTCCTACATTGGAGGTGGATTCTTTACCAGCTGAGCTACCAGGGAAGCCCAATCTGATGCTTGCTCACCTTTAGTTTTAACAAGAACTACTACTACTATAGCTAACATTTATTGAAAATACACTATCCTCTAGGAACTACATGCTTATATGCATATCTAATTCATTATAAACAATGCTTTACACACTACCACATTCAAGCTTTGTGAAAACACAGCTTGTGTTGAGGGGTTAAAGAATTTCCTAGGGTCACACAGCTTGCAAGTGGCCATTTCCTTCTCCAGGCATGGAGACCCCACATAATGGATGTGAAGTCATTCCCATTAAAAGGAATGAATTCTCCTAGCCCAAATTAGCTTTTTCAGGGAAGACTTGATGTCTCTGCTCCTCAAACTATAGATAAAGGGATTTAGCATGGGAGTGACCACCGTGTACATCAACGATGCAATTGCGCCCTTCGGTGCTGAGCGGTTTGAGGGAGGACTGAAGTAAACACAAAAGGAACTCCCAAAGAACAGAGTGGCCACAGAGAGGTGAGAGCTGCAGGTGGAAAAGGCTTTCTGTTTCCCCTGAGCTGAGGGGATCTTTAGGATTGTCGAGAAAATGTATGCATAAGACAGAACCAGGGAAAGCACACAAAACAGCCCCATGAGACCCCCTAAAGTGAAGATCACCAGTTCATTGGTGAAAGGGTCGGTGCAGGAGAGTCTCAGAAGCGGGTTGATGTCACAGAAGAAATATGTGATCTCTTGGTCTGCACAGAAGGACAGACGGCTCATCAAGAGCGTGTGTATGAGGGAGTGGAGGGCATTCACGATCTCATGGCACACTTCAAAAGGTATAATTATGACAAACATGGAAAGCATGTTGTTATATGGAAATTCATATATGAAATATAAATGTGAAAGAGTAACATATAATTTAAGTTAGACGGTAGAACTGAAAATACTGATGATGTTAATTCAAATAGTGAAAGATGTGTATCTGTCAATAAATTAGGAGGGAATATGGCATGGTGCAAGCCTGTGTATTTAAGTAGGTAAAATTTCACCTTAAATTTCAGCACTTCAAGTGGGTAGCCATTGCCCTCTCCAAGGGATCTTCCTGACCCAGGGATCGAACCCAGGTCTCCTACATTGGAGGTGGATTCTTTACCAGCTGAGCTACCAGGGAAGCCCAATCTGATGCTTGCTCACCTTTAGTTTTAACAAGAACTACTACTACTATAGCTAACATTTATTGAAAATACACTATCCTCTAGGAACTACATGCTTATATGCATATCTAATTCATTATAAACAATGCTTTACACACTACCACATTCAAGCTTTGTGAAAACACAGCTTGTGTTGAGGGGTTAAAGAATTTCCTAGGGTCACACAGCTTGCAAGTGGCCATTTCCTTCTCCAGGCATGGAGACCCCACATAATGGATGTGAAGTCATTCCCATTAAAAGGAATGAATTCTCCTAGCCCAAATTAGCTTTTTCGGGGAAGACTTGATGTCTCTGCTCCTCAAACTATAGATAAAGGGATTTAGCATGGGAGTGACCACCGTGTACATCAACGATGCAATTGCGCCCTTCGGTGCTGAGCGGTTTGAGGGAGGACTGAAGTAAACACAAAAGGAACTCCCAAAGAACAGAGTGGCCACAGAGAGGTGAGAGCTGCAGGTGGAAAAGGCTTTCTGTTTCCCCTGAGCTGAGGGGATCTTTAGGATTGTCGAGAAAATGTATGCATAAGACAGAACCAGGGAAAGCACACAAAACAGCCCCATGAGACCCCCTAAAGTGAAGATCACCAGTTCATTGGTGAAAGGGTCGGTGCAGGAGAGTCTCAGAAGCGGGTTGATGTCACAGAAGAAATATGTGATCTCTTGGTCTGCACAGAAGGACAGACGGCTCATCAAGAGCGTGTGTATGAGGGAGTGGAGGGCATTCACGATCCAGGAGGCAGACACCAGGAAGAGGCACAGGCCGGGGCTCATGACCATGATGTAATGGAGTGGGTGGCATATGGCCACGTAGCGGTCGTAGGCCATGACAGCCAAGAGGAACGCCTCCAGCATCCCAAACGTCAAGAGAAAATACAGTTGCGATAGACATCCTGCGTAGGAGATGACCTGATGCTGGGCCCAGATGTTTGCCAGCATCTTGGGGACGGTGGTGGAAACAAAGCAGGTGTCAGCGAGGGAGAGGTTGGCTAGGAAGAAGAACATGGGCGTGTGGAGTTGAGCATCAGCAATGATGGCCAGAATGATGAGAAGGTTGCCGGCCACTGTGACCAGGTACATGGACAGGAACAGCCCGAAGAGGGGCCCCCGCTGCTCTGGGTGCTGGGAGAGTCCCAGAAGGAAAAATTCAGAGACGCTGGTCAGGTTTTCCCATTCCATTTGTCTGTCAGCAAAAAGTAGGGTTAATTGAATGAGATGGGTAAGCCCTGGATGGTGAACTCTGAAAATGATGTGCTATTCCAGTGTTGCTGTTCTAGGGTGGGGTTGAATCATATAAAATCTCTAATATTGAGACTTCCCTGGTGATCCAGTGGGTAAGACGCTGGACTCTCAGTGCAGGGGACCTGAATTCCTTTCCTGATCCGGGACCTAGATCCTGCATACCGCAAAGAAGACTCATTGCAGCCAAATAAATAAAAATAAATAAGCGTTAAAAATCTCAGATATTTAGCTGCTTGTTTTGGTTGTTCAGTCGGCAAGTTGTGTCTGACTCTTTGTGACCCCATGGACTATAGCACACCAGGCCTCCCTGTCCTTTCCCATTTCCCGGAGTTGGTTCAAGTTCATAGCACACCATAAAAGGAACTCCCAAAGAACAGAGTGGCCACAGAGAGGTGAGAGCTGCAGGTGGAAAAGGCTTTCTGTTTCCCCTGAGCTGAGGGGATCTTTAGGATTGTCGAGAAAATGTATGCATAAGACAGAACCAGGGAAAGCACACAAAACAGCCCCATGAGACCCCCTAAAGTGAAGATCACCAGTTCATTGGTGAAAGGGTCGGTGCAGGAGAGTCTCAGAAGCGGGTTGATGTCACAGAAGAAATATGTGATCTCTTGGTCTGCACAGAAGGACAGACGGCTCATCAAGAGCGTGTGTATGAGGGAGTGGAGGGCATTCACGATCCAGGAGGCAGACACCAGGAAGAGGCACAGGCCGGGGCTCATGACCATGATGTAATGGAGTGGGTGGCATATGGCCACGTAGCGGTCGTAGGCCATGACAGCCAAGAGGAACGCCTCCAGCATCCCAAACGTCAAGAGAAAATACAGTTGCGATAGACATCCTGCGTAGGAGATGACCTGATGCTGGGCCCAGATGTTTGCCAGCATCTTGGGGACGGTGGTGGAAACAAAGCAGGTGTCAGCGAGGGAGAGGTTGGCTAGGAAGAAGAACATGGGCGTGTGGAGTTGAGCATCAGCAATGATGGCCAGAATGATGAGAAGGTTGCCGGCCACTGTGACCAGGTACATGGACAGGAACAGCCCGAAGAGGGGCCCCGCTGCTCTGGGTGCTGGGAGAGTCCCAGAAGGAAAAATTCAGAGACGCTGGTCAGGTTTTCCCATTCCATTTGTCTGTCAGCAAAAAGTAGGGTTAATTGAATGAGATGGGTAAGCCCTGGATGGTGAACTCTGAAAATGATGTGCTATTCCAGTGTTGCTGTTCTAGGGTGGGGTTGAATCATATAAAATCTCTAATATTGAGACTTCCCTGGTGATCCAGTGGGTAAGACGCTGGACTCTCAGTGCAGGGGACCTGAATTCCTTTCCTGATCCGGGACCTAGATCCTGCATACCGCAAAGAAGACTCATTGCAGCCAAATAAATAAAAATAAATAAGCGTTAAAAATCTCAGATATTTAGCTGCTTGTTTTGGTTGTTCAGTCGGCAAGTTGTGTCTGACTCTTTGTGACCCCATGGACTATAGCACACCAGGCCTCCCTGTCCCTTACCATTTCCCAGAGTTGGTTCAAGTTCATGTCCATTGAATCAGTGATGCCAGCTACAAAAATGTCAGTTTCATCTAGTTCAGCAGACTGTTTTCAAATGCCTGTGCTTGGTGCTGTGGGAAACAAGATTTGTTTGCAATGGGAGAAGAGATTTTTGAAAAAACTTCATTATATAAATGTTAATCCAATACGGGCTTCCCTGGTGGCATAGACGATAAAGAATCAGCCTGCAATGCAGGAGACCCTGTTTGATCTCTGTGTCAGGGAGATCCCCAGGAAACCCTGTTTGATCTCTGTGTCGGGGAGATCCCCTGGAGAAGGGAATGGCCACCTATTCCTGTATTCTTGCCTGGAAAATTCCATGGATAGAGAAGCCTGACGGGCTACAGTCCATGGGGATGCAAAGTTAGACGTGACCGAACAACTAATACTTCCACTTTTTCACATTTCAATCCAATGCATATATCTGGGGAGTAGGCTGAACATATTTATTTGCATAACTCTTGTGGTATTCATGTGGACATTATGATAATCCATCTTGAGATTTCACAAGTAAGAAAAGTATTTAGCATATTTTCCCAATGCTTAAAAAAGAATAGCTGCTGGAGAAGGGATTTGGGAATTGGGAAAAAAGCATACCTAATATTGAAAGCAACTGAGCATCAGCACCAATACTGAAATTATGGTCACTACTAACTATACAACTCGCCTGGCCAGAAACCTGCGTATCATTATTGACCTATTTTCCTTCCGCCCTACCTGCATCCAAGTACCACCAAATCATGGTGATTTTATTTTCTCTATATGACTGAAATTTACCTGTTATCTATTTACCCACTTCCCTCAGGCCCAGCCTCCACTACCATCATTGAAGACAGTATCATTTGTCATTTAGATTTTGGCAGTTGTTCTCTTTGCCTCCAGACACACCCGCCTGCCCATCTGTTCTCGCCACAGAGAGAATGAGCTTTCGACCAGTCCTATCTGATTTTGTTGCTCCAGCTGGAAAATCCTCCAGCGGCTCCCCTTTGCTCCCAGGATAGACTCTCAACTTCTTAGCAGGGCCTGAAGACCCTTGATCTACTGGTATTTATTATTGATGTTTCCAGTTCCTCACGAACCTCTCTCCTGCACCCCATACCTTCTGCACCAATTATACTTTGACTCATTTAAAATATCCAGATGTTGTCTCACTTTGGACTTTTGCCCATCTTATTTTCTTGGGCTGGCATCGTCTTCTAGCTCCCAAGCATCAGACTAGCCGATCTTCAGATCTTGGTTTAAATCTCAGTTCTGCTAGGAAGACTTCTCTGCTTGGGTGGGTGGCTTAGTTGCTACGTCGTGTCTTGTGACCCCAGGGACTGTAACCTGCCAGGCTCCTCTGTCCATGGAATTTTCCAGGCAAGAATACTGGAGTGGGTTGCCATTTCCTCCTCCAGGGGATCTTCCTGAGCAGAGGTCGAACCCGGGTCTCCTGCGTTGCAGGCGGATTCTTTACTGACTCAGCCACCAGGGAAGTTTCCCTCCTAACCCTCACACGGAACGCTCGTGTTCACGTCCCTCTTGCCCCTTCACCTCCCCCGTCGCAGCATGTGCCACTCTGGATTGTGACCATCGATTTAGCTCTCTATGGCCTTCATTCTACTACGAGAACCACCGAGGGTAGGGAAAGATGTCTGTCTTGTTCCTCTTTGGAATCTAACATTAGCCCTGAGCCTGGTACAACATAGGTACTCAGTAAGTATCTGTTATATAAATAAACAAACCTCAAAGAATAGAGAGAATGGAAAGGGAGATTATAGAGAGGTTATATCAGTCATAGGAACAGGCTGAACTTTTTTGTTAGTGATTCACCCTTAGTTTTGAGTCAATAAAGTCCTGGCCATAGGAATATGTAAGGAACATTATGGTTACAGAGACATAAAGATGTCAAACAAAGCAAATGCACTCTTGGTGAATTTAGCTTGAATGCCCTCTGGACTCAGGTTCAAGTTTGAGAATGAAAATGAAATGTAAAGAATTTATGTTACCTGTTGACAGGGAAAGAAACATCCAGGAAGAACTTCCCTGGTGGCCCAGTGGTTGGGAATCCACCTGCCAGGGCAGAGGACACAGGGTCCACCCATGATGGGGGAAGCAGCTAAGCCCGGCCACAGCTACGGAGCCCAAGTGTCCTGGAGCCCATGCTCCCCCACGAGAGAAGCCACTGTAATAAGAAACCCACGCCCTGTGACTAGAGAAAACCCATGTGCAGCAACAAAGACTCAGAGCAATCAAAAATAAATCAATCATAAAAATTTTTAAAAATATAAAGCAAGAAACACCCAGGAAGGAATAGAGTAAAAGCTTTTGAGTTAAAAACAGAGAGATTAGGTGGTGGTTCCGGGACGGGAGTAATCAGGACACACATGCATCAAGCACATTCTCACAGCAGTCCCAAATATAAACATTTAATCCCACTTCCAGAAATAATAAGTAAATGGATAAATGAGTGGTTGACCAGTATGTTCATTAAAAGTCTCTAGAATAATAAACAGGAGACCAATAAGAGTAATTACTTGTTGGAGGTATGGGAATTGCATGAATGAGACACAGGGAAGGGAGGGGCTTTTCATACGTGTGTGTGTTAGTCGCTCAGTCGTCTCCAACTCTTTGCAACCCTACGGACGGTAGCCCTTTAAGTACCTCTGTCCCCGGACTTCCCCAGGCAGCAGTAGAGTGGGTAGCCATTTCCTTCTCTAGGGGATCTTCCCAATCCAGGGACTGAACACTAGTCTCCTGCATTGCAGGTGGATTCTTTACCATTTGAACCACCAGGGAAGCTCTTTCATGTATATATTTTAGCATATTTTGGTAAATATGAATTTATGAGGTTTGAACGATATAAATGTCTCACTGAAGATTTAATTGGTTAATAAACAAACATAAATTAATTAATAAATTAATTTCCCTTAAACCAAACCATAAAAATCTATACAATGGAGACAATACCTACAGCCACTCTTTGATGGCGATTCCATGGATAGCAAAGAAACTTGTTTTATTGGAGCTGTTGTCCTTTCAGTGCCTTACGGTGGTGTGTGAGCATGAGTGTGCAGGCCTGTGTGTTTGTGCACATGTGTGGGTGAGTGTGTGTGTGTCTCCTACAGTGGCTGGAGGTTGTGTTAAAGGGATCACCGTGGATTTATTTGGAGGGAAGTCACCATTGATTCCTGTGCCCTGTTCTGACAGCACAGTGAGTCATGTGGTTTGTAAAATTAAAGGCCCCGTCTTCTGCCCATTTTGGCCACTGAAGCAGCACATCACTGTTGTTTCAGGACTGTTTGTGAGAGCTAGGTTCCCAACTGACCATAGGGTGGGACAGATAGAGGAGAAAGGGAGAGAAAAAAGAAGCAACATGGAGTCATGTAGCTCATTCCCTAGTGCTTACCTGGCTATTCTTGCCACTCACTGAAGGTATTACTGGCAGGCTTCTGTCTGCTTCACCCACATCTGTTTTACTGTGGACCATCAGAAGATGACAGGAGCTCCTTTTAAAGGCACAAAAGGAAATTTGCTTCATGCTCTGGGCGTGTTCAGTAATGACTGTTGCTATTGCTTCATCTGCTCAAAGTTTTTCTTTGGTCTCACAGTATTGGCGAACTTTTTGTCCATTCTGAGAATAAAGGATAGCAGCCCCAGGTGGAGATTATAGTCATACCAGTATCTGACATCCCAGAAAGCTGCATTCACAGAACACCACATAGGACCGAAGAACAACCACATAGCATCACAGCATCCCTTTTCTATTATTTCAGAAATTTCCACTGATGTTTGCCCCTTTTAGTTGTTCGTAGAACCCATGAGAAAAGTGTTCTTGCAATTTCATCATCGTCCCTGGAGTTAAGGTCCTACTATTCTTAGCTGTAGGTTGGGTCAATCTCAAGATCTGTTACATTGAAGATAATTAAGTCTATGTGGTACTGAGAACCCAAGGGAATTGAGAACCCACTGATGTGTCCCTGCTATGAACTGGTTCAAGAGAGGCTAAGGCAGGACTTCCCTGGTGGTCCAGTGGTTAAGACCCCATGCTTCTAATGCAGGGGCCGTGGGTTCCATCCTAGACTGAGGAACTAGGATCCCATGTGCTGTGTGCTAGAGCTGAAAAAAGAAACATAGAGGCTAAAGCGTAAGGGACCTGTCTGGGGCACCTCTGTGGTCCCAAAAGGATTCTAGCATTCCTTTCACTAATGAAAAAAAACCCAAAAAAACCAAGTATATTTGGCATTGTGATTTTTTTCTGGAACTTTTCAGGGAGGTGCTGACATTAAAAGGCCAGATGAGGGCTTCCCTGGTGGTCCAGTGGGTGAAGAGTCCACCTTGCAGTGCAAGGGGCACCAGTTCGATCCCTGGCCGAGGAAGATTCCACATGCTGAGCAGCAGCTGGACCGGTGTGTCCAATTGTGAGCCAGCGCTCTGGAGCACACGCGCGCAGAGCCGGAGCTCTGCAATGGGTGGGGGACGAGGGGCGGGGAGTGCTGCGATGGGAGGCCCACACAGGCCAAAGAATACAGATGGATAACAATAAATGGACAAAAAATCAATAAAAGAGGCCAACAGTTAAAAAAGGCCGGATGAGTTGAACCACTCTTGGCTCAGAGACTACCTTACTGTCTTGTCTTTAGACATGATCGTCCTAGTCCAGTGTTTTACTTTTTTGGACCATCAGAAGATGACAGGAGCTCCTTTTAAAGGCACAAAAGGAAATTTGCTTCATG
Source organism: Tragulus kanchil (assembly GCA_022376925.1). Classification (NCBI taxonomy): domain Eukaryota; kingdom Metazoa; phylum Chordata; class Mammalia; order Artiodactyla; family Tragulidae; genus Tragulus; species Tragulus kanchil. The sequence continues at coordinate 67,728,594 of JAIOJX010000027.1, forward strand.
CTCTGGGCGTGTTCAGTAATGACTGTTGCTATTGCTTCATCTGCTCAAAGTTTTTCTTTGGTCTCACAGTATTGGCGAACTTTTGTCCATTCTGAGAATAAAGGATAGCAGCCCCAGGTGGAGATTATAGTCATACCAGTATCTGACATCCCAGAAAGCTGCATTCACAGAACACCACATAGGACCGAAGAACAACCACATAGCATCACAGCATCCCTTTTCTATTATTTCAGAAATTTCCACTGATGTTTGCCCCTTTTAGTTGTTCGTAGAACCCATGAGAAAAGTGTTCTTGCAATTTCATCATCGTCCCTGGAGTTAAGGTCCTACTATTCTTAGCTGTAGGTTGGGTCAATCTCAAGATCTGTTACATTGAAGATAATTAAGTCTATGTGGTACTGAGAACCCAAGGGAATTGAGAACCCACTGATGTGTCCCTGCTATGAACTGGTTCAAGAGAGGCTAAGGCAGGACTTCCCTGGTGGTCCAGTGGTTAAGACCCCATGCTTCTAATGCAGGGGCCGTGGGTTCCATCCTAGACTGAGGAACTAGGATCCCATGTGCTGTGTGCTAGAGCTGAAAAAAGAAACATAGAGGCTAAAGCGTAAGGGACCTGTCTGGGGCACCTCTGTGGTCCCAATAGGATTCTAGCATTCCTTTCACTAATGAAAAAAAACCCAAAAAAACCAAGTATATTTGGCATTGTGATTTTTTTCTGGAACTTTTCAGGGAGGTGCTGACATTAAAAGGCCAGATGAGGGCTTCCCTGGTGGTCCAGTGGGTGAAGAGTCCACCTTGCAGTGCAAGGGGCACCAGTTCGATCCCTGGCCGAGGAAGATTCCACATGCTGAGCAGCAGCTGGACCGGTGTGTCCAATTGTGAGCCAGCGCTCTGGAGCACACGCGCGCAGAGCCGGAGCTCTGCAACGGGTGGGGGACGAGGGGCGGGGAGTGCTGCGATGGGAGGCCCACACAGGCCAAAGAATACAGATGGATAACAATAAATGGACAAAAAATCAATAAAAGAGGCCAACAGTTAAAAAAGGCCGGATGAGTTGAACCACTCTTGGCTCAGAGACTACCTTACTGTCTTGTCTTTAGACATGATCGTCCTAGTCCAGGTGTTGCTTGTTGGTACAGCCCCACTTGTCCAGTTTATCCCTCCTTTGAACTGCAGAGACCAGAGGTGAGAAGCTGGGATTCCTTATCATGGCAGGTACCACCAGCATGTTCATGCCTAAACTGCATAAACAGATCTATTGGGCATGTAGAGGCTGAAATGACACCCAGCCAATAGCATCTCATCTTCTCTTTTAGAAATGGTCACATAACAGTCCTTCTTCTCCAAGTTCACCTAATTAAGGACACTAAAGCAACACAGAATATGGGTGACCTGGGAGTATGAGTTATTCTTGAAGTCTCTTTAGAAAGTGGGGCTTGCCTGGTGGCTCAGATGGTAAAGAATCTGCCTGCAATATAGGAGACTCGGATTCAATTCGGGGTGAGGAGGCTGGAAGATCCCCTGGAGAAGGGAATGGCAACCCACCCCAGCGTTCTTGCCTGGAGAATTCCATGGACAGAGGAGCCTAGTGGGCTATAGCCCATAGGTCACAAAAAGTCGGACACAACTGAGCGACTAACTTAACTGAAGTCTTTAGAAAAGTGGACAATAAGCTCAGGTGTATGCTGGAAATATTGGCATGATACACCCTTAGATCACTAGATTAATGGTTTAAGACATATCATTCCATTGTATTCAATAAACAACCACATGATTCCATGCTAAAATATCTAGTTTAATTTTTTCTACCATGGAAAAAGTTACTTAGTAAACTGATCCTTTAAGAAGCAATGTAACGCAGCTTGGAACATGTGGTCTTTGATGTTCAGACTCCATTGACGACAATGGAAGGCCAGCTAGCACAGCTGAATGGACAGAAGTCGGGAAGACAGTGATATACAGGATTCTGTTATGGTTCTGCTTTCCCCTGGTGTGGGTGCTTTGGATATAGTGGGATCGAGCAGAGGGGTTGGAGCAGCACTACTGAGCTGTCACTGCTCCTTCCCTGGGGCATGCTGTATGTGCTTTATGACAGGGATGGTTTCTGCCCTAGCTAGAGGACTGGCTCCGCCCTGGCTAGGGGCTGGAGGCCAGAGGCAGAGCCGGGGCCTGGCCTGGCTTTGTTTCTTCCCATGCGGACACTGATGTGCAGGCTGGAAACTGCGGTCTCCGTGCTGGCTAGTGGCAGGGGCTAGCTGAACTGTCTCCACGTTTTCCACGGTGTGCATGTGCACTGGCCGCTGTAGTCTTGGCTCTGGCTAGAGGCAGTCCTAGGGCCTGACCTGGCTCTGCTCCTTCTGTTGTGAACGCATCTGTGCATGGGCAGTGGTGGCCTCCTCCTTACTTAGTGGGGAGCAGCGCTGGAGCAGGAGGTGCTGGAGCAGGAGTCTGGTGTGGGCTGAGGGATGTGCTGGGGTCTTCCTGAAAGGTTGGCTGGAGTACCTGGATGTTTTCTGTCTGCTACTTTCACGCTGAGACGGATAGCAACCAAGTTTGTGTACGAGCTCTTCAAGAGTGGAATCTCGGCTTCTTATAGTCCTCTGATAAACCCATCTTGGTTTTCAAACTGGATTAGGGGGCTTGTCTTCCTGGTGTTGGATCCTAGTGCTGGGTTGTTTAATATGTGGCTTGAACCCCTTGATCCCCAGAGAGGAGCGCTGAGTCTATGTCCCTCTCCTCTCTGACTCACTTGTTACAGATGTGGGTTCTGACTAGATTGCTTCTCGTCTTCTCCTACCAGACTCTGAGTGGTTTTCTTTACAGTCTTGGTTGTAAAGAGCCATTCTGCTAGCCTTCAGGTCGTTATCAGTAAGAGTTAATTTATAGTATTTGTAGTTTTGATGTGTTTTTGGTGGGAGATGAGCTCAAGGTGTTCCTACTCTGACATATTGATCCTGCCTCATCAGGTAAGGATCTTAGGGAAGTTATTATAACTCTGTTCCTTGAGATAAAGGGAAATATGCAACCAGTGAATAAAATTATAATCTCAACAGAAAAATTAAAATTAAAAAAGAAAGGAATTCTAGAACTGCTTATGGCTGATCCACATTGTTGTATGGCAGAAATCAGCACAAAATTATAAAGCAATTGTCCTCCAATTAAAAACTAAATAAAAAAAGAAATTCTAGAACTGAAAATTATAATTATTTGAAATAAAATCACACTGGTCAATGCTGTTTTAGCTTCCTACTGCTTGGTGGCATCCTGGATGAAAACCCCATAGCATAGCATAGGACCTAATAGACAGCAAAAAGTATTAGTTAAGTGGAATTAATCATAAACCCATCCTCTGGAGCTACCTAGGATAAATATAATCCCTTTGATATTAGAAATATTCTAAACATTAAAGAATCACAACCATCAGTTATTCTAAGAGGAGTGTTTTATATCTCTTCTGTGGGTCAACTTAGCATCTCAAGAGAGCATTAGGTGTGAGGAAACTGGAGTCAAATCCTAGAGCAGCATCATACTAATTAAAGGTATTCAGGGTTTCCCTGGTGGCTCACTGGATAAGAATCTGCCTGCCAGTGAAGGAGACATGGGTTTGATCCCTGGTCCAGGAAGATCCCATTTGCCATGGAGCAACTAAGCCCGTGCACCTCAGCCACTGAACTTGTGCTTTAGAGCCTTCAAAGTGCAACTACTGAGCCCCTGTTATGCAACTACTGAAGCCTGGGTGAGCCTAGAGCCTATGTGCTCCCCAGCAAGAGAAGCCACCACAATGAGAAGCCCATGCACCATTATTAGAGAGCAGCCCCATTCTCGGAAACTAGAGAAAAGCCTGTGCAGTAACAAAGACCCAGCACAGCCAAAAATAAATAAATAAATAAATAGATCAATAAATGACACTTAGTAAGTCACTTCACCCCTCAAACATAGGGCTTTACTACCTGTATGGGAGGACTATTTCCATCTGTGTTCCAGGGCTATTTTGAAAGTTTAGGAACAGTATGCTATATAATACACTATAGTAAATGCACATGATCATACACATATGCGTAATTAGTACTTTACGAAATATCTACTCTCTCTAAAGCTGCATGGCATGTTTTAAATTTCCTTTGTAGAACTTACCATTTTCTACATTGTGGTGGCTATTGTTTTTGTTGCTGTTTTTTTTTTAAATGTCCCACAGGAACCCTTGAAAATACACCCAAAATGGTTCTAGAACTGCTTATGGCCTGTTTTCCACATTGTTGTATGGCAGAAATCAGCACAAAATTATAAAGCAATTGTCCTCCAATTAAAAACTAAATAAAAAAAGAAATTCTAGAACTGAAAATTATAATTATTTGAAATAAAATCACACTGGTCAATGCTGTTTTAGCTTCCTACTGCTTGGTGGCATCCTGGATGAAAACCCCATAGCATAGCATAGGACCTAATAGACAGCAAAAAGTATTAGTTAAGTGGAATTAATCATAAACCCATCCTCTGGAGCTACCTAGGATAAATATAATCCCTTTGATATTAGAAATATTCTAAACATTAAAGAATCACAACCATCAGTTATTCTAAGAGGAGTGTTTTATATCTCTTCTGTGGGTCAACTTAGCATCTCAAGAGAGCATTAGGTGTGAGGAAACTTGAGTCAAATCCTAGAGCAGCATCATACTAATTAAAGGCATTCAGGGTTTCCCTGGTGGCTCACTGGATAAGAATCTGCCTGCCAGTGAAGGAGACATGGGTTTGATCCCTGGTCCAGGAAGATCCCATTTGCCATGGAGCAACTAAGCCCGTGCACCTCAGCCACTGAACTTGTGCTTTAGAGCCTTCAAAGTGCAACTACTGAGCCCCTGTTATGCAACTACTGAAGCCTGGGTGAGCCTAGAGCCTATGTGCTCCCCAGCAAGAGAAGCCACCACAATGAGAAGCCCATGCACCATTATTAGAGAGCAGCCCCCATTCTCGGAAACTAGAGAAAAGCCTGTGCAGTAACAAAGACCCAGCACAGCCAAAAATAAATAAATAAATAAATAGATCAATAAATGACACTTAGTAAGTCACTTCACCCCTCAAACATAGGGCTTTACTACCTGTATGGGAGGACTATTTCCATCTGTGTTCCAGGGCTATTTTGAAAGTTTAGGAACAGTATGCTATATAATACACTATAGTAAATGCACATGATCATACACATATGCGTAATTAGTACTTTACGAAATATCTACTCTCTCTAAAGCTGCATGGCATGTTTTAAATTTCCTTTGTAGAACTTACCATTTTCTACATTGTGGTGGCTATTGTTTTTGTTGCTGTTTTTTTTTTAAATGTCCCACAGGAACCCTTGAAAATACACCCAAAATGGAATTTTTCTTAAATTGCTCCCTTGTTAATTATTTTCATTAAAGGCACCACTTTCCTTTTAGTGACTCAACCTCAAAACCTTGAAGACATCTGCTTACTTACTAGTTTCCTAAAAATGACTGATTTTGTTTTTATTTCCACATTGTCTTTATATGTAGATCCTTTATCTACTGCTTTATCTACTTTTACAGCTTTACTGTGTCTCCTCTAAATTGCTCTGTTCAAGTATTAGTTGCTTAGTTGTATCCAACTCTAAGTGACCCCATGGACTGTAGCCCACCAGGCTCCTCTGTCCATGGGATTCTCCAGGCAGGAATACTGGAGAGGGTAGCCATTCCCTTCTCCAGTGCATTTTCCTGACCAGGGATTGAACCCAGGTCTCCTGCATTTCAGGTACATCCTTTACCATCTGAGCCACAAGAGAATTCTGGAATGTTCTAGCAGCTAATTAAACATTGGTCTCTCCCCTCCTCCCTGCTTTCTTACTGCTGTCTTTCCAATCATAGTTCAAGAGAAATACTCACCATTGCTTCATGCACGGCATTGGTTATCTATGGATCTAGTACTGTAAATGTTTCTAGGGCCTCCAGGCAACCTGAGAGCTTGGACTTCCGTAATGGCTACCTGCCCTATTGCCCTCCCACCCGCTTGCATTCTCCTGACTCTCTCGTCCTGAATTTCCTTCCATCTTGAATTCTATGCTCATCTTTACCTTGCTTTTGTTTTTTTTAGTTTTTTTTTTTTTAAATTTTGGTCTCTTTTATTGGTTTTGTGTGTATTTATTATCATCTATCTTTATTCTTTGGCCTCTTGGCCTCCCACTGCAGTGGCCTCTCTCATTGCAGAGCACCCGCTCTGGGCGCATGTGCTCCAGAATGCTGGCTCGTAATTGGACACACTGGCCCAGTTGCTCCGTGGCATGTGGGATCTTCCCAGGTCAGGGATTGAACCGGTGTCCCTTGCACTGCAATGTGGACTCTTTACCCACTGGACCACCAGGGAAGCACTACCTTGCTTTTGTTTTTAATACACTTTCTTTGTATATGTGTCTGTTCCCGGAAAGTTTATTATTTGATTGCTTTAACTGTTTATAACCTTATATAAGGGTATTAACAGTCTTCTGGGAGATATATATATATATATATATATATATATATATATATATATATATATAAAATTGCCTCCAAGTCATCATTTATTTTTCATCCATCTTTATTCTTTGGCATGTGTGGGCCTTCCATTGCAGTGGCCTCTCTTGCAGCAGAGCACCGGCTCTGGGTGCATGCACTCCAGACCACTGGCTTGTAATTGGACATACCAGCCCAGCCGCTTCACGGCCCGTGGGATCTTCTCGGGCCAGGGATCGAACAAGTGCCCCTTGCACTGCAAGGTGGACTCCTTACCCACTAGACCACTAGGGAAGCCCTGGGGTTTATATTTTTAAATATTACTACTATGTTGCTTAGATCCAGCCATGGTAGCATGTCTCTGTGGGTCATTTAGAAAAAAAGAGATTTCTCTACTGGCTGGAGTGACTAATCCAGGTATTGAGGACATTGTGTTGCCTGGAACCCTGTCTGGAATGCCTTTTGTATTTATTTACCCGACAGCAGAGATTACTAGCAATTACGTCAACCCAAAACAAAGAACAGTACTATTGAGGACTCAGACCCCACAAGAATGAGAGTTCTGGTCACCTCATCAAGTGAGGGCCACATGGCAGTGGTTCACTGCCTCCTCGCAGGGATCTGAGCATCAGACACATGCTCATTCCATCTTGTGCACTTCTAGGTTCTGGTAACACTGCCTCCCCTAGCCATACAGGGAGTAAGTTCTTCCTGAGTTAATAATCTCTGGGTTACCTTGGCATCTGTCTTTTTTCTCCTTTAGTCTCTTTCAAGACATACCTATATATTTTAATTCCTTGTATTAAATCTTGGTTAAAAACATACGTAATGTGACTTTTGTTTTCTGAATGGACTCTCATTTTTCTGAATTGGCATATCAGCCGTGTTTCCAGTCAGTCTTAAGACAGTGGAGCATGAATTAGCTTAAATTATAATGTTAAAATGACTCCAGCTAAACCTGTTTGACAGAATCAAAGGGAGGTGGGCGGGCAATGACTGGACATGTCGATGCAGTGATCTTTATCTGCATTTAAAGTTATAGACATGCACAGAGTTTCTTATGATTGTTGTAGGGAATTTAGTAGGGGAGATCCACTCGCTTTATCTAAATTCAGGCCAAGGAATAACGTGAGAAGGATGGAATAGTTAAGTGGTATGTGGTTCCCCTAAGAGTGTACATCTGCTTACCTATACAACCCAAGTGATGCAGTCATCAAAATGGTTGCACTCATGATTTAAATATAACATTGCAGGATTCATGTATTCATTTAATACAGATTTATTAAGGAGTTATTGTATGTCCACCCTAAGGGCTGAGATACAGATCTTCCTTCACATTAGTGTGGGAATAACAGATAGTTTAGGTAACATTTTTACTGACCAATCTTGAAAATGCTCTACCTTAAATATCTTCATTCCCTCCATGGTTGGGCTATTCATTTACACATTTGATTTGCAATCAAATCTTTTTTGGTTAAAAAGAAGATAACCTGGGTAGACCTTATCCTTGATGTTTTAGAGACCCAGAAATCATGAAAAGCTGAATAACATCATGATTTATATTTTAAATATTACTACTATGTTGCTTAGATCCAGCCATGGTAGCATGTCTCTGTGGGTCATTTAGAAAAAAAGAGATTTCTCTACTGGCTGGAGTGACTAATCCAGGTATTGAGGACATTGTGTTGCCTGGAACCCTGTCTGGAATGCCTTTTGTATTTATTTACCCGACAGCAGAGATTACTAGCAATTACGTCAACCCAAAACAAAGAACAGTACTATTGAGGACTCAGACCCCACAAGAATGAGAGTTCTGGTCACCTCATCAAGTGAGGGCCACATGGCAGTGGTTCACTGCCTCCTCGCAGGGATCTGAGCATCAGACACATGCTCATTCCATCTTGTGCACTTCTAGGTTCTGGTAACACTGCCTCCCCTAGCCATACAGGGAGTAAGTTCTTCCTGAGTTAATAATCTCTGGGTTACCTTGGCATCTGTCTTTTTTCTCCTTTAGTCTCTTTCAAGACATACCTATATATTTTAATTCCTTGTATTAAATCTTGGTTAAAAACATACGTAATGTGACTTTTGTTTTCTGAATGGACTCTCATTTTTCTGAATTGGCATATCAGCCGTGTTTCCAGTCAGTCTTAAGACAGTGGAGCATGAATTAGCTTAAATTATAATGTTAAAATGACTCCAGCTAAACCTGTTTGACAGAATCAAAGGGAGGTGGGCGGGCAATGACTGGACATGTCGATGCAGTGATCTTTATCTGCATTTAAAGTTATAGACATGCACAGAGTTTCTTATGATTGTTGTAGGGAATTTAGTAGGGGAGATCCACTCGCTTTATCTAAATTCAGGCCAAGGAATAACGTGAGAAGGATGGAATAGTTAAGTGGTATGTGGTTCCCCTAAGAGTGTACATCTGCTTACCTATACAACCCAAGTGATGCAGTCATCAAAATGGTTGCACTCATGATTTAAATATAACATTGCAGGATTCATGTATTCATTTAATACAGATTTATTAAGGAGTTACTGTATGTCCACCCTAAGGGCTGAGATACAGATCTTCCTTCACATTAGTGTGGGAATAACAGATAGTTTAGGTAACATTTTTACTGACCAATCTTGAAAATGCTCTACCTTAAATATCTTCATTCCCTCCATGGTTGGGCTATTCATTTACACATTTGATTTGCAATCAAATCTTTTTTGGTTAAAAAGAAGATAACCTGGGTAGACCTTATCCTTGATGTTTTAGAGACCCAGAAATCATGAAAAGCTGAATAACATCATGATCCAACATTCATGGTTAAATTCTTGGCAATCTGAATGTTAATAATAGATGATAATAATTTTATATGTTTACTGGCCGTTAAAAACAGTAGATAAAACCCAACTTGCCCATTGTTCAAAGATTCATTCAATCCACCTGCTTGTTATCCTATCCAAAAATATCCTATTTGGAAATATGATGTTTGAGGACAATCATTTCGTTATTAGTATTTTTAAGAGTTTTATAAATATGTCATGAACAGAATCGTATCATAGGGACTGGAGTTTGTTGGTGAGTTGTTAATGACCTGCTGGATTAACTGTCTCTTTTTGGAGGATGTTAACCTACATGATCATCCTTCTTGAGCTGTGCTGGAAGAACATGGTTACATCATTTTCAATACTGCTCTTTTTTTCTTCCTTCATTACTTTACTTCATTACCACTTTTTTTGATCACTTTAACTTTATTTCATGCCATAATTAATACAGCACTTTATTATATTAATTAAACTAGCACATTTATTTCTTTAAGATGCAGTACCTTGGGCTTCCCCTGGTGGTCCAGTGGGTAAGGACACCGTCTTGCAGTGCAAGGGGCACCGGTTCGAGCCCTGGCCTGGGAAGATCCCATGTGCCGCGGAGCGGCTGGACTGATGTGTCCAATTACCGAGCTGGAGCTCTGGAGCGCATGCGCTCAGAGCCGGTGCTCTGCAATGACAGACACCACTGCGATGGGAGGCCCACGGGAGCCAAAGAACTAAGACGAATGAAAATAGAGAAATAAAAAAGACTAATAGAAGTGGCCCGCCCACTCCCCTCCCTCCCCAACCTGACCCCCGCCCAAAGTAAATAAATAAATAAATCTTTAAAAAAAAAAAAAAAGATGCAGTACCTCTATCGATGAGTGAGAGAATCAAATACTTTTTTGAAGCAGTCTAGTTTACTTAACAATACAGAAAGAACAAAAATATCCACTCCAGTAAATTCCTTTAAAGATTCTAAAGGATGGACAAAGACTGTCTCTGGTGGCTCAGTGGTAGAGAATCTGCCTACCAGTTCAGGAGACACGGGTCTTTGACCCCAGTGTTGGGAAGATCCCCTGGAGAAGGAAATGGCCATCCACCCCCTCCACCTCAGTATTCTTGTCTGGAGAATTCCATGGTCAGAAGAGCCTGGCAGGCTCAGAAGACCATGGGGTTGCAAAAGAGTTGGACATAGCTTAACAATTAAACAACAAATAATGTCTAATCTGATTATATCTATCATTGAGTGTGAGCGTGCTAAGTCACTCAGTCATGTCCGACTTCTTGTGACCCTATGGACTGTAGCCCGGTGGGTTCCTCTGTCTGTGGGATCCTCTAGGCAAAAACACTGGAGTGGGTTGCCATGCCCTCTTCCAGGGGATCTTCCCGATCCAGGGATCTAGGAATCCATCTCATATCTCCTGCACTGGCAGGTGAGTTCTTTACCACTATCACCACCTGGGAAGCTCCATATCTATCAATATTAGATTACAGTTCCGAGACGTGTATTTTCTTTTCTTTTTTATGAGACTTGTATTTTCATTTGTTCAGCCCACTTTCTACCAGGAATTATTGGATACACTTTACATGACAGAGCTTGTGAAAGGTACAGTCATGTGATAAGACAGTTCCTGCTTTCAGCAGGTTTGTAAGCATAAAAATTGACATTTGACTAGTGATTTATATCCTTCAAACGTTTGGACTTTTATGATCCTCACACCCTGTGACAGTGATAGGGCAGATATTATTATTCTTCACATGCAGATGTAGAAATGGAGCTTCAGACCTTCGCAAATTTACTCTGATAATCAGTAGCGTAGATGGGATAAGAACCCAGGATTCCAGTGCTGCTCCTCTGCGAATTGGACAATAATGTGTCCAAAGTGATAATTTCAATAAAATGTATCCCAAATTTTCTTAAAAGAGGAATTTCTAGCTGGAAAGATAAAAGATGGTTTCTTTGAGAAGGATACCATTGAGGGTGGGTTTCCAAATGCACCCTAAAGGTGAAGTGCAGTCTCCAATATATGATGACCTCATGTTGGATGTGAGAAGATTCTCCTGCTCAAGAGTTTCCTCAGGGCAGCCTTCATGTCCCGATTCCTCAGGCTGTAGATGAAGTGGTTTAACAATGGGATCACTGCAATGTACATCACAGTGATCACAGCATCTTTTAGGCTGTAACTAGTCAGAGGGCGGAAATACGTGCCCATGACTGTCCCATAATACAGAGAAACCACCGTGAGGTGGGAACCACAGGTGGAGAAGGCTTTGAGCACCCTTTGGTGGATGGGACCCATAAGACAGTGGAAAACACGCGAACATAATGAGATGGTAATCTGATTGTATCTATCATTGAGTGTGAGCGTGCTAAGTCACTCAGTCATGTCCGACTTCTTGTGACCCTATGGACTGTAGCCCGGTGGGTTCCTCTGTCTGTGGGATCCTCTAGGCAAAAACACTGGAGTGGGTTGCCATGCCCTCTTCCAGGGGATCTTCCCGATCCAGGGATCTAGGAATCCATCTCATATCTCCTGCACTGGCAGGTGAGTTCTTTACCACTATCACCACCTGGGAAGCTCCATATCTATCAATATTAGATTACAGTTCCGAGACGTGTATTTTCTTTTCTTTTTTATGAGACTTGTATTTTCATTTGTTCAGCCCACTTTCTACCAGGAATTATTGGATACACTTTACATGACAGAGCTTGTGAAAGGTACAGTCATGTGATAAGACAGTTCCTGCTTTCAGCAGGTTTGTAAGCATAAAAATTGACATTTGACTAGTGATTTATATCCTTCAAACGTTTGGACTTTTATGATCCTCACACCCTGTGACAGTGATAGGGCAGATATTATTATTCTTCACATGCAGATGTAGAAATGGAGCTTCAGACCTTCGCAAATTTACTCTGATAATCAGTAGCGTAGATGGGATAAGAACCCAGGATTCCAGTGCTGCTCCTCTGCGAATTGGACAATAATGTGTCCAAAGTGATAATTTCAATAAAATGTATCCCAAATTTTCTTAAAAGAGGAATTTCTAGCTGGAAAGATAAAAGATGGTTTCTTTGAGAAGGATACCATTGAGGGTGGGTTTCCAAATGCACCCTAAAGGTGAAGTGCAGTCTCCAATATATGATGACCTCATGTTGGATGTGAGAAGATTCTCCTGCTCAAGAGTTTCCTCAGGGCAGCCTTCATGTCCCGATTCCTCAGGCTGTAGATGAAGGGGTTTAACAATGGGATCACTGCAATGTACATCACAGTGATCACAGCATCTTTTAGGCTGTAACTAGTCAGAGGGCGGAAATACGTGCCCATGACTGTCCCATAATACAGAGAAACCACCGTGAGGTGGGAACCACAGGTGGAGAAGGCTTTGAGCACCCCTTTGGTGGATGGGACCCATAAGACAGTGGAAAACACGCGAACATAAGAGATGATGATGAATAGTAATGGCACAGAGAAAACACCAACTCCCAGGTACATCATCTCCACATTATAGTGGATGTCAGAACAGGACACCTTGAGCAAAGGGCTAATGTCACAGTAGAAGTTGGCGATTTCCTGGTTTCCACAGAAGGACAGAGTAGCTGTGAGCAGAGTGTGGGGCAAGGCATTGGCATTTCCCACCAGCCAAGACCCAACAACAAATAGGGCACAGGTCCGTGGGCTCATAACTGTTGTGTAATGAAGTGGGCGGGTGATGGCCACAGCCCTATCATAGGCCATAGCAGCCAGAATGTAGCTGTCTGTGTTACCCAATGCAATCATGAAATACATCTGTGTGAGGCATCCTCCGAAGGAGATGGTTTTGGTTCCCAGGAGGTGGTTGGTGAGTGCCTTAGGGATGGTTACTGAGGAGAAGAAGATGTCAACCAAGGAGAGGTTGGCAAGGAGAAAATACATGGGGTTGTGCAGGCGAATGTCCGAGTAAATGGTCAAGATGATGAGCAGGTTTCCGATGAGTGTGATGGGATAAATGAACAGGAAAAGGACAAAGAAGAAGTCTTCCTGTTTCTGCTGACCAGTAACTCCCAGGAGGATGAAATTGAAGGCAGAGGACTGGTTGTCTGCTGTCATGGATCCTTTAGCAGGAAAGGGGAGAGGAGTCCAGATTTATTAGTGAAGTGCCTCTGTGTAATGATTTTATCCAAAGTTTTTGACTCACATGGCCAGCCATCCCTACAGCTGAGTTAATGAAATTTTGAGATAACCAACATGTGAGGGAAATAACTTTATTTTAGGACTAGTCAAGAATTATCTCTGGACATTCATGTCTAAGACCTGAGCCATCTCTGAATCAGAGGGGCCCATCCTCCCCCATCACGGAGCCATCGCCCAGACATCTAGGATTTTAATCCATTAACAAGGACTAACTTTCACATTGCATGTGCTACTCGCTGGGCCTGTGGGAAAAATGACAAAATGTGAAAAAGTACAAACATGTAATCCATGTCCTCATCAGGAAAGACAGTGTTAGACGTTAAGGTGCCATTGCAGGTCACACCCAGAGAGAGATGATTTCTGCTGAAATCTGGAAGGGAGAAGTGAAAGAACCACACGCTCCCAGGAGAGGAGCCAGGAGGTGCCTCAGCATGAACGCTGCGGGCAGAGTGAGGCCATGACTCAGAGCTGCAGGAAAACACTGGGCTGCTCGAGTACATTTTCCTGGAAAGTGTTTTTGTTCTGAGGTACTGGTCTCCTAAGTTTAACGGTTCTGAGGATGGATTCTTCGCCTTGGCATCTGGGGTCAAGTCCAGGGGAAAGAGATGCCCCTTGGTGCTTTGACCTACTGGTACTTTATCAATGAAATAATAATTGTTCTAAAGGGGCCTGTGAGCATGCACCACTGAATGTCGGAGTGCAAGGCGGGTTTGTAGCTCCTGTCTAAGGCCACATGCTTTTGTGAATCCATTCACACACACACACACACACACAGAGACTCAGACACACACACAGAGTTTTAATTCAGGAAGTAGAGAGCTGAGGACTGGCACAACCAAAATCTAAACTATCCCATCCTCATCCTGTTTTCATGGAGAAGGGCTCAAAAACAACCATCGCCAGAGGAGACTGTCTCTCTCCCTCTCTCTCTGTCCCCCCTCGCCTCTCTCTTCCCTTCCTTTCTCTTTTTCTGTCCGTCCAATCTTGGGCCCTTGGATCTGGAGTCAGGGCAACGTTTGAGTGCTTGTTTTGCCTCTACGTCTGTGTAGGCAATTCATTTCACCATTTTTTTCATCTGCTAAAATGACAATAATACTGCTTACTTCTCCTGGTTTGTGAGGCTCAAAGGAGCTTATGCCTGTTGAATCCCTTGATGGTATTGTTGTAAAATATTTCTTCTCCAACACCCACAGCTTCTACCTGGGAGACGGCTCAGATGCTGCCCTAAATGGACCCAGTCCTGTGGCCTTCCATGGTCTTCTATGAATGGAGAGTTATAACAGCTGGTCCGGTTCCTGTTTGCATTCCTATGTGGAGGCGGGTGTGCTGTAGAAAGTGTTAGTAGCAGTCCTAGAGGGAGGGTCTCTGGTCCATTCCTGAGGCTGAAGACACAGGACTGGAATGGTTTAGAAAGAAGGACCCTGAGTTTTCCAACTGTAGAACAGAAAGAGCTGTGCTGGATGGGGGCTACAGAGGGAGGACTCTCGCTTCCTCCTCAAAGAAGCAGGGTGGGTCATATGACAGAGAACACTGTGCATGGTTCACCAGGTTATAAAACCTCTAGAAATGAGACTCCCCAACATATCGGTTTGGGCCAGAGTCAGAGTAATTGTTGAGCCTCATTACATGCTGTGCCTTGAGGGGATAGAAACATTCTCAGGAGTAATTGTTGTCAGAGTTCCTTTCTGGAAGGAATGATGAGCAACAGAGCTTCTTCTCAGAGAGTGTGTCTCTAGGGTCCAAGAACTGGGCTGACCCATTCTGGCTTTGCTGTTGGAATGTGGATCCTTGTTACCTGCTTCAGCACTCCTTGGGTACAAAGAGTGTGGTCAAATTGAACCTCCTGGTCTTTATTCCTGGCTACGCTGAAGTCTTTTCTGATGTTAAATGTGCAGAGAATAAAAATTATATTCCCTTACTTGTCCTAGGGAAGGCTATGATGGGAATTAAACTTCCTTTTCTTCTAGTACTTTGATAGGAAGTCTCCAAATGTTTTAGATTCTTACCAGAGAAAAAGTCCTAGATGTTGTCTAGTCCACCTCATGTATCTGTCACCATTGTAACAGCCCTGATTAGTGGTCAGTATGCCACAACTTAGCCCCTCTGTTGTGGTGGTCACCTCGTTTCTGTAGAGACCCATGGTGAAGGCAATCAGGTCTGGCTGAATTTCAGTCCAGGCTGTACCTCTTACTAACCAGCTGTCACTAACTTTGGGTAGTTATTAGGAGCTCAGCTGGTAAAGAATCCACCTGCAGTGCAGCAGATCCTGGTTTGAGTCCCAGGTCGGGAAGAAGGAATAGGCTATTCACTGCAGTATTCTTGGGCTTCCCTGGTGGCTCAGATGGTAAATAATCTGCCTGGAATGTGGAAAACTTAGGTTTGATCCCTTGGTTGGGAAGATACCCTGGAGAAGGGAAAAGGAACTTCTTCTTGCAGTTTTATTCTCTTGGTGACCTCAGCATTTTCTATTCTCATCTTTATTCTCTTTTAGGATATATTAATATTGTGTATCTAATTCCAGTAATCATGCATGGATGTGAGAGTTGTACCGTAAGAGTTGATGCTTTTGAATTTTGGTGCTGGAGAAGACTCTTGAGAGTCCCTTGGAAAGCAAGGAGATTAAATCAGTCAATCTTGATGGAAGTAAACACTGAATACACATTGGAAGGACTAATGCTGAAGCTGAAACTCCAGTACTTTGGCCACCTAATGTGCATTGCCGAGTCATTGGAGAGGATTCTAATACTGGGAAGACTGAAGGCAGAAGGAGAAGAAGGTAACAGAGAACAATATGATGGGATCACCTCAATGGACATGAGTGTGAGCAAGCTCCAGGAGATAGTGAAGGACAGGAAAACCTGGTGTGCTGCCATCCATGGGGTCGAAAGTGTTGGACATGACTTAGTGACTGAATAGCAATGACCATCTAGTTCACTCAATTAAATGTTTCTTTTTTAGTTGTTATTTATTTTTTAATTTTACTTTTAATTGGAGTATCATTGATTTACAGTATTGTGTTAGTTTCAGGTACAGCCAAATAGTTTTATCAAACCCCTATACATAGTATTGACTAGATTCTTACCAGAGAAAAGTCCTAGATGTTGTCTAGTCCACCTCATGTATCTGTCACCATTGTAACAGCCCTGATTAGTGGTCAGTATGCCACAACTTAGCCCCTCTGTTGTGGTGGTCACCTCGTTTCTGTAGAGACCCATGGTGAAGGCAATCAGGTCTGGCTGAATTTCAGTCCAGGCTGTACCTCTTACTAACCAGCTGTCACTAACTTTGGGTAGTTATTAGGAGCTCAGCTGGTAAAGAATCCACCTGCAGTGCAGCAGATCCTGGTTTGAGTCCCAGGTCGGGAAGAAGGAATAGGCTATTCACTGCAGTATTCTTGGGCTTCCCTGGTGGCTCAGATGGTAAATAATCTGCCTGGAATGTGGAAAACTTAGGTTTGATCCCTTGGTTGGGAAGATACCCTGGAGAAGGGAAAAGGAACTTCTTCTTGCAGTTTTATTCTCTTGGTGACCTCAGCATTTTCTATTCTCATCTTTATTCTCTTTTAGGATATATTAATATTGTGTATCTAATTCCAGTAATCATGCATGGATGTGAGAGTTGTACCGTAAGAGTTGATGCTTTTGAATTTTGGTGCTGGAGAAGACTCTTGAGAGTCCCTTGGAAAGCAAGGAGATTAAATCAGTCAATCTTGATGGAAGTAAACACTGAATACACATTGGAAGGACTAATGCTGAAGCTGAAACTCCAGTACTTTGGCCACCTAATGTGCATTGCCGAGTCATTGGAGAGGATTCTAATACTGGGAAGACTGAAGGCAGAAGGAGAAGAAGGTAACAGAGAACAATATGATGGGATCACCTCAATGGACATGAGTGTGAGCAAGCTCCAGGAGATAGTGAAGGACAGGAAAACCTGGTGTGCTGCCATCCATGGGGTCGAAAGTGTTGGACATGACTTAGTGACTGAATAGCAATGACCATCTAGTTCACTCAATTAAATGTTTCTTTTTTAGTTGTTATTTATTTTTTAATTTTACTTTTAATTGGAGTATCATTGATTTACAGTATTGTGTTAGTTTCAGGTACAGCAAAATAGTTATACATATACATATATCTGCCTTTTTTTAAAGATTCTTTCCCCATATAGGCCACTACAGAGTATTGACTAGAATTCCCTTTGCCATACAGTATGTTCTTATCAGTTTCCTATTTTATATATGTATTTATTGAGTTATATGACTGTTCTGGGTCTTCCTTGCTGCGCTGGATTTGCTGTGGTTGCGACTCATGGGGTCTACTCTTCAGTTAGAGTGTGAGGGCTTCTCATTCCAGAGGCTTCACTGGTTGCAGAGCACAGGCTCTAGAGCACTTGAGCTTCAGTGGTTGTGGTGCGTGGGCTCAACAGTTCTGGCACATGGAATCTTCCTGCATCAGGAATGGAACTGGTGTCTCCTCCACTGGAAGGCAGACTCTTTACCACTGAGCTACCAGGGAAGGACCTAGTCATCTAGTTCATATATAGTAGTGTGTCTATGTCAGACCCAGTTTATCCCTCCTTCCTTATCCTCTGTTAACCACAGCTTGTTTTCTACATCCGTGACTCCACTTCTGGTTTGTAAATAAGTGTATTTGTACAGTTTGTTTCAGGTTCCACATGTAAGTGATATCAACCAGTTTGCAGAAGGTAAAATCTCCTTCCTTGAGCATACCTGTTGTGATGTCTCTTTCCAGAGTGAATTCTTTTGGACATACCAGGGACATAATGGGTGTAATATCCACTGTGATTACATATAGCCATTATCATATTACAGTTTAGAGAGAATAGCTTCATATATTCATTTGGCTTTCCACCAATATTCATTTGATGTGCTTTATGACCCAGACTGTGAAAGGTATGGTGATATGTTAAGACAGCTCCTGCTGTAAGCAGCTTGCAAACATCGTACAGGTGACTAAATACCATAGTTAAAACTTCAATTAGGAGATAGTTGGACAGGAAAACCTGGTGTGCTGCCATCCATGGGGTCGAAAGTGTTGGACATGACTTAGTGACTGAATAGCAATGACCATCTAGTTCACTCAATTAAATGTTTCTTTTTTAGTTGTTATTTATTTTTTAATTTTACTTTTAATTGGAGTATCATTGATTTACAGTATTGTGTTAGTTTCAGGTACAGCAAAATAGTTATACATATACATATATCTGCCTTTTTTTAAAGATTCTTTCCCCATATAGGCCACTACAGAGTATTGACTAGAATTCCCTTTGCCATACAGTATGTTCTTATCAGTTTCCTATTTTATATATGTATTTATTGAGTTATATGACTGTTCTGGGTCTTCCTTGCTGCGCTGGATTTGCTGTGGTTGCGACTCATGGGGTCTACTCTTCAGTTAGAGTGTGAGGGCTTCTCATTCCAGAGGCTTCACTGGTTGCAGAGCACAGGCTCTAGAGCACTTGAGCTTCAGTGGTTGTGGTGCGTGGGCTCAACAGTTCTGGCACATGGAATCTTCCTGCATCAGGAATGGAACTGGTGTCTCCTCCACTGGAAGGCAGACTCTTTACCACTGAGCTACCAGGGAAGGACCTAGTCATCTAGTTCATATATAGTAGTGTGTCTATGTCAGACCCAGTTTATCCCTCCTTCCTTATCCTCTGTTAACCACAGCTTGTTTTCTACATCCGTGACTCCACTTCTGGTTTGTAAATAAGTGTATTTGTACAGTTTGTTTCAGGTTCCACATGTAAGTGATATCAACCAGTTTGCAGAAGGTAAAATCTCCTTCCTTGAGCATACCTGTTGTGATGTCTCTTTCCAGAGTGAATTCTTTTGGACATACCAGGGACATAATGGGTGTAATATCCACTGTGATTACATATAGCCATTATCATATTACAGTTTAGAGAGAATAGCTTCATATATTCATTTGGCTTTCCACCAATATTCATTTGATGTGCTTTATATGACCCAGACTGTGAAAGGTATGGCGATATGTTAAGACAGCTCCTGCTGTAAGCAGCTTGCAAACATCGTACAGGTGACTAAATACCATAGTCCAATAAGCAATGACATTTGAATAGTGACTTATAGGCTTCATAGTGTGTGCCATAACAATCCTTCCATCTTATGAAAGTGGCTGGGAAGGTATGGTTATTTGTACATGTGCACATACAGACTAAGGCTCAGTCTTTCACAACTTTCCTCTCACAGCTTTTTAACTGGGAGTGGAAACCCATATTGCTGCAAAAGCAAAATAAAATGTACAAAGTGGTAATTTCAGTAATGTGGCTCTTAACTGTTGCAAGATTTCTGAGAAGAGGAATTTCCAGAAGGATAAATCAAGGCAGCATTTGGGGGGATGACATTGGGAATGGGCCACCAGGTGTACCCTAATTGGTGACTGCGGTCTTCAATGTATGAGCTCACATCAGTTGTGAGGACATTCTCCTGCTTAAGAGTTTCCTCAGGGCAGCCTTCATGTCCTGGTTCCTCAGGCTGTAGATGAAAGGGTTTAACAGTGGGGTCACTGCAATATACATAACAATTATCACAGCATCTTTTAGGCTGTAACTAGTCAGAGGGCGGAAATATGTGCCCATGACTGTCCCGTAATACAGAGAAACCACTGTGAGGTGGGAACCACAGGTGGAGATAGCTTTGAGCACTCCTTTGGTGGATGGGACCCTTAGGACCGTGAAAAAGACCCAAACATAAGAGATGATGATGAATAGTAATGGCACAGAGAAACACCAACTCCCAAGTACATCACTTTCACATTAAAGTGGATGTCAGAGCAGGACACCTTGAGCAAAGAGGCAGTGTCACAGAAGAAGTTGGCGATTTCCTGGTTTCCACAGTTTTAAGGTGATATCAACCAGTTTGCAGAAGGTAAAATCTCCTTCCTTGAGCATACCTGTTGTGATGTCTCTTTCCAGAGTGAATTCTTTTGGACATACCAGGGACATAATGGGTGTAATATCCACTGTGATTACATATAGCCATTATCATATTACAGTTTAGAGAGAATAGCTTCATATATTCATTTGGCTTTCCACCAATATTCATTTGATGTGCTTTATATGACCCAGACTGTGAAAGGTATGGCGATATGTTAAGACAGCTCCTGCTGTAAGCAGCTTGCAAACATCGTACAGGTGACTAAATACCATAGTCCAATAAGCAATGACATTTGAATAGTGACTTATAGGCTTCATAGTGTGTGCCATAACAATCCTTCCATCTTATGAAAGTGGCTGGGAAGGTATGGTTATTTGTACATGTGCACATACAGACTAAGGCTCAGTCTTTCACAACTTTCCTCTCACAGCTTTTTAACTGGGAGTGGAAACCCATATTGCTGCAAAAGCAAAATAAAATGTACAAAGTGGTAATTTCAGTAATGTGGCTCTTAACTGTTGCAAGATTTCTGAGAAGAGGAATTTCCAGAAGGATAAATCAAGGCAGCATTTGGGGGGATGACATTGGGAATGGGCCACCAGGTGTACCCTAATTGGTGACTGCGGTCTTCAATGTATGAGCTCACATCAGTTGTGAGGACATTCTCCTGCTTAAGAGTTTCCTCAGGGCAGCCTTCATGTCCTGGTTCCTCAGGCTGTAGATGAAAGGGTTTAACAGTGGGGTCACTGCAATATACATAACAATTATCACAGCATCTTTTAGGCTGTAACTAGTCAGAGGGCGGAAATATGTGCCCATGACTGTCCCGTAATACAGAGAAACCACTGTGAGGTGGGAACCACAGGTGGAGATAGCTTTGAGCACTCCTTTGGTGGATGGGACCCTTAGGACCGTGAAAAAGACCCAAACATAAGAGATGATGATGAATAGTAATGGCACAGAGAAAACACCAACTCCCAAGTACATCACTTTCACATTAAAGTGGATGTCAGAGCAGGACACCTTGAGCAAAGAGGCAGTGTCACAGAAGAAGTTGGCGATTTCCTGGTTTCCACAGAAGGACAGAGTAGCTGTGAGCAGAGTATGGGAGAGGGCATTGGCATTTCCAACCAACCAAGACCCAATGACCAGAAGAAGACAGGTCCATAGACTCATAACTGTTGTGTAATGAAGTGGGTGGGTGATGGCCACAGCCCGATCATAGGCCATAGCAGCCAGGATGTAGCTGTCTACGTTAGCCAAAGCAATCATGAAATACATCTGTGTGAGGCATCCTGTAAAGGAGATGGTTTTGGTGCCCAGGAGGTGGTTGGTCAGCATCTTAGGGATGGTTACCGAGGGGAAGAAGATGTCAACCAAGGAGAGGTTGGCAAGGAGAAAATACATGGGGTTGTGCAGGCGAATGTCCGAGTAAATGGCCAAGATGATGAGCAGGTTTCCGATGAGTGTGATGGGGTAAATGAACAGGAAAAGTACAAAGAAGAAGTCTTCCAGTTTCTGGTGGCCACTAAATCCCAGGAGGATGAAATTGAAGGTAGAGGACTGGTTGTCTGCTGTCATGGATCCTTTAGCAGGAAAGGGGAGAGGAGACCAGGATTATTAGTGAAGTGCCTCTGTGTAATGACTTTACTTATCCACCATTTTTGACTCACATGGCCAGCCATCCCTACAGCTGAGCTAAGGGAATTTTGAGATACCCAACATTAGAGGAAAGTGTCTTTATTGATTAGTAGGACACACATCTAAGAACTGAGCCATCTCTGAATCACCCCCTAGGAGCCATCATGTCCTGGTTCCTCAGGCTGTAGATGAAAGGGTTTAACAGTGGGGTCACTGCAATATACATAACAATTATCACAGCATCTTTTAGGCTGTAACTAGTCAGAGGGCGGAAATATGTGCCCATGACTGTCCCGTAATACAGAGAAACCACTGTGAGGTGGGAACCACAGGTGGAGATAGCTTTGAGCACTCCTTTGGTGGATGGGACCCTTAGGACCGTGAAAAAGACCCAAACATAAGAGATGATGATGAATAGTAATGGCACAGAGAAAACACCAACTCCCAAGTACATCACTTTCACATTAAAGTGGATGTCAGAGCAGGACACCTTGAGCAAAGAGGCAGTGTCACAGAAGAAGTTGGCGATTTCCTGGTTTCCACAGAAGGACAGAGTAGCTGTGAGCAGAGTATGGGAGAGGGCATTGGCATTTCCAACCAACCAAGACCCAATGACCAGAAGAAGACAGGTCCATAGACTCATAACTGTTGTGTAATGAAGTGGGTGGGTGATGGCCACAGCCCGATCATAGGCCATAGCAGCCAGGATGTAGCTGTCTACGTTAGCCAAAGCAATCATGAAATACATCTGTGTGAGGCATCCTGTAAAGGAGATGGTTTTGGTGCCCAGGAGGTGGTTGGTCAGCATCTTAGGGATGGTTACCGAGGGGAAGAAGATGTCAACCAAGGAGAGGTTGGCAAGGAGAAAATACATGGGGTTGTGCAGGCGAATGTCCGAGTAAATGGCCAAGATGATGAGCAGGTTTCCGATGAGTGTGATGGGGTAAATGAACAGGAAAAGTACAAAGAAGAAGTCTTCCAGTTTCTGGTGGCCACTAAATCCCAGGAGGATGAAATTGAAGGTAGAGGACTGGTTGTCTGCTGTCATGGATCCTTTAGCAGGAAAGGGGAGAGGAGACCAGGATTATTAGTGAAGTGCCTCTGTGTAATGACTTTACTTATCCACCATTTTTGACTCACATGGCCAGCCATCCCTACAGCTGAGCTAAGGGAATTTTGAGATACCCAACATTAGAGGAAAGTGTCTTTATTGATTAGTAGGACACACATCTAAGAACTGAGCCATCTCTGAATCAGAGGGGCCCATCCTCCCCCATCACGGAGCCATCGCCCAGACATCTAGGATTTTAATCCATTAACAAGGACTATCTTTCACATTGCATGTGCTACTCGCTGGGCCTGTGGAAAAAAATGACAAAATGTGAAAAAGTACAAACATGTAATCCATGTCCTCATCAGGAAAGACAGAGTTAGACATTAAGGTGCCATTGCAGGTCACACCCAGAGAGAGATGATTTCTGCTGAAATCTGGAAGGGAGAAGTGAAAGAACCACACGCTCCCAGGAGAGGAGCCAGGAGGTGCCTCAGCATGAACGCTGCGGGCAGAGTGAGGCCATGACTCAGAGCTGCAGGAAAACACTGGGCTGCTCGAGTACATTTTCCTGGAAAGTGTTTTTGTTCTGAGGTACTGGTCTCCTAAGTGTGACGGTCCTGAGGGTAGACACTTCCCTTTGGCATCCAGGGTCACATTCCAGGGGAAAGAGATGCCCCTTGGTGCTTTGACCTATTGGTACTTTTATTTTTAATATTTATTTAGTTTGGGGTCATGAACTTAGTGCACAGGCTTAGTTCCCCCATGACATGTGGGGATCTTCCCAGACCAGGGATTGAACCAGAGTTCCCTGCATCACAAGGGAAACTCTTAACCACTGGACCATCAGTGAAGCCCCCTATTGGTACTTTATCAGTGAAAGAATAAATGTTCTTAAGGGCCTGTGAGCACACACCATTGAATGTCAGAGTGCATGGGTTTGTAGCTCCTCTCTAAGGCCACACGCTTTTGTGAATCCATTCACACACACACACACACACACACACACACACACAGAGACTCAGACACACACACAGAGTTTTAATTCAGGAAGTAGAGAGCTGAGGACTGGCACAACCAAAATCTAAACTATCCCATCCTCATCCTGTTTTCATGGAGAAGGGCTCAAAAACAACCATCGCCAGAGGAGACTGTCTCTCTCCCTCTCTCTCTGTCCCCCCTCGCCTCTCTCTTCCCTTCCTTTCTCTTTTTCTGTTCGTCCAATCTTGGGCCCTTGGATCTGGAGTCAGGGCAACGTTTGAGTGCTTGTTTTGCTTCTACGTCTGTGTAGGCAATTCATTTCACCATTTTTTCATCTGCTAAAATGACATTACTTCTGCTTACCTCTCCAGGGTTTTGAGGCTCAGAAGAGATTATGCCTGTAGTGCCTTTCCTGGCTATTGAATCTCTTGATGGTATTGTTGTAAAATGTTTCTTCTCCAACACCCACAGCTTCTACCTGGGAGATGACTCAGACGCTGCCCAAAAGGGACCTGGTCCTGTGGCCTTCACAGGAGAGTGAATGGAGAGTTCCAGGCTGCTGGTCTAGTTCATTTAGCTTTCCTATGTGGAGGCGGGTGTGCTGGAGAAAGTGTTAGTAGCAGTCCTAGAGGGAGGGTCTCTGCTTCATTCCTGAGGCTGAATAACTCAAAAGAAGAGCCGTGTGCTTTCCAAATGTGGAGCAGCCGGCGCTGTCCTGAAGGAGACTACAGAGGGAGGAATCTCGCTTCCTCCTCAAGGAAGCAGGGTGCGTCATATGACAGAGAACACTGCATGGTTCACCAGGTTATAAAGACTCTAGAAATGAGACTCCCAACATATTGTTTGGGCCAGAGTCAGAGTAATTGTTGAGCCTCATTACATGCTGTGCCTTGAGGGGGTAGAATGGTTCCCAGGAGTAATTGTTGTCAGAGTTCCTTTCTAGAAGGAATGAGGAACAACTGTTTCCCAGACAATGTGTCTCCAGGGTCCACGCCCTGGGCTCACCTGTTGTCTTTGCTGTTGGAATGTGGGCCCCTGACATCTGCTTCAGCTCAAATTGGTGCCAGCCCTTGGCATACAAGGAGTGTGGTGAGGTTGAACTTCTGGCCTTTAGTCTTGGCTACACTGAATCCTTTTCTGATGTTAAATGTGCAAAGAATCAAACTTACATATCATCATTTGTCTCGGGGAAGGCTCTGATGGGAATTAAGCTTCCTTTTTTTCTAGTACTTCGATAGTAAGTCTCCCCAGTTTTTAAATTCTTAGAAAAGAGGTCATAGATGTTACCTGGTCCACCTCATGTATGTGTCACCATTGTAACAGCCCTGATTAATGTCATTATGCTGTGATTACCCCTTTGAACCATGGTGAAGGCTGTGAACTCTGGCTGGGTTTCAGTCCAGGCTGTGCCTCTTATAGCTGTAACCAACTTTTGGTAGTTGTTAGTTGCTCATCTGGTAAAGAATCTGCCTTCAAAGATAGGAGACCTCGATTTGATTCCTGGGTCAGGATATCACCTGGAGAAGGGATAAGCTGCCCACTTCCATATTCTTGGTCTTCCCTGGTGGTTCAGATGATAAGGAATCTGCCTGCAATGTGGGAGACTTGGGTTTGATCCCCGAATTGGGAAGATCCCCTGGAGAAGGGAAAGGCTACCCACTCCAGTATTCTTACCTGGAGAATTCCATGGCTTGTCCATAGGTCCAAAGAGTTAGATCTGACTGAGTGACTTACCTTTCCCATAATTGGAATAACAGCAGCAACAACAGCCTTCTCAGACAGTTGTTAGGAGGATCAAAGGAACTGATGTCTGAGCCTGGTATATAGGGAGCACTTAGTAAATTTTAGCTATTATTTTGTTTTTTTTATGCTACCTTTCCCCCATAACACTGCCTGTCAGCTACCTCTTTGACTACTAGTCATGTAACTGTTGAACCACTCTCCAAAGTCCTCAGATTCTACCAAAATTGAAACATTTGCTGAATTACGTTTTTCCTTGGACTTGATTCAAGTTGCGGCCACTGTTTAGTCATTTAGTTGTGTCTGACTCTTTGTGACCCCGTGGACTGCAGCACCCCAGGCCTCCTGTCCTTCACTGTCTCCCAGAATCTGCTTAGCTTCATGTCCATTGAGTTAGTGATGCCATCCAACCATCTCATCCTCTGTCATCCCCTTCTCCTCCTGCCATCAGTCTTTCCCAGCATCAGGGTCTTTTCCATTGAGTCGACTCTTTGCATGAGGTGGCCAAAGTATTGGAGCTTCAGCTTCAGCATCCGTCCTTCCAATGAGTTTCCAGGGTTGATTTCCTTAAGGATTGACTGGTTTGATCTCCTTACTATCTTTTGTGGTTCCATATGAACTGTGTTAGTTTTTGGTCTAGTTCTGTGAAGAATGTCCTTGGTAATTTGATGGGAATTGCTCTGAATCTATAGATGATATTTGGTAGCAAGGTCATTTTCACGATATTAACTCTTCCAACCCAGGAACACGGGACATCTCTCCATCTGTTTATATCATCTTTGATATCTCTCATCATGTCTTTTAATTTTTGTGTAGTTTTTTGTCTTTTTAGGTAGATTTATTCCTAGATATTTTATTCTTTTGGTTTCAGTGGTGAATGGGATTGCACCCTTGATTTCTCTTTCTGATTTTTCATTTTTTGTATATAGGAAAGTGAGTGATTTCTGTGTATTGATTTTGTATCCTGAGACTTTACAGAACTCATTGATTAACTTTAGTAGTTTTCTAATAGTGACTTTGGAGTTTTCTATGTATAGTATCATGTTGTATGCAAATAGATTTTTACTTCTTTGCCAATCTGGATTTCTTTTTTCTTTTTCTTCTCCTGTTGCTCTAGCTAAAACCTCCAGGATTATGTTGAATCATAGTGGTAAAAGTGGACATCCCTGTCTTGTTCCTGATCTTAGAGGGAATGCTTTCAGCTTTTCACCATTGAGAACAGTATTCACTGTGGGCTTCTATATATGGCTTTCACTGTTTTGAGGTAGGCTCCTTCTATGCCCATTTTTTGAAGAGTTTTTTTTTTTTTTTTTTATCACAAATGGGTGTTGGATTTTGTCAAAGGCTTTTTCGGTGTCTATTGATATTATCATGTGATTTTTGTCTTTCAATTTGTTGACGTGGTGTATCACATTGATTGATTTTCGAATATTGAAGAATCCTTGCATCCCTAGGATAAACCCTACTTGATCATGATGTGTGAATTTTTTTATGTGTTGTTGAATTCTGTTTGGTGGAATTTTGTTGAGCATTTTTGTGTCTAAATTCATCAGTGATATTGGTTTATAATTTTCTTTTTTTGTGTTGTTATTGCCTGGCTTTGGTATCAGGGTAATAGTGACCCTGCAGAATGTGTTTGGAAGGGGGGATTTTGTGCTTTCTTTCAGCATCCGTCCTTCAATGAGTTTCCAGGGTTGATTTCCTTAAGGATTGACTGGTTTGATCTCCTTACTATCTTTTGTGGTTCCATATGAACTGTGTTAGTTTTGGTCTAGTTCTGTGAAGAATGTCCTTGGTAATTTGATGGGAATTGCTCTGAATCTATAGATGATATTTGGTAGCAAGGTCATTTTCACGATATTAACTCTTCCAACCCAGGAACACGGGACATCTCTCCATCTGTTTATATCATCTTTGATATCTCTCATCATGTCTTTTAATTTTTGTGTAGTTTTTTGTCTTTTTAGGTAGATTTATTCCTAGATATTTTATTCTTTTGGTTTCAGTGGTGAATGGGATTGCACCCTTGATTTCTCTTTCTGATTTTTCATTTTTTGTATATAGGAAAGTGAGTGATTTCTGTGTATTGATTTTGTATCCTGAGACTTTACAGAACTCATTGATTAACTTTAGTAGTTTTCTAATAGTGACTTTGGAGTTTTCTATGTATAGTATCATGTTGTATGCAAATAGATTTTTACTTCTTTGCCAATCTGGATTTCTTTTTTCTTTTTCTTCTCCTGTTGCTCTAGCTAAAACCTCCAGGATTATGTTGAATCATAGTGGTAAAAGTGGACATCCCTGTCTTGTTCCTGATCTTAGAGGGAATGCTTTCAGCTTTTCACCATTGAGAACAGTATTCACTGTGGGCTTCTATATATGGCTTTCACTGTTTTGAGGTAGGCTCCTTCTATGCCCATTTTTTGAAGAGTTTTTTTTTTTTTTTTTTATCACAAATGGGTGTTGGATTTTGTCAAAGGCTTTTTCGGTGTCTATTGATATTATCATGTGATTTTTGTCTTTCAATTTGTTGACGTGGTGTATCACATTGATTGATTTTCGAATATTGAAGAATCCTTGCATCCCTAGGATAAACCCTACTTGATCATGATGTGTGAATTTTTTTATGTGTTGTTGAATTCTGTTTGGTGGAATTTTGTTGAGCATTTTTGTGTCTAAATTCATCAGTGATATTGGTTTATAATTTTCTTTTTTTGTGTTGTTATTGCCTGGCTTTGGTATCAGGGTAATAGTGACCCTGCAGAATGTGTTTGGAAGTGTTCCTCCTTGTGCAATTGTTTGAAAGAATTTCAGAAGTATAGGCATTGGCTCTTCTTTGAATGTTTGGTAGAATTCACCTGTGAAGCCACCTGACCCTGGGTTTTTGCTTTTGAGGAGCTTTCACGGATTCGATTTCTGAGCTTATGATTGGGTTGTTCATAATTTCTATTTCTTCCTGGTTCAGGCCCTGGGTTTTTGCTTTTGAGGAGCTTTCACGGATTCGATTTCTGAGCTTATGATTGGATTGTTCATAATTTCTATTTCTTCCTGGTTCAGTCTTGGAGGATTGATCTTCTCTAAGTAACTGTTCATTTCTTGCAGGTTGTCCAGTTTGTTGCCATATAGTTGTTCAAGTCTCCTATAATCCTTTGTATTTCTATATTGTCTGTTGTAACCTCTCCTTTTTCATCTCTGATTTTGTTGATCTGGTTCTTCTCTTTTTAGTTGATGAGTCTGAGTAGCGGTTTGTTGATTTTGTTTATTTTTTTCAAAGAACCAGCTTTTCATTTTATGTATCTTTACTATTGTTTCTTTCATTTCTTTTTCATTTATTTCTGCTCTGATCTTTATGGTTTCTCTTCTTTGGCTAACTTTAGGGTTTTTTGTTATTCTTTTTCCAGTTGTTTTAAGTGTAGAGTTAGGTTGTCTTTTTGATTTTTTTTCTTGTGTCTTGAGTCGGTTGTATTGCTATAAACTTCCCTCTTACAAATGGGTGTTGGATTTTGCCCATTTTTGAAGAGTTTTTTTTTTATCACAAATGGGTGTTGGATTTTGTCAAAGGCTTTTTCGGTGTCTATTGATATTATCATGTGATTTTTGTCTTTCAATTTGTTGACGTGGTGTATCACATTGATTGATTTTCGAATATTGAAGAATCCTTGCATCCCTAGGATAAACCCTACTTGATCATGATGTGTGAATTTTTTTATGTGTTGTTGAATTCTGTTTGGTGGAATTTTGTTGAGCATTTTTGTGTCTAAATTCATCAGTGATATTGGTTTATAATTTTCTTTTTTTGTGTTGTTATTGCCTGGCTTTGGTATCAGGGTAATAGTGACCCTGCAGAATGTGTTTGGAAGTGTTCCTCCTTGTGCAATTGTTTGAAAGAATTTCAGAAGTATAGGCATTGGCTCTTCTTTGAATGTTTGGTAGAATTCACCTGTGAAGCCACCTGACCCTGGGTTTTTGCTTTTGAGGAGCTTTCACGGATTCGATTTCTGAGCTTATGATTGGGTTGTTCATAATTTCTATTTCTTCCTGGTTCAGGCCCTGGGTTTTTGCTTTTGAGGAGCTTTCACGGATTCGATTTCTGAGCTTATGATTGGATTGTTCATAATTTCTATTTCTTCCTGGTTCAGTCTTGGAGGATTGATCTTCTCTAAGTAACTGTTCATTTCTTGCAGGTTGTCCAGTTTGTTGCCATATAGTTGTTCAAGTCTCCTATAATCCTTTGTATTTCTATATTGTCTGTTGTAACCTCTCCTTTTTCATCTCTGATTTTGTTGATCTGGTTCTTCTCTTTTTAGTTGATGAGTCTGAGTAGCGGTTTGTTGATTTTGTTTATTTTTTTCAAAGAACCAGCTTTTCATTTTATGTATCTTTACTATTGTTTCTTTCATTTCTTTTTCATTTATTTCTGCTCTGATCTTTATGGTTTCTCTTCTTTGGCTAACTTTAGGGTTTTTTGTTATTCTTTTTCCAGTTGTTTTAAGTGTAGAGTTAGGTTGTCTTTTTGATTTTTTTTCTTGTGTCTTGAGGTACGGTTGTATTGCTATAAACTTCCCTCTTAGAACTGCTTTTGCGGTATCCCATAGGTTTTGTGCTGTCATGTTTTCATTGTTGTTTTCTCCTAGGAATTTTTGTGTTTCTTTTTTTATTTGTTCAGTAATCTGTTCATTCTTTAGGTATGTGGTGTTTGGTCTCCATGTGCTTGTGTTTTTAGAGGGCTTTTTTTTTTTTTTTTTTCTGGTAGTTGATGTCTAGTCTCCTAGCGTTGTGGTCAGAACAGGTGGATGGCATAATTTCAGTTTTCCTGAATTTACTGAGGTTTGATTTGTGGCCCAGGATGTCATCTGTCCTGGAGAAAGTTCCTTGTGCACTTGAGATGAAGGTGTATTCTTCTGCTTTTGCGTGGAAGGTCCTAAAGATATCCATGAGATCCATCTCTTCTAATATGTCATTTAAGGCTTGTGTTTCCTTATTACTTCTCTGTTTTGATGATCTGTCCATTGGTGTCAGAGGAGTGTTAAAGTCTCCTACTGTTATTGTGTTACTGTCAGTTTCTTCTTTTATGTCCGAAAGTGTTTTCCTTATGTATTGGGGTGCTCCTGTGTTGGGTGCATAGATGCTTATGATTGTTATGTCTTCCTCTTGGATTGATTCCTTGACCATTATGCAGTGTCCTACCTTCTCTTTTAGAATCTTTTTTATTTTCAGGTCTATTTTGTCTGATATGAGAATTGCTACTCCAGCTTTCTTTTGGTTTCCACTTGCGTTGAATATATTTTTCCACCCCCTCACTTTCAGTCTATAAGTGTCTTTAGATCTGAAGCGAGATTCTTGTAGGCAGCAAATACATGGGTCTTGTTTTTGTATCCATTCAGTCAGTCTATGTCTTTTGGTTGGGGCATTTAGTCCATTTGCATTTCAGGTAGTTGTTGATACATATGGTCCTACTGTCATCTTTTTAAGTGGTATGATGTGGTTTGTTTTGGAGATATCTTTCTTCTCTTGTATTTATTGCATAAATAAGTCCCTTTAACACTTGTTGTAGGGCTGGTTTTGTGGTGCTGAATTCTCTTAATTTTGCCTGTCTGTAAAACTTTTGATTTCTCCATCAATTTTGAATGAGATTCTTGCGGGGTAGAGTATTCTTGGTTGTAGGTTTTTCTGTTTCAGTGCTTTAAAAGTGTCTTATGATTCTCTTCTTGCCTGCAGGGTTTCTGTTGTGAGGTCAGCAGTTAAACACATAGGATTTCCCTTTTATGTTACTTGTTGCTTGTCCCTCGCTGCTTTGAGTATTCTGTCTTTGTGTTTGGTCTGTGTTAGCTTGTTTAGTATTTGTCTCGGTGTGTTCCTCCTAGGGTTTATCCTCTATGGGACTCTTTGTGTTTCTTGGACTTGATTGGCTATTTCCTTTCTGATGCTGGGGAAGTTTTCAACTATAATCTCTTCTAAAATCTTTTCAGATCCTTTCTTTTCTTCTTCTTCTGGGACTCCTATTATTCGAATGTTGGTTCTTTCGATATTATCCGACAGGTCTCAGGCTATCCTTGGTTCTTTTTACTCTGTTCTTTTTTCTGTTCTTCTCCAGTTATTTCCACCATTCTATCTTCCAGCTTGCTTATCTGTTCTTCTACCTCAGATATTCTACTTACTATTGAGTCCTTCCATAGTATTCTTTTTTTTTTTTAATTCTTTATTTTAAAGGTTTTACAGAGTTTTGTTGTTCACAGACATGTATGTTCCCAGATCAGTCATATGCATATCCCTGGTCCCCACCCTCCAAGTTCCCCCCATCCCACCCCTCCGGACCATTGCCCCATGCCATTGTAAGCACTCCTATTCCCTTAGCACAATGACAATAGCTATCTTTCATAGTATTCTTAAGTTCAGCAATTGAGTTGTTTGTCTCTTTTTGCTGTTTGTTAATTTCTACCAGGTCTTTATCCAGTGTGTCAGTTCTCTCTGTTATTCTATTTTCAGAGTTTTGGATCATCCTTAGTATTACTCTTCTGAATTCTCTTTCTGATAGTTCATCTATTTCTTCTTCAGTCATTTGGGTTCATATGTTTATAGTTTGTTCATTTGTACACTGTTTCTCTGTCTTTTCATTATTAATGCTACTTTTGATCTTTTACGTTTGACTCTTGGAGTCGGTGTTTTACTCTGAGGTTCTTGGTTTTGATATTTGGCCAAAGACTGTAGATATATGGTGTTCAGTGGTATTAGGCCCAATATAAATGTATGAGGGATAAAAGGTGCTTCTCTGTTTCTGCTTCTCAGTTGTGAGCTTATCTTCTCATCTGTATGTGGATCATCTGTTGAAGTTTGTTTCTGATGCCATCCCAGTTGATTTTTTGGGTCTGTTTTGGCAGAAGTCGGTTGTGGGCCATGCCACCCATGCCAGGGCTCTGGTGTTGCCCCTCCATATGCTGCACCGGGGCTCTGGTGTCTCCTTTCTTCAGCGTTTTCTTTTTTCACCTTTATTCTCTTTTAGGTTATGTTAATATTGTGTATCTAATTCCAGTAATCATGCATGGATGTGAGAGTTGCACTGTAAGAATTGCTGCTTTTGAATTTTGATGCTGGAGAAGACTCTTGAGAGTCCCTTGGACAGCAGGGAGATCAGATCAGTCAATCTTGATGGAAGTAAATGCTGAATACACAATGGAAGGACTAATGCTGAAGCTGAAGCTCCAGTACTTTGGCCACCTGATGTGCATTGCCGAGTCATTGGAGAGGATTCTAGTGCAGGGAAGACTCAAGGCAAAAGCAGAAGAGGGTGGCAGAGGATGAGACGATGGGATGGCATCAGCAACTCAATGGACGTGAGTGTGAGCAAGCTCCAGGAGATGGTGAAGGACAGGGAATCCTGGTGTGCTGCCATCCATGGGAAAGAGTTGAACACGACTTAGTGACTAAATAACAAAAATCATCTAGTTCCCACTATTAAATCTTTTTTGACTTATTTATTTTTTAATGTTACTTTTTATTGGAGTATTGTTGATTTACAGTATTGTGTTAGTTTCAGGTACAGCAAAATTAATATATATACATATACATGTTACATATACATATGCATATACATATATCTGGCTTTTTTCTTTAAGATTCTTTCCCCGTATATGTCATTACAGAGTATTGACTTGAATTCCCTATGTTGTACAATAGGTTCTTATCAGTTTTTTATTTTAAAAATGGACTTATTTATTTGACAGTGCTGGGTCTTCCTTGCTGGGCCGGCTTTGCTGTGGTTGCGGCTTATGGGGGCTACTCTCCAGTTTGACTGTGGGGGCTTCTCATTCCGGAGGCTTCTCGTTGCAGAGCATGAGCTCTAGAGCACTCAAGCTTCAATGGTTGTGGTGCATGGGCTCAACAGTTCTGGCACGTGGAATCTTCCTGCATCAAGAATGGAACTGGTGTCTCCTCTACTGGAAGGCAGACTCTTTACCACTGAGCTACCAGGGAAGGCCCTGGTTATCTAGTTCATATATAGTAGTGTGTCTATGTCAGACCCAGTTTATCCCTCCTTCCTTATCCTCTGTTAACCACAGCTTGTTTTCTACATCCGTGACTCCACTTCTGGTTTGTAAATAAGTGTGTTTGTACAGTTTGTTTCAGGTTCCACATGTAAGTGATATCAACCAGTTTGCAGAAGGTAAAATCTCCTTCCTTGAGCATACCTGTTGTGATGTCTCTTTCCAGAGTGAATTCTTTTGGACATACCAGGGACATAATGGGTGTAATATCCACTGTGATTACATATAGCCATTATCATATTACAGTTTAGAGAGAATAGCTTCATATATTCATTTGGCTTTCCACCAATATTCATTTGATGTGCTTTATATGACCCAGACTGTGAAAGGTATGGTGATATGTTAAGACAGCTCCTGCTGTAAACAGCTTGCAAACATTGTACAGGTGACTAAATACCATAGTCCAATAAACAATGACATTTGAATAGTGACTTATAGGCTTCATAGTGTATGCCATATTGACCCTTCCATCTTATGAAAGTGGCTGGGAAGGTATGATTATTTTTGCATGTGTACATACAAACTGAGCCTCAGTCTTTCTCAACTTTCCTCTCACAGCTTTTTGACTGGGAGAGGAATCCCATATTGATGCAAAAGGAAAATGTACAAAGTGGTAATTTCAGTAATGTGGCTCCTAATTGTTAGAAGATTTTTGAGAAGAATTTCCAGAAGGATAAATCAAGGCAGCTTTTGGAGGGGATGGCATTGGGATGGGTCACCAGGTGTACCCTAATTGGTGACTGCAGTCTTCAATGTTTGAGCTCACATCAGTTGTGAGGACATTCTCCTGCTCAGGAGTTTCCTCAGGGCAGCCTTCATGTCCTGGTTCCTCAGGCTGTAGATGAAAGGGTTTAACAGTGGGGTCACTGCAGTGTACATCACAGTGATCACAGCGTCCTTTAAGCTGTAACTAGTTAGAGGGCGGAAATATGTGCCCATGACTGTCCCGTAATACAGAGAAACCACCGTGAGGTGGGAACCACAGGTGGAGATAGCTTTGAGCACTCCTTTGGTGGATGGGACCCGTAAGACTGTGGAAAAGACGTGAACATAAGAGATGACAATGCACAGTAATGGCACAGAGAATACAGCAGCTCCCAGGTACATCATCTTCACATTAAAGTGGATGTCAGAACAGGACAGCTGGAGCAAAGGGGTAATGTCACAGTAGAAGTTGGCCACTTCCTGGTTTCCACAGAAGGACAGACTAGCTGTGAGCAGAGTGTGGGGGAAGGAATTGGCACTTCCAATCACCCAAGACCCAGTGACCAGCAGGATACAGGTCCGTGGGCTCATAACTGTTGTGTAATGAAGTGGGCGAGTGATGGCCACAGCCCGATCATAGGCCATAGCAGCCAGGATGTAGCTGTCTACGTTAGCCAAAGCAATCATGAAATACATCTGTGTGAGGCATCCTGTAAAGGAGATGGTTTTGGTGCCCAGGAGGTGGTTTGTGAGTGCCTTAGGGATGGTTACCGAGGGGAAGAAGATGTCAACCAAGGAGAGGTTGGCAAGGAGAAAATACATGGGGTTGTGCAGGCGAATGTCCGAGTAAATGGCCAAGATGATGAGCAGGTTTCCGATGAGTGTGATGGGGTAAATGAACAAGAAAAGTAAGAAGAACAAGTCTTCTTGTTCCTGATGACGACTAACTCCAAGGAGGATGAAATCCAGGGGAGAGGATTGATTTTCTTCTCTCATGGCTCTTTTGTTAGCAAGGGAAGACAAAAAAACGGAATTCTCAGTGAAGAACTCTGTCTTACTATATTCTGTATTTACCACATTGAATTATCTGTGTTCATACTTGGGTATGTTAAATTCAGAGGTAATTTATATGGGGAAAATGATCTCTTTTCATCAGTTGGATTAATTGTCAAAGATAGCCACTGAGACATGTCTAAGATCAGAAGTGCCCATTTGCCCAATTCAAAAACTATGGATTTAATCATTTAACAATTATATTTCAATTTGCATCTGCTAGATACATGATAAGACTGTGTGAAAAACTATGAACATGTCAAGCATAAGGTTTATCTGTTTATTTATTCAATATATATGACATAGTTTCTGTTCTCAGGGACTTTATAACTTGATGGAGAATCCAAGTTGTGACAGAAATTTTCCTGAACATGATAGGGAAAAGACAGCATTTTGGAGTGTTGGAAGAAAGGATTTTCACACAAAGAATGTGTTGTCCATAGAACATCCTGGAGAATTAGAAATTGTTCGATTAACTGATCCCAGAGCCCAAGTGGTATCAAGTATCTACTTGAGTGTTAGAAGATTGTAAATCAAAACAACAGGCTTTCCATGTGACTCAGTGGTAAGGAATCCATGTGCCAGTGCAAAGGATGCAGGCTCGATCCCTTGGTGGGGAAGATCCCCTGGAGTAGGAAATGGCAACCCACTCCAGTATTCCTGCCTAGAAAATCCCATGGACAAGGCGGCTGGTGGACTGCAGCCTGTGGGGTTGCAAATAGTCAGACATGACTGTCTGAGCACACATGTATGCAAATCACCTAGATAACTGGGAGTAGGTCCTAGCAGAGAATGCCCAGTAAGATTTCTTCTCATGTGTCCCATTTTCGAAGTATATATGTATTTTTTTTTACTATGTCTTTGGTAGGTTTTATCTTTTTTCCAAACCCTTAAATAGATATATAAGCAGAAGACTTTCTCTTTGGGTTTCCCTTCCTTGGCTATGTTATTTCTTTTGGCATCTCATTCAATCCCACTGTGGCTTCAGATCTCCATCTGTACAGTTGGTGTCTCTTTCCTTTATGTAGACGTAAGCAACCCTACTGAAGAACTGGAGGATGAATCAGGGAGAGGATTGATTTTCTTCTCTCATGGCTCTTTTGTTAGCAAGGGAAGACAAAAAAACGGAATTCTCAGTGAAGAACTCTGTCTTACTATATTCTGTATTTACCACATTGAATTATCTGTGTTCATACTTGGGTATGTTAAATTCAGAGGTAATTTATATGGGGAAAATGATCTCTTTTCATCAGTTGGATTAATTGTCAAAGATAGCCACTGAGACATGTCTAAGATCAGAAGTGCCCATTTGCCCAATTCAAAAACTATGGATTTAATCATTTAACAATTATATTTCAATTTGCATCTGCTAGATACATGATAAGACTGTGTGAAAAACTATGAACATGTCAAGCATAAGGTTTATCTGTTTATTTATTCAATATATATGACATAGTTTCTGTTCTCAGGGACTTTATAACTTGATGGAGAATCCAAGTTGTGACAGAAATTTTCCTGAACATGATAGGGAAAAGACAGCATTTTGGAGTGTTGGAAGAAAGGATTTTCACACAAAGAATGTGTTGTCCATAGAACATCCTGGAGAATTAGAAATTGTTCGATTAACTGATCCCAGAGCCCAAGTGGTATCAAGTATCTACTTGAGTGTTAGAAGATTGTAAATCAAAACAACAGGCTTTCCATGTGACTCAGTGGTAAGGAATCCATGTGCCAGTGCAAAGGATGCAGGCTCGATCCCTTGGTGGGGAAGATCCCCTGGAGTAGGAAATGGCAACCCACTCCAGTATTCCTGCCTAGAAAATCCCATGGACAAGGCGGCTGGTGGACTGCAGCCTGTGGGGTTGCAAATAGTCAGACATGACTGTCTGAGCACACATGTATGCAAATCACCTAGATAACTGGGAGTAGGTCCTAGCAGAGAATGCCCAGTAAGATTTCTTCTCATGTGTCCCATTTTCGAAGTATATATGTATTTTTTTTTACTATGTCTTTGGTAGGTTTTATCTTTTTTCCAAACCCTTAAATAGATATATAAGCAGAAGACTTTCTCTTTGGGTTTCCCTTCCTTGGCTATGTTATTTCTTTTGGCATCTCATTCAATCCCACTGTGGCTTCAGCTTCTGCTGAGTAGACGTCAGATCTCCATCTGTACAGTTGGTGTCTCTTTCCTTTATTTCCACGTTTGTTGAACGGCAGCATGTCTAAGCAACCCCTATACGCTGCATATCCAATTTAAATAGTTTGCAGGATTTTTTGAAGAGGAAAATCTCTTTTAGTTTATCTCTTCCAGAGAGACTCTTGTGGAATAGTGTTCGTTTTGTGTACCAATAAGTTTACACTCAGTATTTCTTGAATTTACCCAGGTTTATCATGTGGGCTCCCCACATGTGGGATGGTCCTGAGCACACTCATCCAGTTCATTCTTCACCTCTACATCTGATCTTGTCGATTTAATTTCAAGCAATTTGTCTGTAACTCAAATTTTCTGTTGATTGTCCCTGTGCTTTAGTTTTTTTAAATTGATTTTTAATTGGAGTGTAATTGCTTTACAATGTGGCGTTAGTTTCTTCTGTATGTCAAAGTTAATCAGTTATACGATACATGTATCCCCTCTTTTTTAGATTTCCTTCCCATTTAGGTCACCAAGGAGCATTGAGTAGATTTCCCTGTGCTACATATATATGTATATTTAAAATAGTTTTATATATTATAATATATATTTTTATTTATATATTATATTTATATTTATTATATATTATATATTGTATATTTATAGTTTTATATATTATAACATATATTCATATTTTAAAATATATCTATATTTTTGTATTTATATTTTCATAATATAAATATTTATATTTTATACATATATTTATATTTATAAATACATTTATATTTTAAAAATATTTTTATTTTTTATATTTACAGTTTTATATATTATAATATATATTTATATTATATTTATATTTATTATATTATATATTGTATATATATATTTATATATTATATATTTGTATTTATATTTATATATTATAATATATATATAATAGTTTCTCATAAGTTATCTTTTTTATACACAGTAGTGTATATATGTCAATCCTGATCGTAGTTCATCCCATGTCTCCTCCTCTCCTGGTATCCGTAAGTTTGTTCTTCATATCCTATAATATTACTCATGTATGGAATATAGAAAATGATAAGGTGACCTTATTTGCAAAGCAAAAAAAAGCATTTCTCTTTGGGTTTCCCTTCCTTGGCTATGTTATTTCTTTTGGCATCTCATTCAATCCCACTGTGGCTTCAGCTTCTGCTGAGTAGACGTCAGATCTCCATCTGTACAGTTGGTGTCTCTTTCCTTTATTTCCACGTTTGTTGAACGGCAGCATGTCTAAGCAACCCCTATACGCTGCATATCCAATTTAAATAGTTTGCAGGATTTTTTGAAGAGGAAAATCTCTTTTAGTTTATCTCTTCCAGAGAGACTCTTGTGGAATAGTGTTCGTTTTGTGTACCAATAAGTTTACACTCAGTATTTCTTGAATTTACCCAGGTTTATCATGTGGGCTCCCCACATGTGGGATGGTCCTGAGCACACTCATCCAGTTCATTCTTCACCTCTACATCTGATCTTGTCGATTTAATTTCAAGCAATTTGTCTGTAACTCAAATTTTCTGTTGATTGTCCCTGTGCTTTAGTTTTTTTAAATTGATTTTTAATTGGAGTGTAATTGCTTTACAATGTGGCGTTAGTTTCTTCTGTATGTCAAAGTTAATCAGTTATACGATACATGTATCCCCTCTTTTTTAGATTTCCTTCCCATTTAGGTCACCAAGGAGCATTGAGTAGATTTCCCTGTGCTACATATATATGTATATTTAAAATAGTTTTATATATTATAATATATATTTTTATTTATATATTATATTTATATTTATTATATATTATATATTGTATATTTATAGTTTTATATATTATAACATATATTCATATTTTAAAATATATCTATATTTTTGTATTTATATTTTCATAATATAAATATTTATATTTTATACATATATTTATATTTATAAATACATTTATATTTTAAAAATATTTTTATTTTTTATATTTACAGTTTTATATATTATAATATATATTTATATTATATTTATATTTATTATATTATATATTGTATATATATATTTATATATTATATATTTGTATTTATATTTATATATTATAATATATATATAATAGTTTCTCATAAGTTATCTTTTTTATACACAGTAGTGTATATATGTCAATCCTGATCGTAGTTCATCCCATGTCTCCTCCTCTCCTGGTATCCGTAAGTTTGTTCTTCATATCCTATAATATTACTCATGTATGGAATATAGAAAATGATAAGGTGACCTTATTTGCAAAGCAGAAATAGAGATTCAGTGCTTTAGTTTTGACCACCATCATTTTCTATCTGAAATGTTGTAATTTACAGGTATTAAGCCGAAATGAAAGTGTATTATCAGCTCTAGAATTGCAGCTGTCACTGGAATGATCAGGAGAAAAATGAGATTTGGGGAATAAGGAAAGTTTCAAATGTATCTGTAATATTTATTTCTTTAAAAAATTTGGGGCCAATGGAATCACTTTGCTGTACATCTGAAACTAACACAACACTGTAAATCAATGATGTTTAAAAAAAAGAAAAAAACTAGAGTAAATTCAACCAAATCTTTTATTTGTTAAATCTAGTTGATAAGTTTTTATCATGTTACATTATTTTTCATTATGATGTTTCAATAACACTGTAATAAGCAAATTTAACCTAAACTATAGAGTTCACAGGTTGGAGGATAATCAGGTCTAGACTGTGCTCATGAAGTTAGGTGGTTCAAATCTGTCTTTCAGTGAATGTGGGAGATAGAATATTCCTTGTGAAGAAGTTGAAAATAAATGGAAGTTATTTACATTGGGAATGGGGACCCAGGTCCCAGATACAGTCTGGCTCATCTAGGCTTACTTGGAGAGATGGCTGCTTACTGGACTGAAAATTATATTATAAAATGCAAATGTGATTGTGTTTGTCTCTTTAAAATCACTCATTTTTCTGCCTGTCACCTAATAGATGAAGTCATGGAATTGTCCAGGCCACAATACTGGAGTGGGTAGCCTTTCCCTTCTCCAGAGGATCTTCCCGGCCCAGGAATCAGACCCAGGTCCCCCACAGTGCAGGTGAATTCTTTATCAGCTCAGCTACAAGGGAACCCAAGGGATGAAGTCCAAGTTTCTTACCATGGAAAAAATCTGAAGGGCAAATTGTTTAGACAATGAAGGTTACTCCAGGGAGAAACACGTTATTCATTTTTGTCAGAAGCTGAGGGTTGAGGCAGGGGAATAGGAAGAATTTAATCAGGAAAAGAAGTTTGGGGTTAGATTGTGGGGGAGTTTTAAAAAAATATTTATTTATGTATTTGGCTTCACTGGGTTTTAGTTGCATCATGTGGGATCTAGTTCCCTGACCAGGGATTGAACCCTGGCCCCCTGCATTGGGAGCATGAAGTCTTAGCCCCTGAACCACCAGGGAAATCCCTGTGGGGGAGTTTTGACTAACAGTTAACTTGTACTTTATTCATTAGGTACAAAACAGTATAGTGGATGTGAGTAAAAGTAAACTTTCATAAAAACACAGATATGCAACCTTTTCTTTAATGTAAGCAAAGGCATTTGGATATATACATTAAATGACTGGTTCATAAGGCAACATATGGAATGCTCATCTTGTTCAAGAACAACCACAAGGAAATAAAAAGATAAATAATTAAAGAGTGTAAGAATATACCAAAAGAGAAGCAGTTGGTGTAATCAG
Source organism: Tragulus kanchil (assembly GCA_022376925.1). Classification (NCBI taxonomy): domain Eukaryota; kingdom Metazoa; phylum Chordata; class Mammalia; order Artiodactyla; family Tragulidae; genus Tragulus; species Tragulus kanchil. The sequence goes on from JAIOJX010000027.1 coordinate 67,770,067, forward strand.
CATAGGAACCAAATAAACAGAGATGGAGAGCAGAGAGATATCTGAGCACAGGGACTGAGGATAGAGATCCTTAGAGGTGAATGTCAAGTGTCATCATGGGGAGAAATGATTTCTGCAGAAACCCTAGAAAAAGAGGTAAAAAGCATATGGCCGCACAAAGGGGAGCTGGGGATGGGAGAGGAGGGTTGGGGAGGGACCAGCATGAATGCTTGAGGCAGAGGAAGAGCCTCAAGTTTCCTGGAATTAACCTGAGTCCCGGGAAATGCTGCCCACTAAAATCCCCTTTCACGGAAAGTGTTTATGCTCTGCGATGTCCATCCCAAGTTGTGAGGATGCTGAGGACAGAAGAAGCCAGATGGTTCCTCTTGTTGTCTGAGGCTGGGAACACACCACAAAGGCGTCCTCTGAGGGCTCTGAGACTCCCCCTAGGTCAGCACATCAGTGCTTTGACAATGAAATTACCTAATTTCCTGGAGGAGCCTCTTAGCGTGCACCTGGCATGTAGGGGTGGAAGGAGGGCTGTCCTTAGCTTCTTTCTAAAATACCGCATTTGTGTGATGGCTAGTGTGTGCACACACAAAGAGGATTACTTTAGGAGAGCTCAGGACTCAGATAACCTAACTAGAACTACTCCTTCCTGTTTGTTTGTTTTCTTTTTTTTTAAAGAGAAAACCTGAGGAGAAATATTACCAGAAGGGAAAGGTGCTCTCTCTGTCTGCCTGTCTGTCTCTCTGTCTCACATACACACACATCATCGGATCTTGAGAACTTTGGTTCTTGAGTCCTAGATTGGCCATGGTCTCTGTTTGACGTTAGGATGTTCAATTAACTATTTTTCATCTGGTAAAAAAAGCATAAAATAATTCTACTTACCTCTTGAGGGTTTTGTGAGGTTCAAAAGAGAGAATGCTTGTAGTGCAGTTGCCGGTCATCTATCTCATGCTGTCCCCAGGATAAAGAGCTGCTTCTCCAATATCCAAAGCCCCATCCTGGGAAGTCAACTAGATGATGAGAGAAAGGGTCCCGGTCTGGTGGGCTTGTGGCCTCTTCCACAAAGGGAAATTTACAACCTGCCGTCCTAGCCCGTGTTACAGTTCCTCTTGGGGAGTAGGTGTCCTGGAGAAAGTGCCACTAGTTTGGCCTCAGGGTTGGTCCTCTCTTCCTGTGGGCAAAGGAGCTGGAACTGGAGTGGTTTGGAGAGAACTCCAATCTTCTGAATTGTGGAGCAGAAGGGTGGGCAGAGCTGTCCCAGATGGGGACTGAAGATGAGGATTCTTGTTTCCTTTGTAAGGAAGCAAGGTAGTCACAGCAAGGAGAACATTTGAAATTTTGCCTCAGGTTATAAAGTCTCCCGAAACGTGGCTCCCTTAGGCTTTCGTTCCAACCACAGTCAGAGTAATTGTTGTGACTTGTGACGTGTCCCTGCAGCTCTGCCCTGATGGGACACGGTGGTTCTCAGGAGTAATTGTTCTCAGAGTTATTCTCTAGAAAGAAGGATGGGCAGCATCTTCCCAGGATGTCTCCAGGGTCAGATCCCTGGGCTCACCTCTGCTGGCCTCTTTGTTGGAATGTGGACCCCTGTCCTCCATGTTAGCATGAATGGAACCCAGCCTAGACGGTGGTGCAATTAAGCTCCTGTCTTACTTCCAGCTTACACAGGAATCTTTCTGGTGTTAAGTGTGGAAAATAAAATAATTCTATCTTACGTTTCTCTAGAATTCTATCTGAGGAAAGACTAGAGATTTATATTTTAAAAAAACAAAACAAACCAAAACCCTTCCTGTCTAGGGTAGTCCAGACACCCTTTTGGACTACTGCTTCTTTGCTCTGTCCTGGAACAGGGGAGTCTGCTCACGTTCCTCAGTAAGAGCCCTCTCTTCTATCCATTACTGCATGGGGGCCGGGGTTCCTGTAGGTACCACGTCTTCATCTTTCCAACCCATTTCTTTATTTTTTAAAAAGATTTATTCATTGCTGTACACCGGCTTTCTCAAGTTGTCGTGAGCAGGAAGTGTTCTTTGTTGCAGAGTGTGGGTTTCTCATTGCGGTGGCTTCTCTTGTTGCAGAGCACAGGCTCCAGGGTCCGTGAGCTTTAGTACTTGTAGCATGTGGGCTCAGTAGTTGTAGCTCTCAGGCTCTAGAGTGTGGTCTCAGTGATTGTGGCCCATGGGTTTAGCTGTCCCATGGCATGTGGAATCTTCCCAGTCCAGGGATTTCACCCATGATCCCTGCCTTGACAGGTAGATTTTTATCCATTGGACCATTAGGGAAGCTCCCCATTTCTTTGTTTTTTTTTTTTTTAAGATTTTTTGCAATAGACCAATCTAGAAGTCTCTACTGAATTTTTGATAGTATTACTTCTGTTGTATGTTTTGATTTTTGGTTGTGAGTCATATGCGATCTTAGCTGTCTGACCAGGGACAGAACCTGTGCCCCCTGCACTGGAAGGTGAAGTGATAACCACTGGACCACCAAAGAAGTCCCTTTCCTACCATTTCTGTGTGATCCTTCATGTGCAAAAGCTGCTCTATCTACTCTTAGTTCTTCAGGAGGAATTGTTCTATTTGTATTATTAGGTATAGATTTAGTGTATCTGTGCATGCTGCCATCTAGGTCCCCTTCTCCTTAGAGAAAGCATGGTTTGAGAGATGAAGTACTTCCTCTGCTTTGATTTTTTACCCCAGCCCATGGACAGTGTCACATCATTGAACAATTTACACGACTTCCTGGAACACCAGAGGCATACATGAACATGACCGCTGGGGTTGATGGCTCACTCATTCTCTGCTCGTGGAATTCTTTGGCATCCTCTTCAGAGACACTGGAGATACTTAGATAGACTGAACGAAGGTCCAAGGATAGACACAGAGACTAGGAGAACCACTTCTATTCACTGCGTTAAAGTCAGCAACTTCTTTGTGAGCCCGTGTTTCCCATTTCTGGTCTATATTTTAACGAGCGCTATGCCGGGAGCACCCTCTGTAATTGTAAAACATTCAAGCCATGTCTTCTGCCAGTGCACACCTTCCCCTTCGGACTTACTTAAAAATCCGTCCTTATTATTTTCCGTCTCCTCTATGGGTCAGCTTAGTCAGGGGGCTGTACTGAGCATGAGAAAAACTGGCTTGAAAGAAAAATAAAAACAAAAACTGGGCTCGAATCCTCATCCGCTTGAAACACACCAAATAAGGCATTTCATCTTATCTTTTGGAGATCTGTTTTTCTTGTCTGTACCAGAGGGCTACTATTTTTATGCTGCAGGGCATTTTTGAAAATTAAAAGAGACAATAACATACCCAATATAGTAAGAGAACATATGCACACACATGGATTTGGTTGGCCAAAAGGTCCGTTCATGTTTTTCCATAAGATCTTCATTAATTTAGACTGTTTTAAAGAATAATTTTTATTGGAATATAGTTGCTTTACACTACTGTGTTAGTTTCTGCTGCACAGCAAAACGAATCAGCTGTACATGCACATATATCCCCTCCCTTTTGGATTTCCTTCCTCCTCAGATCACCACAGTGCATTAAGCAGTCCTATACTTATATGGTGTCCTTTGAAAATTCCTTCCAACTTTGCGGGTGTGATCCTTCCCCCCATTTGTGCCAAAAGCTGCTCTATCTACTCTTAGTTCTTCAGGAGGAATTGTTCTATTTGTATTATTAGGTATAGATTTAGTGTATCTGTGCATGCTGCCATCTAGGCCCCCTTCTCCTTAGAGGAAGCATGGTTTGAGAGATGAAGTACTTCCTCTGCTTTGATTTTTTACCCCAGCCCATGGACAGTGTCACATCATTGAACAATTTACACGACTTCCTGGAACACCAGAGGCATACATGAACATGACCGCTGGGGTTGATGGCTCACTCATTCTCTGCTCGTGGAATTCTTTGGCATCCTCTTCAGAGACACTGGAGATACTTAGATAGACTGAACGAAGGTCCAAGGATAGACACAGAGACTAGGAGAACCACTTCTATTCACTGCGTTAAAGTCAGCAACTTCTTTGTGAGCCCGTGTTTCCCATTTCTGGTCTATATTTTAACGAGCGCTATGCCGGGAGCACCCTCTGTAATTGTAAAACATTCAAGCCATGTCTTCTGCCAGTGCACACCTTCCCCTTCGGACTTACTTAAAAATCCGTCCTTATTATTTTCCGTCTCCTCTATGGGTCAGCTTAGTCAGGGGGCTGTACTGAGCATGAGAAAAACTGGCTTGAAAGAAAAATAAAAACAAAAACTGGGCTCGAATCCTCATCCGCTTGAAACACACCAAATAAGGCATTTCATCTTATCTTTTGGAGATCTGTTTTTCTTGTCTGTACCAGAGGGCTACTATTTTTATGCTGCAGGGCATTTTTGAAAATTAAAAGAGACAATAACATACCCAATATAGTAAGAGAACATATGCACACACATGGATTTGGTTGGCCAAAAGGTCCGTTCATGTTTTTCCATAAGATCTTCATTAATTTAGACTGTTTTAAAGAATAATTTTTATTGGAATATAGTTGCTTTACACTACTGTGTTAGTTTCTGCTGCACAGCAAAACGAATCAGCTGTACATGCACATATATCCCCTCCCTTTTGGATTTCCTTCCTCCTCAGATCACCACAGTGCATTAAGCAGTCCTATACTTATATGGTGTCCTTTGTTATCTATTTTATACATAGTATCAATAGTCTATATGAGTCAATTGAACTTTTTTGCCATCCCAGAGTATGTGATATTTAATGAAATCCCTACTTTCTCTGAAACTGTACGGCACACTTGAAACTTCCTTTATACACTCTTGAAACTTCCTTTATATAGTCATCACTTTCTTCCTTGTGTTGGCTACTGTTTCATTTTTATTCTAGCCAAGTATTTGCATGCTCACTCACTAATATGATGACACTATACTGAAAATACACTGGTGCTATGTGCTTTGATGGATAGAAAACTGAGACACACAGATTGACGGACAGGACCATCACATCAAGCCTGTAAGTTTCTTCCTTCTCCCGCCAGAATCCTCATTCTCCATCATGGCCCCTTTGCTTGAAATTTCGTCATTCTACAGAGGCTGTTAGAGGATTTCACTGATTTCCAGACTTTCCTTCTCAACACCACTCTGATGCATGCTTTGTTAATTTGGCTGCAGAGTTCCATATCTTCATTGTACGACTGATAGAATACTGCCATGAAAGTGTTCCTCAGGAATCTTTAAAATCTTCCCTAAATGGAGCTGGTTTTTAAAAAATTATTCTCTTCTTCACCATTTTCAGTAAAAGCATCCTTGACTATCATGAAAAATCACTACATTCTATTGTTTCTTTTTCTTTTTACATGGACTCTTTGTCTATATTTTCATTGTTTTTCACTCCAGATTGTTCTGACATGCCTCATTTAACTCCTGGTCTCACTAATCCCCACTCCTCCCTTACAGCTCTCTCTTTATTCAATCCTTAATTTAAAAAAGAAAACTCTTTATTGTTGTTTGATACAAAATTCCTTGTTTTTTACCCATCAGCATCTATCTACCTATTGTTTATTTATTCCTAAAGGAAAATGTAAGCTCCCATTGATCCACAACCTGACCTGAAAATTTACAACTTTTAAAAAATAACCTCTATCAACATGGTACCCCACTTCCATTCCCTTGAATCTTTCCTTTTAAAAATCCTCTCATCTTGGGCTTCCCTGGTGGTAAGGACATCACCGTGCAGTGCAGGGGGTGCTGGTTCGATCCCTGACCTGGGAAGATCCCATGTGCCGTGGAGCGGCTGGACTGATGTGTCCAATTACCAAGCTGGAGCTCTGGAGCACAGGCACCCAGAGCTGGTGCTCTACGACGAGGGAGGCCACTGCGATGGGAGGCCCACACAGGCCAGAGAACAAAGATAAATAAATGAAAGATCAATAGAAACGGCCAAGAAAAAATATTAAAAAAAAATTCCTCTCATTTTGTATTGTCTGTTGCCTTTTTTTGTTTGTTTTGTTAAGATTAATGGATTTAGTTTTGGCTGTGCAGGGTCTTTGTTGCTGGACTCAGCTTTCTCTAGTTGTAGTTCATGGGCTTCTCATTGTGGTGGCTCCTCTTGTTGCCGAGCACGGGCTCTAGGCATGCAGTCTCACTAGTTGTGGTGCACGGGCTTAGTTGACTCACAGCATGCGGGATATACCCAGACCAGAGATCAAACTGATGTCCCCTGCACTGGCAGGCTACTTCTTAACCACTGGATCACCAGGAAAGCACTCACTTTTGGTTTTAGTGCACTTTGATTGTATCTGTTTCTAATCCCACAAGGAGTATTTTGCATTGTTTAGGTTGTTCACAACTTATGAGAATATTATCAATAATAATCACTGGAAATTTAGATATTTTCAGTTTATATTATTAAGATCAACTGATTATAGCTTGACTCTGTGGGACATTCAGAAAGTAAAGAATTTCTCTACTGGTTGGAGTGATTGATCTTATTGGAAGGACATTATATTGAGACTACAAAATGGGGCACCAGGAGGACCCGTGTCAACAACTCAGTCTGGAATGCATTTGTGTTCTGTCTTATTCAATCCTTAATTTAAAAACTCTTTATTGTTGTTTGAAAAATCCTGCCTCATCTATCTACCTATTGTTTATTTATTCCTAAAGGAAAATGTAAGCTCCCATTGATCCACAACCTGACCTGAAAATTTACAACTTTTAAAAAATAACCTCTATCAACATGGTACCCCACTTCCATTCCCTTGAATCTTTCCTTTTAAAAATCCTCTCATCTTGGGCTTCCCTGGTGGTAAGGACATCACCGTGCAGTGCAGGGGGTGCTGGTTCGATCCCTGACCTGGGAAGATCCCATGTGCCGTGGAGCGGCTGGACTGATGTGTCCAATTACCAAGCTGGAGCTCTGGAGCACAGGCACCCAGAGCTGGTGCTCTACGACGAGGGAGGCCACTGCGATGGGAGGCCCACACAGGCCAGAGAACAAAGATAAATAAATGAAAGATCAATAGAAACGGCCAAGAAAAAATATTAAAAAAAAATTCCTCTCATTTTGTATTGTCTGTTGCCTTTTTTTGTTTGTTTTGTTAAGATTAATGGATTTAGTTTTGGCTGTGCAGGGTCTTTGTTGCTGGACTCAGCTTTCTCTAGTTGTAGTTCATGGGCTTCTCATTGTGGTGGCTCCTCTTGTTGCCGAGCACGGGCTCTAGGCATGCAGTCTCACTAGTTGTGGTGCACGGGCTTAGTTGACTCACAGCATGCGGGATATACCCAGACCAGAGATCAAACTGATGTCCCCTGCACTGGCAGGCTACTTCTTAACCACTGGATCACCAGGAAAGCACTCACTTTTGGTTTTAGTGCACTTTGATTGTATCTGTTTCTAATCCCACAAGGAGTATTTTGCATTGTTTAGGTTGTTCACAACTTATGAGAATATTATCAATAATAATCACTGGAAATTTAGATATTTTCAGTTTATATTATTAAGATCAACTGATTATAGCTTGACTCTGTGGGACATTCAGAAAGTAAAGAATTTCTCTACTGGTTGGAGTGATTGATCTTATTGGAAGGACATTATATTGAGACTACAAAATGGGGCACCAGGAGGACCCGTGTCAACAACTCTGTCTGGAATGCATTTGTGTTTCTGTGCCCGGCATGTGCTGTGCTAAGTTGTTTCAATCGTGTCGGACTCTTTGGGACCCTGTGAAGAGGAGCCAGGCTCCTCTTTCCACAGGCTTCTCCAGGCAAGGATACTAGAGTGGGCTGCCATGCCCTCATCGAGGGGATCTTCCTGACCCGATTAAACTGAGTCTCTCCTGTCTCCAGCATTGGCAGGTGGGTTCTAGGGCCACCTGGGAAGCCTGCCCAATACTAAAATTTAATCCAAGCAACATGAACCCCAAAACAGACACTGCTATGAGGATAATAGGATGTCTCATCCCACTGTTACAAGATTTCTGAGATCAGAAATTTAATGGCTGCACTGAAGAAAGTGACTTGTTGAAGGAGGAGAATATTAAGGCTGGATTTTCAAGTGTATTTTAATTGATAAGTGCAGTCTCCAAATTATCTCACTTTGGATGTGAGAAGATTCTCTTGCTGAAGAGTTTCCCCAGGGCAGCCTTCATGTCCCTGTTCCGCAGACTGTAGATGAAAGGATTTAACAGTGGGGTCACTGCAATGTACATCACAGTGATCACGGCATCCTTTAGGCTGTAACTAGTCAGAGGGCGGAAATACATGCCCATGACTGTCCCGTAATACAGAGAAACCACCGTGAGGTGGGAACCACAGGTAGAGAATGCTTTGAGCACTCCTTTGGTGGATGGGACCCGTAAGACCGTGGAAAAGACAAAAACGTAAGAGATGACAATGCATAGTAATGGCACAGAGAATACAGCAGCCCCCAGGTACATCATCTTCACATTAAAGTGGATGTCAGAACAGGACACCTTGAGCAAGGAGGCAATGTCACAGTAGAAGTTGGCCACTTCCTGGTTTCCACAGAAGGACAGACTAGCTGTGAGCAGAGTGTGGGGGAAGGAATTGGCACTTCCAATCACCCAAGACCCAGTGACCAGCAGGACACAAGTCCATGGGCTCATAACTGTTGTGTAATGAAGTGGGCGGGTGATGGCCACAGCCCTATCATAGGCCATAGCAGCCAGGATGTAGCTGTCTGTGTTACCCAAGGCTAACATGAAACACATCTGTGTGAGGCATCCTGTAAAGGAGATGGTTTTGGTGCCCAGGAGGTGGTTGGTGAGTGCCTTAGGGATGGTTACCGAGGAGAAGAAGATGTCAACCAAGGAGAGGTTGGCAAGGAGAAAATACATGGGGTTGTGCAGGCGAGCATCAACATGAATGGCCAGGATAATGAGCAGGTTTCCGGTCAGCGTGATAGGGTAAATGAACAGAAGGAGCATGAAGAAGAAGTCCTCCTCTTCCTGCTGACCACTGACTCCCAGGAGGATGAAATCAAGGGGAGAGGACTGGTTGTTTTCTGTCATGGATCTTTCAGCAGGAAATAGGAGAGGCATCCACAATTTGATAGTGAAGTTTTTGTGTGTACTGTTCTTTTCAAGCCACCACTTTTGACTTCTGTAGTTGCTGTTTCAATGCCTGGGTTTACCAAATCCAGAGACAGGCAGTTCGCTGTGGAAAAAGCAAACCTTGTTTGTCAGTGGGACTAGCTGATGATTAGCCCTGGACACTCATTCTAAGAAGTAAGTAGTCTGTGAATCACAAGTGCCCCTCCTTCCCAACCCCCGCACCATCACCCAAACACCTAGGATTTAATCATTTAACAAGCACTTAAAGTCCTTATTTGATGTGCTAGAGACTTTGTTAGATCTTGAGGCAAAATCATAAATGTGGTAAAAGCACAACTTATCCATTTTTCTTCACATATGCCAAAGACTGCTTCAAGGACCTTAGAAGCCAGAATCATATGCTAATCTCATTGCCTATGAAGAGCAAAGGATGGCAGTTTGGAGCGTTTGAGAAAGCACCAGTGCGAAGGATGTTAATATAAGAAGCACGCTGAAGACGGTCTGGAGGGGTGGGAGGCGGGGAATATACATATGACTAATCTGAGAGCATGTATATCTGTAAACAACAAAACTCTGTAAAGTTAAAAGTAAATAAAAGTTTTTTTAAAAAAAAGGAACACCCTGAACAATTAGAAAGTGTTCCACTAACTAAATGCAGAATGAGCCCAGAGTTCAGAGTGGAGCAGGTGCCTGCACTGGCATTGGAAGAATGCAGATCACAAAGACCACGTGGTCATAGCAAAATGAGATCAGTGACTTTATTTCTTGGGTATCCCATCTTAAAGTACATATTCACCTTTGATATGTTTCATCTATATTTCGAACTCTTACATATGTGCGATCATAGTGTTTTTCTCTTTGACATTCCTTACCTTTTAAAAATTATCTCCTTCGGTGACTCATCCAATGTCATGGTGACTTCCACTCTGCTTCGTAGTAATGGATAGAAAGAATAAAGTGGATAGAATTCACATAGTTGTTTTCATGGGAAAGTCACAGAACTTGTAGGTGAACTAAAAGATTTAGGCAAGTTAGTTACATAGAAAGCAGTATTAAAATATCAGCATTGCCTTATGCTTACATGATACGAAGCCCACAATTATAATTTTAAGAAAATATTCTCATTCACAATAGCAAGAGAAATTTTAAGAAATATAGAAATAATTCTTTAAGAAAGAGGAGATCCAGATTGATTAAAAAAAAATTAAACCTTTACCAACCAACAAGAGACAAATGCTAAAGAAATAGGGAGATAAATATTATTAAGAGAAGTTTCAATGTTCAGTGTTAGTAATGGAAGTTTCATTGGAAATGTCAGTGTACCTCCAGTCAATTTATGAGTGTGTTCCCACCCCGATCAAAATACCACAGGTTTCCTTAAAAGGTGCTACTTTACTCCACTGATCTGAAAATTTGTGTAGTCTCAGAAGAGCCAAGGGATCTAAGAGAGGTTGAGGCATGAGAATAAGGAGAAAGAAACTGACCTGTCAGGTATCTCAGTGATTTACTCTGGTAATTCAAACAGTGGCATGAAACTGACATAGCAGCAGATAAACAGATCCAGATAACACATTAGAGAGCTTAGAAACAGACACATTTACTAGAGATTGATACACGACATAGCTGGTTTCATACTAGGCAGGAAGAGGATAGACTGCGTATTTGGTAAAAGAGAGCCAGGACAATTGGATATCTGTAAGACATGGGCACTTTGCTATATTTAAAATAGGTAAGCAACAAGGATAGCACAGGGCACTCTGCTCAGTGTTATCAAACAACCTAAATGGGCAAAGAATTTTAAAAAGAATAGACCAGTATGTCCCTATAACAGAATTACCTTGGTGTACACCTGAAACTACACCACATTGTTAATCAGGTATACTCCAATAAATTTTTAAAAAGTTGTTTCCTGAAGAAAGGGAACAAACAGAAAAATAATTTTAATGGAGAAGTTGTGAAAACCAAAGTTCAGAAAGTGTAGAAAGGAATTACAATATCAGGCTTCCACCACACTATTTCTCCTTGTGCTGGCTGAATGGAAATGTCCGGGAGGCTGAATGGCTGATAGAGTCATGTGGTGGGATGAGCCTGTTTCCTTAGAACCGTCGTCCACCGAGGACAGCTGCTGGGACTGTTACATAAGAAAACACACTTTATACTGTTTAAACCGTTAGATTTGTCATGTGCTTGTCACTATCGTCCGGAATAGCCCAAGACACTCACGGACTTTTCTAAAAAGACTTCTAATCCATGATTGCTTCCATCTGGAATAAATTCATCCACCTCTTCTGTGAGTCTCTTGTAGTACACGTTGGGTTTCTAGGACACACAGAGGCCCCGAGAATGCAGATAAAGTTACCTTCGTCCTGAATAGGATGGGCTTTTTCATCTCTGCCTCTAAGTGAATTTGATTTTCTCTCTCGAATGCCTGTCCCTATATTCACATGAAAGGCATTCGAGAGAGAAAATCAGATTCACTTAGGGGCAGAGATGAAAAAACACCCATGGGGCTGCAGAAGAGTCAGACACGACTTAGCGACGACACAAGAAAACACGGGTATTCCAGCCTTTTGCACCAAGAACCTTAAACCCTTAAGGAAATAGTCTTTGAATAGTTGCCCCAGTGCATCATTCCCATACACCTATGTCCATCCTGCTCTTTCTCTTCAAAAACTTAGAGGGAAAGTGTGAATGCATCCATACATCCACACCCTTATTCTCTTCGGTTTCCCCAGCTATGTAACGGCCCGCCATCCTTTCAGCTATGATATTTCTCAATGTCTACCTTGACACCAGCTCTTTCCCACTAACTGGTAATTATCATGTCTTCTTTAGACATTCAGTGAATGGTTCTGAGTCTTATAACTCTTTCCACCCGCTATCCCATTTTAAACCTCTCTTCTTCCTTTCTCAGGCAGGCTTCTTTGTAGGGATGTCTGCTTCCTGGATCAGAAGTACCTTCTTAACCTGTCTGTGATTGTGTCTGTCTCTTTAAATCACTCACTGTCTTCCGTCACCTAACAGAGGAAATCCAAATGTAATTTCATGGAAAACACACAAGGACAGACAATCCATACAATGGAAAAATACATGAGGCAGAAATGGGTTATGTAGCCCCTTTTTTTGTGCTTGCTGAATGGAAATGTCCGGGAGGCTGAATGGCTGATAGAGTCATGTGGTGGGATGAGCCTGTTTCCTTAGAACCGTCGTCCACCGAGGACAGCTGCTGGGACTGTTACATAAGAAAACACACTTTATACTGTTTAAACCGTTAGATTTGTCATGTGCTTGTCACTATCGTCCGGAATAGCCCAAGACACTCACGGACTTTTCTAAAAAGACTTCTAATCCATGATTGCTTCCATCTGGAATAAATTCATCCACCTCTTCTGTGAGTCTCTTGTAGTACACGTTGGGTTTCTAGGACACACAGAGGCCCCGAGAATGCAGATAAAGTTACCTTCGTCCTGAATAGGATGGGCTTTTTCATCTCTGCCTCTAAGTGAATTTGATTTTCTCTCGAATGCCTGTCCCTATATTCACATGAAAGGCATTCGAGAGAGAAAATCAGATTCACTTAGGGGCAGAGATGAAAAAACACCCATGGGGCTGCAGAAGAGTCAGACACGACTTAGCGACGACACAAGAAAACACGGGTATTCCAGCCTTTTGCACCAAGAACCTTAAACCCTTAAGGAAATAGTCTTTGAATAGTTGCCCCAGTGCATCATTCCCATACACCTATGTCCATCCTGCTCTTTCTCTTCAAAAACTTAGAGGGAAAGTGTGAATGCATCCATACATCCACACCCTTATTCTCTTCGGTTTCCCCAGCTATGTAACGGCCCGCCATCCTTTCAGCTATGATATTTCTCAATGTCTACCTTGACACCAGCTCTTTCCCACTAACTGGTAATTATCATGTCTTCTTTAGACATTCAGTGAATGGTTCTGAGTCTTATAACTCTTTCCACCCGCTATCCCATTTTAAACCTCTCTTCTTCCTTTCTCAGGCAGGCTTCTTTGTAGGGATGTCTGCTTCCTGGATCAGAAGTACCTTCTTAACCTGTCTGTGATTGTGTCTGTCTCTTTAAATCACTCACTGTCTTCCGTCACCTAACAGAGGAAATCCAAATGTAATTTCATGGAAAACACACAAGGACAGACAATCCATACAATGGAAAAATACATGAGGCAGAAATGGGTTATGTAGCCCCCTTTTTTTTTTGACTGTGTTGGGTGTTCGTCACAGTGTGTGGGCTCTAGAGCGCACCAGCTTAGTGGCCCCGTGGCATGTGGTGTCTTGGTTCCCCAACCAGAGATCGAACCTCTGCATTGGAAGGCAGATTCTTAACCTCTGGACCACAAGGGAAGTTCCAAATTATGTATCTTTATTAGGGGCACAGGATACAGTGGGAAAAACAGTCTGGAAATGTTTAGGGTTACATGTGGGAGTGCAAGCTGGGTGGGAGCTTCTCTCTAAGACAACGGCCTTATGTAAGTGTGTGTATGCACACACACACACACACTCACACACACACACACACACACTAGGAGTTACGGAGCACTCAGACCTGAGAAAACCAAATCAGAAATACCCCTTCCTGATCCTGTTTTTATGGAAGGGAATCCAGACAACATTTAACAGAAGAGGAGAGCTCTCCTCTCTGTCTGTCTTTTACCTGCCCAATCTCTATGTAGGATTTCAGGCAGTTCATTTCACCAGTCTCCTATGTGATAAAATGACAGTTCTCCTTACCTCTTGGAAGTTTAGTGAGAGTTAAAGGAGAGAATGCAGGCAGTGAGGCTGCTGGGTGTGTAGGCCTTGCTGTGCCCATCACAGAGTGTCTTCTCCAGTATCTGCAGCTTCCACCGGGGGAATCAGCTCAGATGCTGCCCAAAAGGGTCCTGGTCCCGGGGCCTTTGCTTCTCTTCCATGATTGGGAAGCTTGCAGCAGCTGGTTTAGCAAGGTTAACGTTCGTTATGGGGGGGCAAGCGTGCCGGAGAAAGTACTAGTCATGAGTCTAGAGCTCAAGTTTTTAGCCCCCTGTCTAAAAGAGACAGGGATGTTTTGGAAAGAAGAAACACAGTTTCCCAGCCTTAGAGCAGCCAAGGTGGAAGGATCTGTCCTGCGTGGAGCCCCCCGTGAGGGCTCTGGCTCCACAGAAGCAGAGTGTGGTAGAGCATAGGGAACGCCGGGACTGATTCACCAGGCAGTAAAGTCCTGAAACAGGACTCCTGCGGGTCCTCATTTAGGCCAAAGTCGGATCCATTGGTGGGGGATGTTAGGTATGTCCCGAGGGGACAGAGCGGCCCTCAAGGATAATTGTTCTAGAGTTCTCCTTGAAGGCGGGATGAGCTAGTCAGTTTCCCAGGGAGTGTGTCTCCAGGGTCCAAGCAGTGGACTGACCTGTTCATGCCCTTTCAGCACCAACTTGGAGCCACGCCTTGGGAGGGACCAGGAATGAGCTGAGGTCTCGGTTTTACTTCCAGGCTACACGGCAGCCCTTCTGGTGTGAAGTGGGGCGAGGAAAAGGAATTCTGTTTGATCTTTCCGCTACCACTGGGTTGGGCGGGGGTAGTCATGGTGGGTAGTCATGCACAGAGGAGCCTGGTGGACTGCAGCCCGTGGGGTTGCAAATAGACATGACTGTCTGAGCACACATGTATGCAAATCACCTAGAAAACTGGGAGTAGGTCCTAGCAGAGAAAGCCCAGTAAGATTTCTTCTCTTGTGTCCCATTTTCAAAGTATATATATATATTTTTCTTACTATGTCTTTGGTAGGTTTTATCTTTTTTCCAAACCCTTAAATAGATATATTAGCAGAAGACTTTCTCTTTGGGTTTCCCTTCCTTAGCTATGTTATTTCTTTTGGCATCTCATTCAATCCCACTGTGGCTTCAGCTTCTGCTGAGTAGACGTCAGATCTCCATCTGTACAGTTGGTGTCTCTTTCCTTTATTTCCACGTTTGTTGAACGGCAGCATGTCTAAGCAACCCCTATACGCTGCATATCCAATTTAAATAGTTTGCAGGATTTTTTGAAGAGGAAAATCTCTTTTAGTTTATCTCTTCCAGAGAGACTCTTGTGGAATAGTGTTCGTTTTGTGTACCAATAAGTTTACACTCAGTATTTCTTGAATTTACCCAGGTTTATCATGTGGGCTCCCCACATGTGGGATGGTCCTGAGCATACTCATCCAGTTCATTCTTCACCTCTATATCTGATCTTGTTGATTTAATTTCAAGCAATTTGTCTGTAACTCAAATTTTCTGTTGATTGTCCCTGTGCTTTAGGTTTTTTAAATTGATTTTTTTTTTTAAGATTTATTTATTTATTTTGGGCGGGGGTCGGGTTGGGGAAGGAGGGGAGCAGGCGGGCCACTTCTATTGGTCTTTCTCTATTTTCATCCGTCTTTGTTCTTTGGCTCCTGTGGGCCTCCCATTGCGGTGGCCTCTGTTGTTGCAGAGCGCCAGCTCTGGGCGCATGCGTGCCAGAGCTCCGGCTCGGTAATTGGACACACCAGTCCAGCCGCTCCACGGCACGTGGGATCTTCCCAGGCCAGGGCTCGAACCGGCGCCCCTTGCACTGCAAGGCGGTGTCCTTACCCACTGCGCCACCAGGGGAAGCCCTAAATTGATTTTTAATTGAAGTATAATTGCTTTACAATGTGGCATTAGTTTCTTCTGTATGTCGAAGTCAATCGGTTATACTATGCATATATCCCCTCTTGTTTAGATTTCCTTCCCATTTAGGTCACAAAGGAGCATTGAGTAGATTTCCCTGTGTTATATACATATAGTAGTTTCTCATTAGTTATCTTTTTTATACATAGTAGTGTATATACGTCAATCGTGATCTCCTAGTTCATCCCATATCTCCTCCTCTCCTGGTATCCATAAGTTTATTCTGCATATTCTATATATATTGCTCATGTGTGAAATATAGAAAATGGTAAGGTGACCTTATTTGCAAAGCAGAAATAGAGATTCAGTACTTTAGTTTTGACCACCATCATTTTCTATCTGAAATGTTGTAATTTACAGGTATTAAGCTGAAATGAAAGTGTATTATCAGCTCTAGAATTGCAGTTGTTGCTGGAATGATATGGAGAAAAATGAGATTTGGGAAATAAAGGAAGTTTCAAATGTGTCTGTAATATTTATTTCTTTAAAAAATTTGCGGCCAACGGAA
This sequence comes from Tragulus kanchil, assembly GCA_022376925.1. Lineage (NCBI taxonomy): Eukaryota > Metazoa > Chordata > Mammalia > Artiodactyla > Tragulidae > Tragulus > Tragulus kanchil. Next base: position 67,786,317 of record JAIOJX010000027.1, read on the forward strand.
TCACTTTGCTGTACATCTGAAACTAACACAGCACTATAAATCAATGATATTTAAAAAAAAAAACAAAAAACAAAACTAGGTGGTCCAGTGGGTAAGGACACCGCCTTGCAGTGCAAGGGGCACTGGTTTGATCCCTGGCCTGGGAAGATCCCACGTGCCGCGGAGTGGCTGGACAGATGTGTCCAATTACCGAGCCGGAGCTCTGGAGCACATGAGCCCAGAGCCAGTGTTCTGCAACAAGAGGCCACTGCGATGGGAGGCCCACACGGGTCAAAGAACAAAGATGGATGAAAATAGACAAATGAAAGACCAATAGAAGTGGCCCGCCCGCCCCCGTCCTCCCCACCTCACTCCCCCGCAAAATAAATAAATAAATAAATGTTTAAAAAAAAAAAAACTTGAATAAATTCAACCAAATCTTTTATTTGTTAAATCTAGTTGATAAGTTTTTATCATGTTACATTATTTTTCATTATGATGTTTCAATAACACTGTAATAAGCAAATTTAACCTAAACTATAGAGTTCACAGGTTGGAGGATAATCAGGTCTAGACTGTGCTCATGAAGTTAGGTGGTTCAAATCTGTCTTTCAGTGAATGTGGGAGATAGAATATTCCTTGTGAAGAAGTTGAAAATAAATGGAAGTTATTTACATTGGGAATGGGGACCCAGGTCCCAGATACAGTCTGGCTCATCTAGGCTTACTTGGAGAGATGGCTGCTTACTGGACTGAAAATTATATTATAAAATGCAAATGTGATTGTGTTTGTCTCTTTAAAATCACTCATTTTTCTGCCTGTCACCTAAAAGAGGAAGTCATGGAATTGTCCAGGCCATACTATTGGAGTGGGTAGCCTTTCCCTTCTCCAGAGGGTCTTCCCGGCCCAGGAATCAGACCCAGGTCCCCCACAGTGCAGGTGAATTCTTTATCAGCTCAGCTACAAGGGAACCCAAGGGATGAAGTCCAAGTTTCTTACCATGGAAAAAATCTGAAGGGCAAATTGTTTAGACAATGAAGGTTACTCCAGGGAGAAACACGTTATTCATTTTTGTCAGAAGCTGAGGGTTGAGGCAGGGGAATAGGAAGAATTTAATCAGGAAAAGAAGTTCGGGGTTAGATTGTATACACACATGGATTCGGTTGGCCAAAACGTCCTTTCATGTTTTTTCCATAAGATCTTCATTAATTAAGACTGTTTTAAAGAATAGTTTTTATTGGAATATAGTTGCATTACACCACTGTGTTAGTTTCTGCTGTGCAGCAAAACAAATCAGCTGTACATGCACATATATCCCCTCTCTTTTGGATTTCCTTCCTGCTCAGGTCACCACAGTTCACTAAGCAGTCCTATGCAGTATGGTCTCTTTTGTTATCTATTTTATACATAGTATCAATGGTCTATATGAGTCAATTGAACTTTTTTGCCATCCCGGGGTATGTGATATTTAATGAAATCCCTACTTTCTCTGAAGCTGTACGGCACACTTGAAACTTCCTTTATATAGTCATCACTTTCTTCCTTGTGTTGGCTACTGTTTCATTTTTATTCTAGCCAAGTATTTGCATGCTCACTCACTAATATGATGACACTATACTGAAAATACACTGGTGCTATGTGCTTTGATGGATAGAAAACTGAGACACACAGATTGACGGACAGGACCATCACATCAAGCCTGTAAGTTTCTTCCTTCTCCCGCCAGAATCCTCATTCTCCATCATGGCCCCTTTGCTTGAAATTTCGTCATTCTACAGAGGCTGTTAGAGGATTTCACTGATTTCCAGACTTTCCTTCTCAACACCACTCTGATGCATGCTTTGTTAATTTGGCTGCAGAGTTCCATATCTTCATTGTACGACTGATAGAATACTGCCATGAAAGTGTTCCTCAGGAATCTTTAAAATCTTCCCTAAATGGAGCTGGTTTTTAAAAAATTATTCTCTTCTTCACCATTTTCAGTAAAAGCATCCTTGACTATCATGAAAAATCACTACATTCTATTGTTTCTTTTTCTTTTTACATGGACTCTTTGTCTATATTTTCATTGTTTTTCACTCCAGATTGTTCTGACATGCCTCATTTAACTCCTGGTCTCACTAATCCCCACTCCTCCCTTACAGCTCTCTCTTTATTCAATCCTTAATTTAAAAAAGAAAACTCTTTATTGTTGTTTGATACAAAATTCCTTGTTTTTTACCCATCAGCATCTATCTACCTATTGTTTATTTATTCCTAAAGGAAAATGTAAGCTCCCATTGATCCACAACCTGACCTGAAAATTTACAACTTTTAAAAAATAACCTCTATCAACATGGTACCCCACTTCCATTCCCTTGAATCTTTCCTTTTAAAAATCCTCTCATCTTGGGCTTCCCTGGTGGTCCAGTGGGTTAGGACACCACCGTGCAGTGCAGGGGGCGCTGGTTCGATCCCTGACTTGGGAAGATCCCACGTGCTGCGGAATGGCTAGATGGATGTGTCCAACTACTGAGCTGGAACTCTGTAGTGCATGCGCCCAGAGCCAGTGCTCCGTGATGAGGGAGGCCACTGCGATGGGAGGCCCACACAGGCCAGAGAATAAAGATAAATAAATGAAAGATCAATAGAAATGGTCAAAAAAAGAAAAATAAATTTTAAAAATCTTCTCATCTTGAATCCTATGTTATTTTTGTGTTACCTTTTTTTTTTTTTTTTTGGTGGGGCCAGACGGGCCACTTCTATTGGTCTTTCTTTTATCTATTTTTATCCATCTTTGTTCTTTGGCCCGTGTGGGCCTCCCATCACAGTGGCCTCGCTCATTGCAGAGCACCGGCTCTGAGCACATGCGCTCCAGAGCTCCGGCTCAGTAATTAGACACATCGGTCCAGCCGCTCTGGGGCACATGGTATCTTCCCAGGCCTGGGATCGATCCCGTGCCCCTTGCTCTGCAAGGTGGTGTCCTTACCCACTGGACCGCCAGGAAAGCCCGCCCCCCCCCTGCCTTTTTTTTTTTTTTTAAGATTAATGGATTTAGTTTTAGCTGTGCAGGGTCTTTGTTGTTGGACTCAGCTTTCTCTAGTTGCAGTTCATGGGCTTCTCATTGTGGTGACTCCTCTTGTTGCCGAGCACGGGCTCTAGGCATGCAGTCTCACTAGTTGTGGTGCACAGGCTTAGTTGACTCACAGCATGCGGGATATACCCAGACCAGAGATCAAACTGATGTCCGCTGCACTGGCAGGCTACTTCTTAACCACTGGATCACCAGGAAAGCACTCACTTTTGGTTTTAGTGCACTTTGATTGTATCTGTTTCTAATCCCACAAGGAGTATTTTGCATTGTTTGGGTTGTTCACAACATATGAGAAAATTATCAATAATAATCACTGGGGGCTTCCCTGGTGGTCTAGTGGGTAAGTACACCACCTCGCAGTGCAAGGAGCACCGGTTCGATCCCTGGCCTGGGAAGATCCCACGTGCCGCAGAGCAGCTGGACTGATGTGTCCAATTACTGAGCCAGAGCTCTGGAGCGCATGCACCCAGAGCCGGTGCTCTGCAACAAGAGAGGCCACCACGATGAGAGGCCCACACGGGCCAAAGAACAAAGATGGATGAAAATGGACAAATGAAAGACCAATAGAAGTGGCCCGCCTGCTTGCCTCCCTCCTCACCCCACCCCCACCAAAATAAGTAAATAAAGAAATCTTAAAAAAAATAATAATCACTGGCAATTTAGATATTTTCAGTTTATATTATTAAGATAAGATCAACTGATTATAGCGTGACTCTGTGGGACATTCAGAAAGTAAAGAATTTCTCTACTGGCTGGAGTGATTGATCTTATTGGAAGGACATTATATTGAGACTAAAAATGGGGCACCAGGAGGACCCGTGTCAACAACTCTGTCTGGAATGCATTTGTATTTCTGTGCTCGGCGTGTGCTGTGCTAAGTTGCTTCAATCGTGTCGAACTCCTTGTGGCCCTGTTGCCTGGAACCTGCCAGGCTCCTCTTTCCACAGGCTTCTCCAGGCAAGAATACTAGAGTGGGCTGCCATGCCCTCATCGAGGGGATCTTCCTGACCCAGGGATTAAACTGAGTCTCTCCTGTCTCCAGCATTGGCAGGTGGGTTCTTTACCACTAGTGCCACCTGGGAAGCCTGCCCAACACTAAAGATTAATCCAAGCAATGTGAACCCCAAAACAGACACTACTATGAGGATAATAGCATGTCTTATCCCACTGTTACAAGATTTCTACGATAAGAAATTTAATGTCCACACAGAAGAAAGTGACTTGTTGGAGGAGAATATTAAGGCTGGATTTTCAAGTGTATTTTAATTGATAAGTGCAGTCTCCAAATTATCTCACTTTGGATGTGAGAAGATTCTCTTGCTGAAGAGTTTCCCCAGGGCAGCCTTCATGTCCCGGTTCCGCAGACTGTAGATGAAAGGGTTTAACAGTGGGGTCACTGCAGTGTACATCACAGTGATCACAGTGTCCTTTAGGCTGTAACTAGTCAGAGGGCGGAAATGTGTGCCCATGACTGTCCCATAAAACAGAGAAACCACCGTGAGGTGGGAACCACAGGTGGAGAAGGCTTTGAGCACTCCTTTGGTGGATGGGACCCATAAGACTGTGGAAAAGACACGAACATAAGAGATGACAATGCACAGTAATGGCAGGGAGAAGACAGTAGCCCCCAGGTACATCACCTTCACATTAAAGTTGATGTCAGAGCAGGACACCTTGAGCAAGGAGGCAATGTCACAGTAGAAGTTGGCCACTTCCTGGTTTCCACAGAAGGACAGAGTAGCTGTGAGCAGAGTGTGGGGCAAGGCGTTGGCACTTCCAACCAACCAAGACCCAATGACCAGCAGGATACAGGTCTGTGGGCTCATAACTGTTGTGTAATGAAGTGGGCGGGTGATGGCCACAGCCCTATCATAGGCCATAGCAGCCAGGATGTAGCTGTCTGTGTTACCCAAGGCTAACGTGAAACACATCTGTGTGAGGCATCCTCCAAAGGAGATGGTTTTGGTGCCCAGGAGGTGGTTGGTGAGTGCCTTAGGGATGGTTATTGAGGGGAAGAAGATGTCAACAACAGTGTCGAACTCCTTTGGCCTTGTGAACCTGCCAGGCTCCTCTTTCCACAGGCTTCTCCAGGCAAGAATACTAGAGTGGGCTGCCATGCCCTCATCGAGGGGATCTTCCTGACCCAGGGATTAAACTGAGTCTCTCCTGTCTCCAGCATTGGCAGGTGGGTTCTTTACCACTAGTGCCACCTGGGAAGCCTGCCCAACACTAAAGATTAATCCAAGCAATGTGAACCCCAAAACAGACACTACTATGAGGATAATAGCATGTCTTATCCCACTGTTACAAGATTTCTACGATAAGAAATTTAATGTCCACACAGAAGAAAGTGACTTGTTGGAGGAGAATATTAAGGCTGGATTTTCAAGTGTATTTTAATTGATAAGTGCAGTCTCCAAATTATCTCACTTTGGATGTGAGAAGATTCTCTTGCTGAAGAGTTTCCCCAGGGCAGCCTTCATGTCCCGGTTCCGCAGACTGTAGATGAAAGGGTTTAACAGTGGGGTCACTGCAGTGTACATCACAGTGATCACAGTGTCCTTTAGGCTGTAACTAGTCAGAGGGCGGAAATGTGTGCCCATGACTGTCCCATAAAACAGAGAAACCACCGTGAGGTGGGAACCACAGGTGGAGAAGGCTTTGAGCACTCCTTTGGTGAATGGGACCCATAAGACTGTGGAAAAGACACGAACATAAGAGATGACAATGCACAGTAATGGCAGGGAGAAGACAGTAGCCCCCAGGTACATCACCTTCACATTAAAGTTGATGTCAGAGCAGGACACCTTGAGCAAGGAGGCAATGTCACAGTAGAAGTTGGCCACTTCCTGGTTTCCACAGAAGGACAGAGTAGCTGTGAGCAGAGTGTGGGGCAAGGCGTTGGCACTTCCAACCAACCAAGACCCAATGACCAGCAGGATACAGGTCTGTGGGCTCATAACTGTTGTGTAATGAAGTGGGCGGGTGATGGCCACAGCCCTATCATAGGCCATAGCAGCCAGGATGTAGCTGTCTGTGTTACCCAAGGCTAACGTGAAACACATCTGTGTGAGGCATCCTCCAAAGGAGATGGTTTTGGTGCCCAGGAGGTGGTTGGTGAGTGCCTTAGGGATGGTTATTGAGGGGAAAAAGATGTCAACAACAGAGAGGTTGGCAAGGAGAAAATACATGGGGTTGTGCAGGCGAATGTCCGAGTAAATGGCCAAGATGATGAGCAGGTTTCCGGTGAGTGTGATGGGGTAAATGAACAGGAAAAGTAAGAAGAAGAAGTCCTCCTCTTCCTGCTGACCACTGACTCCCAGGAGGATGAAATCAAGGGGAGAGGACTGGTTGTTTTCTGTCATGGATCTTTCAGCCAGAAATAGGAGAGGCATCCACAATTTGATAGTGAAGTTTCTGTGCGTACTGTTCTTTTCAAGCCACCACTTTTGACTTCTGTAGTTGCTGTTTCAATGCCTGGGTTTACCAAATCCAGAGACAGGCAGTTCGCTGTGGAAAAAGCAAACCTTATTTGTCGGTGGGACTAGCTGATGATTAGCCCTGGACATTCTAAGAAGTGAGTAGTCTGTGAATCACAAGTGCCCCTCCTTCCCAACCCCCACACCATCACCCAAACACCTAGGATTTAATCATTTAACAAGCACTTAAAGTCCTTATTTGATGTGCTAGAGACTTTGTTAGATCTTGAGGCAAAATCATAAATGTGGTAAAAGCACAACTTATCCATTTTTCTTCACATATGCCAAAGACTGCTTCAAGGACCTTAGAAGCCAGAATCATATGCTAATCTCATTGCCTATGAAGAGCAAAGGATGGCAGTTTGGAGCGTTTGAGAAAGCACTCCAGTGCAAAGGATGTTAGTACAAGAAGCACCCTGAACAATTAGAAAGGGTTCCACGAATATAATGAATGAGCGTTTGATGGCAATTGGCTCAACCAACCAAGCCTCAATGACCAGCAGGACACAGGTCCGTGGGCTCATAACTGTTGTGTAATGAAGTGGGCGGGTGATGGCCACAGCCCGATCATAGGCCATAGCAGCCAGGATATAGCTGTCTGTGTTACCCAAGGCTAACGTGAAACACATCTGTGTGAGGCATCCTCCAAAGGAGATGGTTTTGGTGCCCAGGAGGTGGTTGGTGAGTGCCTTAGGGATGGTTATTGAGGGGCAGAAGATGTCAACCAAGGAGAGGTTGGCAAGGAAAAAATACATGGGGTTGTGCAGGTGAATGTCCGAGTAAATGGCCAAGATGATGAGCAGGTTTCCGATGAGTGTGATGGGGTAAATGAACAGGAAAAGTAAGACGAAAAAGTCTTCCAGTTTCTGTTGGCCACTAAATCCCAGGAGGATGAAAGTGAAGGTAGAGGACTGGTTGTCTTCTGTCATGGATCTTCAGCAGGAAATAGGAGAGGCATCCACAATTTGATAGTGAAGTTTCTGTGCGTACTGTTCTTTTCAAGCTACCACTTTTGACTTCTGTAGTTGCTGTTTCAATGCCTGGGTTTACCAAATCCAGAGACAGGCAGTTCGCTGTGGAAAAAGCAAACCTTATTTGTTGGTGGGACTAGCTGATGATTAGCCCTGGACACTCATTCTAAGAAGTGAGTAGTCTGTGAATCACAAGTGCCCCTCCTTCCCAACCCCCACACCATCACCCAAACACCTAGGATTTAATCATTTAACAAGCACTTAAAGTCCTTATTTGATGTTCTAGAGACTTTGTTAGATCTTGAGGCAAAATCATAAATGTGGTAAAAGCACAACTTATCCATTTTTCTTCACATATGCCAAAGACTGCTTCAAGGACCTTAGAAGGTAACGGAGAAGCCAGAATCATATGCTAATCTCATTGCCTATGAAGAGCAAAGGATGGCAGTTTGGAGCATTTGAGAAAGCACTCCAGTGCAAAGGATGTTAGTACAAGAAGCACGCTGAAGACGGTCTGGAGGGGTGGGAGGCGGGGAATATACATATGACTAATCTGAGAACATGTATATCTGTAAACAACAAAACGCTGTAAAAGTTAAAAGTAAAATAAAAGTTTAAAAAAAGCAACACCCTGAACAATTAGGAAGTGTTCCACTAACTAAATGCAGAATGAGCCCAGAGTTCAGAGTGGAGCAGGTGCCTGCACTGGCATCGGAAGATTGCAGATCACAGAGACCATGTGGTCATAGCAAAATGAGATCAGTGACTTTATTTCTTGGGTATCTCATCTTACAGTACATATTCACCTTTGATATGTTTCATCTATATTTCGAACTCTTACATATGTGCGATCATAGTGTTTTTCTCTTTGACATTCCTTACCTTTTAAAAATTATCTCCTTTGGTGACTCATCCAATTTCATGCTTCGTAGTAATGGATAGAAAGAATAAAGTGGATAGAATTCACATAGTTGTTTTCATGGGAAAGTCTCAGAACTTGTAGATGAACTAAAAGATTTAGGCAAGTTAGTTACATAGAAAGCAGTATTAAAATATCAACATTGTCTTATGCTTACATGATACGAAGTCCACAATTATAATTTTAAGAAAATATTCTCATTCAAAATAGCAAGAGAAATTTTAAGAAATATAAAAATAATACTTTAAAAAAGAGGAGATCCAGATTTGTTCAAAAAACTACAAACCTTTACCAATCAACAAGAAACAAATACTGAAGAAATAGGGAGATAAATATTACTAAGAGAAGTTTCATGTTCAGTGTTAGTAATGGAAATTTCATTGGAAATGTCAGTGTACCTCCAATCAATTTATGAGTGTGTTGCCACCCCGATCAAAATACCACAGGTTTCCTTAAAAGGTGCTACTTTACTCCACTGATCTGAAAATTTGTGTAGTCTCAGAAGAGCCAAGGGATCTAAGAGAGGTTGAGGCATGAGAATAAGGAGAAAGAAACTGACCTGTCAGGTATCCCAGTGATTTACTCTGGTAATTCAAACAGTGGCATGAAACTGACATAGCAGCAGATAAACAGATCCAGGTAACACATTAGAGAGCTTAGAAACAGACCCAATGTTTATTAGAGATTGATACATGACGTAGCTGGTTTCATACTAGGCAGGAAGAGGATAGACTGCGTATTTGGTGAAAGAGAGCCAGGACAATTGGATATCTGTAAGACATGGGCACTTTGCTATATTTAAAATAGGTAAGCAACAAGGATAGCACAGGGCACTCTGCTCAGTGTTATCAAACAACCTAAATGGGCAAAGAATTTTAAAAAGAATAGACCAGTATGTCCCTATAACAGAATTACCTTGGTGTACACCTGAAACTACACCACATTGTTAATCAGGTATACTCCAATAAATTTTTAAAAAGTTGTTTCCTGAAGAAAGAAAAGACAGAAAAATAATTTTAATGGAGTAGTTGTGAAAAGCAAAGTTCAGAAAGTGTAGAGAGGGATTACGATATCAGGCTTCCACCACACTATTTCTCCTTGTGCTGGCTGGATGGAAATGTCCGGGAGGCTGAATGGCTGATAGAGTCATGTGGTGGGATGAGCCTGTTTCGTTAGAACCGTCGTCCACCGAGGACAGCTGCTGGGACTGTTACATAAGAAAACGCACTTTATACTGTTTAAACCATTACATTTGTCATGTGCTTGTCACTATCGTCCGGAATAGCCCAAGACACTCACGGACTTTTCTAAAAAGACTTCTAATCCATGATTGCTTCCATCTGGAATAAATTCATCCACCTCTTCTGTGAGTCTCTTGTAGTACACGTTGGGTTTCTAGGACACACAGAGGCCCCGAGAATGCAGATAAAGTTACCTTCGTCCTGAATAGGATGGGCTTTTTCATCTCTGCCTCTAAGTGAATTTGATTTTCTCTCTCGAATGCCTGTCCCTATATTCACATGAAAGGCATTTGAGAGAGAAAATCAGATTCACTTAGGGGCAGAGATGAAAAAACACCCATGGGGCTGCAGAAGAGTCAGACACGACTTAGCGACGACACAAGAAAACACGGGTATCCCAGCCTTTTGCACCAAGAACCTTAAACCCTTAAGGAAATAGTCTTTGAATAGTTGCCCCAGTGCATCATTCCCATATACCTACGTCCATCCTGCTCTTTCTCTTCAAAAACTTAGAGGGAAAGTGTAAATGCATCCATACATCCACACCCTTATTCTCTTCAATTTCCCCAGCTATGTAACGGCCCGCCATCCTTTCAGCTATGATATTTCTCAATGTCTACCTTGACACCAGCTCTTTCCCACTAACTGGTAATTATCATGTCTTCTTTAGACATTCAGTGAATGGTTCTGAGTCTTATAACTCTTTCCACCCGCTATCCCATTTTAAACCTCTCTTCTTCCTTTCTCAGACAGGCTTCTTTGTAGGGGTGTCTGCTTCCTGGATCAGAAGTACCTTCTTAACCTGTCTGTGATGGTGTCTGTCTCTTTAAATCACTCACTGTCTTCCATCACCTAACAGAGGAAGTCCAAATGTAATTTCATGGAAAACACACAAGGACAGAGAATCCATACAATGGAAAAATACATGAGGCAGAAATGGATTCTCTCTCTCTCTCTTTTTTTTTTTTTTTTGACTGTGTTGGGTGTTCGTCACAGTGTGTGGGCTCTAGAGCGCACCAGCTTAGTGGCCCCGTGGCATGTGGTGTCTTGGTTCCCCAACCAGAGATCGAACCTCTGCATTGGAAGGCAGATTCTTAACCTCTGGACCACCGGGTAAGTTCTAAATTATGTATCTTTATTAGGGGCACAGGATACAGTGGGAAAAACAGTCTGGAAATGTTTAGGGTTATATGTGGGAGTGCAAGCTGGGTGGGAGCTTCTCTCTAAGACAACGGCCTTATGTAAGTGTGTGTGTATACACACACACACACACACACACACACACACACACACACACACACTAGGAGTTACGGAGAGCTCAGACCTGAGAAAACCGAATCAGAAATACCCCTTCCTGATCCTGTTTTTATGGAAGGGAATCCAGACAACATTTAACAGAAGAGGAGAGCTCTCCTCTCTGTGTCTTTTACCTGCCCAATCTCTATGTAGGATTTCAGGCAGTTCATTTCACCAGTCTCCTATGTGATAAAATGACAGTTCTCCTTACCTCTTGGAAGTTTAGTGAGAGCCAAAGGAGAGAGTGCAGGCAGTGCGGCTGCTGGGTGTGTAGGCCTTGCTGTGCCCATCACAGAGTGTCTTCTCCAGTATCTGCAGCTTCCACCGGGGGAATCAGCTCAGATGCTGCCCAAAAGGGTCCTTGTCCCGGGGCCTTCGCTTCTCTTCCATGATTGGAAGCTGCAGCAGCTGGTTTAGCAAGGTTAAGTTGTTCTGGGGGCAAGCGTGCGGAGAAAGTACTGAGTCTTATAACTCTTTCCACCCGCTATCCCATTTTAAACCTCTCTTCTTCCTTTCTCAGACAGGCTTCTTTGTAGGGGTGTCTGCTTCCTGGATCAGAAGTACCTTCTTAACCTGTCTGTGATGGTGTCTGTCTCTTTAAATCACTCACTGTCTTCCATCACCTAACAGAGGAAGTCCAAATGTAATTTCATGGAAAACACACAAGGACAGAGAATCCATACAATGGAAAAATACATGAGGCAGAAATGGATTCTCTCTCTCTCTCTCTTTTTTTTTTTTTGACTGTGTTGGGTGTTCATCACAGTGTGTGGGCTCTAGAGCGCACCAGCTTAGTGGCCCCGTGGCATGTGGTGTCTTGGTTCCCCAACCAGAGATCGAACCTCTGCATTGGAAGGCAGATTCTTAACCTCTGGACCACCGGGTAAGTTCTAAATTATGTATCTTTATTAGGGGCACAGGATACAGTGGGAAAAACAGTCTGGAAATGTTTAGGGTTATATGTGGGAGTGCAAGCTGGGTGGGAGCTTCTCTCTAAGACAACGGCCTTATGTAAGTGTGTGTGTATACACACACACACACACACACACACACACACACACACACACTAGGAGTTACGGAGAGCTCAGACCTGAGAAAACCGAATCAGAAATACCCCTTCCTGATCCTGTTTTTATGGAAGGGAATCCAGACAACATTTAACAGAAGAGGAGAGCTCTCCTCTCTCTGTGTCTTTTACCTGCCCAATCTCTATGTAGGATTTCAGGCAGTTCATTTCACCAGTCTCCTATGTGATAAAATGACAGTTCTCCTTACCTCTTGGAAGTTTAGTGAGAGCCAAAGGAGAGAGTGCAGGCAGTGCGGCTGCTGGGTGTGTAGGCCTTGCTGTGCCCATCACAGAGTGTCTTCTCCAGTATCTGCAGCTCCCACCGGGGGAATCAGCTCAGATGCTGCCCAAAAGGGTCCTTGTCCCGGGGCCTTCGCTTCTCTTCCATGATTGTGAAGCTTGCAGCAGCTGGTTTAGCAAGGTTAACGTTCGTTCTGGGAGGCAAGCGTGCCGGAGAAAGTACTAGTCATAAGACTAGAGATCGAGTTTTTAGCCCCCTGTCTAAAGGAGACAGGGATGGTTTGGAAAGAAGAAACACAGTTTCCCAGCCTTAGAGCAGCCAAGGTGGAAGGATCTGTCCTGCGTGGAGCCCCCCGTGAGGGCTCTGGCTCCACAGAAGCAGAGTGTGGTAGAACGCTGGGACTGATTCACCAGGCAGTAAAGTCCTGAAACAGGACTCCTGCGGGTCCTCATTTAGGCCAAAGTCGGATCCATTGGTGGGGAATGTTAGGTATGCCCCGAGGGGACAGAGCGGCCCTCAAGGATAATTGTTCTAGAGTTCTCCTTGAAGGCGGGATGAGCTAGTCAGTTTCCCAGGGAGTGTGTCTCCAGGGTCTAAGCAGTGGACTGACCTGTTCATGCCCTTTCAGCACCAACTTGGAGCCAAGCCTTGGGAGGGACCAGGAATGAGCTGAGGTCTCGGTTTTACTTCCAGGCTACACGGCAGCCCTTCTGGTGTGAAGTGGGGCGAGGAAAAGGAATTCTGTTTGATCTTTCCTCTACCACTGGATTGGGTGGGGTAGTCATGGTGGGAATTCTACTTTATGTAGTGTACCGACGGTGGGTTTCCAACTTTTCTAGATTCTTTTAGTTGTGGCATGTGAACTGTTGGCTGAGGCATGTGGGATCTTTAGCTGCAGCACATGGGATCTTTAGTTGAAGCATGTGGGATCTAGTTCCTTGACCAGGGATCAAACCTAGGCCCCTGCATTGGGAGCGAGGCATCTTAACCCCTGGACCAGCAGAGAATTCCCCCTTTTTAGGTTCTTAAAGCTGCAAAGGGCCTAATGTTTCTATCTACTTCCTGAATGTGTCACCTTTATAACGACCCTGGTTAATGGTTGCTATCCTGTGACCTCACGTGTGTGGCGAGAAGTCACTTAGTTTCTGTAGGGACCTTGGTGAAGACTGAGCTCTGGGTGGGATGCAGTCCTGGTGGTCTTCGCTTCTCTTCCATGATTGGGAAGCTGGCAGCAGCTGGTTTAGCAAGGTTAACGTTTGTTCTGGGAGGCAAGCGTGTCGGAGAAAGTACTAGTCATAAGACTAGAGATCGAGTTTTTAGCCCCCTGTCTAAAGGAGACAGGGATGGTTTGGAAAGAAGAAACACAGTTTCCCAGCCTTAGAGCAGCCAAGGTGGAAGGATCTGTCCTGCGTGGAGCCCCGTGAGGGCTCTGGCTCCACAGAAGCAGAGTGTGGTAGAACGCTGGGACTGATTCACCAGGCAGTAAAGTCCTGAAACAGGACTCCTGCGGGTCCTCATTTAGGCCAAAGTCGGATCCATTGGTGGGGAATGTTAGGTATGCCCGAGGGACAGAGCGGCCCTCAAGGATAATTGTTCTAGAGTTCTCCTTGAAGGCGGGATGAGCTAGTCAGTTTCCCAGGGAGTGTGTCTCCAGGGTCTAAGCAGTGGACTGACCTGTTCATGCCCTTTCAGCACCAACTTGGAGCCAAGCCTTGGGAGGGACCAGGAATGAGCTGAGGTCTCGGTTTTACTTCCAGGCTACACGGCAGCCCTTCTGGTGTGAAGTGGGGCGAGGAAAAGGAATTCTGTTTGATCTTTCCTCTACCACTGGATTGGGTGGGGTAGTCATGGTGGGAATTCTACTTTATGTAGTGTGCCGACGGTGGGTTTCCAACTTTTCTAGATTCTTTTAGTTGTGGCATGTGAACTGTTGGCTGAGGCATGTGGGATCTTTAGCTGCAGCACATGGGATCTTTAGTTGAAGCATGTGGGATCTAGTTCCTTGACCAGGGATCAAACCTAGGCCCCTGCATTGGGAGCGAGGCATCTTAACCCCTGGACCAGCAGAGAATTCCCCCTTTTTAGGTTCTTAAAGCTGCAAAGGGCCTAATGTTTCTATCTACTTCCTGAATGTGTCACCTTTATAACGACCCTGGTTAATGGTTGCTATCCTGTGACCTCACGTGTGTGGCGGAGAAGTCACTTAGTTTCTGTAGGGGACCTTGGTGAAGACTGAGCTCTGGGTGGGATGCAGTCCTGGTTCTGCCTCTTACAGGGGCTTCCCAGGTGGTGCTAGTTGTAAAGAACCCTCCTGTCAATGATGTAGAAGATGTGAGAGACAAGGTCTCCATCTCTGGGTTGGGAAGATCCCCTAGAGGAGGAAATGGCAACACACTCCAGAATTGTTTTTTTTTTTTTTTTTCCTTTTTTGGGAGGTCTGGGGAGGGATAGGGGCGGGCAGGCCAATTCTATTGGTCTTTTATTTATCCATTTTCATCCATCTTTGTTCTTTGGCCTATGTGGGCCTCCCATCGCGGTGGCGTCTGTTGTCGCAGAGCGCCGGCTCTGGGCAGATGCACTCCAGAGCTCCGGCTCAGTAATTGGACACATCGGTCCAGCCGCTCCGCGGCACGTGGTATCTTCCCAGGCCAAGGATCGAACCGGCGTCCCTTTCACTGCAAGGCAGTGTCCTTACCCACTGGACCACCAGGGAAGCCCCCCACTCCAGAATTCTTAACCTGAAAATCCCATGGACAGAGGAGCCTGGCAGGCTATAAAGTCCGTAGGGTCACAAAGAGTCAGTCACGAGTGAAGTGGCTTAGCATGCATGCATGTCTCTAACAGGCTGTAACAGACATTGGATGGTTATTTCATCGACTGACTCATGTCTGTAATTGAAATAACAATGCAGCAGCAACAACAACATCCTCATAAAGTTGTTATGAGATTCAAATGAATTAATATCTGAAGTCTTTAAAAGAAGTCTAGCCTCCAGTTGTTTAGTCGCTAAGTCATGTCCTACTCTTTTGTGACCCTATGGACTGTAGCCCGCCAGGTTCCTCTGTCCGTAGGATATTTCCCAGGCAAGAATTCTGGAGTAGGTTTCCATTTCCTTCTCCAGGGGATCTTCCTGACCCAGGGATGAAACCGACGTCTCCTGCATTGGCAGGCGGGTTCTTTACCATCTGAGCCACCTGAAAAGCTTGTAACTCAGAGCTTAAAGTAACAGAAGAGATGGATACTTTTCCAAACAAGAGGCCGTTGAGGGGCATGTAGGCTCTGCCCCTGGGAGGGCCCCACAGGGTCCGGCTCAGCTACAGGGTACATAGCAAAGGTGGTGTCTCTTACCACAGATCATGATGTATGACAAGGTGAAGCCCTGGGTGGCTGACAGCACGGCTACTTTTGGACATGAGAAAACCTAATGGAAGCTCGCAGACCTGAACGGCCTTGCCCTGAGAGGTCAAATATGGCCTCTGGGAATGGGGAGGACTTTGGGGAATGGATTTCAGAAGGACTGCAGCCTCCGATACGCCTTCACATTGGTTATGAGGAGACGCACTCAGTGCAGAGTTTCTCCAGGGCAGCCTTCACGCCTCCGCTTCTCAGACTCGAGATGAAAGGATTTAACACTGGGCTCGCCGGCGTGTACATCACAGTGATCGCAGCATCCTTCAGGCTGGCTGCCTAACTTCTAGCTCCTTCTAAAAGCACTCAAAACCCTTTCTCCCCCTACCATGTTTTATGCTTTTGGTTCTAGTGTACATTTCAGAGCTCCGGCAGTAATTGGACAGAGGAGCCCCTGAACCGGCGTCCCTTTCACTGCAAGGCAGTGTCCTTACCCACTGGACCACCAGGGAAGCCCCCCACTCCAGAATTCTTAACCTGAAAATCCCATGGACAGAGGAGCCTGGCAGGCTATAAAGTCCGTAGGGTCACAAAGAGTCAGTCACGAGTGAAGTGGCTTAGCATGCATGCATGTCTCTAACAGGCTGTAACAGACATTGGATGGTTATTTCATCGACTGACTCATGTCTGTAATTGAAATAACAATGCAGCAGCAACAACAACATCCTCATAAAGTTGTTATGAGATTCAAATGAATTAATATCTGAAGTCTTTAAAACGAAGTCTAGCCTCAAGTTGTTTAGTCGCTAAGTCATGTCCTACTCTTTTGTGACCCTATGGACTGTAGCCCGCCAGGTTCCTCTGTCCGTAGGATATTTCCCAGGCAAGAATTCTGGAGTAGGTTTCCATTTCCTTCACCAGGGGATCTTCCTGACCCAGGGATGAAACCGACGTCTCCTGCATTGGCAGGCGGGTTCTTTACCATCTGAGCCACCTGAAAAGCTTGTAACTCAGACCTTAAAGTAACAGAAGAGATGGATACTTTTCCAAACAAGAGGCCGTTGAGGGGCATGTAGGCTCTGCCCCTGGGAGGGCCCCACAGGGTCCGGCTCAGCTACAGGGGTACAGAGCAAAAGGTGGTGTCTCTTACCACAGATCATGATGTATGACAAGGTGAAGCCCTGGGTGGCTGACAGCACGGCTACTTTTGGACATGAGAAAACCTAATGGAAGCTCGCAGACCTGAACGGCCTTGCCCTGAGAGGTCAAATATGGCCTCTGGGAATGGGGAGGACTTTGGGGAATGGATTTCAGAAGGACTGCAGCCTCCGATACGCCTTCACATTGGTTATGAGGAGACGCACTCAGTGCAGAGTTTCTCCAGGGCAGCCTTCACGCCTCCGCTTCTCAGACTCGAGATGAAAGGATTTAACACTGGGCTCGCCGGCGTGTACATCACAGTGATCGCAGCATCCTTCAGGCTGGCTGCCTAACTTCTAGCTCCTTCTAAAAGCACTCAAAACCCTTTCTCCCCCTACCATGTTTTATGCTTTTTGGTGTCATAGTGTACATTTCAAAAATGTGTGCCTCACTTTAATGATTTTAGATTCAGATGATTTTACTGCCTTTGTCTTTAAACCCTCCTACTAACTATAGGTGATTGGCCCACTATTGTGTGTTTGCGTTTACTGATGAGATTGTTTCGTTCATAATTTTCTTGTTTCTAGTTACATGTTTTCTTTGAGATTTAAAGCAGCTCCTTTAACATTTCTTGTATGGCTGGTTTAATGATACCTCAATGAAGTCCTTTAGATTCTGCTTGTCTGAGAAGTCTTTATCCACTTTGAATTATGACCCTCCCCTGGAGGAGGAACTGGCAATCTATTCCAGTATTCTTGCCTGGAGAATTCCATGGACAGAGGAGCCTGGCAGACTACATAGGGTCTCACAGTGTGGGATATGATTGAAGCGACTTAGCATGCACATAACACTGTATAGTGAATTGTGTTAGTGAGTACCTATGTTAAGTTCATTGGATTTGCAAAAAATTTGACAAATGAAAGCACTCTTGGAATGGAGGTCATTTGTAAGTTTTTATGTGAGTTCCTCGTACATAACCAGTTGTTTCTTACTGCTTTTAAGATTCTATCTTTAACATCTGACATTTCAGTTACAATGTGCCATAGTGTGGGTCTCTTTGGTCATCTTGTTTGGGACATTCTGTGTTTCCTGGACTTGGATGTCTGTCTCCTTCACCAGGTTAGGGAAGGTTTTTACTTATTTTTTGCTGCTTGTGGTCTTTGTTGCTGCACGCGGGGTTTCTCTAGTTGAGGTGGACAGGAACTCCTCTCTAGTTGCATTGGGAGGGCTTCTCATTGCTGTGGCTTCTCTTGTTGTGGCGTGTGGGCCCTAGAGCATTGCAGACGTCAGTAGTTGTGGTACTCGGGCTTAGTTGCCCAGCAGCATGTGGAATCTTTCCAGACCAGGGGCTGAACCCACGTTCCCAGCATTGGCAGGTGGATTCTTATCCACTGGACCACCAGGGAAGTCCCGAGGGGAGTTTTTAGTCAGCCCAAGAGATAGGCAGTTATAACTTTACTGAAAGAAAGACCCAGTGCTGCTAGACCATGTCCTTCCCACCTTTCAGCTGTGCCCCGAGGGGATGTGAAGGGCATGAGACAATTACCAAGCTTCAGGCTCTTCTAGGACCCCTGAGAATACTCACACTGAGACTTCCTGGGGAAATATATAATAGCACAAGTGCCCTTATAGCCCAGGGCTGAGAACCCTAGGGTTACTCCAGATGTCCCGATGTTAACGAACAGAAGCCCCATGGTCGGCAGCCTTGCAGCAGAGGCAGGCCACGTGGACACGAGCCTGTTATGATGTTCATTGCTGCACACGGGAGCAGCTTCTAAGTACTTGCACACAGACTTTTCATGTTAACTTCCAGTGATGCTAAGCATCGAAGAAGAGGCAGTAGGTCATCAGTGATGAATACAGGCAGGAAGATCAGCTCCACAGCTGCGGTGGAACACAGCCCCAGTGCAGCCTGCGTGCACAACGGCAGCCACGGATCCTGCTGTCCTACTGCAGGGAGGGCTGTGAAGGTAAGCAGAGCACACTCTCCATGTCTGAAATGTCGGGTCAAGAGCGAGGAAAAAACCTAGGTGTTTGTTAATAAAAACAAAATCTTGACACTTTCACGGTTTGGGAAGAAAGATGATGTAAGCCTCAAAGTCTTTCCCATCAGAAGACGAGAGATTCTGTAGGATTTATGGGAGCTGCCAGAAATGCGGGGCACGGAAAGTAGCTGATGGGAAAGCCAGGTGAAGGAGTTTCCCTGCAGGCTGGTATGCCTTAGTTTGAATCTTCAGTTGCATTGGGAGGGCTTCTCATTGCTGTGGTTTTTCTCTTGTTTTGTGCTGCGGTTTCTCTAGTTGAGGTGGACAGGAACTCCTCTAGTTGCATTGCGAGGTCTTTTCATTGCTGTGGCTTCTCTTGTTGTGGCGTGTGGGCTCTAGAGCATTGCAGACTCAGTAGTTGTGGTCCCCGGGCTTAGTTGCCCAGCAGCATGTGGAATCTTTCCAGACCAGGGGCTGAACCCACGTTCCCAGCATTGGCAGGTGGATTCTTATCCACTGGACCACCAGGGAAGTCCCGAGGGGAGTTTTTAGTCAGCCCAAGAGATAGGCAGTTATAACTTTACTGAAAGAAAGACCCAGTGCTGCTAGACCATGTCCTTCCCACCTTTCAGCTGTGCCCCGAGGGGATGTGAAGGGCATGAGACAATTACTTAGCTTCAGGTTCACCTAGGGCCCATGAGAATACTCACACTGAGGCTTCCTGGGGAAATATATAATAGCACAAGTGCCCTTATAGCCCAGGGCTGAGAACACTAGGGTTACTCCAGATGTCCCGATGTTAACGAACAGAAACCCCAGAGTTGGCAGCCTTGTAGCAGAGGCAGGCCACGTGGACATGAGCCTGTTATGATGTTCATTGCTGCACACGGGAGCAGCTTCTAAGTACTTGCACACAGACTTTTCATGTTAACTTCCAGTGATGCTAAGCATCGAAGAAGAGGCAGTAGGTCATCAGTGATGAATACAGGCAGGAAGATCAGCTCCACAGCTGCGGTGGAACACAGCCCCAGTGCAGCCTGCGTGCACAACGGCAGCCACGGATCCTGCTGTC
The DNA here is from genome assembly GCA_022376925.1 of Tragulus kanchil. Classification (NCBI taxonomy): domain Eukaryota; kingdom Metazoa; phylum Chordata; class Mammalia; order Artiodactyla; family Tragulidae; genus Tragulus; species Tragulus kanchil. The sequence goes on from JAIOJX010000027.1 coordinate 67,806,127, forward strand.
CTACTGCAGGGAGGGCTGTGAAGGTAAGCAGAGCACACTCTCCATGTCTGAAATGTCGGGTCAAGAGCGAGGAAAAAACCTAGGTGTTTGTTAATAAAAACAAAATCTTGACACTTTCACGGTTTGGGAAGAAAGATGATGTAAGCCTCAAAGTCTTTCCCATCAGAAGACGAGAGATTCTGTAGGATTTATGGGAGCTGCCAGAAATGCGGGGCACGGAAAGTAGCTGATGGGAAAGCCAGGTGAAGGAGTTTCCCTGCAGGCTGGTATGCCCAGAAGGGTTCCACAGAGAGAGCAGGGCGTTTTTTTATTTTTAGAATTTTATTTATTTTGGGCTCTGCTGGTCTTCATTGCTGCTTGGGCTTTTCCCTAAATTGCAGCAAGTGGGGGTCACTCTCGAGGTGTGGTGCTTGGGCTTCTCACTGTGGTGGCTTTTCTGGCTGCAGAGCACCAGCTCTAGGGTGATTGGACTGCAACAGTCACTGCCCTCGGGCTCCGTAGTTGCAGTTCCCAGGCTCTAGAGCATAGGCTCTGTACTGGTGGCACACGGGCTTAGGGGCTCCTTGGCATGGGGGATCTTCTCAAATCTGGGGTAGAACCTATGGCTCCTTCTTAAGCACTGAGTCACCGGGAAGCCAGCGAAGCCGGGCAGGGGAATTTAGAACCAGCCTCCCCCTACCAGACAGTATGGTCTGTGATGAGTAATGCTGCTATGAACATTTGTATTTATGTTTTTGTGAGATGTTTGTTTTAATTTCTCTTGGGTATTGTCCAGCTGAGCCTGTGCAAGGGGAAATAGATTTAATTTCAGAAGTATATTAAAAAGCTCATTTAGTAAACCCAGCTAAGATACAATCTCCAACCTAGTCTTTTAAAGTAACAAAGGTGATTTTTTTCCCTTCCATCTGACTGACCGACGCCATTTCTAACCCTCGCTTGGTTTCACACATGGGAAGGGAATGGAATTTTCATGTACTGGACCTACTCAAGTACTAACATCACTTCCTGCTCACCTAGTTTTAGTGGCTCTTTATAACATACAGAATTAAGCTTCAGATCCTTTACTTTTCATCCAGATATTTCCAGATTTGGCCCTCCGTTCCCTTTCCAGCTTCATCTCAGCCTGCAATCCCTCCTCCAACTCACGCTCCCAGCTGCAGCTCCCCAGCCAGCCGGCAAGATCCAGAAGCGCATTTATTTATAGCCCAGAAAGCCTTCCTTTTCTGCCTCAGTCTGCTTTGTATCAGAAGTGTGCGTGTGTGTGTTTGTGGTCTGTATACACTCAACCACATTTTGAGATTTTCGGGATTTAGGATTATGATTTCTTCTTTGTCATTATAGACAATTTGAGTTATCCTACATATTGTTACTTAATAGTTGTTGGTGGTTTCTGATAGAATAGATAATAGGGCCGCCCTGATGGCTCGGTGGTAAACAGCCCGCCTGCCAGTGTCAGTGATTCCTGGGTTGGGAAGATCCCCTGGAGGAGGCAATGGCAACCCACTCTAGTATTCTTGCCTGGAGAATCCCATGGAGAAAAGAGCCTGGCGGGCTACAGTCCACGGTATCACAAAGAATCAGACACAACTGAGCAGCTGAACGCACACCCACTAGAAGAGACGATAGATTCTGTGTCTTCAGAATGTTGACTTTTGGAGACGATAGATGAGGCCGGGTGAAGGCTGCTGTCTGAGGGTGATTTGAAGGCAGCTGAACAGGGAGAGAGCCCTGGATCAAGATGTTATAGGATTTTAAAATAGGCAGTTATATCTATCCTCTTACATTGAAATTTCTCTGAGGTTAAGGATTATTGTTGTCTTATTTGTCTAGCACTCTACCAGGGCCAGAGTTAGTACCTAATATGCGTGGAATGAATGAATGAAGGGTTCTAGACTTTTCTGAGAGTACAGCTGAAGAAAGAAACTACAAGTAAAGAAATTTGGGACAGAAAAGACCGTAGAGACATGACCAAGAAATCTAGTTTAATTCCCTTAAATTGTGTCTCCTGCGGTTCCTAGCATATTGTACCTAGGAGGTTTCAGTAAAAATGTATAGCGCACATAGTATGTGATTAGAAGAAGTAAATTAAGATCATTCTTGTTTTTCTTCTGTAGAGTTAACAGACTGGTTCACTCCTCGATCATGTAGGGTGAAATACATTTAGCGAGGGATGGGTCTCATCCGGTGTCTTCCTCTGATTCTTGTTTTCTTCTGTCAGTGATGGTCTGCCCCCAGCCCAACCCCAAGCTCCCAGCTGCAGCTCCCCAGCCAGCCGGCAAGATCCAGAAGCGCATTTATTTATAGCCCAGAAAGCCTTCCTTTTCTGCCTCAGTCTGCTTTGTATCAGAAGTGTGCGTGTGTGTGTTTGTGGTCTGTATACACTCAACCACATTTTGAGATTTTCGGGATTTAGGATTATGATTTCTTCTTTGTCATTATAGACAATTTGAGTTATCCTACATATTGTTACTTAATAGTTGTTGGTGGTTTCTGATAGAATAGATAATAGGGCTGCCCTGATGGCTCGGTGGTAAACAGCCCGCCTGCCAGTGTCAGTGATTCCTGGGTTGGGAAGATCCCCTGGAGGAGGCAATGGCAACCCACTCTAGTATTCTTGCCTGGAGAATCCCATGGAGAAAAGAGCCTGGCGGGCTACAGTCCACGGTATCGCAAAGAATCAGACACAACTGAGCAGCTGAACGCACACCCACTAGAAGAGACGATAGATTCTGTGTCTTCAGAATGTTGACTTTTGGAGACGATAGATGAGGCCGGGTGAAGGCTGCTGTCTGAGGGTGATTTGAAGGCGGCTGAACAGGGAGAGAGTACTGGATCAATATGTTATAGGATTTTAAAATAGGCAGTTATGTCTATCCTCTTAAATTGAAATTTCTCTGAGGTTAAGGATTATCATTGTCTTATTTGTCTAGCACTCTACCAGGGCCAGAGTTAGTACCTAATATGCGTGGAATGAATGAATGAAGGGTTCTAGACTTTTCTGAGAGTACAGCTGAAGAAAGAAGCTACAAGTAAAGAAATTTGGGACAGAAAAGACCGTAGAGACATGACCAAGAAATCTAGTTTAATTCCCTTAAATTGTGTCTCCTGCGGTTCCTAGCATATTGTACCTAGGAGGTTTCAGTAAAAATGTATAGCGCACATAGTATGTGATCGGAAGAAGTAAATTAAGATCATTCTTGTTTTTCTTCTGTAGAGTTAACAGACTGGTTCACTCCTCGATCATGTAGGGTGAAATACATTTAGCGAGGGCCGATGGGTCTCATCCGGGGTGTCTTCCTCTGACTCTGGGCTCATGGGAGGAGGAAACGAGAGCAGTGTCTCTGAGTTCCTCCTCTGGGGTCTCTCGGAGCGGCCAGAGCAGCAGCGTATGCTCTTTGTCCTGTTCCTGTGTATGTACGTGGTCACGGTGGCCGGGAACCTGCTCATCATCCTGGCCATCGGCACGGACACGCGTCTCCACACGCCCATGTACTTCTTCCTTGCCAGCCTGTCCTGTGCGGACATTCTTTTCACCTCCACCACTGTCCCCAAGGCCCTGGCGAACATCCAGACCCAGAGCAGGTCCATTTCTTATGCAGCGTGCCTGGCTCAGCTCTACTTTTTCTTGACCTTTGGGGACATGGACATCTTTCTCCTGGCTGTGATGGCCTACGATCGCTATGTGGCCATCTGCCGCCCTCTGCGCTACACCGTGGTGATGAGCCGCCAGCGCTGCGTCCTCCTGGTGACTGCCTGCGGGACCCTCACGAGTCTGGTTGCCGTGACGCACACATCCTTCATAGTCCAGCTTTCCTTCTGCTCGAAGAAGGTCATTCCTGACTTCTTCTGTGATCTGGGACCCCTGATGAAGGTGTCTTGCTCGGACACTCAGGTCAATGAGCTTGTGCTTCTCTTCTTGGGGGGAGCAGTCATTCTGATCCCCTTTGGGCTCATTCTGGTCTCTTACATCCGCATTGTTTCAGCCATCCTCAGGGTGCCCTCGGCTCAAGGAAGGTACAAGGCCTTCTCTACATGTGGATCCCACCTTGCTGTTGTTGCCTTGTTCTTTGGGACTGTGATCAGGGCTTATCTGTGCCCCTCCTCCTCTTCCTCCAGCTCAATAGAAGAGGCTACGGCTGCTGCCGTGATGTACACCGTGGTGACGCCCCTGCTAAACCCCTTCATCTACAGCCTGAGGAACAAGGACATGAAGGCGGCCCTGGGGAGACTTCTCAGGGGCAGAGGCTCCTTTCCTTGGGGCCAGTGACTTTGCAGAGAAACTGCCATTGTCCCCCCATCTGTCCCCCATCCTGTAGAGTTAACAGACTGGTTCACTCCTCGATCATGTAGGGTGAAATACATTTAGCGAGGGCCGATGGGTCTCATCCGGGGTGTCTTCCTCTGACTCTGGGCTCATGGGAGGAGGAAACGAGAGCAGTGTCTCTGAGTTCCTCCTCTGGGGTCTCTCGGAGCGGCCAGAGCAGCAGCGTATGCTCTTTGTCCTGTTCCTGTGTATGTACGTGGTCACGGTGGCCGGGAACCTGCTCATCATCCTGGCCATCGGCACGGACACGCGTCTCCACACGCCCATGTACTTCTTCCTTGCCAGCCTGTCCTGTGCGGACATTCTTTTCACCTCCACCACTGTCCCCAAGGCCCTGGCGAACATCCAGACCCAGAGCAGGTCCATTTCTTATGCAGCGTGCCTGGCTCAGCTCTACTTTTTCTTGACCTTTGGGGACATGGACATCTTTCTCCTGGCTGTGATGGCCTACGATCGCTATGTGGCCATCTGCCGCCCTCTGCGCTACACCGTGGTGATGAGCCGCCAGCGCTGCGTCCTCCTGGTGACTGCCTGCGGGACCCTCACGAGTCTGGTTGCCGTGACGCACACATCCTTCATAGTCCAGCTTTCCTTCTGCTCGAAGAAGGTCATTCCTGACTTCTTCTGTGATCTGGGACCCCTGATGAAGGTGTCTTGCTCGGACACTCAGGTCAATGAGCTTGTGCTTCTCTTCTTGGGGGGAGCAGTCATTCTGATCCCCTTTGGGCTCATTCTGGTCTCTTACATCCGCATTGTTTCAGCCATCCTCAGGGTGCCCTCGGCTCAAGGAAGGTACAAGGCCTTCTCTACATGTGGATCCCACCTTGCTGTTGTTGCCTTGTTCTTTGGGACTGTGATCAGGGCTTATCTGTGCCCCTCCTCCTCTTCCTCCAGCTCAATAGAAGAGGCTACGGCTGCTGCCGTGATGTACACCGTGGTGACGCCCCTGCTAAACCCCTTCATCTACAGCCTGAGGAACAAGGACATGAAGGCGGCCCTGGGGAGACTTCTCAGGGGCAGAGGCTCCTTTCCTTGGGGCCAGTGACTTTGCAGAGAAACTGCCATTGTCCCCCATCCCTCAGTGAGGACTGTCACTGAAATTTCTACCTCAAGTGTCTCATTTCTGAATCCCACTTATGTACCTTCCTGCCCCTACCCTCCACAGCCTATCCACCATGAGTTTGATATTATTCAAGAAAATCAAGACTTTTTCACCTTTCTTTAAAGTTTTATCATGAGTTGCTTATTTTTCCACTTATTTTACTTAAAAAAATAACTTTTCACAGAAGGGAATGTCTTTTGCAATGTTCATCCTTCTAAAAGTCTGTGTTGCCTCCTATGCTGATTTCTCAAAAGTTGACCATTCACTTTGCTGTGCAGCAGAAACTAACACAACACTGTAAAGCAATTATACTCCAATAAAATTGATCAATGAGGTCATGGAAAGTAGTTCATGGTCCACATATTAGCAAGTAAGGTCCATATTGAGTGGCAAAGAGTTTACAACTTTCAGGGAACAGGTACATTTTTTCCTATAGAAAGAGGAAATTATGTAAACGTTACATGAAGGTTATGAACCCAAACTCCTTGCAACCATTAAGATGTAAACAAGCTTGTGGACAGTTTATAATGAGAAGATAAAGGAATCGCATGTCCTCACGAGAGAACACTATTCAAGTTCTTTCTGTTGCAATGTGTGTCCCCTAGTCTCAACCAAAAGAGATGAGCTTCAAAGATGACTGGATCTTATGGTTTTTCTTTCTGCAGTGTAAAATTGGCAGCTCCAGACAGTAATCAAGAGTGAATATAGAAGCATCGTCTAAAATCATGGCCATGGAATGAATTTACCATGGAGTTTCATGAGGAAAGTGAGTCCTGGGTGGTGCCTAGGAGTCCTGGATCCTAGTATAACCTATGTGCCTCCACTTCCTTTGTATAAGTCTAGTCTTGCCTGTGAAATGAAATTGATATTTTCCCTGGCTACTTAACTAGGCTTCTGTAGGCAAAATGAGAATGGTTTGGCTGTTACAAGGGAGAAGCTCTGAATAATAGTAGCTGTTTAAACATTGAGGGGACTTCCCTGGTAGCTCAGTGGTGAAGGGTTTGCCTGCCAATTGATTCGATCCCTGATCTGGGATTATCCCACATGCTGCAGAGCAGCCAAGCCCATGAGCCACAGCTGTTGAGCCTGTGCTCTAGAGCCTCAGGCCTTGACTCTAGTGCCCATGTGCCACAACTACTGAAGTCCGTGTGCCCTAGAGCTTGAGTTCCACAACAAGAGAAGTCACCTCAACCAAAAATCTGCTCACCTAGACTAGAGAGTAGACCCCACTCCCTGCAACTAGCGAAGAGCCTACGAGAGCAGTGAAAACCCAGAAGAGCCAAAAATAAAAAAATAAATAAAATTTAAAAAATTCTAAAAATTGAGCATTTCTTTTCTTCTCATGATCAAATAAGCAGCCTCATGATATGTTGACTACATAATCATTAAAGATCCAGGCCACCTTTCTTGGTTCTCTGCCAACCTTACAGAATGGTTCCAAGGATTCCCTGGTTAAGAGTTTGCACTCCCATGCAAGGGGCCTAGGTTCAGTCCCTGGGCAGGGAGCTAGATCCTACATGTCTCAATGAAAAGGTCCAGCATGCCACAACTAAGACCCAGTGCAATCAAGTAAATAGAATGTCTTTTAAGAAAGAATGATTCCTTATTATGATCCAAGATGACTGTTAAACTTCTGCCAGTATGTCTTGATTTCAACCAGTAGGAAAGTGAAAAGATCACCTGGAGAGTATGTCTCTTCCTTTATGTCCCGTTGTCCAGAACTTGATCACATGGCCTCAACTGGCTGCAGTTGAGCCTGGGAAGTGTATTCATTGTACTTGGTGCCCATATGCCGGGCTAATACTATGTTAGTATGGAAGAAGCCAAAACCTTGTATCAGGGGAAAACCAGCTTGCTCTGCTATAGTGGGGTGCCATGATGGTGATTAAAAACCCTGTTAGCGTGAAGAACTGACAAAAATGGGGGAGCACTCATTTGACTACTGTCTAAATCCTTAAGTCTTTTGAAACACAAGCCAAGATGTCTTCTTCCTAGTGATCATAGAACTTTCTTCATGGAGTGGCAGGAATGAGAATGGCTGATAATTGTGTGGTATCTGAGACATTCTTCTCTTATCAGGAAAGAACTACAGTTGAAAACAAATGATCTAAGAAGCTAAACTAATGCACAGGAAAGAGAGCAACAAGAGTAATCCTAAGGGAACGAGGAAGAGGAAAAAGGATGATGGAAGAAATCAGTAAGATAAAGAACTGCAGAACAGTATTCAGCAAACTAAAAAACTAGTCTCTGGAAAGATTGATAAAATAAACAAATTTCTAGCAAGAGTGACCAAGAAAGGAGAGGATAATACTGTGGACATTATTCCAATAAGTTACATAAAGTGGGTCAATTCTCAAAAGAAAGATATAGCTGAACTTCAATCCTATTAAAGAAATTTGTGTTTGTAGCTAAAACATTCTAATGAAGAACATCCAGGCTCAAAAGGTTTTCTTGGAGCATGAAAATATTTAGGGGGAACATCCCTGGTGGTCCAGTGGCTTAGACTCCACACTCCCAATGCAGAGGGTCCAGGTTCGATCCCTGCTCAGGGAACTAGATCCCACATATTGCAAGTAAGGCTTCTTATGCCACAATGAAGACCCTGCATAGCCAAATACATACATATAGTTTTTTAAATATTTAAGGAGTTAATAATACAATTTCTATACAATGTTCTAGAAATAGAAAAAGAGAGAGAACATTTTACAGCTGAATTTATGAGACAAACGTTATATTGAAACCAAATCAGACAAAGCTACTTTTTTTTTTTTTTAATTTTGGGCACTTTTATTGGTCCTTCATTTTTTAATTTATTTTCATCCATCTTAACTCTTTGGCCTGTGTGGGCCTCCCATCCCATGCCCTCCTCCAGGGGATCTTCCTGACCCAGGGATTAAACTGAGTCTCTCCTGTCTCCAGCATTGGCAGGTGGGTTCTTTACCACTAGTGTCACCTGGGAAGCCTGTCCAATACTAAAGATTAATCCAAGCAACGTGAGCCCCAAAACAGACACTACTATGAGGATAATAGCATGTCTCATCCCATTGTTATAAGATTTCTAAGATCAGAAATTTAATGTCCACACAGAAGAAAGTGACTTGTTGGAGGAGAATATTAAGGCTGGATTTTCAAGTGTATTTTGATTGATAAGTGCAGTCTCCAAATTATCTCACTTTGGATGTGAGAAGATTCTCTTGCTGAAGAGTTTCCCCAGGGCAGCCTTCATGTCCCGGTTCCGCAGGCTGTAGATGAAAGGATTTAACAGTGGGGTCACTGCGATGTACATCACAGTGATCACAGTGTCCTTTAGGCTGTAACTAGTCAGAGGGCGGAAATGCGTGCCCATGACTGTCCCATAAAACAGAGAAACCACCGTGAGGTGGGAACCACAGGTGGAGAAGGCTTTGAGCACTCCTTTGGTGGATGGGACCTGTAAGACCGTGGAAAAGACAAAAACATAAGAGATGATGATGAATAGTAATGGCACGGAGAATACAGTAGCCCCCAGGTACATCACCTTCACATTAAAGTTGATGTCCGAGCAGGACAGCTGCAGCAAAGAGGCAATGTCACAGTAGAAGTTGGCCACTTCCTGGTTTCCACAGAAGGACAGAGTAGCTGTGAGCAGAGTGTGGGGCAAGGCATTGGCACTTCCAACCAACCAAGACCCAATGACCAGCAGGACACAGGTCCGTGGGCTCATAACTGTTGTGTAATGAAGTGGGCGGGTGATGGCCACAGCCCGATCATAGGCCATAGCAGCCAGGATATAGCTGTCTGTGTTACCCAAGGCTAACGTGAAACACATCTGTGTGAGGCATCCTCCAAAGGAGATGGTTTTGGTGCCCAGGAGGTGGTTGGTGAGTGCCTTAGGGATGGTTATTGAGGGGCAGAAGATGTCAACCAAGGAGAGGTTGGCAAGGAAAAAATACATGGGGTTGTGCAGGTGAATGTCCGAGTAAATGGCCAAGATGATGAGCAGGTTTCCGATGAGTGTGATGGGGTAAATGAACAGGAAAAGTAAGACGAAAAAGTCTTCCAGTTTCTGTTGGCCACTAAATCCCAGGAGGATGAAAGTGAAGGTAGAGGACTGGTTGTCTTCTGTCATGGATCTTCAGCAGGAAATAGGAGAGGCATCCACAATTTGATAGTGAAGTTTCTGTGCGTACTGTTCTTTTCAAGCTACCACTTTTGACTTCTGTAGTTGCTGTTTCAATGCCTGGGTTTACCAAATCCAGAGACAGGCAGTTCGCTGTGGAAAAAGCAAACCTTATTTGTTGGTGGGACTAGCTGATGATTAGCCCTGGACACTCATTCTAAGAAGTGAGTAGTCTGTGAATCACAAGTGCCCCTCCTTCCCAACCCCCACACCATCACCCAAACACCTAGGATTTAATCATTTAACAAGCACTTAAAGTCCTTATTTGATGTTCTAGAGACTTTGTTAGATCTTGAGGCAAAATCATAAATGTGGTAAAAGCACAACTTATCCATTTTTCTTCACATATGCCAAAGACTGCTTCAAGGACCTTAGAAGGTAACGGAGAAGCCAGAATCATATGCTAATCTCATTGCCTATGAAGAGCAAAGGATGGCAGTTTGGAGCATTTGAGAAAGCACTCCAGTGCAAAGGATGTTAGTACAAGAAGCACGCTGAAGACGGTCTGGAGGGGTGGGAGGCGGGGAATATACATATGACTAATCTGAGAACATGTATATCTGTAAACAACAAAACGCTGTAAAAGTTAAAAGTAAAATAAAAGTTTAAAAAAAAAAGCAACACCCTGAACAATTAGGAAGTGTTCCACTAACTAAATGCAGAATGAGCCCAGAGTTCAGAGTGGAGCAGGTGCCTGCACTGGCATCGGAAGATTGCAGATCACAGAGACCATGTGGTCATAGCAAAATGAGATCAGTGACTTTATTTCTTGGGTATCTCATCTTACAGTACATATTCACCTTTGATATGTTTCATCTATATTTCGAACTCTTACATATGTGCGATCATAGTGTTTTTCTCTTTGACATTCCTTACCTTTTAAAAATTATCTCCTTTGGTGACTCATCCAATTTCATGCTTCGTAGTAATGGATAGAAAGAATAAAGTGGATAGAATTCACATAGTTGTTTTCATGGGAAAGTCTCAGAACTTGTAGATGAACTAAAAGATTTAGGCAAGTTAGTTACATAGAAAGCAGTATTAAAATATCAACATTGTCTTATGCTTACATGATACGAAGTCCACAATTATAATTTTAAGAAAATATTCTCATTCACAATAGCAAGAGAAATTTTAAGAAATATAAAAATAATTCTTTAAAAAAGAGGAGATCCAGATTGGTTGAAAAAAATCAAACCTTTACCAACCAACAAGAGACAAATGCTAAAGAAATAGGGAGATAAATATTATTAAGAGAAGTTTCAATGTTCAGTGTTAGTAATGGAAATTTCATTGGAAATGTCAGTGTACCTCCAGTTAATTTATGAGTGTGTTGCCACCCCGATCAAAATACCACAGGTTTCCTTAAAAGGTGCTACTTTACTCCACTGATCTGAAAATTTGTGTAGTCTCAGAAGAGCCAAGGGATCTAAGAGAGGTTGAGGCATGAGAATAAGGAGAAAGAAACTGACCTGTCAGGTATCCCAGTGATTTACTCTGGTAATTCAAACAGTGGCATGAAACTGACATAGCAGCAGATAAACAGATCCAGGTAACACATTAGAGAGCTTAGAAACAGACCCAACGTTTATTAGAGATTGATACATGACATAGCTGGTTTCATACTAGGCAGGAAGAGGATAGACTGCGTATTTGGTGAAAGAGAGCCAGGACAATTGGATATCTGTAAGACATGGGCACTTTGCTATATTTAAAATAGGTAAGCAACAAGGATAGCACAGGGCACTCTGCTCAGTGTTATCAAACAACCTAAATGGGCAAAGAATTTTAAAAAGAATAGACCAGTATGTCCCTATAACAGAATTACCTTGGTGTACACCTGAAACTACACCACATTGTTAATCAGGTATACTCCAATAAATATTTAAAAAGTTGTTTCCTGAAGAAAGAGAACAAACAGAAAAATAATTTTAATGGAGTAGTTGTGAAAAGCAAAGTTCAGAGAGTGTAGAGAGGGATTACGATATCAGGCTTCCACCACACTATTTCTCCTTGTGCTGGCTGGATGGAAATGTCCGGGAGGCTGAATGGCTGATAGAGTCATGTGGTGGGATGAGCCTGTTTCCTTAGAACCGTCGTCCACCGAGGACAGCTGCTGGGACTGTTACATAAGAAAACGCACTTTATACTGTTTAAACCGTTAGATTTGTCATGTGCTTGTCACTATCGTCCAGAATAGCCCAAGACACTCACGGACTTTTCTAAAAGGACTTCTAATCCATGATTGCTTCCATTTGGAATAAATTCATCCACCTATTCTGTGAGTCTCTTGTAGTACACGTTGGGTTTCTAGGACACACAGAGGCCCTGAGAATGCAGATAAGGTTACCTTCGTCCTGAATAGGATGGACTTTTTCATCTCTGCCTCTAAGTGAATTTGATTTTCTGTCTCGAATGCCTGTCCCTATATTCACATGAAAGACATTTGAGAAAGAAAATCAGATTCACTTAGGGGCAGAGATGAAAAAACACCCATGGGGCTGCAGAAGAGTCAGACACGACTTAGCGACGACACAAGAAAACACGGGTATCCCACCTTTTGCACCGAGAACCTTAAACCCTTAAGGAAATAGTCTTTGAATAGTTCCCCCAGTGCATCATTCCCATATACCTACGTCCATCCTGCTCTTTCTCTTCAAAAACTTAGAAGGAAAGTGTAAATGAATCCATATATCCACACCCTTATTCTCTTCAATTTCCTCAGCTATGTAACGGCCCACCATTCTTTCAGCTATGATATTTCTCAATGTCTACCTTGACACCAGCTCTTTCCCATTAATTGGTAAATATCGCATCCTCTTTAGTCATTCAGTGAATGTTTCTGAGTCTTGTAACTCTTTCCACCCGCTATCCCATTTTAAACCTCTCTTCTTCCTTTCTCAGGCAGGCTTCTTTGTAGGGATGTCTGCTTCCTGGATCAGAAGTACCTTCTTAACCTGTCTGTGATGGTGTCTGTCTCTTTAAATCACTCACTGTCTTCCGTCACCTAACAGAGGAAGTCCAAATGTAATTTCATGGAAAACACACAAGGACAGAGAATCCATACAATGGAAAAATACATGAGGCAGAAATGGATTCTCTCTCTCTCTCTCTTTTTTTTTTTTGACTGTGTTGGGTGTTCGTCGCAGTGTGTGGGCTCTAGAGCGCACCAGCTTAGTGGCCCCGTGGCATGTGGTGTCTTGGTTCTCCAACCAGAGATCGAACCTCTGCATTGGAAGGCAGATTCTTAACCTCTGGACCACAAGGGAAGTTCCAAATTATGTATCTTTATTAGGGATACAGGATACAGTGGGAAAAACAGTCTGGAAACGTTTAGGGTTACATGTGGGAGTGCAAGCTGGGTGGGAGCTTCTCTCTAAGACAACGGCCTTATATAAGTGTGTGTGTACACACACACACACACACACACACACACTCACATGATAAAACTTCAGGAGTTACGGAGCACTCAGACCTGAGAAAACCAAATCAGAAATACCCCTTCCAGATCCTGTTTTTTTTTTTTTTCTTTTTTTTTCTGATCCTGTTTTTATGGAAGGGAATCCAGACAACATTTAACAGAAGAGGAGAGCTCTCCTCTCTCTGTGTCTTTTACCTGCCCAATCTCTATGTAGGATTTCAGGCAGTTCATTTCACCAGTCTCCTATGTGATAAAATGACAGTTCTCCTTACCTCTTGGAAGTTTAGTGAGAGTTAAAGGAGAGAATGCAGGCAGTGCGGCTGCTGGGTGTGTAGGCCTTGCTGTGCCCATCACAGAGTGTCTTCTCCAGTATCTGCAGCTCCCACCGGGGGAATCAGCTCAGATGCTGCCCAAAAGGGTCCTGGTCCCGGGGCCTTCGCTTCTCTTCCATGATTGGGAAGCTGGCAGCAGCTGGTTTAGCACGGTTAATGTTTGTTCTGGGGGGCAAGCGTGCCGGAGAAAGTACTAGTCATAAGACTAGAGATCGAGTTTTTAGCCCCCTGTCTAAAGGAGACAGGGATGGTTTGGAAAGAAGAAACACAGTTTCCCAGCCTTAGAGCAGCCAAGGTGGAAGGATCTGTCCTGCGTGGAGCCCCCCGTGAGGGCTCTGGCTCCACAGAAGCAGAGTGTGGTAGAGCATAGGGAACGCTGGGACTGATTCACCTGGCAGTAAAGTCCTGAAACAGGACTCCTGCGGGTCCTCATTTAGGCCAAAGTCGGATCCATTGGTGGGGGATGTTAGGTATGTCCCGAGGGGACAGAGCGGCCCTCAAGGATAATTGTTCTAGAGTTCTCCTTGAAGGTGGGATGAGCTAGTCGGTTTCCCAGGGAGTGTGTCTCCAGGGTCCAAGCAGTGGGCTGACCTGTTCATGCCCTTTCAGCACCAACTTGGAGCCACGCCTTGGGAGGGACCAGGAATGAGCTGAGGTCTTGGTTTTACTTCCAGGCTACATGGCAGCCCTTCTGGTGTGAAGTGGGGCGAGGAAAAGGAATTCTGTTTGATCTTTCCGCTACCACTAGATTGGGCGGGGGTAGTCATGGTGGGAATTCTACTTTATGTAGTGTACTGATGGTGGGTTTCCAACTTTTCTAGATTCTTTTAGTTGTGGCATGTGAACTGTTGGCTGGGGCATGTGGGATCTTTAGCTGCAGCACATGGGATCTTTAGTTGAAGCATGTGGGATCTAGTTCCTTGACCAGGGATCAAACCTAGGCCCCTGCATTGGGAGCGAGGCATCTTAACCCCTGGACCAGCAGAGAATTCCCCTTTTTAGGTTCTTAAAGCTGCAAAGGGCCTAATGTTTCTATCCACTTCCTGAATGTGTCACCTTTATAATGACCCTGGTTAATGGTTGCTATCCTGTGACCTCACGTGGTGGCAGAGAAGTCACTTAGTTTCTGTAGGGGACCTTGGTGAAGACTGAGCTCTGGGTGGGATGCAGTCCTGGTTCTGCCTCTTATGGGGGCTTCCCAGGTGGTGCTAGTTGTAAAGAACCCTCCTGTCAATGATGTAGAAGATGTGAGAGACAAGGGTTCCATCTCTGGGTTGGGAAGATCCCCTAGAGGAGGAAATGGCAACACACTCCAGAATTCTTTTTTTTTTTTTTTCTTATTTTGGGAGGTCTGGGGAGGGAGGGTGACGGGCAGGCCAATTCTATTGGTCTTTCATTTATCCGTTTTCATCCATCTTTGTTCTTTGGCCTATGTGGGCCTCCCATCGCGGTGGCGTCTGTTGTCGCAGAGCGCCGGCTCTGGGCGGATGCACTCCAGAGCTCCGGCTCAGTAATTGGACACATCGGTCCAGCCGCTTCGCGGCACGTGGTATCTTCCCAGGCCAAGGATCGAACCGGCGTCCCTTTCACTGCAAGGCAGTGTCCTTACCCACTGGACCACCAGGGAAGCCCCCCACTCCAGAATTCTTAACCTGAAAATCCCATGGACAGAGGAGCCTGGCAGGCTATAAAGTCCGTAGGGTCACAAAGAGTCAGTCACGACTGAAGTGGCTTAGCATGCATGCATGTCTCTAACAGGCTGTAACAGACATTGGATAGTTATTTCATCGACTGACTCATATCTGTAATTGAAATAACAATGCAGCAGCAGCAACAACATCCTCATAAAGTTGTTATGAGATTCAAATGAATTAATATCTGAAGTCTTTAAAACGAAGTCTAGCCTCAAGTTGTTTAGTCGCTAAGTCATGTCCTACTCTTTTGTGACCCTATGGACTGTAGCCCGCCAGGTTCCTCTGTCCGTAGGATATTTCCCAGGCAAGAATTCTGGAGTAGGTTTCCATTTCCTTCTCCAGGGGATCTTCCTGACCCAGGGATGAAACCGACGTCTCCTGCATTGGCAGGCGGGTTCTTTACCATCTGAGCCACCTGAAAAGCTTGTAACTCAGAGCTTAAAGTAACAGAAGAGATGGATACTTTTCCAAACAAGAGGCCGTTGAGGGGCATGTAGGCTCTGCCCCTGGGAGGGCCCCACAGGGTCCGGCTCAGCTACAGGGGTACAGAGCAAAAGGTGGTGTCTCTTACCACAGATCACGATGTGTGACAAGGTGAAGCCCTGGGTGGCTGACAGCACGGCTACTTTTGGACATGAGAAAACCTAATGGAAGCTCGCAGACCTGAACGGCCTTGCCCTGAGAGGTCAAATATGGCCTCTGGGAATGGGGAGGACTTTGGGGAATGGATTTCAGAAGGACTGCAGCCTCCGATACGCCTTCACATTGGTTATGAGGAGACGCACTCAGTGCAGAGTTTCTCCAGGGCAGCCTTCACGTCTCCGCTTCTCAGACTCGAGATGAAAGGATTTAACACTGGGCTCGCCGGCGTGTACATCACAGTGATCGCAGCATCCTTCAGGCTGGCTGCCTAACTTCTAGCTCCTTCTAAAAGCACTCAAAGCCCTTTCTCCCCCTACCATGTTTTATGCTTTTTGGTGTCATAGTGTACATTTCAAAAATGTGTGCCTCACTTTAATGATTTTAGATTCAGATGATTTTACTGCCTTTGTCTTTAAACCCTCCTACTAACTATAGGTGATTGGCCCACTATTGTGTGTTTGCGTTTACTGATGAGATTGTTTCGTTCATAATTTTCTTGTTTCTAGTTACATGTTTTCTTTGAGATTTAAAGCAGCTCCTTTAACATTTCTTGTATGGCTGGTTTAATGATGCCTCAATGAAGTCCTTTAGATTCTGCTTGTCTGAGAAGTCTTTATCCACTTTGAATTATGACCCTCCCCTGGAGGAGGACCTGGCAGTCTATTCCAGTATTCTTGCCTGGAGAATTCCATGGACAGAGGAGCCTGGCAGACTACATAGGGTCTCACAGTGTGGGATATGATTGAAGCGACTTAGTATGCACATAACACTGTATAGTGAACTGTGTTAGTGAGTACTTACGTTAACTTCGTTGGATTTGCAAAAACATTTGACAAATGAAAGCACTCTTGGAATGGAGGTCATTTGTAAGTTTTTATGTGAGTTCCCTCGTACATAACCAGTTGTTTCTTACTGCTTTTAAGATTCTATCTTTAACGTCTGACATTTCAGTTACAATGTGCCATAGTGTGGGTCTCTTTGGTCATCTTGTTTGGGACATTCTGTGTTTCCTGGACTTGGACGTCTGTCTCCTTCACCAGGTTAGGGAAGGTTTTTACTTATTTTTTGCTGCTCGTGGTCTTTGTTGCTGCACGCGGGGTTTCTCTAGTTGAGGTGGACAGGAACTCCTCTCTAGTTGCATTGGGAGGGCTTCTCATTGCTGTGGCTTCTCTTGTTGTGGCGTGTGGGCCCTAGAGCATTGCAGACTTCAGTAGTTGTGGTACCCGGGCTTAGTTGCCCAGCAGCATGTGGAATCTTTCCAGACCAGGGGCTGAACCCACGTTCCCAGCATTGGCAGGTGGATTCTTATCCACTGGACCACCAGGGAAGTCCCGAGGGGAGTTTTTAGTCAGCCCAAGAGATAGGCAGTTATAACTTTACTGAAAGAAAGACCCAGTGCTGCTAGACCATGTCCTTCCCACCTTTCAGCTGTGCCCCGAGGGGATGTGAAGGGCATGAGACAATTACTTAGCTTCAGGTTCACCTAGGGCCCATGAGAATACTCACACTGAGGCTTCCTGGGGAAATATATAATAGCACAAGTGCCCTTATAGCCCAGGGCTGAGAACACTAGGGTTACTCCAGATGTCCCGATGTTAACGAACAGAAACCCCAGAGTTGGCAGCCTTGTAGCAGAGGCAGGCCACGTGGACATGAGCCTGTTATGATGTTCATTGCTGCACACGGGAGCAGCTTCTAAGTACTTGCACACAGACATTTCATGTTAACTTCCAGTGATGCTGAACATTGAAGAAGAGGCAGTAGGTCATCAGTGATGAACACGGGCAGGAAGGTAAGCTCCACAGCTGGGGTAGAACACAAGCCCCAGTGCAGCCTGCGTGCACAACGGCAGCCACAGATCCCGCTGTCCTACTGCAGGGAGGGCTGTGAAGGTAAGCAGAGCATACTCTCCATCTCTGAAATGTCAGGTCAAGAGCGAGGAAAAAACCTAGGTGTTTGTTAATAAAAACAACAAAATCTTGACACTTTCACGGTTTGGGAAGAAAGATGATGTAAGCCTCAAAGTCTTTCCCATCAGAAGACGAGAGATTCTGTAGGATTTATGGGAGCTGCCAGAAATGCGGGGCACGGAAAGTAGCTGATGGGAAAGCCAGGTGAAGGAGTTTCCCTGCAGGCTGGTATGCCCAGAAGGGTTCCACAGAGAGAGCAGGGCGTTTTTTTATTTTTAGAATTTTATTTATTTTGGGCTCTGCTGGTCTTCATTGCTGCTTGGGCTTTTCCCTAAATTGCAGCAAGTGGGGGTCACTCTCGAGGTGTGGTGCTTGGGCTTCTCACTGTGGTGGCTTTTCTGGCTGCAGAGCACCAGCTCTAGGGTGATTGGACTGCAACAGTCACTGCCCTCGGGCTCCGTAGTTGCAGTTCCCAGGCTCTAGAGCATAGGCTCTGTACTGGTGGCACACGGGCTTAGGGGCTCCTTGGCATGGGGGATCTTCTCAAATCTGGGGTAGAACCTATGGCTCCTTCTTAAGCACTGAGCCACCCGGGAAGCCAGCGAAGCCGGGCAGGGGAATTTAGAACCAGCCTCCCCCTACCAGACAGTATGGTCTGTGATGAGTAATGCTGCTATGAACATTTGTATTTATGTTTTTGTGAGATGTTTGTTTTAATTTCTCTTGGGTATTGTCCAGCTGAGCCTGTGCAAGGGGAAATAGATTTAATTTCAGAAGTATATTAAAAAGCTCATTTAGTAAACCCAGCTAAGATACAATCTCCAACCTAGTCTTTTAAAGTAACAAAGGTGATTTTTTTCCCTTCCATCTGACTGACCGACGCCATTTCTAACCCTCGCTTGGTTTCACACATGGGAAAGGAATGGAATTTTCATGTACTGGACCTACTCAAGTACTAACATCACTTCCTGCTCACCTAGTTTTAGTGGCTCTTTATAACATACAGAATTAAGCTTCAGATCCTTTACTTTTCATCCAGATATTTCCAGATTTGGCCCTCCGTTCCCTTTCCAGCTTCATCTCAGCCTGCAATCCCTCCTCCAACTCACGCTCACAGCTGCAGCTCCCCAGCCAGCTGGCAAGATCCAGAACTGCATTTATTTATAGCCCAGAAAGCCTTCCTTTTCTACCTCAGTCTGCTTTGTATCAGAAGTGTGCGTGTGTGTGTTTGTGGTCTGTATACACCCAACCACATTTTGAGATTTTCGGAATTTAGGATTATGATTTCTTCTTTGTCATTATAGACAATTTGAGTTATCCTACATATTGTTACTTAATAGTTGTTGTTGGTTTCTGATAGAATAGATAATAGGGCCGCCCTGATGGCTCGGTGGTAAACAGCCCGCCTGCCAGTGTCAGTGATTCCTGGGTTGGGAAGATCCCCTGGAGGAGGCAGTGGCAACCCACTCTAGTA
The DNA here is from genome assembly GCA_022376925.1 of Tragulus kanchil. Lineage (NCBI taxonomy): Eukaryota > Metazoa > Chordata > Mammalia > Artiodactyla > Tragulidae > Tragulus > Tragulus kanchil. The sequence continues at coordinate 67,825,185 of JAIOJX010000027.1, forward strand.
TTCTTGCCTGGAGAATCCCATGGAGAAAAGAGCCTGGCGGGCTACAGTCCACGGTATCGCAAAGAATCAGACACAACTGAGCAGCTGAACGCACACCCACTAGAAGAGACGATAGATTCTGTGTCTTCAGAATGTTGACTTTTGGAGACGATAGATGAGGCCGGGTGAAGGCTGCTGTCTGAGGGTGATTTGAAGGCGGCTGAACAGGGAGAGAGCACTGGATCAATATGTTATAGGATTTTAAAATAGGCAGTTATGTCTATCCTCTTACATTGAAATTTCTCTGAGGTTAAGGATTATCGTTGTCTTATTTGTCTAGCACTCTACCAGGGCCAGAGTTAGTACCTAATATGTGTGGAATGAATGAATGAAGGGTTCTAGACTTTTCTGAGAGTACAGCTGAAGAAAGAAGCTACAAGTAAAGAAATTTGGGACAGAAAAGACCGTAGAGACATGACCAAGAAATCTAGTTTAATTCCCTTAAATTGTGTCTCCTGCGGTTCCTAGCATATTGTACCTAGGAGGTTTCAGTAAAAATGTATAGCGCACATAGTATGTGATTGGAAGAGTAGATTAAGATCATTCTTGTTTTTCTTCTGTAGAGTTAACAGACTGGTTCACTCCTCGACCATGTAGGGTGAAATACACTTAGCGAGGGCCGATGGGTCTCATCCGGGGTGTCTTCCTCTGACTCTGGGCTCATGGGAGGAGGGAACGAGAGCAGTGTCTCTGAGTTCCTCCTCTGGGGTCTCTCGGAGCGGCCAGAGCAGCAGCGTATGCTCTTTGTCCTGTTCCTGTGTATGTACGTGGTCACGGTGGCCGGGAACCTGCTCATCATCCTGGCCATCGGCACGGACACGCGTCTCCACACGCCCATGTACTTCTTCCTTGCCAGCCTGTCCTGTGCGGACATTCTTTTCACCTCCACCACTGTCCCCAAGGCCCTGGCGAACATCCAGACCCAGAGCAGGTCCATTTCTTATGCAGCGTGCCTGGCTCAGCTCTACTTTTTCTTGACCTTTGGGGACATGGACATCTTTCTCCTGGCTGTGATGGCCTACGATCGCTATGTGGCCATCTGCCGCCCTCTGCGCTACACCGTGGTGATGAGCCGCCAGCGCTGCGTCCTCCTGGTGACTGCCTGCGGGACCCTCACGAGTCTGGTTGCCGTGACGCACACATCCTTCATAGTCCAGCTTTCCTTCTGCTCGAAGAAGGTCATTCCTGACTTCTTCTGTGATCTGGGACCCCTGATGAAGGTGTCTTGCTCGGACACTCAGGTCAATGAGCTTGTGCTCATTCTGGTCTCTTACATCCGCATTGTTTCAGCCATCCTCAGGGTGCCCTCGGCTCAAGGAAGGTACAAGGCCTTCTCTACATGTGGATCCCACCTTGCTGTTGTTGCCTTGTTCTTTGGGACTGTGATCAGGGCTTATCTGTGCCCCTCCTCCTCTTCCTCCAGCTCAATAGAAGAGGCTACGGCCGCTGCCGTGATATACACCGTGGTGACGCCCCTGCTAAACCCCTTCATCTACAGCCTGAGGAACAAGGACATGAAGGCGGCCCTGGGGCGACTTCTCAGGGGCCGAGGCTCCTTTCCTTGGGGCCAGTGACTTTGCAGAGAAACTGCCATTGTCCCCATCCCTCAGTGAGGACTGTCACTGAAATTTCTACCTCAAGTGTCTCATTTCTGAATCCCACTTATGTACCTTCCTGCCCCTACCCTCCACAGCCTATCCACCATGAGTTTGATATTATTCAAGAAAATCAAGACTTTTACATCTTTCTTTAAAGTTTTGTTATGAGTTGCTTATTTTTCACTTATTTTACTTTGAAAAGTAACTTTTCACAGGAGGGAATGTCTTTTGCAATGTTCATCCTTCTAAAAGTCTGTGTTGCCTCCTATGCTGATTTCTCAAAAGTTGACCATTCACTTTGCTGTGCAGCAGAAACTAACACAACACTGTAAAGCAATTATACTCCAATAAAATTGATCAATGAGGTCATGGAAAGTAGTTCATGGTCCACATATTAGCAAGTAGGGTCCATATTGAGTGGCAAAGAGTTTACAACTTTCAGGGAACAGGTACATTTTTTCCTATAGAAAGAGGAAATTATGTAAACGTTACATGAAGGTTATGAACCCAAACTCCTTGCAACCATTAAGATGTAAACAAGCTTGTGGACAGTTTATAATGAGAAGATAAAGGAATCGCATGTCCTCATGAGAGAACACTTTTTCAAAGTTCTTTCTGTTGCAATGTGTGTCCCCTAGTCTCAACCAAAAAAGATGAGCCTCAAAGATGATTGAATCTATGGTTATTCTTTCTGCAGTGTAAAATTGGCAGCTCTAGACAGTAATCAAGAGTAAATATATGGGCTTCCCTGGTGGTCCAGTGGGTAAGGACACCGCCTTGCAGTGAAAGGGGCGCCAGTTCGATCACTGACCTTGGAAGATACCACGTGTCACGGAGCGGCTGGACTGATATGTCCAACTACCGAACTGAGCTCTGGAGCACATGCCCACCCCCTTTTCGGGGCCCCGGGACTGTGACCCTGTGCCTCCTCCCTTCAGCTCAATAGAAGAGGCTACGGCCTGCCGTGATTACACCGTGGTGACGCCCTGCTAAACCCCTTCATCTACAGCCTGAGGAACAAGGACATGAAGGCGGCCCTGGGGGACTTCTCAGGGCCGAGGCTCCTTTCCTTGGGGCCAGTGACTTTGCAGAGAAACTGCCATTGTCCCCATCCCTCAGTGAGGACTGTCACTGAAATTTCTACCTCAAGTGTCTCATTTCTGAATCCCACTTATGTACCTTCCTGCCCCTACCCTCCACAGCCTATCCACCATGAGTTTGATATTATTCAAGAAAATCAAGACTTTTACATCTTTCTTTAAAGTTTTGTTATGAGTTGCTTATTTTTCACTTATTTTACTTTGAAAAGTAACTTTTCACAGGAGGGAATGTCTTTTGCAATGTTCATCCTTCTAAAAGTCTGTGTTGCCTCCTATGCTGATTTCTCAAAAGTTGACCATTCACTTTGCTGTGCAGCAGAAACTAACACAACACTGTAAAGCAATTATACTCCAATAAAATTGATCAATGAGGTCATGGAAAGTAGTTCATGGTCCACATATTAGCAAGTAGGGTCCATATTGAGTGGCAAAGAGTTTACAACTTTCAGGGAACAGGTACATTTTTTCCTATAGAAAGAGGAAATTATGTAAACGTTACATGAAGGTTATGAACCCAAACTCCTTGCAACCATTAAGATGTAAACAAGCTTGTGGACAGTTTATAATGAGAAGATAAAGGAATCGCATGTCCTCATGAGAGAACACTTTTTCAAAGTTCTTTCTGTTGCAATGTGTGTCCCCTAGTCTCAACCAAAAAAGATGAGCCTCAAAGATGATTGAATCTATGGTTATTCTTTCTGCAGTGTAAAATTGGCAGCTCTAGACAGTAATCAAGAGTAAATATATGGGCTTCCCTGGTGGTCCAGTGGGTAAGGACACCGCCTTGCAGTGAAAGGGGCGCCAGTTCGATCACTGACCTTGGAAGATACCACGTGTCACGGAGCGGCTGGACTGATATGTCCAACTACCGAACCGGAGCTCTGGAGCACATGCGCCCGGAGCCAGTGCTCTGTGACAAGAGAGGCCACTGCAATGGGAGGCCCACACAGGCCAAAGAACAAACATAAGAAATGAAAGACCAACAGAAGTGACCAAAAAAAGAAAAAGAGTGAATATAAAAGCATCGTCTAAAGTCATGGCCATGGAATGAATCTATCACGGAGTTTCATGCGGAAAGTTAGTCCTGGTTGGTGCCTAGGAGTCCTGGATCCTAATATAACCTATATGCCTCCACTTCCTTTGTATAAGTCTAATCTTGTCTGTGCAGTGAAATTGATATTTTCCCTGGCTACTTAACTAGGCTTCTGTAGGAAAATGAAAATGGTTTGGCTGTTATAATGGAGAAGCTCCAAATAATAGTAGCTGTTTAAACATTGAGGGGACTTCCCTGGTAGCTCAGTGGTGAAGGGTTTGCCTGCCAATCGATTCAGTCCCTGATCTGGGATGATCCCACATGCTGCAGAGCAACTAAACCTGTGAGCCACAACTATGGAGCCTGTGCTCTAGAGCCTCAGAGCCTTGACTCTAGAGCCCATGTGCCACAACTACTGAAGCCCATGTGCCCTAGAGCCTGAGGTCCACAACAAGAGAAGTCACCTCAACAAGGAACCTGCTCTCCTCAACTAGAGAGGAGCCCCCACTCCCTGAAACTAGAGAAGCGCCTGCGAGAGCAGTGAAAACCCAGAAGAGCCAAAAATAAATAAATAAAATTTTTAAAATTCTAAAAATTGGGCATTTATTTTCCTCTCATGAACAAATAAGCAGCCTCATGATATGTTGACTACATAATCATTAAAGATCCAGGCTACCTTTCTTGGTTCTCTGCCAACCTAAAAGAATGTTTCCAAGGATTCTCTGGTTAAGACTTTACTTTCCCCTGCAGGGGCCTAGGTTCAGTCCCTGGGCAGGGACTAGATCCTACATGTCTCAATGAAAAGGTCCAGCATGCCACAACTAAGACCAGGTACAGCCTTGCAGTGAAAGGGGCGCCAGTTCGATCACTGACCTTGGAAGATACCACGTGTCACGGAGCGGCTGGACTGATATGTCCAACTACCGAACCGGAGCTCTGGAGCACATGCGCCCGGAGCCAGTGCTCTGTGACAAGAGAGGCCACTGCAATGGGAGGCCCACACAGGCCAAAGAACAAACATAAGAAATGAAAGACCAACAGAAGTGACCAAAAAAAGAAAAAGAGTGAATATAAAAGCATCGTCTAAAGTCATGGCCATGGAATGAATCTATCACGGAGTTTCATGCGGAAAGTTAGTCCTGGTTGGTGCCTAGGAGTCCTGGATCCTAATATAACCTATATGCCTCCACTTCCTTTGTATAAGTCTAATCTTGTCTGTGCAGTGAAATTGATATTTTCCCTGGCTACTTAACTAGGCTTCTGTAGGGAAAATGAGAATGGTTTGGCTGTTATAATGGAGAAGCTCCAAATAATAGTAGCTGTTTAAACATTGAGGGGACTTCCCTGGTAGCTCAGTGGTGAAGGGTTTGCCTGCCAATCGATTCAGTCCCTGATCTGGGATGATCCCACATGCTGCAGAGCAACTAAGCCTGTGAGCCACAACTATGGAGCCTGTGCTCTAGAGCCTCAGAGCCTTGACTCTAGAGCCCATGTGCCACAACTACTGAAGCCCATGTGCCCTAGAGCCTGAGGTCCACAACAAGAGAAGTCACCTCAACAAGGAACCTGCTCTCCTCAACTAGAGAGGAGCCCCCACTCCCTGAAACTAGAGAAGCGCCTGCGAGAGCAGTGAAAACCCAGAAGAGCCAAAAATAAATAAATAAAATTTTTAAAATTCTAAAAATTGGGCATTTATTTTCCTCTCATGAACAAATAAGCAGCCTCATGATATGTTGACTACATAATCATTAAAGATCCAGGCTACCTCTCTCTTGGTTCTCTGCCAACCTAACAGAATGATTTCCAAGGATTCTCTGGTTAAGACTTTACATTCCCATGCAGGGGGCCTAGGTTCAGTCCCTGGGCAGGGAACTAGATCCTACATGTCTCAATGAAAAGGTCCAGCATGCCACAACTAAGACCAGGTACAGCCAAATAAATAGAATATCTTTTTAAAAAGAATGATTCCTTATTATGGTCCAAGATGACTGTTAAACTTCTGCCAGTAAGTCTTGATTTCAACCAGTAGGAAAGTAGAAAGACCACCTGGAGAGCACACCTCTTCCCTTTATGTCCTGTTGTCCAGAACTTGATCACTTGGCCTCAACTGGCTGCAGTTGAGCCTGGGAAATATATTCATTATACTTGGTGCCCATATTCCCAGCTAATATTATGTTAGTATGGAAGAAGCCAAAACCATGTATCAGGGAAAACCAGCTTGCTCTACTACAGTGGGGTGCCATGATGGCAATCAAAAACCCTGTTAGCATGAATTGCTGATGAAAATGGGAGAGCACTCCTTTGGCTACTCTAAATCCTTAAGTCTTTTGAAACACAAGCCAAGATGTCTTCTTCCTAATGATCATAGAACTTTATTCGTGGAGTGGCAGAGATGAGAATGACTGATAATTGTGTGGTATCTGAGACATTCTTCACTTATCAGGAAAGAGCTACAGTTGAAAACAAATGATCTAAGGAGCTAAACTAATGAATGAGAGAGAGAGAGCAACAAGAGTAATCCTAAAGAAACAAGAAAGAAAAAAAAGGATAATCAGTAAGATAAAAAAAGGAAAAGAAAAAGGAAATCAGTAAGATAAAGAACTGCAGAATAGTATTCAGCAAACTGAAAAACTAGTCTCTGGAAAGATTGATAAAATAAACAAATTTCTAGTAAGACTGACCAAGAAAGAAGAGAATAATACTGTGGGCATTATTCCAATAAGTTACAAAAAATGAGTCAATTCCTTGAAAGAAACAAACTACAAAACCTTTGTCAAAAGAAAGATATAGCTGAACTTCAATCCTATTTAAAAAATTGTCTTTGTAGCTAAAACATTCTAGTGAAGAACATTCAGGCTTTTGTTGGAACATTAAAATATTTAGGGGGAACATCCCTGGTGGTCCAATGCTCTGCCAACCTAACAGAATGATTTCCAAGGATTCTCTGGTTAAGACTTTACATTCCCATGCAGGGGGCCTAGGTTCAGTCCCTGGGCAGGGAACTAGATCCTACATGTCTCAATGAAAAGGTCCAGCATGCCACAACTAAGACCAGGTACAGCCAAATAAATAGAATATCTTTTTAAAAAGAATGATTCCTTATTATGGTCCAAGATGACTGTTAAACTTCTGCCAGTAAGTCTTGATTTCAACCAGTAGGAAAGTAGAAAGACCACCTGGAGAGCACACCTCTTCCCTTTATGTCCTGTTGTCCAGAACTTGATCACTTGGCCTCAACTGGCTGCAGTTGAGCCTGGGAAATATATTCATTATACTTGGTGCCCATATTCCCAGCTAATATTATGTTAGTATGGAAGAAGCCAAAACCATGTATCAGGGGAAAACCAGCTTGCTCTACTACAGTGGGGTGCCATGATGGCAATCAAAAACCCTGTTAGCATGAATTGCTGATGAAAATGGGAGAGCACTCCTTTGGCTACTCTAAATCCTTAAGTCTTTTGAAACACAAGCCAAGATGTCTTCTTCCTAATGATCATAGAACTTTATTCGTGGAGTGGCAGAGATGAGAATGACTGATAATTGTGTGGTATCTGAGACATTCTTCACTTATCAGGAAAGAGCTACAGTTGAAAACAAATGATCTAAGGAGCTAAACTAATGAATGAGAGAGAGAGAGCAACAAGAGTAATCCTAAAGAAACAAGAAAGAAAAAAAAGGATAATCAGTAAGATAAAAAAAGGAAAAGGAAAAAGGAAATCAGTAAGATAAAGAACTGCAGAATAGTATTCAGCAAACTGAAAAACTAGTCTCTGGAAAGATTGATAAAATAAACAAATTTCTAGTAAGACTGACCAAGAAAGAAGAGAATAATACTGTGGGCATTATTCCAATAAGTTACAAAAAATGAGTCAATTCCTTGAAAGAAACAAACTACAAAACCTTTGTCAAAAGAAAGATATAGCTGAACTTCAATCCTATTTAAAAAATTGTCTTTGTAGCTAAAACATTCTAGTGAAGAACATTCAGGCTTTTGTTGGAACATTAAAATATTTAGGGGGAACATCCCTGGTGGTCCAATGGCTAAGACTCCACATTCCCAACGCAGAGGGCCTGGGTTCGATCCCTGGTCAGGGAACTAGATCCCACACATTGCAAGTAAGGATTCCCATGCCACAGTGAAGACCCTGCATAGCCAAATAAATGCATAAGTATTTTTTTAAAATATTTAAGGAATAAATAATACAATTTCTATTCAATGTTCTAGAAATAAAAAAAGATCATTTTACAGCTGAATTTGTGAGACAAACGTTATATTGAAACCAAATCAGACAAAGCTACCTTTTTTTAAAAAATTTTGGCCTCTTTTATTGGTTCTTCATTTTTTAATTTTCATCCATCTTAATTCTTTGGCCTGTGTGGGCCTCCCATCATGGTGGCCTCTCTCATTGCAGAGCACTAGCTCTGGATGCATGTGCTCCAGAGTGCTGGCTCGTAATTGGACACACCAGTCCAGCCCGCTCCCCTGCATAAGGGAATCTTTCTGGGCCAGGGATCGAACTGGCTCACCTTGCACTGCAAGGTGGACTCTTTACCCACTGGACCACCAGGGAAGCCCAAAGCTACTTTTAAAATAATGAATGATGGAAATGAATATCCTTCATAATCACAGACACAAAAATCCTCAGCAAAATATTATCAAATAGAGTTTAGCAAATTTAGAATTTTATTTAAAAAATTAATACACCCTGACCAAGTAGAGTTTACCCTCAGAATTCAAGGCACATTGATAATTAAAAAGTCAATCATTTAATTCACCATATTATAAGATTTAAGAAGAAAAATCCCATAGAATTATTTCAGTAGTGTTAGAAAAAGCCTTTGACAAAATTTATCATTCATTCATGATAATAATTCTAGGATTAGGAGGAGATTTCTTGAGCCTGATGAAGAACATCTTAAGAATGGCATCTTTAAAAATCAAAAGCTGGGGCTTCCCTGGTGGTCCAGTGGGTAAGGACACCACCTTGCAGTGAAAGGGGCGCCAGTTCGATCTCTGGCCTGGGAAGCTCCCATGTGCCACAGAGCGGCTGGACCGATGTGTCCAATTACTGAGCCAGAGTTCTGGAGTGCATGCGCCCAGAGCTGGTGCTCTGTGACAACAGAGGCCACTGCAATGGGAGACCCACATAGGCCAAAGAACAAAGACGGAAGACCAATTGAAATGGCCCGCCCACCCCACCCTTCCCCCTCAAATCCCCCCGCCCCCCAAAAAATCAAAAGCTGGTGTACTTAGTGGTGAAAGACCAAATGCTTTACCTCTAGGACTGGAAAGAGATAAAGATGTCATCTGTCATCAGTTCTATCCAACATACAGGAAATCCTAAGCAGTGCAATAAGGCAAGAAAAAAAGGTCATGCAATTGAAAGGGAAAATGAAAACTGTCTCTATTGGCAGATAACATGATCATCCACATAGAAAATCCCATGGACACTGTAGACAGCTGGTCTTGAGATGTTATTATAGCGCTGACACTTTGTTTAGTAGGTGCAAACCTTCCTCAGGGTGGTGAGGAAAAAAGGGAAGCAAGACAAGAAAAAATGTGAAGAATTGTAGTGTGTGATTCATTAGCATACTGGTTGTTGCTTTACAACAAGCTGTGAAGAGAAATAATAGGTCCTTCAACTTACAAGTGAGCTTTACATAGAGAATTTAGTTTAGATGGCTTGCAAGAAGAAACTGCACCTCAGAATGATTCACATGAGGGAGTAAAGAGAGGGAGTTTTTCTGTCCATATCCCTTCTATCTTCTATTTTCCATTGAAATTTCACCTCACATGATGTTCTCTCCCTAAAACTTTAGATCATTCATTTGGCCCCTCAGCAGCTGAAGTTGGATGCTATGCCAGGTACTTTGCATTTCGTCAAAGTCTGTTAAGTTGAACTTAAGATAGTTTGGCTCAAACTCAAAATAGTTTGGCTCAGTACAAAGCCATTTAAACAGCTGAGGGAAGGGCTTCCAGGCAGGAGGAAAGCAAAAGCCGTAGCTCTGAGATGACAGAATTTTGTGAGTTGAGAACTGAAAGAAAGCCAAGATGGCAGATGTTCTGGGAATCAAAGCAAACGACACTGGTTGAGGTTGCAGGTGGCATGTAGAAGCAAGACCAGGTGGACTTCCGGGTGGTTTTCCATTTTTCTAATTTTAATAGCATGTTTTTGAAATGATATAAGCAGGAAAGTGATCAGATTCCATTTAAACATTAAGAGAATTACACTAGTGTGTATAGAGAATGAATTGGAACAAGATAAGAGAAGAAGGGAGTTGGATGTCCCTAGAACAAAGAGAATAATTGTAAAAGTAGTGTTAACGCGCATGTTAAGGAACATAACAGGTTTTCCTGGTGGCTCAGTGGTTAAGAATCCACCTGCCAATGCAGGGGATATGGGTTCCATCTCTGGTCTGAGAAGATTCCACACAATGAGGGTCACTAAGCCCGTGCACCACAGCTGCTGAACCTGTGGTCTAGAGCCTGAGATCCACAACAAAGAGTTGCCCCTGCAAGCTGCAACTAGAGAAAGCTTGTGCATCACATTGAAGACCCAGCACAGCCAAAAATATATAAAGCTTAAAATACAATGAGATCTGATGCATAGTACTGTTTATGTATATAAGTATTGTTGCTTAGTCACTAGGCTGTGTCTGACTCTTTTGCGAGCCCATGGACTGGAGCCCACCACACTCCTTTCTCCATGGGATTTTCCAAACAAGAGTACTGGAGTGGGTTGTGATTTCCTTCTCCAGGAGATCTTCCCAATCCAGGGATCAAACCCTCATCTCCTGCATTGTCAGACAGATTCTTTACCTCTGAGCCTCCAGAGAAGCCCTGTATATAAACATACAAACATACAAAGACATGTATTCTTTGAGGATCTATGCCTCCTTGAATGTGGATGCCTATGTGGGGAAAGGGGAAGGGAGTAGAAATTGGAAATTTGAGGTAATGAAAGACAGTGAAACCAGAGAGATGCTTTCCATGGACTGGTGGGGATAATATTCATAAACTGGGGCATATGATTTACTCCACTGTGCACCCATGAAAATACGCTGAGGGAAGGGCTTCCAGGCAGGAGGAAAGCAAAAGCCGTAGCTCTGAGATGACAGAATTTTGTGAGTTGAGAACTGAAAGAAAGCCAAGATGGCAGATGTTCTGGGAATCAAAGCAAACGACACTGGTTGAGGTTGCAGGTGGCATGTAGAAGCAAGACCAGGTGGACTTCCGGGTGGTTTTCCATTTTTCTAATTTTAATAGCATGTTTTTGAAATGATATAAGCAGGAAAGTGATCAGATTCCATTTAAACATTAAGAGAATTACACTAGTGTGTATAGAGAATGAATTGGAACAAGATAAGAGAAGAAGGGAGTTGGATGTCCCTAGAACAAAGAGAATAATTGTAAAAGTAGTGTTAACGCGCATGTTAAGGAACATAACAGGTTTTCCTGGTGGCTCAGTGGTTAAGAATCCACCTGCCAATGCAGGGGATATGGGTTCCATCTCTGGTCTGAGAAGATTCCACACAATGAGGGTCACTAAGCCCGTGCACCACAGCTGCTGAACCTGTGGTCTAGAGCCTGAGATCCACAACAAAGAGTTGCCCCTGCAAGCTGCAACTAGAGAAAGCTTGTGCATCACATTGAAGACCCAGCACAGCCAAAAATATATAAAGCTTAAAATACAATGAGATCTGATGCATAGTACTGTTTATGTATATAAGTATTGTTGCTTAGTCACTAGGCTGTGTCTGACTCTTTTGCGAGCCCATGGACTGGAGCCCACCACACTCCTTTCTCCATGGGATTTTCCAAACAAGAGTACTGGAGTGGGTTGTGATTTCCTTCTCCAGGAGATCTTCCCAATCCAGGGATCAAACCCTCATCTCCTGCATTGTCAGACAGATTCTTTACCTCTGAGCCTCCAGAGAAGCCCTGTATATAAACATACAAACATACAAAGACATGTATTCTTTGAGGATCTATGCCTCCTTGAATGTGGATGCCTATGTGGGGAAAGGGGAAGGGAGTAGAAATTGGAAATTTGAGGTAATGAAAGACAGTGAAACCAGAGAGATGCTTTCCATGGACTGGTGGGGATAATATTCATAAACTGGGGCATATGATTTACTCCACTGTGCACCCATGAAAATACAAATCAAAACAATATCAACCACCCACTTCCCCACCCACTCTGCTCATGGAGACTCATGTCTGGGAGGGGAAGGAACAGGGACTGGGGCCACCTTTGCTTCAGAGGGTAATGATAACTTGCTGCCCTGAGGGCCTTCAGGACCAGGTTCCCTGAGAGAGCTTTGAAATAATCCAAACTTTTACTCACTAAATGGGCTGAACTCCATTGCAGAGTCCTTCCCTAGGGATTAACTCAGCATCTAAGTCAGGGAACCTAAAGGCTAGAGGAAGCTGAACCTCCCCAGAGCCTCATTAGTTAGGAAACAGTTGGGAGTATCCGGGCGGTCTCATGACTGATGCTGCTGGGATGTGCCTGATGCAACATCTCAGCCTTATTTCTCATTTCCCCTGGGGGCTTCATGGAGCCAGGTCTTGTCTCTGGTCTCCGAGACAATCCAGGTGAGAGGGATTTCCTTTGCACAGTTTCTATTTCCCCATTGCACAAGTTTGTTCCTGATTCCAGGAGACCTGGATATCGTCCTTCTGCTATGTTTGAGAGAGCTCTGTGTGCTCAGCACCCAGGGCAGGAGTGCATACCCATTGTTGTTGTTTAGTTGCTAAGTCATGTCTGACTCTATGCGACCCCATGGGCTGTAGCCCACCAGGCTCCTCTGTCCATGGAATTTTCCAGGCAGGAATACTGGAGTGGGTTGCCATTTCCTTCTCCAGGGGGTCCTCCCAACCCAGGGGTTGAACCCTCGTCTCCTGCACTGGCAGGTGGATTCTTTACCACTGTGCCAACTGGAAAGTCTCAACACCCATTAGGAATCAATAAAAGTCTGTGCACTAATGATGATTAACAGTGATTGACAGCAGGGACCTTCAAACTGTCCTTAATATTTTTGTAAAGTGCTTAGAGAAGTGTACGGCATACTCTGCAAATGTACTTGTTATCAGTTAATGTTCATAGAGTTTGATAAGGTGACCCCTTTGTTCTCTGTCTAGCCTTGAAAAGTTACAAGTCCTGGTGGCCAGAAAGTATGTTTCAGGAACCGTGTATGTCAGCTTTATCCAAGGGCATGTTGCTCCAAGGAACTCCAAAGCCACCTGCTCAGACCCTGTTTAAGAAACTCCCAAGGGCTATCGTCCTTTCTTTGTGATTAACATCTGAGCTGGGGAGCATGGAGGAAGCCAAACCTTGCTGAAGGTTAATTGACTAATCTCCCAAGTGTTGTTTAGTCACTAAGGGTGTTCAATTTTTTGCGACACCATGCACTATAGCACGCCAGGCTTCCCTGTCCTTTGCTGTCTCCTGGAGTTTGCCCAAACTCATGTCCATCAGGTGGAGATGTCATCCAACCATCTCATCCTCTGTCATCCCCTTTTGTTCCTGCCCTCAGTCTTTCCCAGCCCCTTCTGTCTGTCTGCTTCTGTTCCTGTCTGTCTTCAGCCCTTCTCCTCATGGCAGCCAGAGTGACCCATTCAACCTAAATTAAACCTTTCCACTTCACCTGCTTAAAATACTCCAGTGACTTCTAACTGCACTTAGAAAGAGCAGAAACACTCACTGACTTAATCTGCCCAAACTTAACTACCATCCTCAACTTGTGTCATCACAGCCTTGCCCACAAAACACCAGCACTGACTTTCTCTTGGTCCTTGAACACATCCTTTTGTACCTTTGAAGATGCTGCATCTTCTGTCTGGAAAGCTCTTGTCTCAGCTCTCTGAGTAGCTGACACCCTCTCAGCCATGTGATCTCAACTTACATGTCTTTCAGAGAGACTCTGTGACCACCCATACTATGTATTAGGTTGGCTGAAAAGTTCATCCAAGTTTTTTTTGTAAGATGGTGTGTCTGCTCCTCTCCCATTATTCTCTATTTCAGATTACAACTTCCTTGGGGGCACAGTTTGGTTTATGATTATTTTCCTTGTCTCTTTGCTGGTCTTCAAGCTCCATGAGCAAAGGCAATCGTGTTCATCTTGGTCATATTGGTTTCTCAGAACCGAACTCACGGTCTGCCATCAATAAATAATATGTTGTAGCACTGTTCACAATAGCTGGGCCATGGAAGCAATCTAGATGTCCACCGAAAGATGACTGGATAAAGAAGATGTGGTACAAGTGTCCAGTGGAATATTACTAAGCCTTAAAAATGAATGAATTTGAGTCAGTTGTAGTGAGATGGATGAACTAAGAGCTTGTTATACAGAGTAAAGTCAGAAAGAGAAAAAAAACAGTTGAATCTATTTGCAGGGAAAGAATGGAGACACAGATGTAGAGAATGTTCTCGTGGACACAGTGTGGGAGGGACAGAGTGGGACAAACAGAAAGAAGCCTCAACATATACACACTCATGTGTAAGGTGGCTAGCTGGTGAAACAGCACAAGATTTATGACCCAGGCTTCTGTCCTTTGCTGTCTCCTGGAGTTTGCCCAAACTCATGTCCATCAGGTGGAGATGTCATCCAACCATCTCATCCTCTGTCATCCCCTTTTGTTCCTGCCCTCAGTCTTTCCCAGCCCCTTCTGTCTGTCTGCTTCTGTTCCTGTCTGTCTTCAGCCCTTCTCCTCATGGCAGCCAGAGTGACCCATTCAACCTAAATTAAACCTTTCCACTTCACCTGCTTAAAATACTCCAGTGACTTCTAACTGCACTTAGAAAGAGCAGAAACACTCACTGACTTAATCTGCCCAAACTTAACTACCATCCTCAACTTGTGTCATCACAGCCTTGCCCACAAAACACCAGCACTGACTTTCTCTTGGTCCTTGAACACATCCTTTTGTACCTTTGAAGATGCTGCATCTTCTGTCTGGAAAGCTCTTGTCTCAGCTCTCTGAGTAGCTGACACCCTCTCAGCCATGTGATCTCAACTTACATGTCTTTCAGAGAGACTCTGTGACCACCCATACTATGTATTAGGTTGGCTGAAAAGTTCATCCAAGTTTTTTTTGTAAGATGGTGTGTCTGCTCCTCTCCCACTATTCTCTATTTCAGATTACAACTTCCTTGGGGGCACAGTTTGGTTTATGATTATTTTCCTTGTCTCTTTGCTGGTCTTCAAGCTCCATGAGCAAAGGCAATCGTGTTCATCTTGGTCATATTGGTTTCTCAGAACCGAACTCACGGTCTGCCATCAATAAATAATATGTTGTAGCACTGTTCACAATAGCTGGGCCATGGAAGCAATCTAGATGTCCACCGAAAGATGACTGGATAAAGAAGATGTGGTACAAGTGTCCAGTGGAATATTACTAAGCCTTAAAAATGAATGAATTTGAGTCAGTTGTAGTGAGATGGATGAACTAAGAGCTTGTTATACAGAGTAAAGTCAGAAAGAGAAAAAAAACAGTTGAATCTATTTGCAGGGAAAGAATGGAGACACAGATGTAGAGAATGTTCTCGTGGACACAGTGTGGGAGGGACAGAGTGGGACAAACAGAAAGAAGCCTCAACATATACACACTCTCATGTGTAAGGTGGCTAGCTGGTGAGAAGTTGCTGTACAGCACAGGGAGGCTGGCACTCTGTGATGACCCGGAAGGATGGTATGGGTATAGGGGAGGAAGGCCAGGGAAGGAGAGGATGTATGCATAATTATGACTGATTCACACTATTGTAATGCAGAAACCAACATAACATTGTAAAAAGTGTTTTGAAGTACAGAATAAATCAAGAAGCAAGGAAGGTAGACTCCCAAGCACAACAAGCATAACTGAGGTTGTGTTTGCTGAGAGGTGTTAGGAGTATGGTTCGGGTTCTAACGATGAAGTGTAAGGACTTCAGCAGCAGGACAGAGGCCAGCTGTGCACATTGACTCCTTGGCATGGCTGGGCGCTGATGCTGAGACAGCTGTGACTGTCTCATAATTTGACAAATGGAAGGTTTGTTATTGTTCGATTTGAAAAGCAGGAGGACCAGGAATCCAGAGCAATTCAATAAATCAACCGTGGCCCGTCTAATAGTGGAGCCAACAACATGCCTGAAGTCATTCATATGTTCCTCCAGTACTATGTCTTTGGCATAACTCTGCTCTAAATGATAACTCCAAACTGAGATCCTCTTTTATTACTGCCAACCGTGGTGCAGTAGTAAGGAATCTGCCTGCCAATGCAGATTCGATTCCCGAGTTGGGAAGATCCCCTGGAGGAAGAAATGGCAACCCACTCCAGTATTTTTTTTTAATATATTTATTTATTTATTTGGTTGCAACAGCCCTTAGTTACAGCATGTGGGAACTAATTCCCTGGCCAGGGATCGAACCCAGCCCCCCTGCATTGGGAGTGCAGAGTCTTAGCCACTGGACCACCAGGGAAGTCCCCCCTCCAGTATTTTTGCCTGGAAAATTCCACAGACAGAGGAGGAAGCCTGACGGGCTACAGTCCATGGGCTCACAAAGAGTCAGACACAACTACACACATGCACATATGAGACAGGAGACGTTTTACATGAAATCTATTTCAAGGTAGCTCCCTCTCAAAGTGGAGCTGCAAAGAAGGGACAAGGTGCTGTCTGGACAGAGATCCTAAAAATTCAGTTCCTCTTTGTAGACGGTATGGAAGAAATAGATAGGCTTGTTTGAATCTAAAAATCCTTTCCGCTCTTGAGTCAGTGGTGCTAAGAGTTTGGTCAGATGGGTTAGACTGAGGGATGTATGGTTTGTGAGATCCAGACTCATTTTATTCACCTACAATAGGGAGAGGGAAGGAGGGAGAAAGGAATACAGGGAAGGAGATAAAGTGAGGGAAGAGAGAGAAAAGGAGTCTGACTTATTCCTTGTAGACGAAGACCCAAGACCCTGGCTCATTGGGAAAATGACTCATGCGCATCCAAAGGAGCTGCCTTGGGATTACTTCCCTGAGGGCTCTCCCAAACTGCTAAATAGTCCTGACACAGTCTGACTCAGACCTTTCCTTCCTGAACTTGAGCCTTGGGCGTCAGCACTTAGGTCCTCCAGCCTCATTGGGGCACCTACAGCCTTCCATTCTGTCTCCTGTATTAGGGGTTTGAAGGTCCAGGTACCAAACTCCATTGCTTTTTGCTTTACCCTGTGCCAGCCTCGAGTCCTACAGTCTTACTTAAGATCCTTTATGTCCTGACTGTGAGTTTTGATTAATTGGAGGAGAAATGCAGAGGGGGCAGAACCAGTGAACTCTGAGACCAGTATGGGGCAATTGATAAGGACGTCTCAGACTCTTTCTCTTTCTCTTGTTTAAAAATCTGTCTTCGTCATTTTCTATCTCATATAAGCATATGTACATTGGAAAGACTTTATATACTTTAATCTCTTCATTGTGTTGTTTAACTGCTGAGTCTTGCCCTACTCTTTTGCACCTCCGTGGACTGACTCTAGCCCTCCAGGCTCCTCTGTCCAGGGAATCTCCAGGCAAGAATACTGGAGTGGGTTCCATTTCCTCCTCCAGGGCATCTTCCCAAGCCAGGGATCAAGTCCATGTCTCCTACCTTGGCTGGCGAATTCTTTACCACTGAGCCATCAGGAAATCCATATGTTTGTGTCTTTTACATGAAATCTATTTCAAGGTAGCTCCCTCTCAAAGTGGAGCTGCAAAGAAGGGACAAGGTGCTGTCTGGACAGAGATCCTAAAAATTCAGTTCCTCTTTGTAGACGGTATGGAAGAAATAGATAGGCTTGTTTGAATCTAAAAATCCTTTCCGCTCTTGAGTCAGTGGTGCTAAGAGTTTGGTCAGATGGGTTAGACTGAGGGATGTATGGTTTGTGAGATCCAGACTCATTTTATTCACCTACAATAGGGAGAGGGAAGGAGGGAGAAAGGAATACAGGGAAGGAGATAAAGTGAGGGAAGAGAGAGAAAAGGAGTCTGACTTATTCCTTGTAGACGAAGACCCAAGACCCTGGCTCATTGGGAAAATGACTCATGCGCATCCAAAGGAGCTGCCTTGGGATTACTTCCCTGAGGGCTCTCCCAAACTGCTAAATAGTCCTGACACAGTCTGACTCAGACCTTTCCTTCCTGAACTTGAGCCTTGGGCGTCAGCACTTAGGTCCTCCAGCCTCATTGGGGCACCTACAGCCTTCCATTCTG
The DNA here is from genome assembly GCA_022376925.1 of Tragulus kanchil. Taxonomy (NCBI): domain Eukaryota; kingdom Metazoa; phylum Chordata; class Mammalia; order Artiodactyla; family Tragulidae; genus Tragulus; species Tragulus kanchil. The sequence continues at coordinate 67,843,167 of JAIOJX010000027.1, forward strand.
TCTCCTGTATTAGGGGTTTGAAGGTCCAGGTACCAAACTCCATTGCTTTTTGCTTTACCCTGTGCCAGCCTCGAGTCCTACAGTCTTACTTAAGATCCTTTATGTCCTGACTGTGAGTTTTGATTAATTGGAGGAGAAATGCAGAGGGGGCAGAACCAGTGAACTCTGAGACCAGTATGGGGCAATTGATAAGGACGTCTCAGACTCTTTCTCTTTCTCTTGTTTAAAAATCTGTCTTCGTCATTTTCTATCTCATATAAGCATATGTACATTGGAAAGACTTTATATACTTTAATCTCTTCATTGTGTTGTTTAACTGCTGAGTCTTGCCCTACTCTTTTGCACCTCCGTGGACTGACTCTAGCCCTCCAGGCTCCTCTGTCCAGGGAATCTCCAGGCAAGAATACTGGAGTGGGTTCCATTTCCTCCTCCAGGGCATCTTCCCAAGCCAGGGATCAAGTCCATGTCTCCTACCTTGGCTGGCGAATTCTTTACCACTGAGCCATCAGGGAAATCCATATGTTTGTGTCTGTGATAACTTTGTTGCTAATCTGTATTATTAATACTATAAAATTTAGTCCAAGATATTTTAATGCCAAGAAAATCGTTGATTTTGCTTCTGTGAATGTCTTTGTTCAATAGAAGGCACTTAGTAAACAAATGTTTGTTGGTGCTAGTGTTGGAGAAATGGATGGAGACAACCAGAGTGGAGTCTCAGAGTTCCTGCTCCTGGGGATCTCAGAGAATCCTGAGCAGCAGCGGGTCCTGTTTTGGATGTTCCTGTCCATGTACCTGGTCACCGTGGTGGGCAATGTGCTCATCATCTTGGCCATCGGCTCTGACTCCCGCCTGCACACTCCCATGTACTTCTTCCTGGCCAACCTCTCCTTCACCGACCTTTTCTTTGTCACCAACACAATCCCCAAGATGCTGGTGAACCTTCAGTCCCAGAACAAAGCCATCTCATATGTGGGGTGTCTGACCCAGCTCTACTTCCTGGTCTCCTTGGTGGCTCTGGACAACCTCATCCTGGCCGTGATGGCATACGACCGCTATGTGGCCATCTGCCGCCCCCTCCACTACACCATGGCCATGAGCCCTGGTCTCTGTATTTTGCTTCTCACTTCGTGTTGGGCACTCTCTGTCCTCTATGGCCTCATCCACACCCTCCTCATGACCAAGGTGACCTTCTGTGCAGCCCGGGAGATCCACTACATCTTCTGTGAGATGTATGTTCTGCTGAGACTCGCCTGTTCCAACACCCAGCTCAATCACATAGTGCTGATGGCCACAGGATCCTTTGTTTTCCTTGTCCCCTTTGGGTTCATGGTCATGTCCTATGTCTGGATTGTCCGAGCCATCCTCCAAATACCCTCAGCCTCCAACAAGTACAAAGCCTTCTCCACCTGTGGCTCCCACTTGGCTGTGGTCTCCCTCTTCTATGGAACCCTTTGTATGGTATATCTGAAGCCTCTTGATACCTACTCCATGAAGGACTCCATAGCCACTGTGATGTATGCTGTGGTGACCCCCATGATGAACCCTTTCATCTACAGCCTGAGGAACAAGGACATGCATGGAGCTCTGGGAAGACTTTTTCTAGGGAAAGTCTTTCAGAAGTTGACATGAGGTAATCTGGAGCATGGAAGTGGTCATTGGGTCAATCCATGTCCAAGGAATTATCCTATGGAACTTAGGGAAGTGATGAGGACATGGTGGTTGCTGTTTAGTCACTTAAATCGTGTCTGACTCTTTTGAGACCTCATGGGCTGTGGCCCTCCAGGCTCCTCTGTTCATGCCCGTGCAAAAATACTGGAGCGGTTGCCATTTCCTTCTCCAGGGGATCTTTCTGACCCAGAATAGAATCTGAGTCTCCTGCTTGGCAGGTGAATTCTTTACCAGTAAGCCACCTGGAAAGGCCCATGAGACCGTAGATGCAGCTCAAAATGAGCTCCTATGTCTGTGATGAAGAAAAGACTCCTGTGTGTGTAACCCAGTGTCCACCGGACCTCATTAGCCTTGGCAATAAATAAGGTCATGCATGCATGCATACTCTGTCACTCAGTCGTGTCTGATTCTGTGTGACACTGTGGACTGTGGCCCACAGGGCTCATCTGTCCATGGGATTCTCTAGGCAAGAATACTGGAGGGGGTTTCCATACCCTCCTCTGGGGGATCTTCCTGACCCAGGGATTGAACTGGCATCCATTGCGTTGGCAGATGGGTTCGTTACCACTAGCGCCACCTGGAAAGGCCCAGCTAAGGTCATGCTAACATTAATACCAATACTTGATTTTGAAAGATCAAATCCTTTGATTTATCTGATCATAGGACTGCAGAGCCACCATCCCAGACTTCCACAATATACCCAGTTGTGCCCTGGAGTGGGGTGTCTCTCATGCTCTCTAGCATACATTCTGTCTTGATCTTGAGCTCTGATGTTCTCTAGAGGGGTTGCTGCTTGTGAGCCATTTGGAGACACCTGCTTCCCCCCATTGCAGGTGCCCTGGGGGAAGCTGCTTGTCTTCTGATGCTCTGCTGGGTACAGTCCCACCACTTCAGTGCTGACCCACAGTCCTTGCTCTTCAGACAAAACTTGCAGAAAAGTTTTTCTTTGCTGAGTTGATTTTTGTCTCTTGGACCTCACAGAAATACTGACTGTGCTTTCTCCTGCTTTCCTTTTCTCTGTGTGGAGACTTCATCCCTGAGCAGCCCACCCTATCCTGTGTTACAACAGGTCCTCTCACCATGGCCCCACCTCTCCTGCTTCCAACCACTCTACCCCTTCACTCCAAGCAAAATGTCTGAGCGTGATCAGTGCATGCTCATGGGTAAGAGTGGTGGTGGAAGCAGAAGTGGAGGAAGTAATTATGAGATCCAGTCTCTCCTTAGGTTCCACCAGCCTAGTGTCAAGTGCAGTGGATGGAAAAGGAGAAGTTACTGAGGAGATGGTGAGTCCCTGGCTCTGGCATTGTGAAAGAGGGAGCAGTCCTTTCCGGAGGAATCAGTGGAGCCAGCATGAACTAGACTTTGAGCGACACAGAGGGTTGAATTCTTCCAAGGTTTAATTCATTCCACTGATAATGAATGAGTGCTTAGACTGTATTACAAACATGAATCGGGAGTTCGTGACAGACTGAGAAAAAAGGCTACCTCAATGCAGTGTCTGAAGGCAGTGGTTATGCTGGGCAGGAGGGTTGGAGAAACAGAGGAAGCCTAGCCTGCCTTGTTAGTGGTGGGGAATTCAGGGTGGGGGGAGCTTGCTTGAGATGGTCACAGTGGAGCTAAGCATTTAGGCATGCTGATGAGGTACCCAGCCAAAGAGGGTAGGGCAAGGCAAGGTAAGATCACTGGCTGAATGGTATGGGGGGAGTGTTCATATGTGCACCAGACGACCACACTGTTGCACCCTGGACTGTTGCAGAGCCAGTCTGTAGGAAGAAAGACTTCTCTTCTTTCCTGACAAGGACTCAGCCAAAGAGAAGTCATAGATCCTTTGTTGACCACAGCACTCCCTGCTTCCCCTTTTCCCTCTGTAAAAGCTACGAGGGCTTTTCTCTAGTCACAGTCAGTGAGGACTACTCTTTGTTGTAATGCTCAGGCTTTGCACTATGATGGCTTTTGTTGTGAAGCACAGACTCCAGGGCATGTGGACTTCAGTAGCTGGGGCACGTGGACTCAGCAGTGGCGGTTCCGGGTTCTAGAACACACCCTCAATAGCTGTGGCTCATGGCCTTGGATCTTCCCGACCAAGGATCAGATCGGTGTTTCCCATGTCGACAGGTGGATTCTTTACCAGTAGCACCACCTGAGAAGCCCAGTTTTGTCTGCATATGGCTGCTAAGTGGTGCTTGCTGAGGGCATAGAGCAGAGGGCCTCCTCTTGCCATCTTTCTCGGTCTCTCTGTCTTTCTGAGGAAGGAAGGCACCACGTTTTGAGAGACCCTAGAGTCAAGCAACTGGAGGCAGCTTCCAGCTAACAGCCCTTAGTCCCATAAACTGCAAGAAACTGAGTCCTACCAATGACTGTGCGAATGAACATGGAAGCGCTTCCCTAGCTTCCTGATGGCTTGCAGCCTTGTGAGAGCCTAGTGTCAAGTGCAGTGGATGGAAAAGGAGAAGTTACTGAGGAGATGGTGAGTCCCTGGCTCTGGCATTGTGAAAGAGGGAGCAGTCCTTTCCGGAGGAATCAGTGGAGCCAGCATGAACTAGACTTTGAGCGACACAGAGGGTTGAATTCTTCCAAGGTTTAATTCATTCCACTGATAATGAATGAGTGCTTAGACTGTATTACAAACATGAATCGGGAGTTCGTGACAGACTGAGAAAAAAGGCTACCTCAATGCAGTGTCTGAAGGCAGTGGTTATGCTGGGCAGGAGGGTTGGAGAAACAGAGGAAGCCTAGCCTGCCTTGTTAGTGGTGGGGAATTCAGGGTGGGGGGAGCTTGCTTGAGATGGTCACAGTGGAGCTAAGCATTTAGGCATGCTGATGAGGTACCCAGCCAAAGAGGGTAGGGCAAGGCAAGGTAAGATCACTGGCTGAATGGTATGGGGGGAGTGTTCATATGTGCACCAGACGACCACACTGTTGCACCCTGGACTGTTGCAGAGCCAGTCTGTAGGAAGAAAGACTTCTCTTCTTTCCTGACAAGGACTCAGCCAAAGAGAAGTCATAGATCCTTTGTTGACCACAGCACTCCCTGCTTCCCTTCTCCCTCTGTAAAAGCTACGAGGGCTTTTCTCTAGTCACAGTCAGTGAGGACTACTCTTTGTTGTAATGCTCAGGCTTTGCACTATGATGGCTTTTGTTGTGAAGCACAGACTCCAGGGCATGTGGACTTCAGTAGCTGGGGCACGTGGACTCAGCAGTGGCGGTTCCGGGTTCTAGAACACACCCTCAATAGCTGTGGCTCATGGCCTTGGATCTTCCCGACCAAGGATCAGATCGGTGTTTCCCATGTCGACAGGTGGATTCTTTACCAGTAGCACCACCTGAGAAGCCCAGTTTTGTCTGCATATGGCTGCTAAGTGGTGCTTGCTGAGGGCATAGAGCAGAGGGCCTCCTCTTGCCATCTTTCTCGGTCTCTCTGTCTTTCTGAGGAAGGAAGGCACCACGTTTTGAGAGACCCTAGAGTCAAGCAACTGGAGGCAGCTTCCAGCTAACAGCCCTTAGTCCCATAAACTGCAAGAAACTGAGTCCTACCAATGACTGTGCGAATGAACATGGAAGCGTTCCCTTCCCTAGTCAGGTCTGGAGACTGTTGGCTGATGGCTTGATTGCAGCCTTGTGAGAGGAGCCAGGTCAAGTATTTTGATGAAAATTTAGCATACATATTGAGAAATTCTGTAAGTTTGAAATGTACACGATTTTAAGGACAATATGAAAAATAAGAATGTAAAATATCCCATTTATAATTTCATAATATTGATGATATGTTGAAATGATGCTATTTATTAATAGATATACTAGATAAAATGATATGTATCATTTAAATTAATTTCACTTGTTTATTTTTACTTTAAAATGTTCCCAGCTACAGACCCAAAAGTAATCTTGTTCCCAACTGGCTACTAGAAAATTGAACATCATATATTTGGCGAATTTATGTTTCTATTGCATGGCATTGTCCTTGATGAAAAATGATTTAGTTTTGCTTCTGTTAGGCATAAGATTCGATCACTTTTGTTCAGTCTGGAACTGAGCTGATTCAAAGCTGAGTTGTGTTGTTTGTGAAGGTCGACCGATTACGATTTCGTAACAAACAATCCAGTGGGAAAGCGGGCAAAAGCCATCAAGATGCAGTTTCTAAAGAAGAACTACAACTGGCCAATTAATATGTGGAACTGCAGGTTTCACTGAAATTAAAAATCCAAATAAAAATACTGCCATTTCTCAACCTTCAGACTGTAAAAACAGAAGGTATTTATTTATAAGATGCCTTGAGGAAAGGGAAGCGGTAAAAAGTAAACTCAGGTGGCGGTTCCGGGTTCTAGAACACACCCTCAATAGCTGTGGCTCATGGCCTTGGATCTTCCCGACCAAGGATCAGATCGGTGTTTCCCATGTCGACAGGTGGATTCTTTACCAGTAGCACCACCTGAGAAGCCCAGTTTTGTCTGCATATGGCTGCTAAGTGGTGCTTGCTGAGGGCATAGAGCAGAGGGCCTCCTCTTGCCATCTTTCTCGGTCTCTCTGTCTTTCTGAGGAAGGAAGGCACCACGTTTTGAGAGACCCTAGAGTCAAGCAACTGGAGGCAGCTTCCAGCTAACAGCCCTTAGTCCCATAAACTGCAAGAAACTGAGTCCTACCAATGACTGTGCGAATGAACATGGAAGCGTTCCCTTCCCTAGTCAGGTCTGGAGACTGTTGGCTGATGGCTTGATTGCAGCCTTGTGAGAGGAGCCAGGTCAAGTATTTTTGATGAAAATTTAGCATCCATATTGAGAAATTCTGTAAGTTTGAAATGTACACGATTTTAAGGACAATATGAAAAATAAGAATGTAAAATATCCCATTTATAATTTCATAATATTGATGATATGTTGAAATGATGCTATTTATTAATAGATATACTAGATAAAATGATATGTATCATTTAAATTAATTTCACTTGTTTATTTTTACTTTAAAATGTTCCCAGCTACAGACCCAAAAGTAATCTTGTTCCCAACTGGCTACTAGAAAATTGAACATCATATATTTGGCGAATTTATGTTTCTATTGCATGGCATTGTCCTTGATGAAAAATGATTTAGTTTTGCTTCTGTTAGGCATAAGATTCGATCACTTTTGTTCAGTCTGGAACTGAGCTGATTCAAAGCTGAGTTGTGTTGTTTGTGAAGGTCGACCGATTACGATTTCGTAACAAACAATCCAGTGGGAAAGCGGGCAAAAGCCATCAAGATGCAGTTTCTAAAGAAGAACTACAACTGGCCAATTAATATGTGGAACTGCAGGTTTCACTGAAATTAAAAATCCAAATAAAAATACTGCCATTTCTCAACCTTCAGACTGTAAAAACTGAAGATATTTATTTATAAGAAGCCTTGATGAAAGGGAAGTGGTAAGCAGACACTGTCATAGCTTCGTGGAAGTACAAACAGGTGTGAAGTGCTCGTGGGGTGAACAGATGGTGGAAGTGGTGGTGATAAAGCTTTCAAAATGTCTTCTGGGTCCATCCTCAAAAAAAGTCCACCTAGATCATTATATCAAAGGTGACGTGAAGAACACTGGAGAGATGATATCGTCCCCGTTCTTCATGGTATAGGTAGAACATGCCCAGCTGTAGAAAAGCACTTCTCAAGGTCGCAGAGCGGTGGTGACAGCCCACACTCCTTGTTTTTATTCTCAAAAATTTTCCCCTTTGAGAGACGCTCATTCTCTTTAAGTCCAAAGGCTCTGGAGACCAAGAGTATCAGGAAAGGGACCAGTGTTGTCTGCATTCTTTAGACTGCAGCGGCAGACACTGCACCCAAAGGCAAGGAGGCTGATGACGGCCCAGTGGGGTTATGGGAGATGAACCCTCGGCACACACGTCTTCCCTCCCTGTCCTCCATCTGCCAGGTCTACCCTCTGCCCTTCTAGCGTCATCTGCTAGCCAGAGGAAGCAGAAGAGGAGCACCTAAACTGCGTTGCATCATTACCTTGTCATCAAAACAGAAACCTTTGTTTTCCTGGTTGGAAGGGTGAGGCCTGGTAGTAACATCAAATATCCTAGTTTATTCCATGGCCATATGCTAATAGGAGGTGATTCCACACATGACTTTTATTCTCATCTCCCATTCCTATTCATTCTTCCTTTTCTCCACACCCATCTCTGACTTCATCAACGTTCCTTAGGCATCACTTTGATACCCTTAATTCTCTCATCCTTTCTCATCTCCCATCCTCTCATGTCCTTTTTCTAATTTCTATTTTTCCTTCTTACTCTTTTGCTCACCTTCCTGTCCCATCCCTTCAGGCATCCTCATAGTTCATCTTCATTCCTCCACTCCCAGCCCTTTCTTCCTTCTCACTCTCATGTCTTTTTTTCCCATCTTTGTCTCAGTTGGCTCATCCTCCCTTTTTTCTCAGCTCCAAGAAGAGATTACAAAGAAGACAAACTCCAGTTGTAGCCATGGATGACTTGGGGGATGAAAGCATAGAGAAACAGCAGAATTTCCAAGGCAGGGTAAGCGGCCTTTCCAAGGGAGGCTGATGAAAAGGTACAAATCAGAAATGGATGAGTTGAATGCTGGATAAACATCAAGATGAGGAAATTCTCTGGGTTTAACTAAGATCAACTTAGGAAAAGGTATCACTCCAAGGGGCTATGTTTATGGATATTGTTTGAGCTAGGATGTTTGAGAGAGAAAAGTCAGACTTTGGAGAAGGTTAAATTGGATATTCTACGTGGAAAATTCAAGGGCACGGTAGTAGTAAAACACTCATTCTTTCAAAGATTTTATCATGTCAATGAGGGAAGAGACATCAGATAAGAGAGGAAGACAGTAGCAAATGGGGATAGAATGTTCATTTTGATCTTAAGAGGTATCATGAATGCCTCAATGCAGTTTTCCTTTAGGGGGCTCTTTCTCTCTAGACCCAGCCTGTGCTCTCAGCATACTAGAGGGTTCTTGTGTGGTTGTGAAAAGAAGGAACAGATTTTCTGGGAGGCAAAAGGTGGATGATAAAATAGAATAATCCCTGGCACTGAACCCACAATTTAAGGCAGCATTCTGCACTCTGAACCAGAGGGAATCTCACGTCCCCACCAGTGAAAAAAATTCACAGTGATATTCTTGGTTACGGAGGCTGAGGTCAACCAAGGACAACCAAGGCCTTCCCTGCAGGACATCACTCCGCAGACCTACTGGATTCCGAGTCCTCCACTCTACGTGGAACGTGAGCACAGCCAAAAGCAAGGTAGCGACTTGCCCTGGGAACTTTCTCTGCAGAACCTAACTTCTTATCCCCCATCTTCTTTGTTTTCTCTCTGTTGCACATATCACTATGTGATCTACCACATAGGATGCTTGCTTATACTTTTTCTTATACTTGATGATTTTATCTCTTTATTAGAATGTGAGTTTCGTGAGTGCAGAGACTTCTTTTTTGTTCACCAGTGCCCTAGAAGAGTGTCCAGATCACAGAAGCGATCCAATAAATACTTGTTGTAGGCATAAATGAATGAATTCTGTGGTTTCTTTGCAGAACAAACACATTACAGGAATCTTGAACCATTTTTCCAGGCTAATGTCCTCATGGGAAATGTCCCCCAGCCCAGAAAAGGCAGGAAGGGATGAACCCTATCACCCCTCATGTCAGCGACTGCCTCCCTCCAATCGCGCCTCCCTCCAAGTATGCGCCTCCCTCCAAGTACTCGCCTCCCTCCAAGTACCCGCCACAGGGCACCCTGAACATCCGGGTTTCTAAGGCTGTAGATAAGTGGGTTCAGCATGGGATTGATAACTGTGTTGAAAACTCCAACTCCTTTATCCTTGTCCGATGCCTCTTCTGAACCCAGGCGCATGTAGTTGAAGATACCAGTCCCATAGAAGAGGCAGACGACAGTGAGGTGGGAGCCACACGTGGAGAAGGCTTTCTTCCTGCCCTCTGCAGAGTGGATCTCCAGGACGGCAGCTGCCACATGGATGTAGGAGATGATGATGAGAATGACTGGTGTCCCTGCCATGATGAAACCCACGCCAAAGAGCAGCAGCTCGTTGAGCTGGGTGCTGGAGCAGGAGAGCTGGAAGAGCTGGGGGAGGTCACAGTAGAAGTGGTTGACCTCATTGGGACCACAGAAGTTAAGGGTGGTGAGGGCGATAGTGTGGATCAGCACATTGGTTAAGGCAAAAGCCCAGGACACAGCTACTAATGTCCTCTGGACCATCTGGCTCATGCGGTGCTGTAGGTGAGGGGTCGGCAGATGGCCAGGAATCGGTCGTAGGCCATGGCTGTCAACAGGAAGCAGTCCATCCCCGCCAGAAGGTGGAAGAAGAAGAGCTGGGAGAGGCAGGCGTGAGCACAGCCAAAAGCAAGGTAGCGACTTGCCCTGGGAACTTTCTCTGCAGAACCTAACTTCTTATCCCCCATCTTCTTTGTTTTCTCTCTGTTGCACATATCACTATGTGATCTACCACATAGGATGCTTGCTTATACTTTTTCTTATACTTGATGATTTTATCTCTTTATTAGAATGTGAGTTTCGTGAGTGCAGAGACTTCTTTTTTGTTCACCAGTGCCCTAGAAGAGTGTCCAGATCACAGAAGCGATCCAATAAATACTTGTTGTAGGCATAAATGAATGAATTCTGTGGTTTCTTTGCAGAACAAACACATTACAGGAATCTTGAACCATTTTTCCAGGCTAATGTCCTCATGGGAAATGTCCCCCAGCCCAGAAAAGGCAGGAAGGGATGAACCCTATCACCCCTCATGTCAGCGACTGCCTCCCTCCAAGTACGCGCCTCCCTCCAAGTATGCGCCTCCCTCCAAGTACTCGCCTCCCTCCAAGTACCCGCCACAGGGCACCCTGAACATCCGGGTTTCTAAGGCTGTAGATAAGTGGGTTCAGCATGGGATTGATAACTGTGTTGAAAACTCCAACTCCTTTATCCTTGTCCGATGCCTCTTCTGAACCCAGGCGCATGTAGTTGAAGATACCAGTCCCATAGAAGAGGCAGACGACAGTGAGGTGGGAGCCACACGTGGAGAAGGCTTTCTTCCTGCCCTCTGCAGAGTGGATCTCCAGGACGGCAGCTGCCACATGGATGTAGGAGATGATGATGAGAATGACTGGTGTCCCTGCCATGATGAAACCCACGCCAAAGAGCAGCAGCTCGTTGAGCTGGGTGCTGGAGCAGGAGAGCTGGAAGAGCTGGGGGAGGTCACAGTAGAAGTGGTTGACCTCATTGGGACCACAGAAGTTAAGGGTGGTGAGGGCGATAGTGTGGATCAGCACATTGGTTAAGGCAAAAGCCCAGGACACAGCTACTAATGTCCTCTGGACCATCTGGCTCATGCGGGTGCTGTAGGTGAGGGGTCGGCAGATGGCCAGGAATCGGTCGTAGGCCATGGCTGTCAACAGGAAGCAGTCCATCCCAGCCAGAAGGTGGAAGAAGAAGAGCTGGGAGAGGCAGGCGTCATAGGGAATTGTGCGCCTGTGGGACAGGAGACGGCCCAGCGTCGCAGGAACAGTGACGCTGATGCACGCAACATCCAGCGCTGAGAGGTTCCCCAGGAAGAAGTACATGGGAGTGTGGAGTTTGGGCTCCACCAAGATGGCTGCCAGGATGCTGAGGTTGCCCCCGACAGTGAGCAGGTAGGCAGAGAGGAAGAGTACAAAGACCACAGGCTGTAGATACTCTGTTTCCACTAAGCCCAGTAGAATGAATTCAGTTACAGCTGTCCTATTGTTTCTAGTTTCTGGCTCCATGAGTCTCTGTAAGGAAATGTCCTGGGAATGGATATTTCAATCTACTCAGTATACTTATTCAACATAAATATTTTAAACCACAGATGTTCAAAACCCCATAGTAGGTTCCTAGCTGTCTGGGTGATAGTTTTCCCACTCCATGGGGTCATTTACCCCTCACTCACTGACTTCCTCCATGCCTCCATGTCTTTACCCTGCTTTTGGCCGAGATGCCCCAAACCACCAACACTTTGTCCCTCCATCCTCTCCCAGCTGAAAAAGTGTCAGAATGCTGGGGAAATACATTCAAATAACACCAAACTTCTTTGAATACAGTGAGACTAAAATGGAATTTCCCCATTTGACTCTGAGGGATCAGCCTAAACCAATAAACAGACTTCAAAATAGAAAAATTAATGGTATTTGCAGAGAAATATCTAGAAAGCATTTGAAAATCCAGTCTAGATTCCAAGACTTCTAGAAAGATTGAAGATCAAGCCAAAGTATGGCAAGAATCAGGAAGAAGATACCCATGATGGTGGATATTGGTTATTCCAGCCATTTCTCCAAGGTGGGGAGCATAGTTTGAAGAATAAAATTAAAAATCCTTAGAAATCCTTAGTGAATAAATTGCTGGTATTATTATTGCTAATTAAGCCCTTACATGAGACTTTGAGTAACAGCTTTTTAAAAATAATTTATTCTTTTCATAGTATCTGCTACATGCCTCTGGAATCAGAATGGTAAGCATGCCCTGTGGGTTGGTTGCTGCCAGATGCAGTTAGTTTTCTGCACAGCAAAACCGCCTATCGTCTACTTGCCCTTGATTCAGGTGGGGTAGATTAACCAGTAGCTCTAAGGGCATGGGCTCTTTGTGACCTCCATGGACTGCAGCCCTGCCAGGCTCCTCTGCCCATGGGAGAGGTTCCCAGGAAGAAGTGGGTAGGCCAAGGGGATGCTGAGGTTGCCCCGACAGTGAGCAGGTAGGCAGAGAGGAAGAGTACAAAGACCACAGGCTGTAGATACTCTGTTTCCACTAAGCCCAGTAGAATGAATTCAGTTACAGCTGTCCTATTGTTTCTAGTTTCTGGCTCCATGAGTCTCTGTAAGGAAATGTCCTGGGAATGGATATTTCAATCTACTCAGTATACTTATTCAACATAAATATTTTAAACCACAGATGTTCAAAACCCCATAGTAGGTTCCTAGCTGTCTGGGTGATAGTTTTCCCACTCCATGGGGTCATTTACCCCTCACTCACTGACTTCCTCCATGCCTCCATGTCTTTACCCTGCTTTTGGCCGAGATGCCCCAAACCACCAACACTTTGTCCCTCCATCCTCTCCCAGCTGAAAAAGTGTCAGAATGCTGGGGAAATACATTCAAATAACACCAAACTTCTTTGAATACAGTGAGACTAAAATGGAATTTCCCCATTTGACTCTGAGGGATCAGCCTAAACCAATAAACAGACTTCAAAATAGAAAAATTAATGGTATTTGCAGAGAAATATCTAGAAAGCATTTGAAAATCCAGTCTAGATTCCAAGACTTCTAGAAAGATTGAAGATCAAGCCAAAGTATGGCAAGAATCAGGAAGAAGATACCCATGATGGTGGATATTGGTTATTCCAGCCATTTCTCCAAGGTGGGGAGCATAGTTTGAAGAATAAAATTAAAAATCCTTAGAAATCCTTAGTGAATAAATTGCTGGTATTATTATTGCTAATTAAGCCCTTACATGAGACTTTGAGTAACAGCTTTTTAAAAATAATTTATTCTTTTCATAGTATCTGCTACATGCCTCTGGAATCAGAATGGTAAGCATGCCCTGTGGGTTGGTTGCTGCCAGATGCAGTTAGTTTTCTGCACAGCAAAACCGCCTATCGTCTACTTGCCCTTGATTCAGGTGGGGTAGATTAACCAGTAGCTCTAAGGGCATGGGCTCTTTGTGACCTCCATGGACTGCAGCCCTGCCAGGCTCCTCTGCCCATGGGATTCTCCAGGCAAGAATACTGTACCTCCTAAGGTTCTTCCCTTTTTTTTCAGTTCTCTGCTAGGGAGAAACATTTTTGAGAAGAGTAAAGTGGGAAATCCAGGGATTTAGCTCAGCCACCTATCTCTGTAAAAAAAAAAAAAAAAAAAAAAGAATACTGTACCTCAAATGCTCAAATGAAGCAGGCACATAATATAGAACCAGATTGAGCTAAGTCTTTCAAATCTTATAATAAACACTTGATCAAAAAAAAACACACAAAAAAACAAGCTATGTGTCTCTATTGCCTGTGGAATAAGCAGAGGCAGGGCTTCACTAAGAGTAAGGGTGTTCCCCTGCACAGATTGCACTGGCTCAGAGGCTGGAAAGTAGGAGGAGTCCGGTCTCTCTAACATTGGAAAGGGTGTTAAGTTGATGAGCTCGGGTGAAAAGTTGAATGCAGTGATCTCCAAGAGATCCTTAAAATTCAGAGATCACGTGATCAGTGAGATAGTGGCCTGATCATCATTGATGAAATTTTCGATGCTTTGCAGGTAGGCACATCAATGGATGGAGAGTAGTTCTTTCCATGTGTTATGTTAAAGAGCAATGACCGGCTCTCTGTTTTTGCTTTGGGGTGAGTTTTAACCCAAGGATTGATTGTAACCCTGTGATTGTCTAACCTCCTTCCTCATACTGTTTTCTGTACCGGTGATGGCTTCCTTCCACCTCCATATGCCCAAGTATTTCAAGAGCTAACTCCAATGCTGACTTCTCAATGAATCCTCTCAGGAAAATTGCCCATTTCAAAAGGAGCTCTGTCTCTCCTAAACTCCCACTACTCATTATTTTATTGAACTTATTACAGTTTCCCTTCTAGCCAAGTCATTTTTCTCTAGAGCCTATCTCCCCTACTTCTCTGTAAGCTACTTGAGGATAAAATACTAACACATGTTTGATTCAGTTTTCTAGTAACAGCTCTTAGCGCAATACTTCACATGTGGTAGGTACTCAATATTTTTAAAGAAATAAATGGATGAGTCAAGTGTTCATAGAATTTTGGAGAAAGACAAGATCAGTATGAGGAAGAGTCTCTGGTTGTGTTGGAATGTGGGCTAGACTTTTAGGGATTAGTATAATTTAGGGAGGCTTCCCTGGGGACTCAGCTGGTAAAGAATCTGCCTGCAATGTGGGAGACCCAGGTTTGGTCCCTGGGTTGGAAGATCCCCTGGTGAAGGGAATGGCAACCCACTCCAGTGTTTTTGTTTTTTGGGTTCTTTTTGACCACTTCTATTGATCGTTCATTTATTTATCTTTGTTCTTTGGCCTCTGTGGACCTCCCACCGCAGTGGCCTCTGTCATTGCAGAGCACCAGCTCTGGGCACATGTGCTCCAGAGCTCCAGCTCAGTAGTAGTGCACATCGGTCCAGCCGCTCTGCGGCATGTGGGATCCTCCCAGGCCAGGGATCGAACCAGCGCCTCTTGCATTGCAAGGCGGTGTCCTTACCCACTGGACCACCAGGAAAGTCCCACTCCAGTATTCTTGCATGGAGAAGCCCATGGACAGAGGAGCCTTGTGGGCTACAGTTCACGGGGTTGCAAAGAGCTGGACATGACTGAGCAGCTAACAACATAATTTAGGGAAGTTACAGGAGCAGGTGCATGTGCCCCATTGCTGCAAGGACTACTGCTTTCTTTTGATGGGACAAGCAGATGGCAATCCACCCTGACATGTTTCTTCTCATGTAAACCACCTAGAAGAATAAGACCTTTAGGAGACGTATACCTTACAGACAAGCAGGTTATGGCCAGGAATAGAAGAGCAACAAAACAGCTGCTGCTGATCCTCAGTTTCTTGTGATGCAACTTGCTTGAAATCAGTGGGATTCCAGGATGAACTCAGATCATCCAGAGAGTGCCTGATTAATATCATACCCATCACTGAGTATTGCTACTCTCAAGTCTTCATAATGAGCCTCAGTTTCTCCCTACTGAGCCATGACTACCCTCTACTCTGGAATTCCACCCAAACCCTCCAAGCTTCCAGTGATGAAACAGCTCAGCAAGTCTTCTATGTGGAGTGGAGGTTCTGGCTGCCTAATGAAATGGGTCCTGGGCAGCAAATTGGACTCATTGAATGCCCTTCATACTTACTCCTTAAGAGTTGGGGGTTCCTGGAGGGGAGCAAATAAATGGATGAGTCAAGTGTTCATAGAATTTTGGAGAAAGACAAGATCAGTATGAGGAAGAGTCTCTGGTTGTGTTGGAATGTGGGCTAGACTTTTAGGGATTAGTATAATTTAGGGAGGCTTCCCTGGGGACTCAGCTGGTAAAGAATCTGCCTGCAATGTGGGAGACCCAGGTTTGGTCCCTGGGTTGGAAGATCCCCTGGTGAAGGGAATGGCAACCCACTCCAGTGTTTTTGTTTTTTGGGTTCTTTTTGACCACTTCTATTGATCGTTCATTTATTTATCTTTGTTCTTTGGCCTCTGTGGACCTCCCACCGCAGTGGCCTCTGTCATTGCAGAGCACCAGCTCTGGGCACATGTGCTCCAGAGCTCCAGCTCAGTAGTAGTGCACATCGGTCCAGCCGCTCTGCGGCATGTGGGATCCTCCCAGGCCAGGGATCGAACCAGCGCCTCTTGCATTGCAAGGCGGTGTCCTTACCCACTGGACCACCAGGAAAGTCCCACTCCAGTATTCTTGCATGGAGAAGCCCATGGACAGAGGAGCCTTGTGGGCTACAGTTCACGGGGTTGCAAAGAGCTGGACATGACTGAGCAGCTAACAACATAATTTAGGGAAGTTACAGGAGCAGGTGCATGTGCCCCATTGCTGCAAGGACTACTGCTTTCTTTTGATGGGACAAGCAGATGGCAATCCACCCTGACATGTTTCTTCTCATGTAAACCACCTAGAAGAATAAGACCTTTAGGAGACGTATACCTTACAGACAAGCAGGTTATGGCCAGGAATAGAAGAGCAACAAAACAGCTGCTGCTGATCCTCAGTTTCTTGTGATGCAACTTGCTTGAAATCAGTGGGATTCCAGGATGAACTCAGATCATCCAGAGAGTGCCTGATTAATATCATACCCATCACTGAGTATTGCTACTCTCAAGTCTTCATAATGAGCCTCAGTTTCTCCCTACTGAGCCATGACTACCCTCTACTCTGGAATTCCACCCAAACCCTCCAAGCTTCCAGTGATGAAACAGCTCAGCAAGTCTTCTATGTGGAGTGGAGGTTCTGGCTGCCTAATGAAATGGGTCCTGGGCAGCAAATTGGACTCATTGAATGCCCTTCATACTTACTCCTTAAGAGTTGCAGAGAGCAAGCTTCAGCTAAGGAAAGGGGGCACGAACAAAAGGATCCAGAAAAGGAACCAGGATCTTTGGGCTACGGTCACAGATCTTCTAAAAAGGCTTTCCTCTTCAGGGGCATCAGCTGCACCAAGTGTAAAATCAGATTTGAGCTGATGGCATTGGAAGCCCCATCTCTGTTTTGTCAGAGCAGAGGAAGGACCTATGAGAGAACTCACCCTGACATAGCCTTGGCTTTATGGCAGGTAATTAAGGTGAGCAAAAGAGAGTGTACTAATGGTGGCATTGCTGAGGCTTTGCAGGATTTGTCTACATTCTCCAAGTCATCCAGGAAGTTACGGGTGTAGTTGAGACTAGATATAGATTTCCTGAGGGAGCAGTGTTCTTTCTTAGACGTCAGCCCCAAACAAGGCCTTTAAGCAGAGAGCAGCTCCTTTCTAGACTTGCCCTGGACCTGGGGATGTGGAGGAAGCCCCAGCAGAGAGGAAGAGGGAGAAACATTCTTCAAATCCAGTTTCCTAATGAGTCCCCTAGAATGTGGGGCTTTCTCCCTCAGAGCCTCATTAGTGGAGCCTCTGGGACTGTGTCTTGGGGATCCTGTAATGATTCTGGAAGTGCTGGGGAAAGGGGTATGTTGAGGGACTTCCCTGGTGGTTCAGAGGTGAAGAATCCACTTGCTGATGCAGGAGACGTGGGTTCGATCCCTGGTGGAAAAAGATCCCGTATGCTGTGGAGTGACTGAGCCTGTGCGCCGAAAGTATGGTGCCTGTGCTCGAGAGCCTTGGAGCCACAACTACAGAGCCCACATACTGCAACGACTGAGGCCCTGAGGCCTGCGTGCCCTAGAGCCCGTGCTCCACTAGATAAGCCACAGAAATGAGAAGCCTGCTCCCCGCAACAAGAGAGTAAGCAACAATAACTCAGCACAGCCAAAAAGAAATGAAATTATTTTTTAAAACAGTTTGACTCACTTTAAAAAAAAAAGATATGTTGAGTTCGAAGGCCTCCTGGTTAAGTCTCAGCATACTCTGAGAAAGGAAATGACGTTTATATCCTCAGCTTATTTTACTCCTTACAGATGATTCCCATACCTGGCTGTGGTAGGGTCCCAAAGATAAGCAGATCTCAGTCCCTTACAAAAGAAAAGACTTTGCAGAGAGCAAGCTTCAGCTAAGGAAAGGGGGCACGAACAAAAGGATCCAGAAAAGGAACCAGGATCTTTGGGCTACGGTCACAGATCTTCTAAAAAGGCTTTCCTCTTCAGGGGCATCAGCTGCACCAAGTGTAAAATCAGATTTGAGCTGATGGCATTGGAAGCCCCATCTCTGTTTTGTCAGAGCAGAGGAAGGACCTATGAGAGAACTCACCCTGACATAGCCTTGGCTTTATGGCAGGTAATTAAGGTGAGCAAAAGAGAGTGTACTAATGGTGGCATTGCTGAGGCTTTGCAGGATTTGTCTACATTCTCCAAGTCATCCAGGAAGTTACGGGTGTAGTTGAGACTAGATATAGATTTCCTGAGGGAGCAGTGTTCTTTCTTAGACGTCAGCCCCAAACAAGGCCTTTAAGCAGAGAGCAGCTCCTTTCTAGACTTGCCCTGGACCTGGGGATGTGGAGGAAGCCCCAGCAGAGAGGAAGAGGGAGAAACATTCTTCAAATCCAGTTTCCTAATGAGTCCCCTAGAATGTGGGGCTTTCTCCCTCAGAGCCTCATTAGTGGAGCCTCTGGGACTGTGTCTTGGGGATCCTGTAATGATTCTGGAAGTGCTGGGGAAAGGGGTATGTTGAGGGACTTCCCTGGTGGTTCAGAGGTGAAGAATCCACTTGCTGATGCAGGAGACGTGGGTTCGATCCCTGGTGGAAAAAGATCCCGTATGCTGTGGAGTGACTGAGCCTGTGCGCCGAAAGTATGGTGCCTGTGCTCGAGAGCCTTGGAGCCACAACTACAGAGCCCACATACTGCAACGACTGAGGCCCTGAGGCCTGCGTGCCCTAGAGCCCGTGCTCCACTAGATAAGCCACAGAAATGAGAAGCCTGCTCCCCGCAACAAGAGAGTAAGCAACAATAACTCAGCACAGCCAAAAAGAAATGAAATTATTTTTTAAAACAGTTTGACTCACTTTAAAAAAAAAAGATATGTTGAGTTCGAAGGCCTCCTGGTTAAGTCTCAGCATACTCTGAGAAAGGAAATGACGTTTATATCCTCAGCTTATTTTTACTCCTTACAGATGATTCCCATACCTGGCTGTGGTAGGGTCCCAAAGATAAGCAGATCTCAGTCCCTGGAATCAACTTTAAATATGGTAAAAGGGACTTTGTACATGTGATTGTTAGGGGTCTTTGTTTGGGGAGATTACCCTGGGTTATTGAAGTGGGCCCTACGTCATGTGTAATCACAAGAGCCCTTATAAGAGAGAGGTGGAGAGACATTTGATGATAGAAATGAAAAAGGCAATGTGGAGACTTCCCTGATGGTCCAGCAGTTAAGACTGAGCTTCCATTGCCAGGGGGGAGAAGTTTTGTTTTGTTTTTACAGTATTTATTTATTTTTGGCTATTTTGGGTTTTCACTGCTACTTCAGGCTCTTTTCTAGTTGCAGGGAGTGGGGGCTACTCTCTAGTTGAGGTGAGCAGGCTTCTTGTTGCGGTGACTTCTCTTGTTGTGGAACTCAGGCTCTAGGGCATATGGGCTTCAGTCGTTGCGGCACATGGGCTTCAGTAGTTGTGGCCCATGGGCTCCATAGTTGCGGCTCTGAGGCTCTAGAGCACAGGCTCCATAGTTGTGGCTCATGGGCTTAGTTGCTCCGCGACATGTTGGATCTTCCCAGATTAGGAATCAAACCTGTGTCTCCTGCACTGGCAGGTGAACTCTTTACTGCTGAGTTACCAGGGAAGCCCTGGGGCAACAGTTTGATTCCTAGTTGGGGAACTAAGATCCGGCGTGACACAGGGTGCATCCAAAAAATAAAAAAGAAAAAAAGGAGAAAGGAAAAGGAAAAGGCAATGTGATGGTGGATGCAGAGACTGGAGTGATGTGGCCACAAGCAAGGAAGGCCAGCAGTCACCTGAAACTGGAGGAGACATGGAATAGATTTCCCCCTGGAGACGCCCGAATGTTGCCGGGCTGACACCTTTGAAGTTAGCCCTCTAGGACTCATTTTGGATTTATGATCTCCAGGATCCTGAGAGGGCACATTTATGTTGTTTTAAGTCACTAAATCTGTGGTACTTTGTTGCAGCAGCAGCAGGAAAAATATACTGGCCAATATATCCTGGCAGGAATTGGAATTTCCTGCAGTTTATAGGGAAGCAGTATGGGAGTGGATCATGAGGACCCAAGGAGGCAGGTAGAATGTAAAGCTGAACAGGGAGAGTTGACTGATATGTGAGCACCTGTCTAGGATTTCATATCTGGGCAAGGGGACCTGGGGCTGGTTGTACTCAGCTGCTGAGGTATTGGTTATAGGGCCTCTTCAGGATCCAGCCGGTGGGGACTCTCCTGGTGGTCCAATGTGTAAGACTCCACGTTGCCAATGCGGGGGTGGGGGCTGGATTCAATCCCACATGCCTCAATAAGAGTTTGCATGCTATAACTCAAGATCCTGGGTGCCACCACCAAAACCTGGCACAGCCAAACAAATAAGCAAAGAAATAAAAATAACTTATTTTTACAATAAGATCCATCAGACCATGTTTGGGTGGCCTACATCGGGCTTGTGTCTTCCTCCAGGTCCCTGGGTGGGTGGAAGTGTTTCCAGTGTGTGGTTTCAAGGGGTAGGAGCTGTGTTATGGGACCACTTCAAGATCTGCAGTGGGACAGAAGTCAGTGGGCCTGCCTCTGAGGGCACAGAAGACTGTCTTCTGATGGGTCCCTGGACAAGCAGGTGTGTTCCTGACCTGTGACTTCACCGTGCTGGAGCCAAGGTAGGGCTGTTTCAGTATCTGCAGAACTGGAGGTGAACTCTTTACTGCTGAGTTACCAGGGAAGCCCTGGGGCAACAGTTTGATTCCTAGTTGGGGAACTAAGATCCGGCGTGACACAGGGTGCATCCAAAAAATAAAAAAGAAAAAAAGGAGAAAGGAAAAGGAAAAGGCAATGTGATGGTGGATGCAGAGACTGGAGTGATGTGGCCACAAGCAAGGAAGGCCAGCAGTCACCTGAAACTGGAGGAGACATGGAATAGCTTTCCCCCTGGAGACGCCCGAATGTTGCCGGGCTGACACCTTTGAAGTTAGCCCTCTAGGACTCATTTTGGATTTATGATCTCCAGGATCCTGAGAGGGCACATTTATGTTGTTTTAAGTCACTAAATCTGTGGTACTTTGTTGCAGCAGCAGCAGGAAAAATATACTGGCCAATATATCCTGGCAGGAATTGGAATTTCCTGCAGTTTATAGGGAAGCAGTATGGGAGTGGATCATGAGGACCCAAGGAGGCAGGTAGAATGTAAAGCTGAACAGGGAGAGTTGACTGATATGTGAGCACCTGTCTAGGATTTCATATCTGGGCAAGGGGACCTGGGGCTGGTTGTACTCAGCTGCTGAGGTATTGGTTATAGGGCCTCTTCAGGATCCAGCCGGTGGGGACTCTCCTGGTGGTCCAATGTGTAAGACTCCACGTTGCCAATGCGGGGGTGGGGGCTGGATTCAATCCCACATGCCTCAATAAGAGTTTGCATGCTATAACTCAAGATCCTGGGTGCCACCACCAAAACCTGGCACAGCCAAACAAATAAGCAAAGAAATAAAAATAACTTATTTTTACAATAAGATCCATCAGACCATGTTTGGGTGGCCTACATCGGGCTTGTGTCTTCCTCCAGGTCCCTGGGTGGGTGGAAGTGTTTCCAGTGTGTGGTTTCAAGGGGTAGGAGCTGTGTTATGGGACCACTTCAAGATCTGCAGTGGGACAGAAGTCAGTGGGCCTGCCTCTGAGGGCACAGAAGACTGTCTTCTGATGGGTCCCTGGACAAGCAGGTGTGTTCCTGACCTGTGACTTCACCGTGCTGGAGCCAAGGTAGGGCTGTTTCAGTATCTGCAGCTGGACCAAGGTTGGACGGAGCATTGTAGGGGCATGGATGGGTGTGGCACCCGCCCTGTCCCTGGGAGGGCAGGACTGGCAGCTAAGAGGGGTTAGGAATGGGCCACTTCAGCATCCACAGCCAGGGCTGAGGTTGGTGTGCTCAGTGCCTAGGGCACAGGTGGACCTGACTAAGGCTGGGCCCCTTGGCAGATGTTGTTGATGACAGAATCAAGGCCACGTGGGGCTGTAGCTGAATCCACAAGGCTGTTTCCAGGCCTGTATCCAGGACTCCTGTCTGCAAGTCTGCCACCCAGGCACAGGCCTGTCCTCTCAGAATGGCCCTCTTTGGACTTGACTCCACTGGGGTCTCATAATCTCCTGCCTGGATCCAAGAACTCCCACAAAGGCGCTTTTTGTCCAAATTCGTGTTTCTAAGAGGGGAACCTTTTCTTCTTTTTCTGCTATTATTTATGTATAATTTCAGGCTTCCCTGGTGGCTCAGTGGTAAAGAGTCTCCTGCCAATGCAGGAGACATGGGTTCAATCCCTGGGTCAGGAACATCTCCTGGAGAAGGAAATTGCAACCCACTCTAGTATTCTTGCCTGGAGAATCCCATGAACAGAGGAGCTGGATGGGCTATAGTCCATGGGATCACAAAGAGTGGGACATGACTTAGCAATTAAACTACAATGTGTGTTGTATCACATATACTATATACATGATCAAGCTTGCACTTTATGGTTATTGGGGCAGTTTTTTCAATGGGGGAATATGTGTCAACCTTTTTTATTTATTAAACATCTGACTTACAAAAAATGTAAAAGTACTAAAAAGTCACTGACAAATATTTATATGGCATTTAGATGGAAAAGTCCTTTTTTTCTAAGGATGGCACAAAACAACAATAAGCTTCATAAAAATGTCAAACTTAACCTTGGGCAAGAGATACTCTCAACAAAGTTAGATGTGAATGAGAAATTGGGGAATGTATTTGCAACATACATTGCAAAAATAGAAAATAAATTACATCAACAGGAATTTGGTTAAACAGATAATAATTTATGTACAAAACAGGAATATTCTACAGCCTTTAAGCTGAATAAGATGGATTTCGTAGGTTGTTGTGTTAAGAATTATACTATGTAAGTGGAAAAACATTACAAAACAATATGGTGTTTTGCATGTATGCCTGTATGCATACATCTATCTGGAGATCTAAACAATAACTGCTACATATTCCTTTTATTTAAAAAAGTATTCACCTTTGGGTGGGTGTGCTGGATCTTTCTTGCTTTTCTCTAGGTGTGGCAAGCAGGGGCTACTCTTTAGTTTCACTGCTCAGGTATCTCACTGCGATGACTTCTCTTATTGGGGACCATGGAATCTGAAGTGCACAGGCTTCAGAAGTTGTTCTTGTTGGGCTCAGTAGTTGTGATGCACAGTCTTCGTTGCTCCAAGGCATGTGGGATCTTCCGAGACCAAGGATTGAACTTTTGTCTCCAGCAGTGGCAGGTGGATTCTTTACCAGTGAGCCACCAGGGAAGCCCTGTTCCTGTTAAAGAGTGGGGGTGTTGTTGGAATGGAGCTCTTTTGTGAAACGATAACTATTGATATTATCCCCTAAACCACTCCCCGCCAAATTCAAATGCTCGGGGAGATGCAAGTGGTTCTGGTTCATTTGTACCAATTACTGGCCCCAGGGAATTTTTCCTTTAATCCAAAAAGAGAAAGGGAGAAAATGACACAGGACTCATCAAGTCAGTGACCACCTCCCCAGGAGCACCCGCCGGAGGGCACCTTTAACATCAGGGTTCCTGAGGCTGTAGATGATTGGATTCAACATGGGGTTGGCAACAGTGTTAAAAATTCCAATAACTTTATCCTTAACTGAAAGCTTGGCTAAACCTAGTCGCATGTAGTTAAAAATACCTGAACCATAGAATATGGCAACCACTGTGAGGTGGGAGCCACATGTGGAAAAAGCTTTCTTCCTGCCCTCCTCCGAGCGAATTCGTAGAACTGCAGCTGCCACATGGATGTAGGAGGTGACAACGAGAGCCAGGGGCGTACCTGCCATTATGAAACCCACGCCAAAGAGCAGCAGCTCGTTGAGCTGGGTGCTGGAGCAGGAGAGCTGAAAGAGCTGGGGGAGGTCACAGTAGAAGTGGTTGATCACATTGGGACCACAGAAGTTGAGTGTGGATAGGGTTACAGTGTGGGTCAGTGCATTAGAGAAGGAACAAGCCCAGGACACAGCCACCAGTAGCCTCTGGACCGTCTGGCTCATGCGGGTGCTGTAGGTGAGAGGTCGGCAGATGGCCAAGAATCGGTCAAGCTACATATTCCTTTTATTTAAAAAAGTATTCACCTTTGGGTGGGTGTGCTGGATCTTTCTTGCTTTTCTCTAGGTGTGGCAAGCAGGGGCTACTCTTTAGTTTCACTGCTCAGGTATCTCACTGCGATGACTTCTCTTATTGGGGACCATGGAATCTGAAGTGCACAGGCTTCAGAAGTTGTTCTTGTTGGGCTCAGTAGTTGTGATGCACAGTCTTCGTTGCTCCAAGGCATGTGGGATCTTCCGAGACCAAGGATTGAACTTTTGTCTCCAGCAGTGGCAGGTGGATTCTTTACCAGTGAGCCACCAGGGAAGCCCTGTTCCTGTTAAAGAGTGGGGGTGTTGTTGGAATGGAGCTCTTTTGTGAAACGATAACTATTGATATTATCCCCTAAACCACTCCCCGCCAAATTCAAATGCTCGGGGAGATGCAAGTGGTTCTGGTTCATTTGTACCAATTACTGGCCCCAGGGAATTTTTCCTTTAATCCAAAAAGAGAAAGGGAGAAAATGACACAGGACTCATCAAGTCAGTGACCACCTCCCCAGGAGCACCCGCCGGAGGGCACCTTGAACATCAGGGTTCCTGAGGCTGTAGATGATTGGATTCAACATGGGGTTGGCAACAGTGTTAAAAATTCCAATAACTTTATCCTTAACTGAAAGCTTGGCTAAACCTAGTCGCATGTAGTTAAAAATACCTGAACCATAGAATATGGCAACCACTGTGAGGTGGGAGCCACATGTGGAAAAAGCTTTCTTCCTGCCCTCCTCCGAGCGAATTCGTAGAACTGCAGCTGCCACATGGATGTAGGAGGTGACAACGAGAGCCAGGGGCGTACCTGCCATTATGAAACCCACGCCAAAGAGCAGCAGCTCGTTGAGCTGGGTGCTGGAGCAGGAGAGCTGAAAGAGCTGGGGGAGGTCACAGTAGAAGTGGTTGATCACATTGGGACCACAGAAGTTGAGTGTGGATAGGGTTACAGTGTGGGTCAGTGCATTAGAGAAGGAACAAGCCCAGGACACAGCCACCAGTAGCCTCTGGACCGTCTGGCTCATGCGGGTGCTGTAGGTGAGAGGTCGGCAGATGGCCAAGAATCGGTCATAGGCCATGGCTGTCAACAAGAAGCAGTCCACCCCAACCAGGAGATGGAAGAAGAAAAGCTGTGTGAGGCAAGCTGCATAGGGAACTGTGTGCCTGTGGGACAAGAGGTGACCCAACATCAAGGGGACGGTGACAGTGATGCACCCAACGTCCAGCACGGAGAGGTTCCCCAGGAAGAAGTACATGGGGGTGTGGAGTTTGGGCTCCACCAAGATGGCTGCCAGGATGCTGAGGTTGCCCCCGACAGTGAGCAGGTAGGCAGAGAGGAAGAGTACAAAGACAGCTGGTCGCAACCCTGGCGTCTCCACCAAACCCAGCAGGATGAACTCAGTAACGGCTGTTCCATTGGCCCCAGATTCTGGCTGCATTAGTTCCTGCAAGGAAATATCCAAGGAGATAAGGAATCGTTCCTCCCAGTATATTTATTCAAAAGGAAGAAATAGACTTCTTTCTACATCTTGAGCTGTCTGCTAAGGTCTACCTCACCCAAGTAAGGACTTTCTCACCATGCAGTCCCCACCATGCTTGTTAACTGTCTACTTTTACTACAATGTTCTTGCTACATGGGAAATTCTTTCACCATTTAAGCATATATCCAATGATCATGTTATACTTGGACAATGTTATTTGTCAATTATACCTCTATTAGGCTAAAAAGTAAATTTTATAAGCTTAAAGAAACTGAAAGTCAAGGAATAGATTTAAACTAATATAGGAATTCAGCATATGGTACAAGCAGCATCTTAAAGGACTGGGAAAGTATCATTCACTAAGAGCTACCTGGAAAAAACACAAGTTTTATACATACCTTGTGTATTTTGTAAAAATAAATTCTAAGTGAATCAAACATTTAAATGAAGTATTAAACTATCAAGTTATTAGGAAAATGGAGAATTTTTATTGTGGATGAATATTCAAAATATCCACCCCAGAAGTTGAGTGTGGATAGGGTTACAGTGTGGGTCAGTGCATTAGAGAAGGAACAAGCCCAGGACACAGCCACCAGTAGCCTCTGGACCGTCTGGCTCATGCGGGTGCTGTAGGTGAGAGGTCGGCAGATGGCCAAGAATCGGTCATAGGCCATGGCTGTCAACAAGAAGCAGTCCACCCCAACCAGGAGATGGAAGAAGAAAAGCTGTGTGAGGCAAGCTGCATAGGGAACTGTGTGCCTGTGGGACAAGAGGTGACCCAACATCAAGGGGACGGTGACAGTGATGCACCCAACGTCCAGCACGGAGAGGTTCCCCAGGAAGAAGTACATGGGGGTGTGGAGTTTGGGCTCCACCAAGATGGCTGCCAGGATGCTGAGGTTGCCCCCGACAGTGAGCAGGTAGGCAGAGAGGAAGAGTACAAAGACAGCTGGTCGCAACCCTGGCGTCTCCACCAAACCCAGCAGGATGAACTCAGTAACGGCTGTTCCATTGGCCCCAGATTCTGGCTGCATTAGTTCCTGCAAGGAAATATCCAAGGAGATAAGGAATCGTTCCTCCCAGTATATTTATTCAAAAGGAAGAAATAGACTTCTTTCTACATCTTGAGCTGTCTGCTAAGGTCTACCTCACCCAAGTAAGGACTTTCT
This sequence comes from Tragulus kanchil, assembly GCA_022376925.1. NCBI lineage: Eukaryota > Metazoa > Chordata > Mammalia > Artiodactyla > Tragulidae > Tragulus > Tragulus kanchil. Next base: position 67,869,901 of record JAIOJX010000027.1, read on the forward strand.
CACCATGCAGTCCCCACCATGCTTGTTAACTGTCTACTTTTACTACAATGTTCTTGCTACATGGGAAATTCTTTCACCATTTAAGCATATATCCAATGATCATGTTATACTTGGACAATGTTATTTGTCAATTATACCTCTATTAGGCTAAAAAGTAAATTTTATAAGCTTAAAGAAACTGAAAGTCAAGGAATAGATTTAAACTAATATAGGAATTCAGCATATGGTACAAGCAGCATCTTAAAGGACTGGGAAAGTATCATTCACTAAGAGCTACCTGGAAAAAACACAAGTTTTATACATACCTTGTGTATTTTGTAAAAATAAATTCTAAGTGAATCAAACATTTAAATGAAGTATTAAACTATCAAGTTATTAGGAAAATGGAGAATTTTTATTGTGGATGACAAGGATGATTCAAAATATAGAAAAAAATAGCCACAATTAATGAAGTTATTAAAATTTTACAATTCTGGCCAATTAGCTAAGTGGAACTACTTTCTTCCAAACCCCATTCTCTGCATGCGTCCAGGTTATGCTTGGCCAGAAGGGGAATTTACATAATAGCTGTGAGGGAGAAGTGGAAAGGGGAAAGGACAATTTGGCAACATCTTCCAAATTATAAACATATTTTTTTCTTTTACCTGACAATTCTATGTCTAGAAATTCATTCAAAAGATACTTGGTCACATGTAAGAAAGATGTCCAGCTAAGTTGGTGAGGACAAGATTTCTGGACAAGTGGAAGTTGTGCTAGACTTTGAAGGAGTGACAAGATTTTGAGGAGGCCAAGCATTGAGTGAAAGGCACCCGGTGACTCCTCTGTTCGTCTCTGTGGGCATGCAGTGGTGTAGCATCCATACACTGACATGTGGCTCTCTCTACAAATTTCCCACATGTGTTCTACAATCAGAAGAAACACTCTAGTAGCTTCTGTCCAGCCCTCAGTCAACAAGGGATGGAGCTTTCATATGATCTCCTGAATCCTAGTTATTCATCAGACTACCTGTCCAGGGCTTGAAATCACATCATTAATGAGGTGACCCTTCTAGATCACCATTCTTGGGAATCTGTATGAGTCCTGGGCTTTCCCCATTATGCTGTGACCTGTTCTGAAGTTCTAATAGGTCCTTCATGCTCTAGGGTTGGTCTTAAGGATCTGGTCAAGTCACCCAGTAAGGATTGAGTCCTGGGCAGGGATGTTGAACACTGAATTTCTTCCCACTCCCCTCTAACAAAATCAGAAAACAAGCTTCATCTAAAAGAAAGAAGAATTGGTAAAGGTGCCTGGAAGGGAAACCTCTGTCTTTGGGTCATAGTCCCAGCTTTTCCACTCACCTGGTATGTCATCCTGAGCAAGTCTCTTATTTTTTGCTTTTGAGACCTTGGTTTCTGCATCTGGAAAACCAGGAAGCTTGATTTAGTGACAACTGAAGACCCTTCTCTGTTACACAGGAGCAGGGAAAGCACTCCCTTGGCGATGGCACAGAGGTCAGCCAGGTTTCATGGGAAAACAGTTGTAAAATGGAGGTGAGAATCCACACAAGCTCAGTCCGCTACTCAGGGGGCAAGAAAGGGGCCATATATACAGAGATGAGAAAAAGAGAGGCTGAGGCCGTCTGTGTCATGGGACTTCTCTACCATCGTGTTATTCTCTTAGGACCTCCAGATTAGCCCACGGAGGGGAAGGAGGAGGTGGGGGAGCTAAGGACAGGTACACAATACAAGCCCTACAAAACAGTGCAGTGGCCAAGCAGTGGTGCCTCATGACTCTGCTGACTTTGAAACATCTTCATCGCCATCCCTCATATTAATTTATGGAGCTGGTTAGGGCAACTGTCATAATAACTCTGTTTAATGGATTGGGGACACAGGGAGCTGTGGGCTTTCCCAAGGTCGTGTGGGAACTAGAAGCAGAGCCAGAATTGAATCTGGGTCCCCCGACTGAAGGTTTGTTGTTCCAGATGTCTGGTCTGGGGGCATAGACCAGCTGACTCCTAAACCTGGGGATGAGGAATAAACCCAAGAAAGGAGGTGAAGTAATGAATTCTTATAATGAAACCTCAGGAAGAAAATATATTCCCACTTGGGGCCTTGTTAGCAAGGGCCTCAGACTCTTGGGAGTCCTGTAATGTTCCTGAGGTTAGTAGAAGCACTGTGCTATGCTGGGAGAAGCTGAGGGTCCCCCTGGGAAGTTGTCCCCACCATGATTTTCTGTGTCAGGCCTTTAGAAGATGAGGATCTAGTGTGGAGGAAAACTCCTGCAGACAGAGGAACCTGGCAGGCTACAGCCCATGTGGTTGCAAAGGGTCAGACATGACAGAGCAACTAAGCACATGTAACTGGTAAGAGGTTAATATCAAAAATGTATAGATCTCATACAACACAATACCAAATAAAAGCAAAAAAAAATCCAGTTTTAAAAATGAGTAAAGTATAGAAACATTTTCTAAAGAAGACTTCCAAATGACCACAAAGTACATGAAAAGGTGTTCAACACCACTAGTCACAGGGAACTGCACATCAAAACCACAGTGGTATCACCTCATCCGAGTATGGCACTGTCAAAAACACAAGAAATAGCACATATTGGTGAGGATCAGGTTTCATGGGAAAACAGTTGTAAAATGGAGGTGAGAATCCACACAAGCTCAGTCCGCTACTCAGGGGGCAAGAAAGGGGCCATATATACAGAGATGAGAAAAAGAGAGGCTGAGGCCGTCTGTGTCATGGGACTTCTCTACCATCGTGTTATTCTCTTAGGACCTCCAGATTAGCCCACGGAGGGGAAGGAGGAGGTGGGGGAGCTAAGGACAGGTACACAATACAAGCCCTACAAAACAGTGCAGTGGCCAAGCAGTGGTGCCTCATGACTCTGCTGACTTTGAAACATCTTCATCGCCATCCCTCATATTAATTTATGGAGCTGGTTAGGGCAACTGTCATAATAACTCTGTTTAATGGATTGGGGACACAGGGAGCTGTGGGCTTTCCCAAGGTCGTGTGGGAACTAGAAGCAGAGCCAGAATTGAATCTGGGTCCCCCGACTGAAGGTTTGTTGTTCCAGATGTCTGGTCTGGGGGCATAGACCAGCTGACTCCTAAACCTGGGGATGAGGAATAAACCCAAGAAAGGAGGTGAAGTAATGAATTCTTATAATGAAACCTCAGGAAGAAAATATATTCCCACTTGGGGCCTTGTTAGCAAGGGCCTCAGACTCTTGGGAGTCCTGTAATGTTCCTGAGGTTAGTAGAAGCACTGTGCTATGCTGGGAGAAGCTGAGGGTCCCCCTGGGAAGTTGTCCCCACCATGATTTTCTGTGTCAGGCCTTTAGAAGATGAGGATCTAGTGTGGAGGAAAACTCCTGCAGACAGAGGAACCTGGCAGGCTACAGCCCATGTGGTTGCAAAGGGTCAGACATGACAGAGCAACTAAGCACATGTAACTGGTAAGAGGTTAATATCAAAAATGTATAGATCTCATACAACACAATACCAAATAAAAGCAAAAAAAAATCCAGTTTTAAAAATGAGTAAAGTATAGAAACATTTTCTAAAGAAGACTTCCAAATGACCACAAAGTACATGAAAAGGTGTTCAACACCACTAGTCACAGGGAACTGCACATCAAAACCACAGTGGTATCACCTCATACCTGTTAGTATGGCTACTGTCAAAAACACAAGAAATAGCACATATTGGTGAGGATGTGAAGAAAAAGGAGCCCTCACACACTGTTGTGTGTGGGAATGTAAATTGGTATAGCCATATGGAAAACAGCATGGAGTTTCCTCAAAAAAGTAAAAACAGAACTGTCATATGGTCTGGATCATCTGTCTGTGGGATTCTCCACTCAAGAATACTGGAGTGGTTGCCATGCCTTTCCCCAAGGGATCTTTCCTAACCAGGAATTGAACCTGCGTCTCTTATGTCTCCTGAATTGGCAGGCAGGTTCTTTACCACTAGTGCTACGTTGGAAGCCCTAAATAATCTCATTTAACCTGAATCACTTTCTAGAGGCCCTATCTCCAGATACAGTCACATTGGGAGATAGAGTCACATTCATTGGTTCATTTGATGAATTCCGGTGAGACACAATTCCGTCCACATCATGGATAAGAAGCATTGGAAAATATATTCAGCATAATGTGACCATCAAAGAGGTGAATATTAAAATATTCGTTGGTAATTTTCAACCTTTATATTGTGAAAAATTAGAAAAAGTTATTAATAGCAACTGACAAAGGTATAAGGATGCAGTGGAATGATAGAATAGTACAAATATTTTGTAGAGTAAGAGGGAAATACATATCAAAAATCTAGATTTTTATTTTACTTAACTCAGGAATTTTATTAACTAGAACTTATGGAAATGTTTGTAGGAGAAAAGAAACATATCTCTAAAGAATAGTTTTTACGGGCTTCCCCTGGTAGTCCAGTGGGTAAGGACACCGCCTTGCAGTGCAAGGGGCGCCGGTTTGATCCCTGGCCTGGGAAGATCCCACGTGCCGCAGAGTGGCTGGACCGATGTGTCCAGTTGCCGAGCTGGAGCTCTGGAGCGCATGCGCCCAGATCTGGCACTCTGCAGTGACAGACGCCACCGCAATGGGAGGCCCACAGGAGCCAAAGAACAAAGACGGATGAAAACAGAGAAATGAAAGACCAATAGAAGTGGCCCACCTGCTCCCCTCCCTCCCCAACCCGACCTCCGCCCAAAACAAATAAATAAATAAATCTTAAAAAAAAAAAAAAAAGAATAGTTTTTACATCATTGGTTGTAATTGTAGTAACTCTAGAAACAATCTAAACTCCATCAAAAGGAATGTGGTTAAGTAAATTATGACTAGCTGGTAAATGAACACTAGGCAATCATTAAAATGGATAAAGTAAGTTTTTAGATATTTAAGGTAGAAAAGTCTAGCATATCATCTATAAACAAAAATATGACATATGTACCTCTTGATATGAATATATAAATATGTTTATATTGATATAAAATGCATAAATGTGCTTATATATGTATTAAAAAGCTAGAAGAGTAAGTACCAAATTCTTAACAATAGTTTCTTCTGGAAAATTGCATTATGAAGAGTGAGGACAAGAGATGATGACGGTTTTTACTTTTTCACTTGGAAAATCTTATTTTGTTTCATTTCTATAAACGTAATTTCAAACAAAAATTTTAAATCTGTTTTAGAAAATGGAAAACACAATTCCGTCCACATCATGGATAAGAAGCATTGGAAAATATATTCAGCATAATGTGACCATCAAAGAGGTGAATATTAAAATATTCGTTGGTAATTTTCAACCTTTATATTGTGAAAAATTAGAAAAAGTTATTAATAGCAACTGACAAAGGTATAAGGATGCAGTGGAATGATAGAATAGTACAAATATTTTGTAGAGTAAGAGGGAAATACATATCAAAAATCTAGATTTTTATTTTACTTAACTCAGGAATTTTATTAACTAGAACTTATGGAAATGTTTGTAGGAGAAAAGAAACATATCTCTAAAGAATAGTTTTTACGGGCTTCCCCTGGTAGTCCAGTGGGTAAGGACACCGCCTTGCAGTGCAAGGGGCGCCGGTTTGATCCCTGGCCTGGGAAGATCCCACGTGCCGCAGAGTGGCTGGACCGATGTGTCCAGTTGCCGAGCTGGAGCTCTGGAGCGCATGCGCCCAGATCTGGCACTCTGCAGTGACAGACGCCACCGCAATGGGAGGCCCACAGGAGCCAAAGAACAAAGACGGATGAAAACAGAGAAATGAAAGACCAATAGAAGTGGCCCACCTGCTCCCCTCCCTCCCCAACCCGACCCCCGCCCAAAACAAATAAATAAATAAATCTTAAAAAAAAAAAAAAAGAATAGTTTTTACATCATTGGTTGTAATTGTAGTAACTCTAGAAACAATCTAAACTCCATCAAAAGGAATGTGGTTAAGTAAATTATGACTAGCTGGTAAATGAACACTAGGCAATCATTAAAATGGATAAAGTAAGTTTTTAGATATTTAAGGTAGAAAAGTCTAGCATATCATCTATAAACAAAAATATGACATATGTACCTCTTGATATGAATATATAAATATGTTTATATTGATATAAAATGCATAAATGTGCTTATATATGTATTAAAAAGCTAGAAGAGTAAGTACCAAATTCTTAACAATAGTTTCTTCTGGAAAATTGCATTATGAAGAGTGAGGACAAGAGATGATGACGGTTTTTACTTTTTCACTTGGAAAATCTTATTTTGTTTCATTTCTATAAACGTAATTTCAAACAAAAATTTTAAATCAATGGATAGTTCTGTTTTAGAAAAAAAAATAGAAAGAAATGCCAAGGGAAATATAAATTCTCCACTGTTAAAAGCACTAGAATCTTGCCATGTAGACAGGATACCAGAAATCAGTGTTTCATTTGATCCTGTACTAGATCTGGATCCTTGTGTGGCATCCTGCTGTAAAAGTAGGTTGGGAATGCAGCTTTCAGAGCAAGCCTGATAGAAAGATGTGCTAACACTTGGCACCAGGCTGTGACTTTCCATATTCTAGACAGGACAGAATCTCCTCTGGTGTATTGTGGGGAAATACACCAGAAAAAAAAAAAAAAAGGAAAAAAAAGCCTGAGGAAAAAAACAGAGTCCTTCCTATAGGGTCATGAGCCTTCGAGAATACACAGCTACCTGGGTTCCACCTCCATCTGGAGTGGGAAAGGTAGCTAGGGCTAAATGGCAACTAGCCAAGGGTTCTGAACTAAGAACCTACACACCTATCATCAGGTCAAGTCTCCTTGGGGAACAAGAAGTCTTACCTCCTAACAGAAAGTCATGTTGCTCAAGATTTAGGAAGGACGGGGACACTTGGTACGGTTTCACCCTCCTGAGACATCCCTCAAGCAAAGACTCATTTCCCCATGAGCACCCGCCGCAGGGCACCCTGCACATCGGGATTCCGGAGACTGTAGATGACAGGGTTCAACATGGGACTGATGACGGTGATGAGGATCCCAATCCCCTTGTCCTTGTCTGAGGTGGACACAGAGCCCAGCCGCATGTAGCTGAAGACACCTGTGCCGTAGAAGATGCCCACCATGGTGAGGTGGGAGCCACACGTGGAGAAGGCTTTCTTCCTGCCCTCCGCCAAGCGAATCCTCAGGACTGCCGCTGCCACGTGGATGTAGGAGATGACAATGAGAACCACAGGTGCACCTGCCATGAGGATGCCCAGACCAAAGAGCAGCAGCTCATTGAGCTGGGTGCTGGAGCAGGAGAGCTGAAAGAGCTGGGGGAGGTCACAGTAGAAGTGGTTGATCACATTGGGACCACAGAAGTTGAGTGTGGATAGGGCTACAGAGTGAGTCAGTGCATTAGAGAAGGAACAAACCCAGGACACAGCTACTAATGTCCTCTGGACCATCTGGCTCATGTGGGTGCTGTAGGTAAGGGGTCGGCAGATGGCCAAGAATCGGTCATAGGCCATGGCTGTCAACAGGAAGCAGTCTCCACCAGCCAGCTGATGGAAGAAGAAGAGCTGTGAGAGGCAGGCTGCATAGGGAACTGTGTGCTTGTGGGACAAGAGACGACCCAACATCGAGGGGACGGTGACAGTGATGCACCCAACGTCCAGCATGGAGAGGTTCCCCAGGAAGAAGTACATGGGGGCATGGAGTTTGGGTTCCACCAAGATGGCTGCCAGGATGCTGAGGTTGCCCCCAACAGTGAGCAGGTAGGCAGAGAGGAAGAGTACAAAGACAGCTGGTCACAACCCTGGCGTCTCCACCAAACCCAGCAGGATGAACTCAGTAACGGCTGTTCCATTGGCCCTGGATTCTGGCTCCATGGGTCCCTGTAAGAAGATATCCCATGGGGCAAGGGATCAGCCTTCCCAGGTTAGTTGTTCAGTAGAAATGCATGGACTCTTTTTCATATGTCAAGCCTCAGGGTCATTTCCCAATTGTCCTAGTGGGTATTTTCCCTCTTGGGCCACATCTCATGCATTGACCCTCTCTATCTTCCTCTCAATGTCCTTACCCAGCTTCCAGGTGAGTTGCCTGATGCCACAGCCACGTTTAACCTCCCTCTTCCTCATGAAAGATTAAAAAAAAAAACTTTCTTCCTTTGATCCCTAGAACCAAGGGAAAAAGTCCTCCCAACACCAACAACCTGTATGAGGAGATTTGGGGAGAACACAATGCTGAAAGGAAAATGGACAGACAATAAAATAGAAAGGAACAGAATTGATTATATTGTCATTCAGTCACTAAGTCATGTCTGACTTTTGGAACCCCATGGACTGTAGCCCGCAGGTTCCTCTGTCCATGAGGTTTCCTAGGCAAGAACACTGGAGTGGGTTGCCTCTCCCTTCTCTAGAAGTCTTCTCCGATCCCAGGGATCAAGCCTGGATCTCCTGCATTGCAGGAAGATTCTTTACCATCTGAACCACCTGGGAACCCCATATGACAACAATAGTCAGCTATAAAAATCAAAAGTTCAATTGTAGGGTGAAATCTTATAAAATGAAGAGGGGAAAAGGGAGTAAATTTGTACCCGAATTATAGATGCAGATGCCTAGAAAATTAGCCAAAATAAACACTCATTTCCACTGGTTGGTACAAATATGGAGGTTTTTTTTTTTTTTTAATTCCTTTCCCCCTGACCCCTTTTGTTTGTCCAGTGATCTACTGTGAATCAGATTACTTTCATAACACTCTATCTTTAAATGCTCTAAATTCTAGAGATCTTTAATAATCAGCAGTAGTAGCTCAGTAGTTCCTTCTGTCATGTTTCCGCCAGGCTCAAGCCCCTTATATAAAATGGCTTAGCACAATCAGCCCTCTGTATCTGTGAGTTCTGCCTCCACGGATACTGACAGTCAACTGTTTATAATTTTTAAACTGTACCAAGGTGATCATCTTTCCAACTGCAGATTTGTAGTTAAAAGAGCCAGCTTCTTTTTGTCAAAGAAAAATATCTATCTGTAATGTATTTCAATTCACCAGCTTCCCTGGTGACTCAGTGGTAAAGAATCCCCCTGCAATTCAGGAGATGTGGGTTTGATCCCTGGGTGGGGAAGATCCCCTGGAGAAGGAAATGGCAACCCATTCCAGTAGTCTTGCCTGGAGAATCCCATGGACAGAGGAGCCTGGTGGGCCCATGGGGTCACAAAAGAGTCAGACACGACTTAGTGACTGAGTGTACACGTTAACAGCTCTTCTCTCTGTCAACCTCCTGCAGATCAATTCCCTACAGAGCATTCCACTGTTCCTCTGCTTGGATTTATGCCTGACTCAGCTCTGCATTCTCAGCGCCTGTCATCACATTTTGCACACAGTCGGTGCTTAATATTTCTGAAATTAGTAAATAAGTGAATTTGGCAACCAAGACCAAGGAGTTGGGAAAGGATTTCAGGATGAGCTGGAATTTTATACAAGACCATGAAAGGTTAGTATGATTTGAAGGAGATATGGGTTTGAATGAAAGGCAGAGCAGTACTTCTGTGGGAATCCCTGATTCTTTAGTTAGATAGGACATCAGGAACAATTAAGACAATAGTTAAAACAGTTGGTTCACCGACATGTCTTTTATTGAAATAGCCCCAAAAAATTTGGCAATCAGGAAGGGCAGACCCCATGAATAAATAAGGCCAGGCAAGAAGAGTCCCTCCCAGGTGGAACTAGTGGTAAAGAACCCACCTGCCAATGCGGGAGATGTAAGATACACAGGTTCGATCCCTGGATCCGGAAGATCTCCCAGAGGAAGAGTAGAGTATACCCCACAGAGATGCCATGGAATCTTCACTCTGTACAGGTGAAGCTTACTTACTGCTACCAGGATTCTAGGATGACCACTGGGCTATGCATCTAAGAAGTCCTTCTTAAACAAGATCATTGTGACGACCTTAACTGAAGAGGCTCTCCTAGATTATCACTCTCACGTGTCCAGAATGAGCCCCAGGCTCCCCATACTGAGTGTTCTCAGTTTTCTGCTCTGACATTCCGATTAAAGCCTTCAGGCATCTGATGAGGAAGGCTCAATCAGACCTCTGATGTAGGTGATGTCCTAACATCTTTCCAACTGCAGATTTGTAGTTAAAAGAGCCAGCTTCTTTTGTCAAAGAAAAATATCTATCTGTAATGTATTTCAATTCACCAGCTTCCCTGGTGACTCAGTGGTAAAGAATCCCCCTGCAATTCAGGAGATGTGGGTTTGATCCCTGGGTGGGGAAGATCCCCTGGAGAAGGAAATGGCAACCCATTCCAGTAGTCTTGCCTGGAGAATCCCATGGACAGAGGAGCCTGGTGGGCCCATGGGGTCACAAAAGAGTCAGACACGACTTAGTGACTGAGTGTACACGTTAACAGCTCTTCTCTCTGTCAACCTCCTGCAGATCAATTCCCTACAGAGCATTCCACTGTTCCTCTGCTTGGATTTATGCCTGACTCAGCTCTGCATTCTCAGCGCCTGTCATCACATTTTGCACACAGTCGGTGCTTAATATTTCTGAAATTAGTAAATAAGTGAATTTGGCAACCAAGACCAAGGAGTTGGGAAAGGATTTCAGGATGAGCTGGAATTTTATACAAGACCATGAAAGGTTAGTATGATTTGAAGGAGATATGGGTTTGAATGAAAGGCAGAGCAGTACTTCTGTGGGAATCCCTGATTCTTTAGTTAGATAGGACATCAGGAACAATTAAGACAATAGTTAAAACAGTTGGTTCACCGACATGTCTTTTATTGAAATAGCCCCAAAAAATTTGGCAATCAGGAAGGGCAGACCCCATGAATAAATAAGGCCAGGCAAGAAGAGTCCCTCCCAGGTGGAACTAGTGGTAAAGAACCCACCTGCCAATGCGGGAGATGTAAGATACACAGGTTCGATCCCTGGATCCGGAAGATCTCCCAGAGGAAGAGTAGAGTATACCCCACAGAGATGCCATGGAATCTTCACTCTGTACAGGTGAAGCTTACTTACTGCTACCAGGATTCTAGGATGACCACTGGGCTATGCATCTAAGAAGTCCTTCTTAAACAAGATCATTGTGACGACCTTAACTGAAGAGGCTCTCCTAGATTATCACTCTCACGTGTCCAGAATGAGCCCCAGGCTCCCCATACTGAGTGTTCTCAGTTTTCTGCTCTGACATTCCGATTAAAGCCTTCAGGCATCTGATGAGGAAGGCTCAATCAGACCTCTGATGTAGGGATCTGGTCCATGATTGCTTCCTAAGGAATGGGTTCAGCAGGAAGCTGGATTCAGTGAACATCCTCCTACTCCCTCCAGTAAGAACAGGAAGGGGCTTCGTCCAAGAATGGCAAGCATTGGCCAAGTGGCCTAGCATAGGAAGTGTCGGCTCTTTCCCTCACCTGATTGTTACCCTGAGTGAGACTGTTTCTCTACTGAATCCTCTGTGAAAGAGATCTAACTTCCTTGAGAACAACTCAAGAGCCTTCTCCATTACTGGGGAGCAGGAGGGGAATCCTGGAGAATACTCACCTTATTACAAGTACAGAGGCAAGGTAGTTTCCTGGTGAAGAGGGTGCAGTGCTGTGCGGGCCCCGGCCCCAGAGAGCAAGGAAAAGGCTGTATATAAGAAAACGGGTGAAGGAGAAATGAGATCACCTCTGTTGTGAGGCGCTACCTGCTGCAGGGTCGCCCCTGGGGACCTCAGAAATTAGCCTTCCCTGGAAGGGTTGGTATTTGGAGAGCCACAGACCAATAAACAACCCAAGTCTCTGCTGGGCCCAGTAATGATGCTTCATAACTTTGTGATACTTTTGATGTTCTCAAAAAGACCTCCCATTGACTCCTTATTCCACCTCACATTGGTTCTGTGGGGTGACTGGGGGACATTATTAATCCTATTTATCACACAAGGGCAGTGAAGTTCAGAAAGTTGGGGACATAGTCCCTCCCAGGTGGAACTAGTGGTAAAGAACCCACATGCCAATGCGGGAGATGTAAGATACACAGGTTCGATCCCTGGATCCGGAAGATCTCCCAGAGGAAGAGTAGAGTATACCCCACAGAGATGCCATGGAATCTTCACTCTGTACAGGTGAAGCTTACTTACTGCTACCAGGATTCTAGGATGACCACTGGGCTATGCATCTAAGAAGTCCTTCTTAAACAAGATCATTGTGACGACCTTAACTGAAGAGGCTCTCCTAGATTATCACTCTCACGTGTCCAGAATGAGCCCCAGGCTCCCCATACTGAGTGTTCTCAGTTTTCTGCTCTGACATTCCGATTAAAGCCTTCAGGCATCTGATGAGGAAGGCTCAATCAGACCTCTGATGTAGGGATCTGGTCCATGATTGCTTCCTAAGGAATGGGTTCAGCAGGAAGCTGGATTCAGTGAACATCCTCCTACTCCCTCCAGTAAGAACAGGAAGGGGCTTCGTCCAAGAATGGCAAGCATTGGCCAAGTGGCCTAGCATAGGAAGTGTCGGCTCTTTCCCTCACCTGATTGTTACCCTGAGTGAGACTGTTTCTCTACTGAATCCTCTGTGAAAGAGATCTAACTTCCTTGAGAACAACTCAAGAGCCTTCTCCATTACTGGGGAGCAGGAGGGGAATCCTGGAGAATACTCACCCTATTACAAGTACAGAGGCAAGGTAGTTTCCTGGTGAAGAGGGTGCAGTGCTGTGCGGGCCCCGGCCCCAGAGAGCAAGGAAAAGGCTGTATATAAGAAAACGGGTGAAGGAGAAATGAGATCACCTCTGTTGTGAGGCGCTACCTGCTGCAGGGTCGCCCCTGGGGACCTCAGAAATTAGCCTTCCCTGGAAGGGTTGGTATTTGGAGAGCCACAGACCAATAAACAACCCAAGTCTCTGCTGGGCCCAGTAATGATGCTTCATAACTTTGTGATACTTTTGATGTTCTCAAAAAGACCTCCCATTGACTCCTTATTCCACCTCACATTGGTTCTGTGGGGTGACTGGGGGACATTATTAATCCTATTTATCACACAAGGGCAGTGAAGTTCAGAAAGTTTCCCAGAGTCACCCTTGAAGCTAACAATAGAGCTGGAACTAGTCCAGAGTCCAGACTGAGAGTGTTGTGTTGAGCAGAGTGCAGCTGACTCCCAGACTTGCCTTGACCTGGGGATGGGAAGAAGCACGAGAAAGGAGGCAAAGGGGAAGCCTTCTGCAAACAGTCCTCAGGAATGCAATGCCTTCTCCCTCAAGACCTGTCAGTGGAGGCCACAGGGATTGCATCTCGGGGCAGGGAAGGTGGGGGTGTCCCATAATGATTCTGGCAGTAGCAATGGAACTGAGTTGTATTATGCCTATCATCGGCTCAGAGGGTAAAGAATCCCCCTGCAATGCTGGAGACCTGGGTTTAATCCCTGGGCCAGGAAGACCCCTTGGAGAAGGGAATGGCTACCCATTCCTGTATTCTTGCCTGGGAAATCCCCATGGACAGAGGATCCTGACTGGCAGTCATCCAAAGGGTCAGAGAAGAGTCAGACATGACTGAGTGACTGAGCACATCAGAGAAATGAGCCAAAAGACAACTCAGCACAGGAAAAACGAACAACCCAATCAAAAAATGGGAAAAAGATCTAAAGAGATGCCTCTCCAAAGAGGATATACAGATGACCCAAATGCACATGAAACAATGCTCAACCTCGCTTATTATTAGAGAAATGCAAATTAAAACTACAATATCACCTCACAGCCGTCAGAATGGCCATCATCTAAAATTCTGCAGACAATAAATGCTGGAGAGGGTGTGGAGAAAAGGGAACCCTCTTGCATTGCTGGTGGGAATGTAAATTGATACAGCCTCCATGGAAGACAGTATGGAGATTCCTTAAAAAACTAAAAATAGAAGCATCCTATGACCCAGCAGTCCCACTATTAGGCTTATATCCTACTGAAAGAAGCACCTGTACCCCAATGTTCATTGCAGCTCTCTATACAATAGCCAGAACATGGAAGAAAACCTAGATGTCCATCGACAAATGAATGGATACAGAAGCCCTGGTACATATATACAATGGAATACTACTCAGCTGTTAAAAGAAAGAAATGCAGAAGACTCAGTCCTAATGAAGTAGCTGGCTCTAGAACCTATCATAAAAAGTGAAGTCAGTCAAAAAGAGAAAGACAAATACAGTATACTAACACACATATATGGAATCTAGTAGGATGGTCTTGATAACACACACAGGGAACTCATGGAAAAACAGACAGAGCATAGACATATGGACATTGTGGGGAAGAAATAGGGAGGGGGAGGCATGGAGGGAGTAACATGGAAACCTATACTGTCATGTGTGGAAAAGATAGCTATTGTCATTATGCTAAGGGAATAGGAGTGCTCACAATGGTATGGGGCGATGGTCCGGAGGGGTGTGATGGGAACTGGGGGTGTGGGGACCAGGGATATGCATATGACTGATCTGGGAGCATGCATGTCTGTGAACAACAAAACTCTGTAAAACCTTTAAAATAAAGAATTTTAAAAAAACCTACCACCCCCCCTGCCCCGCCCCCCCGCCAAAAGAACAAATTAGGGAGTCTGAAAATAATATGTGGGAATGTGGAATGTGACATGGGCAACCAACAGAGCAGCAGGAAGAGGATAAGCCTATCAATAAATGATGCCAGGGCAATCAGATAGCCATAGGGAACAGGCCATTAGCTGTCTTTCTCTCTCCAGGCACAAACATCAGTTTCAGTGGGGTGAGATACTTACACCGAAGATTAAAAATGTTCAAACTGAAAAAACAGTCTATGAAATATACTCATGATCTTCTAGGAGTTCATTCATTCTTAAAGAAGTTCAAAAAGGGAGTTCCCTGAAAGTCTAGTGGTTACGACTCCTTGCTTCCAATGCAGGGGACGTAGGTCCAATCCCTAGTCTGGGAACTAAGGTCCTACCTGCCACACAGTGTGACTAAAAAATACAAACATTTTTTAAAATATTTAAGGATTAAAAAAAAGAAGTCCAAAAAGCATTAATCACTTTTAAAAGACTGAGAAATTTGCCCGCATTAAAATTTAAAATCTCTACTCATCATAAGATAACTTTTTTAAAGTGGAAAGGCAGTTACAAATTAAAAGTGACTTGTGGATTTCCCTGGTGGTCCGGGGTTAAGAATCCACCTGCCAAGGCAGGAGGCACGGATTCAATCCCTAGTCCAGGAAGATTCCACGTACAACGAAGCAGCTAAGTGTATGTGCTGTAATTACTGAAGCCCGAGTGCCCTGAGACGCCACTGCAGTGAGAAGCCTGAGCACCGCAACTAGAGAGGACCCCCTTGCAGCAACTAAAGAAAAGCCTGCACAGCAACAAAGACCCAGGGCATCCAAAAATAAATAGATAAATGTTTTTTAAAAATAAAAGAGATTTGCAACACATATAGTTATTCTGGAGTATCTAAAATATGTATAAAACTTCTATAATTATTAAAAAATATAAGGTATGTGATAGACGATAGGCAAAAGATACAAACAAGGATTTTATATAATTGGAAACTCACACAGCCAGTGAATTTAGGAAGGGACGCTCAGCCTTATTTGTGATCTATCAAATGCAAATTAAAATCATACAGGAGATCATTTCATGCTATTGATCCAAATGAAAAAATGAGATAATGGCAAGTTTTAATAAGAATACAGAATTTTTAAAAATCTTATACACAACTGGTAAGACCCTAAAGTGGTTCAAGTTCTTGGGAGACAGTTTGAATTTATCCGTTAAACCTGAAGATGGGGCTTCCCTAGTGGTCCAGTGGGTAAGGACACGGCCTTGCAGTGCAAGGGGCGCCAGTTCGATCCCTGGCCTGGGAAGATCCCATGTGCCGCGGAGTGACCGATGGGTTCAGTCACTGAGCCAGAGTTCTGGAGTGCATGCGCCCAGAGCCAGTGCTCTGTAGAGAGAGAGGCCACTGCAATAAGGGGGCCCACACAGGCCAAAGAACAAAGATGGATGAGAGTAAATAAATGAAAGACCAATAAAAGTGGCCAAAAAAAAAAAAAACCCCAACAAACCTGAAGATGGACAAACTGTTTCTAATTAGCAACCATAGAAAAGTTCTTGCATGTGTGCACCAGGAAATATGTATAGGTGTTCACAGAAGCAAAACACCTTCAAACAGAAAAAAAATGATAAAAGATGGTGTAGTCATATCCTGCAATGCTATACAACCTTAAAAAATAAATAAGCAATAGTTGTAGACACTGATGTGTCCTCCACACCAGCGTGCTTCTCAGGAAGTTATGTATCTCCAGTAACTCATCAGAAGAAGTGACTATGACATTAATTAGGAATCCTTAATGGTGTGTGTTTGTTTGTTTGTTTAATGCCTCAAGCCACTTTAGGAATGAGCAAAAGGTGCTGGTCTAGAAGATACTCCCAACGTTTATCTTCCCTTATGAAGCTGAGCGCACGATGCTAGAAAACATGTAGGGTCAGGACATAGAGGATCTAAAGAAAAGCCTGCACAGCAACAAAGACCCAGGGCATCCAAAAATAAATAGATAAATGTTTTTTAAAAATAAAAGAGATTTGCAACACATATAGTTATTCTGGAGTATCTAAAATATGTATAAAACTTCTATAATTATTAAAAAATATAAGGTATGTGATAGACGATAGGCAAAAGATACAAACAAGGATTTTATATAATTGGAAACTCACACAGCCAGTGAATTTAGGAAGGGACGCTCAGCCTTATTTGTGATCTATCAAATGCAAATTAAAATCATACAGGAGATCATTTCATGCTATTGATCCAAATGAAAAAATGAGATAATGGCAAGTTTTAATAAGAATACAGAATTTTTAAAAATCTTATACACAACTGGTAAGACCCTAAAGTGGTTCAAGTTCTTGGGAGACAGTTTGAATTTATCCGTTAAACCTGAAGATGGGGCTTCCCTAGTGGTCCAGTGGGTAAGGACACGGCCTTGCAGTGCAAGGGGCGCCAGTTCGATCCCTGGCCTGGGAAGATCCCATGTGCCGCGGAGTGACCGATGGGTTCAGTCACTGAGCCAGAGTTCTGGAGTGCATGCGCCCAGAGCCAGTGCTCTGTAGAGAGAGAGGCCACTGCAATAAGGGGGCCCACACAGGCCAAAGAACAAAGATGGATGAGAGTAAATAAATGAAAGACCAATAAAAGTGGCCAAAAAAAAAAAAAACCCCAACAAACCTGAAGATGGACAAACTGTTTCTAATTAGCAACCATAGAAAAGTTCTTGCATGTGTGCACCAGGAAATATGTATAGGTGTTCACAGAAGCAAAACACCTTCAAACAGAAAAAAAATGATAAAAGATGGTGTAGTCATATCCTGCAATGCTATACAACCTTAAAAAATAAATAAGCAATAGTTGTAGACACTGATGTGTCCTCCACACCAGCGTGCTTCTCAGGAAGTTATGTATCTCCAGTAACTCATCAGAAGAAGTGACTATGACATTAATTAGGAATCCTTAATGGTGTGTGTTTGTTTGTTTGTTTAATGCCTCAAGCCACTTTAGGAATGAGCAAAAGGTGCTGGTCTAGAAGATACTCCCAACGTTTATCTTCCCTTATGAAGCTGAGCGCACGATGCTAGAAAACATGTAGGGTCAGGACATTAGAGGATCTGGAGTAAGCTACGGGAGCGGAGAAAGGGTGAGACGTTTGTGTGAGACTAGAAGAGGAGCTGGGTTTGAGGATGGTGAGTGCGCTTTGACAGGGGGTGTGAGGCGACCTTCTGAGATGAGGGAAGAACTGAGATTGGAGCAAATTCTGCCCTCGGCTCCACCCTCCTCTCAACCCCATGCGTGCCTGCGTGCATGCGGCAGGCAAGGTTAGGATCTCCGAATCCCTGCTCCTCCCCTCCCAGGATGGTAGGTAAACCAGAAATCTAAAGTCCCAGCTCCACCTCTAACTCAGTGTAAGCTTTACTGTCTTTTAAGACTTTCTGGTATTTATTTTAACTGCATAAAGTGATAAGATGGTTTTAAGCAGGAGAAAGATGGAGGGAAGCTATAGGGAGAGAGTTTAGGATTGACACGTACACACTGCTATATTTTAAATGAATCGCCAATTGGGACCTACTGTACAGCACAGGAAACTCTGCTCAAAGTCACGTAGCAGCCTGGCGGGGAGAGGAGTTTGGAGGAGAATGGATACATACGTTTGTATAGCTGGGTCACTTTGCTGTGAACCTGAACCTATCACAACATTGTCACTTGGCTATGCTCTAATATAAAATAAAATGTCTAAAATTTTTTTAAAAGAGAGAGGCTCTTTTAAAAAAGAATGCCAATTCACAGTAAGCTCAAAAACATTTTTGTTAAATAAATGAACGAATGTTGCCATGTCCATGAATGAAGGTCATATTTGGAAACATTTTCAGAAAGTCCAGAACACATTAAAGATACTAGAGATCATTATGCAAAGCCAAGTGTTTATCCAGCTCTGGTTCCCCCTGGAAGGTGCTAATTTCTGAAGCCTCCAGGGTAACAAGTGGTTGGAGAAAAGTCCCAGTGTGAGGGTGATGTCACCGAGTTGTTTGTCTCCTTGTCTCTGTGTCCTTCATAAGCTCTCCCCAGGTGGAGGTCTCTGGGCCAGCATGTCCCTGCTCTTTGCCCAAGATGTGTCCGTCCCCTTGACTGGGTGAGTGCCTAGACCCCTGCATGTTCCCAACTTGGATTCCATACAACATAAGTTCATCCTCTGAGCTCTGGATGACTTCTCCCTTCTCCTGAAAAAAACCGGTGGGACTCAGTCACTTGAATGTGAGGGCTAGAGACAGGGAGAAGTCAGCTGTAACCAAGGTTTAAAACCTCACTTGGAGGATGGGTAGGCTGTCACCAGATAGTTAAGTCCAGAGTAGGTTGAGAATGAAAACCAATTTCTATCTGGAGAGATTGAGGTGATGGTCACAACAAGTCCATGCAGAAAAGGTCAGACCTTTAGATGGAGGTTGACCCGTTATGGACTTGAGGACATTGTGGTCAGCGTTAATCATCAGAAAACATTTTCCTCTGCTCAGGCCTTTTGCCCCACCTGGGGAGCTCCAACTGCAGCCTCTTCCTATTTGGAGTAGACCCCATATGAGTGATTCAACTATTCTTCATCCAGAGGTTGAGATGGATCACTGTGTGTTTTTTTGTGTGACCACTCAGAGCGAGGAAAAGGGAGCATTATCTAAGGGATCATACGTGTGGGAAGGTCAGAGCCTAAAATTCGATTGTGGCCACCAGGTCCATGATAGTATGTGTGTCAGATGCTCTGCAGTTAGGACCGGGAGACAGAAGAACAAAGCACGTAGCAGCCTGGCGGGGAGAGGAGTTTGGAGGAGAATGGATACATACGTTTGTATAGCTGGGTCACTTTGCTGTGAACCTGAACCTATCACAACATTGTCACTTGGCTATGCTCTAATATAAAATAAAATGTCTAAAATTTTTTTAAAAGAGAGAGGCTCTTTTAAAAAAGAATGCCAATTCACAGTAAGCTCAAAAACATTTTTGTTAAATAAATGAACGAATGTTGCCATGTCCATGAATGAAGGTCATATTTGGAAACATTTTCAGAAAGTCCAGAACACATTAAAGATACTAGAGATCATTATGCAAAGCCAAGTGTTTATCCAGCTCTGGTTCCCCCTGGAAGGTGCTAATTTCTGAAGCCTCCAGGGTAACAAGTGGTTGGAGAAAAGTCCCAGTGTGAGGGTGATGTCACCGAGTTGTTTGTCTCCTTGTCTCTGTGTCCTTCATAAGCTCTCCCCAGGTGGAGGTCTCTGGGCCAGCATGTCCCTGCTCTTTGCCCAAGATGTGTCCGTCCCCTTGACTGGGTGAGTGCCTAGACCCCTGCATGTTCCCAACTTGGATTCCATACAACATAAGTTCATCCTCTGAGCTCTGGATGACTTCTCCCTTCTCCTGAAAAAAACCGGTGGGACTCAGTCACTTGAATGTGAGGGCTAGAGACAGGGAGAAGTCAGCTGTAACCAAGGTTTAAAACCTCACTTGGAGGATGGGTAGGCTGTCACCAGATAGTTAAGTCCAGAGTAGGTTGAGAATGAAAACCAATTTCTATCTGGAGAGATTGAGGTGATGGTCACAACAAGTCCATGCAGAAAAGGTCAGACCTTTAGATGGAGGTTGACCCGTTATGGACTTGAGGACATTGTGGTCAGCGTTAATCATCAGAAAACATTTTCCTCTGCTCAGGCCTTTTGCCCCACCTGGGGAGCTCCAACTGCAGCCTCTTCCTATTTGGAGTAGACCCCATATGAGTGATTCAACTATTCTTCATCCAGAGGTTGAGATGGATCACTGTGTGTTTTTTAGTGTGACCACTCAGAGCGAGGAAAAGGGGAGCATTATCTAAGGGATCATACGTGTGGGAAGGTCAGAGCACCATAAAAGACTTCAGATTCATGTGGCCACCAGGTCCATGATAGTATGTGTGTCAGATGCTCTGCAGTTAGGACCGGGAGACAGAAGAACAAGAAGCCAAGTGATGGTGGAGCTGGAGAAGGGAGCTCGGGTCTTGGTGTCTGCTTCTCTGGCCTGTGGGAGGGCTCACCTGGGCGTCCAGGGAGGCAGTTGGGTTGGTATCTGCTCACGCCACCTTGAGCTTAACCCTGAAAACCAACACTGCTCAAAAGCTCCAAAAAGCCCCTTTTACATTTTTCTTATTCAGTAAAAGGTCCATACTTTGGATCCCAAGCTTCCCAGACTCTATATGGTGAAACACAGTATAATCTTACTGTCGAGAAGATCTAAGAGGCTGGGCATCACCTTGAAGGGAGCTGGAGATGTTTTCAGTGGTATCTCCTCAAATATTTAGTTTCACAGTTTTTGTTTCACCTTTTTCCTGAAAAGTCCAGACCAAGTCTCATGGCTTCAGACGTTAACCTCCTAATAGTTTGGACAACAGTAGTCATCTCGCTACGGCCATCACCTCTGTCGACGTGTGTACCTGGAGATCGTCAGGACGCAGCCTTGGGGGCAGCTTGTCTTCCCCTTCCCCTCCTCCTAAGCCTCCCTTTCATCCTCTGGGATTCAATGCACCCAAATTGTGGCCACACCCCCATGGCTTGGAGTTTTCTTCTTGGCACTTTGGATTCCAGCAAGGGCTCGTCCACTTCAACTTTCCTACATGAGCTTCCCCCTTTTAGGTCAGTTTACTGGTCTCTGTTTGAGTCTGTCCAATGTTCTTACTCCTTAAGAGTCAGATGTATTAAGTCTTTTCCTATTATGTCTCCATCTTTAACTTTCTGTTAAATTGCATGTGTTCTTAACTCCTGACATCAGAAAGGCTTTTCCACCTGGAGCTCCAACTGCAGCCTCTTCCTATTTGGAGTAGACCCCATATGAGTGATTCAACTATTCTTCATCCAGAGGTTGAGATGGATCACTGTGTGTTTTTTAGTGTGACCACTCAGAGCGAGGAAAAGGGGAGCATTATCTAAGGGATCATACGTGTGGGAAGGTCAGAGCACCATAAAAGACTTCAGATTCATGTGGCCACCAGGTCCATGATAGTATGTGTGTCAGATGCTCTGCAGTTAGGACCGGGAGACAGAAGAACAAGAAGCCAAGTGATGGTGGAGCTGGAGAAGGGAGCTCGGGTCTTGGTGTCTGCTTCTCTGGCCTGTGGGAGGGCTCACCTGGGCGTCCAGGGAGGCAGTTGGGTTGGTATCTGCTCACGCCACCTTGAGCTTAACCCTGAAAACCAACACTGCTAAAAAGCTCCAAAAGCCCCTTTTACATTTTTCTTATTCAGTAAAAGGTCCATACTTTGGATCCCAAGCTTCCCAGACTCTATATGGTGAAACACAGTATAATCTTACTGTCGAGAAGATCTAAGAGGCTGGGCATCACCTTGAAGGGAGCTGGAGATGTTTTCAGTGGTATCTCCTCAAATATTTAGTTTCACAGTTTTTGTTTCACCTTTTTCCTGAAAAGTCCAGACCAAGTCTCATGGCTTCAGACGTTAACCTCCTAATAGTTTGGACAACAGTAGTCATCTCGCTACGGCCATCACCTCTGTCGACGTGTGTACCTGGAGATCGTCAGGACGCAGCCTTGGGGGCAGCTTGTCTTCCCCTTCCCCTCCTCCTAAGCCTCCCTTTCATCCTCTGGGATTCAATGCACCCAAATTGTGGCCACACCCCCATGGCTTGGAGTTTTCTTCTTGGCACTTTGGTTTCAAGAAAGGAATCGTCCCCTTTAACTTTCAAACATGAGCTTCCTCCTTTTAGGTCAGTTTACTGGTCTCTGTTTGAGTCTGTCCAATGTTCTTACTCCTTAAGAGTCAGATGTATTAAGTCTTTTCCTATTATGTCTCCATCTTTAACTTTCTGTTAAATTGCATGTGTTCTTAACTCCTGACCCTCTCCCGGACATTGCAACACTTGGTGGTTGCTACCAAGATCTGTTAGTGTATGGAATCTAGAAAATGGTACAGATGGACCTATATGCAGGGTGGGAATAGAGTCGCAGATGTAGAGAATGGACATGGAGACACAGGCGGGAAGAAGAGGGGTGACAGACTGGGAGAGTAGCTTTGACCTGTATACACTGCTGCTCTCTGTCACTCCAGTCGTGTCCGACTCTGTGTGGCCCCATGGACTGCAGCCCGCCAGGCTCCTCTGTCCATGGGGATTCTCCAGGCAAGAACGCTGGCATGGGTTGCCATGCCCTCCTCCAGGAGGTCTTCCCACCCCAGAGATGGAACCTGGGTGTCCTGCATTGCAGGCAGATTCCTCACCACTGAGCCATCAGGGAAGCCGCATGGAGTGTAGATCACCAGGCTTCTCCATCCATGGAATTTTCCAGGCAAGAATACTGGAGTGGAAAAAAAAAAAAAAAACTTGGGCTTCCCTGGTGGTCCAGTGGGTAAGGGCACCGCCTTGCAGTGCAAGGGGCACCAGTTCGATCCCTGGCCTGGGAAGATCCCACGTGCCGTGGAGCAGCTGGACCGATGTGTCCAATTACCTAGCCGGAGCTCTGGAGCGCATGCGCCCAGAGCTGGTGCTCTGTGACAACAGAGGCCACCGCAATGGGAGGCCCACACTGGCCAAAAGAACAAAGATGGATAAAAGTAGACAGATGAAAGACCAATTGAAATGGCCTGCCCGCCCCTCGCCCTCCTCGTCCCAGCCCCCCATCCCCCCAAGAAAAAAGACACAAAAAAAATACTGACGTGGATTGCCATTGCCTTCTGCAGACATAGATGCACTACCACGTGTAAAACAGATAGCTAGTGGAAAGCTGCTGTCTAGCATAGGGAGCTCGGCTTGGTGCTCTGTGACGACCTAGAGGGGCGGGATGGGAGAGTGGGAGGAAGACTCGAGAGGGAGGGGATATGTGGAGGCATATCACGGGTTCGCTTTCTTGCACAGCAGAAACTAAGACAACATTGTAAAGCAATGAAACTTCAATTTTTTAAAAAGGTCTTATTCTCCATTTGTCACCATTGGCACCTTCTAGCGTTGCTCAGTTCTGCTGCCGGTGGCAGAGCCATGGATCTTGCAGCCTCAGGAAACAATTCGGTTGTCACTGAGTTTGTCCTGCTGGGCCTCACGGAGATCCCAGCCCTACGGCCCGTCCTCTTCATCGTCTTCCTTCTCGCTTATTTAGCCACGGCGGGGGGCAATTTCAGCATCCTGGCTGCCATCCTTGCTGACCCCAAACTCCACACCCCCATGTACTTCTTCCTGGGGAACTTGTCCCTTCTGGATGTCGGGTGCATCACAGTCACAGTCCCTGCCATGCTGGGGCATTTCACGTCCAATAACCGAAGCATTCCCTACAGGGCCTGCCTCTCCCAGCTCTTCTTTTTCCACCTGCTGGCCGGGGTGGACTGTTTCCTTTTGACCGTCATGGCATATGACCGCTATCTGGCCATCTGCCAGCCCCTCACCTACAGCACCCGCATGAGCTGGGGAATCCAGCGAGCCCTGGCCGGCATGTCATGTGTTTTTTCCTTCACCAACGCACTGACCCAAACTGTTGCCGTATCTACTCTTAGCTTCTGTGGCCCCAATGTGATCAATCACTTCTACTGTGACCTCCCCCAGCTCTTCCAGCTCTCCTGCTCCAGCACCCAGCTCAATGAGCAGTTGCTCTTCGTAGCAGCCGCCTTCATGGGCGTGGCCCCCTTGGTCCTCATAACTGTGTCCTATGGGCATGTGGCAGCGGCAGTCCTGCGGATCCGCTCAGCGGAGGGCAGGAAGAAAGCCTTCTCCACATGTGGCTCCCACCTCACTGTGGTGGGCATCTTCTACGGCACAGGCGTCTTCAGCTACATGCGGCTGGGCTCCGTGTCCGCCTCAGACAAGGACAAGGGGATTGGGATCCTCAACACTGTCCTCAGCCCCATGCTGAACCCTGTCATCTACAGCCTCCGGAACCCCGATGTACAGGGCGCCCTGCGACTAGTGTTCATGGGGAGACGGCCCCCAACGTGAGAGCCTTCCTCTGGCCTTAAAGAATATTCTGGCTCTGCTTACTGCTGCCAAGAGGTACTGTGATGAGTGCAATTCGTGGGTCCATGATGAAATGAATCAGAGTGACTTAAGACGGAAAGTACAACAAAAACAATGCCTGTTCTTTATATCGTGATTACCATGTGCCAGGCCATTCTTCTAAGTGACTGACATCTATGAACTCATTTAATCCTCAGAATGACCCTATGAGGTAGATACACATTTACAAATTACAGATGAGGCAACTGAACCTCGGAGAGGTTAAGCAACTTGCCCAAAGTCACACAGCTAAGGACTGTCACAGAGCTAGGACTGAAACCTAGGCAGGCTATGTCTCTGCTGCCTCTCAAGAGTGATCATTTCAAAGAGGACGCGTCTCTGTTAGGTGAGGTTGGACGGATGGGCAAGAAAGGGTGGAGGAGGCAATGAAGATCAGTGTTATAGAAAAAGATATTTAAATAAAATAAAAACATGAATTAAAAGGGTTCTTTTTCTTTAACAAACATACGGTTTGTTTTAGAGCAGCTGATAGAGGTTGGGGGAATTGCTGAAGGCCAATTTCAACAAATAAAAATCAATGGAACAAATTTAAAAACCCGCATCAGAGGGGATAGGCATTATTTAGAAAAGTCATAAAAATGAGGTAGATATTAGATCAAAAATAACAAAACGTATGTGTAATAAAATTAATTAAAGAGTTTCAGCTCACCTGGAAAAGTCTCCTTGACTGACTGACTGAAGATCTTTGCCCGCTTTTTTGAAAAAGGAAAATTATTTATTCATGTTTGCCTGATCTGGGTCTTCGTTGCTGTGAGCAGGCTTTCTTTAATTGTGGTGATGGGAGTGGGTCCTCTCTGCTGCGAAGGCTTCTCTCCTTGCAGAGCACAGGCTCCAGGTGCATGGGCTACAGTAGCTGTGCGCGTGGGCTCCGTTGCCCTGCAGCATGTGGGATCTTCCTGAACCAGGGATTGAACCTGTGTCTCCTGCATTGTAAGGCAGATTCTTAACCACTGAGCCACCAGCGAAGCCCGATCTTGGCCCTCTTTGATGTAAACTTGAACCAGACTCTGTCTTTGCATTGCTCTAAGGAAGAAAGCACTTCCTTTATTCTAGTTATAGTTTTTATTATTATTATTAATTTTTTCACAGAGTTTTGTTGTTTACTGTACACATGTCCCATCCCTCTTGAACTTCCCTCCTGTTTTCTTTTTACATAGTGAAGTAAAAACTCATGCCTCTTTTATTTATTTATTTATTTATTTATTTATTTTGGTGGGGGTGGGGTGGGGAAGGAGGGGAGCAGGCGGGCCACTTCTGTTGGTCTTTCATTTGTCCATTTTCATCCATCTTTGTTCTTGGCCCGTGTGGGCCTCCCATCGCGGTGGCCTCTGTTGTCACAGGGCACCGGCTCTGGGCGCATGCGCTCCAGAGCTCCGGCTTGGTCATTGGACACATCCGTTCAGCCACTCCGTGGCACGTGGGATCTTCCCAGGCCAGGGATCGAATCGGCGCCCCTTACAGTGCAAAGCGGTGTCCTTACCCACTGGACCACCAGGGAAGCCCATCATGCTTCTTAAAAATTAGAAAGTCTGGGGCTTCCCTGGTGGTCCAGTGGGTGGAGAGTCCGCCTTGCAGTGCAAGGGGCACTCTTGCACAGTGGTTCAATCCCTGGCCGGCAAAGATCCCACGTGCGGTGGAGTGGCTGGACCAGAGTGTCCAATTAGGAGCCAGCACTCTGGAGCGCATGCGCCCAGAGCCAGTGCTCTGCAGTGAGAGAGGCCACTGTGATGGGAGGCCCACACAGGCCAAAGAATAAAGATGGATGAAAATAAATATAAATAAAAAGAAGCATGATGGGGGAAAGAAAAAAAAATGAGTGCCTAAACAAAGAATAGTTTTTTGTTTTTTTTTTTTTAAAGGGGACCACAGGATGCTGTGAGCAGGCTTTCTTTAATTGTGGTGATGGGAGTGGGTCTCTCTGCTGCGAAGGCTTCTCTCCTTGCAGAGCACAGGCTCCAGGTGCATGGGCTACAGTAGCTGTGCGCGTGGGCTCCGTTGCCCTGCAGCATGTGGGATCTTCCTGAACCAGGGATTGAACCTGTGTCTCCTGCATTGTAAGGCAGATTCTTAACCACTGAGCCACCAGCGAAGCCCGATCTTGGCCCTCTTTGATGTAAACTTGAACCAGACTCTGTCTTTGCATTGCTCTAAGGAAGAAAGCACTTCCTTTATTCTAGTTATAGTTTTTATTATTATTATTAATTTTTTCACAGAGTTTTGTTGTTTACTGTACACATGTCCCATCCCTCTTGAACTTCCCTCCTGTTTTCTTTTTACATAGTGAAGTAAAAACTCATGCCTCTTTTATTTATTTATTTATTTATTTATTTATTTTGGTGGGGGTGGGGTGGGGAAGGAGGGGAGCAGGCGGGCCACTTCTGTTGGTCTTTCATTTGTCCATTTTCATCCATCTTTGTTCTTGGCCCGTGTGGGCCTCCCATCGCGGTGGCCTCTGTTGTCACAGGGCACCGGCTCTGGGCGCATGCGCTCCAGAGCTCCGGCTTGGTCATTGGACACATCCGTTCAGCCACTCCGTGGCACGTGGGATCTTCCCAGGCCAGGGATCGAATCGGCGCCCCTTACAGTGCAAAGCGGTGTCCTTACCCACTGGACCACCAGGGAAGCCCATCATGCTTCTTAAAAATTAGAAAGTCTGGGGCTTCCCTGGTGGTCCAGTGGGTGGAGAGTCCGCCTTGCAGTGCAAGGGGCACTCTTGCACAGTGGTTCAATCCCTGGCCGGCAAAGATCCCACGTGCGGTGGAGTGGCTGGACCAGAGTGTCCAATTAGGAGCCAGCACTCTGGAGCGCATGCGCCCAGAGCCAGTGCTCTGCAGTGAGAGAGGCCACTGTGATGGGAGGCCCACACAGGCCAAAGAATAAAGATGGATGAAAATAAATATAAATAAAAAGAAGCATGATGGGGGAAAGAAAAAAAAATGAGTGCCTAAACAAAGAATAGTTTTTTGTTTTTTTTTTTTTAAAGGGAGACCACAGGATGACATAAAAAAATTAGAAAGTATGAAGGAATAAAATTACTCAAGTTCATTCAGAGATAATCTTTATTGATAACCTATAATTGTTAAAATAACTTTTCATTATAATTGTGAAAATAATTTTTCACACCCAATATATATTTGTAATAGTAGAATTATTCTACACCTAAAGCTCTATAACTGCTTTATTTCCTCTAAGTAATACAGATGGATACCTTTCCACGACACTCCATATAGATCATGCTTATCTTTTTCTAGATTGTACAGTATTCCTTTGAATGGACAAAATAAAATGGATTTGACAAACTTCTATTAGTGAATCTGTTTTCGTTCAAATAATCCTGTTGTGTGGAGTGTTGCCATGAACCTAGAAAGAACCATTTTTGATTTTTGAAGGGATTGATTCTCCACTGATATCAAATGACTCCTCCACTATCTGGTAAATATGCTCATAGTTTGGGGTCTGCTGTTGGACTCTCTTTTGCCCTTTTATTTTATGTGGGAGCATGGCTGATTAATGACGCTGTGGAGTTTCAGGTGCACCGCCACGTGACCCGGCCGTGTATCCACTCTCCCTCAAGCTCCCCCGCGACGTTGAGCAGAGCTCCCTGTGCTGTACAGCAGGTCCTCGTTGGTCACCCAGTGTAAATAAGCAGTGTGTACATGTCGACCCCAAACTTTGAAAAGCCATACCTTGATAAGACCCCGTGTAGAAAATAAATGAGAGAAACAACACCAGTATCAGCGAATGTGGGATCCAGCCTGAGCTCCACTAGGGACACCCTCTCTGGCTCTGGTGGCTTTGCCAAGTCAGCTAAGCCCTCTGTCTCGTATCTTTCCCATTTGTAATATGGCAACTAAATCCTTTCTCAGAAGTATTATAAGCCTGGAATGAAGTTATGAATCTAATGTTGCTTTAATGGAGTCTGAAATACTAGGCACATGAGAGAAGCCCTTAAGGATCAAGGGACGGAGGTTGCTTGTCTGCCTCTGGCTTCTTGCACAATCCCTGGGGGGTGGGAGGTGCAATGTTTAGGGCCCCTAAGGTGCTGGTTAGCTCCCCAATACAGAGAGAGCACCAAGAGACTCTGGGCTCCTCCCTCGTTCTGTTTATAAGGCTTCTGGAGACAGGCCACTCCGGGTCAGCTTAGCACATGCTCCCCTCTCTACAGTGCCCCCACCTGGGAACTCGGAGTGGAAAGGTCAGAGTGCCTCTTCTCCTTTGTGAGTAACGGTGGATAAAGATCCCTCTCGGTCTTCCTGTGGCTTTGTCCTTGGTGTTAGAGAATCAAGGACCCAGCGATCATGGGATTCAGGGCATGGCAGTGAAATACATGGGTGATGGTCCCTACTCTTAGTGACAAGAAGAACGGAGGGCAGAGCTGGCCAATAGAGGATGTTAGAAGTAAACAGATGAGGTCAAGAGTGGGGAAATGGAGAGTCTGGGGGGAGCCAAGGTGGCTATGCAGCTTGATTGGGACAGAGAAATCCATATTTATGGAGTCTCATTGCTCTTTAGTCACTCGGTTGTGTCTGACTCCTTGCCGCTCCATGGACTGTAGCCCCTCAGACTCCTCTGTCCATGGAATTCTCCAGGCCGTTTACTTCTCCAGGGGATCTTCCCAACTCGTGGTTCGGACTCTTGTCTCCTGCAAGTCTGCACTGCAGGCGGATTCTTTGCCATGGAGCCACCTAGACCTAGAGATAATGCAATATAGCCTTTCATATTATAGAAGGGAAAACAGATGGATGGATAGATAGATGATAGATAGACTAATGATAGGTAGTTGATAAGTAGATACTGAAATATTAGCAAAGCAGTGTGTACATGTCGACCCCAAACTTTGAAAGCCACTTTAAACGTTTTAAAAAAAAAAATCAGCGAATGTGGGATCCAGCCTGAGCTCCACTAGGGACACCCTCTCTGGCTCTGGTGGCTTTGCCAAGTCAGCTAAGCCCTCTGTCTCGTATCTTTCCCATTTGTAATATGGCAACTAAATCCTTTCTCAGAAGTATTATAAGCCTGGAATGAAGTTATGAATCTAATGTTGCTTTAATGGAGTCTGAAATACTAGGCACATGAGAGAAGCCCTTAAGGATCAAGGGACGGAGGTTGCTTGTCTGCCTCTGGCTTCTTGCACAATCCCTGGGGGGTGGGAGGTGCAATGTTTAGGGCCCCTAAGGTGCTGGTTAGCTCCCCAATACAGAGAGAGCACCAAGAGACTCTGGGCTCCTCCCTCGTTCTGTTTATAAGGCTTCTGGAGACAGGCCACTCCGGGTCAGCTTAGCACATGCTCCCCTCTCTACAGTGCCCCCACCTGGGAACTCGGAGTGGAAAGGTCAGAGTGCCTCTTCTCCTTTGTGAGTAACGGTGGATAAAGATCCCTCTCGGTCTTCCTGTGGCTTTGTCCTTGGTGTTAGAGAATCAAGGACCCAGCGATCATGGGATTCAGGGCATGGCAGTGAAATACATGGGTGATGGTCCCTACTCTTAGTGACAAGAAGAACGGAGGGCAGAGCTGGCCAATAGAGGATGTTAGAAGTAAACAGATGAGGTCAAGAGTGGGGAAATGGAGAGTCTGGGGGGAGCCAAGGTGGCTATGCAGCTTGATTGGGACAGAGAAATCCATATTTATGGAGTCTCATTGCTCTTTAGTCACTCGGTTGTGTCTGACTCCTTGCCGCTCCATGGACTGTAGCCCCTCAGACTCCTCTGTCCATGGAATTCTCCAGGCCGTTTACTTCTCCAGGGGATCTTCCCAACTCGTGGTTCGGACTCTTGTCTCCTGCAAGTCTGCACTGCAGGCGGATTCTTTGCCATGGAGCCACCTAGACCTAGAGATAATGCAATATAGCCTTTCATATTATAGAAGGGAAAACAGATGGATGGATGGATAGATAGATGATAGATAGACTAATGATAGGTAGTTGATAAGTAGATACTGAAATATTAGCAAAGAGACTTAGGGACAGCAGGGGTTGACTGAAATGAAAACACAGAACAGAACAAACTCTTACATGTGTGCACTTAAAACAGAGTATCTTCTTTGAGCTTTACTGTTCTCATTTTAAAATGATCACCAATCTTCAAGATTATCTGTGATGTTTAAATGGAGTGAAATATTTGACAAAAAGTTTATATTCAAGTAAAGGTTGGCTTCGTATTTTTTCCTTCCTTCTTTTCCCCCTTCCTCTCTTCTTTCCTTCCTTTTACCTTTTTTCCCCTTCTTTTTATCCTTTCTCCAAAATCCCAGTTCTAGTTAGTAAGAGAAGCTTGTTTATAACCCAAGCATCTGGACTCCAACTCCACAACTCTTTCCTTTGTGCTGAGTTATCTTTCTATACCAGGAAAGAGGAAGAAGAAAAGAAAGGAAGGAAGACAGAGAGAAGGGACGAGGAGGGGAGGAAACGAAGGAGGGAGAAAAAAAAGAGAGGGAGACACTGTGAATGTCTGTGGAGAGAAAAAAAAACTGCCTAGGAGCAAATAGGATCCCAGGACCCGAGGTATGCTGAGGCTGGCTTAGGCAGGCAGGTAGGAATGACTGGAGAAGCCGAGTGGACAAGTGCATCCGGGAGAGAGATGCAGCTCTGCTCAGAGCAAGCCTGAACTCTGTCACTTGCCACGGGACACTGTTCTGTGTCACCACATACCCAGAATGGGCTTGCCTTCATGTTAAGCTCGGAAGATCCCCTTGTCATGGCATTTCCTAAGGTCAGTCACCCCACATGGATAAAACCTTTGTAGTTGTTAAAATAATGAGATATTTCCATCCCCTTTGGGTAACTCGCCACTGTCCTAGGTCCTCTGCCCAGCCCTTCCCTGGGATCCCTTGGATCTCCACCTGAGCTGGAAATTCAAGCAGTAATGTCCAGCAATGCAGGCACCTTGGGGATCCTGCTCAAGCTCTAAGCCAGTATCCATTCCATCAATGGATATACAGATACACGTTCCATGTTACCCCCAGCATCCAGCAGACACTAAGGGCCTCCATGTGTCTCTCTCCCCTCTTCAGCAGGTTCCCATCTTCTCCCTCTCCAGCTCTCAGCAGTGGCCTATGGAGCCCGGTGCCTGGGGTAACAAGACCGTGGTCACGGAGTTCACCCTTCTCGGCTTCACGGAGAACCAAAGACTGCAACCCGTCCTTTTTGCCGTCTTCCTCTTTGCCTATGTCGTCACAGTTGGGGGCAATTTGAGCATCCTGGCTACCGTCTTGGTGGAGCCCAAGCTCCAAACGCCCATGTACTACTTCCTGGGGAGCCTCTCTCTGCTGGACATAGGCTGCATCACCGTCACCATTCCTCCCATGCTGGTGTGTCTCCTGATGCCCCCGTGTCGAGTACCCTATGCAACCTGCCTCTCCCAGCTCTTCCTTTTCCACCTCCTGGTTGGGGTGGACTGTCACCTCTTGACAGCCATGGCCTACGACCGCTACCTGGCCATCTGCCAGCCCCTCACCTACAGCACCCGCATGAGCCGGGAAGTCCAGGGAGCCCTGGTGGCCATCTGCTGCTCCATTTCCTTCATCAATGCTCTGGCCCACACGGTGGCTGTGTCCATGCTAGACTTCTGTGGCCCTAACGTGATCAACCACTTCTACTGCGACTTGCCACCCCTTTTCCAGCTCTCCTGCTCCAGCATCCACCTCAACGGGCAGCTGCTTTTTGTGGGAGCCACGTTCATGGGGATTATCCCCATGATCCTCATCTCGGTGTCCTACACCCATGTTGTCACCGCGGTCCTGCGGATCTGCTCAGCAGAGGGCAGGAAGAAAGCTTTCTCCACGTGTGGCTCCCACCTCACCGTGGTCTGCATCTTCTATGGAACCGGCTTCTTCAACTACATGCGTCTGGACTCTGTGTCTGCCTCAGACAAGGACAAGGGGATTGGGATCCTCAGTACTGTCCTCAGCCCCATGCTGAACCCCATTATCTACAGCCTCCGGAACTCCGATGTGCAGGGAGCCCTGAAGAGGGTGCTGACAGGAAAGCGGCCTCCCAAATGAGAAGGCAGAGGTGTCAAGATGCCCCTCCCTCCTTAAGCAGTAATGTCCAGCAATGCAGGCACCTTGGGGATCCTGCTCAAGCTCTAAGCCAGTATCCATTCCATCAATGGATATACAGATACACGTTCCATGTTACCCCCAGCATCCAGCAGACACTAAGGGCCTCCATGTGTCTCTCTCCCTCTTCAGCAGGTTCCCATCTTCTCCCTCCCCAGCTCTCAGCAGTGGCCTATGGAGCCCGGTGCCTGGGGTAACAAGACCGTGGTCACGGAGTTCACCCTTCTCGGCTTCACGGAGAACCAAAGACTGCAACCCGTCCTTTTTGCCGTCTTCCTCTTTGCCTATGTCGTCACAGTTGGGGGCAATTTGAGCATCCTGGCTACCGTCTTGGTGGAGCCCAAGCTCCAAACGCCCATGTACTACTTCCTGGGGAGCCTCTCTCTGCTGGACATAGGCTGCATCACCGTCACCATTCCTCCCATGCTGGTGTGTCTCCTGATGCCCCCGTGTCGAGTACCCTATGCAACCTGCCTCTCCCAGCTCTTCCTTTTCCACCTCCTGGTTGGGGTGGACTGTCACCTCTTGACAGCCATGGCCTACGACCGCTACCTGGCCATCTGCCAGCCCCTCACCTACAGCACCCGCATGAGCCGGGAAGTCCAGGGAGCCCTGGTGGCCATCTGCTGCTCCATTTCCTTCATCAATGCTCTGGCCCACACGGTGGCTGTGTCCATGCTAGACTTCTGTGGCCCTAACGTGATCAACCACTTCTACTGCGACTTGCCACCCCTTTTCCAGCTCTCCTGCTCCAGCATCCACCTCAACGGGCAGCTGCTTTTTGTGGGAGCCACGTTCATGGGGATTATCCCCATGATCCTCATCTCGGTGTCCTACACC
Source organism: Tragulus kanchil (assembly GCA_022376925.1). NCBI lineage: Eukaryota > Metazoa > Chordata > Mammalia > Artiodactyla > Tragulidae > Tragulus > Tragulus kanchil. The sequence continues at coordinate 67,903,310 of JAIOJX010000027.1, forward strand.
CATGTTGTCACCGCGGTCCTGCGGATCTGCTCAGCAGAGGGCAGGAAGAAAGCTTTCTCCACGTGTGGCTCCCACCTCACCGTGGTCTGCATCTTCTATGGAACCGGCTTCTTCAACTACATGCGTCTGGACTCTGTGTCTGCCTCAGACAAGGACAAGGGGATTGGGATCCTCAGTACTGTCCTCAGCCCCATGCTGAACCCCATTATCTACAGCCTCCGGAACTCCGATGTGCAGGGAGCCCTGAAGAGGGTGCTGACAGGAAAGCGGCCTCCCAAATGAGAAGGCAGAGGTGTCAAGATGCCCCTCCCTCCTTAAGCAGCCCCACTTTCTTGTGATGAAGGCTTAGTGTGGGCAGGGGGATATTCAAGGGTGGATTAAGAAGGAAGAAAAGTAGATCAGGCCAGGGAAGAATATGGTTTGCCTTGGTTGTGGGGAAAGGCTAAAGCTTAAGAGAAAAGAGTATCTAAACAGCTGCTAGAAGATGGATTAAAGACAGATGGGCGAGCAGATTGCCCTGGTGGTCCAGTGGCTAAGATGCTATGCTCCTAGTGCAAGGAGCCCAGGTTCCATCCCTGGTCAGAGAACTAGATTCCACGTGCTGGAACTAAGAGTTCTCATGCCACAGTGAAGATTGGAGATCCTGCATAGCACAACTAAGTAAGACCCAGCACAGCCAAATAAATAAATATATGTTTTTTTTAAGGACAAATGGGAGAAAATTATATTGTGGGTCAGGAAGTGGGACACAAACAATGTTGTATTTTTAAAGTGTAATGACTGTTCAATTGAAATACATTTAAAATGTTAATAAAAATAAAATGTTTGCCCTCCTCCTTTTAAGATATATTTGTATCAGATTATGGGGTCTGGGTGTTTTTGGGGGGGTGGTCTGTTTTTAAAAGATTCTTCTTTGGGAAATAAACCTAGAAGTGTGGAATTAAATTAGGATTTGGCATAGCCTAGGAGCAGATGGGCTTCCCTGGTGGCTCCGTGGTAAAGCACCTCCTTGCCAATGCAGGAGGCACAGGAGACCAGGCTTGATCCCTGGGTCAGGAAGATCTCCTGGAGGAGGGCATGGCAAACCCATGCCAATGTTCTTGCCTGGAAAATCCCATGGACAGAGGAGCCTGGCGGGCTACAGTCCATAGGGTCACATAGAGTTGGACATCCAAGCACGTGGGAGAGACAGTTCATCCCATGACATGAAAGTGTGTTGTCCCCCTACTCATGGCTAGGATGGGGACCCTGATACTTGATAGTGTTGCTCTGAAGATGAGACTACCAGGTGCTCTGTCAGGTCCCCATATCCTGTTCCTCCTGCTGCTTAGTCACTTCAGTCGTGTCTGACCCCATGGACTGTAGCCCACCAGGCTTCTCTGTCCATGGAATTCTCCAGGCAAGAATACCAGAGTGGGTTGCCATTTCCTCCTCCAGTGGATCTTCCCGGCCCAGGGATCGAACCTGCGACTCTTCTGTCTCTTGCATTGGCAGGCGGGTTCTTTACCACTAGCTCCACCTGGGAAGCCCATCTCTCCCAGCAGTCTGCTAAAACCACGAGAGTGTTGTCATCATTAGTTTCATGAGAAGAGGCACTCAGAATAGTCAGTTTTGTTCTTACTTTTAGTGGCACAGCCCACTGATCTATAGAGGTGAAAAAGGGTGGAAAAATATAAAATGACAACTTACCAGTAAATGAGTACTGGAAACCAAGATTTTACTAAAACGATGAAACTAAGACAATCGAAGGAGGAATGGGGAATGGAATGAGAATCAATTTCACATGTGGTTGTGACTGTTTCTAGAATTTTTTTCTGTGAATCTTTCAGACAGAGCGACGCAAATTCTCAGCACAGTGCATCTCAGAAATGGGAAAGGTGTGACCTGAGTGAAGAGAGGCTGAGCACTTCCAGAGACCTGCGTTCTAACTCAGCCTCTTCTACTTAAGGCCACAGGAGCTTTCTAAACCACCACTTCCTTTATCTGCAAAATTATTCCCTTACTAGACCTTGCACCTTTTTCACCTATTCTATGATAAATACTCAGAGCCCTCCTCCCACAGGATGCCAGAGGCTAGGGGGAAGTAAGGGGCTATGAGCAATTTAATTAAAGGCACAGGCGGTAAGATTGAGGACAGGAGGAGAAGCCCAGGAATAATTCCTGCACAGTGGGGCTCTGATGAGGGATGGCTGGTTCCTGGGCTGCGGCAACTGGAGAGATGCCCAGATTGGAGGCGGTGGCAGCGGGCAGGCAGAGACGGGACGGTCTGAGAGGCAGTAGTCACTGAAACTAAAAGAACTGAAGGACGGCTTCCCTGGTGGTCCAGTGGGTAAGGACACCACCTTGCAGTGCAAGGGGCACGGGTTCGATCCCTGGCCGGGGAAGATCCCACGTGCCGCAGAGCGGCTGGACCGGTGTGTCCAACTACCAAGCCAGGGCTCTGGAGCAAGAGAGGCCGCTGGGATGGGAGACCCACACAGGCTAAAGAGCGGAAACGGATGAAAATAGATAAATGAAAGACCAATAGAAGTGGCAAAAAAAAAAAAAAAAACTGAAGGAATCTTGGAACATCAGCCAGAAAATATCTAGCCTTGTTTTCAAAGTTTTTGTTTGTAGGATCTGAGGAAATAAGGACAGGAGGGTCTCAAAAGACTTCAGATCTTTGGTATTTACAGATTGTTGCCCCGGGCCAGGATGCATGGAAAAGCAAATACAAAGCAAGCTTCCTCAGTGTGCCCAGCAGCAAGCTGAGCAGCCCAGGCTCCTTGTTGTGTTAAATCAGAGGCAGTCAAGCAAAGATTAGCCCCGGCCTCAGATGCTGGGAGACCTGGCTTCTGAGCAGACACTGCAATTGGTTAGTTGTGTGACCCTGGACAGGTCAGTTCCTCTCCGTGGACCCCAGTTTCTCATCTGTGAAATGGGAATCCCAACACACACGTCAAATGATTATCCTGAGGATCAAATGAATGGAAGCACAGACTTGGTGAGCTGGTAAGTGCAATGTTCCCTGGTGACTCTTGCCTGGTGGCTCTTCCCTGGTGGCTCACTTGGTAAAGAATCTGCCTGCAATGTAGGAGACTCAAGTTCAGTCCCTGGGGCGAGAAGATCCACTGGAAAAGGAAACCCACTCCAGTATTCCTGCCTGAAAACTCCCATGGGAGAGGAGCCTGGTGGGCTACAGTCCATGGGATGGGCAAGAATTGGACATGACTTAGCGACTAAACCACCAAGTACAATATAGAAGGTGTTAAAATCCACTGGGTTTTGAGTTGCTATCTTTCTAGAATTTGTGGCCTCTGGCTAATAAAGACCAGAGCAGGAGTTTGGCTCCAAACTCCAGCCTCGCCCAGCTAGTGTTATACCCTTTGCACCACCCTGGCCCTCACTTCCCTTGAATACGCTAGTGAAGGGCTCAGAACTGTCGGAGCTGCTGCCCTGCCTGCCCTGCACACTTGGAAGGGAGCATGATGAATCCTCCGGGTCCTAAAACACTCTTCTAACTTCTCCAGCTTAGCAGGGCCTGGGGAGGTTCACACATTCATCCATCTTTCTCACAGAGTTCCCCGCTGGGACAGCCAGGACAGGATGGGAATGAAGTCCTTGCACTTTCTACAGATAGAAGCCTCTAATTAGCTCCCAAATGAGAGTTCAGGATAAGGTGGCTGAGAGGAGGTTGGGGATTTGCTGATTGTCTTCTGCATCTCTGCTAATAAGGCCACGGGGAAGGGACACCCAGAAAAGACTTTGCTTTCATTTGCATCCTTTAGAAAGAGAGGAGACCTTAGGGAGGAGAGTGGAGGTGGCCAATTAGTGATAGATGGTTTCTGTACCCTAGTTAACAAGATTCATTAGCAAAGCTGTGAGTGGAGGGAAGAGGTGTTCTAAACGACGCTGCCTGGACACAAGTCTCAGCCTCGCTGCCAACGCATTTCTTCACCTTCTGTCTGACTTTTGGCATTGGGTGCTTCCACCCTCTTCACACCCCCAAACTCCCCTGTCTGCCCACCCCTCCTCCATCACAGCCTGGTTTTCTTCCATCCTATATTAAATAAATGCACCTGCTCTGTTGTCTATATTGGCTGTATGATTTTATACCTGCATCAGGATTTCCTTTATCAATCCTATCTTAACCCTTTAGATTGTTTCCAGTTTTCCTCTATTCAATGCAAAGTTTTATGTCTCTGCACAGCTATTTCCTTGATGGGACCATATGCAAGTATATATTTTCTACACATTTATATTTTTCGTGGAGCTATTTTTCTACTGTGTTTTATATTTGTATTATTTACATGTTTACATCCATGAATATTGACAAATTATCTACTAGCAGGATTGTACCATTTGAATGTTCTGCGAGTTCAATGCGAGAGGGCCATTTTTCGGACCTTAACCAGCTCTAGCGTTTAATCATTTAAAAACGGAGGGTCCCCAACCTCCAGGAATTGGGCCAGAAAAGCCTCGCCCAGCTAGTGTTATACCCTTTGCACCACCCTGGCCCTCACTTCCCTTGAATACGCTAGTGAAGGGCTCAGAACTGTCGGAGCTGCTGCCCTGCCTGCCCTGCACACTTGGAAGGGAGCATGATGAATCCTCCGGGTCCTAAAACACTCTTCTAACTTCTCCAGCTTAGCAGGGCCTGGGGAGGTTCACACATTCATCCATCTTTCTCACAGAGTTCCCCGCTGGGACAGCCAGGACAGGATGGGAATGAAGTCCTTGCACTTTCTACAGATAGAAGCCTCTAATTAGCTCCCAAATGAGAGTTCAGGATAAGGTGGCTGAGAGGAGGTTGGGGATTTGCTGATTGTCTTCTGCATCTCTGCTAATAAGGCCACGGGGAAGGGACACCCAGAAAAGACTTTGCTTTCATTTGCATCCTTTAGAAAGAGAGGAGACCTTAGGGAGGAGAGTGGAGGTGGCCAATTAGTGATAGATGGTTTCTGTACCCTAGTTAACAAGATTCATTAGCAAAGCTGTGAGTGGAGGGAAGAGGTGTTCTAAACGACGCTGCCTGGACACAAGTCTCAGCCTCGCTGCCAACGCATTTCTTCACCTTCTGTCTGACTTTTGGCATTGGGTGCTTCCACCCTCTTCACACCCCCAAACTCCCCTGTCTGCCCACCCCTCCTCCATCACAGCCTGGTTTTCTTCCATCCTATATTAAATAAATGCACCTGCTCTGTTGTCTATATTGGCTGTATGATTTTATACCTGCATCAGGATTTCCTTTATCAATCCTATCTTAACCCTTTAGATTGTTTCCAGTTTTCCTCTATTCAATGCAAAGTTTTATGTCTCTGCACAGCTATTTCCTTGATGGGACCATATGCAAGTATATATTTTCTACACATTTATATTTTTCGTGGAGCTATTTTTCTACTGTGTTTTATATTTGTATTATTTACATGTTTACATCCATGAATATTGACAAATTATCTACTAGCAGGATTGTACCATTTGAATGTTCTGCGAGTTCAATGCGAGAGGGCCATTTTTCGGACCTTAACCAGCTCTAGCGTTTAATCATTTAAAAACGGAGGGTCCCCAACCTCCAGGAATTGGGCCAGAGAGCAAGAGGAGAATGGTGGGGAGGAAAGCTAGCAAAGGTTCATCCAGCACTCCGCATCACTCACCTACCACCTGAACTGCCCCCAGCCTCTTGCATTACCATGGCAACCACTGCACACCGCACCCCCCCACCCCCACCCCACCCCACGTCAGTGGAAAATCTGTCTTCCGTGAAACCAGTTCAGTCCCTGGTGCCAAAATGGTGAAATCTTTACAATATGATTAGTCCCTATGTCCCATTACTGTTCTACTTTTCATTTCTTTTATTATAAAGGTGCCTTTTCTTCTTCTTTGAGTGCGAGTATTAACCCCACTGCCAATATTTTCCTTGTTTATATTTGCCTCTCATCAATGCTAATGGTGTTTTTGACATACTGACTTTTTCCCTTCTGTAGTCCAGTATATAAATATTTTACTTTATGAAGTCTGTCTTTGCTGCCACACGTGAAATTATTTCCCCCTTCTCAAGTTTCTGTAAATATTCATCTATTTTTCTACTATAATTGTATTATTTCCATCTTTCCATTTTTCCATTCAAAATTTTAGTGCATGATTTGACATCGCGATGCTATTCTTCTTTAAAAAGTCTGCCTTCCCAAGACAGTTCCCAATAACTTGAAGAATGCTTTTGTCCGATGATAAATGTTTCTGTACACTTGTTTCTGCTTCTGAACAACGTTATACTCTGTGACACCATGCTGTGTTTGTGCTACAATGTCTCAGCCCCTGTAGCTTCGGAATTATCCACAGTTCTGAAAAATCTCATATCACATTCTCATTACTCTCTTTCGTCCCAAACGTACTAACAGTTGATTGGTTTCACCTGTCCTCTCTTCCAGTTTAGCTGTAGAGTCTTTCTCAATGCCATCATCTGCCATTGGGATTTTACTTAGAATATGTTGAATTTATGATTTGGGGATATGATTTGAAACCTTTACAATATTGGATCTTTCCCTGGTCTGGTCTATCCATTTCATCAAATGTTGTTTCTAAAGGAAACCATCCATTTATTCAAGTGTTATTTCTTTATAAAAGCTTTAAAGACTTTTAAAGAATGAATTTCCATGTTTTCATTAAGTTTATTTCAAGATATGTAACATTTTTACTTTTATGAAGTGAATATTTAAAATAAGCTATGAATATCTTAGGACTCTTAGTGTATATTATTAAACTAACGACAGAGAGGTGATGCCTTAATATCCATTTAGAAGTGGTCCAATCCATTTCACCATCTTATCACAAATATTAATGACTTTTAATCATTTCAAATTTTGATAAAAATATATTAAAATTTACTTTTCTTTTTCCATTTCTTAGTGATGGTGAATTTTTTTCTTCTCTTACCCATGATATCATTTTCTCTTTTATAAATTGTGTTTTATGTTCTTGGCTTATTCATACTGTAGTCCAGTATATAAATATTTTACTTTATGAAGTCTGTCTTTGCTGCCACACGTGAAATTATTTCCCCCTTCTCAAGTTTCTGTAAATATTCATCTATTTTTCTACTATAATTGTATTATTTCCATCTTTCCATTTTTCCATTCAAAATTTTAGTGCATGATTTGACATCGCGATGCTATTCTTCTTTAAAAAGTCTGCCTTCCCAAGACAGTTCCCAATAACTTGAAGAATGCTTTTGTCCGATGATAAATGTTTCTGTACACTTGTTTCTGCTTCTGAACAACGTTATACTCTGTGACACCATGCTGTGTTTGTGCTACAATGTCTCAGCCCCTGTAGCTTCGGAATTATCCACAGTTCTGAAAAATCTCATATCACATTCTCATTACTCTCTTTCGTCCCAAACGTACTAACAGTTGATTGGTTTCACCTGTCCTCTCTTCCAGTTTAGCTGTAGAGTCTTTCTCAATGCCATCATCTGCCATTGGGATTTTACTTAGAATATGTTGAATTTATGATTTGGGGATATGATTTGAAACCTTTACAATATTGGATCTTTCCCTGGTCTGGTCTATCCATTTCATCAAATGTTGTTTCTAAAGGAAACCATCCATTTATTCAAGTGTTATTTCTTTATAAAAGCTTTAAAGACTTTTAAAGAATGAATTTCCATGTTTTCATTAAGTTTATTTCAAGATATGTAACATTTTTACTTTTATGAAGTGAATATTTAAAATAAGCTATGAATATCTTAGGACTCTTAGTGTATATTATTAAACTAACGACAGAGAGGTGATGCCTTAATATCCATTTAGAAGTGGTCCAATCCATTTCACCATCTTATCACAAATATTAATGACTTTTAATCATTTCAAATTTTGATAAAAATATATTAAAATTTACTTTTCTTTTTCCATTTCTTAGTGATGGTGAATTTTTTTCTTCTCTTACCCATGATATCATTTTTCTCTTTTATAAATTGTGTTTTATGTTCTTGGCTTATTCATTCAGTGAGATCTCAGAATTTTCACTTTAAGATTTTAATTTTTTTAGTTTGTTTCAGATTTCTATTAGTGCTTTGCCAGGTAAATATATTAACTTTTTCGTATTTTTTTCTGCAACCATTTCTCCAAGTTTGTTGTTTGTCTTTTCATTTGGGTAATTTTTCACATACATTTCAAAAATGTTTATGTAGGCAGGATTCTTGGTCTTTTCCTCCAATCCTCCTTTCATTGCTTATTTGCCTAGGATGCCCGCGATCACTAACAGTTATATAAATAGTCACTTATCTGTTCTCCTGGGCTTTTGAATTTTGATCCTGCATTTATTTGGGCACACTGTGCCAAAATGTATATATTACTTGGATGTTGTATATACATCCAAGAGGTCTTCATTTTACAAATGAGAAGTCAGTTGCCTCAATAGGAGGGAATATTCCATTCCCTGCCCCCACCCTCAGTGGTTTATACTGCTGAATTTACGATTGAAATGCAAGTTTTTACAACCTTTTCAGTGGCTCAGCGGTAATCTGCCTGCAATGCAAGAGATGTGGGTTCGATCTTTGGGTCTGGAAGATCTCCTGGAGAAGGAAATGTCAATCCACTCCAGTATTCTTGCCTGGGAAATCCCAAGAACAGGGGAGCCTGTCTGGATATAGTCCATGGGGTTGCAAAAGAGTCGGACATGACTGAGCGATTGAGCACAGCACAGCAAAGTAAACATGAAAATGTACACACCTCAGGACCCAGCAGTGGCACTCGGAGGTTTACACCCAAGACAAGGGCACCAATGGGGACACATACAAATGTCCACAGAAGCACTAATAATAATAGTCCATTGAAAACCCAAATACCCATCATCAGTAGAATAGAAAAATATTCTGTCGTATATTAACACAATAGAGTGTAAGATAGCCATGAACATGAACTCGTTAAGATTTTTTAAACAGAAGACTCCTCTCTTGATAGAGTTGGGAGACCAGCAGGGGGAGCTCCTGAGCCCTGTGCAGATACCAGAGCCCAACAGGAGGAAAGACTCCTGTTTTCTCCTGCCAGGACTCAGCTAAGGAAAAACAATGAATTCTTTGTTTGCTACAGCCCTCCCAACTTCCTCCCCCAACCCCAGCCCATGATAGTGGAGTCTGATCTTTGGCCATTTACAGGAAGCCCCCTACATACATACCTTAGGCTTCGAACTTTCAAAGATGCGAACGTGCATTCCATCAGCCTCAAGGATGAGTGAAACTGCAGCTTGCCCTCCATCTCCTGTTGCTGAGGATCCTTTAGCTGCTCTGCTGTCTCCCACCGCCTCTCCCCTCTCTAGTCAGTAACTCTTCTTGCCTGTTGACTGGACGCCAGCCCCTGTATACCACCTGTTGCCCTGTACTACAGTACTTTCAAGGTCCTATACTGTAGGGTTAAAATTTTTTTTTATTTTGTGTCTGTATTTGTTTTGTATGTGTTATCTGTGTGGAAAGTATTATAAACTTATTACAATATAGTCAGGGTAAGGGGGTGATTTCAAATTGTGGTGCTCAAGTCCATGGGGTCGCAAAGAGTCTGATACAACTTAGCAACTGAACAAGAAGCAATAACAACTGTGTAGTATTAAATAGCTGATTGTGCTGGTGGAGTATGTCAACTACAAACTGACATTTACCAATTACATTGCCAATGACTGGACAACAAGGACAGGGGAGCCTGTCTGGATATAGTCCATGGGGTTGCAAAAGAGTCGGACATGACTGAGCGATTGAGCACAGCACAGCAAAGTAAACATGAAAATGTACACACCTCAGGACCCAGCAGTGGCACTCGGAGGTTTACACCCAAGACAAGGGCACCAATGGGGACACATACAAATGTCCACAGAAGCACTAATAATAATAGTCCATTGAAAACCCAAATACCCATCATCAGTAGAATAGAAAAATATTCTGTCGTATATTAACACAATAGAGTGTAAGATAGCCATGAACATGAACTCGTTAAGATTTTTTAAACAGAAGACTCCTCTCTTAATAGAGTTGGGAGACCAGCAGGGGGAGCTCCTGAGCCCTGTGCAGATACCAGAGCCCAACAGGAGGAAAGACTCCTGTTTTCTCCTGCCAGGACTCAGCTAAGGAAAAACAATGAATTCTTTGTTTGCTACAGCCCTCCCAACTTCCTCCCCCAACCCCAGCCCATGATAGTGGAGTCTGATCTTTGGCCATTTACAGGAAGCCCCCTACATACATACCTTAGGCTTCGAACTTTCAAAGATGCGAACGTGCATTCCATCAGCCTCAAGGATGAGTGAAACTGCAGCTTGCCCTCCATCTCCTGTTGCTGAGGATCCTTTAGCTGCTCTGCTGTCTCCCACCGCCTCTCCCCTCTCTAGTCAGTAACTCTTCTTGCCTGTTGACTGGACGCCAGCCCCTGTATACCACCTGTTGCCCTGTACTACAGTACTTTCAAGGTCCTATACTGTAGGGTTAAAATTTTTTTTTATTTTGTGTCTGTATTTGTTTTGTATGTGTTATCTGTGTGGAAAGTATTATAAACTTATTACAATATAGTCAGGGTAAGGGGGTGATTTCAAATTGTGGTGCTCAAGTCCATGGGGTCGCAAAGAGTCTGATACAACTTAGCAACTGAACAAGAAGCAATAACAACTGTGTAGTATTAAATAGCTGATTGTGCTGGTGGAGTATGTCAACTACAAACTGACATTTACCAATTACATTGCCAATGACTGGACAACAAGGACATTTGCCCTCTGCCTCTGCAGAGACAAGACCCTGTGCTGTTGAGAGCTGCTGACCCTCAATACCCCCTGAAGGAGGTCAGGGTGAGGCTGAGACCTGGTGCTGTTGAGAGCTGCTGACCTTCAATACCCCCTGATGGAGGTCAGGGTGGGGTAGAGGCACTCTGTGCTCCAGGGAATCTGGTGGGGCAGGTCTTTAGACAGGTGGATGCTTTTAGGAACAGGTTTTGTTATCTCAATCCCTGCATCTCCTCATATGTAGAAAAGCAGTAAATCTCCTCATGGTGACATCAGATCCTCATGACTAACTGGGACCCTTTGTAAAATGACTGTTTAATGATATGAAACTCCCCCCTCACCAAAACCCTTAAATATTGGCCCTCCTCCTGCTGCCTCTTTGGAGTAGTTTCTCAGAGCTATCTGGGGTGCTGTCTCCTGGGCTGCAGTCCTAATTATACTCCAAATAAAACTTAACCCATAACTCTCAAGTTGTTCATCTTTTTAGTTGACAAGTACCTAGGTTAGCTTTGACTTACGAACACATTGGGCTTACAAAGAGACTCTCAAAACAAATCTCGTTCATACGTAGGGGACTTACTGTATTGTCTTAATGCAGGCACCCAGAAGATTTGCCCAGCATTCCAGGAACTCAAAGCCCTTCTTGCCCCTTACCCTTGTTGACTGAAAAAGGAACAACTTGAGAGTTGTGGGTTAAGTTTTATTTGGAGCATAATTAGGACTGCAGCCTGGGAGACAGCACCCCAGATAGCTCTGAGAGACTGCTCCAAAGAGGCAGCAGGAGGAGGGCCAATATTTAAGGGTTTTGGTGAGGGGGGAGTTTCATATCATTAAACAGTCATTTTACAAAGGGTCCCAGTTAGTCATGAGGATCTGATGTCACCATGAGGAGATTTACTGCTTTTCTACATATGAGGAGATGCAGGGATTGAGATAACAAAACCTGTTCCTAAAAGCATCCACCTGTCTAAAGACCTGCCCCACCAGATTCCCTGGAGCACAGAGTGCCTCTACCCCACCCTGACCTCCATCAGGGGGTATTGAAGGTCAGCAGCTCTCAACAGCACCAGGTCTCAACCCCACCCTGATCTCCATCAGGGGGTGTTGAAGGTCAGCAGTTCTCAACAGCATAGGGTCTGGTCTCTGCAGAGGCAGACGGCAAATGTCCTTGTTATCCAGGCACTGGCAATGTAATTGGTAAATGCCAGTTTGTAGTCGACACCCTAAGTAACTCGAAGTAAACTATTCCTTAAGGACAAATACTTTCTTGCATCAGAGTTAGTCCTACTTCTTGTCAGACAACTTTAACAACCTTACGACTTTTGCCTTTAAAATTCCCTGTCTCTTCCCTGGAACACTGTTTCATTTTACCCAAATCTGTGTCTCCAGAATTACAATTTCTAAGATATCAAATGACCTCTTTCCCTATTTGCATCCTCCTCCATTTCTTGGTCAACAGTGGTAAAGTTGGTAAAGTTAAATATGATAAAGTTCTAGAAGCTGGTTCTAGCGTCTTAGTACAGTGATAAACCTAATCCTTTATTTTAAAGATTGAGGAGGATGGAACTTCCCTGGTGGTTCACTGGTTAAGAATTTACTTTCGGGCTTCCCTGGTGGTCCAGTGGGTAAGGACACCGCCTTGCACTGCAGGGGACGCTGGTTCGATCCCTGGCCTGGGAGGATCCCACGTGCCGTGGAGCAGCTGGACTGACGTGTCCAATTGCCGAGCCGGAGCTCTGGAGCACATGCGCCCAGAGCCGGTGCTCTGCGACTGCAGAGGTCACCACGATGGGAGGCCCACATGGGCCAAAGAACAAAGATGGATGAAAATAGACAAATGAGCAGGAACTTCATAGGACTGCAGCCTGGGAGACAGCACCCCAGATAGTTTGAGAGACTGCTCCAAAGAGGCAGCAGGAGGAGGCCAATATTTAAGGGTTTTGGTGAGGGGGGAGTTTCATATCATTAAACAGTCATTTTACAAAGGGTCCCAGTTAGTCATGAGGATCTGATGTCACCATGAGGAGATTTACTGCTTTTCTACATATGAGGAGATGCAGGGATTGAGATAACAAAACCTGTTCCTAAAAGCATCCACCTGTCTAAAGACCTGCCCCACCAGATTCCCTGGAGCACAGAGTGCCTCTACCCCACCCTGACCTCCATCAGGGGGTATTGAAGGTCAGCAGCTCTCAACAGCACCAGGTCTCAACCCCACCCTGATCTCCATCAGGGGGTGTTGAAGGTCAGCAGTTCTCAACAGCATAGGGTCTGGTCTCTGCAGAGGCAGACAGCAAATGTCCTTGTTATCCAGGCACTGGCAATGTAATTGGTAAATGCCAGTTTGTAGTCGACACCCTAAGTAACTCGAAGCAAACTATTCCTTAAGGACAAATACTTTCTTGCATCAGAGTTAGTCCTACTTCTTGTCAGACAACTTTAACAACCTTACGACTTTTGCCTTTAAAATTCCCTGTCTCTTCCCTGGAACACTGTTTCATTTTACCCAAATCTGTGTCTCCAGAATTACAATTTCTAAGATATCAAATGACCTCTTTCCCTATTTGCATCCTCCTCCATTTCTTGGTCAACAGTGGTAAAGTTGGTAAAGTTAAATATGATAAAGTTCTAGAAGCTGGTTCTAGCGTCTTAGTACAGTGATAAACCTAATCCTTTATTTTAAAGATTGAGGAGGATGGAACTTCCCTGGTGGTTCACTGGTTAAGAATTTACTTTCGGGCTTCCCTGGTGGTCCAGTGGGTAAGGACACCGCCTTGCACTGCAGGGGACGCTGGTTCGATCCCTGGCCTGGGAGGATCCCACGTGCCGTGGAGCAGCTGGACTGACGTGTCCAATTGCCGAGCCGGAGCTCTGGAGCACATGCGCCCAGAGCCGGTGCTCTGCGACTGCAGAGGTCACCACGATGGGAGGCCCACATGGGCCAAAGAACAAAGATGGATGAAAATAGACAAATGAAAGACCAATAGAAGTGGCCCGCCTGCTTGCCTCCCTCCTCACCCCCCCATAAATAAATAAATAAATCTTTAAAAAAAAAAAAAAAAGAATTTACTTTCCAGTACAGGGGATGTGCATTGGAATTCCTAGTCGGGGAACTGAAGTCCCACATGCCACAACTAAAGAGTCTATGTACCATAGGTACTGAGCGCCCATGCTCTAGAGTCTGTGCTCTGCAACAAGAGAAGTGACCAGCTGCAACTAAGCAAAGTCCTCATGCTGCAATGAAGACCTAGCAGAGCCAAAAAAAAAAAAGAAAGCAAAAAAAAAAAAAAAAACAATTGAGGAGACGGTTTTCCCAAGAACTTTCCATGGAGCCCCTTTCTTTGCAACCATCTCTTGGTTTAACAAAACAAGATCTTTCAGGATCATGGAGAACACGCCTTAGAACTTTCACGCATGCTCCTGTGTTGAATCTGTTCCAGTGAGAACCATGTATTCAGATGACTCCGCTTGGGTCTCCCTCCTGTCTACTAATATTCATTTGTTCATCCTTGCCTGCAGGAGTCCAGACTTCTGGCACTGGGAGGAAGTACAAGTTCCCCGAAGTTTCTGTGGTGATCCAGCTTCAGGGGGCCCTGGTGGGGTGGGGAGGGAAGGGTGGGGGGAGGTAGACTGATGGACTGACCATGCCTCCAAAGAGCAATGTGGGAAAACTCTGTGTCTCAGGGTGGTCAGCAGTCCAAGCCTCAGCTCTGGCTTTGGGCTTTGCAAAACCCCAGGGAAAGGGGCAAGGCCCTGGGGAGGTCTGATTCAGGGTGGATCTGCTCTGTGATAGTGTCTCTATCATACTTTCCATGCATTTACATTCATTTTGTATCTCTTTGGCAACATTCTTTTGTAAACCCTGTTTGATAGAGTTATTCTTTTAGAGTCTCCTGATTTTCCCTGTTCCAGGGTTTTAAAACTTTGACCTTGAGTGCTCCCAAGACATCACAGAGGCAGGAACCTCTGGGTCTATTACAAATCTCTTGTGGGTGAGTCCATATTCTAGATGGGTATCACTGAGCCTTAATAAATAAATCATTTAAAATTTCAGCATCTTTCTATTTACATCAATAAGATTAACACAAATTGATGTGATAGCCTCTTTACAAAATAAGAACAATTGTGCTTAGAGTGAAAGTGAGAAATTAGAAGGAAATAGGAAAATATTCTTGTTTATCTTTATAAAGTAGAAATATAAAATAAGTATTACATTTATATCATTGCTATAATATAAAATTAGTATATAAATACTTTAAAACAAAAGCATGTATGTTATATAAATATTTATATTATACTATTAAGTTATAATATAAATATTTTAAAATTTTATATACCTTTAAACAAAATTTGGCTTCTTTGTTGATTTTTTATTTATTTATTTTTCATCCATCTTTATTCTTCGGCCCGTGTGGGCCTGCCAGTGCAGTGGCCTCTCTCGTTGCAGAGCTCGCTCTGGGCACATGCGCTCCAGAGTGCTGGGTTGTAACTGTACACACCGGTCCAGCCACTCCACGGCATGTGGGATCTTCCCAGGACAGGGATCGAACTGGTGCCCCTTGCACTGCAAGGCGGACTCTTTACCCACTGGACCACCAGGGAAGCCCCTACCTGTTTCTTTTTGTGTTCATGTTGCATGGTAGATATTTGGAAATCAGTCTGTAAGTCAATAAACCCATGCAAAACTTGATGATATTCATCTTGCATTTATTTGTCTGAAAATCATGACTATGCTGATATAAAAATACAACTTATTTTAAACGGTTTACACTTAAGAAAAATGCAAGCATTAGATGTCTTTTAAAACACTTTTTATATTATACTGGAGTTTAACAGATTAACAATGCTGTGATAGTTTCAGGTGCAGAGCAGAGGAACCCGGCCGTACATATTCATGTATCCAAACTCCGCCAAACTCCAGTCCCATCTTAGATGTCTTATATAACTTATTGCTGTTCAGATGCAAGGCCCAAGGCAGACCAAGACCCTTGATTGAGAGCTGGCTCACTCATGTATTTAACAGCCAAGGGAAATGAAAACAAAGTTCTGTTTTCCACAGTAACAAAAGCAACCCTGTTTGATAGAGTTATTCTTTTAGAGTCTCCTGATTTTCCCTGTTCCAGGGTTTTAAACTTTGACCTTGAGTGCTCCCAAGACATCACAGAGGCAGGAACCTCTGGGTCTATTACAAATCTCTTGTGGGTGAGTCCATATTCTAGATGGGTATCACTGAGCCTTAATAAATAAATCATTTAAAATTTCAGCATCTTTCTATTTACATCAATAAGATTAACACAAATTGATGTGATAGCCTCTTTACAAAATAAGAACAATTGTGCTTAGAGTGAAAGTGAGAAATTAGAAGGAAATAGGAAAATATTCTTGTTTATCTTTATAAAGTAGAAATATAAAATAAGTATTACATTTATATCATTGCTATAATATAAAATTAGTATATAAATACTTTAAAACAAAAGCATGTATGTTATATAAATATTTATATTATACTATTAAGTTATAATATAAATATTTTAAAATTTTATATACCTTTAAACAAAATTTGGCTTCTTTGTTGATTTTTTATTTATTTATTTTTCATCCATCTTTATTCTTCGGCCCGTGTGGGCCTGCCAGTGCAGTGGCCTCTCTCGTTGCAGAGCTCGCTCTGGGCACATGCGCTCCAGAGTGCTGGGTTGTAACTGTACACACCGGTCCAGCCACTCCACGGCATGTGGGATCTTCCCAGGACAGGGATCGAACTGGTGCCCCTTGCACTGCAAGGCGGACTCTTTACCCACTGGACCACCAGGGAAGCCCCTACCTGTTTCTTTTTGTGTTCATGTTGCATGGTAGATATTTGGAAATCAGTCTGTAAGTCAATAAACCCATGCAAAACTTGATGATATTCATCTTGCATTTATTTGTCTGAAAATCATGACTATGCTGATATAAAAATACAACTTATTTTAAACGGTTTACACTTAAGAAAAATGCAAGCATTAGATGTCTTTTAAAACACTTTTTATATTATACTGGAGTTTAACAGATTAACAATGCTGTGATAGTTTCAGGTGCAGAGCAGAGGAACCCGGCCGTACATATTCATGTATCCAAACTCCGCCAAACTCCAGTCCCATCTTAGATGTCTTATATAACTTATTGCTGTTCAGATGCAAGGCCCAAGGCAGACCAAGACCCTTGATTGAGAGCTGGCTCACTCATGTATTTAACAGCCAAGGGAAATGAAAACAAAGTTCTGTTTTCCACAGTAACAAAAATCAAGAGAACAAAAACTCATACTAAAAACTGTAATGGTGTTTCACAGTTAGGAGAAAGCACACTCAGCCATTGTGGATGGATTGTGTAATTAGTTAAAAGAAAAATAAAAAGCTTGTTTGATTAATTTCTTCTCCATGTTTGTCAGCAATCACAGAAATGTTTACCTCTTTGACCCTAGACTTTTCTCTGGGGTCTTAGGAGAGCTTCACAGATGGAAAAAAAAAAAGAAAAAACGGCTAAGTTAATATACTTCACTTATTATCACAGTGATTAAACCCCTTGTAGCATGTCCATTGCATGAAACATGCTGTCATTAGCATGAACACCATGCCATTTTTTGTTTTTTAATTTAAGGTCTGTGGTGGAAAAGGAAAAGATGTTCAGCCGTGTGTGTATTGGAAAGAAATAAACACAACAAATAATATTTGCTTCGTTAGAATATAAAAGCGTTTGCCAATGTCCTTATATATGGACACAGGAAATACCTGTGTGCTCTTTATGCTTAAAAGTACACTTTGTAAACCTTTATATGTATATTTGTGTGTGTGTAGGAATATATGATGGGTGATAGATGATAGATAGGTAGGCAGGTAGATATTGATTTAAGTCTGTATGAGCTGCAGAAAGGTGTGGAACCCAGCTATCAACACTGATTACTTAGGATATGGAAAGAGGTCAGGAGGACATGATTTTTTTCTTTATATATCTCTGTATTTTTCATTGATTATAATAAGCATATATTGCCCTTAGGATAGGGAAAGAAAAAAAAATCAGTAAAGAAAGGTAAGGAAGAAAACAGGAACCTTTTCATTTTTTAAGAAAATTAAATCTAGAAAGGACAGCTGTACTTAATACTATAATCTTAAAGTACACACTTAAAATGGTTAAGATAGTAAATTTCATATTCTATGTATTTCACCACAAATAAAAAAAATTTGAAAAAGAAAAGCACAGCTTTTTAAAATGTATAGTGACCGAAATATTCATGTATCCAAACTCCGCCAAACTCCAGTCCCATCTTAGATGTCTTATATAACTTATTGCTGTTCAGATGCCCAAGGCAGACCAAGACCCTTGATTGAGAGCTGGCTCACTCATGTATTTAACAGCCAAGGGAAATGAAAACAAAGTTCTGTTTTCCACAGTAACAAAAATCAAGAGAACAAAAACTCATACTAAAAACTGTAATGGTGTTTCACAGTTAGGAGAAAGCACACTCAGCCATTGTGGATGGATTGTGTAATTAGTTAAAAGAAAAATAAAAAGCTTGTTTGATTAATTTCTTCTCCATGTTTGTCAGCAATCACAGAAATGTTTACCTCTTTGACCCTAGACTTTTCTCTGGGGTCTTAGGAGAGCTTCACAGATGGAAAAAAAAAAAGAAAAAACGGCTAAGTTAATATACTTCACTTATTATCACAGTGATTAAACCCCTTGTAGCATGTCCATTGCATGAAACATGCTGTCATTAGCATGAACACCATGCCATTTTTTGTTTTTTAATTTAAGGTCTGTGGTGGAAAAGGAAAAGATGTTCAGCCGTGTGTGTATTGGAAAGAAATAAACACAACAAATAATATTTGCTTCGTTAGAATATAAAAGCGTTTGCCAATGTCCTTATATATGGACACAGGAAATACCTGTGTGCTCTTTATGCTTAAAAAGTACACTTTGTAAACCTTTATATGTATATTTGTGTGTGTGTAGGAATATATGATGGGTGATAGATGATAGATAGGTAGGCAGGTAGATATTGATTTAAGTCTGTATGAGCTGCAGAAAGGTGTGGAACCCAGCTATCAACACTGATTACTTAGGATATGGAAAGAGGTCAGGAGGACATGATTTTTTTCTTTATATATCTCTGTATTTTTCATTGATTATAATAAGCATATATTGCCCTTAGGATAGGGAAAGAAAAAAAAATCAGTAAAGAAAGGTAAGGAAGAAAACAGGAACCTTTTCATTTTTTAAGAAAATTAAATCTAGAAAGGACAGCTGTACTTAATACTATAATCTTAAAGTACACACTTAAAATGGTTAAGATAGTAAATTTCATATTCTATGTATTTCACCACAAATAAAAAAAATTTGAAAAAGAAAAGCACAGCTTATGTATTTAAAGCTAGCAAGTCTTGTTTTAGTTATTGACATTTTTGTATAGTGACCATGTTTCTTTCGGTTGTGGTACTTGGCATTGGTTAACAGTAAGAACACGTTTCAGGCAGCTTTGCAATAATTGAAAAGGTAGAAAGAAAACATCCAGTGGTTAAGACTCTGTATACATATCTGTAAACAACAAAACTCTGTAAAAGTTAAAAACAAAATAAAGGTTTAAAAAAAAGAGAGAAATATAATGAGAAAAAAAAAGACTCTGCATTTCCATTGCACAGGGCAGAGGTTCAATCCTTGGTTCTGGAACTAAGACTCTGCATGAGACATGATGTGGCCTAAATAAAATAAAATGATTTTTTAAAACATCCTCTCTTTCATGACGCTCTCAAGCAGTTCAGATAAATTTTTTTAGTATTTTTATAATTATTATTTATTTATTTGGCTGTGATGTGTCTTAGTTGTAGCATGTGAGATCTAGTTCCCTGATCAGGAATAGAACCCAGGCTGCCTGCATTGGGAACACAGAGTCTTAACCACTGGACCACCAGAGAAGTCCCAAGCAGCTCAGATAATTAATCTTCCACTCTCCTATACATATGTCCTTTTTGTTCCCATAACCTAATTTTGAGACTCTTTTACCATTATCAAAATACTTTGGATCTGTGTTATCTTGGACTGATACGAAGCTGCATTTGTTACATTTGATGAAATGTTCTAGATCACTAAAAAAATAATAATAATAATGGTGGAATAAATAATAACACAATAATAATAAGCAGAATCACATACGACCATATGCTGTAACAGTGATATTCTTAGGACATTAGTTTCCCCAAATCTATTTCAAATAGACTTCATCTAGCTTATGCAGCAGGTTCAACTATTTTCCTATTTGACAGGTGCTACACCGAGATACAGAAACTTGGAGTAACTTCACAGCTTTTGAGGATGGGATGAGGTGGGAGTCAAGAAGTGGATCCAGAGACCACCTCACCTACTGGAGACTTCAGGTAGGCTTTCCCTTCCCTCAGTACTTAATACTATAATCTTAAAGTACACACTTAAAATGGTTAAGATAGTAAATTTCATATTCTATGTATTTCACCACAAATAAAAAAAATTTGAAAAAGAAAAGCACAGCTTATGTATTTAAAGCTAGCAAGTCTTGTTTTAGTTATTGACATTTTTGTATAGTGACCATGTTTCTTTCGGTTGTGGTACTTGGCATTGGTTAACAGTAAGAACACGTTTCAGGTAGCTTTGCAATAATTGAAAAGGTAGAAAGAAAACATCCAGTGGTTAAGACTCTGTATACATATCTGTAAACAACAAAACTCTGTAAAAGTTAAAAACAAAATAAAGGTTTAAAAAAAAGAGAGAAATATAATGAGAAAAAAAAAGACTCTGCATTTCCATTGCACAGGGCAGAGGTTCAATCCTTGGTTCTGGAACTAAGACTCTGCATGAGACATGATGTGGCCTAAATAAAATAAAATGATTTTTTAAAACATCCTCTCTTTCATGACGCTCTCAAGCAGTTCAGATAAATTTTTTTAGTATTTTTATAATTATTATTTATTTATTTGGCTGTGATGTGTCTTAGTTGTAGCATGTGAGATCTAGTTCCCTGATCAGGAATAGAACCCAGGCTGCCTGCATTGGGAACACAGAGTCTTAACCACTGGACCACCAGAGAAGTCCCAAGCAGCTCAGATAATTAATCTTCCACTCTCCTATACATATGTCCTTTTTGTTCCCATAACCTAATTTTGAGACTCTTTTACCATTATCAAAATACTTTGGATCTGTGTTATCTTGGACTGATACGAAGCTGCATTTGTTACATTTGATGAAATGTTCTAGATCACTAAAAAAATAATAATAATAATGGTGGAATAAATAATAACACAATAATAATAAGCAGAATCACATACGACCATATGCTGTAACAGTGATATTCTTAGGACATTAGTTTCCCCAAATCTATTTCAAATAGACTTCATCTAGCTTATGCAGCAGGTTCAACTATTTTCCTATTTGACAGGTGCTACACCGAGATACAGAAACTTGGAGTAACTTCACAGCTTTTGAGGATGGGATGAGGTGGGAGTCAAGAAGTGGATCCAGAGACCACCTCACCTACTGGAGACTTCAGGTAGGCTTTCCCTTCCCCTCAGTGTCCCCGTGCCCCTCTGTCTAAATCGTGCTTCCCAGACACTTTGACTTGCCCACACTGCTCTCCCATATATCCCAGTCCTCTGTCCTTATGCTCCATTCAAAGCTGTCTTCTAGAAACACTCCCTGAATGCCCAAGTCACAGGCACAGCTTCTATTTTGAGCTCCCGGGATCTTTACTGTCCAGCCTAGCGCTGCATGTTGCTCCGTTGTGTATGACTCCTTCTGACCCCATGGACCGTAGCCTGCCAAGCTGCCCGTTCCATGGGACTTTACACACAAGCATACTGGAGTGGGGTGCCACTTCCTTCCAGGAGATCTTCCAGACCCAGGAATCAAACCTGCATCTCATGCATCTTGCCTTGGCAGACAGGTTCTTTACAACAGAACTGCTTGGCACTGCCTGTGCCCAGGTCTTCTCTCCTTGACCTGTCTGTTAACCCCTCAAGGTGCAGCCTCAGAAGGTCCCACCCTCCAGCATGAAGAGAAAGTCAGACTCTGCTAGTTCATCTCTCTCCATTTACCTAAGAGGAGACAGATGTGGAGGGGAGAAGAGACTGCCAGGGCTCCCCACTCACTCCAGGACTTCTCTGACTCTCCTTGGAGCCCAGCAGGGCCGGCAGCCCATGGGCCCCGAGCAATGTTTTCAAATGAATGAACAGTTGAGCAAAAGAGACTCCTCCCCTGAGATGTGGCCATCCGTTTGGCATGTGTTAAAAGGCACACCAGGTGGAGGAAGGGCAGGTGAAAAGAGAGAGACAGACAGAGACTGTCCTCAGGAGAAATTGATAGGCCTGGGAATTAGTCCGGGCTCTCCAGATAGAGGAGAGCTGTTTTGCCAGGCCAGTGAGAAGGACAAGACAGTCAAAAGGCTTTGGAACAAGGAGCAGGAATCCTCTTGCCCCGGCCTCAGCTGGTCAGAGTTGAGATCCTGGCATCTCCGACCTGGGCTGTGGGCTCACAAAGAGCAGCACCCTTGAAGTCCGTCAGGAGCAGCTCCACGTGTGGCCCATGATCTGCTTTTGTCACAAAGAGGGCCAAAGTAACCCACAGCTAAAACCAGAGCCACTCCCTGGAGACTTCAGGTAGGCTTTCCCTTCCCTCAGTGTCCCTGCCCCTCTGTCTAAATCGTGCTTCCCAGACACTTTGACTTGCCCACACTGCTCTCCCATATATCCCAGTCCTCTGTCCTTATGCTCCATTCAAAGCTGTCTTCTAGAAACACTCCCTGAATGCCCAAGTCACAGGCACAGCTTCTATTTTGAGCTCCGGGATCTTTACTGTCCAGCCTAGCGCTGCATGTTGCTCCGTTGTGTATGACTCCTTCTGACCCCATGGACCGTAGCCTGCCAAGCTGCCCGTTCCATGGGACTTTACACACAAGCATACTGGAGTGGGGTGCCACTTCCTTCCAGGAGATCTTCCAGACCCAGGAATCAAACCTGCATCTCATGCATCTTGCCTTGGCAGACAGGTTCTTTACAACAGAACTGCTTGGCACTGCCTGTGCCCAGGTCTTCTCTCCTTGACCTGTCTGTTAACCCCTCAAGGTGCAGCCTCAGAAGGTCCCACCCTCCAGCATGAAGAGAAAGTCAGACTCTGCTAGTTCATCTCTCTCCATTTACCTAAGAGGAGACAGATGTGGAGGGGAGAAGAGACTCGCCAGGGCTCCCCACTCACTCCAGGACTTCTCTGACTCTCCTTGGAGCCCAGCAGGGCCGGCAGCCCATGGGCCCCGAGCAATGTTTTCAAATGAATGAACAGTTGAGCAAAAGAGACTCCTCCCCTGAGATGTGGCCATCCGTTTGGCATGTGTTAAAAGGCACACCAGGTGGAGGAAGGGCAGGTGAAAAGAGAGAGACAGACAGAGACTGTCCTCAGGAGAAATTGATAGGCCTGGGAATTAGTCCGGGCTCTCCAGATAGAGGAGAGCTGTTTTGCCAGGCCAGTGAGAAGGACAAGACAGTCAAAAGGCTTTGGAACAAGGAGCAGGAATCCTCTTGCCCCGGCCTCAGCTGGTCAGAGTTGAGATCCTGGCATCTCCGACCTGGGCTGTGGGCTCACAAAGAGCAGCACCCTTGAAGTCCGTCAGGAGCAGCTCCACGTGTGGCCCATGATCTGCTTTTGGGGGGTGAATCTACCATTACCTCCAGCCCCTCCAGCCTCCCTGGGCTTCCAGGTTAGATGGGACCTTTGGGGCTGCTCTCTGGGGCTTGGGGAAGAGGTTCTGGGGTCCATGATGGACACAGGGCATCGAGGTCCCCAGCTCCACGTCACCACTCTCCTCACAGTGGGGTCAGAAGAAAGAACTCTTCTCTGAGCAGAGGAATCACGACGAGGTAGCAGGTTTAGGGGTGATGGGTGCAGCTCGGCGTAGGTACTGCCAGAGGGGAGAGACCAGGGTCTCCCAGCTGTGTGACCATCAACAAGCCCGGCCCCTCTCAGACCATCAGTGCCCCCAGCTCAGACAAAGGCGGAGGAGCAGACCACAGCATCCTTTGAGGAAACGGGGCCGGCACAGATGCCACCACGGGGAGGAGTGTCTACCCCAGTTCTGGGCTCCAAGAACCCCTGCATTCCCTCTCTCCCACTCAGTCTCTCTACCAGGGTTGGAGAGAAGGAGCTATGCTGGCTGAGAGCAAGTGGGCGCCAAAACCCCCATAGCTCTCCACGGCGTCTCCTGGTTAATAATGCATTAGTGACCCTTCTGCTCCCAGCCTGCATGACCGTAGACTGTTGAGATAACTTTTCCTCTCCGGGGCACACCTGCCTTAACTCCCCTGCCGGAAACAGAGCAGTGTCTGGTATGTGGTGTGGAGGGCAGAGCCCGCTTGGGCTCCCAGGTGAGTGGTCAGGCAGGAGATTTACTTGCAGGGGGCAGCATAACCAAAGGCAGGAAGACAAAGTCGGTAAATCGAGGGTCTGAAGGACAGAGAAATGTGAAATAGCCTTTCACTATTTCACTCCCTGCATTGCAAGACGGATTCCTAACCACTGGACCATCGGGAAATCCCTGAACTCTTTAAGGATGTCTTATTCAGCTTTAAATGCTCTCACTGCCTGGTATAGAGTAGATGCAAGGTAAGATTGCTTGGTAAATCATTAAAGAAAAGTGAATGAGAAGTTGGCTGAGGAAAGCAGAAGAAGAGAGGAAGCCCTTGGAATAGAACGTTTGTGTTGTGCTCACTCGTGTCCAACTCTGTGCGGCCCCATGCACGGTAGCCCGCCCGGCTCCTCTGTCCATGGGATTCTCCAGGCAAGAATACTGGAGTGGGTTGCCATTTCCTCGTCTGCTGTGGAAGATGAGCATTGCAGCAGCAAAAGTCTCTTTAATGCCAGCAAAGGAGGGCTGAGTTCCAAATGAGGGTTACAAGAGGTAGAGGCAAGAGGAACTCGTGTGAGTTGAAAAAGTCAAGAACAGTGGTGGCGACTGAGACAGTAGCATTGACACATACACACCACCATGAGCAAAACAGGCGGCTGGCGGAAGCTGCTGTGCAGCACAAGGGCACCTCCGACCATCAGTGCCCCCAGCTCAGACAAAGGCGGAGGAGCAGACCACAGCATCCTTTGAGGAAACGGGGCCGGCACAGATGCCACCACGGGGAGGAGTGTCTACCCCAGTTCTGGGCTCCAAGAACCCCTGCATTCCCTCTCTCCCACTCAGTCTCTCTACCAGGGTTGGAGAGAAGGAGCTATGCTGGCTGAGAGCAAGTGGGCGCCAAAACCCCCATAGCTCTCCACGGCGTCTCCTGGTTAATAATGCATTAGTGACCCTTCTGCTCCCAGCCTGCATGACCGTAGACCGTTGAGATAACTTTTCCTCTCCGGGGCACACCTGCCTTAACTCCCCTGCCGGAAACAGAGCAGTGTCTGGTATGTGGTGTGGAGGGCAGAGCCCGCTTGGGCTCCCAGGTGAGTGGTCAGGCAGGAGATTTACTTGCAGGGGGCAGCATAACCAAAGGCAGGAAGACAAAGTCGGTAAATCGAGGGTCTGAAGGACAGAGAAATGTGAAATAGCCTTTCACTATTTCACTCCCTGCATTGCAAGACGGATTCCTAACCACTGGACCATCGGGAAATCCCTGAACTCTTTAAGGATGTCTTATTCAGCTTTAAATGCTCTCACTGCCTGGTATAGAGTAGATGCAAGGTAAGATTGCTTGGTAAATCATTAAAGAAAAGTGAATGAGAAGTTGGCTGAGGAAAGCAGAAGAAGAGAGGAAGCCCTTGGAATAGAACGTTTGTGTTGTGCTCACTCGTGTCCAACTCTGTGCGGCCCCATGCACGGTAGCCCGCCCGGCTCCTCTGTCCATGGGATTCTCCAGGCAAGAATACTGGAGTGGGTTGCCATTTCCTCGTCTGCTGTGGAAGATGAGCATTGCAGCAGCAAAAGTCTCTTTAATGCCAGCAAAGGAGGGCTGAGTTCCAAATGAGGGTTACAAGAGGTAGAGGCAAGAGGAACTCGTGTGAGTTGAAAAAGTCAAGAACAGTGGTGGCGACTGAGACAGTAGCATTGACACATACACACCACCATGAGCAAAACAGGCGGCTGGCGGAAGCTGCTGTGCAGCACAAGGAGCTCAGCTCCGTGCCCCGTGATGACCCAGGAGGGTGGGGTGGGGGGTGGGATGGGAGAGAGGCCCGAGAGGGAGGGGATATATGTACACCTCTAGCTGATTCACACAGTTGTACAGAAGAAATTTAACACATGGCAATGCAATGTGTAAAGCACCAGGCTCCCCGGCGGCTTGGACAGTAAAAGATCCTGCCATCTGGGAGACCTGGGTTCGATCCCTGGGTTGGGAAGATCCCCTGGATAAGGGAACAGCTATCCACTCCAGTAATCTTGCCTGGAGAATTCCATGGCTCATCCATGGGGTTGCAAAGAGTCGGACACGACTGAGTGACTCTCACTTTACTTCAAGTATACGTCCAAAATAAATAAATACATACAATTTTTTAAAAAATAAAGAAAGGAGGCGGGGCTTCCTGGAGGAAGTGAAGCTGGAGTTGGGTTTTGGGATGGGGTGGGAAGACATTGTCGGTAGGGAGTCTTGTGCAGAAAAGGCATGTGAGAAAGGTGTGAGCAGGAGACAGTGCCAAACCCAACCTGGCTCGGGTGGGGAAGGGAAGCACATGGAAGCAGTCAGAGCTGAGGCTGGACAGGAATCCTGAAAAACAAGTTGGAGGCCTTCGGATGCCAGGCTGAGTGGTTCCCACCGTGTCCAGTGGGCACCGGGCGGAGACTGGCAGGGCAGCAGGGCTGGAGAGAGCATGTTCAGGAATTCCCAGGGCCCTTACAGGTCTGCCTTTCTCTCTCTCTAAGGCGGTCGTCCCAGCCCGCAGGAAACACGCTGAAGGCTCTGGGCAGAGATGGATGACAGTGCACCTGTCCTCAAGGCCGGGGACCTCTGGCCAGGAGGAGGACCAGCCCACAGATTCTCCGGCCAGTGCTGAGACCTGGCATGCTGCTCTCCAGGTGACAGACCCAACACTCCTCTGTCTTCTCATCTTGGGTTCTATTTTCCTCCACGAGCCCCGGGCAGGAAGCGCCCGTGTTCACGAGGAGTGGGTGGGGTGGGACTGAGAGCAGGGCCCGAGCATTGACACATACACACCACCATGAGCAAAACAGGCGGCTGGCGGAAGCTGCTGTGCAGCACAAGGAGCTCAGCTCCGTGCCCCGTGATGACCCAGGAGGGTGGGGTGGGGGGCGGGATGGGAGAGAGGCCCGAGAGGGAGGGATATATGTACACCTCTAGCTGATTCACACAGTTGTACAGAAGAAATTTAACACATGGCAATGCAATGTGTAAAGCACCAGGCTCCCCGGCGGCTTGGACAGTAAAAGATCCTGCCATCTGGGAGACCTGGGTTCGATCCCTGGGTTGGGAAGATCCCCTGGATAAGGGAACAGCTATCCACTCCAGTAATCTTGCCTGGAGAATTCCATGGCTCATCCATGGGGTTGCAAAGAGTCGGACACGACTGAGTGACTCTCACTTTACTTCAAGTATACGTCCAAAATAAATAAATACATACAATTTTTTAAAAAATAAAGAAAGGAGGCGGGGCTTCCTGGAGGAAGTGAAGCTGGAGTTGGGTTTTGGGATGGGGTGGGAAGACATTGTCGGTAGGGAGTCTTGTGCAGAAAAGGCATGTGAGAAAGGTGTGAGCAGGAGACAGTGCCAAACCCAACCTGGCTCGGGTGGGGAAGGGAAGCACATGGAAGCAGTCAGAGCTGAGGCTGGACAGGAATCCTGAAAAACAAGTTGGAGGCCTTCGGATGCCAGGCTGAGTGGTTCCCACCGTGTCCAGTGGGCACCGGGCGGAGACTGGCAGGGCAGCAGGGCTGGAGAGAGCATGTTCAGGAATTCCCAGGGCCCTTACAGGTCTGCCTTTCTCTCTCTCTAAGGCGGTCGTCCCAGCCCGCAGGAAACACGCTGAAGGCTCTGGGCAGAGATGGATGACAGTGCACCTGTCCTCAAGGCCGGGGACCTCTGGCCAGGAGGAGGACCAGCCCACAGATTCTCCGGCCAGTGCTGAGACCTGGCATGCTGCTCTCCAGGTGACAGACCCAACACTCCTCTCTGTCTTCTCATCTTGGGTTC
The DNA here is from genome assembly GCA_022376925.1 of Tragulus kanchil. Lineage (NCBI taxonomy): Eukaryota > Metazoa > Chordata > Mammalia > Artiodactyla > Tragulidae > Tragulus > Tragulus kanchil. The sequence goes on from JAIOJX010000027.1 coordinate 67,931,227, forward strand.
TATTTTCCTCCCCACGCCACTCCACTCTGCCTTCCAGGGCAGGAAGCGCCCCGTGTTCACTCTTACCCCTTCCCTGAAATTCTGTTCCTCTTCCCAAGTCTCTATCTGCTGCTTTCCTATTCATTCTTCCAATCCCAGTTCCAGCCTCCTCTTTGGAATCTTCCCTGAGTCCATCAGGCAGAGGAAATCATTCCTACTTTGTTTATAGTTAGTAGAACTTATTACATTGTGCGTGGCTGGAGGTCAGGGACAGTGGCTGACCTACCATTTTAGTCCTCGAGACCAACGCAACACCTGACCCAAAGCAAGCACTGGATAAACTCGTGTGAAGTGTCCTGTTGAGCTTTTTGGTGCCCCAGGGAACTCCACACAGCCCACCTCCAGCTCCAGCACTCTGTCCAAGTTCCATTAAGAGAAACACGGACAAAACAGAGGGTGACCAGAATGGAGAATGACCTGGAAATGGGCCCTACAGGAAAGGATCTAAGGAACCAGGGATATTTGAATTGGAGAAAGGAAGATGTAGGGCACTTGGAATAGATTTCTTCAAGCACCACGTGAAAAGCTGCAGAGAAAGCAGATTTGGTTTTCTTGGTGGCTTAGAAAGAATCCACCTGCAATGAGGGAGACCTGGGTTCGATCCCTGGGTTGGGAAGACCCTCTGGAGAAGGGACAGGCTACCCACTCCAGTATTCTTGTCAGGAAAATTTCATAGACAGAGGATCCTGGCGGGCTACATACAGTCAATGGGGTAACTAAATGAGCACATTCTAACAACTGTAGAGGTAACAACTAGTATTTTTCTCACTTGAAGAAGAAACTGGCGGCTGCAGAAAAAAGGGCAGCAGGGCTGGAGAGCATGTTCAGGAATTCCCAGGGCCCTTACAGGTCTCCCTTTCTCTCTCTAAGGCGGTCGTCCCAGCCCGCAGGAAACACGCTGAAGGCTCTGGGCAGAGATGGATGACAGTGCACCTGTCCTCAAGGCCGGGACCTCTGGCCAGGAGGAGGACCAGCCCACAGATTCTCCGGCCAGTGCTGAGACCTGGCATGCTGCTCTCCAGGTGACAGACCCAACACTCTCTCTGTCTTCTCATCTTGGGTTCTATTTTCCTCCCCACGCCACTCCACTCTGCCTTCCAGGGCAGGAAGCGCCCCGTGTTCACTCTTACCCCTTCCCTGAAATTCTGTTCCTCTTCCCAAGTCTCTATCTGCTGCTTTCCTATTCATTCTTCCAATCCCAGTTCCAGCCTCCTCTTTGGAATCTTCCCTGAGTCCATCAGGCAGAGGAAATCATTCCTACTTTGTTTATAGTTAGTAGAACTTATTACATTGTGCGTGGCTGGAGGTCAGGGACAGTGGCTGACCTACCATTTTAGTCCTCGAGACCAACGCAACACCTGACCCAAAGCAAGCACTGGATAAACTCGTGTGAAGTGTCCTGTTGAGCTTTTTGGTGCCCCAGGGAACTCCACACAGCCCACCTCCAGCTCCAGCACTCTGTCCAAGTTCCATTAAGAGAAACACGGACAAAACAGAGGGTGACCAGAATGGAGAATGACCTGGAAATGGGCCCTACAGGAAAGGATCTAAGGAACCAGGGATATTTGAATTGGAGAAAGGAAGATGTAGGGCACTTGGAATAGATTTCTTCAAGCACCACGTGAAAAGCTGCAGAGAAAGCAGATTTGGTTTTCTTGGTGGCTTAGAAAGAATCCACCTGCAATGAGGGAGACCTGGGTTCGATCCCTGGGTTGGGAAGACCCTCTGGAGAAGGGACAGGCTACCCACTCCAGTATTCTTGTCAGGAAAATTTCATAGACAGAGGATCCTGGCGGGCTACATACAGTCAATGGGGTAACTAAATGAGCACATTCTAACAACTGTAGAGGTAACAACTAGTATTTTTCTCACTTGAAGAAGAAACTGCGGCTCAGAGAACTCTGAGTGATAGAGCCAGGACTCAAAATCAGGTCAGATCTACCCCAAAGTCTGAGCCTCCCCAGTACCCAGAACACCCTTGAGAAACTCAGTTTCTTCATAAGTCTAGGATTGTTGGATGAGCAGTGTGGTCTCTAAGCTGTCTTAGCAAGCAGAAATCTCTCCAGGGAGGCCAGAATTCACGGTCTGCTGTCTCCTGTCTCCCCTCAGCACCACCACCGGGGTGGCCACTCCATGGCTCTGGCCAACCTCACCTCAGGCCCAGAGTTCCTCCTCCTCGGCCTGCTGGACGGTCCAGCCAGCCACCCGCTGCTGTTCCTCCTCTTCCTGGGCGTCTACCTGGTCAATGCCGTGGGCAACCTGAGCATGGTGGTGGTGGTGAGGTTCGACGGGGCCCTGCGCTCCCCCATGTATTACTTCTTGGGTCACCTGAGCCTCGTGGACGTCTGCTTCACCACCGTCACGGTCCCCAGGTTGCTGGCTGGCCTGCTCCACCCGGGCCAGGCCGTGTCCTTCCGGGGCTGCTTTGCCCAGATGTACTTCTTTGTGGCTCTGGGCATCACCGAGAGCTACCTGCTGGCAGCCATGTCCTACGACCGCGCGGTGGCCGTGTGCCGCCCCCTGCACTACGGCGCGGTCATGACCTCGGGGCGCTGCGCGGCGCTGGTGGGGGCGTCCTGGGCCGTGGCCCACCTGCACGCGCTGCTGCACACGCTGCTCATCTCCAGGCTCTCCTACCCGCGCTCCGCCTCCGTGCGTCACTTCTTCTGCGACATGACGGTGATGCTGAGCTTGGCCACCTCGGACACGTCGGCCGCGGAGACGGCCATCTTCTCCGAGGGCCTGGCCGTGGTGCTGACCCCGCTGCTCCTCGTGTCCCTGTCCTACGCGCGCATCCTCGTCGCGGTCCTGGGGGTGCGGTCGGCAGGGGGCTGGCGCCGCGCCTTCTCCACCTGCGGGGCCCACCTGGTGGTGGTGTCGCTTTTCTTCGGCTCCATCGTCTCCGTCTATTTCCGGCCGTCCTCTGCCTACTCCGCCCGCTACGACCGCCTGGCCAGCGTGGTCTACGCGGTGGTCACACCGACCCTGAACCCGTTCATCTACAGCTTGCGCAACAGAGAAGTCAAGGGCGCCCTCAAAAGGGGGCTCGGAGGGAAGGCTGCCCCCCCAGGAGGTGTGATGGCAAGTCTGGACTCACGGGCATCTCAGTAATTATGATTAGAAAAGAACTCCACCACCTCCAGCCTTTTTTTTTTTTTTAAGCCTTCCAAAGCCCCAGCCGCTTTTAATGTTGCAGTGTCTTATTTCTTGTTAAATTAAAAATTAGAAGCAAACGTGACAAGATATTTATTCACAGGGATGGGGGCAGAGCAATAAGCTAAATTCGTTTCTGTGTTGTCCGAATATCTGGAACAGGGTCCATTTTAAATTTGGGGGGAAATGAAGGGGGCACAAACAGGGGAGTAGGGAATGAATTTTGTGGAGAGAGAGAGAGACAAGGAAGAGGGAGACGAGCAGCAACCCCGTGGGTGGAGAAGAAACTGGAGAAGCAGAGCAGGTCTAATGTTTTTTAAGCGATTTTTTTTTAAAAAAAAGATGTCCTGCAGTGTCGTCCACACTCTTACAGACCCCTTTTCTAGAAATTTTGGAAGAGAAAAAATCTCCCCGGTTGCCCCAGGCCATTTTTTAACTTCTTTGTGGCTCTGGGCATCACCGAGAGCTACCTGCTGGCAGCCATGTCCTACGCCCGCGCGGTGGCCGTGTGCCGCCCCCTGCACTACGGCGCGGTCATGACCTCGGGGCGCTGCGCGGCGCTGGTGGGGGCGTCCTGGGCCGTGGCCCACCTGCACGCGCTGCTGCACACGCTGCTCATCTCCAGGCTCTCCTACCCGCGCTCCGCCTCCGTGCGTCACTTCTTCTGCGACATGACGGTGATGCTGAGCTTGGCCACCTCGGACACGTCGGCCGCGGAGACGGCCATCTTCTCCGAGGGCCTGGCCGTGGTGCTGACCCCGCTGCTCCTCGTGTCCCTGTCCTACGCGCGCATCCTCGTCGCGGTCCTGGGGGTGCGGTCGGCAGGGGGCTGGCGCCGCGCCTTCTCCACCTGCGGGGCCCACCTGGTGGTGGTGTCGCTTTTCTTCGGCTCCATCGTCTCCGTCTATTTCCGGCCGTCCTCTGCCTACTCCGCCCGCTACGACCGCCTGGCCAGTGTGGTCTACGCGGTGGTCACACCGACCCTGAACCCGTTCATCTACAGCTTGCGCAACAGAGAAGTCAAGGGCGCCCTCAAAAGGGGGCTCGGAGGGAAGGCTGCCCCCCCAGGAGGTGTGATGGCAAGTCTGGACTCACGGGCATCTCAGTAATTATGATTAGAAAAGAACTCCACCACCTCCAGCCTTTTTTTTTTTTTTAAGCCTTCCAAAGCCCCAGCCGCTTTTAATGTTGCAGTGTCTTATTTCTTGTTAAATTAAAAATTAGAAGCAAACGTGACAAGATATTTATTCACAGGGATGGGGGCAGAGCAATAAGCTAAATTCGTTTCTGTGTTGTCCGAATATCTGGAACAGGGTCCATTTTAAATTTGGGGGGAAATGAAGGGGGCACAAACAGGGGAGTAGGGAATGAATTTTGTGGAGAGAGAGAGAGACAAGGAAGAGGGAGACGAGCAGCAACCCCGTGGGTGGAGAAGAAACTGGAGAAGCAGAGCAGGTCTAATGTTTTTTAAGCGATTTTTTTTTAAAAAAAAGATGTCCTGCAGTGTCGTCCACACTCTTACAGACCCCTTTTCTAGAAATTTTGGAAGAGATCTAGTTATTTAAACAGATTAAGATAAATATTTTTCTTTATCTTTGGGCTTTCCTGGTGGCTCAGGGGTAAAGAATCTGCCTGCCATGCGGGAGACCCGGGTTCAGTCCTTGGGTTGGGAAGGTCCACGGGAGGAGGGCATGGCCACCCACTCCAGTACAATTGCCTGGAGAATTCCATGGACGGAGAACCCCAGTCGACTGCAGTCTATAGGGTTACACAGAGTCAGATACAACTGAAATGTCTAAGCAGCAGCGAAATTAAATATTCTGAAAGCAAAATATTCAGCACTGGGAATATTCTAAGGAAATGACTATTCTCATTTAATTTCGGAGGGAATTTACTTAGAAGGGTTCCTTGGAGGCAGTTTGGCAGTTTCTACCTGACTATAAAATATTCATATCCTGTGACTGAGGACACCCATTTCTAAGAATATGTCCAGAGAAACACAACATACATTTAGAAAAAGCATATGAATCCATCAATAAAATGAGGCATTGTTCAAAATAATAGAAAACTCAGAACAACCCCAATGTCCATCAAGAACAGCTTATTTACATAAATTATGGTTAAGGCATCCATTTAACGAAACACTCTACAGCTTCTCGAAGAGTTACATGTCCTTATGTGAAATGACAAATTCAGAACCCATTTTAAGTGACAACAATGAGAAAATGGCAGCTATAATTTAGTCCCATTTGTTTATATGTAAAGTTAGTCTATATACCTAGAAGAGTACTCAGCTGTTAACGGCCATCATGAAGTGGGTACAGAATTACGAGGACCCACACATTCCACTTGATTATTTATTTCTTTGTTATTTAGACATTTTCCAGTGAGAATGTATTATTTTCATAATCCATAATGATTTTTTAAAGAAGAAATGATGTAAATGCTGGCATTATTAGGAAGACTTTTTTAAAGGTGAGATTTTTTTTTTGGCCGTAAATTCATTTCAAGAAACATATCAAAATGCATTCAAATCACATCAATAACTATTTATTCTATATCTAGCAGATTTAAGGCCCTGAAGTACACACTGTAGAGACAAGGGCACCTGTCTTTGTGACACTTGTAATATATTTGGTAAAAAAAGAAATTACCAAAGGAACCACCAAATAATTTCAGCATAGTATCCAGAGGAAAAATATCTACCTAGGAGTCATAAATAGATTCTAGTCTTTCTGTTTCTATTTGTGTTACTGTGGGTGACAGATGGGCCACCATTTTACCTTCTATGAATTAAATAATTCATAACAGAACTCTATGGTTCAATTCCTATAACATGACTTTAATTCAAAAGAGGAATTAAATATAGATACTCATCTAAAATATACATACTACCTGGGACTTCCCTGATGGTCTAGTGGTTAAGACTTCACCTTCCAATACAGGGAGTGAGGGTTCAATCCTTGGTTGGGGAGCTAAGATCTCCCATGACTCGTGACCAAAAAAAAAAAATCTCCAAAGTGTAAAACAAAGAAGCAACATTGAAACAAACTCAGTAAAGGCTTTCAAAAATTTTTAGTTACAAATACAATATAAATACTATTAAAAGAAAAAATTAACTTGTCACTTATTGACAAATGATTAGCATAAAGGAGACAACATGATCATTATATGGTTGATTCAATCAACACCTGAAAAGAAAATTAAAAACTGAATAGGTTAGCAAGGGGAGAAAGGATGCTCCTGGAGTGTAAAAAGTTACTCAGGCTTCAGAACCCATTTTAAGTGACAACAATGAGAAAATGGCAGCTATAATTTAGTCCCATTTGTTTATATGTAAAGTTAGTCTATATACCTAGAAGAGTACTCAGCTGTTAACGGCCATCATGAAGTGGGTACAGAATTACGAGGACCCACACATTCCACTTGATTATTTATTTCTTTGTTATTTAGACATTTTCCAGTGAGAATGTATTATTTTCATAATCCATAATGATTTTTTAAAGAAGAAATGATGTAAATGCTGGCATTATTAGGAAGACTTTTTTAAAGGTGAGATTTTTTTTTTGGCCGTAAATTCATTTCAAGAAACATATCAAAATGCATTCAAATCACATCAATAACTATTTATTCTATATCTAGCAGATTTAAGGCCCTGAAGTACACACTGTAGAGACAAGGGCACCTGTCTTTGTGACACTTGTAATATATTTGGTAAAAAAAGAAATTACCAAAGGAACCACCAAATAATTTCAGCATAGTATCCAGAGGAAAAATATCTACCTAGGAGTCATAAATAGATTCTAGTCTTTCTGTTTCTATTTGTGTTACTGTGGGTGACAGATGGGCCACCATTTTACCTTCTATGAATTAAATAATTCATAACAGAACTCTATGGTTCAATTCCTATAACATGACTTTAATTCAAAAGAGGAATTAAATATAGATACTCATCTAAAATATACATACTACCTGGGACTTCCCTGATGGTCTAGTGGTTAAGACTTCACCTTCCAATACAGGGAGTGAGGGTTCAATCCTTGGTTGGGGAGCTAAGATCTCCCATGACTCGTGACCAAAAAAAAAAAATCTCCAAAGTGTAAAACAAAGAAGCAACATTGAAACAAACTCAGTAAAGGCTTTCAAAAATTTTTAGTTACAAATACAATATAAATACTATTAAAAGAAAAAATTAACTTGTCACTTATTGACAAATGATTAGCATAAAGGAGACAACATGATCATTATATGGTTGATTCAATCAACACCTGAAAAGAAAATTAAAAACTGAATAGGTTAGCAAGGGGAGAAAGGATGCTCCTGGAGTGTAAAAAGTTACAAGAGCAATGCATAATAAATTGGAAGATATTCTTCATGAAACAGATAAATTTGGCAGAAGCCAAACATAGAAGTGGCTGAGAAGTTTGGATTTATTTCTTAGAGAATCGGAAACTACTATATTGGACTGAGGAGCCTGGTGGGCTCCAGTCCATGGAATCACAAAGAGTCAGACACAGCTTAGTGAATAAACAATGACAATACATTCTTTGAGTGCCATCAGCACCAAGGTTACAGTGGCATTTATTCAAAATTGAATAACAGTTATTGAATGTCCACGCCATGGCCGTCCCTGTGCTGTATCACAGCCAAGATACAGTGGTACATTGCGCCAAGCGGCACAATGCACCTGCCTCTACTGACATTTGAGGAAACTCTCCTTGGAAGTGCTATGCGGGCTACATTAGCAGCGTCACGTTTGGGTGCTACTAGAGCATTTAGAACACTACTCGCTGTCAATATTACACCTACTGTTTGAAAACATCCTTTAATCTTTAAAGTCACTGACTGAGAAAAAAGTGAATCGTCCACTTTGAAAAGACTCTTCTGAGGGCCCCCTTTATGTCTTGATTCCTCAAGCTGTAGATGAAGGGGTTCAGCATGGGGGTCACCACCGTGTACATCACAGCCAGGACAGTCTCCTTCATGGGAGAACTGTCAGCTGACGGGCAAAGGTAGAGACCAATGATTGTCCCATAGAAGAGAGACACCACGGTGAGGTGGGAGCCACAGGTGGAGAAGGCCTTGCAGATACCCCGCCGAGGAGACCTTGAGGATGGGGCCAAAAAACCGAAAGGAAATGACATGAGGTCTAGTGGTTAAAAAAAGGGATTCAATCCTTGGTTGGGGAAGATCTCCCATGACTCGTGACCAAAAAAATCTCCAAAGTGTAAAACAAAGAAGCAACATTGAAACAAACTCAGTAAAGGCTTTCAAAAATTTTTAGTTACAAATACAATATAAATACTATTAAAAGAAAAAATTAACTTGTCACTTATTGACAAATGATTAGCATAAAGGAGACAACATGATCATTATATGGTTGATTCAATCAACACCTGAAAAGAAAATTAAAAACTGAATAGGTTAGCAAGGGGAGAAAGGATGCTCCTGGAGTGTAAAAAGTTACAAGAGCAATGCATAATAAATTGGAAGATATTCTTCATGAAACAGATAAATTTGGCAGAAGCCAAACATAGAAGTGGCTGAGAAGTTTGGATTTATTTCTTAGAGAATCGGAAACTACTATATTGGACTGAGGAGCCTGGTGGGCTCCAGTCCATGGAATCACAAAGAGTCAGACACAGCTTAGTGAATAAACAATGACAATACATTCTTTGAGTGCCATCAGCACCAAGGTTACAGTGGCATTTATTCAAAATTGAATAACAGTTATTGAATGTCCACGCCATGGCCGTCCCTGTGCTGTATCACAGCCAAGATACAGTGGTACATTGCGCCAAGCGGCACAATGCACCTGCCTCTACTGACATTTGAGGAAACTCTCCTTGGAAGTGCTATGCGGGCTACATTAGCAGCGTCACGTTTGGGTGCTACTAGAGCATTTAGAACACTACTCGCTGTCAATATTACACCTACTGTTTGAAAACATCCTTTAATCTTTAAAGTCACTGACTGAGAAAAAAGTGAATCGTCCACTTTGAAAAGACTCTTCTGAGGGCCCCCTTTATGTCTTGATTCCTCAAGCTGTAGATGAAGGGGTTCAGCATGGGGGTCACCACCGTGTACATCACAGCCAGGACAGTCTCCTTCATGGGAGAACTGTCAGCTGACGGGCAAAGGTAGAGACCAATGATTGTCCCATAGAAGAGAGACACCACGGTGAGGTGGGAGCCACAGGTGGAGAAGGCCTTGCAGATACCCCTAGCCGAGGAGACCTTGAGGATGGAAGAGACAATCTGTGCATAGGATGAAAAGATCAACAGAAATGGAACAATAATGACAAGCCCTCCCAAGATAAAAATTGCCATTTCATTTATCCGAATGTCAGAGCAGGCCAACTTGAGCAGAGCGGACATGTCACAGAAGAAGTGAGGGATCACGTCATTGGCACAGAAAGACAGGTGAGCCATGAGCAGGGTGTGCAGCAAAGAGATGGCAATGGTCAGTCCCCAGGCAAGTGCTAGCAGGAAGAAACAGAGCCTGGGGCTCATGATGGTGGTGTAGTGCAGGGGGAAGCAGATGGCCACATAGCGGTCATAGGCCATGGCCACGAGCAGGAAGCTCTCAAGGTCAGCAAAAAGCAGGAAGAAGTACATTTGTGTCAGGCAGCCAGCGTAGGAGATGGATGGGTCTTGGCTCTGCATGTCTTGGAGCAATTTGGGCATGGTGACAGAGGAGAAGCAGAGGTCAGAGAAAGAAAGACAGGTTGCTGAGAAAGAAGTACATGGGTGTGTGGAGGTGGGGGTCCAGTCGGATGAAGACGATGATGAGGAGGTTCCCCAGGACAGTGGTCACATACATGGTCAGGAACAAGGCATAGAACAGGTGTCGCTGATCTGGTCCAATGGGCAGGCCCAGGAGGAGGAATTCTGAGACCACTGTTTGGTTCCCCACTTTCATGTTGTTTTTGTTTTACCTTTTGAAAATTAAGAATAATCTCTTCATATAGTATGCATCTATATACATACACACACACATTACAGAACTTTCAAAACTATTTTCATTAAATGCCCATAAGTCATAACAGTTAAGTTTAATACTTTATTTGAAATCTCCCATGTATGTAAGTAAATATTTACGTAAAAGAAAGCTGCAGGGCTTTCCTGGTGGTCCAGTGGGTGGAGAGTCCACCTTGCAGTGCAAGGGGCACCAGTTCAATCCCTGGCCCAGGAAAATCCCATGTGCCGAGAAGCAGCTGGGTCAGTGTGCCCAGTTGTGAGCCAGCGCTCTGGAGTGCATGTGCCTGGAGCCAGCGCTCTGCAGCAAGAGAGGCCACTGCGATGGGAGGCCCACACAGGCCAGAGAATAAAGATGGATGAAGACAAAATGATGACTTAGAGGCAAAAAAAAAAAAAAGCATTCTGTTAAAAAAAAAAAAGTTGCAAAAGTGTATGAAGGTATGGGTCAAATTCAATCAAATTCCAAAATTCTCTATGAATGTTCCATGACAGAACCATGATTGGAGTCAGATCAACATGATATGAAAGAAGACAGGAAGTAGTCTAAGTCTACATGCCACTCACTTAGGGATGCAAATAGTGTCATATGAACCAGAAAACTAGTCATCATCCTTACCACTCAGGAATGATGCTGATGATGAGCAAGATGACAGTGCTGGTGGTGGTGATGATGATGATGATGATGCTGACTGATGACCGTGGTAATAAGAACATGAAAACATTTGTCAGCGCTGCTCGTGCTAAACACTGGGAGAAAAGCATAATATGCATTGACTCATGTACCCTTCACAGCAACCCTTTGAGATAAGTACTGTGTGTCTGCATTAGTCATTCAGTCATGTCTGACTCTTTCCAGCCCTGTGGAGTGTAGCCCACCAGGCTTCTCTGTCCATGGGATTTCCCAGGCAAGAATACTAGAGTGGGTTGCCATTTCCTTCTCCAGGGATCTTCTCTTCCATGAGGGATCGGCAATGGGCAGGCCCAGGAGGAGGAATTCTGAGACCACTGTTTGGTTCCCCACTTTCATGTTGTTTTTGTTTTACCTTTTGAAAATTAAGAATAATCTCTTCATATAGTATGCATCTATATACATACACACACACATTACAGAACTTTCAAAACTATTTTCATTAAATGCCCATAAGTCATAACAGTTAAGTTTAATACTTTATTTGAAATCTCCCATGTATGTAAGTAAATATTTACGTAAAAGAAAGCTGCAGGGCTTTCCTGGTGGTCCAGTGGGTGGAGAGTCCACCTTGCAGTGCAAGGGGCACCAGTTCAATCCCTGGCCCAGGAAAATCCCATGTGCCGAGAAGCAGCTGGGTCAGTGTGCCCAGTTGTGAGCCAGCGCTCTGGAGTGCATGTGCCTGGAGCCAGCGCTCTGCAGCAAGAGAGGCCACTGCGATGGGAGGCCCACACAGGCCAGAGAATAAAGATGGATGAAGACAAAATGATGACTTAGAGGCAAAAAAAAAAAAAAGCATTCTGTTAAAAAAAAAAAAGTTGCAAAAGTGTATGAAGGTATGGGTCAAATTCAATCAAATTCCAAAATTCTCTATGAATGTTCCATGACAGAACCATGATTGGAGTCAGATCAACATGATATGAAAGAAGACAGGAAGTAGTCTAAGTCTACATGCCACTCACTTAGGGATGCAAATAGTGTCATATGAACCAGAAAACTAGTCATCATCCTTACCACTCAGGAATGATGCTGATGATGAGCAAGATGACAGTGCTGGTGGTGGTGATGATGATGATGATGATGCTGACTGATGACCGTGGTAATAAGAACATGAAAACATTTGTCAGCGCTGCTCGTGCTAAACACTGGGAGAAAAGCATAATATGCATTGACTCATGTACCCTTCACAGCAACCCTTTGAGATAAGTACTGTGTGTCTGCATTAGTCATTCAGTCATGTCTGACTCTTTCCAGCCCTGTGGAGTGTAGCCCACCAGGCTTCTCTGTCCATGGGATTTCCCAGGCAAGAATACTAGAGTGGGTTGCCATTTCCTTCTCCAGGGGATCTTCCTGGCCCAGGAATTGAGCCCAGGGCTCTTGCAATGCAGGCAGATTCTTTATCATCTGAGCCACCAGGGAAGCCCATGAGATAGGTATGACTACCTTCATTTTTTTTAGATTAAAAAAATAAGTAACGTGCCCAAGGTCACACACACACCTATTAAACAACAGATCTGGGACTTAAGTCCAATAGTCTAACTTCAGAGCTTAACTTTTAGCCAGCAGGGTTTCCAGGACTGGTTACACATTGACTAGTTACACAGATGAGTATATATTATTGAGAGAAAGTCTTATGGAAGAGAGCACAGGAAGAATGAGTTCATAGATTAAACTATTCTGGAAGAGGGAGTGGGAAATGTGGGCAGGGGGGATGTTGTTGTTGTATTTTGGCAGTGCTGGGCAGCTTGTGGGGTCTTAGTTCCCTGACCAGAAATCAAACCCTGGCTCTAGGCAGTGAAAGCACAGAACACTGACCACCAGACAGCCAGGGGATTCGGGAAATGTTTTTTCATCATACATCTGAACATTAAAGAGAAGTACTTAGAGTCAGCTTCAGAATACCCACAGAGTCAACAACCTCTTCCTCTTGGTCAGGGAACAGAGCAGGAGGGCAAACAAAAGACTCCCCTTGGTAAGTGCACACGAAAGCACCAGAAACCAGGGAAAATAGGAGGGAAATCAACTCATTCAAAGAGTGGGGAATTAAATGATCCTTCAATATCTCTAAAATTAGGTCTAGAATAATTTTGAGACATTAGTTTTTGAAGGATTTATTTCCTTGCTTCTCACGTCATTTCCCGCCATTCAGGTAGATAGTCAGCTCTGTACTCATGGCCTCACGATAGAGAGGCAGGAGGGAAGCAGAGAGAGTCCACAGGTTTTCCTGGTGTTTATTACCAAAAGCCTGAGTCCCAGAATGAAGACTATTTTCTGGTAATGAAAAAAGGATTTGGCCAGAATTAGAAGGTGAAATTTTGTCCCAGCAAATGAAAAAGAAACTTCCTTGAGGTTGGGGCAAAGGAAGAGCCGGAGAATGTTCAGTGAGTCCAAAGAACAGGGCAGTTCTGGCCGTGCTGATTGGAATGCAAATAGTGAGAATTTCCTTTCAATTTACGAATTGAATTTATCCAAAGGTAAAGATACTAGTATCAAGGCAGTTCGATGGAGAGTGAGGAAGACTGGCTTCATGGAAAGGGCGACCAGGATGGTCTCTCTCTGTTTACCTTGCCCCCAGGTAAAATATTCTATCATTTACTGGCCCAGATGACTCAGTGTAAAGAATCCTCCTGCCAAGCAGCAGATTGGGGTCTGATCCTTTGGTTGGGAAGATCCCCTGAAGAAGGAAATGGCAACCCAGTATTTTTGCCTGGGAAATCCCACCGACAGAGGAGCTTGGTGAGCTTTAGGTCACGGGGTCGCGAAAGAGTCAGACACAACTCAGAGACTAACTAGCAAAAAACATCAGCAGTAGATCTTGGCAAATTGCTGAACTTTCCCAACATTATGCTCCCCCATTAGGAGTCTTACATACCTAGGAGAACTGTGGGCTTAGAGTGATGAATGTTTGTAAAGTATAAAATACTCCACGGGGACTTCTCTGGTGGTCCAGTGGCTAAGACTCCAGGCTGCAATGCAGGGGCCTGGGTTCGATCCCTGGTCAGAGAGCTAGATCCCACATACTGCAACTAAGACCCAGCATAAATAAATAAATATTTAAATAAATAAATATAAATACATATTTAAAATAAATAAATAAATAACAATACTCCACAAATATATAGCTTCTGAGTTCCCATTAACAGTTCTGATAGTTCTCAACTACTTTTGGAGGTGGGAATCACCGTTGAGAGCAGAAAACAATGAGAACGATGACTTCCAGATCATCCAGCTGGAGCTGCACTATAGAATTAGATCTTCCTGGTATCAAGATGACTTCCAGATCATACACAGGTTTTCCTGGTGTTTATTACCAAAAGCCTGAGTCCCAGAATGAAGACTATTTTCTGGTAATGAAAAAAGGATTTGGCCAGAATTAGAAGGTGAAATTTTGTCCCAGCAAATGAAAAAGAAACTTCCTTGAGGTTGGGGCAAAGGAAGAGCCGGAGAATGTTCAGTGAGTCCAAAGAACAGGGCAGTTCTGGCCGTGCTGATTGGAATGCAAATAGTGAGAATTTCCTTTCAATTTACGAATTGAATTTATCCAAAGGTAAAGATACTAGTATCAAGGCAGTTCGATGGAGAGTGAGGAAGACTGGCTTCATGGAAAGGGCGACCAGGATGGTCTCTCTCTGTTTACCTTGCCCCCAGGTAAAATATTCTATCATTTACTGGCCCAGATGACTCAGTGTAAAGAATCCTCCTGCCAAGCAGCAGATTGGGGTCTGATCCTTTGGTTGGGAAGATCCCCTGAAGAAGGAAATGGCAACCCAGTATTTTTGCCTGGGAAATCCCACCGACAGAGGAGCTTGGTGAGCTTTAGGTCACGGGGTCGCGAAAGAGTCAGACACAACTCAGAGACTAACTAGCAAAAAACATCAGCAGTAGATCTTGGCAAATTGCTGAACTTTCCCAACATTATGCTCCCCTATTAGGGAGTCTTACATACCTAGGAGAACTGTGGGCTTAGAGTGATGAATGTTTGTAAAGTATAAAATACTCCACGGGGACTTCTCTGGTGGTCCAGTGGCTAAGACTCCAGGCTGCAATGCAGGGGCCTGGGTTCGATCCCTGGTCAGAGAGCTAGATCCCACATACTGCAACTAAGACCCAGCATAAATAAATAAATATTTAAATAAATAAATATAAATACATATTTAAAATAAATAAATAAATAACAATACTCCACAAATATATAGCTTCTGAGTTCCCATTAACAGTTCTGATAGTTCTCAACTACTTTTGGAGGTGGGAATCACCGTTGAGAGCAGAAAACAATGAGAACGATGACTTCCAGATCATCCAGCTGGAGCTGCACTATAGAATTAGATCTTCCTGGTATCTGTTAAAGGGGATTTTACAACAGCTGCCTCCTAGCTTACCCGGCTTGTTCGAGTGTGGCTCCAGAGCCTGCTTTCTGTCTGCTACTTCCACGTCCTGTATTTCCAGCCACAGTCTCTTCCATGGTCTTCTGACTCCTGTCTTCTATGAGAACCTGACCCCTGGGATCCCTAGGTCCCAAAGAAACTCATTAATAAAAATCTAGTACTTGATCCCCCTTACTGAGCCACAGGTCTGAGTCACACTGCTGAGGAAGTCATGTCCAGAGACAGCATTCTGGGTTCACCCCAAGTTGGATCTTCTTAATGAAGCTGTCTTTGATCATCACAGCCTAGGGTAATATGTTCCTTCTCTATCTTCCATAGTGTCTGGGCTTCTATAACAGGCATCAGAATCTAATACTATAGCACTTCATTGCCACTATTTTATGTTGTCCAGTGATTGCTTGCAAATATCCCAGCCTTCTGTACCCCACTGGACTTTAAGTTCCATGATGGCAAGTCATGTGTCAATAGATTCACCCAGGAAATGTTTCATCTATGAAATCATTAATCCTTTCCTTCAAGAAATATTTACTGGGGAAGTGCCATCCACCAGACACCAAGCCGTGTGATGTAGGGAAAACGGTGACCAAGGAAGATATGGTCCCTGCCCTTTGGGGGCTTATTGTCTGGCTGGCAGATGTCACAACAAAATAAGCCCCTATCAGGTATTACAAATGTTATCCTAGGGGGAATTCCATCAGATGTGCTAAGGGTACTAAGCAAGGCACCAACCTTATCCAGTGGCTCAGAGAAGACATTTTTTTAAAATGACATTAAAGTGGCATTTGAGGAGTCTTCCCAGAAAAGGAGATGAAAGTATCCAGAGAGAGAAAATGGTAAATGGAAAAACCCAGGGGTGAGAGAGCCTGGAGCATCGAACAAAGTGAAAGAGGTTCATTGTAGCTGAGATACAGTGTGTGGGTCTGGAAGAGAGCAGAGAGGGGGTCACGGGGAAAGGGTAAAAGGTGAACCATATAATTTGAAAATTCCTCAAAAAGTCATATGTAATGACTGATCTGGGAACATACATGTCTGTGAATAACAAAACTCTGTAAAAAATTTATAAAAATAAAATTAAATAATAATAATAAAAAGAGTCATATGTAGAATTACCAAACGACCCAGACATAGACCTGAAAAAAATGAGATACAAAGATATGTGTATGAATGGTCATAGTGGCACTGTTCCCAACAGCCCCAAAGAGGAAACAGCATTAATGGACAGCTCCAGGATTCTTGGACTTCCCTGGTGGCTCAGATGGTAAAGAGTCTGCCTACAGTGTTGGAGACCTGGGTTCAATCCCTGGGTTGGGAAGATCCCCTGGAGGAGGGCCTGGCAACCCACTCCAGTCTTCTGGCCTGGAAAATTCCATAGCTCGTCCATGGGTCACAAAGAACCGTACATGACTGAGCAACTTCACTTTCACTTTTTCAGTTAAATAAAATGTGTCACCATAAAATGTTTATTATTCAGCAATAAAAATAAATGACATGCTGATACATGCTACAAGATGGATGAACCTTGAAAACATTACACCAGACACAAAAACCACATACTGTATAATTCGATTTATATGGAATAGAATAGGTAAATCCATAGAGACATAAAGGAGATTGGCAATTGCTAGGGGGAGATGAGTAACGATTGTTAGCAGCCACGGGCTTTCTTTCGAGGCAATAAAAATGTTCTAAAATTGTGGTGATGGTTGCCCAACTCTGAATACACAAAAATTATTTAATTGTATACTTTAAATGGTTGGAATGGTATGGTATATAATTGGACTTCCCCAGTGGCTTATTGGTAAAGTGTCTGCCTGCAATTCAGGAAGTGTGGGTTGGATCCCTGGTTGGGAAGATGCCCTGGAGAAGGAAATGAAAAACTATGCCAGTATTCTTGCCTGGGGAAATTCCATGGACAAAGGAGCTTGGTGAGCTATAGTCCATGGGTCACAAAAGAGTTGGACACAACTTAGCAACTAAAACAAAAAATGGTATATAATTAATTATGTTAATAAATCTCTAAGAACAAGTCTTTTTCATTGGGGAACCTTGTATACAGATTGTATGTTAAATATGTATGTATTAATGCTAGGTTTCTTAGATGCAATAACGATATTGCAGTTATATAGGAGAATGTTCTTGTTTCTAGGCTCTCCTGAATGTTGATTTCTGTGATTAAATGTCCTAATGTTTGAAAATTATGTCAAGCATTATAATATAATATATGAAAAATGTGTATGAATGGTCATAGTGGCACTGTTCCCAACAGCCCCAAAGAGGAAACAGCATTAATGGACAGCTCCAGGATTCTTGGACTTCCCTGGTGGCTCAGATGGTAAAGAGTCTGCCTACAGTGTTGGAGACCTGGGTTCAATCCCTGGGTTGGGAAGATCCCCTGGAGGAGGGCCTGGCAACCCACTCCAGTCTTCTGGCCTGGAAAATTCCATAGCTCGTCCATGGGTCACAAAGAACCGTACATGACTGAGCAACTTCACTTTCACTTTTTCAGTTAAATAAAATGTGTCACCATAAAATGTTTATTATTCAGCAATAAAAATAAATGACATGCTGATACATGCTACAAGATGGATGAACCTTGAAAACATTACACCAGACACAAAAACCACATACTGTATAATTCGATTTATATGGAATAGAATAGGTAAATCCATAGAGACATAAAGGAGATTGGCAATTGCTAGGGGGAGATGAGTAACGATTGTTAGCAGCCACGGGCTTTCTTTCGAGGCAATAAAAATGTTCTAAAATTGTGGTGATGGTTGCCCAACTCTGAATACACAAAAATTATTTAATTGTATACTTTAAATGGTTGGAATGGTATGGTATATAATTGGACTTCCCCAGTGGCTTATTGGTAAAGTGTCTGCCTGCAATTCAGGAAGTGTGGGTTGGATCCCTGGTTGGGAAGATGCCCTGGAGAAGGAAATGAAAAACTATGCCAGTATTCTTGCCTGGGGAAATTCCATGGACAAAGGAGCTTGGTGAGCTATAGTCCATGGGTCACAAAAGAGTTGGACACAACTTAGCAACTAAAACAAAAAATGGTATATAATTAATTATGTTAATAAATCTCTAAGAACAAGTCTTTTTCATTGGGGAACCTTGTATACAGATTGTATGTTAAATATGTATGTATTAATGCTAGGTTTCTTAGATGCAATAACGATATTGCAGTTATATAGGAGAATGTTCTTGTTTCTAGGCTCTCCTGAATGTTGATTTCTGTGATTAAATGTCCTAATGTTTGAAAATTATGTCAAGCATTATAATATAATATATGAAAGCCAAGAAAGGAAAAGAGGAGAAGAAAGAATAATCAAGAAAGGGAGGAAAGGAGGAGAGAGATTGGCATGTGATACAAATATGAACAAACGACATTGGGTTTCATTTTTTAAATCCACAAATTCAGCAATATACCTTGCTTCTGCAGTGATAGTACTTATAGAATCACAATATTGTAAATTCTGTTTTCTTCTTAATTTGTAGAAAATGAAAGTCATCATTTTTGCTTATACTGTATACATTTCAATTCTGCTGCTACAAAAAAAAAAAAAAAAAGATTGATCTTCCTAAAGTAGAGAAGAAGTTGGAAAAAGGAGGAACAATGATGTTCAAAACTGTAATAGTAAAAGACTCTCTTGAAATGAAAAGGTAGATTTACAAATCAAAAGGGATTTCCTGGACTCCCCTGATAACTCGGTGGTAAGGAGTTTGCCTGCCAATGCAGGAGATGTGGGTTCGATCCCTGATCTGGGAAGATCCCACCTGTTGTGCAGCAACTAAGTCCGTGAGCCATGACCATGGAGCCTGTGCTCTAGAGCCTCAGAGCCGCGGCTATTGAGCCCATGTGCCACAACTACCAATGCCCGTGAGCCCTAGAGCCCGAGTTCCACAAGAGAAGTCACCGCAACAAGAAGCCTGCTTACCTCAACTAGAGTAGTCCCACTCCCTGCGACTAGAGAAGAGTCTGCAGTAGCCGTGAAAACCCAGAGTAGCCAAAAATAAATAAATAAATAAATAAAATGTATTAAGAAAAAAAGGGATTTGCTGTATTATGAAAAAGAAAATTGTGAAAAAGTTATCTAATACAATAATAAAATCTGATGAAGTTTAAGTTTAGATCAATGATCCCATGATCTTCAGCAGAAGAGAAGATGAAAGGTAGAAGGAAAAGGGAGTAGTCAGCCTTACCTCAGATTTCTCCAAACGATTCTGAAACTGAGAAAAGTCCCAAACTCCCTGCGACTAGAAAATCTGAAATATGTATGTATTAAATTTGGCCTGAAGGTTTTTTTTTCTTTTAGATGCAATAACGATATTGCAGTTATATAGGAGAATGTTCTTGTTTCTAGGCTCTCCTGAATGTTGATTTCTGTGATTAAATGTCCTAATGTTTGAAAATTATGTCAAGCATTATAATATAATATATGAAAGCCAAGAAAGGAAAAGAGGAGAAGAAAGAATAATCAAGAAAGGGAGGAAAGGAGGAGAGAGATTGGCATGTGATACAAATATGAACAAACGACATTGGGTTTCATTTTTTAAATCCACAAATTCAGCAATATACCTTGCTTCTGCAGTGATAGTACTTATAGAATCACAATATTGTAAATTCTGTTTTCTTCTTAATTTGTAGAAAATGAAAGTCATCATTTTTGCTTATACTGTATACATTTCAATTCTGCTGCTAAAAAAAAAAAAAAAAAAAAAGATTGATCTTCCTAAAGTAGAGAAGAAGTTGGAAAAAGGAGGAACAATGATGTTCAAAACTGTAATAGTAAAAGACTCTCTTGAAATGAAAAGGTAGATTTACAAATCAAAAGGGATTTCCTGGACTCCCCTGATAACTCGGTGGTAAGGAGTTTGCCTGCCAATGCAGGAGATGTGGGTTCGATCCCTGATCTGGGAAGATCCCACCTGTTGTGCAGCAACTAAGTCCGTGAGCCATGACCATGGAGCCTGTGCTCTAGAGCCTCAGAGCCGCGGCTATTGAGCCCATGTGCCACAACTACCAATGCCCGTGAGCCCTAGAGCCCGAGTTCCACAAGAGAAGTCACCGCAACAAGAAGCCTGCTTACCTCAACTAGAGAGTAGTCCCCACTCCCTGCGACTAGAGAAGAGTCTGCAGTAGCCGTGAAAACCCAGAGTAGCCAAAAATAAATAAATAAATAAATAAAATGTATTAAGAAAAAAAGGGATTTGCTGTATTATGAAAAAGAAAATTGTGAAAAAGTTATCTAATACAATAATAAAATCTGATGAAGTTTAAGTTTAGATCAATGATCCCATGATCTTCAGCAGAAGAGAAGATGAAAGGTAGAAGGAAAAGGGAGTAGTCAGCCTTACCTCAGATTTCTCCACAGCGATTCTGAAACTGAGAAAACAAATGTCCACAAAATCCTATAACTGACCAATTTGTCCTTCAGATATAAACATACATACAAAAGGAAAATCTGAAATATGTAAACATTCAATAAAGTAACATTTTCATACCATTTTTTAACTTTTAAAATGACTTGAATATGTAATGTACCCAATCAAAGAATTAATTAAAATAAAGAGCTCAAAAATTAAAAAGCCATAATATTAGAAGAGTATTATCCTGTTTAACTTTACCAATAATAAAATAAGCAAAATATGTTATGATAATAAGTATAAACCACGTGCTTTATCTTTTAACAGCAAAGTTGAATTTAAGGCAAATGACATTAAATTCATTGCTATAATAAGATGAAAAGATCCATTTGGAATCAAGCCAAGTTAGAAGAGATGCTGTAGCTAGGAGAATGCATTAGGGGAAAATGATGTGACGAGATAAAATGATGTAAACGCTTGAGTAGGAACAGGTAAGTAAAAGATACATAGATCAGTGGAACAAAACAGAGTCCAGAAATCATTTCACCCATATGAAGTCAACTGACTGAACACAAAGGTACCCTGGTAATCCAGCGTGGGTAGTGACAGTGTTTATCAACAATTCAAAAACTGGGTACAGCCCAGATGTCTATTAAAAGGTGAATGAATGAACAAGCTATGCCATATTTATACAACGGAGTACTACTCAATAATAAAAATAAATTACTGATACACAGAAATATATAGCTAAATCTACAAAACATCAGGGAGCATTAAAGAGTACATATTAAATGATTCCATTTATATGAAGTTCAAAGGTGTCCAGCTCTTTGTGACTCAATGGACCATATCCCACCAGGGATATGGCTCCTCTGTCCACAGGATTCTCCAGGCAAAGAATGCTGGACTGAGTTGCATGCCCTCTTCCAGGGAATCTTTCCAAGTCAAGGATCAAACCTGCATCTCTTTTATCTCCTACATTGGTAGGTAGGTTCTTTCCCACTAACACCACCTGGGAAGCCTGCAAATCAGGCAAGCCTTATCTTCCCTTAGTTCAACTATGCAGCTAGACTCTACCTAGAGAAGGATCATGTATACTGTGTCATTTTAACAGAAGTTCACATGGTGAGGAAAAATTTGGAATAAATATTCTGATAATAATATACCTATGGAATAAAACTGTGTAGAAATCCCAACTTTATCATCACGGAAAGGAGTGAATTTTCTTTTTGCAAAAGACTCTTCCGAGGGCGCCCTTCATGTCTCTGTTCCGCAGGCTGTAGATGAAGGGGTTCAGCATGGGGGTCACCACTGTGTACATCATGCCCATCACCATCTCCTTCACAGCAGAATTATTAGCGGATGGGCATAAATAGAGACCGATGATCGTCCCAAAGAAGAGAGACACCACAGTGAGGTGGGAGCCACAGGTAGAGAAGGCCTTGCGGATGCCCCTGGCAGAAGGGACCTTGAGGATGGAGCAGACAATCCGTGCATAGGACAGGATGATGAGCAGGAACGGGGTGATGATAATGAGCCCCCCGACAAAAAATATCACCAGCTCATTGACTCGAGTGTCAGAGCAGGACAGCTTCAGCAGCGCAGACAAGTCACAGAAGAAGTGGGGGATCACGTTGTCGTCACAGAAGTGCAGCCTGGCCGTGAGGGCATGGCATGGAGTGGTCAGCCCAGCACAGCACCACCAGGAAGAGACAGAGCCTGGGCAACATGGGGCATGGAAGTGGGGTCAGGCCCAGAAGACACCAGGCAGCCAGGGGCAGGTGAATATACAAGTACCATTTTAAAATAAATTAAAAAAACTGATACACAGAAATATATAGCTAAATCTACAAAACATCAGGGAGCATTAAAGAGTACATATTAAATGATTCCATTTATATGAAGTTCAAAGGTGTCCAGCTCTTTGTGACTCAATGGACCATATCCCACCAGGGATATGGCTCCTCTGTCCACAGGATTCTCCAGGCAAAGAATGCTGGACTGAGTTGCATGCCCTCTTCCAGGGAATCTTTCCAAGTCAAGGATCAAACCTGCATCTCTTTTATCTCCTACATTGGTAGGTAGGTTCTTTCCCACTAACACCACCTGGGAAGCCTGCAAATCAGGCAAGCCTTATCTTCCCTTAGTTCAACTATGCAGCTAGACTCTACCTAGAGAAGGATCATGTATACTGTGTCATTTTAACAGAAGTTCACATGGTGAGGAAAAATTTGGAATAAATATTCTGATAATAATATACCTATGGAATAAAACTGTGTAGAAATCCCAACTTTATCATCACGGAAAGGAGTGAATTTTCTTTTTGCAAAAGACTCTTCCGAGGGCGCCCTTCATGTCTCTGTTCCGCAGGCTGTAGATGAAGGGGTTCAGCATGGGGGTCACCACTGTGTACATCATGCCCATCACCATCTCCTTCACAGCAGAATTATTAGCGGATGGGCATAAATAGAGACCGATGATCGTCCCAAAGAAGAGAGACACCACAGTGAGGTGGGAGCCACAGGTAGAGAAGGCCTTGCGGATGCCCCTGGCAGAAGGGACCTTGAGGATGGAGCAGACAATCCGTGCATAGGACAGGATGATGAGCAGGAACGGGGTGATGATAATGAGCCCCCCGACAAAAAATATCACCAGCTCATTGACTCGAGTGTCAGAGCAGGACAGCTTCAGCAGCGCAGACAAGTCACAGAAGAAGTGGGGGATCACGTTGTCGTCACAGAAGTGCAGCCTGGCCGTGAGCAGCGTGTGCAACATGGCATGGAAAGTGGTCAGCCCCCAGCACAGCACCACCAGGAAGAGACAGAGCCTGGGGCTCATGACGGTGGTGTAGTGCAGGGGCCAGCAGATGGCCACGAAGCGGTCGTAGGCCATGGCCACGAGCAGAAAGTCTTCCAGGTCGGCAAAAAACAGGAAGAAGTACATTTGCGTCAGGCAGCCAGCATAGGAGATGGACGGGTCTTGGCTCTGCATGTCCCGCAGCCATTTGGGCATGGTGACAGAGGAGAAGCAGAGGTCAGAGAAAGACAGGCTGCTGAGAAAGAAGTACATGGGTGTGTGGAGGTGGGGGTCCAGTCGGATGAGGACGATGAGGAGGAGGTTCCCGAGGATGGTGGTCACATACATGGCCAGGAACAGGGCATAGAACAGGTTTTGGTGCTCTGGCTCGATGGGGAGTCCCAGCAGGAGGAACTCTGAGACAGCAGTCTGATTCCTTCCTGTCATGCTCCGTCTCCAGGATCTTTTTGAAGAAATAATAGTGTCCGTGAAAACCTGAATTTTGGAATGATTTATTTTATGATGCATGGGCTATTGGATGTTTTGCAAAAATCTTTATATTTTTCTCATAATAATAATTACAGCCTTTATAGGGAGTCCAGTTCCTACAATCAGAATCTCTAGGATTGAAAATGACTAATTTTTTTCATTTCTCTTTAACAGGAAACAATATTTCAACTTTCCTAAAGCACTCTTATCCCTTAGCTTCTGAGACATATAATACATTGGGTTTTCTCATACCTGCCTGGCCAATTATCCTCAGTAACTCTACTTGATTCTGTTTTGTCTATATCTTTGACCTGACTGACGTTCCAGAGTTTTCCCCTAAACACTGTTATCTTGTAATTCTCCATTTACAACAAGAAATGGGCTTCCCAGGTGGTGTTAGTGGTAAAGAACCTGCCTGCCAATGCAGGAGACAGTAGAGTCTGGTGGGCTACAGTCCATGGGGTCGCAAAGAGTCAGACACAATTGAAACGATTTAGCACACACGCACCAAGAAAAACTCATCTACTCTAATGACTTTGATTACAATTTAAACTTCAGTTGTAGATGTCTCTCTAATCGATAAAAGAATACACTCAATTGCTTGATTATTATCTCTCCTTGGATGTATCACATGTATCTTCAGTTAAACAGATTCCAAAGAAACACATGATCTCCCTCTGCCCTGCTCCCAATTCCCTCTTCCTCTAATTTTCCATATCTCAGAAAAGGACTTCCGGGTAATACAGATGAAAACATGAGTCTTCTTTCATTTCCTCCTTTCTCTTATCAATAGCCAACATCTATTATCAAGTTCTATAACTTATCTTTCTTTTTTGGGGGCCACTTCTATAGGTCTTTCATTTATTTCCATGTTTGTTCTTTGGCCTATGTGGGCCTCCCATCGCAGTGGCCTCTCTTGCTGCAGAGCATCAGCTCTGGGTGCATGCGCTCCAGAGCTCCGGCTCAGTAGTTGGACACATCAGTCCAGCTGCTCCGTGGCACATGGGATCTTCCCAGGTCAGGGATCGAACTTGCACTGCAAGGTGGTGTCCTTACCCACTGAACCACCAGAGAAGCCCCTATAACTTATCTTTCTTATTCATTCACTCCTTATCCACATGGCCACCACCTTAGATCAGCCTGACATCCTCTTGGTTGTACTATTGGAACAATCTTTTTTTTTTTTTTTTTTTTTGTGAAAAGCAAGGATGTTTAATGGTCTTAACAAATATGAACTGAGCATCCATAAAATTCTTAGTACTGTACCAGTTAATTTGGAACTGTTGTTGTTTAGTCACTAAGTTGTGTCCAACTCTTTTGTGACCCCAAGGACTGTAGCACATCAGACTCCTCTGTCCATGGGATTTCTCAGAATACTAGAGTGGGTTGTCATTTCTGTTTCTAGGGGATCTTTCTGACCCAGGGATCAAACCTGGGTCCCCTGCTCTGGCAGTCAGATTTCTATCCACTGTACCACCAGGGAAGTCCTGTCTAGTGTATTTACCAAACAGGCTGATTTACTTAAATTCTCTTCTTCATTACATATCTGATAATATACATATTTGTCCTATCAGCCTTCCCATTGAGGGGTTGTTTGGAATCAGTCCAGGTTGCAAGAGACCAAGGAAGATAGGAATGGCTCTTGCCCAACACTATAATGTGTGGAATGTGAGGGAAATCATCAAAGGCTATCTAAGGAAAGACTGCTGAGAGAAGTACCTCTCAGGTTGCTCAATTGCTTGATTATTATCTCTCCTTGGATGTATCACATGTATCTTCAGTTAAACAGATTCCAAAGAAACACATGATCTCCCTCTGCCCTGCTCCCAATTCCCTCTTCCTCTAATTTTCCATATCTCAGAAAAGGACTTCCGGGTAATACAGATGAAAACATGAGTCTTCTTTCATTTCCTCCTTTCTCTTATCAATAGCCAACATCTATTATCAAGTTCTATAACTTATCTTTCTTTTTTGGGGGCCACTTCTATAGGTCTTTCATTTATTTCCATGTTTGTTCTTTGGCCTATGTGGGCCTCCCATCGCAGTGGCCTCTCTTGCTGCAGAGCATCAGCTCTGGGTGCATGCGCTCCAGAGCTCCGGCTCAGTAGTTGGACACATCAGTCCAGCTGCTCCGTGGCACATGGGATCTTCCCAGGTCAGGGATCGAACTTGCACTGCAAGGTGGTGTCCTTACCCACTGAACCACCAGAGAAGCCCCTATAACTTATCTTTCTTATTCATTCACTCCTTATCCACATGGCCACCACCTTAGATCAGCCTGACATCCTCTTGGTTGTACTATTGGAACAATCTTTTTTTTTTTTTTTTTTTTGTGAAAAGCAAGGATGTTTAATGGTCTTAACAAATATGAACTGAGCATCCATAAAATTCTTAGTACTGTACCAGTTAATTTGGAACTGTTGTTGTTTAGTCACTAAGTTGTGTCCAACTCTTTTGTGACCCCAAGGACTGTAGCACATCAGACTCCTCTGTCCATGGGATTTCTCAGAATACTAGAGTGGGTTGTCATTTCTGTTTCTAGGGGATCTTTCTGACCCAGGGATCAAACCTGGGTCCCCTGCTCTGGCAGTCAGATTTCTATCCACTGTACCACCAGGGAAGTCCTGTCTAGTGTATTTACCAAACAGGCTGATTTACTTAAATTCTCTTCTTCATTACATATCTGATAATATACATATTTGTCCTATCAGCCTTCCCATTGAGGGGTTGTTTGGAATCAGTCCAGGTTGCAAGAGACCAAGGAAGATAGGAATGGCTCTTGCCCAACACTATAATGTGTGGAATGTGAGGGAAATCATCAAAGGCTATCTAAGGAAAGACTGCTGAGAGAAGTACCTCTCAGTGTCCAAATGCTCATCAAAGAAGAGCCTCAGTTGGTTAATAAGATTCTTGCTAGGAAACCAAGTTGTCAGGGAACAAAATGCAGCAGTAGGTCCAAATGGGTAGGCTGCATTTTTGTACGTTTCTTAGCATCCATACTCTGTCAGCAGACCTAGTTTCCCTGATGAAGAGATCAAGAGGGTTGGGACTGATGGTATTCAATGTCTTCCATATGGAACAAATAATATTTATGCAGCATTTTATACGTTTCCTAAGAAGGTTCTTGGGAAGAAGTTTCACATGGGTCACCTCAACTGAACCTTGAATGAAGGAGATATTAATAGTATCTACAATGTATAGATGAAGACAGGATGTGAAGAATGTGCTTCCACCATAGAACAGCTCATCTGGGGCTTGAACTTCACTCACTGAGTCACCTAGAAGTAAGGCCACTTCTGCAGGTGGAGGAGCCAGTCTTCGGGTATCTTCTCTGCTGACCGTGTTCTAACTGGCTGGTCAGAGAAGCAGCAGGAACAGGAGCTGCATTCAGGTTGAGGAGATAAGGGATCCCGGAGGCCTTGCTGACGTTTTGGAGTTTCTCCCGTAAGAGGTTCATCAATGCTTCCTGTGGTCTTCATTCAGGTAGTCTCCAGTCTCATTATGACCTGACTCCATCTTCTGTGGGTCTGAAGGTACTTCAAAGGAAACCTGTAGCCTTGAGTTGAATGGATCTCGTTTTTCAAATAGACTAGAAATATGGTGGTATCTCTTTGCTTGCATTTACTTGCTGTTTGGTGGTTCTAGCAGTTATTCCTGGTTACTCCCTTGATGTTCTCCTTTGTCCTGCATGGCCACCGGCCCCAGGCTGGAGATGTTTATAAACATACGGGATCGTGGGCAGGCCTCATTCCTTCCCAAAGGCCATTTGAGGGGCACTGGTCGGACTCCTGGCCGGCTGATTCCCTTTTTTGATAATATACATATTTGTCCTATCAGCCTTCCCATTGAGGGGTTGTTTGGAATCAGTCCAGGTTGCAAGAGACCAAGGAAGATAGGAATGGCTCTTGCCCAACACTATAATGTGTGGAATGTGAGGGAAATCATCAAAGGCTATCTAAGGAAAGACTGCTGAGAGAAGTACCTCTCAGTGTCCAAATGCTCATCAAAGAAGAGCCTCAGTTGGTTAATAAGATTCTTGCTAGGAAACCAAGTTGTCAGGGAACAAAATGCAGCAGTAGGTCCAAATGGGTAGGCTGCATTTTTGTACGTTTCTTAGCATCCATACTCTGTCAGCAGACCTAGTTTCCCTGATGAAGAGATCAAGAGGGTTGGGACTGATGGTATTCAATGTCTTCCATATGGAACAAATAATATTTATGCAGCATTTTATACGTTTCCTAAGAAGGTTCTTGGGAAGAAGTTTCACATGGGTCACCTCAACTGAACCTTGAATGAAGGAGATATTAATAGTATCTACAATGTATAGATGAAGACAGGATGTGAAGAATGTGCTTCCACCATAGAACAGCTCATCTGGGGCTTGAACTTCACTCACTGAGTCACCTAGAAGTAAGGCCACTTCTGCAGGTGGAGGAGCCAGTCTTCGGGTATCTTCTCTGCTGACCGTGTTCTAACTGGCTGGTCAGAGAAGCAGCAGGAACAGGAGCTGCATTCAGGTTGAGGAGATAAGGGATCCCGGAGGCCTTGCTGGCGTTTTGGAGTTTCTCCCGTAAGAGGTTCATCAATGCTTCCTGTGGTCTTCATTCAGGTAGTCTCCAGTCTCATTATGACCTGACTCCATCTTCTGTGGGTCTGAAGGTACTTCAAAGGAAACCTGTAGCCTTGAGTTGAATGGATCTCGTTTTTCAAATAGACTAGAAATATGGTGGTATCTCTTTGCTTGCATTTACTTGCTGTTTGGTGGTTCTAGCAGTTATTCCTGGTTACTCCCTTGATGTTCTCCTTTGTCCTGCATGGCCACCGGCCCCAGGCTGGAGATGTTTATAAACATACGGGATCGTGGGCAGGCCTCATTCCTTCCCAAAGGCCATTTGAGGGGCACTGGTCGGACTCCCTGGCCGGCTGACCTTTCGCCTCCCCCTGGAACAATCTTTTAAAAAACACAGTTTTATTGGAGTACGGTTGATTTACAATGTTGTCAGGTGTACAGCAAAGTGAATCAGTTCTGTGTATTTCGGGGGAAAGGGAGGCAATGCATGTGCACATGTGCACTCAATCCAACTCTTTGCAATGGACTATAGCCTGTCTAGCTTCTCTGTCCATGGAATTCTCCAAGCAAGGATACCATAGTGGGTTCCCATTTCCTACTCCAGGGGGAGTCTTCTTTACCCAGAGAACTTTCCCTATCTCCCCAGACCAGATAAGAATGCAGTTTTCAACCATCCTCTTGTCGCCAGAGCACTCCCTAGGAATTGGGATTACTTCTTTATAGCGGTCTTCTCTACCGGATTAAAAAGCCCATGTAGGAAAGGTCATGTCAGCCTTCAGAACTGCCACAGAGCCAGCACCTGGCCCACTGCCTGGATACAGATGGTGTTTCATAAATATGTATTGGTTGTGCTTCAGGCTGAGACATGAATTCCTCCAACTTTAAAGGCAGAAAAACTCCTTTTAAGTTAGAATCACTACTCCTACTGAATCCTCCCAGAACAAAGACTCACTAACCTTTAACCAGTTAGCACTAAATTTGACCCTGTATTACAAAATTTATGGAGTAATGTTTTTGCCATGGTATTTGTTTTTGTACCTCAAACACACTCCGTGCTTGCTCAGTCTCTAGGTCGTGTCTGACGCTTGGACTATAGCCCACCAGGCTCCTCAGGATGGGATTTCCCAGGCAAGAATACATGATGCTTTTAAAATAAAGATCACTGGATTCCCTCAGATAAATATAATCTCAATCTTTGAAACGAAGTCCATAAAAAGGTTTTCAAAGGTCCAAGGTGATTCTAAAATAAAGCAATGGTTCAGAGGTGTGGCATTCATGCCTACCTCAAGAATTGTCCGTATACTGAAATCATACAATGTTGTCAGAATAAATGATATGGTTTGTAATACATAAGAATGTTGTCATTAATAAAAATAGACATTAATTTTTAAAAATTCTCAACCATAGTGAAGTTTTAGGAAGCAGAGAGGTGAAAAGAAAAGCATTACCATACTTGAAAAACTCCCCTGCAGACACCATACAATCTGGGAAATCAAGACTCTCGGGTTGGAAGGATCCTAAGGGGTCCTTCACCCTCTGCCTCATTCACCCTCTGCCTAACTTACCCAGTGTGTGAGGTTGACTCCAGGACCATGACTTGAGATTCTGCTCACCTTTATTCACTAAGACGTGTGAAATAACAGCCTCTAAAGTCATCTCCTATATCTTCAAAATCCTATCCACATCTCCCATTCAGCACATTCTTGGGCCAAATGGACCCTGGATCCCAGAGGTGTCTGGATCCTGGAGGAACTCATTAAAAACAAAATAATTAAAGGCCTCTTCTAGGACGCCACCTCCCATGGCGGCTCAAACCATAAAGACTCTTGTCTGCAATGCGGGTGACCCAGAAACCTTTAGTGGCCTAAGTCAAGTGACAAAAAAGACACATATATTGGAAAGATTCTCAAGGTGGCAGAATCTCTCAATACAACACCGTTTGCCAAAAATCCCCTGAAGCTAATAATAAGTAGATACTATATTCCATTAGAAAACATATGGTGTTTCAATCCTGCTTGCCCCAGAACAAAGACTCACTAACCTTTAACCAGTTAGCACTAAATTTGACCCTGTATTACAAAATTTATGGAGTAATGTTTTTGCCATGGTATTTGTTTTTGTACCTCAAACACACTCCGTGCTTGCTCAGTCTCTAGGTCGTGTCTGACGCTTGGACTATAGCCCACCAGGCTCCTCAGGATGGGATTTCCCAGGCAAGAATACATGATGCTTTTAAAATAAAGATCACTGGATTCCCTCAGATAAATATAATCTCAATCTTTGAAACGAAGTCCATAAAAAGGTTTTCAAAGGTCCAAGGTGATTCTAAAATAAAGCAATGGTTCAGAGGTGTGGCATTCATGCCTACCTCAAGAATTGTCCGTATACTGAAATCATACAATGTTGTCAGAATAAATGATATGGTTTGTAATACATAAGAATGTTGTCATTAATAAAAATAGACATTAATTTTTAAAAATTCTCAACCATAGTGAAGTTTTAGGAAGCAGAGAGGTGAAAAGAAAAGCATTACCATACTTGAAAAACTCCTGCAGACACCATACAATCTGGGAAATCAAGACTCTCGGGTTGGAAGGATCCTAAGGGGTCCTTCACCCTCTGCCTCATTCACCCTCTGCCTAACTTACCCAGTGTGTGAGGTTGACTCCAGGACCATGACTTGAGATTCTGCTCACCTTTATTCACTAAGACGTGTGAAATAACAGCCTCTAAAGTCATCTCCTATATCTTCAAAATCCTATCCACATCTCCCATTCAGCACATTCTTGGGCCAAATGGACCCTGGATCCCAGAGGTGTCTGGATCCTGGAGGAACTCATTAAAAACAAAATAATTAAAGGCCTCTTCTAGGACGCCACCTCCCATGGCGGCTCAAACCATAAAGACTCTTGTCTGCAATGCGGGTGACCCAGAAACCTTTAGTGGCCTAAGTCAAGTGACAAAAAAGACACATATATTGGAAAGATTCTCAAGGTGGCAGAATCTCTCAATACAACACCGTTTGCCAAAAATCCCCTGAAGCTAATAATAAGTAGATACTATATGCCATTAGAAAGTACTAGAATAAGAAAAGAGACAAACTTTCCCTAGCCATGTTTAATTCTTCCTCAAACCCAGGTATAAAAGGAAACCCAGTCTGAATCCTGTTGAGGTAGGTCTGCGTTCTTGTGTGTGCTAAGTCGCTTCAGCCATGTCTGACTCTTTGCAACCCCTTGGACTGTAGCCAGTCACGCTCCTCTGTCCGTGGGATTTTCCAGGCAAGAATACTGGAGTAGTTTGGCATTTCCTACTCTAGGGGGTCTTCCTGACCCAGGGGTCGGATCCACATCTCCTGCACTGGTAGGCTTTTTCTCTGTCACTGTACCCCCTGGGAAGCCCAGCACCATCTCTAGTACCCCCAAATGTGCCAGAATACCTCCTCGTTCCCACTGCTTCCTTCTACATCAGCCAACTGTGGTCCTTTCTTTCACTCCCCACTCCTTGTTCTCCTTGGCCACCCTCTCACCTGTCTGGGGCTCTTACACAGTCATGTCCTGCAAACCTTCATTTCTAAGAAATCACCATTCACCTTAGTCTTGCCATCTCTTGTTACAGTTTTGTTGATATTTATTTTTAGACAGGAAATGCTAAGTAGCCCTCAAAGAATTCCCCAGAATTGCAGACCTGGTCCTCTCTGATCCAGGTGTGTGAAGCAAGGTTTCCCTTGCTAACCTATAGCACCACCCCAGCCCCAGGGGTAATCCTACTCTTTGTATATGGGTTCACATAAGAGCCACAGAAAGTCCAGGAGGTTGGCTTAACTTCCAGTTCCTTGAAACTACTGTGGCATTCCCTGGTAGAAGCAGTCAATCGGGGAATGTAATGTACATTGGTACATCCACTGTGGAGAACAGTATGGAAGTTCGTCAAAACAATAAAGATAGAATTACCATATGATCCAACTATTCCACTCCTAGATATATTTATCTGGAAAAAAAA
Source organism: Tragulus kanchil (assembly GCA_022376925.1). NCBI lineage: Eukaryota > Metazoa > Chordata > Mammalia > Artiodactyla > Tragulidae > Tragulus > Tragulus kanchil. The sequence continues at coordinate 67,963,699 of JAIOJX010000027.1, forward strand.
CAAAAGCACTAATTCAAAAAGATACAAGCACCCCCAGGTTCATAACACCACTGTCCACCATAGCCAAGATATGGAAGCAACACAAATGCCCATCAACAGATACATTGGATAAAAAAGATATGGTGTATATATGCAATGGAACATTATTCAGCCATTAAAAAGAATACAACTATGTGGAGAGACCTAAAGAATATTATACCTACTGAAATGACAGACCAGTACTATATAATATCACTTACATGTGAAATCCAAATATAATACAAATAAATGTATGTGCAAAATAGAAACAGACTCATATATATGGAAAACAAACGTAGTGGGATATTGATTTGCCCCCTAGTCCCCGGTGAAATATTCGACTTTGTAGCCAGTCACGCTCCTCTGTCCGTGGGATTTTCCAGGCAAGAATACTGGAGTAGTTTGGCATTTCCTACTCTAGGGGGTCTTCCTGACCCAGGGGTCGGATCCACATCTCCTGCACTGGTAGGCTTTTTCTCTGTCACTGTACCCCCTGGGAAGCCCAGCACCATCTCTAGTACCCCCAAATGTGCCAGAATACCTCCTCGTTCCCACTGCTTCCTTCTACATCAGCCAACTGTGGTCCTTTCTTTCACTCCCCACTCCTTGTTCTCCTTGGCCACCCTCTCACCTGTCTGGGGCTCTTACACAGTCATGTCCTGCAAACCTTCATTTCTAAGAAATCACCATTCACCTTAGTCTTGCCATCTCTTGTTACAGTTTTGTTGATATTTATTTTTAGACAGGAAATGCTAAGTAGCCCTCAAAGAATTCCCCAGAATTGCAGACCTGGTCCTCTCTGATCCAGGTGTGTGAAGCAAGGTTTCCCTTGCTAACCTATAGCACCACCCCAGCCCCAGGGGTAATCCTACTCTTTGTATATGGGTTCACATAAGAGCCACAGAAAGTCCAGGAGGTTGGCTTAACTTCCAGTTCCTTGAAACTACTGTGGCATTCCCTGGTAGAAGCAGTCAATCGGGGAATGTAATGTACATTGGTACATCCACTGTGGAGAACAGTATGGAAGTTCGTCAAAACAATAAAGATAGAATTACCATATGATCCAACTATTCCACTCCTAGATATATTTATCTGGAAAAAAAACAAAAGCACTAATTCAAAAAGATACAAGCACCCCCAGGTTCATAACACCACTGTCCACCATAGCCAAGATATGGAAGCAACACAAATGCCCATCAACAGATACATTGGATAAAAAAGATATGGTGTATATATGCAATGGAACATTATTCAGCCATTAAAAAGAATACAACTATGTGGAGAGACCTAAAGAATATTATACCTACTGAAATGACAGACCAGTACTATATAATATCACTTACATGTGAAATCCAAATATAATACAAATAAATGTATGTGCAAAATAGAAACAGACTCATATATATGGAAAACAAACGTAGTGGGATATTGATTTGCACTTTTCATTTCCTTCTCTAGGGAATCCTCCCAACCCCAGGGATCGAACCCAAGTCTCTTGGGTCTCCTGTATTGTAAACAGATCCCTTACCCACTGAGCCATTTTTGGTATGAGACATCAAAGTAGTTACACCCACAGACGAGGTAACAGAATGGTGGTTACCAAGGTCTGGAATAAGGAGAAAGTGGAAAATGGATGCTTGATGAGTATAAAATTTCTGTTATATAAAATAAGTAATCATTAAGATATAAGATATAATCGTACCTACAATTAACAATATGGTATTATGCATGCTGACATATATTCAGAGGAGAGATGTCTGCTCAGTAAAGACTGGTGCTTATTTTATCAGTAAATTGAACATTGGAAACAGCAAAAAAAAGAAAGGGGGGACAGAAAGATTAATTGGAAGTTTTTTTATATTATTAATTAATTTATTTATTTTATTTTTGGCTATTCTGGGTTTCCACTGCTGCCACAGGCTCTTCTCTAGTTGCAGGGAGTGAGGGCTCCTCTCTAGTTGAGGTGAGCAGGCTTCTTGTTGCAGTGATTTCTCTTGTTGTGGAACTCAGGCTCTAGTGCACACGGGCTTCAGTAGTTGTAGCACATGGGCTCCGTAGTTGCAGCTCCGAGACTCTAGAGCACAGGTTCAATAGTTGTGGCTCACAGGCTTAGTTGTTCCACAGCATGTGGGATCTTCCGAGATCAGGGATCGAACTCGTGTCTCCTGCACTGACAGGTGTACTCTTTACCACTGAGCTACCAGGGAAGCTCTAATTGGAAGTTTAAAAGTCATGCTTCTTCAGGGCACCTGGAGAGCAAAAAGAGAAAGGTCCTAGATGGTCACTGACATCCCATTTCGGAGTATCTTACTATGCACAATATCTCACTATGGAATTGTAACGAAAAAGGGGCATTGGTAAAAAGTCAGGTCTAATATCCCAACATTCATATCAATACATCAACTGGATAAAATTATGTAGAGGGGCTTCCTTGGTAGTCCAGTGGGTAGAGTTTGCCTTTCAGTGCAAAGGACACAGGTTCGATCCCTGGCCCAGGAAAATCTTGCATGCCGTGGAGTGCCTGGACCGGTGTGTCCAATTACAAGCCAGCACTCTGGAGCGTATGTGCCCAGAACCAGTGCTCTGCAATGAGAGAGGCCACTGCAATGGGAGGACCACACAGGCCAAAGAATAAAGATGGATGAAAATGAATAAAAAATGAATGAAAGAGGTGAAACTTTAAAAAGAAAATATGTAGAAATCCCAACTTTACTATCAAAGAGAGAAGGGAGTTTTCTTTTTGCCAAAGACTCTTCCGAGGGCGCCCTTCATGTCTCTGTTCCTCAGGCTGTAGATGAAGGGGTTCAGCATGGGGGTCACCACTGTGTACATCATGGCCATCACCGTCTCCTTCACAGCAGAATTATTAGTGGATGGGCATAAATAGAGACCGATGATGGTCCCAAAGAAGAGAGACACCACAGTGAGGTGGGAGCCACAGGTAGAGAAGGCCTTGCGGATGCCCCTGGCAGAAGGGACCTTGAGGATGGAGAAAATAATTTGTGCGTAAGACAGGATGATGAGTAGGAACGGCATGACAATAATAAGCCCTCCAACGACAAATATCACCAGCTCATTGACTCGAGTGTCAGAGCAGGACAGCTTCAGCAGAGCAGACATGTCACAGAAGAAGTGGGGGATCACGTTGTCATCACAAAAACACAGCCTGGCCATGAGCAGCGTGTATAACATGGCAGGGATCGTGGTCAGCCCCCAGCACAGCACCACCAGGAAGAGACAGAGCCTGGGGCTCATGACGGTGGTGTAGTGCAGGGGCCAGCAGATGGCCACGAAGCGGTCGTAGGCCATGGCCACGAGCAGAAAGTCTTCCAGGTCGGCAAAAAACAGGAAGAAGTACATTTGCGTCAGGCAGCCAGCATAGGAGATGGACGGGTCTTGGCTCTGCATGTCCTGCAGCCATTTGGGCATGGTGACAGAGGAGAAGCAGAGGTCAGAGAAAGACAGGTTGCTGAGAAAGAAGTACATGGGTGTGTGGAGGTGGGGGTCCAATCGGATGAGGACAATAATGAGGAGGTTCCCGAGGACAGTGGTCACATACATGGCCAGGAACAGGGCATAGAACAGGATTTGGTGCTGTGGCTCAATGGGAGTCCCAGCAGGAGGAACTCTGAGACAGCAGTCTGATTCCTTCCTGTCATGCTCCGTCTCCAGCATCTTTTTGAAGAAATAATATTGTGCATGAAAACCTGAATTTCAAAATATCTATGATATACAGGTCTGCTTTGCAAAATGCTTTCTATCTTCTCATCACAGCCAAATTGAATAAAAATGTGAAAGAGGTGAAACTTTAAAGAAATTTTCCCAACTTTACTATCAAAGAGAGAAGGAGTTTTCTTTTTGCCAAAGACTCTTCCGAGGGCGCCCTTCATGTCTCTGTTCCTCAGGCTGTAGATGAAGGGGTTCAGCATGGGGGTCACCACTGTGTACATCATGGCCATCACCGTCTCCTTCACAGCAGAATTATTAGTGGATGGGCATAAATAGAGACCGATGATGGTCCCAAAGAAGAGAGACACCACAGTGAGGTGGGAGCCACAGGTAGAGAAGGCCTTGCGGATGCCCCTGGCAGAAGGGACCTTGAGGATGGAGAAAATAATTTGTGCGTAAGACAGGATGATGAGTAGGAACGGCATGACAATAATAAGCCCTCCAACGACAAATATCACCAGCTCATTGACTCGAGTGTCAGAGCAGGACAGCTTCAGCAGAGCAGACATGTCACAGAAGAAGTGGGGGATCACGTTGTCATCACAAAAACACAGCCTGGCCATGAGCAGCGTGTATAACATGGCAGGGATCGTGGTCAGCCCCCAGCACAGCACCACCAGGAAGAGACAGAGCCTGGGGCTCATGACGGTGGTGTAGTGCAGGGCCAGCAGATGGCCACGAAGCGGTCGTAGGCCATGGCCACGAGCAGAAAGTCTTCCAGGTCGGCAAAAAACAGGAAGAAGTACATTTGCGTCAGGCAGCCAGCATAGGAGATGGACGGGTCTTGGCTCTGCATGTCCTGCAGCCATTTGGGCATGGTGACAGAGGAGAAGCAGAGGTCAGAGAAAGACAGGTTGCTGAGAAAGAAGTACATGGGTGTGTGGAGGTGGGGGTCCAATCGGATGAGGACAATAATGAGGAGGTTCCCGAGGACAGTGGTCACATACATGGCCAGGAACAGGGCATAGAACAGGATTTGGTGCTGTGGCTCAATGGGGAGTCCCAGCAGGAGGAACTCTGAGACAGCAGTCTGATTCCTTCCTGTCATGCTCCGTCTCCAGCATCTTTTTGAAGAAATAATATTGTGCATGAAAACCTGAATTTCAAAATATCTATGATATACAGGCTGCTAGATGCTTTGCAAAAATGCTTTCTATCTTCTCATCACAGTAATATACTCCTAATAATAATACATAAGAATACATAATTTCTCAACATAATAATACCATATTTATAGGACTCCAGTTCTCTGTAATCAGAATCTCTATGATTGCAAATAGCTTCTTTTCTTCAGTTTGCTTTAAAATGTAACAATATTCCAATTTTTTTAACACACTGTTACTCACTAAGTCCCGAGAGATGAAAGGTTTTCCTCATACTTCCCACTAACTGTAATGGGTTCTGCTTTGTCATTATCCTCAAGCTGACAGATGCTCCAGTGCTTTTTCTTAAACATGGTCCTCTTGTAATTTTACATATACCACCAAGAAAAACTCATCTACTCCATTGGCTTTGATGACCACTGAAACTGTAGTGGTCGATGTCTCTCTAGCCTATGAAAGGGTACACTCGGTTGTTTAATGGTTATCTTCCCTTGGGCACCCACACTTATTTTCAGCAAAGAAACTCATTCTTTGCCCCTTTCCCAACTCCCTCCTCCTCTAGTTTCTCAAATCTCAGAGAAAGGGAATCCAGGTGCTCCACACCCTGAACGTTTTCTTTCATTTCCTCCTTTGGTCATTATCAAATTCCTGTCTGTTGGCAAGTCCTAAAGGTCCCACCACTTGATTCTCCTGCCCACTCCCAGCAGCCACTGTCCATACCCTAGACCTGGTGACAACAAGTTCTTTCTCTACCGTCGAAACAGTTTCTTAATGCATCTCCCTGCTCCCGTAACTGAACCCTTCTCCTCCAGTACCCTTTGATCACACTGTTTATAGTTTTCCTCCCTACAGAATGGTAGATGACATGTAGAAAATGCCGTGCCTATGTCATGACTGCAGCAGTGCTCACAGCTGGTGGAGTGTCTGGATGTAGCTGATGGTTCGTAAACACTAACGGGTTGAGACAGGCCTTCTTCTAACTTGAACGACAGCAAACTCCCAAGTTAGAACCATAGCTCCTACTAACTCCCCAGAAATATCTAAACAGGCTGCTAGATGCTTTGCAAAATGCTTTCTATCTTCTCATCACAGTAATATACTCCTAATAATAATACATAAGAATACATAATTTCTCAACATAATAATACCATATTTATAGGACTCCAGTTCTCTGTAATCAGAATCTCTATGATTGCAAATAGCTTCTTTTCTTCAGTTTGCTTTAAAATGTAACAATATTCCAATTTTTTTAACACACTGTTACTCACTAAGTCCCGAAAGATGAAAGGTTTTCCTCATACTTCCCACTAACTGTAATGGGTTCTGCTTTGTCATTATCCTCAAGCTGACAGATGCTCCAGTGCTTTTTCTTAAACATGGTCCTCTTGTAATTTTACATATACCACCAAGAAAAACTCATCTACTCCATTGGCTTTGATGACCACTGAAACTGTAGTGGTCGATGTCTCTCTAGCCTATGAAAGGGTACACTCGGTTGTTTAATGGTTATCTTCCCTTGGGCACACACACTTATTTTCAGCAAAGAAACTCATTCTTTGCCCCTTTCCCAACTCCCTCCTCCTCTAGTTTCTCAAATCTCAGAGAAAGGGAATCCAGGTGCTCCACACCCTGAACGTTTTCTTTCATTTCCTCCTTTGGTCATTATCAAATTCCTGTCTGTTGGCAAGTCCTAAAGGTCCCACCACTTGATTCTCCTGCCCACTCCCAGCAGCCACTGTCCATACCCTAGACCTGGTGACAACAAGTTCTTTCTCTACCGTCGAAACAGTTTCTTAATGCATCTCCCTGCTCCCGTAACTGAACCCTTCTCCTCCAGTACCCTTTGATCACACTGTTTATAGTTTTCCTCCCTACAGAATGGTAGATGACATGTAGAAAATGCCGTGCCTATGTCATGACTGCAGCAGTGCTCACAGCTGGTGGAGTGTCTGGATGTAGCTGATGGTTCGTAAACACTAACGGGTTGAGACAGGCCTTCTTCTAACTTGAACGACAGCAAACTCCCAAGTTAGAACCATAGCTCCTACTAACTCCCCCCAGAACAAGAAGTTACTAGACTCAACCATGAGTGCTGCCATTTTAGCAGTAAATTTGACACACTTTTATAAAATGTATGGATGTAATTTGTTTCCACGGAAAACATCCCCATCCCAGATGCAGTACTCTTTTCACCATTACAGAGGATATAGAGATATTCATCTATATAGATAATAATATAAATATAGGTATAGATATACTCTCCAATTGGTTCATTTTCATTTGAGAATCCTAATTCATCCACTCAGTGTGCTAAAAGCAGACAAAAACCAAGGAGAGCATCGTTACATGTAGGAGGCTCCCTCACTAGAGACATGACTGAATCCAACAGCCGGGATGTCAATCCTTGATGCTGGTTGGTCCAGCCAAGTCAACAGGTTCACACGTGGGCATAGATACTGATATTTCAGTGGGAAGAATCACTGAGGGAAAATCATACACCTGGTTTCTCAGAATTTTGTTTCCCCGGTAAAATGAGCAGGACTTGATTCTTATGTCAAGAGTGTGACCTGCGATCACAAACCAGAAACAAGACTTGGGGATATTGTCACTGATGATGCCATGAACCTCTTGCTTTCACCTTACATCAGTAGTTCTCAGCCTGGACTGCACATGAGGCAACATAGGGCAGTACTTCCAAAACTTCATATCCACGAAAATCCCCTGGGAGAGCTGGTAAAACACTGATTTTGGTATAATACATCTGCTCGTGCATTTTAATTGGCACCCAGGTAATGCCCACGCTGCAGTCCATGGACAGTGACTAGCAAAGGTACGCGATGCTTTTAAAAATAAAGACCACCAGACCCCTCAGATAAATTTAACCACGATTTTTATTGGAATGCAATTGCTTCACAATCTTACGTTAGCTCCTGCTGTAAAGCAACCATACAAAATTATTTAAAGCTCCAAGGTGATTCTAAAATAAAACAAGGGCTCAGAACTATAACATTAATGCCTACCTCAAGAGTTGTTAGTCTTCTGAAATTACACAGTACTATGGGAATCAATGGTATAGCAATATGTAAGAATGTTGTCATTAATACAATAGATTATAACTGGTGAATATTAATATAAATTTCTGAAACACAAAGGGAAAATGCATAGCTCCTACTAACTCCCCCCAGAACAAGAAGTTACTAGACTCAACCATGAGTGCTGCCATTTTAGCAGTAAATTTGACACACTTTTATAAAATGTATGGATGTAATTTGTTTCCACGGAAAACATCCCCATCCCAGATGCAGTACTCTTTTCACCATTACAGAGGATATAGAGATATTCATCTATATAGATAATAATATAAATATAGGTATAGATATACTCTCCAATTGGTTCATTTTCATTTGAGAATCCTAATTCATCCACTCAGTGTGCTAAAAGCAGACAAAAAAACCAAGGAGAGCATCGTTACATGTAGGAGGCTCCCTCACTAGAGACATGACTGAATCCAACAGCCGGGATGTCAATCCTTGATGCTGGTTGGTCCAGCCAAGTCAACAGGTTCACACGTGGGCATAGATACTGATATTTCAGTGGGAAGAATCACTGAGGGAAAATCATACACCTGGTTTCTCAGAATTTTGTTTCCCCGGTAAAATGAGCAGGACTTGATTCTTATGTCAAGAGTGTGACCTGCGATCACAAACCAGAAACAAGACTTGGGGATATTGTCACTGATGATGCCATGAACCTCTTGCTTTCACCTTACATCAGTAGTTCTCAGCCTGGACTGCACATGAGGCAACATAGGGCAGTACTTCCAAAACTTCATATCCACGAAAATCCCCTGGGAGAGCTGGTAAAACACTGATTTTGGTATAATACATCTGCTCGTGCATTTTAATTGGCACCCAGGTAATGCCCACGCTGCAGTCCATGGACAGTGACTAGCAAAGGTACGCGATGCTTTTAAAAATAAAGACCACCAGACCCCTCAGATAAATTTAACCACGATTTTTTTATTGGAATGCAATTGCTTCACAATCTTACGTTAGCTCCTGCTGTAAAGCAACCATACAAAATTATTTAAAGCTCCAAGGTGATTCTAAAATAAAACAAGGGCTCAGAACTATAACATTAATGCCTACCTCAAGAGTTGTTAGTCTTCTGAAATTACACAGTACTATGGGAATCAATGGTATAGCAATATGTAAGAATGTTGTCATTAATACAATAGATTATAACTGGTGAATATTAATATAAATTTCTGAAACACAGTGAAATTAGAAGGCAGAGAGGTGGAAAGAGGAGCATTACCATACCTAAAAAACTCTCCTGCAGAACATCACACAAGCTGGGAAATCAAAACCCTCAAGTTGGAAGAACCCTAAGGGGTCACCTCATTTACCCTCCGCTCAACTTACCCAGTGTGTGAGGGTGACTCCAGGTCCCTAACCTGAGATCCTGCTCCCTTTATTCACTAAGGCATGTGAAATATCAGCCTCTGCAGTCATCTTCCGTGTCTGGAACCTCCCTTCTGACATCTCCCATTCTGCACATCCTTGGGCCTAAGGGGCCCTGGATCCCAGAGGAGTCTGGGTCCTGGAGGAACTCATTAAAGACAAAGCAATTACCCAGGACGGCCTTAGGACAAATGCCCTCAGGGTAAATGAGCGGTGACTGGTTACAATCACTGCTCACACCTGACTACACTTTGGGGCAGGTGGGGATGCAGAGAAGCTCACGTGGGGAAGTTTGATCATGGACAGCAGGCCTTTGTGGTTGGAGCCTACAGGTGGAAAGTAGAAGAGAATGGTTTGTGAAGCCACACTGTGAATATCTTAAGATATTTGGGGAGTGTAGTAGGCTGTTTTCTGTGCGCAACAATAGCCCTTCAGTGATTTGAGGAACGTTCTAAGAAAGACACACATTTAGTTTGGGGGCGGGGGTTGTTCTTATGTTTTGGCCACGCTGGGTGGCATGTGGGCTCAAACCTGTGCCCCTTGAAGTGGAAGCACAGAGTCTGAACCACTGGACCGCCAGGGAGGCCCCAAGACACATACTTTGGAAGGATTCTCAAGGCAGACTCTCTCAGTAAAATACCATTTCCCATAAACCACCTGCAGCTGACAATATGACACAACCCTATGGAGATACATAAAGTACTAGCATAAGAGACAAGAGAAACTCTCTGTGATCATGTTCAATTCTTCCTCAAGCCAAGAAAAAACGGGAGAGGCCACTGGGATGGGAGACCCACACAGGCCAAAGAATAAATATAGATGAAAACAAATAAATGTTAAAAAAAAAAAAAAAAAAGACTGACTAAACATCAACAAAAACCATTGTAGCCATTGAACTATTGCTTGTAGCAAAGGAGATAGAAAGTTCACCTGAAGTTCAGGTCAGGTCAAGAAGACAATGAGGGCCTGAAAATAAAGGAACGGAAAAAAGGTTAAGAGACAGAATAATGATAACCCTTACTCAAGAAGAGGTAAGTAAAAATCTATTTTCAACATTGAAAAGTCCAGTTTAGCAGAGGTAAGCCGAGGAGTGAGAATTTTTAATTTTAAATAGTATTGGCCCCAAGGATAGAGTACTATTCAAAGAGTGATTTTGGTTACTTTTTAAAAAACATGATAAATGAATTGTCTAAAAAGGGATCCAGATACTGAAGAAAGGGCTCTCCTGTCCGCCTCTTGAGTGTGGCAGACCCAGGCTCTACGTGGCCTTCATAGGAGTGTGGCATGGCCTGGACAGTGGCCTCAAACATCCAGAAGGGCCAGCTTTAGAAAGGGACTGCTGGCCCATCAATTTGCTGCCATATTGGCAGGTAGTGGGCAAAGAGGCCATGCATCCCGAATTAATGTTCTTTTACAAGCTCTCACAGCTGTGCCATGTCTTCAAGTCTCCTCCATATTCTCAAATGGGAAGATAGTAGTAGTAACTACCTCGGGGAGTCATCTGGTTCAGTAAGTGTTCGTAGGCTACTGTGGGCCCACATACTTTAGTTTCAGTCTCTTCTTTCATGGAACTTCTGTCCAAAGTGATGGCTCAAGGCGGAGTAAAATTCAATGGTGAGTAAGTGTCCAGTAAACAGTGGTGTTTATTTTATCTTTATACCCCTTGAAGTGGAAGCACAGAGTCTGAACCACTGGACCGCCAGGGAGGCCCCAAGACACATACTTTGGAAGGATTCTCAAGGCAGACTCTCTCAGTAAAATACCATTTCCCATAAACCACCTGCAGCTGACAATATGACACAACCCTATGGAGATACATAAAGTACTAGCATAAGAGACAAGAGAAACTCTCTGTGATCATGTTCAATTCTTCCTCAAGCCAAGAAAAAACGGGAGAGGCCACTGGGATGGGAGACCCACACAGGCCAAAGAATAAATATAGATGAAAACAAATAAATGTTAAAAAAAAAAAAAAAAAAGACTGACTAAACATCAACAAAAACCATTGTAGCCATTGAACTATTGCTTGTAGCAAAGGAGATAGAAAGTTCACCTGAAGTTCAGGTCAGGTCAAGAAGACAATGAGGGCCTGAAAATAAAGGAACGGAAAAAAGGTTAAGAGACAGAATAATGATAACCCTTACTCAAGAAGAGGTAAGTAAAAATCTATTTTCAACATTGAAAAGTCCAGTTTAGCAGAGGTAAGCCGAGGAGTGAGAATTTTTAATTTTAAATAGTATTGGCCCCAAGGATAGAGTACTATTCAAAGAGTGATTTTGGTTACTTTTTAAAAAACATGATAAATGAATTGTCTAAAAAGGGATCCAGATACTGAAGAAAGGGCTCTCCTGTCCGCCTCTTGAGTGTGGCAGACCCAGGCTCTACGTGGCCTTCATAGGAGTGTGGCATGGCCTGGACAGTGGCCTCAAACATCCAGAAGGGCCAGCTTTAGAAAGGGACTGCTGGCCCATCAATTTGCTGCCATATTGGCAGGTAGTGGGCAAAGAGGCCATGCATCCCGAATTAATGTTCTTTTACAAGCTCTCACAGCTGTGCCATGTCTTCAAGTCTCCTCCATATTCTCAAATGGGAAGATAGTAGTAGTAACTACCTCGGGGAGTCATCTGGTTCAGTAAGTGTTCGTAGGCTACTGTGGGCCCACATACTTTAGTTTCAGTCTCTTCTTTCATGGAACTTCTGTCCAAAGTGATGGCTCAAGGGCGGAGTAGGGAAAGTGTCTCAATGGCAAGTGAGTAAGTGTCCAGTAAACAGTGGTGTTTATTTTATCATTTAATAAAACATTGGAAACAGTAAAGGAAAAAGGTGGTGGGGAGGGAATATAAAGATTAATTGGAAGTTTAAAAATGATGCTCCTTAGAGTAACTTGGAGAGAAAAACGAACAAGATCCTGCTAGCAGCTCATGGACATCCCCTCTCCAAGTCCTCCTACATGCTTCCACTGTATCTCATTTACTTATTGGACAATAACTTACTATGTAATGGTAACAAAAAGATCATTGAAAAGAGAAATCTGCATTAATATTTCAATATTAGTACCAGTATACATGGGCTTCCCAAGTGGCACTAGTGGTAATTGCCTCCCAGTGTAGGAGACCTAAGAGACGTAGATTCAATAGGATAAAATTATATAGAAATCCCAACTTTATCATCACGGAAAGGAGTGAATTTTCTTTTTGCAAAAGACTCTTCCGAGGGCGCCCTTCATGTCTCTGTTCCTCAGACTGTAGATGAAGGGGTTCAGCATGGGGGTCACCACCATGTACATCATGCCCATTGCCATCTCCTTCACAGCAGAATTATTAGTGGATGGGCATAAATAGAGACCAATGATCGTCCCATAGAAGAGAGACACCACGGTGAGGTGCGAGCCACAGGTGGAGAAGGCCTTGCGGATGCCCCTGGCGGAAGGGACCCTGAGGATGGAGGACACGATCCTTGCATAGGACGCGACGATGAGTAGAAATGGGGTCACAAGAATGAGCCCTCCCGTGATGAATATCACCAGCTCATTGACTCGAGTGTCAGAGCAGGACAGCTTTAGAAAGGACTGCTGTCAATTTGCTGCCATATTGGCAGGTAGGCAAAGAGGCCATGCATCCCGAATTAATGTTCTTTACAAGCTCTCACAGCTGTGCCATGTCTTCAAGTCTCCTCCATATTCTCAAATGGGAAGATAGTAGTAGTAACTACCTCGGGGAGTCATCTGGTTCAGTAAGTGTTCGTAGGCTACTGTGGGCCCACATACTTTAGTTTCAGTCTCTTCTTTCATGGAACTTCTGTCCAAAGTGATGGCTAAAGGGGCGGAGTAGGGAAAGTGTCTCAATGGCAAGTGAGTAAGTGTCCAGTAAACAGTGGTGTTTATTTTATCATTTAATAAAACATTGGAAACAGTAAAGGAAAAAGGTGGTGGGGAGGGAATATAAAGATTAATTGGAAGTTTAAAAATGATGCTCCTTAGAGTAACTTGGAGAGAAAAACGAACAAGATCCTGCTAGCAGCTCATGGACATCCCCTCCAAGTCCTCCTACATGCTTCCACTGTATCTCATTTACTTATTGGACAATAACTTACTATGTAATGGTAACAAAAAGATCATTGAAAAGAGAAATCTGCATTAATATTTCAATATTAGTACCAGTATACATGGGCTTCCCAAGTGGCACTAGTGGTAATTGCCTCCCAGTGTAGGAGACCTAAGAGACGTAGATTCAATAGGATAAAATTATATAGAAATCCCAACTTTATCATCACGGAAAGGAGTGAATTTTCTTTTTGCAAAAGACTCTTCCGAGGGCGCCCTTCATGTCTCTGTTCCTCAGACTGTAGATGAAGGGGTTCAGCATGGGGGTCACCACCATGTACATCATGCCCATTGCCATCTCCTTCACAGCAGAATTATTAGTGGATGGGCATAAATAGAGACCAATGATCGTCCCATAGAAGAGAGACACCACGGTGAGGTGCGAGCCACAGGTGGAGAAGGCCTTGCGGATGCCCCTGGCGGAAGGGACCCTGAGGATGGAGGACACGATCCTTGCATAGGACGCGACGATGAGTAGAAATGGGGTCACAAGAATGAGCCCTCCCGTGATGAATATCACCAGCTCATTGACTCGAGTGTCAGAGCAGGACAGCTTCAGCAGTGCAGACATGTCACAGAAGAAGTGGGGGATCACGTTGTCATCACAGAAGTGCAGCCTGGCCATGAGCAGCGTGTGCAACATGGCATGGAAAGTGGTCAGCCCCCAGCACAGCACCACCAGGAAGAGACAGAGCCTGGGGCTCATGACGGTGGTGTAGTGCAGGGGCCAGCAGATGGCCACGAAGCGGTCGTAGGCCATGGCCACGAGCAGGAAGCTCTCCAGGTCTCCATAAAACAGGAAGAAGTACATTTGCGTCAGGCAGCCAGCGTAGGAGATGGATGGGATGTGGCTCTGCATGTCCTGCAGCCATTTGGGCATGGTGACAGAGGAGAAGCAGAGGTCAGAGAAAGACAGGTTGCTGAGAAAGAAGTACATGGGTGTGTGGAGGTGGGGGTCCAGTCGGATGAGGATGATGAGGAGGAGGTTCCCGAGGACGGTGGTCACATACATGGCCAGGAACAGGGCGTAGAACAGGTTTTGGTGCTCTGGCTCGATGGGGAGTCCCAGCAGGAGGAACTCTGAGACAGCAGTCTGATTCCTTCCTGTCATGCTCCGTCTCCAGGATCTTTTTGAAGAAATAATAGTGTCTGTGAAAACCTGACTTTCAAAATGAACATATTTCTATGATACATAATCTGTTAGATGTTCTGCAAAAAATGCTTCCTATCATTCTCATCACAATCATTATGATCTCTACTCCAAATCTCTATTATCAGAATCTATGATCAGAAATTACTTTCTCCACTTCTCTTTAACATGCAACAGTATTCCAACTTTTCTAATTTACTAAATGTATCCATTTCCCATTACTAATGTGTCCATTAACTTCTGAGACACAAAATGTGTTGGTTTTGCTCATACCGGTCTAGCTGGACATCCTCACTAACTGTAATTGGCACTTGCTTCGTCAGTTTCTTACACATTGATGATCTGGGGCTTTTTTCCTAAACCCTGTTCTCTTATAATGGCGGTACATATACCACAGACACACACACACAAAGACCACTCATCTACTGAATGACTTTGGTACCATTAGGCATAGACTTCTCAGGGCTTCGCAGGTGACTCAGTGGTAAACAATTTGCCTGCCATTACAGGAGACGCAAAAGACACAGATTTGATCCCTGGGTTGGAAAGATCCCCTGGAGGAGGAAATGGCAACCCACTCCGGTCTTCTCGGCTGGGAAATCCCATGGTCAGAGGAGAGGGGCAGGCTACAGTCTACGGGGTCGCAAAGAGTCAGACACGACTTAGGGACTAAACCACCACCACCACAAATATATAGATTTACAGATCAACAGATCACTGAAGACTCATGATCACCCTCACCTCACTCCCAATTCCCTCCTCTTCTACTCTCCCATATCCCAGGAAAAGGGTTGCAGGTGCTCCAGATGAAAACATAAGAGTTTTTTGTATTCCCTCCTTTCTCTTATCCTCAACATCTAATCACTTAGGGATCAAACAACAACAACAACAACATAGGTATTGGCATCACTGTGGAAAGAAAGACTGAGGAAAATCATACACCTTGTTTCTCAGGATTTTGCTTCCTTGGTAAATGAGCAGGACCTGACTCTTGATACAAGCAAGAACGTGTGACTGGGGATCACAAACCAGAGACAGAACTTTGGAATGTTGTCACTGATGATGATGCCATGAGCCTGTCACCTTCCACCCTCCTCAAGTCAGTAATTCTCAGCCTGGACTGCACATAGGAAATCCAGGGCAGTACTTCTAAAATTTAATAACCATGAAAATACCCTGGGAGAGCTGGTAAAACAATGATTTAGAAATAGTAGTCTCACTTCTGCATTTTACATTAGCACCCAATGAATGTCCACGCTGCGGTTCACGGACGACATCGTGAGTAGCAAAATACACGAGGCTTTTAGAAATAAGGATCACTGGATGCTTCAGGAAAATGCAACCACAATCTTCGAGAGGAAGTGGCTGCAAGGTTTTTAAAGCTCCACAGTTATTCTAAAATAAAACAAAGGTTCAGAAGTATGGCATCAATGCCTACTTCCAGCATTATTAGTGTGCTGACATTACACAATATTGTGGGAATAAATGATGTGGTAAACATAAGAATGTTACCATTAATGAAAATAGATTGAATGGGAGAATAGTAATAAAAAATTTCTTGAATGTGGTGAAGTTCGGTGGAGGGCAGAGAGGTGGGAAAGAGGCACCTTACCATACTTGAAAAACTCTCCTGTGGAACACACAACTTGGGAAGCCCCGATCTGATTCTGCAGACCATTTCTACATTTTACTTAGCAGGGAGTCCCCATGGACTACACAATAACGAAAACTTAACAGTCAGGTTACTGAGAAGTCTCAGAAAATGTAACTCTGCAACCTCTACAAATATATAGATTTACATCACTCTGAAGACTCATGATCACCCTCACCTCACTCCCAATTCCCTCCTCTTCTACTCTCCCATATCCCAGGAAAAGGGTTGCAGGTGCTCCAGATGAAAACATAAGAGTTTTTTGTATTCCCTCCTTTCTCTTATCCTCAACATCTAATCACTTAGGGATCAAACAACAACAACAACAACATAGGTATTGGCATCACTGTGGAAAGAAAGACTGAGGAAAATCATACACCTTGTTTCTCAGGATTTTGCTTCCTTGGTAAATGAGCAGGACCTGACTCTTGATACAAGCAAGAACGTGTGACTGGGGATCACAAACCAGAGACAGAACTTTGGAATGTTGTCACTGATGATGATGCCATGAGCCTGTCACCTTCCACCCTCCTCAAGTCAGTAATTCTCAGCCTGGACTGCACATAGGAAATCCAGGGCAGTACTTCTAAAATTTAATAACCATGAAAATACCCTGGGAGAGCTGGTAAAACAATGATTTAGAAATAGTAGTCTCACTTCTGCATTTTACATTAGCACCCAATGAATGTCCACGCTGCGGTTCACGGACGACATCGTGAGTAGCAAAATACACGAGGCTTTTAGAAATAAGGATCACTGGATGCTTCAGGAAAATGCAACCACAATCTTCGAGAGGAAGTGGCTGCAAGGTTTTTAAAGCTCCACAGTTATTCTAAAATAAAACAAAGGTTCAGAAGTATGGCATCAATGCCTACTTCCAGCATTATTAGTGTGCTGACATTACACAATATTGTGGGAATAAATGATGTGGTAAACATAAGAATGTTACCATTAATGAAAATAGATTGAATGGGAGAATAGTAATAAAAAATTTCTTGAATGTGGTGAAGTTCGGTGGAGGGCAGAGAGGTGGGAAAGAGGCACCTTACCATACTTGAAAAACTCTCCTGTGGAACACACAACTTGGGAAGCCCCGATCTGATTCTGCAGACCATTTCTACATTTTACTTAGCAGGGAGTCCCCATGGACTACACAATAACGAATAAGAGGATGTGGGGCTTTAATCAGTCAGGTTACTGAGAAGTCTCAGAAAAATGTAATCGCAACCTCTAGAGCAAGCCTGTGCAAAGTTTTTAAAGTCTCCCAGGTGATACTAAAATAAAATAAGTGGACTTCTCTGGCTGTGCAGTGGTTAAGACTCCTCACTTCCAGTTAAGGGTACACGGGTTCAATCCCTGATCAGGGAACTAGGATCCCATGTGGCTCATGACATGACCAAAAAAAGTAAATGAAAGTAGATTTTTAGAAAATAAGATGCTCAGAACTTCTGTATCAATGCCTACCTCCAGAGATAGCATAATGGTGAAATTGTGCAATCTTGTGAAAGTACATTACACAGGAAGTAATATTCATCGATGCTATCATTAATGAAAAGCTACATTCTAATGGCGCAGTGCATGCTAAGTCGCTTCAGTTGAGCCCGACTCTTTGTGACTCTATGGACTGCAGCCCTCCAGGCGCCTCTGTGCAGGGGATCCTCCAGGCAAGAGAATGCCAGGCCCTCCTCCAGGGCCTCTTCCCGACCCAGGGATCATACTCGCATCTCTTACATCTCCTGCATTGGCCGGTGGGTTCTTCACCACTCGTGCCACCTGGAAAGCTCTCTAACAGGTAAATATAATAAAAATATTCCTAGAGTGTGGGTTAGTTTGGGGAGGGAAAGGGGTGGGGAAGAGGCGGGCTATCATACCTGGAAAACTCTCCTGCAGAACATCACACAAGCTGGGAAATCGAGACCTTAACCTCGGAAGGACCCTAAAGGGTCACCTCATTCACCTTTTTCTCAACTTACCCAGTTGAGGGTGACTCCAGGTCCCTAACCTGAGATCCTGCTCCCTTTATTCACTAAGGCATGTGAAATATCAGCCTCTGCAGTCATCTTCCGTGTCTGGAACCTCCCTTCTGACATCTCCCATTCTGCACATCCTTGGGCCTAAGGGGCCCTGGATCTCAGAGGAGTCTGGGTCCTGGAGGAACTCATTAAAGACAAAGCAATTACCCAGGACCTCCTTAGGACAAATGCTCTCGGGGTCCAGGAGTGGTCACTGATTACAATCACTGAACACACCTGCCTATACCTCAGGAAAGGTGGAGATGGTGAGAAGCTTATATATGGATGCTTAAGAATCTGTATTCAGGGTTTCCCTGGTGGTCTAGTGGGTAAGAGCACCACCTTGCAGTACAAGGGGCGCCAGTTCGATCCCTGGCCTGGGAAGATCCCACGTGCTGCGGAGCAGCTGGACCAATGTGTCCAATTACCGAGCCGGAGCTCTGGAGCGCATGCGTCCAGAGCCGGTGCTCTGCGACACCAGAGGCCACTGCGATGGGAGGCCCACACGGGCCAAAGAACAAAGATGGATGAAAATAGAGAAATGAAAGACCAATAGAAGTGGCCCGCCCGCCCCTCTCCCACCCCAACCCGCCCCCTATAAAATATAATAGGAAATTTAAAAAAAAAAAAAAAGAATCTGTATTCAATAATGAACAGTGTAGTTTAGCAGAGGTAAGCAGAGGACTGAGGATTTTGAGTTTTGACCTTAGACGACAGGCTATTATTATAAAGCAAGGTTTGGGTTTCAACACACATATAAATTAGTTGTTTAGTCACTTAAGACAAAAATCAAGTAAAAGTTTTTAATGATGGGGGGAACATAAAGAGAACGTGCTTGCCTGCAGGTCACTGACAGCCCCTTTTTGAGTCCAAGTACCTATCTCCATGTTATCTTTTATTTTGGGTCAATTTCTCATTATGTAATTTAACCAAAAGACTGTTGGCAAAAAAATAAGTCTGGGTTAATATCCCAATACTAACATCAATAAACTGACTGGATAAAATTGTGCAGAGGGGCTTCCCCTGGTGGTCCAGTGGGTAGGGACACCGCCTTGCAGTGCAAGGGGCGCCGGTTCGATCCCTGGCCTGGGAAGATCCCACGTGCCGCGGAGCGGCTGGACTGATGTGTCCAATTACTGAACCGGAGCTCTGGAGCGCATGTGCCCAGAGCCGGCGCTCTGCGACAACAGATGCCACCGCGATGGGAGGCCCACAGGAGCCAAAGAACAAAGACGGATGAAAGTGGAGAAACGGAGGACCAATAGAAGTGGCCCACCTGCTCCCTTCCCTCCCCAACCTGACCCCCGCCCAAAATAAATAAATAAATAAATAAATAAATAAATAAATAAATAAATAAATTGTGCAGAAACCCCAACTTTACCACCATACACAGATGGGAGGCTTTTTTCCTTCTAAAGACTCTTCCGAGGGCGCCCTTCATGTCTCTGTTCCGCAGGCTGTAGATGAAGGGGTTCAGCATGGGGGTCACCACCGTGTACATCATGCCCATCACCATCTCCTTCACAGCAGAATTATTTGCTGATGGGCATAAATAGAGACCAATCACTGTCCCATAGAAGAGAGACACCACGGTGAGGTGGGAGCCACAGGTGGAGAAGGCCTTGCGGATGCCCCTGGCGGAAGGGACCCTGAGGATGGAGGACACGATTCTTGCATAGGACGCGACGATGAGTAGAAATGGGGTCACAAGAATGAGCCCTCCCGTGATGAATATCACCAGCTCATTGACTCGAGTGTCAGAGCAGGACAGCTTCAGCAGTGCAGACATGTCACAGAAGAAGTGGGGGATCACGTTGTCGTCACAGAAGTGCAGCCTGGCCGTGAGCAGCGTGTGCAACATGGCATGGAAAGTGGTCAGCCCCCAGCACAGCACCACCAGGAAGAGACAGAGCCTGGGGCTCATGACGGTGGTGTAGTGCAGGGGCCAGCAGATGGCCACGTAGCGGTCATAGGCCATGGCCACGAGCAGGAAGCTCTCCAGGTCTGCAAAGAACAAGAAGAAGTACATTTGCGTCAGGCAGCCAGCGTAGGAGATGGACGGGTCTTGGCTCTGCATGTCCTGCAGCCATTTGGGCATGGTGACAGAGGAGAAGCAGAGGTCAGAGAAAGACAGGTTGCTGAGAAAGAAATACATGGGTGTGTGGAGGTGGGGTCCAGTCGGATGAGGATGATGATGAGGAGGTTCCGAGGATGGTGGTCACATACATGGCCAGGAACAGGGTGTAGAACAGGTTTTGGTGCTCTGGCTTCCCAGAGAATGAGACGATGGTTGTTTCTGTCATGCTCTGTGCTACCACCGCGATGGGAGGCCCACAGGAGCCAAAGAACAAAGACGGATGAAAGTGGAGAAACGGAGGACCAATAGAAGTGGCCCACCTGCTCCCTTCCCTCCCCAACCTGACCCCCGCCCAAAATAAATAAATAAATAAATAAATAAATAAATAAATAAATAAATAAATTGTGCAGAAACCCCAACTTTACCACCATACACAGATGGGAGGCTTTTTTCCTTCTAAAGACTCTTCCGAGGGCGCCCTTCATGTCTCTGTTCCGCAGGCTGTAGATGAAGGGGTTCAGCATGGGGGTCACCACCGTGTACATCATGCCCATCACCATCTCCTTCACAGCAGAATTATTTGCTGATGGGCATAAATAGAGACCAATCACTGTCCCATAGAAGAGAGACACCACGGTGAGGTGGGAGCCACAGGTGGAGAAGGCCTTGCGGATGCCCCTGGCGGAAGGGACCCTGAGGATGGAGGACACGATTCTTGCATAGGACGCGACGATGAGTAGAAATGGGGTCACAAGAATGAGCCCTCCCGTGATGAATATCACCAGCTCATTGACTCGAGTGTCAGAGCAGGACAGCTTCAGCAGTGCAGACATGTCACAGAAGAAGTGGGGGATCACGTTGTCGTCACAGAAGTGCAGCCTGGCCGTGAGCAGCGTGTGCAACATGGCATGGAAAGTGGTCAGCCCCCAGCACAGCACCACCAGGAAGAGACAGAGCCTGGGGCTCATGACGGTGGTGTAGTGCAGGGGCCAGCAGATGGCCACGTAGCGGTCATAGGCCATGGCCACGAGCAGGAAGCTCTCCAGGTCTGCAAAGAACAAGAAGAAGTACATTTGCGTCAGGCAGCCAGCGTAGGAGATGGACGGGTCTTGGCTCTGCATGTCCTGCAGCCATTTGGGCATGGTGACAGAGGAGAAGCAGAGGTCAGAGAAAGACAGGTTGCTGAGAAAGAAATACATGGGTGTGTGGAGGTGGGGGTCCAGTCGGATGAGGATGATGATGAGGAGGTTCCCGAGGATGGTGGTCACATACATGGCCAGGAACAGGGTGTAGAACAGGTTTTGGTGCTCTGGCTCAATCAGCAGGCCCAGGAGGAGGAACTCCGAGACGATGGTTTGATTTCTTCCTGTCATGCTCTGTGCTTAGTATCTTCAGGAGAAAACAATGGTGTCCATTAAACACCTGGATAAAAATGAACATTATCTCTGTGATGGATCATCTGTTAGCTGGAGGTCAATAATTTATTTCACCTTCATTATCTGTAACAACACTTTTTGTAATTAGAAATACACTGCATCTCTAAACCCAAGCCACTTTCCAGACATTTACTTTAGCCCTCATCAACTGGCATATAAGAATATTATTAACTCTTGTTTTGCTTCTAAAATGCTCTCATTTCCTATATTCTATGTACTCATGTTCTTTTTTTTTTTTTTTTTAAGACTTATTTATTTACTTTGGGCGGGGGTCGGGTTGGGGAGGGAACAGTTCTATTGGTCTTTCATTTCTCTATTTTCATTCGTCTTTGTTCTTTGGCTCCTGTGGGCCTCCCATCGCGGTGGCCTGTGTCGTTGCGGAGCACCGGCTCTGGGCGCATGCGCTCCAGAGCTCCGGCTCGGTGATTGAACACATCGGTCCAGCCGCTCCGCAGCACGTGGGATCTTCTCAGGCCAGGGATCGAACCGGCGTCCCTTGCACTGCAAGGTGGTGTCCTTACCCACTGGACCACCACGGGAAGCCCTGCACTCATGTTCTGATACTTCCTTTACCATTCATTCTCAGTAACTTTGATTGGTTTCTTCTCCAATCTTTTAAATATTGGTACTCTCTTGGGCTTTTTCCTAAGCACAGTTCTCAAATTTTATGTCTACAGCCCTGAAAGAATTCTCCTTTTCCTTTGGCATTGGTTACCATCTAAAGTTCACAGGTAAAGTTCATGGGTACCATCTAAAGTTCATCTTCATCAATTCCTTTACTTATTATGCTCTCATGGAATATCACAAACATCTTCAGTATCCACGCAAATTTCATATGAGACTTCTGAGCTCACCCTGCCCCTCTCTCAACCCTCTCCTTCAGATCTCTCATACTTCAGTAAAAGACATCCAGGCTCTGGACTTCCCTGGTAGTTCAGAGGGTAGAGACACCGCCTTGCAGTGCAAGGGGCGCCAGTTCAATCCCTGGCCTGGGAAGATACCACATGCCGCATCCCATCCTACCCTACCCTGGGCCAGGCTAGCATCCTAACTTGTCTGCATTACTTAATAGCCTCTTAATCTCCCTCTTTTCATGCTGACTCTCTATCTCTTTGTGCTGTGGCATTCTAAGATGAACATCTGATCACTATTCTTTTAAAGTCTATGGATTTTCACTGCTCTTCAGGGCCAAAAGGTGCTTTATGATCTGATCCTTGCCTGCTCATCTTTATCCAGCTCCATTGTGACACACACACACCTTTCCCCAAATGCTGTGCTTAAAAGTCACAGTTTCTTGCTCCATCCTTTTGCGTTAACTTTCCTCCGGCCTAGCACCACCCTCCCTCTGTCCCCTCTTCACCTGGCTTGCCTCAGCCATGTAAATCCATCAGCCATGTTAGATGTCACTGAGAAATGGAGTATCTCCTGCCAGAGCATAGCACAAGGATCTCACAGTCATCAGCAATCTCAGCCATCCAGGGCATTCAGGAAGGAGAAACAATACCTGTGATCTGGCAGCCATCAGGTTGCAGCCAAGTCCTACAGTGAGCACTGAAGGACTCAGGATGTGAGAAATCACAGGCTACTGGCCCAATAGCTGAGATGCATATAAAAGGAACTATTTCAGTAAGCCCAGACTCTTGCATATACAGAAAAGCGTTAAATTCCTTAACTTGATATGCATCATTATCTTTAATTCAGAAAAATACTTTTTAATTTTATTAAATATATATATATATATATATATATTTTTTTTTTTTTTTGGCCATGCTGAGTCTTTGCTGCTGCGTGGGCTTTTCTCCAGTTCCGACAAGCAAGGGCTACTCTTGTGGTGGTGCCCAGGCTTCTCACTGCAGTGGCTTCTCTTGTTGTGGAACACAGGCCCTAGGCACACTGGCTTCAGTAGTTGCAGCACGTGGGCTCAGTAGTTGCAGTTCCTGGGCTATAGAGCATAGGCTCAGTAGTTGCGGCACATGGGCTTAGTTGCTCTGGGGCATGTGGGATCTTCCCAGAGCAGGGATTGAACCTGTGTTTCCTACATTGGCTGACAGATTCTTTATTACTGAGCCAGCAGGGAAGCCCCCACAAAAATACGTTTGATGTTCAGACTACATTTGTTGCAAACTTCTACAGAACCTGATTCTCCCCACCCCACCTCCTTGGAGCAGTTCACTCCTGGTTACTTGAGATGCCATTTCCAGGGCTTGAAGTCCTAAGACTTCCACGAAATAAAACAGAACTCAACTTTTAGGTCGTGACTATTCTTTTTTTCCTTTTCATCATCGTACCTCTTTTATTAATATTTATTTTTATCCTTTTTTTTTTAATTATTATTATTTTGGCATGCGTGGGCCTCCGGTAGCAGTGGCCTCTCTCACTGCAGAGAACCAGCTCTTGGCGCATGCGTTCCAGAATGCTGGCTTGTCATTGGCCACACCCGTCCAGCCTCTCCGCGGCACCTGGGATCTTCCCAGGCCAGGGATCAAACCGGTGCACCTTGCACTGCATGGTGGACTCTTTACCCACTGGACCACCAGAGAAGCCCAGGTCGTGACTTTTTTTAAAAAAAACATTTATTTTATTTATTTATTTTTGGGGGGGTAGGGTGGGGAGGGAGGGGGATGGACAGTCCACTTCTATTGGTCTTGCATTTCTCTATTTTCACCCATCTTTGTTCTTTGGCTCCTGTGGGCCTCCCATTGCGGTGGCCTCTGTTGTCGCAGAGCACCGGCTCTGGGCGCATGCGCTCCAGAGCTCTGGCTCAGTAATTGGACACATCGGTCCAGCCACTCGGTGGCACATGGGATCTTCCCAGGCCAGGGATCGAACCGGCACCCCTTGCACTGCAAGGCGGTGTCCTTACCCACTGGACCACCAGGGAAGTCCTCGTGACTATTTTTAAGTCAGCACTGCTTGCTCAGCTAAACCCTCCTGTCACCCCTGAGCAGATCACCCACTGCTTTGTTTCCACAGCATCCTGGGCTTGTTCGGTAGCATTCAGAGCTCGGGAGTCATTTGTTTACAGCCGTCTTCCTCACCAGTGTGCAAATCCCACGCAGGAAAGGTCATATACACCTCCATGCCTGCAGCAGTGCCAGCACCTGGAACAGAGCCTGGCTGTAGCCAGTGTTTCATTGTTTGAAATATTTGTTGTCTGTGCTTCAGGATGACACATGCATTTCTTCAACTTTAAAGATAGTGAACTGTGATCTTAGAACGTCGACTCCTACTTAATCCTCTCAGAACAAGAACTCACTATAGTTTCGGACACTTTTTTACAGGATTTCTGGATGTAGCCTCAAACGCATGGCAAGTGTCTGATTACTTGCCAACTACTCTTTATCCTGAACAACCAGAACCTACATCCGCACTGCTAGGATTTTCACCCTGCCGGTGCTGTTTAATTGAGCCACACTAGTCATTTCCTACATGTGGACTTACTGTGCTGGTGGGTGTTGCCATACAGAAAAGCCATGAGTGAAGCTTTGTGCACCTCATTTCTCAGAATTTTGCTTCCTTGGAAAAGCAGTATTCATCTCTGGTGTCTAGAGTTTCATTAGAAGTCACACACCAGAGACCCGGCACTTGCAGATGCTCCTAGAGATCAGGAACTCCAGTGGCTCCATTAACAAACAATGCCTCTCACCTTCAGCTGGTGAATAGGTCCTCATCAGTTAGGGCTGTTCATAAGAATCCCAAAAGGCAGCGCTACTAAACATTAATTTGCATATGAACTACATAGGGCCCTTGTAAGTGCTGGATTTTATTTAGTAAGTCTGCTGGGGTGCCTAACATTCTATGTTTTATGAGCACAAATTTTACCTTAAGTGAGTCCAATTCGCATGCGCTCCAGAGCTCTGGCTCAGTAATTGGACACATCGGTCCAGCCACTCGGTGGCACATGGGATCTTCCCAGGCCAGGGATCGAACTGGTGCTCCTTGCACTGCAAGGTGGACTCTTTACCCACTGGACCACCAGGGAAGTCCTCGTGACTATTTTTAAGTCAGCACTGCTTGCTCAGCTAAACCCTCCTGTCACCCCTGAGCAGATCACCCACTGCTTTGTTTCCACAGCATCCTGGGCTTGTTCGGTAGCATTCAGAGCTCGGGAGTCATTTGTTTACAGCCGTCTTCCTCACCAGTGTGCAAATCCCACGCAGGAAAGGTCATATACACCTCCATGCCTGCAGCAGTGCCAGCACCTGGAACAGAGCCTGGCTGTAGCCAGTGTTTCATTGTTTGAAATATTTGTTGTCTGTGCTTCAGGATGACACATGCATTTCTTCAACTTTAAAGATAGTGAACTGTGATCTTAGAACGTCGACTCCTACTTAATCCTCTCAGAACAAGAACTCACTATAGTTTCGGACACTTTTTTACAGGATTTCTGGATGTAGCCTCAAACGCATGGCAAGTGTCTGATTACTTGCCAACTACTCTTTATCCTGAACAACCAGAACCTACATCCGCACTGCTAGGATTTTCACCCTGCCGGTGCTGTTTAATTGAGCCACACTAGTCATTTCCTACATGTGGACTTACTGTGCTGGTGGGTGTTGCCATACAGAAAAGCCATGAGTGAAGCTTTGTGCACCTCATTTCTCAGAATTTTGCTTCCTTGGAAAAGCAGTATTCATCTCTGGTGTCTAGAGTTTCATTAGAAGTCACACACCAGAGACCCGGCACTTGCAGATGCTCCTAGAGATCAGGAACTCCAGTGGCTCCATTAACAAACAATGCCTCTCACCTTCAGCTGGTGAATAGGTCCTCATCAGTTAGGGCTGTTCATAAGAATCCCAAAAGGCAGCGCTACTAAACATTAATTTGCATATGAACTACATAGGGGCCCTTGTAAGTGCTGGATTTTATTTAGTAAGTCTGCTGGGGTGCCTAACATTCTATGTTTTATGAGCACAAATTTTACCTTAAGTGAGTCCAATTCTGTTGGTCTGTGGACCACACAGTATTTAAAAGTACAGATCACTGCACCCTCTCCCAATAAATAAGACCTTCAGCTTGGAAGGACTCTAAGGGGACACCTTACTCTACCCAACTTACCAGTGTGTGAGGGTGACTCCAGAACCTTGACCCAAGATCCTGCTCGCCTTTATTCACTAAGGCATGTGAAATACCAGCCTCTGTATCATCTCCTGTGTCTGGAACCTCCCTTCTCAGTCTCCCATTCTGCACATCCTTGGGCCTAAGGGGCCCTGGATCCCGAAGGAGTCTGGGTCCTGGAGGAGCTCATTAAAGACAAAACAATTACCCAGGACCTCTCAAGCAGCCCTTTGGAAAAGCCCAAAAAGTAAGACTGAATTCTCCTTCCAGCAGCAAGCACCCACTTGGCAATCATACGCAGGAGTCACCTTGGAAATAAATGAGTCCTCCTAAGGGATCCCAAGTCAGAGCTGCCCAGCCAAGTCACCTCACAATCCTGGCCCACTGAAACTGTGAGATAGTAAACGCTTGTTGTTAAAGCCACTAATCTAGTGGGCAATTGGTTATGTAACAATAGATAAATAATATATGTTTAAGGCTTTATATTATTTGATAAAACTATCCTTTATTGTTCTTTTCAGAGTTTTCCTTATTCTTTTTCTATATACACAACGTTTAATATCCATCTGGCTAAAGTGTGTGCGTTTTTTAAAAAACATAGTTTGATTTAGAAGCTTCCTTGGAAAAGCAGTATTCATCTCTGGTGTCTAGAGTTTCATTAGAAGTCACACACCAGAGACCCGGCACTTGCAGATGCTCCTAGAGATCAGGAACTCCAGTGGCTCCATTAACAAACAATGCCTCTCACCTTCAGCTGGTGAATAGGTCCTCATCAGTTAGGGCTGTTCATAAGAATCCCAAAAGGCAGCGCTACTAAACATTAATTTGCATATGAACTACATAGGGGCCCTTGTAAGTGCTGGATTTTATTTAGTAAGTCTGCTGGGGTGCCTAACATTCTATGTTTTATGAGCACAAATTTTACCTTAAGTGAGTCCAATTCTGTTGGTCTGTGGACCACACAGTATTTAAAAGTACAGATCACTGCACCCTCTCCCAATAAATAAGACCTTCAGCTTGGAAGGACTCTAAGGGGACACCTTACTCTACCCAACTTACCAGTGTGTGAGGGTGACTCCAGAACCTTGACCCAAGATCCTGCTCGCCTTTATTCACTAAGGCATGTGAAATACCAGCCTCTGTATCATCTCCTGTGTCTGGAACCTCCCTTCTCAGTCTCCCATTCTGCACATCCTTGGGCCTAAGGGGCCCTGGATCCCGAAGGAGTCTGGGTCCTGGAGGAGCTCATTAAAGACAAAACAATTACCCAGGACCTCTCAAGCAGCCCTTTGGAAAAGCCCAAAAAGTAAGACTGAATTCTCCTTCCAGCAGCAAGCACCCACTTGGCAATCATACGCAGGAGTCACCTTGGAAATAAATGAGTCCTCCTAAGGGATCCCAAGTCAGAGCTGCCCAGCCAAGTCACCTCACAATCCTGGCCCACTGAAACTGTGAGATAGTAAACGCTTGTTGTTAAAGCCACTAATCTAGTGGGCAATTGGTTATGTAACAATAGATAAATAATATATGTTTAAGGCTTTATATTATTTGATAAAACTATCCTTTATTGTTCTTTTCAGAGTTTTCCTTATTCTTTTTCTATATACACAACGTTTAATATCCATCTGGCTAATGTGTGTGCGTGCTTGGTTTTGTATATAGAAAGAGAAATTACATGTCACAGATTACTCTTAGAAAAATCAGCATCTTTGTCTTTTTTTTTTTTTTTTTTTTGGCCACTTCTATTGGCCTTTTATTTATCTTTGTTCTTTGTCCTGTGTGGGCCTCCATCGCAGTGGCCTCTCTCATTGCTCAGTAATTGGACACATTTGTCCAGCCGCTCCATGGCACATGGGATCTTCCCAGGCCAGGTATCGAACTGGCACCCTTTGCACTGCAAGGCGGTGTCTTTACCCACTGGACCACCAGAAAAGCCCCCATCTCTGTCTTCATATCCAAGAAAAATGATTTTTTTTTCCATTTGTCCAAGTCTTCTTTGGTGCCCTTCATTAGTGTGTATTTTCAAGTTTTGTTCATATCTTTCCACATTTATCACTCAGTATTGGTTAGTCTTAGATATTTTTAAAATTGTATCTTTATCTATTTTACACTCATGACTCATGTTACATAAATAACATCTACTAATGATTTCTACATATTAAGTTTTCTGTTCTAGTGCCTTACCAAATTATCTCATTTGACAGTAGTTTCTTGGTTGACTTTCTTCAGTTTTCCATATATACAATTATATCATCTACCAATAGCAGTATTTATTATACTTCAAATATTTCTTTTTATCTAACATATTCTATGGGCCCCAGAATATAAATTCCACAAATTCAGAGATTTTTTGTTGCTTTGTTAACTGCTTTCTTACAAATAAGCACATGAAACAGTGCTTGGCACAGAGCATACACCCACCAAATGTCCGAATTAAATGAACTGCATGGACTAGTAGCTCCAGTATAATGCTCATGTACCGAAAATCATACGCAGGAGTCACCTTGGAAATGGTCCTCCTAAGGGATCCCAAGTCAGAGCTGCCCAGCCAAGTCACCTCACAATCCTGGCCCACTGAAACTGTGAGATAGTAAACGCTTGTTGTTAAAGCCACTAATCTAGTGGGCAATTGGTTATGTAACAATAGATAAATAATATATGTTTAAGGCTTTATATTATTTGATAAAACTATCCTTTATTGTTCTTTTCAGAGTTTTCCTTATTCTTTTTCTATATACACAACGTTTAATATCCATCTGGCTAATGTGTGTGCGTGCTTGGTTTTGTATATAGAAAGAGAAATTACATGTCACAGATTACTCTTAGAAAAATCAGCATCTTTGTCTTTTTTTTTTTTTTTTTTTTGGCCACTTCTATTGGCCTTTTATTTATCTTTGTTCTTTGTCCTGTGTGGGCCTCCATCGCAGTGGCCTCTCTCATTGCTCAGTAATTGGACACATTTGTCCAGCCGCTCCATGGCACATGGGATCTTCCCAGGCCAGGTATCGAACTGGCACCCTTTGCACTGCAAGGCGGTGTCTTTACCCACTGGACCACCAGAAAAGCCCCCATCTCTGTCTTCATATCCAAGAAAAATGATTTTTTTTTCCATTTGTCCAAGTCTTCTTTGGTGCCCTTCATTAGTGTGTATTTTCAAGTTTTGTTCATATCTTTCCACATTTATCACTCAGTATTGGTTAGTCTTAGATATTTTTAAAATTGTATCTTTATCTATTTTACACTCATGACTCATGTTACATAAATAACATCTACTAATGATTTCTACATATTAAGTTTTCTGTTCTAGTGCCTTACCAAATTATCTCATTTGACAGTAGTTTCTTGGTTGACTTTCTTCAGTTTTCCATATATACAATTATATCATCTACCAATAGCAGTATTTATTATACTTCAAATATTTCTCTTTTATCTAACATATTCTATGGGCCCCAGAATATAAATTCCACAAATTCAGAGATTTTTTGTTGCTTTGTTAACTGCTTTCTTACAAATAAGCACATGAAACAGTGCTTGGCACAGAGCATACACCCACCAAATGTCCGAATTAAATGAACTGCATGGACTAGTAGCTCCAGTATAATGCTCAGTAACAGTACTGACAGGGCACCTGGTCTTGTTCTTTTTTTTTTAATTTATTTTTTTTAATTTTATTTATTTTTGGGCGGGGGTTGGGGAGGGAGGGGAGCAGGCGGGCCACTTCTATTGGTCTTTCATTTCTCTATTTTCATCCGTCTTTGTTCTTTTGGCTCCTGTGGGCCTCCCATCGCAGTGGCCTCTGTCGTTGCAGAGCGCCGGCTCTGGGCGCATGCACTCCAGAGCTCTGGCTTGGTAATTGGACACATCAGTCCAGCCGCTCCACGGCACGTGGGATCTTCCCAGGCCAGGGCTCGAACCGGCGCCCCTTGCACTGCAAGGCGGTGTCCTTATCCACTGGACCACCAGGGGAAGCCCCTGGTCTTGTTCTTGACCTTAGTGGGAATGTCTGATTCAAATGTATTATTGTCTCATGCAAAGTAAGTATCTACCTAGTCCTATTTACTTAACATTTTTCTCTGAAATGGTTTTTCAATTACAGCAAATATACCACTTTTGTAAAAATAGTAAAATTACTTTGCAAGATTTTTTTCCACACTTAAAAGGATTTAAGTATTTTATTTCAACAAGCGAAATACAGGAAAACAGTAGCCATAAAACCACAGATATGGTAATTTAAACAATAACAGAAAAATGTTTAACTTATACTATTTAAACTTCCTTCATTACTACTTAAACTTCATTCATTATGTTAGTATAATATCTCATTTCGGCATCTACAATTTTAACAAATGCTTGGAAAGTTTTTTGTTCAAAAGCAGATGCTGGTCTGACAGAAACAAATGTTAGAAAATATTCTTTTTCTATTTTACACTCATGACTCATGTTCTAAATAACATCTACTAATGATTTCTACATATTAAGTTTTCTGTTCTAGTGCCTTACCAAATTATCTCATTTGACAGTAGTTTCTTGGTTGACTTTCTTCAGTTTTCCATATATACAATTATATCATCTACCAATAGCAGTATTTATTATACTTCAAATATTTCTCTTTATCTAACATATTCTATGGGCCCCAGAATATAAATTCCACAAATTCAGAGATTTTTTGTTGCTTTGTTAACTGCTTTCTTACAAATAAGCACATGAAACAGTGCTTGGCACAGAGCATACACCCACCAAATGTCCGAATTAAATGAACTGCATGGACTAGTAGCTCCAGTATAATGCTCAGTAACAGTACTGACAGGGCACCTGGTCTTGTTCTTTTTTTTTTAATTTATTTTTTTTAATTTTATTTATTTTTGGGCGGGGGTTGGGGAGGGAGGGGAGCAGGCGGGCCACTTCTATTGGTCTTTCATTTCTCTATTTTCATCCGTCTTTGTTCTTTTGGCTCCTGTGGGCCTCCCATCGCAGTGGCCTCTGTCGTTGCAGAGCGCCGGCTCTGGGCGCATGCACTCCAGAGCTCTGGCTTGGTAATTGGACACATCAGTCCAGCCGCTCCACGGCACGTGGGATCTTCCCAGGCCAGGGCTCGAACCGGCGCCCCTTGCACTGCAAGGCGGTGTCCTTATCCACTGGACCACCAGGGGAAGCCCCTGGTCTTGTTCTTGACCTTAGTGGGAATGTCTGATTCAAATGTATTATTGTCTCATGCAAAGTAAGTATCTACCTAGTCCTATTTACTTAACATTTTTCTCTGAAATGGTTTTTCAATTACAGCAAATATACCACTTTTGTAAAAATAGTAAAATTACTTTGCAAGATTTTTTTCCACACTTAAAAGGATTTAAGTATTTTATTTCAACAAGCGAAATACAGGAAAACAGTAGCCATAAAACCACAGATATGGTAATTTAAACAATAACAGAAAAATGTTTAACTTATACTATTTAAACTTCCTTCATTACTACTTAAACTTCATTCATTATGTTAGTATAATATCTCATTTCGGCATCTACAATTTTAACAAATGCTTGGAAAGTTTTTTGTTCAAAAGCAGATGCTGGTCTGACAGAAACACATTTAAAAATATTCTTTTTCTGGTCGTAGTTTCCAACACATCTATGAACCCGGCCTCTAATCAGTCTGGGAAGTTCACGATCCTGTTTTTTATAAAATAAATATCAATAAAGTTATTTTATTACTTCATTTGAATTTCAATCTTTTTAAACTAATAATATGATCGACTAAATATGAATCCCCACAAAATGCTGTAATTTCCTTGCATCATTTAGGGCCCTCTGCTGACAAGACCATAATAGCTAGGCATAAACGGATGCCCTAAGCACGGCTTCTTAAAAGCTAGTGAGCTGTTGTTTCTTAAAAGAATGAATAATTCCCAATATAATGAGACATGAATATTCACTTCTATTAGACTGCCAGAGTTCCCCTTTCAGTAGATGGCAGACTAGCTAGTTAAGACCAACTTTCCCACTAAAAACAACTAGGTGGATGGAATTATTTAAAAATACCCTGAGATTATAAATTCTTTGAGTGAAACAGTCACTTACCACCACTTACATTTCACTGTGTATCCCCTGCATCTAGCACAGCACCTGGCACATAGTAGGCTTTCCATCTCAGATGAACAAATAAGCAACTTAAATAACAGAATTAAAACTAAACAAAGTATCAAAAGTACTACTAAATTGTTAATGAAATTTCTACTACGGGGGAATTAGAGCCTGCATTCGTAAGTGTTGTTAGTATTGGCTTTGCAAAGAATACTTAAATACTCACTATTTCATAAAATACACAAGGCAGAGTATGTTTCCCATCTCTCATAAGAAAAGTCTTTGAACAGTAGGGCATGTAACAGCTGAATCCTCAGAACATAAGAAATTTTTTCCACACCTTTAAAATAGAAATTGAATTTTTCCACACTTAAAAGGATTTAAGTATTTTATTTCAACAAGCGAAATACAGGAAAACAGTAGCCATAAAACCACAGATATGGTAATTTAAACAATAACAGAAAAATGTTTAACTTATACTATTTAAACTTCCTTCATTACTACTTAAACTTCATTCATTATGTTAGTATAATATCTCATTTCGGCATCTACAATTTTAACAAATGCTTGGAAAGTTTTTTGTTCAAAAGCAGATGCTGGTCTGACAGAAACACATTTAAAAATATTCTTTTTCTGGTCGTAGTTTCCAACACATCTATGAACCCGGCCTCTAATCAGTCTGGGAAGTTCACGATCCTGTTTTTTATAAAATAAATATCAATAAAGTTATTTTATTACTTCATTTGAATTTCAATCTTTTTAAACTAATAATATGATCGACTAAATATGAATCCCCACAAAATGCTGTAATTTCCTTGCATCATTTAGGGCCCTCTGCTGACAAGACCATAATAGCTAGGCATAAACGGATGCCCTAAGCACGGCTTCTTAAAAGCTAGTGAGCTGTTGTTTCTTAAAAGAATGAATAATTCCCAATATAATGAGACATGAATATTCACTTCTATTAGACTGCCAGAGTTCCCCTTTCAGTAGATGGCAGACTAGCTAGTTAAGACCAACTTTCCCACTAAAAACAACTAGGTGGATGGAATTATTTAAAAATACCCTGAGATTATAAATTCTTTGAGTGAAACAGTCACTTACCACCACTTACATTTCACTGTGTATCCCCTGCATCTAGCACAGCACCTGGCACATAGTAGGCTTTCCATCTCAGATGAACAAATAAGCAACTTAAATAACAGAATTAAAACTAAACAAAGTATCAAAAGTACTACTAAATTGTTAATGAAATTTCTACTACGGGGGAATTAGAGCCTGCATTCGTAAGTGTTGTTAGTATTGGCTTTGCAAAGAATACTTAAATACTCACTATTTCATAAAATACACAAGGCAGAGTATGTTTCCCATCTCTCATAAGAAAAGTCTTTGAACAGTATGGGCCAGGTGTAACAGCTGAATCGAGAACAGCTAAACAACATTGAAACAGAGGGGAAAAAATCAGGAAGGGTAAAATGCAAATAAAATTTAACAAAAAGAAATTGATATTTAAATAACCATTCCTATACCAATCTCTCATAGTTTTGTTTACTCATATCAATCAAGGATTCTTCACAAATGTTTTTTAGGATATTAAATTTATTATTTAACTTATATAAAATTTCTATTGGATTTAGCGTTATATAATAGAAAGAACACTTTATTGAGAATAAGGAGACTTGGTGCCTAGATCTATTTCTGCTGCTAACTTTGTGATTTTTTTAGTCAAGTCTAATTATTTGCCTCATTCCTCACTCCAAGGGTTAGATTAGTTGTAAGAATCTCTCCAGTGTTAACATTACAAATTCGAATACTGCTAGCATGAATACTCAAATGTTTTTAAAGTCACACAAATCAATGAAGACACAGGAACTGAGGAAAATTCTAATAAACCACAATCTCGTTTTATAAAATTTGTGTCATTAAGATCTAGGTATGCCACTGGATTTGTTTCTGCCATGGCCCACAGTCTGTCTGTGGAGTGTGCTTTCTCTGAATCTGAATAAATCCATTTCTTACCTATCAAAAAAAAATCTAGGTATTCATGAAAAGAAAATGTTAGTCACTCAGTCGTGTCCAACTGTTTGCAACCCATGGACTGTCCATGGAATTCTCCAGGCAAGAATAATGGAGTGAGTTGCCAGACTACTATAAGACAACTTAGGTGGATGGAATTATTTAAAAATACCCTGAGATTATAAATTCTTTGAGTGAAACAGTCACTTACCACCACTTACATTTCACTGTGTATCCCCTGCATCTAGCACAGCACCTGGCACATAGTAGGCTTTCCATCTCAGATGAACAAATAAGCAACTTAAATAACAGAATTAAAACTAAACAAAGTATCAAAAGTACTACTAAATTGTTAATGAAATTTCTACTACGGGGGAATTAGAGCCTGCATTCGTAAGTGTTGTTAGTATTGGCTTTGCAAAGAATACTTAAATACTCACTATTTCATAAAATACACAAGGCAGAGTATGTTTCCCATCTCTCATAAGAAAAGTCTTTGAACAGTATGGGCCAGGTGTAACAGCTGAATCGAGAACAGCTAAACAACATTGAAACAGAGGGGAAAAAATCAGGAAGGGTAAAATGCAAATAAAATTTAACAAAAAGAAATTGATATTTAAATAACCATTCCTATACCAATCTCTCATAGTTTTGTTTACTCATATCAATCAAGGATTCTTCACAAATGTTTTTTAGGATATTAAATTTATTATTTAACTTATATAAAATTTCTATTGGATTTAGCGTTATATAATAGAAAGAACACTTTATTGAGAATAAGGAGACTTGGTGCCTAGATCTATTTCTGCTGCTAACTTTGTGATTTTTTTAGTCAAGTCTAATTATTTGCCTCATTCCTCACTCCAAGGGTTAGATTAGTTGTAAGAATCTCTCCAGTGTTAACATTACAAATTCGAATACTGCTAGCATGAATACTCAAATGTTTTTAAAGTCACACAAATCAATGAAGACACAGGAACTGAGGAAAATTCTAATAAACCACAATCTCTTTTTATAAAATTTTTTTCATTAAGATCTAGGTATGCCACTGGATTTGCTCTGCCATGGCCCACAGTCTGTCTGTGGAGTGTGCTTTCTCTGAATCTGAATAAATCCATTTCTTACCTATCAAAAAAAAAATCTAGGTATTCATGAAAAGAAAATGTTAGTCACTCAGTCGTGTCCAACTGTTTGCAACCCATGGACTGTCCATGGAATTCTCCAGGCAAGAATAATGGAGTGAGTTGCCATTCCCTTCTCCAATGGATATTCCCAACTCAGGGATTGAGCCTGGGTCTCCAGCACTGCAGGCAGATTCTTTACCGTCTGAGCCACCAGGGAAGGCTTTTTTATTAACATTCAAAATGATTGTCCAAATGATATTACTGAAGTATTTTTGAAGTAGTATACCTACCTAATATTTCAAAAAGAAGTACAGCTTTCTGTGCATGTTCATGCCAGTATTTCATGCCTTCAATAACTGCAGATATAAGTCTTAAAGAATTATCTTTTTCCCTAAGCTTTAACTGATATGAGTCTTCCTTCTGAAAAAATAAAAACATAGCATTAGAAAAAACTGTCATTTTTTTTCATGGTACTCATTCAGTTTCTACAGAAATATTCTAAGTCCTAATAATAGGCAAAAGTGTAAAATATGTCAAAATACTATATAAAATATGTGAAAAATACCTATTGAAAATTCTAAATTAAAAGTATCATTAATAGTTTATAAAGGAGGAGAAAACAGAATATACTTGGAGATAATCAACAAGATAGTTATTTTTTTCTTTCTATCTCTATTTCATATGAGCATTCATTTGTTGATTCTTTGAATATTTTTAAAGCACTGTGTGCCAATTTTGTGACAAACACAGGTAAGTAAAACACAATTCCTTTCCCTAATGTGCTCACACTCCAAGAGGGAAATCAGACACATTCATTCATTCATTCATTCCAAAAGTAATTATTGGCACCTACCATGTGCCAGATATACCTAATGAGGAAACAGTACTGAACAAAACGGACAAGCTATTCACTTTTATGGATTTTTACAGTCTATTAGGGGATTCAGAAGATTAATAAATATGTAATAGAATGTCAAGAATTGTTATGTTCTATGTATTTATAAAAAATAAATAAATAAAACAGGATAAGAGGGGACTTCCCTGGTAGTCCAATGGTTAAGTCTGCCTTCCAAGGTAGGGGATGCAGGTTTGATCCCTGGTCAGGGAACTAAGATCCCACCTGCTTCAAGGCAACTAAGCCCATATGCCACAGTGAAAGATCCTGCACGCAGCAACTAAAACTCAATGAAGCCAAATGAATAATAGTTTAAAAAAAACAAAACAGATAAAAGGATAAAAAGGACAGGCATTATTATTTTAAATAGGCTGTTGAGTGAGGAATAAAGGAATTTTAAGTATAAAGGCCTTGAGATGTGAATGTTTTGGGCATTTTTAATAATCAACTAGTAGGAAATTCTAAAGCAACTATGAAAAGCAGCAGCCATTCACAACCTTTAAGAAAATAGTTTAGAAACAAACATTCATCTGCCCCAAGAGGACTGGCTATTTGTGCTCATTCAATAATGCAGGCCATTGGAGTGATTTCAAATGCTCTTTTCTTTGTAACTTTCTAAATACTTATTTTATATATTAATTAAAATTCAAAAATGCAAATATTAAAAGTTTACCTTGAGGGTATTTTCTTCTGGAAAACCACCCAACATTTTTTTTTTTAATTGATTTTGTTGAAAGCTGGGCTTAAATGCCTGCAATACACTATTTTTGTCTAGACTTCTCATTGCAGAGTTAGGTATTTTTGACGACTTTGTTTGTCTGAATGTTTCACTTTCTCTTTGGTAAGATGAGCTAGTAGATTCAGATACTCTTAACTGTTTCTGTTGTTGAGCTCCCAATTTCATTGGACACGAATTTACTCCAGTATTTGTCAGCGGATTTCTTCTTTTGCACTGAGGCTTAAAATCATTTCTATCCCAAGTTTTTAAACTGGTATTTTTACTGCCATCGCTGTAGCTGTAATGGTATTTTTAAAAATTGGTATCAGTTTTGTTTCCATGTACCTTTTCTTAATTAAATGAAAATTATTAATGAATTATTAATTTGCATTTATATGGTAATTTATGGTTTATAAACTACTCTGCAACTTCTGGCCAGTTAGAAATTCTAAATACATCATCACAAAAACCCTGCAATATATTAAACCTCTCTTTTCAAGTGAGGAAACTGAGTCTTAAGGAGGAAGTGATTTGCCCAAAGTCATATAGCAAGTTACTCACAATCCAAAACCCAGAGATTCCTAATCTCTTAACTCAAACTCAAGTGCCATAGAATATGTTTTTAGACTATAGAAGTATATACGCGTAATAAGATATTTTTTTCAGAGCAGTAAGATTTTGAGGACATTTGCTTCCTTCCTTATACATTTATTTTAAGATTTTCTACAAAGTAATTTTTTCTAAGGTTAAACTATGGCTTATCAGTGATATCACAAAGAAATAGATAAAGGGAGGAGAGACGGCTGCTTGAATCAAAATTTTGTACTTTATTGTGTAAAAGTCCTGCAGCAGCCATTCACAACCTTTAAGAAAATAGTTTAGAAACAAACATTCATCTGCCCCAAGAGGACTGGCTATTTGTGCTCATTCAATAATGCAGGCCATTGGAGTGATTTCAAATGCTCTTTTCTTTGTAACTTTCTAAATACTTATTTTATATATTAATTAAAATTCAAAAATGCAAATATTAAAAGTTTACCTTGAGGGTATTTTCTTCTGGAAAACCACCCAACATTTTTTTTTTTAATTGATTTTGTTGAAAGCTGGGCTTAAATGCCTGCAATACACTATTTTTGTCTAGACTTCTCATTGCAGAGTTAGGTATTTTTGACGACTTTGTTTGTCTGAATGTTTCACTTTCTCTTTGGTAAGATGAGCTAGTAGATTCAGATACTCTTAACTGTTTCTGTTGTTGAGCTCCCAATTTCATTGGACACGAATTTACTCCAGTATTTGTCAGCGGATTTCTTCTTTTGCACTGAGGCTTAAAATCATTTCTATCCCAAGTTTTTAAACTGGTATTTTTACTGCCATCGCTGTAGCTGTAATGGTATTTTTAAAAATTGGTATCAGTTTTGTTTCCATGTACCTTTTCTTAATTAAATGAAAATTATTAATGAATTATTAATTTGCATTTATATGGTAATTTATGGTTTATAAACTACTCTGCAACTTCTGGCCAGTTAGAAATTCTAAATACATCATCACAAAAACCCTGCAATATATTAAACCTCTCTTTTCAAGTGAGGAAACTGAGTCTTAAGGAGGAAGTGATTTGCCCAAAGTCATATAGCAAGTTACTCACAATCCAAAACCCAGAGATTCCTAATCTCTTAACTCAAACTCAAGTGCCATAGAATATGTTTTTAGACTATAGAAGTATATACGCGTAATAAGATATTTTTTTCAGAGCAGTAAGATTTTGAGGACATTTGCTTCCTTCCTTATACATTTATTTTAAGATTTTCTACAAAGTAATTTTTTCTAAGGTTAAACTATGGCTTATCAGTGATATCACAAAGAAATAGATAAAGGGAGGAGAGACGGCTGCTTGAATCAAAATTTTGTACTTTATTGTGTAAAAGTCCTACTTACAAATCTGTTTCAGCAATTTATTAGCTACATTAACCTAAGTGAGTTGTACTAGCTGATCAGAATGTGATGTTAATAAGGCCAAAATCAAAGTATAAATTCTGAGCAGGCGAGGGGAACACTAGTCTAAGTCACAAATATTTATTTCTGAATAATTTTCCTAAAAATATTACAAGTACCAGAAGGGGACAAACAATGCAACCCAAACCTTGTTAAAGAAAATAACCAAAACTATTTATTCAGTAGTTACTACTTACCCCAAAATACTAAAGCCCAACCTAAAAAATAATCCATGTCCTTCTTCCATCTATTCATTTTTTTTTCACATTATTTAGACAGTAAACTACTTCCAACAAGTGCTCTCACCATCTTAACAGATGCTCACGCATCTCATTATCCACCTTTCTTCCTTATTCCATCCTGTTTATCTTGAAGCTGACTATCTTACTGGGGTAAGACTGAGCATTCTGTTTGGTTCTCAATTTCTAAATATATCCAATATTTAGATACAGTTATTCTTAGGCAATTACTCTACCTATTGTCAATTAGATCAT
Organism: Tragulus kanchil; assembly: GCA_022376925.1. Lineage (NCBI taxonomy): Eukaryota > Metazoa > Chordata > Mammalia > Artiodactyla > Tragulidae > Tragulus > Tragulus kanchil. Next base: position 68,003,811 of record JAIOJX010000027.1, read on the forward strand.
TAATGACCCATGGCAAAATCAAAAATTCATGGTGATAACTATTTAAAGAAATGTCATTATCACATGAAGTATTCTTCGGAAATACAATCACTGCCAAATTTGCCCGTTTTTAAAGTTCTGTATGGCATGTTCTCTTCTTTTATAATACCACTATAGTTAGTTATTAGGTATATAAATTTCCTAAATATGTCTACTTAAGAAAAGAAGAAAAGGGGTGCTGTGCGACGGCCTGGAGGGGTGGGATGGGGGGGATATACATATGACTAATCTGGGATCATACATATCTGTAAACAACAAAACTCTGTAAAAGTAAAAAGTAAAATAAAACTTTTTTTAAAAAGTAAAAAGTAAAATAAAAATTTAAAAAAAAAAAAAAGGAAGAAAAGACAGAGGAGGAGAGGAGGGAGTAAAGGAAGAGATGGGAAGAAGAAGGAACAGAATAAGAAAAATCTTAAGTAGACTCACCTCCAACCACTTTTGCTTCTCTCAGCATTTGATTGAATAGGTTTAGACACAGAATCTTGACTTCTCACGGGATGAGAAACTGGATGTGGCATTTGCCTTTCAAGGAAATATATCTTACTAACTATTAATAATTTGCTCCCAAAGTGAGAAATATAAACATATAAAATATACACAGAAGAATAACATCAGTCAGTAATAGACACACACATTCACTGATATACATTTTTCCACATACCCTGTGTTCACTGTTTTTGTGAAAGAAGGCAACTCCGGATTCACAGTTTCCCAGGCCCAATCTCAAAAGATACAAGCAACAAAGGCAAGAGTAAGTTAGGCAGCATTTTGGGGAAATAATTCTTTCCTATTTAATTAATATGTAGGGGAGGCAATTGAAAGCTTGAAGGAGAAAAGAACTTGAATATGTGGACATGTTCTTTAAAAGTACTTTGTTGTGGAATTTGTCACAGTCTGCCTCATTAATATATATATATATATAGATAGATAGATATAGATATAGATACATAAGGATTTTTAATTTAATCCTATTAAAGGCTTTTTAGTGTGCCCCCCAAAATGTAAATGTATATAACCACCACGTACCAAGTATATTTCAGAATATCTGATTGCTCATGCCTTCTTCCAGGGAGAAGTAAACAGTAAGTAAACATTAAGACCTCCCAGCACAAACCACCACAGCTAACTGTTTCAGATGAGAGGCCTAACCCTAAAGCTAAATTAGGGTTTCAGTGACCTTGTTTAAAAATATGAGTTGAAACAAAGGCTCTCTGTCTATAGAATTTGAATCAAGAGAAACAGAGGGCAGCCTACAATGGGCTCTGAGAACTAGAACCAAAAGGTTATGTTAACACCCAGCAAAGGCAGCTTAGTTCATGTGCCAGTTGAAACTGAAGCAAAGCCAACCAGGTGAAAGGGTGAAAAACTAACAAATGAAAAAAGGCAAAAATTATGTAAGAAGAGAAAAAAGGACTAGGGTCAAGCACAAGAAATTCCTGGGCTTCTACCCTCCTAAGGTTTATTTTCTTCCATTTTTCCTATATTCCCATTCATAATTATCCTTATTCCTGAAGCAACCTGAGTTTCTCCATTCTTTACCACCAACTGTTTATGTCACAATATCTATATGTGTTTTGAAAAAGAAAAAAATCTTTACAACATAGGTTACTACTTCACTAGAACAAAGGCTCCAGATTTAAGATACTCCATTTAAATGCTAAGTCACCCTTGTAAACAAGGAAACTCAAACTGCTGTACTGGAATGTTCAGAAAGAGCCAAGTAATCCCTATAATTGGATATAACAATAAATCACGAAGAATAACATCAGTCAGTTGCCCCTTGATATACATTTTTCCACATACCCTGTGTTCACTGTTTTTGTGAAAGAAGGCAACTCCGGATTCACAGTTTCCCAGGCCCAATCTCAAAAGATACAAGCAACAAAGGCAAGAGTAAGTTAGGCAGCATTTTGGGGAAATAATTCTTTCCTATTTAATTAATATGTAGGGGAGGCAATTGAAAGCTTGAAGGAGAAAAGAACTTGAATATGTGGACATGTTCTTTAAAAGTACTTTGTTGTGGAATTTGTCACAGTCTGCCTCATTAATATATATATATATATAGATAGATAGATATAGATATAGATACATAAGGATTTTTAATTTAATCCTATTAAAGGCTTTTTAGTGTGCCCCCCAAAATGTAAATGTATATAACCACCACGTACCAAGTATATTTCAGAATATCTGATTGCTCATGCCTTCTTCCAGGGAGAAGTAAACAGTAAGTAAACATTAAGACCTCCCAGCACAAACCACCACAGCTAACTGTTTCAGATGAGAGGCCTAACCCTAAAGCTAAATTAGGGTTTCAGTGACCTTGTTTAAAAATATGAGTTGAAACAAAGGCTCTCTGTCTATAGAATTTGAATCAAGAGAAACAGAGGGCAGCCTACAATGGGCTCTGAGAACTAGAACCAAAAGGTTATGTTAACACCCAGCAAAGGCAGCTTAGTTCATGTGCCAGTTGAAACTGAAGCAAAGCCAACCAGGTGAAAGGGTGAAAAACTAACAAATGAAAAAAGGCAAAAATTATGTAAGAAGAGAAAAAAGGACTAGGGTCAAGCACAAGAAATTCCTGGGCTTCTACCCTCCTAAGGTTTATTTTCTTCCATTTTTCCTATATTCCCATTCATAATTATCCTTATTCCTGAAGCAACCTGAGTTTCTCCATTCTTTACCACCAACTGTTTATGTCACAATATCTATATGTGTTTTGAAAAAGAAAAAAATCTTTACAACATAGGTTACTACTTCACTAGAACAAAGGCTCCAGATTTAAGATACTCCATTTAAATGCTAAGTCACCCTTGTAAACAAGGAAACTCAAACTGCTGTACTGGAATGTTCAGAAAGAGCCAAGTAATCCCTATAATTGGATAGTGGAAAGAATAAAAAAAATACAGTTTCTGTTTCCATTATAATAAAAAAGAATTGTAATTTTCTATAATCCTAGTTTTTATTTTCTGAGAATTTTCACATTCTTACCTGTTGGTAGAGGAGGGAAATCATAACTGTCAGAAGCATTACTGATACCTGGATCACTGTTAAGTGGGTTGGATGTTAATGGCTGTCTATTCCTCTTTTTCTGATTGAACAGTGGTACAGGCAAACAGCCTAAATTTAAAAGTACCAATAAATCAGTACATAACAGGCAAACAGTCAGATCTAGTTACAGAATAATGACTAGTAAATAATAATATGCAATTTGAATGTGTCTATTTCTTTTTTTTTTTTTTAAAGATTTATTTATTTATTTATTTTGGTGGGGTTCGGGTTGGGGAGGGAGGGGAGCGGGCGGGCCACTTCTATTGGTCTTTCATTTCTCTGTTTTCATCCGTCTTTGTTCTTTGGCTCCTGCGGGCCTCCCATCGCGGTGGCGTCCGTTGTCGCAGAGCACGGCTCTGGGCGCATGCACTCCAGAGGTCCGGCTCGGTGATTGGACACATCAGTCCAGCAGCTCCGCAGCACGTGGGATCTTCCCAGGCCAGGGATCGAACCAGCGCCCCTTGCACTGCAAGGCGGTGTCCTTATCCACTGGACCACCAGGGGAAGCCCGAATGTGTCTATTTCTATATGTTAATTTTATATTTATTATAGGTATATTTATACAGATTTGGATTTATTTTTACACTCTTTTTAAGATCTCAAATAATCTTGTCTGTCTCTCTAAAAAATCCTTTCTTGTTCTATGTTAACATCATCACAATTCTTCTTATTTGGCAGTAATTTCCATCCCCTTCCTGCTTCCCCAAGCCTTTTCAAACCCACTTTTTGCTTTCTCTACTTCCCCTCCTGTGTCTGCTTATCACTGTATAACCTGGAAGGACCCTTTTAAGTGTAATGCAGGTACAAGAGAATCAAAATTTGACCATGCTTTCCAAAATCCTAACCACTCTCTGACTACAGTAGCAGACCCTTTAAGGCCATGGTTCTTAAACTTGAAGATTTATCTGCAATCATGCTTAACATGCTGGTTCCTAAACCCCACTCTCATAGATTTTATTTCAATAGATTTTCTCTGGAAGACAAAACTTTGCAGTTTCAGCAAGAACTCCAGGTATCTGTCAGTCAGTTAGTTCATTTGCTCAGTCATGTCCAACTCTTTGCAACCCCATGGACTATAATACATCTGTAGTGATCCATATTTTCTATGGATCATTTTGAGAATGACTTAAGAGTGATGGTATTAAATCCAATCTCCCTGGCACATAAATATTTCAAATAAGTCACAAATAAAAATTAAAATACTATTAATTTATTTACTTTCAGCTTAAAACACAAAACAGGGGCTTCCCTGGTGGTCCAGTGCATAAAGACACCGCTTTGCAGTGCAAGGGATGCTGGTTCAATTCCTGGCCTGGGAAGATCCCACGTGCCGCGGAGCGGCTGGACCGATGTGTCCAACTACCAAGCCGGAGCTCTGGAGCGCATGCACCCAGAGCCAGTGCTCTGCAGTGAGAGAGGCCACTGCAGTGGGAGGCCCACACAGGTCAAAGAACAAAGATGGAAATAAATGAAAGACCAATAGAAGTAGCCAAAAAAAAAAAAAAACCACAAAACAACTTAAGCACATGGGGTTTATAAAAAGAACACAAGAGTAGATCCCAAAAAACCTGACATTACTTCCACCCAAGCCTCTGTTTTATCTTACATTATTTCCTTTGACCTAAAAAGAGGCTAGATTACATGTTCTTTCTTTTAAAAGTTCCTTCCAAAATGTTGCATCTATATGTTATACAAAGTGTACATGGTATAGACAAACTACAGAAATTTTAAAAATGAAGGTCAGTCAATACCTGCTGTAGTTCGAGCTGAATTTTCATTTAGGTTTCTCTTCATTTCTTTCAATATCAAAGTCTATAATCTTTTCTTCAGCACTCCAATGTTACAACATGAAGTTGTCCGACCAAACCTTCTTATTAAGCCTTTCAACCCCTTTAGCTTTCTTAAACTTGAAGATTTATTTCAGGTACAAGAGAATCAAAATTTGACCATGCTTTCCCAAATCCTAACCCCTCTCTGACTACAGTAGCAGACCCTTTAAGGCCATGGTTCTTAAACTTGAAGATTTATCTGCAATCATGCTTAACATGCTGGTTCCTAAACCCCACTCTCATAGATTTTATTTCAATAGATTTTCTCTGGAAGACAAAACTTTGCAGTTTCAGCAAGAACTCCAGGTATCTGTCAGTCAGTTAGTTCATTTGCTCAGTCATGTCCAACTCTTTGCAACCCCATGGACTATAATACATCTGTAGTGATCCATATTTTCTATGGATCATTTTGAGAATGACTTAAGAGTGATGGTATTAAATCCAATCTCCCTGGCACATAAATATTTCAAATAAGTCACAAATAAAAATTAAAATACTATTAATTTATTTACTTTCAGCTTAAAACACAAAACAGGGGCTTCCCTGGTGGTCCAGTGCATAAAGACACCGCTTTGCAGTGCAAGGGATGCTGGTTCAATTCCTGGCCTGGGAAGATCCCACGTGCCGCGGAGCGGCTGGACCGATGTGTCCAACTACCAAGCCGGAGCTCTGGAGCGCATGCACCCAGAGCCAGTGCTCTGCAGTGAGAGAGGCCACTGCAGTGGGAGGCCCACACAGGTCAAAGAACAAAGATGGAAATAAATGAAAGACCAATAGAAGTAGCCAAAAAAAAAAAAAAACCACAAAACAACTTAAGCACATGGGGTTTATAAAAAGAACACAAGAGTAGATCCCAAAAAGCCTGACATTACTTCCACCCAAGCCTCTGTTTTATCTTACATTATTTCCTTTGACCTAAAAAGAGGCTAGATTACATGTTCTTTCTTTTTAAAAGTTCCTTCCAAAATGTTGCATCTATATGTTATACAAAGTGTACATGGTATAGACAAACTACAGAAATTTTAAAAATGAAGGTCAGTCAATACCTGCTGTAGTTCGAGCTGAATTTTCATTTAGGTTTCTCTTCATTTCTTTCAATATCAAAGTCTATAATCTTTTCTTCAGCACTCCAATGTTACAACATGAAGTTGTCCGACCAAACCTTCAAAGACAGAAATTTATGCCTCATATTGTTATCAATAACAAAATCAAGCACTCAGCCTAGTATTTAATAAAATTATGGTTTAAAACTATGGCTTCAAACCTGAATAAACACCCTACAGAAGTTTTCCCTTTCTTGGTAAGAATTTACAACATGACCCATTTTTTCAAATTTGTTTGAAGTTAAGACTAGGGTGGCTATAATCTCGCTTCCTAAACATATGCGAATTTTCACAGAGTCTATGTAATTAAGTGCAGAATCAAGGACCCACGATGAAAATAATTCTGAACCAGATGTACATAGAGGGACATGGACTACAATACTGGCAACGTGCTTCCAAGGCCAGGGTGGAAACACACAACTGAAGCAGCCATGTGAGAATATTCTCTCTTTAAGACACTGATCCTCTGCTTGTCCATTAGCTTGAGATCCCTGGATTACACAGTACTGAAGAGTAAGGGCTCACTTGATATCCAGAATAATTACGACAATTTCTCCTCCAGGGGAATGTCCCAACCCAGGGGCCCGTCCTAACCCAGGGGTCCAATCGGGTCTCCTGAATGGCAGGCAGACTCTTTACCCTCTGAGCCACGTGGGAAGCCCTCCCTTTTTTTCCCCCTCCTTTTACAAGACTTCTGTTGTAATTTTTTCCATGTTTAACCTCTTATCAGGGCTCATGTTCCCACTTTAATTCAACACATGCTTGTCTATTGTGTGAATAGGTAAGATTCAAAGCTAAAGAAGATCACTTCTCCTCGCAAGATCACCACTCCCATGAGACAAACCGACACAAACACCACCGAGCAATCATGCAGATCCTTCCACCCAAGCCTCTGTTTTATCTTACATTATTTCCTTTGACCTAAAAAGAGGCTAGATTACATGTTCTTTCTTTTAAAAGTTCCTTCCAAAATGTTGCATCTATATGTTATACAAAGTGTACATGGTATAGACAAACTACAGAAATTTTAAAAATGAAGGTCAGTCAATACCTGCTGTAGTTCGAGCTGAATTTTCATTTAGGTTTCTCTTCATTTCTTTCAATATCAAAGTCTATAATCTTTTCTTCAGCACTCCAATGTTACAACATGAAGTTGTCCGACCAAACCTTCAAAGACAGAAATTTATGCCTCATATTGTTATCAATAACAAAATCAAGCACTCAGCCTAGTATTTAATAAAATTATGGTTTAAAACTATGGCTTCAAACCTGAATAAACACCCTACAGAAGTTTTCCCTTTCTTGGTAAGAATTTACAACATGACCCATTTTTTCAAATTTGTTTGAAGTTAAGACTAGGGTGGCTATAATCTCGCTTCCTAAACATATGCGAATTTTCACAGAGTCTATGTAATTAAGTGCAGAATCAAGGACCCACGATGAAAATAATTCTGAACCAGATGTACATAGAGGGACATGGACTACAATACTGGCAACGTGCTTCCAAGGCCAGGGTGGAAACACACAACTGAAGCAGCCATGTGAGAATATTCTCTCTTTAAGACACTGATCCTCTGCTTGTCCATTAGCTTGAGATCCCTGGATTACACAGTACTGAAGAGTAAGGGCTCACTTGATATCCAGAATAATTACGACAATTTCTCCTCCAGGGGAATGTCCCAACCCAGGGGCCCGTCCTAACCCAGGGGTCCAATCCGGGTCTCCTGAATGGCAGGCAGACTCTTTACCCTCTGAGCCACGTGGGAAGCCCTCCCTTTTTTTCCCCCTCCTTTTACAAGACTTCTGTTGTAATTTTTTCCATGTTTAACCTCTTATCAGGGCTCATGTTCCCACTTTAATTCAACACATGCTTGTCTATTGTGTGAATAGGTAAGATTCAAAGCTAAAGAAGATCACTTCTCCTCGCAAGATCACCACTCCCATGAGACAAACCGACACAAACACCACCGAGCAATCATGCAGATCCTACTGGGGTAAATATTCATTTCCAAAACTCGTTTTTTAGAAATTAAATTTGGGAAACATGAGGTTGAGGACTCTGCGTAGTTTCCACACCTGCCCTTCGATATTGTTGGCCCTTTAAAGAATATCCCTGATGCCATTCTAGGAACCAAAAGGGAGGTTACGCCACCTTTTCTTGGCCCAGAAATACCACGGCAACACACACCCTGAGGCTACAGGGGGACGACAAGGGCTGTCACCTGTCTGAGGCTCAGGCAAACAAAAGCACCTCATCCTCCCCGAAACTCCTGGCCCGGGCTGGGGCACCCCATGCTGGCTCCCAACTGAACCCTAATTACATTAAAGCAGGTGGTGACATCGATGGGCAGCACGTTTGCTCAAGGCACAAACACACACGCACCCCCCTGGCCCAGAGGCCGCTGCCTCAGACGGAGGCCATGAGGCCTACTTGAGGCCTCGAGGACAGAACACAGAGCTCCCGTCGGGGCTCCTGTTCGCTTCGAACACTCTCTCCTGAGTCAGGGAGAGGCGCAGTGCGCGAGCCAGGGCTTTCACAGACTCTCTGCTTGGCCCTCCTGCCAACACGACACGTAACTTTAACGCCCCGGCTCCTCTCCTCCGTCAACCGTCGTCCCGTCAGCGCTCCGCCACCACTAGCCTCCTTCCCGCCTCCAAACAGGCCCGGAAGCCGGATGTCGCCTTGTGCGCACGCGCGTCCCAGCCCCACCCCGCCCACGCCCCGCCCCCTTCCACCGCGCAGGCGCAGAGACCATCACCTGGGTGGGCTGCAGCGCGTTTTCATTCCTTCTGTGGACGTGGAAGGGAAGTGAAAGCAAGGGAAAGTGAGAACGCGCCTCCCTTTGCATTTTCACACTGTGGAGGACAGGCACAGGGAAGGCTCTGCCTCTTTAGATTTTTTGCCCAGAGAGGGACAAGCCTGTTCTCATTGACTGTGGGGCTCAGCCAGTGTTCACCGCAGCTTCCTCTGGACGTTGGGCCCCGGGCTAGCCTCCCAACCTGGTTCCCACACCCCGAGGTCATTGTTGAAGCGCTAGACTTTAGTTTGTGAGAGGCTGGTGGCACCCTGGAGTGTGCTTAGAATAGAAGAACTCAAGGGCCACAGGACTCAAAGTCAAGTCAAGAGGGGTCTTGCTTGCTCTGGCTGAGTTTCAGAGTGAGGTCAAGCAGATGGGACACTGGAGTCGCAGGAGGCTGGGAGAACTGGGGCCCGGGTTTAGAGACAGCCCAGCTCAGCAAGGCAGGGCCATTGCTGCACAAGCTCAGAAAGGCAAGTGCACGTGCCTTGGAGTCCCCAGACCCCGGAGAACAAAGGGAAGGTGCAGTGACCCGGACTCTGGCTCTGGGTTCGTGGACTTCCCCTCTCTGGCCCTTTGCCCGCGTGCATGCTAAATTGCTTCAATTATGTCCCACTCTTTGCGACCCTGTGGACTGTAGTCTGCCAGGCTCCTCTCTATGGCATTCTCTAGGCAGGAATACTGGAGTGGGTTGCCATGCCCTCTTTCAGGGGAACTTACCAACCTAGGGATCAAACTCGCATCTTTTACATCTCCTGCATTAGCAGGCAGGCTCTTTACCACTAATGTCACCTGGGAAACCCCTCTTAGTCCTTTAATCTTGGGCGAGTCGCCTTATTTAAACCTACACTTCCTGACTCAGTAAAATAGCAATAATAATACTTATTTAATTGCCTCGAAGACATTAAAAGAGAAAATGAACCATTCTGGCACATAGTAAAGGCTCAATAAATGTTAGCTCTTTTTAATAACAGTAGTTGCCATTTATTGAGTACTTACTGGAGGCCAGGAATAATAATTCTACTTCTGTCTGGGTTCAAAGACCATATTTTGTTGTTCTCCTGTTTTCTGGCTCTTTGAAGACTGGAGTAGATGAAGGGGAAAAGGTGCAGCAGGGCCCAGAGAGAAAGGGAAGGTTATTCCTAAAGTCCTAAGAGTAGGAGACCATGAGGTATATTAGTAGTATTTGAAGATGAGGTCAAATAAAAGAGAATGTTAGGAGATAGGATTAAAAGTAGATTGAGACCAGATGATAAACCTTCAACGCAATAGTGAGATAGTCGCAACTAGAAAGGGTCTCTCTTTGTATATTATCAGTTCTCTGAATTCTCAAAAAGAACTAGACTAATAAAAGTGTATAGTTGGGCTTCCCTGGTGGTCCAGTGGGTAAAGAGTCCTCTTTGCAGTGCAAGGGGCGCCAGTTTGATCCCTGGCCCGTGAAGATCCCACTGGTCACAGAGTGGCTGGACCAGTGTGTCCAATTAGGAGCCAGCGCTCTGGAGTGCATGTGCCCAGAGCCGGTGCTCTGCAACTAGAGAGGCCACTGCGATGGGAGGCCCATATATGCCAAAGAATAAAAAGGTGGATGAGAATAAATAAACAATAAAGGAGGTCGAAATAAATTAAAAAAGTGTGTAGTTTTTAGGGCTCAAATATTTAACGTGCTTTGGGAAACAGGGAGTTAAAAATCTTTCGGAAGTTAACTTGGTATAAGAGTATGAAAAGCCTCTGCTGCTCTAGTTCTAAGGAAATGCTCTCCTTTTTAAAGCTTCAGGCAGATACTAGGCAGTGGAGTTGCCATGCCCTCTTTCAGGGGAACTTACCAACCTAGGGATCAAACTCGCATCTTTTACATCTCCTGCATTAGCAGGCAGGCTCTTTACCACTAATGTCACCTGGGAAACCCCTCTTAGTCCTTTAATCTTGGGCGAGTCGCCTTATTTAAACCTACACTTCCTGACTCAGTAAAATAGCAATAATAATACTTATTTAATTGCCTCGAAGACATTAAAAGAGAAAATGAACCATTCTGGCACATAGTAAAGGCTCAATAAATGTTAGCTCTTTTTAATAACAGTAGTTGCCATTTATTGAGTACTTACTGGAGGCCAGGAATAATAATTCTACTTCTGTCTGGGTTCAAAGACCATATTTTGTTGTTCTCCTGTTTTCTGGCTCTTTGAAGACTGGAGTAGATGAAGGGAAGAGGTGCAGCAGGGCCCAGAGAGAAAGGGAAGGTTATTCCTAAAGTCCTAAGAGTAGGAGACCATGAGGTATATTAGTAGTATTTGAAGATGAGGTCAAATAAAAGAGAATGTTAGGAGATAGGATTAAAAGTAGATTGAGACCAGATGATAAACCTTCAACGCAATAGTGAGATAGTCGCAACTAGAAAGGGTCTCTCTTTGTATATTATCAGTTCTCTGAATTCTCAAAAAGAACTAGACTAATAAAAGTGTATAGTTGGGCTTCCCTGGTGGTCCAGTGGGTAAAGAGTCCTCTTTGCAGTGCAAGGGGCGCCAGTTTGATCCCTGGCCCGTGAAGATCCCACTGGTCACAGAGTGGCTGGACCAGTGTGTCCAATTAGGAGCCAGCGCTCTGGAGTGCATGTGCCCAGAGCCGGTGCTCTGCAACTAGAGAGGCCACTGCGATGGGAGGCCCATATATGCCAAAGAATAAAAAGGTGGATGAGAATAAATAAACAATAAAGGAGGTCGAAATAAATTAAAAAAAAGTGTGTAGTTTTTTTAGGGCTCAAATATTTAACGTGCTTTGGGAAACAGGGAGTTAAAAATCTTTCGGAAGTTAACTTGGTATAAGAGTATGAAAAGCCTCTGCTGCTCTAGTTCTAAGGAAATGCTCTCCTTTTTTTTCTAATAAAGCTTTCCACAGAAGACAAACTGTACACAATAAACAAGGTAAGTATAGGACAGGATTGCTACAAATCATTAACTCTAAAAAAGATTGTTCATTTGGACACACAAGGGAAACTTTATTTATGAATGTTAGATGTGGTTCAGAGTGCTGATCTGTTAAAATTTCATAAGACAAGCCTCGAAATGCAAGCTACAAGAACATAGCTGAAGCAGCATTTCCAGAAAGACTAGGGAAAAGGACAGAACTAACCATGAATAGGCAGAAAAGAAACAAAACATAATTGAGTGTTAATAATTTATCATAGCTGCTGTTCTTAAAAACCAAAGTAACTAAGTAATACAATGCTCATCTGTTGATGTTTATGCTTGTTTTGGTATCTCTGCACTGAAGTGTTCCGTGTACATGGATGTGGACAGAAAATCAAAGGCTACTGGGGTATTTTCTGAAATGAGAACAGTCATTTTAATGTGTACAGTTTGATTTTGCTGTTATGCTTTCTCCGTCTCGGCATTCTACTCTCTTAAAGGAAGAGAACAGGTATTGGTTTATTAAATATTTTCAGCATTCACCTTTTATATTTCCATCATGTGTTTTGTTTGTAAGCTTGTTTGCTTCCTGAGCACACTGTTGTGACTGTTAATGTGAACTTGGAAAGAACAAAATTAGGACTTTGAGGAAAGCCAAAATAACAGGGAACACCCTCTTGTTTTGTGAAAACACTAGACCTAGATTCAGAAAACTTGTATCTCAGGCCTGGTTTCTCCTGAGATGCCCAGCAATAAGTGTCCAGTGGGTAAAGAGTCCTCTTTGCAGTAGCCCGTTTGATCCCTGGCCGTGAAGATCCCACTGGTCACAGAGTGGCTGGACCAGTGTGTCCAATTAGGAGCCAGCGCTCTGGAGTGCATGTGCCCAGAGCCGGTGCTCTGCAACTAGAGAGGCCACTGCGATGGGAGGCCCATATATGCCAAAGAATAAAAAGGTGGATGAGAATAAATAAACAATAAAGGAGGTCGAAATAAATTAAAAAAAAGTGTGTAGTTTTTTTAGGGCTCAAATATTTAACGTGCTTTGGGAAACAGGGAGTTAAAAATCTTTCGGAAGTTAACTTGGTATAAGAGTATGAAAAGCCTCTGCTGCTCTAGTTCTAAGGAAATGCTCTCCTTTTTTTTCTAATAAAGCTTTCCACAGAAGACAAACTGTACACAATAAACAAGGTAAGTATAGGACAGGATTGCTACAAATCATTAACTCTAAAAAAGATTGTTCATTTGGACACACAAGGGAAACTTTATTTATGAATGTTAGATGTGGTTCAGAGTGCTGATCTGTTAAAATTTCATAAGACAAGCCTCGAAATGCAAGCTACAAGAACATAGCTGAAGCAGCATTTCCAGAAAGACTAGGGAAAAGGACAGAACTAACCATGAATAGGCAGAAAAGAAACAAAACATAATTGAGTGTTAATAATTTATCATAGCTGCTGTTCTTAAAAACCAAAGTAACTAAGTAATACAATGCTCATCTGTTGATGTTTATGCTTGTTTTTGGTATCTCTGCACTGAAGTGTTCCGTGTACATGGATGTGGACAGAAAATCAAAGGCTACTGGGGTATTTTCTGAAATGAGAACAGTCATTTTAATGTGTACAGTTTGATTTTGCTGTTATGCTTTCTCCGTCTCGGCATTCTACTCTCTTAAAGGAAGAGAACAGGTATTGGTTTATTAAATATTTTCAGCATTCACCTTTTATATTTCCATCATGTGTTTTGTTTGTAAGCTTGTTTGCTTCCTGAGCACACTGTTGTGACTGTTAATGTGAACTTGGAAAGAACAAAATTAGGACTTTGAGGAAAGCCAAAAATAACAGGGAACACCCTCTTGTTTTGTGAAAAACACTAGACCTAGATTCAGAAAACTTGTATCTCAGGCCTGGTTTTCTCCTGGAAGCTCAGCAACAAATTTGCCTCTTTTTTCTCCTGCAAGGGGGATGTCAATTGCTAACCCATCCTATCTTGTAAGGTGGATATGTGAATAAACTAAGAAAACATATGGGGAAAAACATTAGACATTAAACTACTCGAGTTATAAAAAACCACTCTTGTTGTACCCCTTGTAAACAGTCTCCCATTTGTAGTACATAATATTTTCACTACTTGAACATATTTGAATTTCTGGATGATTGAACATGAAATCAGATTGAATTTGGTTCAGACTCATTTCTCCTAAGAGATGTAATCATCTTAGTGCAGTATTCTGGATAGTTTCCCCTAATAAGACCCCCTCTTGAGTAACATATTCCAGTGGACAGTCTCTGCTGCCAGTAAGTTTGACTGTGTCCATATAAACTTGTATAATCTGATTAGTATATAGAGCATGTCTCAAGACATTTTCGGGTATTACATTTTCAGGGAGTAATTTTCAAAAGTTACTACTAGTAGTTTTTCCTTAAGTAGTCAGGCAAATAGTGAGGAAGATTCCCTAAGGAAGTCAACATAGGATTACTAATAAGTTCATGAGAAAGAAATTAAAGCATGCTTCAAAGTAGCTTTTTAAGACCCGGTGATCATTGATTTGGTTCTTTTTTCTAACCATGAAAAAGGCGTTCTGAAAGAAAGGATAAAGAAAACCCAGTATGGTTTATAATCTCCAAAAAGTCACATGAGCCAGCTTAAAGTATAGCAGCAGGTTCAGTATTTTAATTTGCTATTGAGAATTCTAGACCCTTTATCGCAAGAAGTCCACATAGTTAGTTTGCACTGCGCACTTTGCACGGAGGTGCAGAGCTGATAGTAACTTTGCTTAACATTAAGGTGGCTCAAATAGTAAAGAATCTGCCTGCAGTGCCAGAGACCCAGGTTCAATCCCTGGGTCAGGAAGATCTCCTGGAGAAGGACATGGCCACTCAGCTCCAGTGAGCTTGCCTGGAGAACCCCAGGGACAGAGGAGCCTAGCGGACTGCAGTCGATAGGGTCGCAAAGAACCACACAGGACTGAGCGACAAACACTTCCACTTTCATTCGGTGGTAACACCTTCCCTTCTGAGCAAAGGCTGACTGAGGCTTGTGTCTGTCCACTCACTCCAGCCTTGCTAATGAGCACTTGCTGAGCAGGAACTGGGTTATACCCTCCTCATTCCCTGTCATTGTCACTCTTCCTGCTTCCATGGTGGCTTATTTGATGCCTTGCCAGCTCTACACACATAACTGATGTGTTGAAGCATGTTGAACATTGTAAGGGAAACTGTGACTCTGCTCAGCTCTACCAACCATCCACTGGATGGGTCAGTGTCCCCTGAGTGGGTTGGCTGTCCTTTCCAAAGCACAAATGATTCTGAAAGAATCAGGCAGGTGCCATTTATAGCCGTGGGTTCTGAAGAGGCTCAGTTACCGGAAAGTCCTGAGGTTCTGAATCAAAGTATCTTTAATCGACACTCACAAACGATGTACATGCTGGTTGAGGCCAAAGGTCAGTGTTATAATAGTATGAGTAGGATAGTGAAAGTCACTCAGTTGCGTCTGGCTCTTCGCAACCAATGGACAAGCCATGGAATTCTCCAGGCCAAGAACACTGGAGTCGGTAGCCTTTCCCTTCTCCAGGGAATCTTCCTAACCCAGGGATTGAACCCAGGTCTCCCTGATTGCAGGAGGATTCTTTACCAGCTGAGCGCCAAGGGAAGCCCCGTAGAGTTGTAATACTACACTGTTATTGGAGGGAGGGGTGTGCCAGCCGGTCTGTGTTGGTGTTATAAGAAGCCCCTCATATGTGTAAATTCTTAGATGCACAAAGGCAGGCTTTGGTGCTGAAGCTAAAGACTTTGTGTGTTCAAGAATCTTCACAGCTTCTATTGGGCCTATTTTCTTTTTAGGGACGAAGGAAAATTCTCCCATGTTTGAGCCGCTCTTTTATGTCAGTTCTACAAAACTGCATGTAACTTGATAAATATTTTTAAAATATTTTAAAATATTTAATATTCTGCTAATTTGATTTTGAATCATAAATCAGTTCAGTTGGGTTTTTTGTTTGTTTTATTATACTTTGTTAAAAAGGAAAAGGTGTACTTTTTAGGAGGTTTTCATGAGTAAATTTAATGTACTGAAAATAAAAATGTAAAAAAGAAAAGATAGAGGTTCCAGAAGAGCCTCTGAGGATTTGCTGTTGGCTATTTACAGAACTGAAATTTAGATACCCTCAGATGATAAATAGGACCTGAACTTGTTTCAGAGAAGAAATGGTTTTAAGCGGAAATATAAATATGGAATGATAACGTACATACTATGGCTTCCATGGTGGCTTATTTGATGCCTTGCCAGCTCTACACACATAACTGATGTGTTGAAGCATGTTGAACATTGTAAGGGAAACTGTGACTCTGCTCAGCTCTACCAACCATCCACTGGATGGGTCAGTGTCCCCTGAGTGGGTTGGCTGTCCTTTCCAAAGCACAAATGATTCTGAAAGAATCAGGCAGGTGCCATTTATAGCCGTGGGTTCTGAAGAGGCTCAGTTACCGGAAAGTCCTGAGGTTCTGAATCAAAGTATCTTTAATCGACACTCACAAACGATGTACATGCTGGTTGAGGCCAAAGGTCAGTGTTATAATAGTATGAGTAGGATAGTGAAAGTCACTCAGTTGCGTCTGGCTCTTCGCAACCAATGGACAAGCCATGGAATTCTCCAGGCCAAGAACACTGGAGTCGGTAGCCTTTCCCTTCTCCAGGGAATCTTCCTAACCCAGGGATTGAACCCAGGTCTCCCTGATTGCAGGAGGATTCTTTACCAGCTGAGCGCCAAGGGAAGCCCGTAGAGTTGTAATACTACACTGTTATTGGAGGGAGGGGTGTGCCAGCCGGTCTGTGTTGGTGTTATAAGAAGCCCCTCATATGTGTAAATTCTTAGATGCACAAAGGCAGGCTTTGGTGCTGAAGCTAAAGACTTTGTGTGTTCAAGAATCTTCACAGCTTCTATTGGGCCTATTTTCTTTTTAGGGACGAAGGAAAATTCTCCCATGTTTGAGCCGCTCTTTTATGTCAGTTCTACAAAACTGCATGTAACTTGATAAATATTTTTAAAATATTTTAAAATATTTAATATTCTGCTAATTTGATTTTGAATCATAAATCAGTTCAGTTGGGTTTTTTGTTTGTTTTATTATACTTTGTTAAAAAGGAAAAGGTGTACTTTTTAGGAGGTTTTCATGAGTAAATTTAATGTACTGAAAATAAAAATGTAAAAAAAAGAAAAGATAGAGGTTCCAGAAGAGCCTCTGAGGATTTGCTGTTGGCTATTTACAGAACTGAAATTTAGATACCCTCAGATGATAAATAGGACCTGAACTTGTTTCAGAGAAGAAATGGTTTTAAGCGGAAATATAAATATGGAATGATAACGTACATACTATGGGCCAGTTTCTTATTTTATATTTTTTCAGGATAAGAAAAGTATAATCTATTTTTATTACCACAGATAGTCATGAAAGCACCATTGGATAACATTCCAGCTGAAGAGAAAAGGAAGTTCCACATTACTGTGAGATACCAACTTATTACTGCATTTAGGTCTACCGACCATTTGAGGGAGTTAGAAGTTAAAGTAAACAGCTGTATCTCTAGCTGGTCTCTGCATATTTTATTCCAAATATGGTAAAGGGCAGGGCTAAAGAAGGGAGTGTCCCTATAATAACAAGGACTGGGAACTTGTAACATTAAAACCTACTCCGCTCAAGAGAAGCCTGTCCTTTGAACTTTGGTTACAGTCTTGTTTATATTTAAATTTCTCAACTTTGCTTAAGAAAGTAAATTTTCTTTGATCTCCTCTCTTCTGAATTGCAGAAATTAAATCAATCTCCTTGATGAAAATGACTTCTTGTCACGAGACCGAAAGCCCTTTAAAAAAGGTGGCTATCTTTGGAGGCACTCATGGAAATGAACTAACAGGAGTCTTTCTAGTTAAGCACTGGCTGGAGGACAGCACTGAGATTCAGAGAACAGGGCTGGAGGTAAGACCATTCATTACCAACCCTAGAGCAGTGAAGAAGTGTACCAGATATATCGACTGTGACCTGAATCGAGTTTTTGACCCTGAAAACCTTGGGTAAGTTTCTGACCCTACAAATCTTTGTGTTGTGTGTGTGTGTGTGCACATGCACACATGTGTGTATGTGTAAAAAGTAGTGTGTGTGGAAGCACATGTATACGTGTATCCATATGAAATCCATGTTCATACATAAACTCGCTGTTGTGAATAAGATCACTTTAACTTTTAGGCACACTCCAAGATGAAGTACTCCGTTATCTAAACTGAGCAGTCATACTCTTTTCTAAACTTTTTAAAACATCAGACTCTTCTTAACTGATTTACTTTTGAAGATGCATTCTATCCACACTGGGACAACAAATCACAAAGGTTTTTATTTTGAAATCATATCTTTAAAGAAACAGATTTAATAACCTTTTGCATTAAATTAATATTTGACCACTGTGCTTGGGTACATATTTTTTATCTTTCGAGGTGACTCACTACTGTCTGTTTTGCAACTATGTTTATGGTGTAATGAAAAGTGTAATGTTTGAGTTAATATTTATTTAATGAAAGAGTGACTAAATGCCCATCATCAGAAAACATTAGGCCGCTCTGTGATTTGAGGAGTACATGTACTACCTTCAGTAGGGGATCAGAGACCTGAATTTTCTGAATTTAAATTATAGCTGATGATACATTAAACGCCATGTATACAGTCATGACACTCTATGTCCTTATGTTTGCCTTTGTTTACATCATTGTAGCTACTCCTGTAGGTACTTAGGCCTCTGAGCTTTTTACCACTTTCTTTTATTTACATAAAAGTATTATTAAACACCTACTCTTCACAGGGCACTCAGCCAGATACTGTGGGAATACAAACTTATGTACAGAATGGTTTCTGCTCTCAATGAGCTAGGAGTTAAGATATACGTCATGCACAGAAACAGCTAAGGTAGCACTGTTTTATGTATTCATTTTCTATTATAGTCTATCTTGAGTTGAAAGAGTTACTTTAATCCTATCACAGATCAAAAGATGGTTACTACGTTTATAGAAATTTACCTTACTTTATGGAATAAATTTTTCTGGGGCAATTACACATTAGTCATAGCTTGCATATCAAAATTTCTTTACTGACATAAATATTAACATTAAAACACCGTATTTTGGACATTGTGGGGAATGAACAGTGGGTGGGAGGTGTAAAGGAAGTAGCGTGAAAACCTATACTATCATATGTGAAAAAAAAAATAGCTATTGTCATTGCGCTGTGGGAAAAGGGGGTCCTGCAGGGGCGCTGTGCTGCAGGGGACTGGAGAGATGGGATGGGGGAGACACATATGACTAATCTGGGATCATACGTACCTGTAAACAATGAAACGCTGTAAAAGTAAAAAGTAAAATAAAAATTAAAAATAAAAGAAAGAAGGACAAGTGAATCACTGAAAAAAAAAACCATATTTTTACTAATCTGAATTTTAAATTCTGACATTCTTCATCTTCATGACTGAGATTATGTCCACACAATTAAGATGTATCTGTTAACCTGAAATAGCTATTAACTAACTCTTACATTACCAGTAAAAATGTATTGAAGAATAACTTTTAGTTGTCCTGTGAACTTGCCAAATAACTCTGTGATGGTCTAGAGTGAGTTTTCTTATTATGACCACTCAATAGCATGCATTTCAATGAGAAGAGCCTTTTAAATTACACTCACTCTCCACTTCTTACATTTAACACATATCAGAGGCTAGACAGTTTTCTCTCAGGGTGGTTGTGGAACCTTATGAGATAGATAAGTTAATTACCTTCTCCCATCCTTCTAAATTTTGCTGCTTTTCCTGTATTCCCCATCTCAGTGATGTCACCCTTACCCACCAAGTCACCTGTGGAAATCATCTTACACCTTCCACATTCTTCATTCCTTGCATCTAGTGGGTTACTAAACATTGAATAATTGGAAGTATTTTGCAAATCCAGTCTTACTGTCCATTTTTACTGCCTTAGTTTATTTTTTCTGTAAATGGCTAGAGTAGCTTCCTAAGGAATCTTTCTGCATCCAGCCTTACTCCAGTCCTCCCTAACTTCTCTCCATATGGTAGCAGCCATAAGGATCATCCTAACATGCAAATCTTGTCAAATCTTTTCCCTGCTAAAAGTTCTTCAAAAATCTCCTGTCCAGAGTAGATTCAAGTTATTTAGTGTTTAGCTGTCCCCATTAGGATATTATTCCTGCCTATTCTTTGAGCTTTGTCCTTTGGGACTCTTCCAGTGGGACCTGGATTCCATCCCTGAGAACTCTAAGTGTCCATTATCTTTCAAGACATCAAGCCTTGACTCTGAGCTCCTGGGTAGCTGGTGGTGCCATTTACTCACATGGGGGAGAAGAAGAAGCAAATCAGTTGGTGATGAGGAGCGGGTAGAACTCATGGAGTTGTGGCATTAATTAACTTTTAAAGTACATTTGTAGCCTTTGGGCTTCCCAGGTAGCGCTAGTGGTAAAGAGCTCGGCTGCCCATGCAGGAGATGTAAGAGATGCAGGTTCTATCCCTGGGTCAGAAAGATCCCCTGGAGGAGGGCATGGCAATCTACTCCAGTATTCTTGTCTAGAGAATCCTATGGACAGAGGAGCCTGGTAGGCTACAGTCCAGAGAGTCACAAAGAGTAGGACACAACTGAAGTGACTTAGTACACACCAACATGCATGTGGTCTTTGGGAAGTATGTGGTTGCTTGCAATAGAAATCTGAAAACAGTGACTCAAACAAATAAGGGTTTCTTTTTCACAAATGATTAAGTCCAGAAGTAGGCAGTGCAGGCTGGTACCATGCCTTCGTGTTATCATCAAAGTCACAGATTCCTCCTATCTTCCCACTGCACTAGCCTGAATATGTAGCTTTGGTCCTCATCACTTTTTTTCAGAGTTGAAAAACCACTGCTCCAACTTCTTGATTGCTTTCCAGCAAAGAATTACTCAGGCACAAACTATAGGTCCTTTGAAGATGCTAACAAAAATACACAGAGAATATAAATAAATGGAATTATAAAGAAATGTGATTGAATGCTTTAATGAGGAAAATGAATTTATATTTATCATGTACATTAAAAAAAAAAAGAAAAAAAAATGTGTCCTAACCATTGAGGTTGGAGGTGGGGGAAACAGGTAGGGACTCATCTGAGAATTCAATAAAAACTATCAGCCTTCATCCTAGAAAAATGCATATACCTCGACAATATTTTGGATTTTCACAGGGCTTACAGACTTTTCAAGGTAAACCTTGACCCTGGACCACTAGTGGTTCCTAGAATCCCTTAAGAATCCCTAATAAGGTGATGTGAGCTCCTACATTTGGCTATTTTTGTGCACTAGCACTAGCTAGAGTTTGAAAAAAAAAAAGTGCATTTGATGATCTGGCTTCATTATAGCCCAGTGCACTTAAGTACTAAGGGACTGTTGATGAAATTAATGGATAAATTTTGTTCAGGGTTAAAGTCAAATAATAAATTGTTTGAAATGTCCTTCCTGTGACCAGCCCCGTAAATCAACTCTGATTTGCAAGCGTGTCAATGAAACATTACATGGACTCAAATGGAGGGGAAAATGTAATTTTTCATTTATAAAGTTTTCAAATAAAGTTCCACTTCCCTCACAGGTTTTTTGTATTAAAGGTTTGG
This sequence comes from Tragulus kanchil, assembly GCA_022376925.1. Classification (NCBI taxonomy): domain Eukaryota; kingdom Metazoa; phylum Chordata; class Mammalia; order Artiodactyla; family Tragulidae; genus Tragulus; species Tragulus kanchil. Next base: position 68,025,203 of record JAIOJX010000027.1, read on the forward strand.
CGACTGGCTTTTTATATGCTGTGTTTTCATTGTCCATTTACGTTACCTTAGCTACAGATGTTGTTCATCTTTTTCTTTCTGCTAATAACAGCAAAAAAATGTCAGAGGATTTGCCATATGAAGTGAGAAGGGCTCAAGAAATAAATCATTTATTTGGTCCAAAAGATAGTGAAGATTCCTATGACATTATTTTTGACCTTCACAACACTACTTCTAACATGGGGTGCACTCTTATTCTTGAAGATTCCAGGAATGACTTTTTAATTCAGATGTTTCACTATATTAAGGTAATGTCCATGTTATTCATTTACAAGTTAGCCTAGGATATGTAATTTTAAGTTGATTATAGATGTGAAACAATCAGGAAAGAGTGAGGAGAGAGGGTCCAAGAGAAATGGGGGATTGAGGGTAATACCAGGTTAGAGGTGGTAGTGATAGGCAGGAGAAAAGGACAAGAAAGGAGTAAAATAATAAATACAATGAATGAAATCATAAAATGTATGAATCATTGTATCTATAAAATTATAGATCTTTTATCAAGACAGAGACAATAATCATAGGCTTTTGGGTAACATTAATACCAGAATTTTAAATGGTGCACCTGAAGTGACTCAATTACAGTTTTAAGAAGCTTGAAAGGTAGTCGTTTAATGTTAACTAATGACCAATGATAAAAAGATTGACTCTCCTTAGTCCTATTTGTCTCCGTTTGATTCATATACCCCAACAAACATCTATCTTTCAGTACTTCATATAGCTAATCATCCTAAGGCTCAGAAATCTACAAGATGAAAAAAATCAGCAACCAGTGCCTATAACTAAAGAAAAACTTCTAGAAAATAACAATCAAGAAAAGACACAACTAATAAACTCTGTGATTATTTCTATATAATGGGTTACCATCCATTCAGAGAGTTGGTATGAACTAGTATGAAAAAAATGTGACCCATATAGCCAGTACCTGAGTTCAAATCCTGATTTTCTTACTTGCTAACCTTGAACAAGATACTCAACTCTCAAAACCTTGCTTTCCTTGTTGTACAAAATTGCCATAATAACAACAGCTACTCTATATAGCCGTTATAAGCCTTAAATGAGAAAAAGTACTTAAAGCAGTTAGCTGAATAGTAAGGGTTAACCATATTTTTATTTCCTTAAATTTTTGATGTAGACTATATAGTAGTTCTGGTAGGAGATCATAATGCAGAATTTTGCTCATTGAAGGAAGGGCTGAATTCTTTGCATGCTGCCCTTGTCATCCAAGCTGGGAGGGCTGTCGAATTATTCAGATAAGTTAGAGAGTTACTCGACATCTGTAGGGATCTGGCCCACAAGGGTAGAAACAGGATTCTTTGAGACCCACAGTAAACTAAATACTAAGTATAGTCGGTGGTGAAAACAAAAATAACCAAATCCATTCAGAAGAATTTATTCATATAGTTTGTTCACAGACCTGGAGAATTGTTTAATGTACATTTTATCCAGAAGGTTATGTGTAATCCAATTGCATATGTAACTGGAGCTTAGAATGTGTTTTATAAAGTTGTTTTACTAACCTTAGTTGATGAAGTTAAACATATTGAAGGCATTATTGGCTCTAATAGCGAAGAGAACCAGGCCTATGGTCTTCACATAATAAGACGTTTTAAATTCTTTTCAGATGTCTTTGGCTCCGTTACCCTGCTATGTTTACCTTATTGAACATCCTTCCCACAAATATGCAACTACTCGTTCTATAGCCAAGTATCCTGTTGGTAAGTCATATTTCCCGTTGTCATAACTAAACAAAATATGCCTGAGATGAAACTCTGAGAAAACTAATTTAAAGATGATTTAGAGGGCTTCCCCTGGTGGTCCAGTGGATAAGGACACCACCTTGCAGTGCAAGAGGTGCCAGTTCGATCCCTGGCCTGGGAAGATCCCACGTGCCACGGAGTGGCTGGACTGATGTGTCCAATCCACCGACGCATGCGCCCAGATTTCCACAGAGACACAACTGTGATTATTTCTATATAATGGGTTACCATCCATTCAGAGAGTTGGTATGAACTAGTATGAAAAAAATGTGACCCATATAGCCAGTACCTGAGTTCAAATCCTGATTTTCTTACTTGCTAACCTTGAACAAGATACTCAACTCTCAAAACCTTGCTTTCCTTGTTGTACAAAATTGCCATAATAACAACAGCTACTCTATATAGCCGTTATAAGCCTTAAATGAGAAAAAGTACTTAAAGCAGTTAGCTGAATAGTAAGGGTTAACCATATTTTTATTTCCTTAAATTTTTGATGTAGACTATATAGTAGTTCTGGTAGGAGATCATAATGCAGAATTTTGCTCATTGAAGGAAGGGCTGAATTCTTTGCATGCTGCCCTTGTCATCCAAGCTGGGAGGGCTGTCGAATTATTCAGATAAGTTAGAGAGTTACTCGACATCTGTAGGGATCTGGCCCACAAGGGTAGAAACAGGATTCTTTGAGACCCACAGTAAACTAAATACTAAGTATAGTCGGTGGTGAAAACAAAAATAACCAAATCCATTCAGAAGAATTTATTCATATAGTTTGTTCACAGACCTGGAGAATTGTTTAATGTACATTTTATCCAGAAGGTTATGTGTAATCCAATTGCATATGTAACTGGAGCTTAGAATGTGTTTTATAAAGTTGTTTTACTAACCTTAGTTGATGAAGTTAAACATATTGAAGGCATTATTGGCTCTAATAGCGAAGAGAACCAGGCCTATGGTCTTCACATAATAAGACGTTTTAAATTCTTTTCAGATGTCTTTGGCTCCGTTACCCTGCTATGTTTACCTTATTGAACATCCTTCCCACAAATATGCAACTACTCGTTCTATAGCCAAGTATCCTGTTGGTAAGTCATATTTCCCGTTGTCATAACTAAACAAAATATGCCTGAGATGAAACTCTGAGAAAACTAATTTAAAGATGATTTAGAGGGCTTCCCCTGGTGGTCCAGTGGATAAGGACACCACCTTGCAGTGCAAGAGGTGCCAGTTCGATCCCTGGCCTGGGAAGATCCCACGTGCCACGGAGTGGCTGGACTGATGTGTCCAATCACCGAGCCGGAGCTCTGGGGTGCATGCGCCCAGAGCCGGTGCTCTGCAACAACAGAGGCCACCGCGATGGGAGGCCCACAGGAGCCAAAGAACAAAGACAGATGAAAATAGAGAAATGAAAGACCAATAGAAGTGGCCCGCCCGCTCCCCTCCCTCCCCAACCCGACCCCCGCCCAAAATAAATAAATAAATAAATCTTTAAAAAAAAAAAAAGATGATTTATAGCTATTTTGCTTATCATTGAGGGCTTCCCAGGTGGCTCAGATGGTAAAGAATCTGCATGCAAGGCTGGAGACTTGGGTCCCATCCCTGGGTCAGGAAGATCCCCTGGACGAGGAAATGGTAACCCACTCCAGTACTCTTGCCTGGAGAATCCCGTGGACAGAATCACCTGGCAGGCTACAGTCCATGGGGTCACAAAGAGTTGGACACCACTGAGCAACTAACTCAACTGTGCCCGACTCTTTTGCTTATCATTATGGCTTTTAATTCTCAAGTAATAAGCAAACTATCCCCAAACCATCTCTAACTGTATCAGATTTTCTCACTTTCATTGAGCCACTTTCTACACTCCAGAAAGAAGCACTGAGCTAAAGGACTTTGGGTTTTTTATGATGGGTAGTAAGCAGTTTGCCTTTTGCTCAAAGAAGACACCAGACCTATCCTCCGTGACTGTCCACTATACAGACAGTCTTAAAAAAAATTAATCTGGTGCCAAGGCAGTCAGTATCTTGCCAGCAAGACTTGCAGAAATACAGAAGACCGGGGCTTCCCTGGTGGTCCAGTGGGTAAGAACACTGCCTTGAAGTGCAAGGGCCTCCCTGGCCTGGGAGGATCCCGCTTGCTGTGGAGCGGGTGGACCAATGTGTCCAACTACTTAACTGGAGCTCTGGAGTGCATGTGCCCGGAGCTGGTGCTCTGCGCAAGAGAGGCCACTGCGATGGGAGGCCCACACAGGCCAAAGAACAAAGATAAATAAATGAAAGACCAATAGAAGTGGCAATAAATAAATAAATAAATAAATACAAATTAGAAAAAAGAAAAAAAAAGAAATACAGAAGACCCATGGAAAGTTCTCTCCCAGCATCCCTCTAGCACCTGCTTAGCACTGGAGTCTCTGATAACCTGTGTTTGTTATCCATTCACTTGTTTGCCCTGTCAGTTACTGGGCTGTGGATTTGTCTTTATCTTCTGGTAACTTCCAACCTGCAGGCTTGCACTCTCCTATGCCCTCTCCGACAGTCTCTTTTTTTCTACATTCCATTCTTGTTCCTGAGTGACATACTAACATCATTGTTTGCAGACCACACTGTAATCGTTAAAATTGCTGCTGTGCTGAGGTCTGTGGGGTCACAAAGAGGCAGCCATGACTCAGTGACTGAACACCACCACAACTGTTTTGTTAGATCTCAGGTGGTTTAATCAAATATAATTTAATTTTTAAAAAGACTTTTTGAACAATAGAAACAAATGTAAAGTTATCTTGGTTATTCAGTTATTGATAATTTTGATGTATAATCAGGGGATCTGTTGAGATGAGGTAAATGACCAACAGATATGGAGAATGGAGAAATAACAGAAGTGGATGAAAATAAGATAGGTGGAAAAAATGTGATGAATTGGTGGAAGAGAATGGATGATGTTATGGGGGTAAATGGTTTTGTAAATGAGTAAAGTGGTGATGGAATGATAACAATGTGGGAGACTTGGACAGGAGCGAAAGGACTAGGTAAGTGGTTTAGAGAAAGGATTTTCATTTGGAAGTGGAAGTAAAGACTTGGGTTTTTTATGATGGGTAGTAAGCAGTTTGCCTTTTGCTCAAAGAAGACACCAGACCTATCCTCCGTGACTGTCCACTATACAGACAGTCTTAAAAAAAATTAATCTGGTGCCAAGGCAGTCAGTATCTTGCCAGCAAGACTTGCAGAAATACAGAAGACCGGGGCTTCCCTGGTGGTCCAGTGGGTAAGAACACTGCCTTGAAGTGCAAGGGCCTCCCTGGCCTGGGAGGATCCCGCTTGCTGTGGAGCGGGTGGACCAATGTGTCCAACTACTTAACTGGAGCTCTGGAGTGCATGTGCCCGGAGCTGGTGCTCTGCGCAAGAGAGGCCACTGCGATGGGAGGCCCACACAGGCCAAAGAACAAAGATAAATAAATGAAAGACCAATAGAAGTGGCAATAAATAAATAAATAAATAAATACAAATTAGAAAAAAGAAAAAAAAAGAAATACAGAAGACCCATGGAAAGTTCTCTCCCAGCATCCCTCTAGCACCTGCTTAGCACTGGAGTCTCTGATAACCTGTGTTTGTTATCCATTCACTTGTTTGCCCTGTCAGTTACTGGGCTGTGGATTTGTCTTTATCTTCTGGTAACTTCCAACCTGCAGGCTTGCACTCTCCTATGCCCTCTCCGACAGTCTCTTTTTTTCTACATTCCATTCTTGTTCCTGAGTGACATACTAACATCATTGTTTGCAGACCACACTGTAATCGTTAAAATTGCTGCTGTGCTGAGGTCTGTGGGGTCACAAAGAGGCAGCCATGACTCAGTGACTGAACACCACCACAACTGTTTTGTTAGATCTCAGGTGGTTTAATCAAATATAATTTAATTTTTAAAAAGACTTTTTGAACAATAGAAACAAATGTAAAGTTATCTTGGTTATTCAGTTATTGATAATTTTGATGTATAATCAGGGGATCTGTTGAGATGAGGTAAATGACCAACAGATATGGAGAATGGAGAAATAACAGAAGTGGATGAAAATAAGATAGGTGGAAAAAATGTGATGAATTGGTGGAAGAGAATGGATGATGTTATGGGGGTAAATGGTTTTGTAAATGAGTAAAGTGGTGATGGAATGATAACAATGTGGGAGACTTGGACAGGAGCGAAAGGACTAGGTAAGTGGTTTAGAGAAAGCGTATTTCATACATTTATGGAAGAATGCTTGACAGCCACAGGAAGTAGACCTGATGGAATGGGCCTAATTCTACTGGAGTGAGAAGAAATGAATATAAAAGTTTCCCACAGTTAAAACCATTGACTGCCATGGCAGGATGGGTTGTTACTTTAAGGGCAAGAATGTTGCTCCAGGGTCACATAGATTGTCATTTGATTTAAACCCACAGCTCATTTAGCCTAGATTGCTATTACTAAATATATGTGTTTTCTCCTATAAGCTGTGTCTACGATCGTTCCTTTTTGTTGTCGCTTATAATTTGGCAGTATAAAGCTGTCTACTGCTTTTACTATATTATAATTTTTAAATATTTTGACAATATTGGAGATAATGTAGAGAGAAAAAAAAAAAAAAAAAACCCAAGACCTTACTACTATAATACAACTCTGAATTTTTTTTTTTTCAAGTTCTCTCTTGGTCTTTATTTATTATGCACATAACTTATACATGTAAATGTTCTGCTTTACTTTTTGCCTAGCATTGTGTCTCAGGTATTTTCCATGATGGTACATGGTCTGCCTTTTTAATCATTTTTAATGATGCGATTCTAGATCTTGATGTATGAAAATACTCGATCTTATATTCTAACACAGGTAAATGTGACTGTCTCCCCTTCTGTACCTAGGTATAGAAGTCGGTCCCCAGCCTCAAGGGGTTCTAAGAGCTGATGTTCTGGATCAAATGAGAAAAATGATTAAACATGCTCTTGATTTTATACATAATTACAATGAAGGTAAGTAGTAGGCAAAATTGTTTCTTTGTTAGCTTGTGTGTGTGCTAAATAAATCAGGAAAGAAAGAAGAGATGGAGTACACATAAAGACTTAAACCACTAAATCTTGAAATAGCAACAGAACCTAGGTCAAATTTGCTACATTCATGATGTTAGTTTTTCTCAATGGGCTTTTTTTTTTTTTTTTTTTAATTTTTGACCTTTCTTATTGGTTTTTTGTTTGTTTATTTATTTTGTCCTGTGTGGGTCTCCCGTCACAGTGGCTTCTCTCCTTGCAGAGCACCGGCTCTGGGTACATGTGCTCCAGAGCACTGGCTCACAATTGCACAGACTGGCCCAGCCACTCCACGGCATGCGGGGTCCTCCCAGGCCAGGGATTGAACCGGTGCCCCTTGCACTGCAAGGCGGACTCTTCGTGCACTGGACCACCAGGGAAGTCCATGATGTTCGTTTTTAAAAAAAAAAAATTAGTAACTTTAGCCATTCTTCAATGGTCAGTGTAGACACATTCAAGAAAAACAGCTACCAAATAAAGTTTCCCAAATGAAAGCCTCATTTTTGTAGTAATGTCCATTTTAAAAATCAAAGAAATATCAAGAAGTACAGACATCCAATAAACAGATGGAAAGACCTCCAATGTCACTAGTAATCAGAGAAATGCAAATTAAAATGTGAAACCATTTTCTCTCATTGAAAGGGTTTTACCTCGATTTGAGACTTAAACCCAGGGCCCAGACCTGATTGAACCCTGTTTGGGACTTGAACCCTCGTGACTGGGGCTTGAACCTAGCCAAAACCTGGTTTGGTACTCAAACCCACGTGGCTAAGGCTTAACCCGAGCCAAAACCCTGCTTGTGACTTGAACCCAAGTAGTCAGGACTCAATCCTGGCCAAAACCCTGTCTGGGACTCGAACCCACGCAGCCGGGACTTAATCCAGCACTCACCCAACGTCTGGACACACTGAGGTTCAGGTTCTTCGTGCCTCAACGCAGAAAGAATTCAGCAAGAAGCAGAGTGATAGACAAGAAAAGGATTTATTAGAATAAGGTACCTGTAAACGGTGCAAGGGGGCAGGCAGGAAAGCTCTGCTCTGCTGTCCCTTTGATTGGGTGGACAGCAATATATATAGGATAGTAGAAGACTGCCCCTCAAGTAGACACAGATGCAAGGCATACATCATTAGTTCCTCCTTCTCTAGCTCCTCCTTCATCAGCTGTTTATACCCAGTCAAGCCTGCTTTACTGAACAAGGAGCAGCTCTCCTGAGTTCTTGTCAACTCACTGGCCTCCCAGCTGTTCTCAGGTTTCACCCTTCTACCTACCGTCCCCTATTAGGACTCTACAACCACCTACCTATTCTACTCTGTCCCTATCACCATTAGATTGGGAAAATAATCTCTTTTCTGCCTTGGGTACACAACACTTGGAGACCTGTGAATAAATTCTGAATATCTATTTCAGAAGAAACAGCTATCTAGTAGAGGTTAATCAAGGAGATAATTGAGAATGTTGAGGAGTTTGAAAAACTAAAATAATCCCAAAACACGGAGAACTTCACTTTACAAAGTACCTTCACATGTGTCCTTATTTTGACAGAAGTCCATGATGTTCGTTTTAAAAAAAAATTAGTAACTTTAGCCATTCTTCAATGGTCACTGTAGACACATTCAAGAAAACAGCTACCAAATAAAGTTTCCCAAATGAAAGCCTCATTTTTGTAGTAATGTCCATTTTAAAAATCAAAGAAATATCAAGAAGTACAGACATCCAATAAACAGATGGAAAGACCTCCAATGTCACTAGTAATCAGAGAAATGCAAATTAAAATGTGAAACCATTTTCTCTCATTGAAAGGGTTTTACCTCGATTTGAGACTTAAACCCAGGGCCCAGACCTGATTGAACCCTGTTTGGGACTTGAACCCTCGTGACTGGGGCTTGAACCTAGCCAAAACCTGGTTTGGTACTCAAACCCACGTGGCTAAGGCTTAACCCGAGCCAAAACCCTGCTTGTGACTTGAACCCAAGTAGTCAGGACTCAATCCTGGCCAAAACCCTGTCTGGGACTCGAACCCACGCAGCCGGGACTTAATCCAGCACTCACCCAACGTCTGGACACACTGAGGTTCAGGTTCTTCGTGCCTCAACGCAGAAAGAATTCAGCAAGAAGCAGAGTGATAGACAAGAAAAGGATTTATTAGAATAAGGTACCTGTAAACGGTGCAAGGGGGCAGGCAGGAAAGCTCTGCTCTGCTGTCCCTTTGATTGGGTGGACAGCAATATATATAGGATAGTAGAAGACTGCCCCCCTCAAGTAGACACAGATGCAAGGCATACATCATTAGTTCCTCCTTCTCTAGCTCCTCCTTCATCAGCTGTTTATACCCAGTCAAGCCTGCTTTACTGAACAAGGAGCAGCTCTCCTGAGTTCTTGTCAACTCACTGGCCTCCCAGCTGTTCTCAGGTTTCACCCTTCTACCTACCGTCCCCTATTAGGACTCTACAACCACCTACCTATTCTACTCTGTCCCTATCACCATTAGATTGGGAAAATAATCTCTTTTCTGCCTTGGGTACACAACACTTGGAGACCTGTGAATAAATTCTGAATATCTATTTCAGAAGAAACAGCTATCTAGTAGAGGTTAATCAAGGAGATAATTGAGAATGTTGAGGAGTTTGAAAAACATAACAAAAATAATCCCGCCAAAACACGGAGAACTTCACTTTACAAAGTACCTTCACATGTGTCCTTATGTGTGTGACAATATTTGAATGCTGGTTGATAGAATTAAAGATGGGATTATATTCACAATAACATGGTTTAAAAGCAAGCAAGCAAACAGTGTGTTCTCCTTATAACTGTGTGTCTTCAGTAGTTTGGGGTTGTTTCTTCCTTCTTTGAAGTATCAACTTCCCTTTTATCAGGAGATTTTCTTTTCAGTTTCTATTTATATTTTGGTTTTGCCACAGGGAAAGAATTTCCTCCCTGTGCTATTGAAGTCTATAAAATAATGGAGAAAGTTGATTATCCCAGGAATGAAAGTGGAGAAATTGCTGCTATTATCCACCCTAAACTGCAGGTAACAGTTACTATTTCTATTAGATATTCAAAATAGTAAAGGGATTCCCAGGTGACTCCATGGTAAAGAATCTCCCTTCCAGTTCAGGAGACACAGTAGATGTAGGTTTGACCCCTGGATTGGGAAGGTCACCTGGAAGAGGAAATGGCAACCCACTCCAGTATTCTTGCCCAAAAAGCCCATGGACAGAAAAACCTGGCAGGCTACAGTCTATGGGGTTGTAAAAAGTCAGACACAACAGAACATGAACGAAGCTTTGAGTAGAACTTTACAGTCCATTAAGCATTTTACACACATGAGCTAATTTGAGGTCCTCAAAAACACTGCAGTCTAGATGAGGTATTCAGACATCACCAAGTAAATATGTATGGAGCAGATCCTGTACTGGCTCTGGGGGTACCTCAGTGAGCATGGTTTATATTCTTGTGAAATATGTCATCTAGATACACAAAGTCTGAACTGGGGTCTTGAAATGAAGATAACCAGATGCTGTTCTCAGGTTTCACCCTTCTACCTACCGTCCCCTATTAGGACTCTACAACCACCTACCTATTCTACTCTGTCCCTATCACCATTAGATTGGGAAAATAATCTCTTTTCTGCCTTGGGTACACAACACTTGGAGACCTGTGAATAAATTCTGAATATCTATTTCAGAAGAAACAGCTATCTAGTAGAGGTTAATCAAGGAGATAATTGAGAATGTTGAGGAGTTTGAAAAACATAACAAAAATAATCCCGCCAAAACACGGAGAACTTCACTTTACAAAGTACCTTCACATGTGTCCTTATGTGTGTGACAATATTTGAATGCTGGTTGATAGAATTAAAGATGGGATTATATTCACAATAACATGGTTTAAAAGCAAGCAAGCAAACAGTGTGTTCTCCTTATAACTGTGTGTCTTCAGTAGTTTGGGGTTGTTTCTTCCTTCTTTGAAGTATCAACTTCCCTTTATCAGGAGATTTTCTTTTCAGTTTCTATTTATATTTTGGTTTTGCCACAGGGAAAGAATTTCCTCCCTGTGCTATTGAAGTCTATAAAATAATGGAGAAAGTTGATTATCCCAGGAATGAAAGTGGAGAAATTGCTGCTATTATCCACCCTAAACTGCAGGTAACAGTTACTATTTCTATTAGATATTCAAAATAGTAAAGGGATTCCCAGGTGACTCCATGGTAAAGAATCTCCCTTCCAGTTCAGGAGACACAGTAGATGTAGGTTTGACCCCTGGATTGGGAAGGTCACCTGGAAGAGGAAATGGCAACCCACTCCAGTATTCTTGCCCAAAAAGCCCATGGACAGAAAAACCTGGCAGGCTACAGTCTATGGGGTTGTAAAAAGTCAGACACAACAGAACATGAACGAAGCTTTGAGTAGAACTTTACAGTCCATTAAGCATTTTACACACATGAGCTAATTTGAGGTCCTCAAAAACACTGCAGTCTAGATGAGGTATTCAGACATCACCAAGTAAATATGTATGGAGCAGATCCTGTACTGGCTCTGGGGGTACCTCAGTGAGCATGGTTTATATTCTTGTGAAATATGTCATCTAGATACACAAAGTCTGAACTGGGGTCTTGAAATGAAGATAACCAGATGCTGTAACAGAATAATGAGGTAGGGATGGAGGTCAGAGAACACAAAATTCCTGCTCAAGTGCAATGGGTAGGAATTATTTCATATATGAAAACAGAGTCTCAGAAACTAGATCCTTCCCAGAGTCCTATAGTGATTGATGGCAGACCCAGAACGAAGGTTCTTGGCAGTCGACCATGTAGCTACGCCCCCGCTGTGATCACTGCTGTACGCCGAAGCATCAGAACCTGTTTCTTAGGAGTGTCTTCTGCCTTTCTCTCCTGACTCGTCAAAACCCCTGTATCTGTTCTTTGCCTGATTGAATCAGTAATGTCACAGTGAAGAAGGAAAGGCTTATCAGAGTGTATAAGCAGTTTAAATCTGGAATAGGCAGAGGTAGGAGCAAAGAATCCAAAAAGCTAGAAACATGCATTTCTGCACACACTCTCAGACCTCAGAAATGGAAGCGATCCAATGGACTGTGTAGTCTGGTGCCTTCGACCCTGGAAGCGCATTGCCTAGAGAGCCTTTTAAAAAAATGACAAGCCCAGGTCCCCACTCAGGGGATACTTTGATCTCATTGGCCTGGGTAATCAGGGTGGAAAACCACTGATTCAGTTCAAACTGCTATTTAATGACCCTACAGATAGTCATTCAGACATACAACTTAATAAAGCAGCCTGCCCCCAAATGCAGACTAGTGAAGCCAATCCAGCTTTGTGCCTTAGTGGGATCCAGGTGGAAACTTGAAGGAATCTTCAGCAATGTTTTCCAAAAGCCCATGGACAGAAAAACCTGGCAGGCTACAGTCTATGGGGTTGTAAAAAGTCAGACACAACAGAACATGAACGAAGCTTTGAGTAGAACTTTACAGTCCATTAAGCATTTTACACACATGAGCTAATTTGAGGTCCTCAAAAACACTGCAGTCTAGATGAGGTATTCAGACATCACCAAGTAAATATGTATGGAGCAGATCCTGTACTGGCTCTGGGGGTACCTCAGTGAGCATGGTTTATATTCTTGTGAAATATGTCATCTAGATACACAAAGTCTGAACTGGGGTCTTGAAATGAAGATAACCAGATGCTGTAACAGAATAATGAGGTAGGGATGGAGGTCAGAGAACACAAAATTCCTGCTCAAGTGCAATGGGTAGGAATTATTTCATATATGAAAACAGAGTCTCAGAAACTAGATCCTTCCCAGAGTCCTATAGTGATTGATGGCAGACCCAGAACGAAGGTTCTTGGCAGTCGACCATGTAGCTACGCCCCCGCTGTGATCACTGCTGTACGCCGAAGCATCAGAACCTGTTTCTTAGGAGTGTCTTCTGCCTTTCTCTCCTGACTCGTCAAAACCCCTGTATCTGTTCTTTGCCTGATTGAATCAGTAATGTCACAGTGAAGAAGGAAAGGCTTATCAGAGTGTATAAGCAGTTTAAATCTGGAATAGGCAGAGGTAGGAGCAAAGAATCCAAAAAGCTAGAAACATGCATTTCTGCACACACTCTCAGACCTCAGAAATGGAAGCGATCCAATGGACTGTGTAGTCTGGTGCCTTCGACCCTGGAAGCGCATTGCCTAGAGAGCCTTTTAAAAAAATGACAAGCCCAGGTCCCCACTCAGGGGATACTTTGATCTCATTGGCCTGGGTAATCAGGGTGGAAAACCACTGATTCAGTTCAAACTGCTATTTAATGACCCTACAGATAGTCATTCAGACATACAACTTAATAAAGCAGCCTGCCCCCAAATGCAGACTAGTGAAGCCAATCCAGCTTTGTGCCTTAGTGGGATCCAGGTGGAAACTTGAAGGAATCTTCAGCAATGTTTTCAAAGACAGAAAGATAAAGATTGCAGACCTCTTAAGTGATTCAGTAATCATAACGTAGGAACACATATAGGAAATATTCACCTATCTTAGGCTTTCCCAGCCCTTCCCCACCTTCTCCCACCAGCCCCCACCAGAATAGAGCCACCCAGCAGCATGCAGACACAGTGTGACTCATTTTTATCCTGAACAATAGAATGTCTTATATGCAGAAGACTCTTAATGAATATTTCCTACATTTTGCTGAGCAGAATCACCTAATAAGAATTAAAATAGGGGCTTCCCTGGTGGTCCAGTGGGTAAGGACACCGCCTTGCAGTGCAAAGGACGCCAGTTCGATCCCTGGCCTGGGAGGATCCCACATGCCACAGAGCGGCTGGACCGATGTGTCCAACTACCGAGCTGGCGCTCTTGCGCACATGTGCCCAGAGCTGGTGCTCTGCAGCGAGAGAGGCCGCTGTGATGGGAGGCCCACACAGGCCAAAGAACAAAGATAAATAAATGAAAGACCAATAGAAGTGGCCAAAAAAAAACCACACATCACAATAAAAAAAAAAAAGAATTAAAATATGCACTTAAGGCCATACGCATTTAGTTTTGCTTTTTGATGTTGTAAATCTCTTCAGCAACATTCAAGGCAAACTTGACACCAAAGCAGACTCTAATCACGTGTCCATTATAAAAATAAAATGGTAAACTCTTAAAACCGCTGCCAAAATAAACTGCTCAATCTCAGTTCAGTCATAGGCAGAGGATTATCAGAGTGTATAAGCAGTTTAAATCTGGAATAGGCAGAGGTAGGAGCAAAGAATCCAAAAAGCTAGAAACATGCATTTCTGCACACACTCTCAGACCTCAGAAATGGAAGCGATCCAATGGACTGTGTAGTCTGGTGCCTTCGACCCTGGAAGCGCATTGCCTAGAGAGCCTTTTAAAAAAATGACAAGCCCAGGTCCCCACTCAGGGGATACTTTGATCTCATTGGCCTGGGTAATCAGGGTGGAAAACCACTGATTCAGTTCAAACTGCTATTTAATGACCCTACAGATAGTCATTCAGACATACAACTTAATAAAGCAGCCTGCCCCCAAATGCAGACTAGTGAAGCCAATCCAGCTTTGTGCCTTAGTGGGATCCAGGTGGAAACTTGAAGGAATCTTCAGCAATGTTTTCAAAGACAGAAAGATAAAGATTGCAGACCTCTTAAGTGATTCAGTAATCATAACGTAGGAACACATATAGGAAATATTCACCTATCTTAGGCTTTCCCAGCCCTTCCCCACCTTCTCCCACCAGCCCCCACCAGAATAGAGCCACCCAGCAGCATGCAGACACAGTGTGACTCATTTTTATCCTGAACAATAGAATGTCTTATATGCAGAAGACTCTTAATGAATATTTCCTACATTTTGCTGAGCAGAATCACCTAATAAGAATTAAAATAGGGGCTTCCCTGGTGGTCCAGTGGGTAAGGACACCGCCTTGCAGTGCAAAGGACGCCAGTTCGATCCCTGGCCTGGGAGGATCCCACATGCCACAGAGCGGCTGGACCGATGTGTCCAACTACCGAGCTGGCGCTCTTGCGCACATGTGCCCAGAGCTGGTGCTCTGCAGCGAGAGAGGCCGCTGTGATGGGAGGCCCACACAGGCCAAAGAACAAAGATAAATAAATGAAAGACCAATAGAAGTGGCCAAAAAAAAACCACACATCACAATAAAAAAAAAAAAGAATTAAAATATGCACTTAAGGCCATACGCATTTAGTTTTGCTTTTTGATGTTGTAAATCTCTTCAGCAACATTCAAGGCAAACTTGACACCAAAGCAGACTCTAATCACGTGTCCATTATAAAAATAAAATGGTAAACTCTTAAAACCGCTGCCAAAATAAACTGCTCAATCTCAGTTCAGTCAGGTCACTCATATCACACGTCATGTGTCTCTTTTAAAGAAAGTGCTGCGTGTTAGCTGTCTAGAGCCTAACATCAAATTTTTTAACTCATTTTTTATTGAAGTATGGTTGATTTACAATCTTGTGTTAATTTCTGGTGTACAGCAAAGTGATTCAGCTATATATATGAATATTTAAGAGATAACATAGATCAATATAGATATATACCTATATGCCCTATTTCATATTTTTTTCCACTATACAATTTGTAAAGAAGGAGAAAAACACAAAAGTAAGTTACGTGTGTTAATTGTTTCCTGAAAGGATCAAGATTGGAAACCCTTGCACCCTGGGGATCCTGTGTTTTTAACTCTTGATGGAAAGACTGTGTCACTGGGTGGAGACCAAACCGTGTACCCTGTGTTTGTAAATGAGGCCGCATATTATGAGAAGAAGGAAGCTTTCGCAAAGACAACTAAACTAACCCTCAATGCAAAAAGTATTCGCTCCACTCTACATTAAAAATTACTTATAGCTCACTTGTTAGAGAGAACCTTGAGAAGTTCTACTAGTTTGTAAGCTCCTGAAGAGCAAGATTGTGCCTTATTCAATGCCTTTTCCACAGCTCCTAGCCCAGTGCCTTACAGATGGTGGAATTCAGGTAAATTTCTTGAATGAATGAATATATTAATGAATGTCTTTTAAAAATATCATACTTTATGTATGTAGCATATTCAAAGAAGTGAATTTCTTATTTCCCTATAGCTTTCTATACCTTATACTTTGGTAGTTTAACATTCTTAGTAAACAGCCTTAGAATTCAAATTTTAACATTGAAATAAATACTATATATAAAAAAGTATTAACTTGAGCAGACTTAAATGTTGTGTGCTTTCAGATAATGCAGAAATGCTACTAGACTCTAATAGTGCAGGCTCGCTATTTTAAATTTTTTCACATCTGAATTACTGAGAAAGTTTTAAAGATCAGATCTATACACTTTAGCAGCAGTGGTGATATTTATAGATTTTTAAGTGCTCTTATGAAGATGAAATGTGAACAAGAGATGAGGGCTGATTGTAAAGGTGACATTATGAATAAATTAAGACACTCTGAATGGTCCTTTGTCCACTGACAGTCACCTGCACAAAGCATCACAAAGCATTGCTGCTCCGGCACGCCCGCTGGGTCTGCAATGACCTCAGGGAGCCAAGAACCTCCTTCAGAACTCTCATCATGTTCTTTCCCAACGTGGGAGGCATGTCCTTCCCAGCCCTCCCTTCTTACCCAGAAAGAACTCATTTGTCTTTCTTTCCAACCAATGTATAAGGAAGTCTTTGGGCTCCAGCAGCGTAGGTGGTAAAAACAGAGAGAGAACAGTGGACACAAGTAGAAATGTGACCCAAATCCATCCATGGTTCACGAATGCATTCTTTTAAGACATTCCCTCCTGTCTTAAGTGCCCCAATCCCTCACTCCCAAGATCCTTCTCCTCAAAGGTCCTGGGGCTCATTTTCCATCTCCCCCCTCCCTCTGTGATTCCTGTGGGAGCCTCCTCTTCCCCTTCTTAGGCCATGGCAACCGAGCAAAGAACATACTATCCCATGATTTGGAACCCATGTTTGCAGTTTCAAATATATTTACAAGATCATACTAACATTGTCAGTAACATATATATATATGTCTTATATATGTATATAGTTTCATTCTTACAAAGTGAATCCCATTAAGCCAATTTCATTCTGTATTCAGTGTTCTATAGCACACAGTTAAGCTTCCCTGGTGGCTCAGATGGTAAAGAATCTGCCTGCAATGTGGGAGACCTGAGTTCAGTCCCAGGGTTGGGAATATTCCCTAGAGGAAGGCATGGCAACCCACTCCAGTATTCTTCCCTGCAGAATCCCCATGGACAGAGGAGCCTTGTGGGCTACAGTCCATGGGGTCGCAAAGAGTTGGACACGACTGAGGAACTAAGCACAGCACACATAGCTACAATTAAACTGCTTCAGAATTTTCAGCATTTAGTTTTGCTCTTAACCAAAATTATTTTCTTTGGAATAAACTCACTTCCCTCTGAATTCTTCAGTAAATATTTGATTTATCAATCGGCTTTTGTGTATAACAGGTTTTACCAAACTTCCTCTCACTGTGAATGTTTCTTTGTGTTCTATGCACAAGTTCAATTTTTCTAGGTCAGTTTTTTCATGCATATGTTTTGGAAAAAATACTTTATTCTTCCATCAGATTTTAGTTACAAAATTTACAATGTGCAATTTAGGCCACTGTGGTTTCAGTTTTTATATTGATTATTTCTACCAAGTCTAATTCTTTCTGAATCAATATTGATAGCCTTTAGAGTTTCTAGTTAGATGTTATTTTTTTAAATCCATAACATATTGTTGTGTGGCTTTAGCCACTATGGATTTTATTTTGATTATTTCTAACAGTTTACAGACTCGGGTTTTCCATTTATAAAATGGGAATGCTCATAATAATAGTGGCCCTTTCATGAGATTGTTGTGAGGATTAAGTGGGCTAATTCATAGAAGTACTTACCATAGTGCCTAGCACAGAATCATAAATTATTCAAGCTGAAATTCCTAACACAAAAGACCTTTTATGATCTGTCCTTCCCTTCCTACAATCTCTCTAGGCTCATCTGCCATTAGGCCCTCTCTGTTCCAGTCAGCTTTGCATTGTTTTATTCCTATGTGTCTTTACACAGACTGGCCCTTTCACCTGGAATTTTCTTCCTTCCCATCTCTTCTTCCATCCCTGCCCCCTGACCAGACCTCACCTTAGCGAATTCAAAATGCAACTCAACTTTCATTTCATCTATAAAACCTTTCTTGGCTTGCCCCACTTCCCCTCTCTGCTTCCATCCCATCTTGAGGGTATTGCCAGTGTCTTATTTGGCACCTGCAGTCTAATAAGTGCCCTGTCAGTTGAGTAAATGAGTGTGCTCAGCCATTCCTTCTCTACTGAAATGTCTTCATGTTCTGCCAACATCTCCGCCTTCTTTTTGCCTTCTTCCCTTCTTTCCCAGTCACTTTCTGAGTATCTCCATCATTCCCAAGTGGAATTCACTCCATTCCACACTTTTCAGACTGTTACTATGTCCCAAATGTTGGCATATGGAAAAATACATGCTTTTAAGTCTGCAGCCCTATGCAGAGAAAAGGAAATATTCATATCCAATAATATCCTTGTGTGAAAACTTTTTGTTGGTTTCTCCTAATCCTTGATATGAAATCTTAAAGCCTCCCCACACAGCTGGATGAATTTTGTGTGCTCTGGCCTCTGCCTATCTCTCCAGCCCTTGTTCCTAGCCATTTGGCCTCATAGACTTCTCCATCTTCAAATGCACCAAGCTTCCTACTACTTTGGGGTCTTTGCTCATGTTTTTCCCTCTTATTGAAACCCTATCCCACTACTACTTGCCTTTTACCTGGATGACACATATACTTCTTTAAAAAAACATTTTTTTTTAATTTATTTGGCTATGTTGGGGTTTAGTTGTGGTAACATGGATTTTATTTTGATTATTTCTAACAGTTTACAGACTCGGGTTTTCCATTTATAAAATGGGAATGCTCATAATAATAGTGGCCCTTTCATGAGATTGTTGTGAGGATTAAGTGGGCTAATTCATAGAAGTACTTACCATAGTGCCTAGCACAGAATCATAAATTATTCAAGCTGAAATTCCTAACACAAAAGACCTTTTATGATCTGTCCTTCCCTTCCTACAATCTTTTAGGCTCATCTGCCATTAGGCCCTCTCTGTTCCAGTCAGCTTTGCATTGTTTTATTCCTATGTGTCTTTACACAGACTGGCCCTTTCACCTGGAATTTTCTTCCTTCCCATCTCTTCTTCCATCCCTGCCCCCTGACCAGACCTCACCTTAGCGAATTCAAAATGCAACTCAACTTTCATTTCATCTATAAAACCTTTCTTGGCTTGCCCCACTTCCCCTCTCTGCTTCCATCCCATCTTGAGGGTATTGCCAGTGTCTTATTTGGCACCTGCAGTCTAATAAGTGCCCTGTCAGTTGAGTAAATGAGTGTGCTCAGCCATTCCTTCTCTACTGAAATGTCTTCATGTTCTGCCAACATCTCCGCCTTCTTTTTGCCTTCTTCCCTTCTTTCCCAGTCACTTTCTGAGTATCTCCATCATTCCCAAGTGGAATTCACTCCATTCCACACTTTTCAGACTGTTACTATGTCCCAAATGTTGGCATATGGAAAAATACATGCTTTTAAGTCTGCAGCCCTATGCAGAGAAAAGGAAATATTCATATCCAATAATATCCTTGTGTGAAAACTTTTTGTTGGTTTCTCCTAATCCTTGATATGAAATCTTAAAGCCTCCCCACACAGCTGGATGAATTTTGTGTGCTCTGGCCTCTGCCTATCTCTCCAGCCCTTGTTCCTAGCCATTTGGCCTCATAGACTTCTCCATCTTCAAATGCACCAAGCTTCCTACTACTTTGGGGTCTTTGCTCATGTTTTTCCCTCTTATTGAAACCCTATCCCACTACTACTTGCCTTTTACCTGGATGACACATATACTTCTTTAAAAAAAAATTTTTTTTTAATTTATTTGGCTATGTTGGGTCTTAGTTGTGGTATTCGTGATCTTTTGTTTCATTGCATGGGCTTCTCTCCAGCTGTGGTGTGGTGGCTTAGCTGCCCCAAAGCATGTAAGGGTTTTAGTTCCCCAACCAGGGATCAAACTCATGTCCCTTGCACCAGAAGGTGGATCCTCAACCCTTGGACCACCAGGAAGTCCTGACACTTACTCTTAAATGTGCTTCAGGAACTTCTCTGGTGGTCTAATAGCTAAGACTCCATGCTCCCGATGCAGGAGGCCCTGGCTCGATCCCTGATCAAGGAACTAGATCCCATGTGCCACAACTAAGACCCAGTGCAGCCAAACAAAAGAAAATTTTTCTGTTTTTTTAAAGCTTTTATTTTACTTTTAACTTTTACAGAGTTTTGTTGTTTACAGATATGTATGTTCCCAGATTAGTCATATGTATATCCCCCTATCCCACCCAGCCAGACCATCACACAGCACTCCTGCAGGATCCCCTTTAAAAGAAAATTTTTCAATGTGACTCAGGCCAGGCTAGCCCCCTCTGGTATATGAGCTCATTGACACTACTGGACTAGCATACAGCAAGACACTTCAGAAGACCCTTGACCTTTACCTGCCAGCACTGTGACCTTTACCTGCCAGCCCATCTCTCTCCAAGTCTCAATTTTCTCTATTCTGTTGAATGGTAATAGAATACGCATCAAACCAGGTACAGAACTCTGGATGAAGATAACCAATATGACAAAAAGCACTTTATAAATAGGAAATAGAACAATCTCGAAGGCTGAAAACATTGCAAGATATCTTTTTGGAGGGTAATTTTTCACAATCTCAAAAGTCATAAAACTGTTCATCCTCACTGACCTAGACATCCTGCTACCAGAATATATCCTGTGACAGGGGCGCCACCCTTTCTCTACCAGCCTACCCAGGAGGTTCCTGAGGATGGCACATTCCTAGCTTCTAGACTGAAGCCTGTTTGAACAAGGATGTGGATTATGTACAGTTTCCATTTCTTTGCCAGTCAAGAAGACAAAGTCCAGTGAAGGGTGTTATTCTGGGAATTGTTTGGATGAAATCATTGACCAAATGAGGCATATTACTTATTAATAAATTGTCTGCAAGTTACACAACCCCTCAAAACACAGCAACATCTTGGCATTCAAATTGAGAGCTGCTATTCCTTCAGAATAACTCAAAAGAATGAAAAAAATACCTGTACATATACATTGGGCAATAAAGATAGTGATAGAAAGATAGCTCTTTCCTATTCATTCCTTGATTGCCACTTCATAAAAGTTGTGTGAGGTTGACAGGAGGAATTTCTACTTCCTGGTCTCCAGGTGGAGCCATGAGTTCATATGCATACAACGTAGAGAGCTACCAGGCATGATGGTTCAGCATATGACCTGTACCTACAACGTTTTCAGGCTGTGAATCCTTGGGCCTGTCACTTCAAATCTCTAGGTCTCCTTTTACTCGAACTGCTTCTGGAATTATCGCGTGGTTCATATGGGGTACTCGATGCAATTGCTTTGAGATGTACACCTATCACAAAGCTGGTATGTCTAGGCTGAGCTGGGACCAATAATTGATTCTTTAGATCCAAAAAAGTGGCCTTCCTTTTACCCAGTCATGTTAAGCAACACCCGAGGATTTCAGTCTTCATCATGGCCCTCCTAAGACAATGATAAAACATGTTCATATTAAGGCAAAATAAATATTTATTAGAAATCTTTAAAGCATTTCTTCACTGGCACTAAAATGTTCTTACTCCATTTGTGACTTCTTTCTTGCACATAGAGTTTCACATACACACACACAACACTAAAAACAAGGACGTAAATGGAATTTTCAAGGACTTAGTACATTCAATGGGGAAAAGGTGACAATGCTGTATTTGGGACCAAGATCACAGTAAAAAAAAAAAAAAAAAGAAAAAAAAAAATATATATATATATCAATGCAGAGATCAAGTATGGCTTACAAGCCCAGATGACAGTTCATCTATCTGGCCCCTACCCAGAGCCAAAGGACTTAGTTCACCAGGCCTGATGGAAGGAAAAGAAAGTCAGTAATGCTGGGCTCTGGGGCAGGAACCCCCTAAACGCTTAATGACTTCACAGTACAGCCTTCTCCCACTCCCCACCCTCCATGGAGGAAGGTGAGCACCATTTTTATTCCCAACAGATGTATCATATAATTTCTAGAATAATGGATTCCTCCTGAGGCAGAGTTTAGGTAAAGAAAAATTGCCAGCCACAACTATTATCTGAGCATGTATTTGCTTTCCCGTTAAATTAGTGAAATGTGAATCACTTAAGAGGTCCCGATACAACTGTGGATTCAGTGTGTGTGTGTGTGTGGTTTGGTGCACACCTGTAGGCACAGCCTTGAATTTAAAACCCGTCATAGGGATCACAGGGCCAGCGCAGACCGCCAGCATGAGTCATCTGAGCAAAAGCCTCGTTCCCTGACACATGCCAACCACAAAGGCAGACTCAAATTTGCCAAAGCATTGTGCTAAATAAAAGAAAACACAGATCGCACAGGAAGCTATCTGTGGTCCAGGAGCTTCAGCAGCTGTGGTACAATCTCCTGCGTGACTTTGATCAAGTCCACTTCCCTTCGGGCGTTTGTCTCCAGGTGTAAAAGAGGAGAATCGGTCCTCTTAGGCCAGTGCTCTTCAACTCATCGCTTTCCTTGGTAAATCTGCCTAGGCTGAGACCACCTAGGATAAAAGCCTTTGGGGACGCTGCCCTCAGGAGGAAGAATGATAAAACATGTTCATATTAAGGCAAAATAAATATTTATTAGAAATCTTTAAAGCATTTCTTCACTGGCACTAAAATGTTCTTACTCCATTTGTGACTTCTTTCTTGCACATAGAGTTTCACATACACACACACAACACTAAAAACAAGGACGTAAATGGAATTTTCAAGGACTTAGTACATTCAATGGGGAAAAGGTGACAATGCTGTATTTGGGACCAAGATCACAGTAAAAAAAAAAAAAAAAAAGAAAAAAAAAAATATATATATATATCAATGCAGAGATCAAGTATGGCTTACAAGCCCAGATGACAGTTCATCTATCTGGCCCCTACCCAGAGCCAAAGGACTTAGTTCACCAGGCCTGATGGAAGGAAAAGAAAGTCAGTAATGCTGGGCTCTGGGGCAGGAACCCCCTAAACGCTTAATGACTTCACAGTACAGCCTTCTCCCACTCCCCACCCTCCATGGAGGAAGGTGAGCACCATTTTTATTCCCAACAGATGTATCATATAATTTCTAGAATAATGGATTCCTCCTGAGGCAGAGTTTAGGTAAAGAAAAATTGCCAGCCACAACTATTATCTGAGCATGTATTTGCTTTCCCGTTAAATTAGTGAAATGTGAATCACTTAAGAGGTCCCGATACAACTGTGGATTCAGTGTGTGTGTGTGTGTGGTTTGGTGCACACCTGTAGGCACAGCCTTGAATTTAAAACCCGTCATAGGGATCACAGGGCCAGCGCAGACCGCCAGCATGAGTCATCTGAGCAAAAGCCTCGTTCCCTGACACATGCCAACCACAAAGGCAGACTCAAATTTGCCAAAGCATTGTGCTAAATAAAAGAAAACACAGATCGCACAGGAAGCTATCTGTGGTCCAGGAGCTTCAGCAGCTGTGGTACAATCTCCTGCGTGACTTTGAACAAGTCCACTTCCCTTTCGGGGCGTTTGTCTCCAGGTGTAAAAGAGGAGAATCGGTCCTCTTAGGCCAGTGCTCTTCAACTCATCGCTTTCCTTGGTAAATCTGCCTAGGCTGAGACCACCTAGGATAAAAGCCTTTGGGGGACGCTGCCCTCAGGAGGAAGATTCTATGTAGAAAACTTTCCTGCCAACAAATTCCCTCCACATCCACAGACAGGTCTCCAAACGCGCAAGAAGACAAAGATCCAGCCATTGATTTCTGTCTCTCAGAACTCTCAGCTTTTGTTAAAGTAGGAAATGGAGAGTTATGCACTTTCATCCATGCACATCCACACCAAAACAATTCCAGATTCCCAGCTGCACCATGTAGCATATGGTGGTGCTCTGGGTCCAAGTTGCTGCCCTTCAAACCAAGACATCTGTTCAGGATAAATACAAGTAGGTAATTCCAGATACAGGATGCTACTCTCCAGACTAAAAGGACCTTCAAGGTCATCTGATTATGATCTTCACAATACCCCTAACATATGCTCAACCAGCTTTTGCTTAAATATCCCTAATATCGGAACTTCCCTGGAGGCTCAGTGTTTAAAACTTCCACGCTTCCAGTGCAGGGTGTGTGGGCTCAGATGGGTTAGAAATGAAGATCCCAAATGCGTCAGGTGGTGTGGCCAAAAAATAAAAATTAAAAAAAAATACCCCCAACATCTTGAGTAGTTGTTGGACTCCATTGACCTGAAATCATTTTCCCTGAATTTTCCAACTTCTGGCAATGGTTCTGTCCATCTGTAACAGACATGGCCCTCCTGCCTCTATGATAATCCCACTATATTTTCCCTTCTCAAGGGAATATGTTTGACACCTTCCTCCTCTGCTCACACCTGAGCCAGGTCTGACTGCTCCAGCTCGAAACATTGGTTGGATGCCCGGGTTATCCAAGAGACAGGGCCTGCTGCAGATGGTAAGGCTGCATCTTCAACTCATCTCTGCCTGACCAAGCCAATCAGGGACACAAGAGCCAAGTTGCTACCCACCCAGGTAAGCTGGTGCTCAAAGGAGCCCAGAGCAGAGAAATGAGCCGGGAGTGGACCGCCTGGCCAGCACTTTTTAGTTTGTCTCAAGTCAGATTAACTAGCCAGTAGCCAAGTTATCTAAAAGCTGAATGGTTTGCTGCCACTTAAAATTAAAATTCAGCTTTCCTTGGTAAATCTGCCTAGGCTGAGACCACCTAGGATAAAAGCCTTTGGGGGACGCTGCCCTCAGGAGGAAGATTCTATGTAGAAAACTTTCCTGCCAACAAATTCCCTCCACATCCACAGACAGGTCTCCAAACGCGCAAGAAGACAAAGATCCAGCCATTGATTTCTGTCTCTCAGAACTCTCAGCTTTTGTTAAAGTAGGAAATGGAGAGTTATGCACTTTCATCCATGCACATCCACACCAAAACAATTCCAGATTCCCAGCTGCACCATGTAGCATATGGTGGTGCTCTGGGTCCAAGTTGCTGCCCTTCAAACCAAGACATCTGTTCAGGATAAATACAAGTAGGTAATTCCAGATACAGGATGCTACTCTCCAGACTAAAAGGACCTTCAAGGTCATCTGATTATGATCTTCACAATACCCCTAACATATGCTCAACCAGCTTTTGCTTAAATATCCCTAATATCGGAACTTCCCTGGAGGCTCAGTGTTTAAAACTTCCACGCTTCCAGTGCAGGGTGTGTGGGCTCAGATGGGTTAGAAATGAAGATCCCAAATGCGTCAGGTGGTGTGGCCAAAAAATAAAAATTAAAAAAAAATACCCCCAACATCTTGAGTAGTTGTTGGACTCCATTGACCTGAAATCATTTTCCCTGAATTTTCCAACTTCTGGCAATGGTTCTGTCCATCTGTAACAGACATGGCCCTCCTGCCTCTATGATAATCCCACTATATTTTCCCTTCTCAAGGGAATATGTTTGACACCTTCCTCCTCTGCTCACACCTGAGCCAGGTCTGACTGCTCCAGCTCGAAACATTGGTTGGATGCCCGGGTTATCCAAGAGACAGGGCCTGCTGCAGATGGTAAGGCTGCATCTTCAACTCATCTCTGCCTGACCAAGCCAATCAGGGACACAAGAGCCAAGTTGCTACCCACCCAGGTAAGCTGGTGCTCAAAGGAGCCCAGAGCAGAGAAATGAGCCGGGAGTGGACCGCCTGGCCAGCACTTTTTAGTTTGTCTCAAGTCAGATTAACTAGCCAGTAGCCAAGTTATCTAAAAGCTGAATGGTTTGCTGCCACTTAAAATTAAAATTCATGGTTCATCTCATTATAATTCCACCTCAAACATTCCCACATGAATCTTTCACCAGGTAACCGAGACAGAGTGGATGTTCTGGCTATTTGGGTTTCAATCACCGGAAACATTTCTACCATGTCCCCCAAACTGACTGAGTAATTTCAGGGGGAGAAAATCAGAGGATGAGACTCTAAAGATAAGCCCCACGTCTTGGCTCCTTTCTTACACGCCTTCTCCTCCACTTCAAAATTCAGTTAAGGAAAATATTGAATGCCAAGGCATTTCAGGTATGTTGTTAAATTCCTCCAATGAGAAATACTGATGTGTACAAGTCGCCTCTGAGAGTCAAGACCATATAACTATAGCAGCTGCTTTGTCTGTTTCAGATGAAGCCACGATCCCAGCTTGGAAGCCTGCACAGTGGCAGGGCTGCAGGGAACCTAGCCAAGATCTTTCACCCAGATCGCAGGCCCTGCCCGGCACGTCTCGTGTGCTCTTACGTACATAAAGAAAAGCGTTTTCATCCTTGTTCTGGCCACTCTGAGGCCAAGTATATAATACTTACAGTCAGCCCCCAAATCCTAAAATCTAATTCTCAGCTTTTAAAATTGCCTACTTCATTCGAAGTAATTTTCATTTAAAACTGAAACGACCTTTCGCTATTGAAAAGAAAAACCCTGTGTTAATTATGTTTCTAGAATCGTCTCTCAGTTGGAGACAGTCTGAGCCTTGAGTACCAAGGCCACTTATGCCGAGGGCGTTTTCCTGCTCCCTGAAGGTTCCAGAAGCTCATTTCCCCCAGCCCCAGAATACTGGGCTCAGTTCAGTTCCTTGCACCTTCTAGGATGGGATCCAGAGGCCCTTAAATTCAGAAGATCCAGCCACAGTAGGGGAAATGGTAGCATGTGCCGGCTGGGGCTGGGGCCTGTGAAGACACTGGGAGAAGACAGACTCCTCTCTCTGCTCCTCAGGGCCCCGCCGGTCACCCTGTCTCCCAACCACGTCGACCTGCCATTGGTGAACACAGGGGCTTAACCCAGGATTCGGGGCTCCTGGAACTCCCAGCCTCAGGACTGCCAGCCATGGGCCTCTAGAAGCTCTTGGCCAAATCACAAACCCCAGGATATCTCCCACTCAGACAGACTGACAGCTGCCCCTCAGGTCAGTCACCCATTCAGCGTGAGGCTGTTCTCCTCGTCTCTGCCGTCGGGGCGAAACTCCATCGCTCTGCAAAGCCTGCAGCACCAGGGCCAGGATCCAACATCCGGCGGCCCACGTGCACACAGGCTCCAGGTTCTGTGCCTACACTGAAGTTTCCGGAAATTCATCTATTTCATCAAACGCATTGAGGGTGGTTTTGCTGTTGCTCCTGGAAGAATCTTGGATTTTGCTGAAATCTGCTTTAAAAACAAAATGCTATGTTATAAGTACAGCACTCTGCAGGGTGTGCCTCCAGATCTTGACCCACCACCTGACTTTCAGAAATTACTCGAACTCAGGTTAGAAAATGATAGAGCTGAAAGGGATGAAGTCAACCCTCCCTCCAATTCATAGAGCGGGGATATCGGGATCCCCCAGGTCATGGCAGTGGTACCTGTCCGTCTTCCAGGCCCGGGATCTTCATTGAGGAAGGAGACATGAGTTTTCCATTCAGTCCACTTCACCTCATTGATCCTGTGGGCATGACAATCATCCTCACTACTCCCCAAGTGCACCTCATCAAATACAAACAAATATAACAGCACAGAGTTTGGGTGTCCTCCACGGGGGTCGGGAACATTCCTGGCTCACGTGTTCATATCAGTGTCATGGGGGCTTGAAACCTGCCCTAGTGGTCGTTTTCCCAGGCCTCCAGGATCCGTCTCCTCCCAGGATGTGGGACCCAGAAGCTCAGAGAGGTGTCAAGGGGATATCTTCAGCCAGTAGGGGCTGTGCCTGACTCAGGGGAGGCAGCCCACAGGGAAGGAAGGAAGGAAGGAGAAGGCAGATCCAAGCTAAGAAAATGTGAGGCTGTGAAGCTCAGGGTTAAGGCTACACCAGGAGAAGATGGATGGGCTTCCCTCCTAGTTCAGTTGGTAAAGAATTTGCCTGCAATGCAGGAGACTCGAGTTTGATTCCTGGGTCAGGAAGGTCCCACGGAGAAAGAAATGGCAACCCACTCCAGTCTTCTTGCCTGGAGAATCCCATGGACAGAGCAGTCTGGTGGGCTGCAGTCCATGCAGTCGCACAAGTCAATCATGGCTTAGCAACCAACCAGCAAGAGAAGATGGCTAGGATTCAAACCCCAAATGAGTGGGCAGTGTCTAAGATGCTGGATTGTAATTGGAAACAATGGTTTGGCTGAAGTTCACATTCACAGGACATCTCTAGAGTGAGAGTGTCAACATTAGACGTATTTGTTAGGGTAACAATTATAACTGAAATGATTGTTCCTGGGATGGAACAGGAATTTTAGTCAGAGAAGTAGCTTACCCTACAGTTATGCACCAAGAAGGTAGTCTGCAGGGTCAGGCAATCAGACAGGGGTGAGAGGTGGACCCATCAGAAAAGATGGTCATGGCACATGCACATACTTGTTTAAATTTATTTTTTGCACGTACTTTTTAAAAATCGAAAAGCTCAGCATCTCTCCACCAGATAAAAATCCCAATCCTCCAAGATTCTGGCTGAGCACCAAGGTAAGATGGCTTAAATACTCGAAGACGGAGACGTCGTTATCAACTATAGCCTCATGACCAATTACAGAGATGACAAATGTAGAAGCTTGTCCTATTTTCTCTTCCCTTAATATATTTGTGTGTTTATTTGTTTTTTTTTTTTAAAAAAAAAAAAGGCTGCCTCATTTTTCCACTTGCCAGTGAGGAAATGTGTCCCTAGTCCCCTGGGTCGCATGAATCCACACAGCGTAGGCAGAAGGCTGGCACACGGCTTCTAAGGCAGCCGTGGGCTGGGAGAGGCCACGGAAGCCCGGCCACTAGGGCAGAGTCTCCCGCTGTCCCTCCTGAGGCTCAGGACGCCTGTCCCAGGCCAGTGACCCTGAAGGCGCAAACTCCGTCATCTAAGGAGGCAGAAGAGACCGTGGCCATGGCTTGGCAAGCTAACTAACATCCACCACCTCATCTCGCTGTGAAGCTCGGGTGGCTAACCGAAGATGGATGGGCCTCCTAGTTCAGTTGGTAAAGAATTTGCCTGCAATGCAGGAGACTCGAGTTTGATTCCTGGGTCAGGAAGGTCCCACGGAGAAAGAAATGGCAACCCACTCCAGTCTTCTTGCCTGGAGAATCCCATGGACAGAGCAGTCTGGTGGGCTGCAGTCCATGCAGTCGCACAAGTCAATCATGGCTTAGCAACCAACCAGCAAGAGAAGATGGCTAGGATTCAAACCCCAAATGAGTGGGCAGTGTCTAAGATGCTGGATTGTAATTGGAAACAATGGTTTGGCTGAAGTTCACATTCACAGGACATCTCTAGAGTGAGAGTGTCAACATTAGACGTATTTGTTAGGGTAACAATTATAACTGAAATGATTGTTCCTGGGATGGAACAGGAATTTTAGTCAGAGAAGTAGCTTACCCTACAGTTATGCACCAAGAAGGTAGTCTGCAGGGTCAGGCAATCAGACAGGGGTGAGAGGTGGACCCATCAGAAAAGATGGTCATGGCACATGCACATACTTGTTTAAATTTATTTTTTGCACGTACTTTTTAAAAATCGAAAAGCTCAGCATCTCTCCACCAGATAAAAATCCCAATCCTCCAAGATTCTGGCTGAGCACCAAGGTAAGATGGCTTAAATACTCGAAGACGGAGACGTCGTTATCAACTATAGCCTCATGACCAATTACAGAGATGACAAATGTAGAAGCTTGTCCTATTTTCTCTTCCCTTAATATATTTGTGTGTTTATTTGTTTTTTTTTTTTAAAAAAAAAAAAGGCTGCCTCATTTTTCCACTTGCCAGTGAGGAAATGTGTCCCTAGTCCCCTGGGTCGCATGAATCCACACAGCGTAGGCAGAAGGCTGGCACACGGCTTCTAAGGCAGCCGTGGGCTGGGAGAGGCCACGGAAGCCCGGCCACTAGGGCAGAGTCTCCCGCTGTCCCTCCTGAGGCTCAGGACGCCTGTCCCAGGCCAGTGACCCTGAAGGCGCAAACTCCGTCATCTAAGGAGGCAGAAGAGACCGTGGCCATGGCTTGGCAAGCTAACTAACATCCACCACCTCATCTCGCTTCAGCCACCCGAAGAGCCCCACCCAAGGGCCCTGCTCCCTCTGTTACCGCAAACACAGCCGGAAATCTTCCTCTGCCACTTTACACAGCTCCCCCATCCGAAATCTGCTCCTCAGCCACTCTGGTAACATTTTCTCAAACTCCAGAATCGTCCTGGCTCTCTGGGAACACAAGGAGGCGCCTTCCATGTGCTGAACTGCGTCCCCAGGACGGCCACCCCCAGAGGGCGCTCTGCCAGGCTCACCTGTAGGCGCCAGATGGGCTCGCTCTCCTTGGAGATGTTCTCCACCGTCTCCCCCATCAGGGCTATGAGCATGTTGAGGAGGAGGACGAAGGTGAGGATGACGTAGGTGATGAGCAGGAACAGGAAGAGGATGGGGTACTTGGAGTTCTGCTGGATGTTCAGGTCCCCCAGGCCGATGGTGAGCTTGAAGAGTTCCAGCACAGCGTCGCTGAAGCTGCCGTAGGAGGTGCAGTCCTTACTGCTCTCGGCGCACTTCTCGATCAGCGAGGCCAGGGCTGCAAGGACACAACAGGGTGTTCTCCGCAGCCTCTCTGTCTGGTTAGTCACCCAGCAACTCGTGCATACCTGCATGCACACACATGCACACACACACAGACACACCCACCCACTGCTGTGTCCCTCTCTCCAGCTATTCAAATCCCAGCTCCAGCCTCAGCTCCTCCGGAAGCCTCATCAGGCTGGTGTTCTGCCTTTATTGACTGCAGAGAGACCTTTCTGCCTAACAACGCCCAAACTCCTCTCTCCCTTCTCTACCCACCCCATTCAGCCCTTGACCAATCACAGGCTTGCAAAGTCGATCATTATAATCTATAATCAGTGTGTCCCTGGCTCTTCCCAGGCTTTGAGCTCCCAACCTCCGGCAGCCTGAGCTGTCTCCCCCAAGCATGGCAGGTCCAGAGTCTCTTCCTAATGCCATGTGGCAAGATCTCTGGTCACTGCCTGGGGCCCCCTAAGCCCTGAAGGCGCAAACTCCGTCATCTAAGGAGGCAGAAGAGACCGTGGCCATGGCTTGGCAAGCTAACTAACATCCACCACCTCATCTCGCTCAGCCACCCGAAGAGCCCCACCCAAGGGCCCTGCTCCCTCTGTTACCGCAAACACAGCCGGAAATCTTCCTCTGCCACTTTACACAGCTCCCCCATCCGAAATCTGCTCCTCAG
Organism: Tragulus kanchil; assembly: GCA_022376925.1. Taxonomy (NCBI): domain Eukaryota; kingdom Metazoa; phylum Chordata; class Mammalia; order Artiodactyla; family Tragulidae; genus Tragulus; species Tragulus kanchil. Next base: position 68,056,361 of record JAIOJX010000027.1, read on the forward strand.
CCACTCTGGTAACATTTTCTCAAACTCCAGAATCGTCCTGGCTCTCTGGGAACACAAGGAGGCGCCTTCCATGTGCTGAACTGCGTCCCCAGGACGGCCACCCCCAGAGGGCGCTCTGCCAGGCTCACCTGTAGGCGCCAGATGGGCTCGCTCTCCTTGGAGATGTTCTCCACCGTCTCCCCCATCAGGGCTATGAGCATGTTGAGGAGGAGGACGAAGGTGAGGATGACGTAGGTGATGAGCAGGAACAGGAAGAGGATGGGGTACTTGGAGTTCTGCTGGATGTTCAGGTCCCCCAGGCCGATGGTGAGCTTGAAGAGTTCCAGCACAGCGTCGCTGAAGCTGCCGTAGGAGGTGCAGTCCTTACTGCTCTCGGCGCACTTCTCGATCAGCGAGGCCAGGGCTGCAAGGACACAACAGGGTGTTCTCCGCAGCCTCTCTGTCTGGTTAGTCACCCAGCAACTCGTGCATACCTGCATGCACACACATGCACACACACACAGACACACCCACCCACTGCTGTGTCCCTCTCTCCAGCTATTCAAATCCCAGCTCCAGCCTCAGCTCCTCCGGAAGCCTCATCAGGCTGGTGTTCTGCCTTTATTGACTGCAGAGAGACCTTTCTGCCTAACAACGCCCAAACTCCTCTCTCCCTTCTCTACCCACCCCATTCAGCCCTTGACCAATCACAGGCTTGCAAAGTCGATCATTATAATCTATAATCAGTGTGTCCCTGGCTCTTCCCAGGCTTTGAGCTCCCAACCTCCGGCAGCCTGAGCTGTCTCCCCCAAGCATGGCAGGTCCAGAGTCTCTTCCTAATGCCATGTGGCAAGATCTCTGGTCACTGCCTGGGGCTCTTCTCTTCTTCCTAATGCACTACAAAAGGGCTCATTACTCAATGTGTTGTCATGTTCACGTGTGTATAAAGTGCTTTACAAATGTGGGGGTTACTGTTTGCTATTTGTAAATCAATTACCTACTCCAAATCCAAGTAAGAACACGATATATACAAACAAGAACTTCAGAACATCATCCAAAATGACCTACGAAGAAAGAAACGCGGTTCAAGGGTAAGATCTGAGCACGGATTTGCTGTGGACTGGTCTCCTGACTGCTTTCCACCCTCTCCCTGGTTGGCACCCTAACCATGCCCTCTTTCCCTCTGCCTGCTCTTCTGTGACCCTCCCCAGATCCTCCTGACACTCCCTCCACTGCTCAGCACCAGCCCCACCTCCTCCAGAAAGACTCCCCTATTCCTGTTCTCCACCTGCCTCTCTCCTAGAACACAGTCTGTTTTTCTCTCTGCTGATGCAGCTTGCACATGAGCCTGTCTCCTCACAGAAACTCACACCTGGAGTCCTCACCCTTGCTGGGAGTGGCGCTGTGCTGGGGCCAGCTCACACCAGCTCACAAGGGCTGACTGTCACACTTGCGTGAATTTTCTGAGCTAGTGGCTAAACAAGCTGTGACTAACAATTGGATTGTGTCAATATAATTAAAGAAATTACAGTAGAAACAAAGATAATACATAGTCAAAACATCACTTCCAAGTGATTTGACTAGAGTATACAATTATTTTAGCCTTTTTTTCTTTTTGGCCACAGGGTCTTAGTTCCTGACCAGAGAGTGAAATCACACCCTCTATAATGAAAGCCCAGAGTCCTAACCACTGGACTGCCAGGGAATTCCCAACAATTACTTAGGCTTTTAAGGCTATTTACATCAATCGTAGCCACATGGTGGAGACACTATATAATGATGCATTACTTTGCATCCCTTCCTGATCTATATTCATGTTGGTAGCTGGAAATCAGCCATAGTGAGACTATTTACACCAAACAAATTGGTGAAAGCTACAAATTAAAGATTGTTGACTGTCTAGATCTGGACTTAAGACAGTGTGTCCCTCGCTCTTCCCAGGCTTTGAGCTCCCAACCTCCGGCAGCCTGAGCTGTCTCCCCCAAGCATGGCAGGTCCAGAGTCTCTTCCTAATGCCATGTGGCAAGATCTCTGGTCACTGCCTGGGGCTCTTCTCTTCTTCCTAATGCACTACAAAAGGGCTCATTACTCAATGTGTTGTCATGTTCACGTGTGTATAAAGTGCTTTACAAATGTGGGGGTTACTGTTTGCTATTTGTAAATCAATTACCTACTCCAAATCCAAGTAAGAACACGATATATACAAACAAGAACTTCAGAACATCATCCAAAATGACCTACGAAGAAAGAAACGCGGTTCAAGGGTAAGATCTGAGCACGGATTTGCTGTGGACTGGTCTCCTGACTGCTTTCCACCCTCTCCCTGGTTGGCACCCTAACCATGCCCTCTTTCCCTCTGCCTGCTCTTCTGTGACCCTCCCCAGATCCTCCTGACACTCCCTCCACTGCTCAGCACCAGCCCCACCTCCTCCAGAAAGACTCCCCTATTCCTGTTCTCCACCTGCCTCTCTCCTAGAACACAGTCTGTTTTTCTCTCTGCTGATGCAGCTTGCACATGAGCCTGTCTCCTCACAGAAACTCACACCTGGAGTCCTCACCCTTGCTGGGAGTGGCGCTGTGCTGGGGCCAGCTCACACCAGCTCACAAGGGCTGACTGTCACACTTGCGTGAATTTTCTGAGCTAGTGGCTAAACAAGCTGTGACTAACAATTGGATTGTGTCAATATAATTAAAGAAATTACAGTAGAAACAAAGATAATACATAGTCAAAACATCACTTCCAAGTGATTTGACTAGAGTATACAATTATTTTAGCCTTTTTTTCTTTTTTGGCCACAGGGTCTTAGTTCCCTGACCAGAGAGTGAAATCACACCCTCTATAATGAAAGCCCAGAGTCCTAACCACTGGACTGCCAGGGAATTCCCAACAATTACTTAGGCTTTTAAGGCTATTTACATCAATCGTAGCCACATGGTGGAGACACTATATAATGATGCATTACTTTGCATCCCTTCCTGATCTATATTCATGTTGGTAGCTGGAAATCAGCCATAGTGAGACTATTTACACCAAACAAATTGGTGAAAGCTACAAATTAAAGATTGTTGACTGTCTAGATCTGGACTTAAGACAGTGATGGGCACAATGTTATGGCAGATTAAATTAAAAATATGACCTATCCATAGCCATTATACTGTGAATAGTGCAAAAACATTGATGAAGTATTTTCCTAGTATTTGAAAACTATTATCCAATTCAGCAAATAAATGTCTTAGCACCATTGACAAACAAATGCAATTTTCAGCTCGTCTTCATTGTTTCCCTTTCATCTTTAGAGCAGAGAAATGGACTTTCTTGGTGGTAAAGTGGTTAGGAATCCACATGCCAATGCAGAGGACAGAAGTTCAGTTCCTGATCTGGGAAGATCCCACATGCGGTGGAGCAACTAAGCCTGTGCACCACAACTACTGAGCCCATGCTCTAGAGCCCACAAGCCACAGTGACTGAGCCCACGTACCACACCTGCTGAAGCTCGCGTGTCCTAGAGCCTGTGCTCCGCAAGAGAAGCCACGAGAAGCCCTTGAACCACGTCTAGAGATAGCCCCCACTTGCTGCAACTAGACAAAGTCCAAGCACAGCAACAAAGACTCAGTGCAGCCAAAAATATTAATTATTTTTTAAAAAGCAAAGGAAAATATCAGGCCATATTTATATTGATACAGCACTCACTTGTCAATTGCAGCCATAGGTTAGCAACAGGTATGAGTTCAACCAAAATCAATAAATTATTTGATGAGACTCAACTACCCATATGTATTTTATTATTATTTCTAACTTGTATGCTACACAAGTTGTATTTCTAACTTGTATGCTACATGGTACACATATATAATAAATCTATGTGTGTGTATATATATATATATATATATATATATATATATATATATACACTGTACATTTTATTATTATTTCTAACTTGTATGCTACACCTCCTTTTTATGGTAAACATATGCAATAAATATATCTACGTGTATATATATATATATATATATGTATATATATATATATATATATATAACATATTATATATACATATTTCCCCCCTCCAGAGACCCTGACCAAGGGCAAAGAGAGACCATAACAACTGGGAGAAAGAGAAGTGGCCTATGCCTTGAGCAAGTCTCTTTTCCTCTCCAGATCTCAGTTTCCCCATCCAAAGAATGGGCCTTCTCTGAGCACCGCCCCCCCCATCTCTGATACTCGGTATCCCCAACGCACCTTCTGGATCATGACGCTGTAAATGCCCATGGACTGGAACCCCCGCGTGTAGTACAGCATGTTCGCCCAGCCCAGGGCCATGGCCAGCACGAGGCAGGCAAGGTACTCTTTGTAGGCAAACAAGTATAAGAAGACAGACAGTATCACAAGCACAGCTTGGGCAAAACTGTTCAGAAGGAGACACAGGAAACAAGGGCCTTACTTACTTCTCGGCATCAGGCCAAAGATATCCAAAGCCTCCAACCTCCCTGAAACCGTGAACAGTTACCCTGATGGCTGGTGCTTAAGGGACAGTTAAGGGGACCCAAGGTCTGCTGGACCATGTCTAAAACTCAGCCTTGCGGGCTGCCCTGGCAGATGAAACTGTGGGCTGGTTGCCATGGACAAGGACTTTTTAAAGATACAGATCCCCAGAGCCCAGGAGAATCTGACTCAGAAGGCCCTGGGTGCTGCCCAGGAGGCTGGATGTTTTTTAAATCAATCATGTGATTTCTGACTCCCACGAAAATTGGGGAACCCTGGGGTAGACGAAGCATGCCACAAAAGACCGTATTTGTCATCAAAAGGACAAAGCTGACCACACCCTTATTGAGAAGTCAATCACGACAAAAGTCCCCCAGAACCTACTTTGAAAAGTCTTTTCAAAAACTACACGACATGCCATAGAATAGATCTGCTAAAAGGAGACGGCACAGCAACGCGAATGTACTTAACAACACTGATTAAGCTGGCTTAGCTTTTGTGTTACGTGCATCATACCACAGTTTAAATTTTTTATAAAGTACAGTATATACCAAACCTACAAGATCAAAATCTACTCCTAAACAGCGTGTAACATCAGTTAGGCAGACATCTGGATAGAAACCCTCTCTCGCTTATAACATCTGGCGGTCTCCACGATTCCAAAACATCTAACTAAAGCTGGGACACAGCCAGCCTTGATGTTCCTGTGCAGTGAAAAGCCAGCACTTGGGTGATCAGTGCACTAGGCACTGAAGCAAGGAAGCACGCTAACGCCTTCCTCCACACTAAGAAAACAACAGAGAAGCAGAGGAGCAGGAAAAGGCACAAGTGCCTTTTGTCTGCAGCAGAGCCAGTGGCTGTACAAACAGATCTTTCTCTGGGAACGTTGCACTTTCTCAGAGGTGCCAGGCTCACGCGGGCAGTGCCCCATGGGCAGTGCTGCACCTGGCCTACCTATTCACTGCGGTCAGGGCACCCTACCTGCCCACAGGGATGGGGAACTCGGTTCATGCTTCTGGAAGGCACGTGCCTACTTAGTAAGTATTCGTTGCTTGGCTGTGTCTGACTCTTTGTGACCCCATGAACTGTAGCCCACCAGACTGCCCATGGGATTCTCCAGGCAAGAATACTGGAGTGGGTCGCCATCCCTTTCTCCAGGGCTCTACTTCATAAAACAGCTCTTAATAAACAGGTTCTCTAGACCCGCCCAAATGCTCAGAAGAGGGCCTCTGGTGGGGTCTGCTGAGCCATGGAGCCCAACGTGCTTCACCCCAAGCCGCACATCCTGTTCCATTCACGCGGCCACAATGCTGAATCAGCTTTTGTTATTTAGAGACAGGGTTACGTAACCCTTTGATACCAGCTGCTCATGACCTCATTCAGCGAGGCTGCTGAGCTGGGCTTTCTGGCTGGGCCCTGCTGTACTTGATCCCACACTAGCTGGGGGTGAGGGTGACTGGGACTCAGGGCTGGCTTTGACAGGCCAGCAGCTCCACATGACTCTTTGTGACTCACTTCCCTACGTTGAGCCTCGGTTTTCATGCCTACAGATCAGATGCAGTCATTTCTCAAATCGCCTCCAGCCCTGATCTTGCCAGTGTCCAAGACAGCAGCTGGGAAGAAATGGCCTGGAATGTCCCTTCATAATAAAAGTAAACACACCTTCCCTATGCTGCCTGCCACCCAGGGATCTGTGGCAGGGTGTAGTCAGCTTTCCTTGTGACCAGATGGTGGGCACTGTCCTGGTCCTTGCTGTGGGCATCTCTGTGCCTCTCTCACCAGAGAGAGAGAGGAGGTCCTTGGCCACATGGCTTGGCTTAATGACTGGCAGAGGGTAAAAGCCAGCACTTGGGTGATCAGTGCACTAGGCACTGAAGCAAGGAAGCACGCTAACGCCTTCCTCCACACTAAGAAAACAACAGAGAAGCAGAGGAGCAGGAAAAGGCACAAGTGCCTTTTGTCTGCAGCAGAGCCAGTGGCTGTACAAACAGATCTTTCTCTGGGAACGTTGCACTTTCTCAGAGGTGCCAGGCTCACGCGGGCAGTGCCCCATGGGCAGTGCTGCACCTGGCCTACCTATTCACTGCGGTCAGGGCACCCTACCTGCCCACAGGGATGGGGAACTCGGTTCATGCTTCTGGAAGGCACGTGCCTACTTAGTAAGTATTCGTTGCTTGGCTGTGTCTGACTCTTTGTGACCCCATGAACTGTAGCCCACCAGACTGCCCATGGGATTCTCCAGGCAAGAATACTGGAGTGGGTCGCCATCCCTTTCTCCAGGGCTCTACTTCATAAAACAGCTCTTAATAAACAGGTTCTCTAGACCCGCCCAAATGCTCAGAAGAGGGCCTCTGGTGGGGTCTGCTGAGCCATGGAGCCCAACGTGCTTCACCCCAAGCCGCACATCCTGTTCCATTCACGCGGCCACAATGCTGAATCAGCTTTTGTTATTTAGAGACAGGGTTACGTAACCCTTTGATACCAGCTGCTCATGACCTCATTCAGCGAGGCTGCTGAGCTGGGCTTTCTGGCTGGGCCCTGCTGTACTTGATCCCACACTAGCTGGGGGTGAGGGTGACTGGGACTCAGGGCTGGCTTTGACAGGCCAGCAGCTCCACATGACTCTTTGTGACTCACTTCCCTACGTTGAGCCTCGGTTTTCATGCCTACAGATCAGATGCAGTCATTTCTCAAATCGCCTCCAGCCCTGATCTTGCCAGTGTCCAAGACAGCAGCTGGGAAGAAATGGCCTGGAATGTCCCTTCATAATAAAAGTAAACACACCTTCCCTATGCTGCCTGCCACCCAGGGATCTGTGGCAGGGTGTAGTCAGCTTTCCTTGTGACCAGATGGTGGGCACTGTCCTGGTCCTTGCTGTGGGCATCTCTGTGCCTCTCTCACCAGAAGAGAGAGAGGAGGTCCTTGGCCACATGGCTTGGCTTAATGACTGGCAGAGGGTGACACAGTAGGGTGGCCATTGGCGAGGGACATAGCAGCCACCATGCTGGACTCCACCATCCAGGACTCCAGCCCTGGCTATGAGTGGTGACCAAGGGTTCAGACCTACTTACAAGACAAAGTGATACCAGGCATCCGAGAGAATGGACTGTAGATCTGAGGGTCTCAGCAGGAAGATCGCGATGCCCTGAGGCCAGAAAATAAAGACAAGCTGCCCCCTCTCCATGTGCCTCACTGGAGGACCTGGGGAAGGACTGAGACTCAGGGACCGGGGGATGCGTGAGGGCCCCGTCAGAGCTCAGGTGAGGGATATGGAAGTCGACCTGCCCAGGGGACAGATGCAGCACCAGGGGAAGAGTGCATGGTCCCCCCAATCTTCTCACATCTCTCACTCTCAGCCTCATCATCACCCCAGAACCCACAAAGCAGCGCGACCATACATTACCTGCCATTTTCCAAATATGGACTAGATTCCCAGCCTCTGACCCTGTGCTCACGCTGTTCCCCACACCTGCCCTGAAAGTCTTCTCCCAGTGTCCTCACACCACCCCATCCTACCAGAGCAAAGGCCATCACTGCCTTCCAGCCTTCCCAGCCTTCCTCTCACCCCAGATAAGCGTCATCTCTCAACTCCTGAGCATGGAGTCGAGCCCAATGTCAGGCCCTCTTCATAGCCTATCTTACAATATTCTATATTCATATCCATCTGAAATCTCTGCTGGACCGTGACCTCAAAGAGTTGGCCTCCAAGCCAATCACCTCCTCCGGGGCCCCCGTGTTACTAAAAGTGTTCAGAATATACCTGCTGATTCATTGGTTGCATGGATGACTGGATCAATTGGCAAACAGATGGAAAGGCGGTGGGATGAAGGATGGAAGGACCGTGGATAAGGATGAATGGATGCTTGAATGGATGAATGAGCAATGGGGTCGATGAGAGAGGGCAGGGGATCGGGGGTGGATGGAGAGGAGGGGAAGACGGGAGGGTCACTGAGTGGCCAGGAATGTAGATAAATGGCAGACAGGTGGACAGATGACTGGCAGGAGGCATATGTAGGCCAGGCCTGCTTATTTGTGTACATCTGAAGGTTCAAAAGGAGATGCCTTGGGCTTCTCTGGTGGTCCAGTGGGTAAAGACACCGCCTTGCAGTGCAAGGGGCGCTGGTTCGATCCCTGGCCTGGGAAGATCCCACGTGCCGCGGAGCGGCTGGACCCATGTGTCCAATTACCGAGCCGGACCTCTGGAGCGCATGTGCCCAGAGCCAGCACTCTGCAACGAGAGAGGCCACTGCAATGGGAAGCCCACACAGGCCATAGAATGAGGATGAATGCAAATAAATAACAAACCAATAAAAGCAGCCAAAGATTTAAAAAAAAGGAGATGGGGCTTCCCTGGTGGTCCAGTGGGTAAGGACACTGCCTTGCAGGACAAGGGGCACCGGTTCGATCCCTAGCCTGGGAAGATCCCACATGCCGTGGAGCGGCTGGACCGATGTGTCCAATTACCAAGCTGGAGCACCGGGGCGCATGCGCCCAGAGCCAGCGCTCTGCAACGAGAGAGGCCACTGCAATGGGAAGCCCACACAGGCCATAGAATGAGGATGAATGCAAATAAATAACAAACCAATAAAAGCAGCCAAAGATTTAAAAAAAAGGAGATGGGGCTTCCCTGGTGGTCCAGTGGGTAAGGACACTGCCTTGCAGGACAAGGGGCACCGGTTCGATCCCTAGCCTGGGAAGATCCCACATGCCGTGGAGCGGCTGGACCGATGTGTCCAATTACCAAGCTGGAGCACCGGGGCGCATGCGCCCAGAGCCAGCGCTCTGCGACGACAGAGGCCACCGTGATGGGAGACCCACACGGGCCAAAGAACAAAGATGGATGAAAATAGATAAATGAAAGACCAATAGAAGTGGCCCGCCTGCTCCCCTCCCTCCCCACCCCACCCCCCTTAAATAAATAAATAAATAAATCTTTAAAAAAAAAAAAGGAGATGCCTTCGCAAGGTCTCCCAGCACAGTAGCAGACAGAGCTCGCTCTCACCCAGTCTGCTTCTTGGACCAGTCCAGAAGGGCTCGGCGACCCACTCACCTCTTTCACGGAGATGCATGTGGCCCAGATGAGCACAAACATCCTTCCTAAGAGCTGCAGCCACCCCATCTTGTGCGTCAGGGCCAAGGGGTGTGGCAGGGCCTGCAGAGGAAGGGGAGGTCTGCATGGGTGCAGGGTGGGGCGGGAGGGGGCAGGGGCAGCACCCTCTTGGAGCACCATGCACATGCTCAACACGTAGAGCTGGACCAGGGGCCAGCACGAAGCCTGATCTCTGTAAAGGCCAGCGAACAAAGGGCAGCCCCCAGCACCTGCCTTCTCCACCCACAGTGGGAACTCAGATTTCTGTGGTGAGAAGCACGATTATTCCATGCTGATGACCCCCTCCTACCTCTCGGCAATTGTCTGTTCCATTTGGATCCGGATGCTCACAGGGCCCCACAGCACAGTTAAAGCCATGACTCTGTGCCTCGTGTGACGGACAGGAAACCGAGACCCCGATTGGTGGGAAAACTCCTCCAAGTGACCCCTGTCTCCTCCCGTTTCCTCCCACGGCCCTCACAGCAGAAACACCCAGTCTGGTCCAGAATGAGACATGGAGCCTGGGCAGCGCCTGGGGCTCCTCATCCCCCGGAGCCTCCGCCAGGGGGGTCAGCCTGGAACTAAGCACCCGGGGTTGAGCTCCACTCAGTGCTGGAGACGTATTTCGTGTCCAAGACACTGGGAAGGAAGCGTGCCAACAGGGGGACCCCACGCAAATCTCTTGGCCTCTCTGGGCCTCTCTGGGCCTCGGTTTCCCCATGTACCCCTGGGGCAGCTCCCACCTCCTGCAGCTCTGACCGCCCCCTCCCCCACGTCAAGGGGCCCACGTACCTCCTCCTCCCGGGGGCGGTAGTAAGAGATGAGGGTCAGGGTGATGTTGTAGAAGAAATAGAAGCAGAAGGACAGGAAGAACATGTACTTGGCAAACTTCTTCCACTTCGTGTGCAGCAGCGTGTGGAGGGGCTCCAGGGTCAGCATCTCGTGCCGGTTCTGGGGGAAGAGCAGCACCGGTCGCCATGGAGATGAGAGGGAGGGAGGGACCATTTTCCAAGGCCCTCATTTCAGACAGAACGCTGAGTCAGCAGTGCTCCCGGCAGACCACAGACGGGGCCAGTGAACTGGTTTGGCTGGAAATGCTGGGAGGGTAATTTCCAGCTCCCAAGGCTCCAGTGCAACCAGGCAGCAGCCAAGCACCACAGGAGCCCGGGGCTTTCAGCGAGAGGGTCTGATGCACGGTGGGGAGCAAGGGCAGAAAGGAAGCCAGGGCCACGCCTGGGGCTCCGGCCCCTCCTGGGCCCCCCTTCACTGTGCGACGCTAGGAAAACTCCTGCCCCTCTCTGGGCCTCAGTCTCCTCTTCCATAAAACTGATTTCAATCCCTGGCCTACCAGTCGGGCTGCTCTAGAGACCAGGAAGACCCCGGGGCAAGGCAGGCTCTGGGAGCCATGACTCTTGGTAAAATGGGAATCATGTGTAACCTTACTTCCTCCCAAGAGACAAAAGCATCCCACTGCTGATCCTCTCTTTTCTCCTTCAGCTTCACTGACCACCTCGCCTCCTCTAGAAAGATCTCCCTGATAGCTCCCACTGTGTACTCCCTGATCCCCATTTGAGGCCAGGTTTGAGGAAAGAGGGAATTCTAAGCTCAGTCATACAGAACCAATAAGCGGAGTTGGGGGAAAACAAGGTGGAGAAGAGCTACACCCCGCCCCATCCTGGCCTGGATCATGCAATCAAGAGACACCTCCACAAGGTCAGCTGGGGACAGGTGACCCCAGCACCTTCTCCAGGCTCCACCTACTGAGGCTAAGAAATGGGGGCTGCAGTCACATCCAGTGAGTAGCATGGAGTCTTCCCAGGGGCCCCTGAGCCCGGGGCTTGAGCCCCAGCCTGCCGCCCCCGGACCTCCCCCAGCCCGGCCGGGAGACTCACATCGATGTTGCTGTTGTAGACGATGATCTCCAGCACAGAGTTGTCCGTCGTGGTGTCCACGTTGGTGAGGTCGTAGAGCGAGGACGACACGGGCCCGTACGCCCAGTCGGTGAACTTCCTAGACAGGCTCCGGAGCCGCTTGTCCTTGATCTCACGGCTGAGGATGTACTTCAGGATCTGGGGACAGGAAGAGGAACAGCTGTCAGTCACTGGCCTGGGCTTGGGTTGTCAGCACATCTGGGCACCCCCACCAAGGTAGACAGAGCCTGGGAAGACTTTCCCATGAGTGTCTGGTGGAGAGCCTGTTGCCATGACCACTCCCGCCCCGGGGCCCTGCTTTATCCATGGAGTGAGCTCAAAGCTCGCTGACCTGCCCATTGCATCAGAGATTGCAAATACCCAGAGACAAGGGGGTGAAGGCCCTTGGCACACTTCAGAGACTTGTACCCTCAGCTCACAAATCCTTGCACCAGCTGGGGAGTCTGTTCAGGGAAGAATCCAAAGACTGACAATTTCGAGAAGTAATTTCTGTTTGGCCTGGACTTGAGAAGAAGCTAGAAGTTTCTCCAGCTTCCACATCCTACTCTCTGTCAAGATCCTGCCAGCTGAGGCTCATACTGCTCTGGCCACTCAGGGAGTGATGCAAGACACCAACCTTGGGAATCCCCTGGTAGTCTAGTGGTTAAGACGCCGAGCTTCCAATGCAGGGGCATGGGTTCTATCCCTGGTCAGGGAACTAAGATCCCACATGCCACATGGCACAACCAAAAAAAAAAAAGATTAAAAAAAAAAAATAGTTATGAAGCCACCAGGGCTTCTCTGCTGGCTCAGACAATAAAAGAATAAACAATCTGCCTGCAATGCAGGAGACCCAGGGTTGATCCCTGGGTCTGGAAGATCCCCTGGAGGAGGAAATGGCAGCCCACTCCAGTATTCTTGCCTGGAAAATTCAACAGGCAGAGCAGCCTGGCGGGCTACGTACGGTCCATGGGTTGCAATAACAACACACAAGAAGTCACCAGCCTTTCTGAGAGGCTTGTGGAACCCACACTCTAAATCAACTAGCCTCGCCCTCTGCTGCATGTTAGGGTCACGGGGTCACATTTAAAATTCCTACACTGCCGACTGATTCAGTCCAAACCTCTGGAAGGGGACCCAGGCACCCGCACCTTGTGACGCTTCCTGGGCGGTTCCAAAGTGCAGGCAAGATGGAGAGCGCTCCGGCTCCCGGAAGCAAGCCCCGGGTACCGCACAATGAGACAGGACTTCCTGGGGCACCAACCCAAGGCCCAGGAAGAGGGTCGTGACAGGGAAGACAATGTCAGCATCTTGACCGCATGTGACCCAGTGCGGTTCCCGTGTCATCTCACATGGAAGCCTACTCTCTACAGCCCAGACAGGGAGCTCCTGCGGAAAGGGCCACGTCTCCCTTCCTGCACCCCAGCCTAGAAGAGCCCAGGACAGGGTCCGTGGCACAAGCATGGGAGCACATCTGCTCCCAGCACAGTGGCCAACCTGAGCAGCGTTCAGAAAGATGTCTAAAGAACAGTGGAGAGAAGGGGAGAGAAGGGGGCAGGAAAGGTGTGGGGAACTCCCCAAGGCAGGCACGGGTTGGCGGAGGAAGTGGAGGGACACACATCCTCCAGGGAACCAGAGGGTCCTGGCGTCAGGCTCCACCTGGAAAGCTTCATCCAGGGCTCTCCGCAGGGACCACACACGCCCCAGCAGCTTTCATCCAACCTGAAGGACGGACCGAACCCCTTGGGAATCCCTGGTAGTCTAGTGGTTAAGCCCGAGCTTCCAATGCAGGGGCATGGGTTCTATCCCTGGTCAGGGAACTAAGATCCCACATGCCACATGGCACAACCAAAAAAAAAAAAGATTAAAAAAAAAAATAGTTATGAAGCCACCAGGGCTTCTCTGCTGGCTCAGACAATAAAAGAATAAACAATCTGCCTGCAATGCAGGAGACCCAGGGTTGATCCCTGGGTCTGGAAGATCCCTGGAGGAGGAAATGGCAGCCCACTCCAGTATTCTTGCCTGGAAAATTCAACAGGCAGAGCAGCCTGGCGGGCTACGTACGGTCCATGGGTTGCAATAACAACACACAAGAAGTCACCAGCCTTTCTGAGAGGCTTGTGGAACCCACACTCTAAATCAACTAGCCTCGCCCTCTGCTGCATGTTAGGGTCACGGGGTCACATTTAAAATTCCTACACTGCCGACTGATTCAGTCCAAACCTCTGGAAGGGGACCCAGGCACCCGCACCTTGTGACGCTTCCTGGGCGGTTCCAAAGTGCAGGCAAGATGGAGAGCGCTCCGGCTCCCGGAAGCAAGCCCCGGGTACCGCACAATGAGACAGGACTTCCTGGGGCACCAACCCAAGGCCCAGGAAGAGGGTCGTGACAGGGAAGACAATGTCAGCATCTTGACCGCATGTGACCCAGTGCGGTTCCCGTGTCATCTCACATGGAAGCCTACTCTCTACAGCCCAGACAGGGAGCTCCTGCGGAAAGGGCCACGTCTCCCCTTCCTGCACCCCAGCCTAGAAGAGCCCAGGACAGGGTCCGTGGCACAAGCATGGGAGCACATCTGCTCCCAGCACAGTGGCCAACCTGAGCAGCGTTCAGAAAGATGTCTAAAGAACAGTGGAGAGAAGGGGAGAGAAGGGGGCAGGAAAGGTGTGGGGAACTCCCCAAGGCAGGCACGGGTTGGCGGAGGAAGTGGAGGGACACACATCCTCCAGGGAACCAGAGGGTCCTGGCGTCAGGCTCCACCTGGAAAGCTTCATCCAGGGCTCTCCGCAGGGACCACACACGCCCCAGCAGAACTTGGAGAATGTTCCAACTCAGCGACCACAGCCTGACCTCCTCAAAGCCCCCAGGAAGTTCTCGGAGTAGGCAGGAGACCGGGAGGCAGGCACGCACACAATTCCTCCTCTGTCCCAGCTGTCCTCCATCCCGAAGAGAATGAAAAGGCCCCTTGTGCGCACCATCCCTGGGCACTGGGACAGGACCCAAGGCCCCGAGGGCACCGCCTTCCTTGGCAGCCGCCTGGGGGCTGGCACAGCTGTGACCGCTCAACAGCTCTCCCGGACCCCACCCGCGCCCCCCAACCAGCATCCTCCTGCACCCTCCCAGGGCCCAGGATATGGAGGCATAGCTCTGCCCTGACCCCACCCCCAGCCTGAGTCCTGCCCTTGAAATCGGACCAAGGCATGGCTCCAGCCATGTGGAAGGACGGGAGCCCACCCCGGCCAAGTCTCCACCAGGGCTCTCAGTGGGCTTGAGTTCCTCGGCCACCTCCCCGGGGCGCCCAGGGCCGTGAGCAGCCATGGACTCAGCTGGGGACTTGGCTCCACGTTTCAACCTGACAGACATAGGCAGGGGTCTCCCCCAGAGCTGGCAGGCGGCAGCCCATTGGCTCTGAGTCCAGCGCAGACATTCGGGGACTCTTGTCCCCACAAGAGGCTGAAGGCTCTGAGGGTCAGACACTCAGCCTTTTTACAGGTGCCTCCCCGCATAGGAATCCTTGGCCACAGAGCTTGAGTCCCCGCAGCCCTAAGGATCCTCCACCCTGACCCAGGCGCCAGGAGGCAGAAACCCAGACTCTCAGGGCCTGAAGTCCTGAGCGTGGGCCCATGAGCTGCTGGGCTCTGGCTCTGCGTGTTCGGCCACTCGGAAGGGCCCCCCAGGCGAACATGCCTCGTGGCCTCCCGGCGGCCCTGGGCCTCGCCCACCTCAGCCTTGCCCATCTTGGCGGCCAGCTGCAGGGGCGTGAGCCCGTCATTGTTGCGCGTGGTCTCCAGCTCCCAGGTGCCGCTCCTCAGCAGGATCATATCATACATGCGCTTGATGAAGTCGTTCTGTGTCTTGAAGTCCTCGGCCACGGTCACCAGCGCGTGGAGGATGTTGTTTCCCCGCGAGTCCTGCGAGGCGATGTCCGTCCGCTCGTTCTCCATCAGCAGCTGCACGATCTCGGGCTGGTTGGTGCAGGCGGCCAGGGCCAGGGGCGTCTCGCCTGAGGAAAGGGGGACACGGGGGCTCGGTTCTCTCCTGGAGCAGAGCGGTGGTCCCCGAGGTCTAGGACCGGGGTTCATCCTGGCCCTCTCAGCGGGAGTGGGAGACTGAAGCTGAGTCATGACATCAGCCTCCTAACGGGTCTCCCTGCTATCCCCTGGCCCTCCATCTTCATCCTTAGCACATAGTCAGACTGATCCGGCTAACACAAAAGGCTCGCCTCACCCAGCACAAACACTACATCTTCTGACATCATCTCCTCCTCTCCCCCTCACTCACTCCCCTCCAGCCACAGAGGTCTTCTTCCTTTTTCCCCCTGAGCACACACAGGAGCTTTTCTACCCCAGGGCCTTTGCACAGGCTGTTCCCTTGGCCATGTGTGCTGTTCCTCCTGCTGCTTTGCTCCCTCCCTCACTGCCTCCGAGTCTTTGCTCAGACATCACCTGTTCAATGAATCAGCCTAACCACTCTATTTAAAATCAAAACCCAGGGCTTCCCCTGGTGGTCCAGTGGGTAAGGACACCGCCCTGCAGTGCGAGGGGCGCCGGTTCGTTCCCTGGCCTGGGAAGATCTGGACTGATGTGTCCAATTACCGAGCCAGAGCTCTGGAGCGCATGCGCCCAGAGCCGGCGCTCTGCGACAACAGATGCCACCGCGATGGGAGGCCCACAGGAGCCAAAGAACAAAGACAGATGAACATAGAGAAATGAAAGACCAATAGAAGTGGCCCGCCTGCTCCCCTTCCTCCCCAACTCGACCCCTGCCCAAAATAAATAAATAAATGAATATAAAATAAAATAATAAAAAAAAAATCAAAACCCACCGCCTTCCTGCCCCGGAACTCCTGATCTCCTCCCCATGCTGTGCTTTCCCCAGTTGCTTTTGGATTAGTTTGTTAGAAGAATTTTTTTAATGGGGGGGGGTTGCTGCTAATCTCGTGTCTTGGCCCAGCAGGATCCTCGCGCTTGATGAAGTCGTTCTGTGTCTTGAAGTCCTCGGCCACGGTCACCAGCGCGTGGAGGATGTTGTTTCCCCGCGAGTCCTGCGAGGCGATGTCCGTCCGCTCGTTCTCCATCAGCAGCTGCACGATCTCGGGCTGGTTGGTGCAGGCGGCCAGGGCCAGGGGCGTCTCGCCTGAGGAAAGGGGGACACGGGGGCTCGGTTCTCTCCTGGAGCAGAGCGGTGGTCCCCGAGGTCTAGGACCGGGGTTCATCCTGGCCCTCTCAGCGGGAGTGGGAGACTGAAGCTGAGTCATGACATCAGCCTCCTAACGGGTCTCCCTGCTATCCCCTGGCCCTCCATCTTCATCCTTAGCACATAGTCAGACTGATCCGGCTAACACAAAAGGCTCGCCTCACCCAGCACAAACACTACATCTTCTGACATCATCTCCTCCTCTCCCCCTCACTCACTCCCCTCCAGCCACAGAGGTCTTCTTCCTTTTTCCCCCTGAGCACACACAGGAGCTTTTCTACCCCAGGGCCTTTGCACAGGCTGTTCCCTTGGCCATGTGTGCTGTTCCTCCTGCTGCTTTGCTCCCTCCCTCACTGCCTCCGAGTCTTTGCTCAGACATCACCTGTTCAATGAATCAGCCTAACCACTCTATTTAAAATCAAAACCCAGGGCTTCCCCTGGTGGTCCAGTGGGTAAGGACACCGCCCTGCAGTGCGAGGGGCGCCGGTTCGTTCCCTGGCCTGGGAAGATCTGGACTGATGTGTCCAATTACCGAGCCAGAGCTCTGGAGCGCATGCGCCCAGAGCCGGCGCTCTGCGACAACAGATGCCACCGCGGTGGGAAGCCCACAGGAGCCAAAGAACAAAGACAGATGAACATAGAGAAATGAAAGACCAATAGAAGTGGCCCGCCTGCTCCCCTTCCTCCCCAACTCGACCCCTGCCCAAAATAAATAAATAAATGAATATAAAATAAAATAATAAAAAAAAAATCAAAACCCACCGCCTTCCTGCCCCGGAACTCCTGATCTCCTCCCCATGCTGTGCTGTGCCCCAGTTGCTTTTGGATTCCCTACAGTGTTCGTTAGCCGAAGAATTTTAGTCCTCTCATTTTTTCCTCACTGTTGGCTGCCCTGAGAGGCACCAGAGGCAGGGAACAGAGGCCAGAATGGGCAGCCTGACCGCCTACATCAGCGCCTTGCTATCCTGAGGTGAGTCATTTCCCTTCTCAGAACCTGTCTCCTCTCCGGTCAAAGAGGGCTTGAACTGGGACTCTCTCCTTGCCCTCCCTCCTGGGTCCCTGGGCCCTGAAGAGGGCTGCTCAGGTGAATGCCTACATGCCCTCTAAGACCACCAGGGGACCCTCCTGGAATGCAGGCTCCCCCATCCTCTCCCTGCCCCGCCCCACCCTGCCCCTTCCTCTCTGGCCCAGCCTGGAGGTCTCATCCGGTTGGATCAGCCTCCTGCCACCTCTCTGGTTCCAGCTCTGTCCTCCAGGGCCTCATGCACAACCAAGCAGGCAGAGGCTGGCAGTGGGGTCTCCAGCCCCCAGTCTGCACGTGCTTCTCTGGGGAAGGAGCCCCACTCTGCCCTCCGCCCCATCCCGGGGGCAGCACCCACCGAAGTAGAAGCCTTCGTGTTGGTACTTGGGGTTGAAGAAGACCCCCTTGGCGTGGGCGTTGACGTCGGCGCCAGCCGCGATGAGGTCCGCAGTGATGTCCCCTTGTCGCCGCTCAATGGCGATGCTCAGCGCCGTCTGCCCTGTGGACGGACAAGGGGCACTCAGTGTCTGGGAGAGACCCCGGGCGGCACACCCTCTCTGGCCTCTGTTTCTGTCTTTAGCCTCTGTACCCTCCACGGAACCATGGAAAACTATTAGTTGCCTGTCTCCTCCACGTGGCCCAGCTACCAAGAGTCCCAACCTCATTCTTTGGTTCATTCCCTCTTGCGTGGAAGTAAGGATCCGGGGAGCCTCTGTTCTGTGCTCCAGTGCCAGGAGCTGGGGACTCAGTGGAACAGGGGTGCAGTTTTGATTCTTGTCCTCAGGAAGCTCACAGTCTCCCAGAGAACTTGAAGCACTAAGGAATTAGGGATCCAAGGTTTGGACCACCTAAATGCAGCCAGGCTGGATAGGCAGTACCCATTGTCTGTCCCTTTTTTCCTAGTGTTCGTTAGCAAGAATTTTAGTCCTCTCATTTTTTCCTCACTGTTGGCTGCCCTGAGAGGCACCAGAGGCAGGGAACAGAGGCCAGAATGGGCAGCCTGACCGCCTACATCAGCGCCTTGCTATCCTGAGGTGAGTCATTTCCCTTCTCAGAACCTGTCTCCTCTCCGGTCAAAGAGGGCTTGAACTGGGACTCTCTCCTTGCCCTCCCTCCTGGGTCCCTGGGCCCTGAAGAGGGCTGCTCAGGTGAATGCCTACATGCCCTCTAAGACCACCAGGGGACCCTCCTGGAATGCAGGCTCCCCCATCCTCTCCCTGCCCCGCCCCACCCTGCCCCTTCCTCTCTGGCCCAGCCTGGAGGTCTCATCCGGTTGGATCAGCCTCCTGCCACCTCTCTGGTTCCAGCTCTGTCCTCCAGGGCCTCATGCACAACCAAGCAGGCAGAGGCTGGCAGTGGGGTCTCCAGCCCCAGTCTGCACGTGCTTCTCTGGGGAAGGAGCCCCACTCTGCCCTCCGCCCCATCCCGGGGGCAGCACCCACCGAAGTAGAAGCCTTCGTGTTGGTACTGGGGGTTGAAGAAGACCCCTTGGCGTGGGCGTTGACGTCGGCGCCAGCCGCGATGAGGTCCGCAGTGATGTCCCCTTGTCGCCGCTCAATGGCGATGCTCAGCGCCGTCTGCCCTGTGGACGGACAAGGGGCACTCAGCGTCTGGGAGAGACCCCGGGCGGCACACCCTCTCTGGCCTCTGTTTCTGTCTTTAGCCTCTGTACCCTCCACGGAACCATGGAAAACTATTAGTTGCCTGTCTCCTCCACGTGGCCCAGCTACCAAGAGTCCCAACCTCATTCTTTGGTTCATTCCCTCTTGCGTGGAAGTAAGGATCCGGGGAGCCTCTGTTCTGTGCTCCAGTGCCAGGAGCTGGGGACTCAGTGGAACAGGGGTGCAGTTTTGATTCTTGTCCTCAGGAAGCTCACAGTCTCCCAGAGAATTGAGCACTAGGATAGGATCAAGGTCCTAGGGCTGCAGTACCCAGAGGGCCTCTTAACACTGTGGGAAGGGCTGAGGGTCTTCCCTGAAGTGGCCTCTCAACTGGGACCACCTAAATGCAGCCAGGCTGGATAGGGACAACTTCAGGCCTCTTAACTCAGAATAAGAGGTTACAACCTTGAGGGAGGGCTTTCCTGGTGGTCCAGTGGGTAAGGACACTGCCTTGCAGTGCAAGGGGTGCCGGTTCCATCCCTGGCCTGGGAAGATCCCATGGGCCGTGGAGCGACTGGACCGATGTGTCCAATTACCGAGCCGGAGCCCTGGAGCGCATGCACCCAGAGCCGGTGCTCTGTGACAACAGAGACCGCTGCGATGGAGGCTCACGCGGGCCAAAGAACAAAGACGGATGAAAATAGATAAATGAAAGACCAACAGAAGTGGTCCGCCTGCTCCCCTCCCTCCCCACCCCACTCCACCCTCCCAAAAAAAAAAAACCTTGAGGGATGTTCCTGGTGGTCCATTGCATAAAACTCCACTCTACCCGCTCAGGGTGCCCGGGTTTAAACCCTGGTCTGGGGACTAGATCCCAAATGCTGCAGCAAAGACGTAGGACAGTCAAATAAATAAATATTAAAAAAAAAAAAGAGGTTAGAACTTTATCTTAAAGGCCACAGGAAGCCATAGAAGGCACTGAAACAGGGAAGTAATGCAACCAGGGTTTGGGATTGGTCCATACGTCTTTTCAGAACACTCTGGCTGCAGAATTGGAAGATGCGTGAAAAGGAGCCCAGAGCTGTGAGGAGCTGCCCATCTAGGGGACCCGAGGGTCCTTAGGAGAAAGGGTCCCCAGCACAGTCTGTGGGGTTTGGTGTCTCAGGCACCTAGCCTGGGTGCTGGGCGAGGGGGGTGCCTGATGGCTAAGAAAGAGAACAAGGGGAGATGAAGCAGTGACTGCACTGGCGGAGCTTAGAGAACCCCCAGACAGAGGGCACCAGAAGACTCGGGGGTCGGGGCATCGCAGAACATTCTACAAGAAATAGCATTTTCCAAAGAACAGCCATCAGGGCATCCACGGAAATAAAGTCCTGGTAGATTAAAGAGCTAAGCATTTTTAAAAACTGGAAAAATTGTTTGTAACTAAACTGTTTCTTAAATTAATTTATTTTAATTGGAGGATAATTACTTTACTATATTGCGATTTTTTGTAGGGAAAGCTTCCTTAAGCAAAATCCAAAATGAAGAAACCATAAAAAAAAAAAAATTTTGCTTACATCACAACTAAATACGTTTACTGACATACACATAAAACACATTTTTGTGTTTCAAAAGATATCTTAAAGAAAGTTAAACAAGTGACAGGCTGGGGGAAAAATTTGAGATGTATAAAAGAAGCCGTGTGCTTTTAAAAGTCCATAATGGATTAAGAGCTCCTACAAATTGATTAAAAAAAAAAAAAAAAGACGAATAGCCTAGAAGAAAACTGAGAAAAGATTATTAACAAGCACCTCACAGGGAAGAAAATACACACAGCCAACACAGAAAATGAAAGATATTTGGAATCACTGATAATTGGAAGAGGAAATGTTGACCTAATGACTTAACACTTTTCACCTACCAGACTGGCAAAAACCAATAGTAATAACAATAATAATAATAAATACATGCACGAATGTGCTTAGTCACTCAGCCGTGTCCGACTCTTTGCTACCCTAGGTACGTTGCCCATCAAGCTCCTCTGTTCATGGGGCTCTCCAGAACTGGACTGCGTTGCCATTTCCCCCTCCAGGAGATCTTCCCAACCCAGGGACTGAGCCTGCATCTCTTGTGTCTCCTGCATTGCAGGAGGATTCTTTACCCACTGAGCCATCGGGAAAGCCCATATACTTAAACAGATAAATATAAATCAAATGGCTTTCTCCTATGAAAAAAGTTAAGGTCCCAACCCAGAGTTCCACCTACAAACAGCTGAGACGTTTCGCACCCATGGCATATCAGCAAAATGACATCCAGTTACTCTTGGGCCAATCGTTTTTATCGCAGGCACATCATAAGACCCTAACGGAATGTTCACTGACTCCGAGAAATCAAAGACACACCTTACTGATAATTTACAATGGATTCTCTGAGCAGTAGACATATCCCAAGTTTGGTGTCCCTGCCTCCTCTCCAGCCCATCTCAGAGAGAAGCCATAAAACCAAGACCCGATGGGGCCGTAAAAACGATGATGATGATTTAACTTCCCAGTGGTTTAGTGGCTAAGACTCCAGGCCCCCAATGCAGGGGTCCTCGGTTCACTCCTTGGTGGGGGAACTAGATCCACATACCACAGCTAAAGATCCTATGGGCCCAACTAAGACGCAAAACAATAAAAATAAATATAAATAATAAAAAATGGAGTCTCTCATATTCTGGGCATAGTGCCTGTAACATTTTTTAAATGATAATGATGATGATAATACGGATCGTGGCCCTGTGTGTTGGCCCTGCCCAGCTCTCCAGCCTTCTAGCCACCTGCTGGGTCCTCTCTCAGGTTTTCACCCTTGCTTTGTCTCCAATCCTTATCACGCTTGCTTTGGGCCAAAGGCCACCTCGCTGACCATCCCCACTAAAGCTGCCCATCCCCAATCACTCTTGATGACATTATCCTTTCTTTTTTTTAAATTTCCTTTTCATAGCATTTTCCATCAGTTTCGAAGTTACGTTATTTAGAGCAGCAGGCTTCATCTACCTTGATCCTCCTGTGCTCTGAGACCAAAAACACTGCTTGGGACGTGGTCAGGGCCCAAGACTGTGCACAGAGTGCAGGAAGGCGCTGGGTACCACGCCAAGTGCTTTGGGCTTGAGTGACAGCCGTGTCTGTGGCGTGGATCCCCCCGCCCCGCCCACCCCACTCCCCCACAGGCAGGTACCTTCATAGGCCTCTTCCGTGTACTCGGCGTTGATGAATCTGTCTAGGATGTTGTTTTCCTCGGCAAACGCAAGCAGGATCCGCACAATCTCCTTGGTGTTGGGGTTGATGTTTAACAAGGCCTTCATCAGGCAGGTCTTCCCCGTGTCCGAGGCCGTCAGCTTGTGCATGAGGAAGTCTGCCGGCAAGAGTCCAGGCTGCAGCCACAGCGCCGTGGGGCTCCGGCTGCCCTGGGCCCTCCCAGCCCAGAGGAGGGGAGGCCAGAGTGGGCACTGCAGCCTCAGACCTCAGGACCCTGCCCCAGGCCCTCTGCTGGGCTCCCTCCCCTAGGGACCCGTCTCCCCTGTCCCTGTCCAGCTCTTCCTCCTCCAGGCTCCTTGTTAGCGCCTCCATCTGGGTGAGCTACCCAGAGCCTGGAGGAGACATTTTGCTTTTGGCCTTCAACACCGTCTCCCTGGGAGGTGGGAGTCCCACATACCATCTGGCTTCCCATTGTCCAGATCAGATATCTCAAGCCCACTACCCCTCACCCCGGTTACCCTTCCCCTTAACTGGCTTCTCCCCTGGTCCTCAAGATGGCACGGGCCCCACCAGCCACCAAGTTTCCTAAGTCCAAATAGCACTACCCTGGACCCACTCCTCACGTCTTTGAGTCCCTGAAGAGCTGTTCCCGCCCCAGCTTGCTGAACAGCAGCCTTCTCCAGATTTACCCCGTCCTCCCCAAAGTAGCCAGACCATGACCACCACCTGTCTAAGCTCTTCCATGGCTGCCCATTGCCCTCAGAATCAGGTCTGAAGTCGCCAGCCCAGCACTGAAGGCTGGAGGGCTGGGCAGAGGGTGGAGGTAGGCGGGGCGGTGGACAGCGGGGGCCAGGCAGGACCCCCCGCCCTGAGCCCCCGGCCAGGGCCGGGCACTGACCAGGCACGTCCAGGCCGCTGCGCCGTGTGCAGAGTTCCCGCAGCTCCGCCAGTAGCTCCAGCAGCTCCTCCACGCAGCCCTCCGACACTGCCCTGAAGATGCGTCTCTTTAGCCGTTTCTTTTTGCGCCTCTGCTCTTGCCTGGCCAGGTGTGCGCTGAGGCCGGAAAATGTTCCCAGGTCACCACGGGTGTACCCCCCCAGGGTCGCCCCTTCCTCCCTCCCCTCCTCCCCTTCCCCCGCTGTGCCCCCAGGGGCTGCACCAGCCCCCACCTCTGCATGTGCCTGTCACAATGCCTGGCATTCCCTTAGTGCTGGGGGAAGCGGTGGAGGGGGGCTTGCGTACGCTTCTCCCCCTCTAATCTAAAGGCAATCACGTTTTAGCAAACTATCTCTGGATCCACATAGCAACAATCAGGAAAGATCACACCTAACGGTTCATGGGGATTACCTCTAAAGAGTGAGAGCAAAGGCAGGGAAATGTCAGTTTCATATTTTGTGAAGGTATTTAACATCTCTCCCCCGTGCTGATGTGTAATCCTTCTGATTGCATGTGTTCTTGCAAAATGCACATAGATGCTTGAAGCCTGCATACAAGCATTTTTAGTCTAGGTCTATGGCATTGCGTTAAAGTACCATTCTGCTGCATGCTGTTATTTCAGTATTTTATGATGAAGGAATATTACTTTTATAAAATGTAACACTGCCTCCCTTTTCCCCAAAATGAACTATGTGCCACAATCATGGACCCAGACTCTTGTCCCAGCCCCCGCAATAGCAGCCTCTTTCTCTCTCCTGCAGGGTCCTGGGGCCTTCCCCTCTGGCACTGCCTGGGGGGCCCCTGTGGTAGGAAGGGGCGGGCCCAGCTCACCTGGGACTGTTGGGATTGGACGGGGTCTCTGTCACGTCATCCTGAGGAGATTGTGGGGAATCCATGTCATCGCAGTTGCCAGAGACGCTGGAGGGGCGTGGGGAAGGAGAAGTTTTTAAAAGGACAATGGTAGCTGTTGTGGGGGCCCAGGGCGAGTCCCTGCCCGCCCGCCGGAGCCAAGGGCTGGGGGAGCCACGGAGGGCAGGACTCACTATCGCCGGATGTTGGAGTCCATGGGCTTGGAGAAGATGGGGGGAGAGGTCTTGGCAACTGTGGGGTTGGGCTCGAACCCTTCTATCTCCAGGAAGAAGTGTGCACTGTGGGGGGCACCAAAGCCGGGTCATTAGAGCTGGGCCAGGGCCTGTCCACCTGTGTGTCCCACAACCCCGCCACCAAGGGTGCCCACCTCTCTGCGTGCTCACTTCAGGTTAGGCCCAGACAAGCCTGGAAGTCTCAGAGCTAGTCCAGAAGTGGGGCACAAAGGAGCCCAGGGCAGGGCTCACCGGTACATTGGCCCCCCACCCTCCTGTCTCCTGCTCATCAAAAGGAGCATTCTGACCTGACATAAGATCAAATCATTCTTCCAAAAGAGAGGACAAAGGGAGGAGTAAATCCCTAGTTGGGAGCCCAAGGCCTGGGTTCCAGGTTGCCTCTGCCTCGCCTCCTGTGTGACCCCAGGTGGTCACTTGCTTTCTCTGGACCACGTGTCCTCAGCTAGAGGGGCTGGGCTAGAGGATCCCTAAGGCCTGGACTCTGGAGCCAGCGTTGCTCCAGGACTGCCTCCTTATGGAGTGTCCAGCTGAAATGGGCATCAGAGGCCATCCTATGCAATTACCTTTCCCTGTACCCCCAGAACTATCACCCCAACGTTGCCCCCAGACTGTTAGGGCAGCTCTGACCCAACGACTGCAAACACATCTGCTAGCGGCTCAGCCCCAAAACTTCCTGGCTGCGATCTGTCGATGGTCCCGGGCAGAGCCCGACGCCCACACCTGCAGCTCTCTCCCCAACTGGTCCAGCCCCTGCCCTGTCTTCTTGTCCACCCTACGTCTCTGGACTCGGTAGTGCATTTACTAATAAATATTTACTGAGCACGTACAATATACCAAGCACTATTTTAGGGGCTGGGGCATACGGGGGTGAACAAGTAGACAAAAAGTCTTCCCCTCGGGGGGCCTGGGAGGAGGGAGGGGACCAGGGATGTGCATATGCCTGATCTGGAAACATGCATGTCTGTGAACAACAAAACTCTGTAAAAACTTTAAAATAAAGAAATAAATTAAAAAAAAAAAGTCTTCCCCCTCGCAAAGCTCCTGTTCCAGCGGGTTGGTAAGAACTGGCCTCAAGGATCAGAGCAGATGATAGCACAATGGAGCTTCTCTTGCTCTAGACCACACCACAGTGGCTGTACATTCTTCACCGGCAGGATCTACAGTTGCACCATCCTGATGCTCTAGAACCCAGCCTTGGTCGTGACACTCACAAGACCT
Source organism: Tragulus kanchil (assembly GCA_022376925.1). Taxonomy (NCBI): domain Eukaryota; kingdom Metazoa; phylum Chordata; class Mammalia; order Artiodactyla; family Tragulidae; genus Tragulus; species Tragulus kanchil. Next base: position 68,082,115 of record JAIOJX010000027.1, read on the forward strand.
AACAACAGAGCGAGTGAAAGAAACTGTTCATCACTCAGTCGTGTCCGACTCTTTGTGACCCCAAGGACTTCAGCCCGCTAGACTCCTCTGTCCACGGGATTCTCCAGGCAAGAATACTGGAGTGGGTTGCCATTTCCTCCTCCAGGGAATCTTCCTGACCCAGGGATTGAACCTGGGTCTCGTGCCTTCCAGGAAGGTTCTTGACTGGTTGAGCCACCCGGGAAGGATGAATAGGTGAAAGATAAATGAGTCGGAAAAAAAGAATGGATGGTTGGACAGGTGAGTGGATGGTTGAATAGACAGGTAGATGATGGATTGCTTGAAGGATGAATGGATGGAGGAATGAATACATGGGCGGGTAGACAGGTGGATAGATGGAGAGACCAATAAGGAAACAGACCAATGCGATCTTAAACTGTAAACTATGGGAAGTTGCTTTCCTCAACAGGAAGACGAAGGCTATGACAGAGAAAGGAGGTCTTTGGTGTCTAGGAAAGGGGCATGGTGAGAGCTGAGCTGGAGAGGATCCACTTGTGAGCAAGGACCTAAACCCTGGGACAGCCTGTCCCACACCTGCCTACCTGCCACAGCACGAGCCGTATCTCATCCACCAGCATGAGCAGACGTCAACGTCTTGGCCAGGTGACATGCTGGCTCCTGACCTGCAGTAGGTGTTCTTTGTTGACTTGTATCTCCGACCCAGCCCGAAAGGCAACACCACCACCTCAAAGATATCTCTGCTCTAGGACTTCTCTGGGGATCCAGTGGTTAAGACTCTGTGCTTAATGTTGGGGGAAACTAAGATACCACTTGCGATGCAGCCAAAAAAAAAAAAAAAACAGAGAGAGACAGAGAGATCTCTGCTCCTACTCAGACAAGCCCCTTCAGACCCAGGCTCTCCCCACAGGCCCTGGACACCTGTCTGATCTGTACATCCATCCAACTTTCTCTGTCCTCAACCCAGCACTGTTTCTGTCCATGGGATTCTCCAGGCAGAAACACCGGAGTTGGTAGCCATTCCCTTCTCCGGGAGATCTTCCTGACCCAGGGATGGAATCCGGGTCTCCCACATCGCAGCCAGATTCTCCACCATCTGAGCCACCACTCGGGTTGAGTGGCACCAAACCAGCTCGGGGAGGCATTGCACTGGGGGCAGCTCGGGGGGCCAACGAGGACCCCAGAGAAGTACTTTCTCTGCTCCCACCTCCTGTGTCCTCAACTGGGAAGCGGTCACAACCATCCCAGCCCTGCCCGGTTCCCAGGGGCCTGGGGAGTGACGGTGACAATGACGACAATGAAGACAAAGTTCATGCCAATAAGACACCATCCGCGCCAACAAGTTCTGTGCCGAGCGCCTTGCTGGAACAACTGCAGGTCACCGTCCCGCTATGGACGGGTGTCCCCTTACACGGGTGGAGCTGGAGAGCTTGAATTACCTAGGGAAGCCCCCAGGGGATGTGGAAAACGTGGCCAGGAGGCGGTCTCGGCTAACCGGACATTCCTGCCCACCTTTCAGCTCCCTGTCTCATGATGACTCCAGCGACCCCCCACCTCCCCCAGGAGCCTTTCTGAAGGTTTCTGCCTCCGTGCCCCCGGCCCCTCCAGGGAGTCCTCCCTGACTGCTCCAGCTGTCCTGACCTCCCCAGCTCAGCCCCAGAGTCGGCAGGGCTGTCCCTCTTCCTACACACACACAAACACACACACACAGACACAGACACACACAGACACAGACACACACACACACAGACAGACACACACACAGACACAGACACACACACAGACACAGACACACACACACAGACACACACACACACAGACACACACACACACACAGACACACACACACAGACACACACACACACACACACACACACACAGACACACACACACACAGACACACACACACACAGACACACACACACACACAGACACACACACAGTTAAAGCTAGCTGGGCACCAGGTCACCCCAGATGAGTCAGACGAGCGTCTCAGGCCCACCGCAGGCAAGGGCCCCTCCTGAGCCCCTCACAGCGCAGCCCCCAGACCCAAAGCGGCCAGCCCTACCTCTTCTTGGTGGGGGTGATCTCCGCCGGCCTCTTTTCCTGCAGCATGACAGCGTTCCCACACGGTATGGTAGCTCTTCTGCCCATGAGGGACACCAGCTCCTTGGGGTGGGCTTTCATGGCTGCAACACAGTCGCAGCGCAGATGTTCAGGTTGAGGGGATGGGGAGGAGCTTCGAGGGGCTTCAGATCCCTGGGTAGCTCCACGTAGCCCTTGCTCACATCCTCAAGGATGGGGAACTCATTCTATCTCTCCAGGTTGCCAACCCTGCAGAGACTGTTCCCCCGCTCCCTGCTTCAGTACCCCTGCTCCTGAGGGTCCTAAGAGAGCCCAGCGAAGCTTCCAGGGAGCGACCACCACGCCCCACCCATCCCCAGGTGGATTCCTGAGAATCGCCTCTGCTTTTTAAGGGTCTCTCTCAGTTTCTGTGTTCAGGGTGCTCCTTGAGAGAGCAGGAGTTTCACCTCCTTTGTTCTAGACACTATGCTCCTCATAACACAGCCTCAGATTTCTCTGTTTTTTTTTTAAATTTCTGACCCCTCTTGTGCTCTCTGCTGCTTGCACACTGATCATCTTTCTCCCCTGCCCAAAGTTGAGTGTAGTCAGCGTCGTGACTCTCTCCATTGGAAGGAGCAGCTGAGCCTCGCACCCCTCAGTCCAGACCTGCTGATGTTCATATGGACTGGACCCTACGCTGGGCTATAAGGAGGTACAGGGAAGAGGAACTGATACGTCTTTCAAGGAAACTGAGGAGAACTTAGAGGTTTCTGTTGTGGGCAGGGCTGTCCAGATAGACAGGGACAGCCTGAGCAGAGACCAGGGGTCAAGAAAGTTCAACGAGGGGCTTCCCTGGTGGTCCAGTGGGTAAGGACACCACCTTGCAGTGCAAGGGGTGCCGGTTCGATCCCTGGCCTGGGAAGATCCCATGTGCCGCAGAGCGGCTGGACCCATGTGTCCAACTACTGAGCCGGAGCTCTGGAGCGCATGCGCCCAGAGCCAGTGCTCTGCAACGACAGACGCCACCGCGATGGGAGGCCCACACGGGCCAAAGAACAAAGATGGATGAAGACAGAGAAATGAAAGACCAATAGAAGTGGCTAAAAAAAAAAATTTTGAAAAAAAAAAAAGAGAAAGTTTAGCGAGAGGCAAGGAGTTGGTATGACTGGAGCCGTGGGAAGTAGAGACTTGGGAGCGGGTGGGTCCTGGAACAGCTACAGGAGCTACGGTTGAACCTGAGGGCAGTGGGGACATGAGAGGATCCAGGTCCTACAGGAGACAGCATGAGGGAGATGGAGGAGACCAGAAGCCAGGAAGCAGCTGTCGCGGGCAGCCAGCCGGATGGGGATAGTGGGCTGACCATAGAGGAAGAGGCAGACAGGGAAAGAAGGTGTGTGGACAGGAGGTGACTCTGCCGTTAGTGGGGGGCATTGGCAGCTTGAGCCACCCTCAGAGTCGTGGAGGGCCCAGAGGCGGGTACTTTCTATAAGTAGAGCCCAGCTGGGCGGAGCTGGGGCCATTGGTGATCCTGACCCAAATAGGAGAGCTCCCTGGAGGAGGTGCCTGGACAGGCTTGTGTTCAAACAGTAGTGAGGCTTTGAAATGTGAGAGCCTCCCCGACCTCACCCACTGAACAGGAGCAGCCCTGGGAGAGCAGAGGCAGGGGAAGGCGGGGGAGCATCAGCCCTGGCGTGCAGGCACCTTGACCCCCTTTGCCAATTTTCAGCGTCGTGACTCTCTCCATTGGAAGGAGCAGCTGAGCCTCGCACCCCTCAGTCCAGACCTGCTGATGTTCATATGGACTGGACCCTACGCTGGGCTATAAGGAGGTACAGGGAAGAGGAACTGATACGTCTTTCAAGGAAACTGAGGAGAACTTAGAGGTTTCTGTTGTGGGCAGGGCTGTCCAGATAGACAGGGACAGCCTGAGCAGAGACCAGGGGTCAAGAAAGTTCAACGAGGGGCTTCCCTGGTGGTCCAGTGGGTAAGGACACCACCTTGCAGTGCAAGGGGTGCCGGTTCGATCCCTGGCCTGGGAAGATCCCATGTGCCGCAGAGCGGCTGGACCCATGTGTCCAACTACTGAGCCGGAGCTCTGGAGCGCATGCGCCCAGAGCCAGTGCTCTGCAACGACAGACGCCACCGCGATGGGAGGCCCACACGGGCCAAAGAACAAAGATGGATGAAGACAGAGAAATGAAAGACCAATAGAAGTGGCTAAAAAAAAAAATTTTGAAAAAAAAAAAAGAGAAAGTTTAGCGAGAGGCAAGGAGTTGGTATGACTGGAGCCGTGGGAAGTAGAGACTTGGGAGCGGGTGGGTCCTGGAACAGCTACAGGAGCTACGGTTGAACCTGAGGGCAGTGGGGACATGAGAGGATCCAGGTCCTACAGGAGACAGCATGAGGGAGATGGAGGAGACCAGAAGCCAGGAAGCAGCTGTCGCGACGGCCAGCCGGATGGGGATAGTGGGCTGACCATAGAGGAAGAGGCAGACAGGGAAAGAAGGTGTGTGGACAGGAGGTGACTCTGCCGTTAGTGGGGGGCATTGGCAGCTTGAGCCACCCTCAGAGTCGTGGAGGGCCCAGAGGCGGGTACTTTCTATAAGTAGAGCCCAGCTGGGCGGAGCTGGGGCCATTGGTGATCCTGACCCAAATAGGAGAGCTCCCTGGAGGAGGTGCCTGGACAGGCTTGTGTTCAAACAGTAGTGAGGCTTTGAAATGTGAGAGCCTCCCCGACCTCACCCACTGAACAGGAGCAGCCCTGGGAGAGCAGAGGCAGGGGAAGGCGGGGGAGCATCAGCCCTGGCGTGCAGGCACCTTGAGGCAGGGAGCTGCGGGGTTGGGCAGGGGCTCAGGCGTCCTATGGGGAGAGACTCGGCAGCACCAGGTCCCTGGCAATGTCCGCGGTCACAGCTTTTACCACCTTCCTCAGCCCAAGGCGACCTGTGGACAGACGGGGCTCAAGGCTGGCCTGGGCTGACCCTGGAAGAGAGGGATGGAGGGCAAGTCCCTTACCCTTCTCTGGGCCTTGGTTTTTTCTTCTGAGAAATGGGCTGAAGGATCCCCTGCGTCTCTCACACATGACCACAGGAGGCTCCATCTTCTCTGCTCTGGCCAGTGTGTGCGGGCCAGTCCTGGGCTGCCTGAGCAGGAGAGGGTCAGGAGAACTCTGGCTGAAGAGGCTGCCGCAGCTATAATTAGCTCCCTGAGTCACCCCGTAAACCTGCGTTCTCACCTCTCGACTCTCTCACAGGCCTGGCCCTCCCTCTCTCAGGGATTGGGCCTTCCTCACCTGGGAAGGGCCTCCCAAGCCCTGGCACTGGCTGGAATGGCCTTTCCTGGGAGATGGACCAGGTCCGGGGGCACAGGGTCCATCCCACCCAGGACTTGCTGGCTCAGCTCTTATGAGACACCTGGGCCCCGTCCCTCTCAGATTCAGGGGCGTTCTCATCCTGTCCTGAGCTCCCATCCCACGGCTGACCCGGAGGCCACATCCCCGGGGTCTGCTGGGGGCGTTAGGTGCCTCTACCCTGGCAGCGATGAGTGTCGTCCTTCCCTGAGATCCCCAAACTTTGGGGAAAGGCACCCACATCCATCGGAACCTGTGCACTCACACATTCCCGTGGCCAAGAGCTCACACCCAACTTGGCTTCCACTGGCACTAGAGTCGTGGAGGGCCCAGAGCGGTTTCTATAAGTAGAGCCCAGCTGGGGGAGCTGGGCCATTGGTGATCCTGACCCAAATAGGAGAGCTCCCTGGAGGAGGTGCCTGGACAGGCTTGTGTTCAAACAGTAGTGAGGCTTTGAAATGTGAGAGCCTCCCCGACCTCACCCACTGAACAGGAGCAGCCCTGGGAGAGCAGAGGCAGGGGAAGGCGGGGGAGCATCAGCCCTGGCGTGCAGGCACCTTGAGGCAGGGAGCTGCGGGGTTGGGCAGGGGCTCAGGCGTCCTATGGGGAGAGACTCGGCAGCACCAGGTCCCTGGCAATGTCCGCGGTCACAGCTTTTACCACCTTCCTCAGCCCAAGGCGACCTGTGGACAGACGGGGCTCAAGGCTGGCCTGGGCTGACCCTGGAAGAGAGGGATGGAGGGCAAGTCCCTTACCCTTCTCTGGGCCTTGGTTTTTTCTTCTGAGAAATGGGCTGAAGGATCCCTGCGTCTCTCACACATGACCACAGGAGGCTCCATCTTCTCTGCTCTGGCCAGTGTGTGCGGGCCAGTCCTGGGCTGCCTGAGCAGGAGAGGGTCAGGAGAACTCTGGCTGAAGAGGCTGCCGCAGCTATAATTAGCTCCCTGAGTCACCCCGTAAACCTGCGTTCTCACCTCTCGACTCTCTCACAGGCCTGGCCCTCCCTCTCTCAGGGATTGGGCCTTCCTCACCTGGGAAGGGCCTCCCAAGCCCTGGCACTGGCTGGAATGGCCTTTCCTGGGAGATGGACCAGGTCCGGGGGCACAGGGTCCATCCCACCCAGGACTTGCTGGCTCAGCTCTTATGAGACACCTGGGCCCCGTCCCTCTCAGATTCAGGGGCGTTCTCATCCTGTCCTGAGCTCCCATCCCACGGCTGACCCGGAGGCCACATCCCCGGGGTCTGCTGGGGGCGTTAGGTGCCTCTACCCTGGCAGCGATGAGTGTCGTCCTTCCCTGAGATCCCCAAACTTTGGGGAAAGGCACCCACATCCATCGGAACCTGTGCACTCACACATTCCCGTGGCCAAGAGCTCACACCCAACTTGGCTTCCACTGCTGGAGGCCCAACCTCCCTCCCAGCCACCACCCCCGACTCCAGCAGAGGCCAATCAGCAATGGGCAGGCATGGCCCAGAGGGACCCCTCAGCTCACTCTGGGCACCCTGGGACCTTGGAGAGCCCTGCGTACCTGTGCGGCAAAGACTCACCCAGCGAGGTCCAGGCGGCAGCAGCTGCCTTATTCTCAGATCACCGCATGTCCGGGGCCCAGGGCCCCTCCACGGGACTACAGCCGAGGTGGCGGGAGGCGCTCATCGTAGGCAGAGGGATGGCTGGAATGAGGCAGCAGAGGCAGAACTGGCTGGGTCACCTGCCCTTGGGGCCGGGCAGGCCACGCCCACCCGCCGCAGCCTCGGTGCCAGCCCACCACCCACGTGCCCTGCCTGAGTCACCCCTACACCCAGAGGGAAGCTTCACCCCGACCCAGGAGAAGACAGGGAGACAGCAGGTCCCGAGTCTGAGGGTCTGCTTCCACTTCCCTGTCCTGTATCTGATGCCTCCCATCATGGGCCTGGTCACACCTACTTCCAAGGATGCTGGGAAAAGTTGGAGGCCCTGCTGGCAGGAGCACCGGATGAGCTGAGTGCTCAGCACCGACCCCTGGGAGGCAAGACTAGCCCCATGGACCACATATAGCCACCCCCTAAGACTTGGCTTCCATCCTTCAAAACCTGGGATCAAGTCCCCTCAGAGACAGAGAAGTTCCCATTCAATGCTTCCCACCAGAAATCATGCGCCACAAACCTGGGTATCAGACACCTTCACCCCAAGACTGTATGACCTTGAGCGAGTCATTTCTCACAACTCCGTCTCCTCAGTGGTGAAATGGGCATCATAGACCCACCTTGCAGAGGTTCCCCGGGGCTTACATGAGAGAACACACAGAAGGGGCTAGGACAAGACCAGGAGCACAGAAAGAGCTCTATAGACAGTGACAGCTATGCCCTGTGATGGTTTTGTCCTCATTCAACTGCTGGGCCGCCTGCTTCCAAAGCCCGAGCATCGGGGGAGACGCCGAGCCCTCCCTTCCCGCCCAGGCCACGGCTGTGAAGTGGGTGGAGCAGGGCTGGGGCCGGCCTGAAGGTCTCTGTGTCACTCAGGAATTACACACCTGTTCCCACAGGCCAGGCAGGACTGGGAATGGAGCAGGAAGTCTCTGCTAACAGGGATGGAGCTGGTGACAAAAGTGGCATGGACTTCCTCAGCTGCCCCGGGGACAAGGCCCCCGATCTCTCATCACCACCACCTGCCAGGCCTGGGCAGAGGCAGGAGGCGGGTGAGGCTTCTGACGACAGGGAAGCAGGACCTGTAGCCTGTAAGGGGAAGAAAACCTGGATCCGTGGCCGACAACCTTCCGGCATGGGCGAAGAGGGGGCCGCTTCTGCCTTTTAAATCAAGGGACCCAAAGCTTCCCAGGTGGCCCAATGGTAAAGAATCCCCCTGCCAATGCAGGAGACACAAGAGACATGGCTTTGATTCCTGAGTTGGGAAGACACCCTGGAGGAGGAAATGGCAACCCACTCCAGTATTCTTGCCTGGAAAATTCCAAAGACAGAAGAGCCTAGCAAGCTACAGTCCAAGGGGTTGCAAGGAGTTAGACATAACTGAACACACACACACACAGAGTTCCCAAGTATACGTCCCAACTTCATCTGAGACTCCATTAAAGGCCCATGTTAGATCAAACATAGCCCGCCCTCTATTACTCCAGTAATTGCCTCTCTTGACTCAGCCCCCACCCCTCCCAGCTTGCTTCTGACTGACTGCCTCCAAGCCCTGAGGGTGAAACTGTTGCCCAACTTCAGCATTTGCATTTTGCTGTGTGTGTTCATGTATATTCTCAAAGACCAGGCTGGCTAAAATGGGCCCCATCTCCCACCCAAAGCAAGCAGTGTGTCCAGCAAGGAGGAAGGAGGTCCCCTCTGCTTTGTGTGGAGCAGGGGCTGGTCTGCATTCAATCCTCTTAAATCCATCACATCGTGGGAGCCCGCAGTAGGAAGCCAGACGGGAAAGCCCGGGTCCTGTGTGGGGCTCAGAACTGGGGAAAGTGGTCTCCACCCTCAAGGAGCCGTGAGCCACGTAGAAGCAAGGCTCCAAAGGACAAAGAGGACTCAGGCCACCCGGGGTAGGAGGGGGCGGAGGGATTCCGAGAAGAGCATTTGGGTTGGACTTGGAAGGAAGAAGTGATAGGGACAGAGTAAAGGGACAACATCACAAAGAACAGGACATGACTGAGTGACTGAACAACAACCAAAGAGACAAAGCAGGTAATTGAATCACTTCCCTGGTGGCGCCGTGATAAAGAATCCACCTACAAAGTCAGGAGACACAAGAGAAGGGGTTCGATCCCTGGGTCGGGAAGATTCCCTGGAGGAGAAAATGGAAACCCCTTCCAGTATGCTTGCCGTGAAAATTCCATGGACAGAGGAGCCTGGCAGGCTACAGTCTGTGGGGTCACAGAGTCAGACACGACTGAGCACACACACACACACACAGGTGATTAAACAGTGAATCCCACTAGGAGACCGTAGGTAGGAAAAATGTGAGAGACCCCTGTAAGTGAATGATTACACAAGAAGGCAGGTTTGCTTAACCACAAAACTAAGCAGGCTTGCTAAACAGCAAAACCATGCAACAGAAGCACAGGACGTGCCCCCAAACAATAAAACAATGGTGGCATGAGACCCACATTCTGCCCAGGGTGCTCAGTAAGTTAAGGATCCCTCGAACATGCTCTCTGCACACACAGAAAATAATAATCTGTGGGCCTAGCTTGACCACGAAGGGACAAGGAAACCCCCTCCTCGACATGGAGGAGGAGTTAATGATCAAAGTATGACATCTACTCAAGAAAGGCCAAGAAGGTCTGCTCCCCCTCCCCCATTTCCCCTTCGATTATAAAACTGTAGCCCAAGACGTTCCGGGAGCCTGGCATTTCTCGATTGCCCACTTGCAAACCTCACAAAGTTCCTGTTCTAATAAATCACTTCTCGTCTAGCACTTTGCCTCTCGCTGAATTCTTTTCTTTGCTGAGACATAAAGGACTAGGGCACCAAAATGACACCTAATGGTTTCAGGAGGACAGTCTACACGGGAAGAGTCACAGAGCAGGGACTCAGAGGCAAGAGGCCCAGGCACGTTCAAGGAGTGGTGATGACCTTGGGCAGCATCTTAACTCAGAGAGATCTCAGAGATGCTCTGCCAAGTCCAGCTGCAGCCACTGAGTGGCCCCAGGCCCTTCAGCTATGACTGACCTCTTAGTAGGGACACAGCAGGCAGGTGTTAAGACACACCCCCTCCACATCTTCTAAGCCTTGCAGGTATCAGGCCAGGGTTGTGGGCTGAGTGACTGAACAACAACCAAAGAGACAAAGCAGGTAATTGAATCACTTCCCTGGTGGCGCCGTGATAAAGAATCCACCTACAAAGTCAGGAGACACAAGAGAAGGGGTTCGATCCCTGGGTCGGGAAGATTCCCTGGAGGAGAAAATGGAAACCCCTTCCAGTATGCTTGCCGTGAAAATTCCATGGACAGAGGAGCCTGGCAGGCTACAGTCTGTGGGGTCACAGAGTCAGACACGACTGAGCACACACACACACACACAGGTGATTAAACAGTGAATCCCACTAGGAGACCGTAGGTAGGAAAAATGTGAGAGACCCCTGTAAGTGAATGATTACACAAGAAGGCAGGTTTGCTTAACCACAAAACTAAGCAGGCTTGCTAAACAGCAAAACCATGCAACAGAAGCACAGGACGTGCCCCCAAACAATAAAACAATGGTGGCATGAGACCCACATTCTGCCCAGGGTGCTCAGTAAGTTAAGGATCCCTCGAACATGCTCTCTGCACACACAGAAAATAATAATCTGTGGGCCTAGCTTGACCACGAAGGGACAAGGAAACCCCCTCCTCGACATGGAGGAGGAGTTAATGATCAAAGTATGACATCTACTCAAGAAAGGCCAAGAAGGTCTGCTCCCCCTCCCCCATTTCCCCTTCGATTATAAAACTGTAGCCCAAGACGTTCCGGGAGCCTGGCATTTCTCGATTGCCCACTTGCAAACCTCACAAAGTTCCTGTTCTAATAAATCACTTCTCGTCTAGCACTTTGCCTCTCGCTGAATTCTTTTCTTTGCTGAGACATAAAGGACTAGGGCACCAAAATGACACCTAATGGTTTCAGGAGGACAGTCTACACGGGAAGAGTCACAGAGCAGGGACTCAGAGGCAAGAGGCCCAGGCACGTTCAAGGAGTGGTGATGACCTTGGGCAGCATCTTAACTCAGAGAGATCTCAGAGATGCTCTGCCAAGTCCAGCTGCAGCCACTGAGTGGCCCCAGGCCCTTCAGCTATGACTGACCTCTTAGTAGGGACACAGCAGGCAGGTGTTAAGACACACCCCCTCCACATCTTCTAAGCCTTGCAGGTATCAGGCCAGGGTTGTGGGCTGATAAATACCCCCTCCTCCAGGAATAAGGGGGTCTCCGTGGGGTGGGTACAGTCAGGGAGGGGTTGACCTCTTGACCTGTTCTGGAAAATGCCCCACTTGGTGCAGGGAGGAGAGAGAAGGGGCCAAGAGCCAGGCGAAGCTCCATCAGCAGCCTTGAGCCTGAGCGGGCACACCCAGAGGTCAGTGGAGGGTCTGTCCATGTCCTGGGGGCCACAGCTGTCCCTGGGCTAGCAGAGCTGAGCAGCCTGCCCCTGGGGGATTCTGGGTGGTGACTCACACTGACTCCAAGTGATGGAGTGCAAGGGACATGGGAACAGAGAGAGAGCAAGAGACAGCGACAGACACAAAAAGATCAGGCTGGATGTAGGTGTGTCCTTTTTCAAACAGCACATGCTCACACAAAAGGTTGTACTTGGTCATTTTGCAAAAGAACACCCACATGATCCCTCTGGAACTAAGTTTGAAAGTTGATCCAATTTGCAGAAATTTAAAGTTATCTGACATCTACCTGTTTTCTGAGGAAGGCCTACAAGTAAAGCAAAGAGTCCTAAACCCAAACAGGAAGCAGAAGCCCGAAAATCTGGCTTCCGACCCAGGGATAGGCTGGCATGTCCCAGCCCGTTCTCTGCCACGCAGTCTAGCATCACAGTCCAGTTTGGGCTTTGGAGTCAGATTTGCCTGCAGTCAGTTCCAGGCACTGCTCTTTACTGGCTGTGCAACCTTATTAATTGCCCCAGCCTCCGTTTTCTCATCTATGAAATAGAGCTAATAATAGATCATGGGCTGTTAGGAGGCATAAGGAATAATGAACATGGATCACTTTGCATAAATACCCCGTGAGTTCTAGCCGGCAGTGTTCGTCCGTTAAGCTCCTTTGCTGTGGTCTAGTCATGGCTCACTTCACACTCAGCCAGTTCGTCCACCAGACCCAGGCTCCATGGTGGGGCTTGTGTGTGGAGACAGATGTGCTGCTGGTGGAGGAGGGGTCCCAGTGGTCCCTCCAGATAGAGTTCTCATAAAAGGACAGGAGCCTGGCCTCAGCGAATGTCATCCTTCATCTGTGAACCAACATCCAACAATTTCACGAGTGGGCAGCTCATTCCACACGCCACAGACAACACAAAACTCATCAGTGTCCGGGGCAGAGCACTTTTCTAGATTGCCTTTTCTTACGTTCTAGTCTGTGAAGGAGGGTGCCTGATTCTGGAAAATGCCCCAGGCCAAGAGCCAGGCAGCTCCATCAGCAGCCTTGAGCCTGAGCGGGCACACCCAGAGGTCAGTGGAGGGTCTGTCCATGTCCTGGGGGCCACAGCTGTCCCTGGGCTAGCAGAGCTGAGCAGCCTGCCCCTGGGGGATTCTGGGTGGTGACTCACACTGACTCCAAGTGATGGAGTGCAAGGGACATGGGAACAGAGAGAGAGCAAGAGACAGCGACAGACACAAAAAGATCAGGCTGGATGTAGGTGTGTCCTTTTTCAAACAGCACATGCTCACACAAAAGGTTGTACTTGGTCATTTTGCAAAAGAACACCCACATGATCCCTCTGGAACTAAGTTTGAAAGTTGATCCAATTTGCAGAAATTTAAAGTTATCTGACATCTACCTGTTTTCTGAGGAAGGCCTACAAGTAAAGCAAAGAGTCCTAAACCCAAACAGGAAGCAGAAGCCCGAAAATCTGGCTTCCGACCCAGGGATAGGCTGGCATGTCCCAGCCCGTTCTCTGCCACGCAGTCTAGCATCACAGTCCAGTTTGGGCTTTGGAGTCAGATTTGCCTGCAGTCAGTTCCAGGCACTGCTCTTTACTGGCTGTGCAACCTTATTAATTGCCCCAGCCTCCGTTTTCTCATCTATGAAATAGAGCTAATAATAGATCATGGGCTGTTAGGAGGCATAAGGAATAATGAACATGGATCACTTTGCATAAATACCCCGTGAGTTCTAGCCGGCAGTGTTCGTCCGTTAAGCTCCTTTGCTGTGGTCTAGTCATGGCTCACTTCACACTCAGCCAGTTCGTCCACCAGACCCAGGCTCCATGGTGGGGCTTGTGTGTGGAGACAGATGTGCTGCTGGTGGAGGAGGGGTCCCAGTGGTCCCTCCAGATAGAGTTCTCATAAAAGGACAGGAGCCTGGCCTCAGCGAATGTCATCCTTCATCTGTGAACCAACATCCAACAATTTCACGAGTGGGCAGCTCATTCCACACGCCACAGACAACACAAAACTCATCAGTGTCCGGGGCAGAGCACTTTTCTAGATTGCCTTTTCTTACGTTCTAGTCTGTGAAGGAGGGGTTCTCAAACTTTTCCAGCAAGGGCCAGCCTTGCAAGCTATTCAGTCTCTTTCAACTGCTTGGCTCTGCATGGTAGCATGAAAAGGGCCAGAGACAGTACAGAAATGAATGCCTGCCTTGTTTACTAATAAAAGTTGGTTTAGGAACGTCTCCGGTGGTCCAGTGGTTAAAAATCCATGCTTTCAATGCAAGGGGTGTGGGTTGGATCCCCAGTCAGGCAACTAGGGTCTCACATACTGTGGGGTACTGGCCAAAATTTTTGTTTAAAAAAGAAGTTTACCAAAACAGGTGGAATGCCGATTTGGCCCATGGCCCACAGTTTGCTGACTAGGGTAGGTACCCACATCCACGGGAAACACCTAAAGCATGACCAGGGGCTCCTAGCCATACAGGGTTCTACACGCATCCACACGCACACACGCACACACATGCGCACACGCACAGACTACACGGAGCCAAAGAACTATGTCGGCCCAATGACTGACATGGGAGTTCATACTTGACGTGAGATACCTATTTATGTATTTATTTGACAGATGCCAGGGTTGGTGGAGAAGGAAGTAGGTACCACTGCAGGTGAGCAGAACTATGGCCTTTACAGATGGAAGATTATTTTTTAAAAGAATTCTTGCCCGTGGCTTGGGGACACGGTTCTGTCCTTTTATTTGAACAGCCGTAGAGCTAATATTTTGGGGACTGTGACACATCACACAGAAGGAGGAAGTCACTCCGGAAACACCTGGTTCTGGCAGAGCTGGGAAAGGGGTCAGGTTCCCCCACCTTCTCCAACTGAGCAACCATCACCCCACCTCCAGGCCTCCCTGGACAGGGGAGACATTACGCCCGAGGTCAACAAGGGCTTCCGCATTTTATCTCGAAGGAAGTGGTCTGTTCTCAAAGGCGTTTCCCTGGGCTTTGCTGCCTTTTACTCCCAGGAATAGAAACTCAAAGAAAACAGGGCATTGCATGCGTGCATGCGGAGATTTCTATTCGCCGTGTTTGATAAAGTCAGTAAACACCAGAAAGCGAGGTCCGTTTGTGTTAGGAGATGCAGTTGGGGACAGCGAGTGTTGGATGACTCTCTTCCCGGGCAACCAGCCACACCTCTCACAGCTTGTCCTGTGGGGTCTAGGAAAGGCTGGGAGGGGGCGCTGGTGGGGCCAGGCGGCTGAGACATCCCCGGTGGTCCCTACGTGCTTCCCACCAGTGACAGTGGGGACCCCAAGGTCCCCGGGGTGGAGAGCCCCCAGTGCGGCCCCTCACTTCTCCCCTAAAGCAGCAGAGTCTTTGATGATCGAGGCGTCTTCCGGCTTGAGGGACCCCTCGAAGTGCCTCAGGTGAACTTCCTCAGGCTGGGCAGGATTCCGTTCTCGAGTGCTTGCGTCTCTTAAGAGGGGGACCAGAGCGAAGTTCTTCCAGTTCCTGCCTGCAGCTGAAGGAGGAAACACTATGACGGCCTTCACTGGTGCTGTTCAGCGGCTCAGTCGTGTCTGACTCTTTGCAGCCGCATGCTCTGTGTCGCCTGTAGCCCCCCAGGCTCTCACGTCCATGGCATTTCCCAGGCAAGGATACTGCCGCGGGTTGCCATTTCCTCCTCCAGGGGGTCTTCCCGACCCCAAGGGTCAAACCCGGGTCTCCTACATCGCAGGCAAATTCTTTACCACTGAACCACCAGGGAAGCCTAATCCTGCCTTGGAGGCAGCAGAGTGATACCAAAGAGCTGTTTGCTGGCCTTACCACCCTCTAGGTAAAAGGGGAGGCTGGCGCCTCGGTGCTTCTGGGGCACAAGGATGGGTGCCATTTCCTCTTCCCTCAGATCATCTGCTCTGGAGATGTTCCTGAAGGCTGGCCTGCTCTGGCGACCCCTAAATTCCCTTCCTCGACCCCACCCTGACTTGCCTGTGGCCTCGGGAGAGTTCGGTGATGGCTACACAGCCTGTTTCCTCCCCGTCTGAGCAGGAGGGAGAGTGGCACTGAGGCTGTCCCAGGAGCGGCTCCACACCAGTCCAGCACCAGGGGATCCACACCCAGCCAGATGAGCAGGATCTGGGGTCCAGGCCCCACCAGGCCCTCGCAGATGGGGATCCATGCCCAGGGAACCAGGGTGACCCTAAGTCTTGACGTGGGCCCTCATGTACGGCCTGAAACCCCAGGAAGGCCCTGAGGAGGACCCCATTGTACCATGGCGATCTCCAGGCATCCCCATATCCCAGGGATCTTGGGGCCCCCCTCTCACAGCTTGTCCTGTGGG
This sequence comes from Tragulus kanchil, assembly GCA_022376925.1. Lineage (NCBI taxonomy): Eukaryota > Metazoa > Chordata > Mammalia > Artiodactyla > Tragulidae > Tragulus > Tragulus kanchil. Next base: position 68,097,919 of record JAIOJX010000027.1, read on the forward strand.
GTCTAGGAAAGGCTGGGAGGGGGCGCTGGTGGGGCCAGGCGGCTGAGACATCCCCGGTGGTCCCTACGTGCTTCCCACCAGTGACAGTGGGGACCCCAAGGTCCCCGGGGTGGAGAGCCCCCAGTGCGGCCCCTCACTTCTCCCCTAAAGCAGCAGAGTCTTTGATGATCGAGGCGTCTTCCGGCTTGAGGGACCCCTCGAAGTGCCTCAGGTGAACTTCCTCAGGCTGGGCAGGATTCCGTTCTCGAGTGCTTGCGTCTCTTAAGAGGGGGACCAGAGCGAAGTTCTTCCAGTTCCTGCCTGCAGCTGAAGGAGGAAACACTATGACGGCCTTCACTGGTGCTGTTCAGCGGCTCAGTCGTGTCTGACTCTTTGCAGCCGCATGCTCTGTGTCGCCTGTAGCCCCCCAGGCTCTCACGTCCATGGCATTTCCCAGGCAAGGATACTGCCGCGGGTTGCCATTTCCTCCTCCAGGGGGTCTTCCCGACCCCAAGGGTCAAACCCGGGTCTCCTACATCGCAGGCAAATTCTTTACCACTGAACCACCAGGGAAGCCTAATCCTGCCTTGGAGGCAGCAGAGTGATACCAAAGAGCTGTTTGCTGGCCTTACCACCCTCTAGGTAAAAGGGGAGGCTGGCGCCTCGGTGCTTCTGGGGCACAAGGATGGGTGCCATTTCCTCTTCCCTCAGATCATCTGCTCTGGAGATGTTCCTGAAGGCTGGCCTGCTCTGGCGACCCCTAAATTCCCTTCCTCGACCCCACCCTGACTTGCCTGTGGCCTCGGGAGAGTTCGGTGATGGCTACACAGCCTGTTTCCTCCCCGTCTGAGCAGGAGGGAGAGTGGCACTGAGGCTGTCCCAGGAGCGGCTCCACACCAGTCCAGCACCAGGGGATCCACACCCAGCCAGATGAGCAGGATCTGGGGTCCAGGCCCCACCAGGCCCTCGCAGATGGGGATCCATGCCCAGGGAACCAGGGTGACCCTAAGTCTTGACGTGGGCCCTCATGTACGGCCTGAAACCCCAGGAAGGCCCTGAGGAGGACCCCATTGTCACTGTCATGGCGATCTCCAGGCATCCCCATATCCCAGGGAGACCTCAGAGAAGTTTAGCCAAGAGGGATTTGCCAGAGCCCTGGTCAGCCAAGCCCTCTGGCTGGCCATCTTGGATCCGCTCTCTCTAGAAAACCAAACTAAATGTGCCCCTTCGGCCCCCTGCCCGGGCCACAATTCAGTCCCCTCCACTGGCGTTCCACGCTGGCCCCGGCCACGTCTCAAAGGCCTCAGGGATACGGAAGGCGAGGCCTGTTGTGAACACTTCGGCTGAATTCTCCAGCTCCTAAGTTTCTCCCGGCCCACGGGCTGCCACTGACATGCACCCTGAGCACAGTCTGAGAGCAAGGAGATGCTGGAGGGTGTTTCGGGGAAGGCTCAGAAGCAGGGGGGCTCCCTGGGGAGACCAACCAGGTGCTCACTGAGACCCCATTTCCTGGATGGATGCATGGATGGATGGATGGACGGTGGGGATACCCAGCCTCAGAGACAGCCTGGCCCAGCATCAGTTCCCGGGCACTCAAAGAAGGCATGGGGCTCCCAACGCCCGCTTCCCACAGTCCTGATGCCCAGGACCCCCCCACACGCTCTCCCTAGCTCAGCCATTGCCACCATCTTCCCTGTCCCTCCTCTGAAGCATTCCCCGCCCCTATCCAAGCATTCTAAGTGGGTGGAGAGCGTTCTTCATTATTAAATGATCTGACTATTCATTACGGGAGTTTCCAGTGTTACAAAGTTGTTTAGGAAAGCAAAATCTTCAGGAAATACTCCCTAATTAATCATACGTGTGAAACCAGGGAACCTCTAGCCATCTCCTCACCGCGCCCTAGGTAACATGAATGTGTGTGTGTGTCCCTGTCACTGGGTCAATGGCTTTATTAATAGCACAGTGAATGAGCAATGCTGTAAACAGCCAACCATGTCAGGCACACACAAGGCAAATGAACTGCAAAGCAAAAGAGCAAATCTTGACAAAGGTACGTGGTTTCATGAAATCAATAAAAGCAGTGTCAGAAAACTGCTCATATCCCATGCAAAGCCATCTTTGAATGACACTGTGGCGAAGCTGGGCCAGTTAACAACTGAAAAAAGAGAGCATCGATGAGTATTCCAACATGACACACAGAATGCTTCCAATAAAACTTGGGGCAGGGAGGGGGAGGGTTATATGGAGAACTGAAAGCGTCCCTTAGGAAAACTGATGAAGCCCTTGAGTAGTTTTCCAAAAGTAAGCCTCTTAATAAAATACATTTCCACTTCAGATGGCCACCCATTATGCTGTAAACAACCACAGAACAAGACAAAATACATGCAGCAAATGTTCTTTATGAATGCCCAGCCAGCCCCTCTGCTGGTCTCCATTTCTCTCAGCCAACCTCCCTCCCCACATTGATGCTGGGAAAAATAGAAGACAGAAGGAAAAGGGGATGACAGAGGATGAGACAGCTGGGTGGCATCATTGGGTCAATGGACATGAGTTTGAGCAGGCTCCCGGAGATGGTGAAGGACAGGGAAGCCTGGCGTGCTCCAGTCCACGGGGTCACAAAGAGTCAGACGCAACTGAGCAATTGAACTGAACTGAAATGAATGTCTTCAGGCATAAGACCACAAAATGAGAAGCTGCAGTTGCTGAGAGAAGTGAAATTCACAAGGTGAGCCCCATGATCACCCTGAAGTATTGCTTAGGGACAAGTTCTCCGACTACTGTGCAGTGAGCTGGACTCTCAGCAGAGTGAGGCAGTGTCTCTGAGCTAAGGAAGAAGGGAGCAGAGTTTTGAGCAGTCGAAGCAGCTAGAATCCCTGGGATGGTGCAGGAGAAGAGGAAGGAGGGAGCTGTGGGTGTGGGGATCCAGAAGTTTTGGGGGAGAGGGGGCCCCCCAAATTTTTGACTGAGAGTTGGGCTGTACTTGCACAGTCTTATCAGAGAGTGGCTGCTGTGGAATTGAAAGAGGGAAAGAAAGACCAGAGCCTGAGCAGTACTGAGTGACATTGGAGATTCACCCCGACCAATGGAGAAACCTCCTTACACCCTTTTTCTACTCTGAGGATCAAGCAAAAAGACCAGAATGCCCTACTTATTCCACATGCACTAGAATAAGCTTTACTCAAGACCCACCTTAACTTCCCTGAATGTCTAGTGGTTAAGACTCTGTGATTCCAATGCAGGGGGCTTGGGTTTGGTCCCTGGTCAGGGAACTAAGATCCTACATGCCCAGAAGCTCAGCCAAAAACGAAGACCCAACCCACCCTAAAAAAGCCTAAAGCCAAGACATTTCCACAAGATCCACAGTGGAAAGAGTCTGGAGGTTGAGTCCCACAGGATTGGATGGGCTCGGTAAACACCTTGGCATTTCCACAGGTCTACCATAATATAAAGGTTAAAACTAAGCCTACACAAGTTCAAAGTGATTCAGCAGTAACCGAACTGTCAGCTGGAATGAAAATTCAATCAAAAGTCTCTACAACATATTATTATAATACCCAGTATACAATTAAATGTTACCAGATATACATGAAACACGGAAATGTGACTCACAGTTAGGGAAAAAAATAGTCAATAGAAACTGACCCCAAGATGGCCCAAATGTTGGATTTAGCAGATTTAGTATGTGGAGAATCAAAAGCAGTCATTATAAATACCTTCAAAGAACCAAATGAAAACAATTTTTTTGTTCCTTTGGCCACGCCGCACAACGTTTGAGATCCTAGTTTCCCAACCAGGGATAAAGCCCGTGTTTCCTGCATTGGAAGAATGGAGTCTTAACCACGGGACCTCCAGGGAAGCCCCAGGAAAGCATAATCTTAATGAGGGAGCAGCTAAGGAATCTCAGAGAGAAATGGACACTGTTTTTAAGAACCAAATAGAAATCCCAGAGCCAAATAACGCATTCACTGGATGGGCTTCAGCAGTTTGGAGATGACTAAGGAAAGGGTCAATGAACTTGGAGACAGATCAGTAGAAATTACCACATTTGAGGAAAAAGGAACAAAGCCTCAGAAACCCACAGGACAATATCAAATGCTCTCACATACCTGTAAAAGAAGAAGATAGGGAAAATAAAGCAAAGTGTATGTGGTTTCCAAAATTTGATGAAACATATTGAGGTTCAGATCCAAGAATCTCAGCAAAGCCCAAGCAGGATAAAGCCAAAGAAAAGCATGCCTAAGCACATTTTCATTAAACTGCTGAAAACCAAAGATGAAAAGGAAATTTTGAAAGCAGCTGGGAGGCGGGAGAAGAGCAGTGCCTATTATGGGTGGTTTTTCATCGGAAACAATGGAGGCCAGAAGACAGCAGAGAATTATAGTTAAAGAACTGAAATTAAAACCCCCAACAAAAGGGGACTTCCCTGGAGGTGCACTGGTTAAGACTCAGTGCTTCCACTGCAGGCGGTATGGGTTCAATCCCTGGTTGGGGAACTAAGATTCCATACGCCTTGTGGCACAGCCAAAAATTCTGTTTAATTAAATTAAAATTAAGGGGGCTTCCCTGGTGGTCCAGTGGGTAAAGAGTCCACCTTGCAGTGCAAGGGGCGCCAGTTCGATCCCTGGGCCGGGAAGATCTCATGTGCCGTGGAGTGGCTGGACCGGTGTGTCCAACTACCAAGCCAGCGCTCTGGAGTGTGTGTGCCCAAAGCCGGTGCTCTGCAGAGAGAGAGGCCACAGCAGTGGGAGACCCACACAGGCCAAAGAATAAAAGATGGATGAAAATAAATATTAAAAAATAAATAAATAAAAGAGGCCAAAATTTTTTTTAAAAAAGAGTTTAAAAAAAATTAAAATTAGGGTAATGTACAATTTAAAAGCAACAAAAACTAATTAACCCAGAATTCTATATCTAGAAAAATATCCTTCAAGCATGAAGATGAAATTTTTTAATGAGGGAGCAGCTAAGGAATCTCAGAGAGAAATGGACACTGTTTTTAAGAACCAAATAGAAATCCCAGAGCCAAATAACGCATTCACTGGATGGGCTTCAGCAGTTTGGAGATGACTAAGGAAAGGGTCAATGAACTTGGAGACAGATCAGTAGAAATTACCACATTTGAGGAAAAAGGAACAAAGCCTCAGAAACCCACAGGACAATATCAAATGCTCTCACATACCTGTAAAAGAAGAAGATAGGGAAAATAAAGCAAAGTGTATGTGGTTTCCAAAATTTGATGAAACATATTGAGGTTCAGATCCAAGAATCTCAGCAAAGCCCAAGCAGGATAAAGCCAAAGAAAAGCATGCCTAAGCACATTTTCATTAAACTGCTGAAAACCAAAGATGAAAAGGAAATTTTGAAAGCAGCTGGGAGAGCGGGGAGAAGAGCAGTGCCTATTATGGGTGGTTTTTCATCGGAAACAATGGAGGCCAGAAGACAGCAGAGAATTATAGTTAAAGAACTGAAATTAAAACCCCCAACAAAAGGGGACTTCCCTGGAGGTGCACTGGTTAAGACTCAGTGCTTCCACTGCAGGCGGTATGGGTTCAATCCCTGGTTGGGGAACTAAGATTCCATACGCCTTGTGGCACAGCCAAAAATTCTGTTTAATTAAATTAAAATTAAGGGGGCTTCCCTGGTGGTCCAGTGGGTAAAGAGTCCACCTTGCAGTGCAAGGGGCGCCAGTTCGATCCCTGGGCCGGGAAGATCTCATGTGCCGTGGAGTGGCTGGACCGGTGTGTCCAACTACCAAGCCAGCGCTCTGGAGTGTGTGTGCCCAAAGCCGGTGCTCTGCAGAGAGAGAGGCCACAGCAGTGGGAGACCCACACAGGCCAAAGAATAAAAGATGGATGAAAATAAATATTAAAAAATAAATAAATAAAAGAGGCCAAAATTTTTTTTAAAAAAGAGTTTAAAAAAAATTAAAATTAGGGTAATGTACAATTTAAAAGCAACAAAAACTAATTAACCCAGAATTCTATATCTAGAAAAATATCCTTCAAGCATGAAGATGAAATTAATATTTTCAGGTAAATGAAAGCTGATGGAAAACACATCTACAGTGATAGAAATCAGATAGTTACCTGGGATGAGGAGGGTGGAATGGCCCACAAAGGGGCATGAGGAGCTTTCCAGGGCGATGGAAAAGGTCTGTATCCTGAGTAGGGCAGGGGGTGCCTGGGTGTGAGGTGCTGGCATTTTAGTTGCTACGTCCTGTCTGACTCTTTGCAACCACATGGACTGTGGCCTGTCAGGCTCCATGGGTTTCCCAGGCAAAAACACTAGAGTGGGTTGCCATTTACTTCTCCAGGAAATTGCCAAAACTTATCAAACTGTACACATAAAAATGTGTGCATTTTACTGGATGTAAACAACATCTCAATAAAGGATATTTTTTTAAGTTTGTAAATAAAAAAAATGAAGCAGTATCAAATATGAAACATGCAGTATCGTGCTATTGGATAAGTTTGCCTGAAAAATCATGTCTTTCTCCCAATGAACCACAAAAAAAAAAAAAAAACCTCTCAACATTTGATTCATTCTCTGTTCATTTAAGAGTTAGCAATAATAATAATAATAATAAATAGCATCAGCAAAATGGCAAAGTAGAGCGCTCCAAACAGGCATGCCTCCACAAAGACATTTTTTTAAGCGAGAAACCTTAGAACCAACAGAGTCAGAACTCTGGGAAACAGCCCAAGGTTCACAGCAACAGAGGAAATGCTGACTCAAGAAAAAGGCACCTTAAAAATGGTAGGGGTTGGACGGGAGGGAGGCTCCTGAGGAAGGGAATATGTGTATACATATGGCCGATTTGAAATGCTGTAGGGTAGGAACCAACACAACATTGGAAAGAAATTATCCTCTAATTAAAAATTAAAATAAAAGAATTAATTAAAAAAATAAAAGATACAGAAAAAATGGTAGGGAGCCAAAACTAGAAAACTCTTAAAAATGAAATAAAAACAAAGGGGACAATCTCCCTGACATGGGATTGGGTTTGACAGGGATTTCTTGGACATGACACCCACAGAACAGATAACTGAAGAAAATAATAGATAAATTGGCATGTATACTTACAGCTGATTCACAGTATTATACAGCAGAAACTAATACAACATTGTAAAGCAATTGTCTTCCAATTAATTCATTTTTAAATATAGATAAACTGGGCTTCCTTAAAATAAAAGGCTTTGCATATCAAAGGGCACTTCACAGCATAGAAAAGAGATTGGAAAATTATATATCTCAGAAAGAATTACATTCAGGACTTCCCTGGTGGTCCAGTGGGTAAGGACACCACCCTGCAGTGCAAGGGGCGCCGGTTCGATCCCTGGCCTGGGAAGATCCCACGTGCCACAGAGCAGCCGGACCGATGTGTCCAGCTACAGAGCCGGAGCTCTGGAGCGCATGCACCCAGAGCTGGTGCTCAGCGACAAACAGAGGCCACCGTGATGGGAGGCCCACACAGGCCAAAGAACAAAGATAAATAAATGAAAGATCAATAGAAGTGGCCAAAAAAAAAAAAAAAAGGATTGCATTCAGCACATACAAATTTCTCCTATAACTTAACAATAAATAAAAAATTAATGGGCAAAGAACTTGAATAGGCATTTCTCCAACGAATATCTTTAAGTGGTAAAGAAGCACATGAAACAATGTTCAACATCATTAGTCATTATGGAAATGTAAGTCGAGATACCACTTCACATCTATTAGGATGGCTATTATCAAAACAAAAACAGGAAATACCAAGTTGTAGGTGAGGATGTGGAGCTCTGGCACATTACTGGTGGGAATGTAAAACGACTTAACTTCTTTGGAAAACAGTGTGACAGTTTCTCAAAGAGGTTAAACATGGATCTTCCCAATCCAGGAATCGAACCTATGTCTCCTGCATTGCAGGTGGATTTTTTTACCATCTGAGCTACCTGGGAAGCCCAAGAATACTGGAGTGGGTAGCCTATCCTTTCTCCAGAGGTTCTTCCTGACCAAGGAATCAATTAAACCAGGGTCTCCTACATTGCAGAAGGACTGTTTACCAGCTGAGCTACCAGAAAGCCCCAAATTACCACATGATTCAGCAATTCCACTACTATCCCAGAGACCGGAAAGCAGAGAATCAAAAAGAATCTCATACATTACTGTTCACAGCATTATTCACGCTAATCAAAAATAAAATGGAAACAATCCTAATGTCAGTGAACACATGAATAGATAAATAAAATATGGTATATAGACACAATGGGGCATGATTGAGTCAAACACAAAAGGACAAATGTTGTGTAATTCCTCTTACATGAAGTCCCCAGAACAGAGAAATTCCTAGAGACAGAAAGTAGATTAGAGGTTTCAAGAGCTGGGAGTAACCCCTGGTGCCTTAGATGGTCCAGAATTCACCTGCCATCCAGAAGACCCAGGTTTGATCCCTGGGTCACAAAGATCCCCTGGAGAAGGGAATGGCAACCCACTCCAGTATTCTTGCCTGGAAAATCCCATGGACCGAGGAGCCTGGTGTCCTTGCGGTCACAAAGAGTCGGTCACAACTAAGTGAATGGTCACTTCACAGGGGCTGGGAGGAGGAGGAAATGGGGATAATTGCTGAATGGTACAGAATTTCTGTTGGAATAATGAAAATGTTTTGGAAATAGACAAGGGTGATGTGTACACAACCTGGTGGATATAATTAATGCCACCAAACTGTACACTTTAACAACTTTTTTAAAAAATGAAAAGAATTAGTTCAGGGTTATAATTATAACTCAAAATGTGTTTAATATAAAACTAGGTTTGCCTCACTTTTAAGGGAGTATCTTCCACTGAACCCTTCATTTCTGCTCTTAAGATGTTTACCATTAACGGTTAGAGGACTTTTTCCTGGTGGTGATGGTCCTCAGGGATCCTCTGCTCAAGGTGTGCACTCCCTCCTCGCACTCTGCCCTCCTCTGCCTGCCTGCACGTGTCCAGCCAGGTGAGAGTCCCTGTTTGTGTCCGGAAGCCTCCTGTTGCTGGGTGCAGGTGCTGGCTGTAAGGATCAGGATGGAGAAGACAGGACAGCCCACAGGGAGGCTGGATGTGGGCTGACAGCTTCCCCTGGGGCACAGATGACCAGGGACACTTGTAGAGCCAGCAGGTGTGGGTACCTGAAGCTGTGAGCTGTGCAGGCGTGTGGGAGTACCCGTGACTGAGCGTGGGGGTGGCTGACCCCTGGGGCTGTCCTAGAGGTGGGGCACCCCAAGGCTGCACCTGCCCACTTTCCCCTCACGTCTTACCTCGACTTGACCGCAGGGAGAAGCTCAGGGTGCGCTTGATGCCCTCACAGTTGCCGGGGTCTTCGTTGATGATGCCCACGTTGGTGTTCCAGGTGGTCCAGTTCACCTCGTCCACCCTGCAGGGGAGGAGACAGGGGAGCAGGGAGCTGGCGGTCCAGGGCTAGCCTCCCAGCCCCGCAGGCCCAGCCCGTAGGCCCAGATGGGAAGACACGATGACTTTTGTGGTTTTTTTTGCCACATGCGTGTTTGCTAAGTCGTGTCTGACTCTTTTTCACCCTGTGGACTGTGGCCCGCCAGGCTCCTCTTGTCCATGGGATTCCCCAGGCAAGAATACTGGAGGGGGCTGCCATGCCCTCCTCCAGGGGACCGTCCTGACCCAGGGATCGAATGTCGCCGCTCACGTTTCCTGTGTTGGCACACGGGTTCTCCATCACCGGCGCCACCTGAGAAGCCGGCCACACCACACAGCTTAGGGGATGCCACCTGAGGCAGATCCCTGTGCTCACAGCTGGCTCTGAGGGGGTCCCCCTCTCCGTAGCTGGGCCCTCAACCTCCACAGGCTTTGATTCCTGCCTGGAAATTACCTGAAACACCACCTGTAGTCGTCCTTGCCATCAGGGGTGTACCCCACTTGCACCAGCTTGCCTGAGCGGAAGGCCTTCCTCATGCACTTCAGGAAGCTCTTCTCCGTGTCCAGGATGGTGATGGCTCTCTGTGGGAAGACACGAAAGGCAGAGGGGCAGAGGGCTCACCCAGGGGTCACCCTAGCTGCCAGTGGCACCTGCCATGATCAGCGTCTTCAGGGTCTCTCCCTGTGCCCTGTGCCGCCAAGCTGGACCTCCAGTACCCTCTGCCCCCAGCTTGCTCTTCACAGCGCAGCAGGTTCCCACCGTGCGGATGGAGCACAGACCTGCACAGGCACTGTCGTGTCTGCACAGGGCCGTCCCAAGCCAGATGCAGAGCGCCAGCCCCAGACCCCTCCCTGAGGAGCTCAAGAAGGAGCAACGTAATGCAGCGCAGTGAAGAGCAGAGCCTCAGGGATGAGGCTGCCTGGGCCGAGGGCTGGCTGGCCCACTGGCTGGCTGCCTTGGATACAAATACCTAACTTCTCTACGCCCACCAGGCTCCTCTGTCCATGGGATTCTGCAGGCACGAATACTGGAGTGGGGTGCCGCCTCCTTCTCCAGGAGCTCTTTGCCACCCAGGGATAGAACCCACGTCTCCTGCATTAGCAGGTGGATTCTTTACCACGGCGCCAGCTGGGAAAACAGTGCCTTTATCCAAGAAGTGAGGGTAGTGAGCGTTCCCTCTTGTTGTCGGATTAAAGACTGCATGTCACTAAGACACTTAGAGCCATAGCTGGTATGGAGACAGCGCTACTTAATAAGAATGATACTTTTATTCTTAGTTTGGAAGGCAGATGTGGACCAGGTGACTCAAACTGTCAGGGGAATTCCCTAGTGGTCCTGTGGCTAAGACTGTGCGCTCCCAATGCAGGGGGTCCAGGTTCGATCCCTGGTCAGGGAACTAGATGCCACACACCACAGCTCAGAGCCCACGTGCTGCAGCTAAAGAGCCCCTGTGCACCACCTGAGACCCATGCTCCCCAAACCTGGTCTCTGGTGTCCAACCTAGGCCAAGTTCTTCCTCAACAGGCAGCCTTTGGGGCTGAACCCCCTGTCTCCTCCTCCTGGGGACCGCCCTGCCCACTGTAGACACAGCGTCTATGAACACCTGCTGGTGACCCTGGGCAGGGACGCCCTGTGGGAGGAGCCAGAGGGAGCCAACTGAGGGGGAGGCAGCTGCCTGGGCCCCCTAAGGCCCCCCATCTGACTGGGCCTTCTGTCCCCTCCCCAAAGTGGGCCCCGTGCACCTGGCTGTGCTGAGCTGCACCCAACGCGGCCGGCCCGCTGGGTATGCACACACCCCCTCCAAGCAACCCACCTGCAGCTTCCAGATGTTCTTGCTCTCCTGCGCGATCTTGTTGACCGTCTCCCCCATGAGGGCGATGAGCATGTTGAGCAGGAGGATGTACGTGAGAATCACGTAAGCCAGTAACAGGATGATGAAGACCGCCTTGAAGTCGTAGTTCTCGGTGAACTCCAGGTCGCCCATGCCGATGGTGAACTTGAACAGCTCCAGACACGTGGAGTACAGGCTGTTGTAGGAGCTGTCGGTCGGCCGGCAGCCGGGACCTCGCCACCTGTATGAGGTCAACTCAGCCGGCTCGGAGTTGTTCTTTCCGTCCTCAATCAGGGTCACCACCGCTGCAGGGCACGGGGAGCATGTGACCGGATGGAAGCCAAGATTCCAGGGCCCCCACCAGGCACACCCACGGCCCCGCAGTGGGTCTGCAGCAGGGACTCTGGCGTGGCTATGTGGCATCTTTGTGTGAATTTAAAAAAAAAAAAAAAAACACTCCCTTCTTCAAAACTATCCGTTTGTCATACTCTGCTTGTTGCAGCTAGAGAAAGTCCATGTGCAGCAACAAAGGCCCAACATGGCCGAAAGTAAATTAATTAATTAAAAAAACCCACCTAGTTAGCATCACCAGAAATGGCAGGAATGGGACAAACAGACATCATTGAATGCCTGACGGAAGGAGAACACGCATTCCTTTCTTGATTGTCTGTACCTACAACGCATACCGGAATCTAATTGTGAGAGAACCTCAGCCAGACCCAAGCTCAGAGACGCTGTAAAAGACTGGTCTTTATTCAATAAAAAGGGTAAGATCGCAAAAGAGAAGGAAAGGCTGAGGAAACTGCTCCAGATCGAAGGAGACTAAACAGGCGTGACGAGTGAATGTTATGTGTGATCTAGGATTTTTCTTTCTGTAAAAGACACTATTAGGACAATTCGTGAAATTTGAATAAGCCTGGTAGATTAGCTTAGAGTCCAGTGCTGCAGTTAATTTCCTGATTTGGGTCATTAAGCTGTTTATGTAAGAGAATGCTCTTGTCTTCAGGAAATACACGCTGAAGAATTGAGCGGTAAAGGGCTGATCATGTCTACAGCTCTGTTTTTTTGAATATGGTGTCATGTGTATGTGTGTGTGGAGGGTGTATGTGTGTGTAGTAGGAAGAGAAAGTGATTTTTCAAATGTGATAAAACTGGGGGAATCTGGGCAAAACATATAGAAGTCATATGACTTCCCTGAAAAAACGTCAAAATTAAAAAAATTTGAGTCAAGATGCAGCTCTACCAGAGGAAACGACACTTCATACCTGTAAAATGACTTCAAATCTATGACTCTACTGCCAGTGTTTCCTCCTATTACTATTTCAGGGAGCTCACTGTCCATCTTCTCTTTCACCTGCAGACACAGCCCAACCTCTTGCCACCCGGCCCCGCAGTGTGCTTAGGAAGCCGAGGTTCGCGGGAGCCCCAGCCTCCCGCCAGCCCTGACCCAGCCCATTACCTGTGGAAAACCCGAACAAGAAAACGAGGTAAACAAACATGAAACGGCACAGGTCTCTCAGGATCATCTGCGGGAGAGAGCGGCCTCGTCAGGACCACAGCCAGGCCCGGGAGGCCCGAGGGAAGCGCCGGGGCTCTGCTGGCCTGGGGGTTCACCCTGAGCCCAAGTGGAATCAGAAGACAGAGAGCTAGGTTGGGTTTGGTGGTTTTCAACTCAGGTGTCATGACAGCACCACCGCAGTGGCCGTTTTCTGGTGGGAGTAGGCAGGGTGTCCCATTTCAAGGGAGCCCGCAAACCTGGCTCAAGGCCAGATGGCCCGATGGTTGGGGGAAGCTCTGGAAAGTGGGTCTTCATGCAGGACCTCCCCGGACAAGCCAGAGGGGATGGACGGAGCTTGTGGGGCCGGGCCCCGCATACCCAGGAGAGGGTCGGGCTTTGCGGAGGACCCCTCGGGCCGTGGCACCCACCTTCTCAATCATGACGGCATAGATGCCCATCTGCTGGAAGCCGCGGGTGTAGTAGAGCATGTTGGTCCAGCCCATGGCCAGCGAGAACACCATGGAGGCCACGTACTCCTTGCAATGGCAGAAGTACAGCAGGACAGTCGTCAGCATGAACAGCGACTGCACGAAGCTGAGGGGAGAGAGCAGGCCCCGTCCACAGGCGCTGGGAAGCCCGGCCCCCTCACAGACAAGACCCCAGACGCCGGGCCGGCCTGCCTGCTGAGCAACTTCAGTCGGGTCTGGCCCTTGGCATCCCTGTGGACTGTAGCCCGCCAGGCTCTTCTGTCCACGGAATTCTTCAGGCAAGAGCACGGGAATGCGTGGCCGTGTCCTCCTCCAGGGGATCTCCCCAACCCAGGGACTGAACCCACGTCTCTTACGTCTCCTGCATTGGCAGGTGGGTTCTTTACCATGAGTGCCCCCTGGGAAGCCCTGAGATGCGGGGACCTCCCCTCAAAGGCACTGACCTGGGGGAGGGGCAGAGGGGATGGCCATCTTGCCTTCTTTAGCCCATGAGTGTTAATGGGAGCAATATCGCCCCCAAGAGGCAAAAATCAGTTTGGGGTGCAGGTAGGGAGGTAGGAGAAGGAACGCATGTGGAAAATCTTACTCTTTTTACACATAAAGCACAGATAGACAGTAAAGACTTCCCTGGAGGTCCAGTGGTTAAGAATCCCCCTGCCAACACAGGGGACAGAGGTGAGATCCCTGGTCAGGGGACTAGATCCCATGTGCCATGAGACAACTAAGACCGTGTGCCACGTGCAGCTACATGTGCTGAAAGCCACAGGCCTTGAGCCTGTGCTCTGCAACAAGAGAAACCACTGTAATGAGAAGCCTGGCACCTCAACGAGAAAGGAGCCCCCGTTCGATGCAACTAGAGAAAGCCTGAATGCAGCAACGAGGGCCCAGCACAGGCAAAAATAAATAAATTTTTAAAATAAATAAATAGAACATTTACATATTTTTTTTCAAAAGCTACATAGAGTACATAAACAGATATACTGAGTATTTGTGGTAGGAGATTTCATGGGAGGGGCAATTAGGAAAATAGAAATCTAAAACGCAATAGTGAAAAAAAGGCTGAAAAACAAGGCTTTAGCCCTAACAATCTCCCTACCCAGTCCCTGGGAAACATAGCCTCATGGACCACAGTGAACCTAGAGGCCTAGGCCCGTGAGGAGGACAGGCTGTGCTCTCCTGAAAACCCACGGGTAGAGTCGGCCTCAAACTCAGGAGCAGAGCCAGGGAAGATGTCCTTTCGCTTCTCAATCTGGTGAGGGCTGCCCTTCGCAGCCCTGGACAGGCTTGGAGGACTGGTGGACAATCCCACGACAGGGTCTGCTCAGTGGTCCCTTTCCAGAGGGATGAACAAAAGGATGCAAAAAAGGGGACAAAGGTACCTGTAACTCAGAGCACAGACTGCAGGAGCCTGGGGAGCAGGCCCGTCACTCTCCAGTACCTGGAACTTCCCCGGTGGAGTGGACCCTCAGGATTTCACTCCCTCAACCAAGGCATACCGGGCGCCTTCCATCATTCACTCAATGTGTTTGTGAAGCCCTACTAGGCTCCAGGCCCAGCGCACGGGAGAGAATGCGTGAGAACGAGCTAACGGGGGTCACCCCAGGTCTCGTGGCCAAAGATGCTGTCTATGACACAGTCAGGATCACTCACAAAAGCATCTCGCTGTAGCTGTCCACAAACAACGTCTTCATTGACGGCCGCCTCTGCAGGAAATACTGAATCTGCGGGTAAACAGAGTAAGGCTTCAGGCAAGGATAAACAGGAGCAGCTGGAATGTTCTCTAAATGGCACCGTGGTGGGCCACAGAAGTGCAGCAAAGCAGAGGTAATGAAGACAGAGGAACGGCATGGGTCAGGCTGATGGGGTCATGTGTGGGACTCGGTCAGGAAATTTTCTTTAAATAGAGTGAAAGGACAACTATCTCTAGAGCTAAAGATGAAAAGGAAACCCACCAAAATAGTCTCAATGGCCATGCTTGAATGATGGGATTGGGCATTTTTTTTTTCCTCCTTTCTAATTTGTGCTTTTATTCTAAAGACGTTTGAATTACAGTAAAAATTCTTCAACCAGCCTCCACTGAATTAACTCAAAGGATAAATCAGTGCTCTTCACTTCTGGAAACATTCTGACTGATGCCCGGGGTGAAGGCCCCTCTCTGGGACACTCCCCACACTCCGTGTTTCCCCTCTTCTGGGACACTCCTGCTGCTTAACTTCGCAGTGTAACCCAGCCTCATGGACCACAGTGAACCTAGAGGCCTAGGCCCGTGAGGAGGACAGGCTGTGCTCTCCTGAAAACCCACGGGTAGAGTCGGCCTCAAACTCAGGAGCAGAGCCAGGGAAGATGTCCTTTCGCTTCTCAATCTGGTGAGGGCTGCCCTTCGCAGCCCTGGACAGGCTTGGAGGACTGGTGGACAATCCCACGACAGGGTCTGCTCAGTGGTCCCTTTCCAGAGGGATGAACAAAAGGATGCAAAAAAGGGGACAAAGGTACCTGTAACTCAGAGCACAGACTGCAGGAGCCTGGGGAGCAGGCCCGTCACTCTCCAGTACCTGGAACTTCCCCGGTGGAGTGGACCCTCAGGATTTCACTCCCTCAACCAAGGCATACCGGGCGCCTTCCATCATTCACTCAATGTGTTTGTGAAGCCCTACTAGGCTCCAGGCCCAGCGCACGGGAGAGAATGCGTGAGAACGAGCTAACGGGGGTCACCCCAGGTCTCGTGGCCAAAGATGCTGTCTATGACACAGTCAGGATCACTCACAAAAGCATCTCGCTGTAGCTGTCCACAAACAACGTCTTCATTGACGGCCGCCTCTGCAGGAAATACTGAATCTGCGGGTAAACAGAGTAAGGCTTCAGGCAAGGATAAACAGGAGCAGCTGGAATGTTCTCTAAATGGCACCGTGGTGGGCCACAGAAGTGCAGCAAAGCAGAGGTAATGAAGACAGAGGAACGGCATGGGTCAGGCTGATGGGGTCATGTGTGGGACTCGGTCAGGAAATTTTCTTTAAATAGAGTGAAAGGACAACTATCTCTAGAGCTAAAGATGAAAAGGAAACCCACCAAAATAGTCTCAATGGCCATGCTTGAATGATGGGATTGGGCATTTTTTTTTTCCTCCTTTCTAATTTGTGCTTTTATTCTAAAGACGTTTGAATTACAGTAAAAATTCTTCAACCAGCCTCCACTGAATTAACTCAAAGGATAAATCAGTGCTCTTCACTTCTGGAAACATTCTGACTGATGCCCGGGGTGAAGGCCCCTCTCTGGGACACTCCCCACACTCCGTGTTTCCCAGTGGCTAATCCTATTTGCTGAGAATGCTTTGTGCCCACTACACTTGCTACTGCAGCTTCGCGCTTAACGATAATATAAACCGCAAGTGTGAAAGTAAAGACAACTGTTTCTGTGCAGATGGAGTCCGATGATTTGGAAAGACTCCTTAAAGGTGAATTACCTAATAGGGTGTGGCTTAGATCAAAAAGACTAAGAGACAACACTCACACTACTCTCAAATGCTGCCTTCAGATCCCTTTGTACCTGCCACCGTGGTCCCACATATACGAGAAGAATGACTGTGGAATATGCATGTTCGAGTTTTTAGTTAAAGTGACTCCCAGGATCTCCCTGGTAGTCCAGTGGTTGGGACTTCATGCTTCCACTGTAGGGGGCATGAGTTTTAACCCCAGTCAGGGAACTAAGATCCCACAAGCCACGTGGTACGGCCAAAAGGGGGCAATGGTTAAAACATGAATAAAAAATAAAACGGTTCCTAAAACGTATGTGTAGATAGATAAACAGATAGAGGTAGAGATTTCTTTCATTCTGAGCTTTAATGCACGGTTTCAATTAATTAAACAACTACCAGATAGCATGATCCTATCTCTTAAGAGGCTTCCACCCTACCTCTGTAATTAGTCACATTCAGTGGGCAGCCCTGACTGCCCATCTGTAAGCATGACTGACCCTTGCGGCAAACCAGTACCCTCACGCCAGCCGTAAATGCCGGAGGGTTCCCAACTTAAACTGTGCAACTCTCACCTTCTCAGGCATAGCCAGTATGTGGTTGATGAGTTAAAAAGTGGGTGAGAGGGGCTTCCCTGGTGGTCCAGTGGGTAAGGACACCACCTTGCAGTGCAAGGGGCGCTGGTTCGATCCCTGGCCTGGGAAGATCCCACGTGCCGCGGAGCGGCTGGACTGATGCGTCCAATTACTGAGCCGGAGCTCTGGAGCACATGTGCCCAGAGCCAGTGCTCTGCGACAACAGAGGCCGCCGCGATGGGAGGCCCACACGGGCCAAAGAACAAAGATGGATGAAAATGGACAAATGAAAGACCAATAGAAGTGGCCCGTCTGCTCCCCTCCCTCCCCACCCCACCCCCACCAAAATAAATAAATAAATCTTTAAAAAAAAAAAAAAGTGGGTGAGACACAGCTCTGTTGAAAATAGGTAACCACCAAGGACCTATGGTAAAGCCCATGGAACTCTGCTCAGTGGTACATGGCAGCCTGGATGGGAGGGGAGCTTGGGGCAGAATGGCTCCAGGTGTATCCATGGCTGAGTCCCTTCACTGTTCGCCTGAAACCCTCACCGCAGTGTTCAACAGCTACAACCCGATACAAAATAGAAGGCTTCACTTAAAAAGTGAGTGAACACTGAGTGAGTCTCTCAGCTCTTGGTCTAGGTGATCATGGAAACCCACAGTGTAAGAAGGGAGGCTTACCCCTCGGAAAAAAAAGTAGATGCCACCTGCTACAGAAAGAATCTCTCCGATGACTCGGAAATAGTCCCCAACGGTGTTTTTCGGCTTAAAGGGAGGCTGTAAAGGACAGAGAGGTTAGTGATTCCACTCCCTCATTCATTCACTTTTTCAACAGACATTTACCAGATGCAAAGCCCTGTGATGAAGACCTAGCCCCATCCAGAAAGGCTCGACCTCCATCAGGAGAGAGCTGAGCAAAGACAATGCATTGCTAGCAGGACACCTGCAAAGAGACTGGACCTGATTCTCAAGTGGCAGCCTGCAGGTGCGAAGAGAAGCATCTTTCCTGTACTGTGCTATCTTCTGAACGATGCCCCGCCTGGAGCTCTGGTTGGGGACACAGTGGTGGCGTGGGTGGAGGTACCCTTACAGATACAGCGCCATGCACTTGCTGCTGTCCTGTGGTGAGCCCCTGTCTCCCAAGGCTGTCAAGGTTTCCCACGGATGGTGGAAGGAGCGAGGTCACACACACGTGCGAGCATGTGCCTGTTGACCTTGGGCTACAGTCATGGTTTTCTAGAGTGGGTTTCCTTTCAGCCTGTCCTCCACGTTTCATAAGCACGAGTTCACTAGCTCATTTCATTAGCACATTTCTCTTTTCTCTTCAAGTCATTAGGGACTTCCCTGGCAGCCCAGGGGTTAAGACTCTGTGCTTCCACCGTAGTGGATGCAGGTTCAATCCCTGGTTGGGGAACTAGGATTCCACATGCCATGCAGCACGGCCAAAAATATACATAACTAAAATAAACTCATTAGATGACCTTAATAGATGTATAGAAATCAGATTTCACCTAACAAGGAGGCTGAGTTGCTCAACCAAATTTACAAGCAAGGCACCCTGGAAATAAAGGCAGCAAGTTGTGGAGGACTCAGTTGAGAAATGGAGGGAGTCCATGGCTCCTGGTCACAGAAAAAGTCTGATCTGAGGTTGATCTGATGCACAGTCCAGGGCCTGGCTTAGAAGAAGTGCCCAAAGCCTGTGTCCATGGAATGACTACTATGTGAATGAGGGGACAAAAGTGGGCAGACGAGAGGGCTGGCCATGTGCTCAGGGCTTACGCCACCCAGGACCCTGAGGACACCCAGCCCAGCAGAGAACTTCTTCCAGACCCTATCCCTGCATCCTTTCAACCTAAGACTCCCCGTCTGCACTCAGGTACCTCAGCGACCACAGGCTCAGCCTCCCAGAACCAAGAGACTGATGAAGGGGCTGAGAACAAGAGGCAGGTGCAGGACAACCAGGAGAGGGTGATCTCCAGGTGACCATTCCATGTATGTCTCCAGGGCCCAGCCTGGGTCTGGGGTCTCAGGGTCTTCTAGGAATGTCCATCCCTCCCTCTTCCCCTTGAGGCCCAATGCGAAGAGAAGCATCTTTCCTGTACTGTGCTATCTTCTGAACGATGCCCCGCCTGGAGCTCTGGTTGGGGACACAGTGGTGGCGTGGGTGGAGGTACCCTTACAGATACAGCGCCATGCACTTGCTGCTGTCCTGTGGTGAGCCCCTGTCTCCCAAGGCTGTCAAGGTTTCCCACGGATGGTGGAAGGAGCGAGGTCACACACACGTGCGAGCATGTGCCTGTTGACCTTGGGCTACAGTCATGGTTTTCTAGAGTGGGTTTCCTTTCAGCCTGTCCTCCACGTTTCATAAGCACGAGTTCACTAGCTCATTTCATTAGCACATTTCTCTTTTCTCTTCAAGTCATTAGGGACTTCCCTGGCAGCCCAGGGGTTAAGACTCTGTGCTTCCACCGTAGTGGATGCAGGTTCAATCCCTGGTTGGGGAACTAGGATTCCACATGCCATGCAGCACGGCCAAAAATATACATAACTAAAATAAACTCATTAGATGACCTTAATAGATGTATAGAAATCAGATTTCACCTAACAAGGAGGCTGAGTTGCTCAACCAAATTTACAAGCAAGGCACCCTGGAAATAAAGGCAGCAAGTTGTGGAGGACTCAGTTGAGAAATGGAGGGAGTCCATGGCTCCTGGTCACAGAAAAAGTCTGATCTGAGGTTGATCTGATGCACAGTCCAGGGCCTGGCTTAGAAGAAGTGCCCAAAGCCTGTGTCCATGGAATGACTACTATGTGAATGAGGGGACAAAAGTGGGCAGACGAGAGGGCTGGCCATGTGCTCAGGGCTTACGCCACCCAGGACCCTGAGGACACCCAGCCCAGCAGAGAACTTCTTCCAGACCCTATCCCTGCATCCTTTCAACCTAAGACTCCCCGTCTGCACTCAGGTACCTCAGCGACCACAGGCTCAGCCTCCCAGAACCAAGAGACTGATGAAGGGGCTGAGAACAAGAGGCAGGTGCAGGACAACCAGGAGAGGGTGATCTCCAGGTGACCATTCCATGTATGTCTCCAGGGCCCAGCCTGGGTCTGGGGTCTCAGGGTCTTCTAGGAATGTCCATCCCCTCCCCTCTTCCCCCTTGAGGCCCAAGCCTCCGGCGCACCCGGCCTTCTACAGGTCTGTAATAGGCAACGGTGGTGAAGATGATCATATACAAGCAGTAGACGAAGAAGTTAAAGTAGAAGATGCGCTTGACGAATCTGTCCCACTTGTCCTGCAGGAGGCGGTTCAGCGGCTCCACCAGGAGCATGTCGTGGCGATTCTAAGGGGAACAGACAGAGGTGAGACCGACGCACCCCACAAAACTCGCCTCGCAGTCCCCGTCCGCCCCAGCGGCGCGTCACGCCCACTCTCTGCATGACCACGCCCTCTGCAGTAAAGACCGGAAGCTGGGTCCCAGCCCTGGTCCACTCACAGGCGTCTCGCTGCTGCTGTAGGCGATCACCTCCAGCACCGAGTTCTTCTCGCAGGTGTCTATGCACGACAGGTCGTACAGCGAGGAGTGCACGGGCCCATACGCCCACTCAGTGAACTTCCTGGACAGGTGCCTGCACTCAGGCTCCTGGATCTCTCTCTGGAGAATATAAGCCAAGACCTGCCCCGGGGACACACGAACCTGTTAGAGGCCAGCCTGGGGCTTTGCACAGGCTGCATCCCCACCGGGCCACTAGCTCTGCTGCAAGAAGAACTCTGCTTCCCAGCCCATTGGAGACCCTGCCCAAGCCCCAGGAGAGCCCCCATCCACATTCAGCAGCCTCTTAAATGCCCTCTAGATCTACCTGCCCAGTGTCTCACCCGGCATCCCAGACTCCACTGTAGGCGCATCAGACCTGACCACACCTGCCCCCACTCACAGTTCTCCCATTTCATTTCACAGTGAACGACTGCCGTGGTCCCCTCTTGAAAACCTCAAGCCGAAAGCAAATAAAGAAAATTCAAGAAAGAAAACCAAGGTTATAAAGCCAGGCTTCTCATCCTAAGAGACTCAGTATGGGCAGGACAAGCTCCCAGAATCCCCTGGTACTGAGAGGCCCTTTTCCCTCCAATTCCAGCTGCTCAGCCCCACCTTCAGCCTTCCATAGCCTGACATCATCAACAGGCTTGGGCCTGCCCTACCCCATGACGACCCCATAGCATCTAAAGGTCCTGCCTTCCATGAAAAACGCCAACAGTTTCTCTTTCCATTTCACCCTCAGCTCAACCCACCCCCACCCCACGACTTGATGACAATGCTCAGAAATGAAAATCAGAAATGGCCCCGTGTAGGCAGCCTGGGTGGGAGGGGCGTCTGGGGGAGAAGGGATACAGTACATGTGAGGCGGAGTCCCTTCACTGTTCACCTGGAACTATCACAACAGTCTGTTATTTGGCTGCCGCTGCTTCGTAGTCACGTTCCCAACTCTGTGTGACCCCATGGACTGCAGCCTGTGAGGCTTCTCTGTCCACGTGGAGTCTCCAGGCAAGGACGCCGGAGTGGGTTGCCATGTTCTCCTCCAGGGAGATCTTCTCAACCCAGAGATGGTGCCCCGGTGTCCTGCATTACAGGCAGATTCCTCACCACTGAGCCATCAGGAAAGCTATAACTATATATATATATATATATTTGAGACCCCACAGTGTAACTAGCCAGGCTACAGTACATCCCTAGAATTTTCCAGGCAAGAATACTGGAGTGGGTTGCCATTTCCTTCTCCATGTTTCTTGGCTATACCTCAATAAGAAAACAAGGGGCTTCCCTGGTATCTCAGATGGTAAAGAATCTGTCTGCAGTGTGAGAGACAATACAAAACCAAGAGCCTTAAAAAATAATATAGGAAAGCAAAACATAAAAAACCCAAGAAATGGCCATGCGTGCACTGTTGGGTTCTGCTCAGTATCTCAATTCCTCTGACTTACTCTAACACCCCCGTGCTGCTACCCGCTAGAGGCTGACGGAGCAGAATCTTCTGATGCCAGAAGCTCAGGAAGGCAGGCAGACCCCTCGCAGCACCCCCAGCTTAGGCCTGATGCCGCCCTCCCTACCCCGATCTTCCCGCTCTGGGCGGCCAGAGCCAGCGGCGTCAGCCCCTTCTTGTTGGCGAGCTCCTCCAGCTTCAGCGTAGGGTGCAACTTGGCCCCAGGATCAGAACCTCGTTGTACATGCTCGTCACAAACTTGGTGTTGTCGGGCGTGTTGTCAGCCACCTCCACCAGCGTGCAGCACGGTGTTGCCCACCGAGTCCCTGGCGCTGATGTCGGCTCAGCTATCCCTCTAAAGGTCCTGCCTTCCATGAAAACGCCAACAGTTTCTCTTTCCATTTCACCCTCAGCTCAACCCACCCCCACCCCCCGACTTGATGACAATGCTCAGAAATGAAAATCAGAAATGGCCCCGTGTAGGCAGCCTGGGTGGGAGGGGCGTCTGGGGGAGAAGGGATACAGTACATGTGAGGCGGAGTCCCTTCACTGTTCACCTGGAACTATCACAACAGTCTGTTATTTGGCTGCCGCTGCTTCGTAGTCACGTTCCCAACTCTGTGTGACCCCATGGACTGCAGCCTGTGAGGCTTCTCTGTCCACGTGGAGTCTCCAGGCAAGGACGCCGGAGTGGGTTGCCATGTTCTCCTCCAGGGAGATCTTCTCAACCCAGAGATGGTGCCCCGGTGTCCTGCATTACAGGCAGATTCCTCACCACTGAGCCATCAGGAAAGCTATAACTATATATATATATATATATTTGAGACCCCACAGTGTAACTAGCCAGGCTACAGTACATCCCTAGAATTTTCCAGGCAAGAATACTGGAGTGGGTTGCCATTTCCTTCTCCATGTTTCTTGGCTATACCTCAATAAGAAAACAAGGGGCTTCCCTGGTATCTCAGATGGTAAAGAATCTGTCTGCAGTGTGAGAGACAATACAAAACCAAGAGCCTTAAAAAATAATATAGGAAAGCAAAACATAAAAAACCCAAGAAATGGCCATGCGTGCACTGTTGGGTTCTGCTCAGTATCTCAATTCCTCTGACTTACTCTAACACCCCCGTGCTGCTACCCGCTAGAGGCTGACGGAGCAGAATCTTCTGATGCCAGAAGCTCAGGAAGGCAGGCAGACCCCTCGCAGCACCCCCAGCTTAGGCCTGATGCCGCCCTCCCTACCCCGATCTTCCCGCTCTGGGCGGCCAGAGCCAGCGGCGTCAGCCCCTTCTTGTTGGCGAGCTCCTCCAGCTTCAGCGTAGGGTGCAACTTGGCCCCCAGGATCAGAACCTCGTTGTACATGCTCGTCACAAACTTGGTGTTGTCGGGCGTGTTGTCAGCCACCTCCACCAGCGCGTGCAGCACGGTGTTGCCCACCGAGTCCCTGGCGCTGATGTCGGCCGGCTGCCAGGAGTTCTGCAGCAGGAACTTCACGATGCCCAGCTGGTTGGTGCACGCGGCCAGGGAGAGGGGCAGCTCACCTGCAGCCAACAACAGGCACGCAGTGGGCCTCCCCGGCAAGAGACTGACTTGGCCCTTGCGCCCCCCGGCCCCCAGCTCCCTCTGTCTCCACCCCAAACCTCCAAGATGTTCAGTGTCGACCGCTTGGTCTTCCTACCAAAATAGAAGCCAGGCCGCCCTTTGGTTTTCTTAAAGAAGTCCCCATTGGCCGCAGCCTGGACGTCGGCCCCGTTCTCCACCAGGAGGGTCACCAGCGCCATGTTCCGCCTCTCAATGGCAATGTGCAGCGCCGTCTGGCCTGTGGAGGACGCATGCTCTTGACTCTGGGCTGCTAGTCCCATGGGGGCGCCCGGTCAGGTGCTGGGGGAGGGCCTGGGCCTAGCAGGATGTGTAGGACGACTCCCCACTGGAAAAAGGATCCAGGATCCCCCAGGGAGTCCCTGAGGCAGGAGTCCAGAGCCCCCAGGAACAAGAAATACCAGACTGGGAGCCGAAGGACTCAACATTGCCCAAGGGCAAGAAGCAGCGAGCCAGAGGCGGGGGAGGCAGGGACCTCCCCAGAACCAGGAGGCTCAGTGGCTGGGACAGGGCGTAAGGAGCTCAGAGGCCTGCCCGGGTGTGAGGGTGCCCTCCCGGCGGCGGGCGAGGTTGGGGGCCGAGCCGCGCCAGCCCTGGCCGCCTCACCCTTGTAGTAGCTGTCCGTGTAGCTGGCATTGACGAGCTCCTTTAGGCTGTCCGTCTGCCGGGCGATCTCCAGCAGCAGGGGGATGGTGTCGTTCTGCCCATCGTGCAGGTTGAGCATGGCTTTCAGCAGACAGGTCTTCCCGGTCTCCGGGTCTGCAAGACACAGCGGGGGTCAGAGCAGGTGCGGTGGCAGGGCGCCTCCCAGAACCTGAGGGCCTCGGGATCACCTTTGAACTCGCTGTCCATAAGATGCTTCTTGCTCCTCTGCAAGAAGAGCAGCAGGCTCTTCAGTTCCTCACAGTTATTCTGAGCGACTGCTTCAAAGATCTTTCTGCGATCGTAGAGCTTGAGGTTCTCGGCAGCGATGGAGTCCTCGGATAGCTGCCTATGGACCAGAAAACACCTTCATCTCATACTCTGGTCTCCCCTTGGCCCTGAGGCCTTCAGAGCCTGTCGGGGTGCACAGCTAGACCCCAAGGCAAACCAAAAGGGGAAAAAACACAATACGTAGCCCACATCTCAGTCCAGGTTGTAACAGGGAACAATGGGGCATAGGTACCCCATTCTGCCCCCACCGTGAGTGTAAGCATCATCTAGAAAGCCTTTTCAGTCACCACTTCCTCCTACACCCAGGCCACTCACTTCTCTGCCCACTTGGAGGCTGGGGTGGCCTGGAGGGGGTCAGGGGCAGGAGTCTGGCTAAGTGGACCGGCATTCTCCCAGGGCCACGGGAGCCAGCCAGCCTGGTGCAGCCCCTGTCCTGCCTTGGAGGAGCTGGGAGGGTTGTAGACGCTCACTGGAGCTGTCTTGCACTCCATCTAAAAGCCTCTTGCTCTTTCTTGAGCTTCCCAACTTGAAATCTACATGATCAAGGCTGGCGTGTGCCCTCAGCCTGGCCCAGAGATCAGCCAGCCGCTAGGATCAACATATACACCAGCATGCGTGCCCATATGTCCTGGAGGTCCTATGAGTGTAGATGCCGGACCAGGTGCCCTCTGAGGGCCGCCGAGCTCCCCAGCTCTATGACCTTCCTGCCATAAACCCGAGTACCACGTGGTGCCTCCACGGCTGAGGTCTCAGCCAGCTGGGCCGGTGGAGAGGGAGGCTGGGTTCCACATGCAGCTTACCTGACACAGGAGGGGCCATCCCCAAGCCTCTGGACGATGACAACAGGGCTGACGGTGATGACTGGGCAGGACACCAGCTGGCTTTCCTCGTAGGAGCAGTCCATGAAGGACGTGCTCTCCGAATCGCCCTTGCCGAACAGCCGACTGCGGCTCTTGGCCGTGGGTAAGCTGTGGGGCTTGGCAGGAGCCAGCCTGGAGCCAGGGTCTCCATCCAGGGGGTCTGAGCAGGCGTCCCCTTGAGGCAGGTCCTGAGATTCCTGCGAGTCTGAGCTCCCCAGTTTCTTCATCTGTGCCTGATCCTCCGTGGCCCAAGAGGCAGCCTGTGGGTGGCCACCAAGATCAGGCTTGTTCCCAGCCAGAGGACTGCAGTGATTCCAACCCCCACTGCCCTCGTGGCAAAGACTCCTGTGAAGCAGGAATCCCCTTCCCCAGAACCAACAGCTACTGCTTCCAGACTTCCAGAAGGAAAGCTTTCAGGGTGCAGAAACTCCCACCCCGGAGTCCCCAGAAGGGAGCAGACCTAGAAGACCCTTGGCCACCTCTTCTCCAGAGACAGAAGAGCCCCCAGCTTGGAACCACCAGGATGGGTGGGATCACTTCCCTTCTCAGGCCTCAGCTGGCTCATCTGTAGAATGGGGATGCTAACCACGGCTCTGACTCCCCCCAAGAGCAGGCTAAGAGACACAGGAGCCAGGATCATTGCTCGCTGTGCTTTCAGGAAGGAACCCAGTGATGAGGCAGCTCGGCCTCAAAGAGCCAAGCTGTCTGCATCTTCAGGAACAAGACAGCTGGCAGAGGCTGACAGACTCCACCATCCCCACCCTGCAGGCACCCTTGGGGGCCGTGGGCCCCTCCCACCAGCCACGCACTCGCCTGCCTTTGCTCTTGGACCTGGCGGCTGCAACTATGGAACTTGTAGGGAGGTTTTTGCACATTCTGTCGTTTTTGTGAAATGAATATACATATCAAACATCCTGGCCCTGTATGTTTAGACTTTAAATGACTTGGGGCTGGCGGGCCTCCGAAGCCTGGACACCTGGAGCTATGCTGGCAGCTGGCGCCAGCACCTATGGCTGTAAACCTGTGCTAACGCTGATTCCACTCCCTAACTTCCTACGTCCCCTCCCGTCTGGGCATCGTCACACCCCCGTACCCAGCGCTGCGCCCCTCTCAGGGAACTGGGCCTCCCCAGTACGTCCACATGGAGTGCTTTTTCCTCCTTCTCTTCTTCTCCCAGCCCTGTCACCTCTCAGGTGCCACGTCCCCATCAATGCCACTTCCTCCACGCCCCCTCACTATGCACTGACGGCGCTCCCCTCCCCATCCTGGGTGGTCCAGCGCGTTTCATCCATCCTCATGACCCTCTTGCACGGTCTACCATCCAGTCTAGTGATTTCTGTCACTGTTTTCTCTCTCTCTGTCCTGTGAACTCCTGAGCGGCAAGCTTGCCTGATCTCTTTATGTAAAAAGCTGTCCTGGCCACCTCTTGCTCCAAGAGAATCCCTTCCCAGAACCAACAGCTACTGCTTCCAGACTTCCAGAAGGAAAGCTTTCAGGGTGCAGAAACTCCCACCCCGGAGTCCCCAGAAGGGAGCAGACCTAGAAGACCCTTGGCCACCTCTTCTCCAGAGACAGAAGAGCCCCCAGCTTGGAACCACCAGGATGGGTGGGATCACTTCCCTTCTCAGGCCTCAGCTGGCTCATCTGTAGAATGGGGATGCTAACCACGGCTCTGACTCCCCCCAAGAGCAGGCTAAGAGACACAGGAGCCAGGATCATTGCTCGCTGTGCTTTCAGGAAGGAACCCAGTGATGAGGCAGCTCGGCCTCAAAGAGCCAAGCTGTCTGCATCTTCAGGAACAAGACAGCTGGCAGAGGCTGACAGACTCCACCATCCCCACCCTGCAGGCACCCTTGGGGGCCGTGGGCCCCTCCCACCAGCCACGCACTCGCCTGCCTTTGCTCTTGGACCTGGCGGCTGCAACTATGGAACTTGTAGGGAGGTTTTTGCACATTCTGTCGTTTTTGTGAAATGAATATACATATCAAACATCCTGGCCCTGTATGTTTAGACTTTAAATGACTTGGGGCTGGCGGGCCTCCGAAGCCTGGACACCTGGAGCTATGCTGGCAGCTGGCGCCAGCACCTATGGCTGTAAACCTGTGCTAACGCTGATTCCACTCCCTAACTTCCTACGTCCCCTCCCGTCTGGGCATCGTCACACCCCCGTACCCAGCGCTGCGCCCCTCTCAGGGAACTGGGCCTCCCCAGTACGTCCACATGGAGTGCTTTTTCCTCCTTCTCTTCTTCTCCCAGCCCTGTCACCTCTCAGGTGCCACGTCCCCATCAATGCCACTTCCTCCACGCCCCCTCACTATGCACTGACGGCGCTCCCCTCCCCATCCTGGGTGGTCCAGCGCGTTTCATCCATCCTCATGACCCTCTTGCACGGTCTACCATCCAGTCTAGTGATTTCTGTCACTGTTTTCTCTCTCTCTGTCCTGTGAACTCCTGAGCGGCAAGCTTGCCTGATCGATCTCTTTATGTAAAAAAAGCTGTCCTGGGAAATGAGTGAGATCAGATATAGACCCTCTAGCTCCCATTTCCAAAGGAAGTTAGAGAGATTTGTGTTCCGGCAGCAGCTGGATTCCAGAAAACAGCCACTGAAGGAATGGAAGGCTCCTCCAGGCTGCATGAAAACTCAGAGCAGGTGGTTGGACTGTGGCCGTAAGTCAGCTATGATCTAATGTCCAGATTCATGCAGGAAGAAAAGGCAGCAGCGCCATTTTGCAGCCTGGGAGCAAAACCGACACTGGGTGTTGGCTCATTCCCTCTCCCACCTGTTGTTCTGCAATTCAGGCGGGTCTCAGCCTTTCTCTGATCCATCCATCAGGTAGAAATCTTTCTCCAGGAAGTATGCCCAGCCACAGAAAGCAGAAAGCCCCACTTTCAGTCCACACCCCTCACTCAACACCCATCCACTGGCCCTACTGGGTGTCCAGCCCAGTGCTGGGGGCAGGGAGACAACAGAGACCCCATCTGAGACAGAAGCCAGATACTGGCTGCGCAGGGGAACCTCAGGAGGGCCCAGCGTGCTGAAGAAGGCTTCGTGGAGGAGGTGACACCTGAGCTGTGGGCCTGGAAGTGAAATGAGGCTGGGCTGGGGACTAGGGCAGAGGACGGGTGCCCCAGAGTAGCTGATAGAGAGCAAGCCAGCGGCGTCCGACCCAGGTGGTTCTCGGCCTTGAAAGCCAAGGAATAAGATGCGAACATTATGGCTCAGATGGCAGGAAGCCATGAGAAGTTTCAGAAGCAGGGACACGGGGCGCTAATCTGTGCTCCTAGGAGGCAGCTTCCCATCAAGACCTCTTCATTGTCCAGAGAGCCTATTGACGATTTAAAAGCACAGGAGGCTAATGAAAATTAGAGTATTTGATGCATTTGAGTGTGCAAAGGAAAACACTGCTCTAACTGTTCATGTGCACTCACTCACTTGACTCTTTCATCTCTCAGAGGTAAACACTTTACAGATGAGGAAACTGAGGTACAGAGCAATTATATGACTTAGCCGAGCTCACACAGTTAGGAGGAGATGGAACCTGCATTTGATCCCAGCCGGCCTGACTCCAGAGCCTCTCCAACTCTCTGCCACCCTCTGAAAGGCCCAAGACTCTTTCACAGCCATCAGACTCAGACCCAGACCTCACCCGAAGACCCAGGGGCCAATCAAACCAGGCCCTTGGGCTTTCCTGGAGGTCCAGTGGGTAAGGACACCGCCTTGCAGTGCAAGGGGCGCCAGTTCGATCACTGGCCTGGGAAGATCCCACGTGCCGCAGAGCGGCTGGACCCATGTGTCCAATTGCTGAGCCGGAGCCCTGGAGCGCATGCGCCCAGAGCCGGTGCTCTGCAGCAACAGACGCCACCACAATGGGAGGCCCACACGGGCCAAAGAACAACGACAGATGAAAGCGAATAAATGACAGACCAATAGAAGTGGCCCACCCGCCCCCTCCCTCCTCAACCCGCCACCCCCCACAAAAAAAAACCAGGTCCTTGCAGCCTTGGGGCCAGGCAGGTGGGGACAGTGCTCTCCCACCCCACAGCCCCAACTCTACAGCACCCTCCTGCTCAAAAGAAGCATACCCGGAAGATCAAAATCTCAAAACAAATACACATAAGGCCCAGACCGTGTGCCAGGCATGGATCTCCCAGGAATGTCTCTCCTTGGCCAAGGCTGGCTATGTAACCAAGAAGAAACCTGCTCCCCAACCGGGAACTTTAACAGCCTGGCAAGAGAGCACCTGTTAGCAGAAGTCTCCAGATCTTTCAGTGATGTCTTTTTTCAGCAGCTTTGCCTGTTTCTCTGACTGGTCCCAACCTAACCAGACCCAGGAAGCGTGAAGCAGCCCACACAGTGCTGTCAGTCAGTCAACAAACTCTGAATCTGTCATGCAGGTGCTTCACCTGATTCCTGGAAACCAACCTCCTCCCAGGACAGAGGGTGGGACAGGGGCGAAGAAGCCAACTGCTCTAGGCTAGAAGGGTGAATGGGCTTCCCTGATGGCTCAGATGGCAAAGAATCCACTTGCAGCGCAAGAGACCCAGGTTCAATCCCAGGGTCGGGAAGATCCCTTGGAGAAGGAAATAGCTATCCACTGCAGTATTCTTGCCTGGAGAATTCCATGGACAGAGGAGCCTGACAGGCTACTGTCCATGGGTCACAAAGAGGTGGACATGGCTGAACAGCCACCACCACACTTACGAAGGTAAACAGGGACAGGAGAGTCTGCAGTGCCAGGCACGTGAGCCGCACAGCCATGCACCTATCAGAGCCAAACATGCCACAGAGACGGGGGAACTTCCAGCCGTGACTGAGGGGTATTTGGTGGAGATGGTGGTTCTGTTTAAATTCGCAAACTCACCCATCTGGACTAAAGGATGGTCCTGAGAAAATGACCCTCCCAGTCAAGACCTGGCTTGGCCTCTGGGTCTTTCCCAGCTCCAGAACCAGGAAGGACACGGCTCACCACCTGGGCGAGGCCCCCCCCTGCAACAACGACAAAAAAAATGAAAGCGAATAAATGAAAGACCAATAGAAGTGGCCCACCCGCCCCCTCCCTCCTCAACCCGCCACCCCCCACAAAAAAAAACCAGGTCCTTGCAGCCTTGGGGCCAGGCAGGTGGGGACAGTGCTCTCCCACCCCACAGCCCCAACTCTACAGCACCCTCCTGCTCAAAAGAAGCATACCCGGAAGATCAAAATCTCAAAACAAATACACATAAGGCCCAGACCGTGTGCCAGGCATGGATCTCCCAGGAATGTCTCTCCTTGGCCAAGGCTGGCTATGTAACCAAGAAGAAACCTGCTCCCCAACCGGGAACTTTAACAGCCTGGCAAGAGAGCACCTGTTAGCAGAAGTCTCCAGATCTTTCAGTGATGTCTTTTTTCAGCAGCTTTGCCTGTTTCTCTGACTGGTCCCAACCTAACCAGACCCAGGAAGCGTGAAGCAGCCCACACAGTGCTGTCAGTCAGTCAACAAACTCTGAATCTGTCATGCAGGTGCTTCACCTGATTCCTGGAAACCAACCTCCTCCCAGGACAGAGGGTGGGACAGGGGCGAAGAAGCCAACTGCTCTAGGCTAGAAGGGTGAATGGGCTTCCCTGATGGCTCAGATGGCAAAGAATCCACTTGCAGCGCAAGAGACCCAGGTTCAATCCCAGGGTCGGGAAGATCCCTTGGAGAAGGAAATAGCTATCCACTGCAGTATTCTTGCCTGGAGAATTCCATGGACAGAGGAGCCTGACAGGCTACTGTCCATGGGTCACAAAGAGGTGGACATGGCTGAACAGCCACCACCACACTTACGAAGGTAAACAGGGACAGGAGAGTCTGCAGTGCCAGGCACGTGAGCCGCACAGCCATGCACCTATCAGAGCCAAACATGCCACAGAGACGGGGGAACTTCCAGCCGTGACTGAGGGGTATTTGGTGGAGATGGTGGTTCTGTTTAAATTCGCAAACTCACCCATCTGGACTAAAGGATGGTCCTGAGAAAATGACCCTCCCAGTCAAGACCTGGCTTGGCCTCTGGGTCTTTCCCAGCTCCAGAACCAGGAAGGACACGGCTCACCACCTGGGAGAAGCCTCCCTTCCTCTCTCCAACTCAGGTGAGACATCTTGGTGAACAGCTCTCCCCATCCACTCTCTGCCAAAAGCATCCCTAACAGCTGGCCTCCCTGCAGGCTTTTGGGAGCTGGTCCAGGGCCCAGCCCTGATCATGCTCATCCCTGCCTCCTACCTGAGCATCTCCTAAAAAGGGATGGAGGGCTGGGGACTTTGCAACCCACAGAGGAAGAGCCCAAGGGGCCCTACCAAAACCAGAAGCGCGACAAGCAGCCAGGACTCCTTCCTCCCGGCCCAGAATGCCTTCGCTCCAGAGAGGACGACACACAGACTCCTCCAGCCACAGACCAACTGCTGGCTCTGCTGCAGTGGAAACCTCGTCACCCCAGGATGCCCCTGGCACAGATAACAGGAGCCTCCACTGCTACTTACCAAGTGCCCCCGGCTCGCCAGGCCAAGTGCCGTACGGCACCATGGCCTTTGAAGGAGCCACATCCCTTACCCCCAATTTTCAGATGCGGCACGGAGACAGTCCACAGTCACATAGCTAGAAAAAGGCACGGCACAGCTTTAGAGAGCTCACGGGGTCATTTCTGAAAGTGAACATCTGCGCTGGCCATCCCACTGACAAAAGGGACTCACCAGCTGGACGCAGACACACCTCAGACCCCACAGGTGCAGCGAGCTCGAGGGCCGTTCGACTCCAGGGGCGAGCGGAGCCGGTGTGGTGCGAAGAGGCTCCCCTGTCTCGCCTCCGTGAGGGTCCTCAGCACCTCCCCGGGCTGTGGCTGCTCTGACTGGCAGGGACGGGCTGTGGGTGCACTCTGGCACTCAAGGAAAACGTTTCCAGCAACAGGAGCAGCTGCTGTTGCCAAGGCTCTGATTCCCAGAGGATTCCAAAGCCTTTCCCATCATTTTTGCCCTTTTTTTTTCAGAAACCACTTAGCTGCTGCCCCTCCTCCAACCATGCCAGGGCTGCGCTGCACTCAACCACACGCAGCCCAGAACCAGCCAGAGCTGGTGACCTCAGCTCTCCAAGAAGGCGGGCACTGCTCAGGCCTCCCAAACCCACCAGCCTGGTAGACAGAGCAGTCTGGGGACGCAGCTTGCAAATGTACTTTCACAACCAGCGATGTGAAAGCCAGTCCCCGAGCACTGCTCCATCTTCCAAAGGCAAAAGGAACGAGAAGGGTTCACCTACCACACCATTCCTGAGCAGGCAGCTATGGCCCTCCTGGTTTTGGGGTGCTGCCTTTGCCACCAAATCTGTGACCCAGAGTCAGTCCTTGCCCCTGTCTTTCCTGTGTGCGGGGATGACAATCTGGGCCAAGGATAACAGTGGCACATTTGATCACAACGCCAACAAGGCAGGCAGAGTGCCAGCCCTGGGATAAGCACTTTCTATGCATGGTCTCATCGGACCTTTGCAAACTTTCACAAGGTGAGTACAACTTTGTGCCCACTTTACAGATGAGGAAATGAAAAGAAGATAGGCTACGTAACCTGCCCAAGGATAGGAATAACCATACAGGTCTGACCTGCAGCTTCCCAAGACTTGCACTGGGCTTTAACTTCTCTGATGCTTGTATCTGACCTTGCAGATCTTAATGGCTCCAGGGAGAGACACACTCTGGCACCCTCTACTTCCCTTCTCCAAGCATATCCGTTCCTTTCCCAAAGGTGCGTGCTGGCCTGGCTTTATCTGAACAAAACCTACCCTGAGTGGTTCCACCAAAGCTCATAAAAACGGTATGGGGGCTTCCCTGGTGGTCCAGTGGATAAGGACACCGCCTTGCAGTGCAAGAGGCGCCGGTTCGATCCCTGGCCTGGGAAGATCCCATGTGCCGTGGAGCGGCTAGACTGATGTGTCCAATTACCGAGCCGGTGCTCTGGAGCGAGAGAGGCCACTGCGATGGGAGGCCCACGCAGGCCAAAGAACAAAGATGGATGAAAACAAATAAATCGCCTCCGTGAGCACCGCTGTGGGTGCACTTCTGGCACTCAAGGAAAACGTTTCCAGCAACAGGAGCAGCTGCTGTTGCCAAGGCTCTGATTCCCAGAGGATTCCAAAGCCTTTCCCATCATTTTTGCCCTTTTTTTTTC
The DNA here is from genome assembly GCA_022376925.1 of Tragulus kanchil. Classification (NCBI taxonomy): domain Eukaryota; kingdom Metazoa; phylum Chordata; class Mammalia; order Artiodactyla; family Tragulidae; genus Tragulus; species Tragulus kanchil. The sequence continues at coordinate 68,131,698 of JAIOJX010000027.1, forward strand.
AGAAACCACTTAGCTGCTGCCCCTCCTCCAACCATGCCAGGGCTGCGCTGCACTCAACCACACGCAGCCCAGAACCAGCCAGAGCTGGTGACCTCAGCTCTCCAAGAAGGCGGGCACTGCTCAGGCCTCCCAAACCCACCAGCCTGGTAGACAGAGCAGTCTGGGGACGCAGCTTGCAAATGTACTTTCACAACCAGCGATGTGAAAGCCAGTCCCCGAGCACTGCTCCATCTTCCAAAGGCAAAAGGAACGAGAAGGGTTCACCTACCACACCATTCCTGAGCAGGCAGCTATGGCCCTCCTGGTTTTGGGGTGCTGCCTTTGCCACCAAATCTGTGACCCAGAGTCAGTCCTTGCCCCTGTCTTTCCTGTGTGCGGGGATGACAATCTGGGCCAAGGATAACAGTGGCACATTTGATCACAACGCCAACAAGGCAGGCAGAGTGCCAGCCCTGGGATAAGCACTTTCTATGCATGGTCTCATCGGACCTTTGCAAACTTTCACAAGGTGAGTACAACTTTGTGCCCACTTTACAGATGAGGAAATGAAAAGAAGATAGGCTACGTAACCTGCCCAAGGATAGGAATAACCATACAGGTCTGACCTGCAGCTTCCCAAGACTTGCACTGGGCTTTAACTTCTCTGATGCTTGTATCTGACCTTGCAGATCTTAATGGCTCCAGGGAGAGACACACTCTGGCACCCTCTACTTCCCTTCTCCAAGCATATCCGTTCCTTTCCCAAAGGTGCGTGCTGGCCTGGCTTTATCTGAACAAAACCTACCCTGAGTGGTTCCACCAAAGCTCATAAAAACGGTATGGGGGGCTTCTCTGGTGGTCCAGTGGGTAAGGACACCGCCTTGCAGTGCAAGAGGCGCCGGTTCGATCCCTGGCCTGGGAAGATCCCATGTGCCGTGGAGCGGCTGGACTGATGTGTCCAATTACCAAGCCGGTGCTCTGGAGCGAGAGAGGCCACTGCGATGGGAGGCCCACGCAGGCCAAAGAACAAAGATGGATGAAAACAAATAAATGAAACGCCAATAGAAGTGCCCCGCCTCCCCCCAAAAATGGTACTGGAACAAGACCTCAGACCTGCCTCACCACCATCAGTGTGGCTTTTTTTTTTTAACACTTATTTTATTTTATTTTTTTATTTATCTTTTGGGGCGTGGGGTGGGGAGGGAGGGGGACGGGCGGGCCACTTCTTTTTTTTTTTTTTTTGAGATTTATTTATTTATTTTGGGCGGGGGTCTGGTTGGGGAGGGAGGGGAGCGGGCGGGCCACTTCTATTGGTCTTTCATTTCTCTATGTTCATCTGTCTTTGTTCTTTGGCTCCTGTGGGCCTCCCACTGCGGTGGCGTCTGTCGTCGCAGAGCGCCGGCTCTGGGCGCATGTGCTCCAGAGCTCCGGCTAGGTAATTGGACACATCGGTCCAGCCACTTGGCGGCACGTGGGATCTTCCCAGGCCAGGGCTCGAACTGGTGCCCCTTTCACTGCAAGGCGGTGTCCTTACCCACTGGACCACCAGGGGAAGCCCACGGGCGGGCCACTTCTATTGGTCTTTCATTTATCTATTTTCATCCGTCTTTCTTCTTTGGCTCCTGTGAGCCTCCCATCACAGCAGCCTCTGTTGTCACAGAGCACCGGCTCTGGGCACATGCGCCCCAGAGCTCCAACTCAGTAATTGGACACATCAGTCCAGCCACTCCGCGGCACGTGGAATCTTCCCAGGCCAGGGATCGAACCGGCGCCCCTTGCACTGCGAGGCGGTGTCCTTACCCACTGGACCACCAGGGGAAGCCCTCAGTATGGCTTTTGAGTCGTAATTTGGAACACAGTGTTCTTGGATCTATGTAATCGTGTGCCCATTAGAAGTTCTTGTAAGTAGATCACGTGTTTATGTTGTTCTGGGATGCGGTCCTCAAGTTTCGCCCCCCCCCCAAGCATATCCGTTCCTTTCCCAAAGGTGCGTGCTGGCCTGGCTTTATCTGAACAAAACCTACCCTGAGTGGTTCCACCAAAGCTCATAAAAACGGTATGGGGGCTTCTCTGGTGGTCCAGTGGTATAGGACACCGCCTTGCAGTGCAAGAGGCGCCGGTTCGATCCCTGGCCTGGGAAGATCCCATGTGCCGTGGAGCGGCTGGACTGATGTGTCCAATTACCAAGCCGGTGCTCTGGAGCGAGAGAGGCCACTGCGATGGGAGGCCCACGCAGGCCAAAGAACAAAGATGGATGAAAACAAATAAATGAAACGCCAATAGAAGTGCCCCGCCTCCCCCCAAAAATGGTACTGGAACAAGACCTCAGACCTGCCTCACCACCATCAGTGTGGCTTTTTTTTTTTAACACTTATTTTATTTTATTTTTTTATTTATCTTTTGGGGCGTGGGGTGGGGAGGGAGGGGGACGGGCGGGCCACTTCTTTTTTTTTTTTTTTTGAGATTTATTTATTTATTTTGGGCGGGGGTCTGGTTGGGGAGGGAGGGGAGCGGGCGGGCCACTTCTATTGGTCTTTCATTTCTCTATGTTCATCTGTCTTTGTTCTTTGGCTCCTGTGGGCCTCCCACTGCGGTGGCGTCTGTCGTCGCAGAGCGCCGGCTCTGGGCGCATGTGCTCCAGAGCTCCGGCTAGGTAATTGGACACATCGGTCCAGCCACTTGGCGGCACGTGGGATCTTCCCAGGCCAGGGCTCGAACTGGTGCCCCTTGCACTGCAAGGCGGTGTCCTTACCCACTGGACCACCAGGGGAAGCCCACGGGCGGGCCACTTCTATTGGTCTTTCATTTATCTATTTTCATCCGTCTTTCTTCTTTGGCTCCTGTGAGCCTCCCATCACAGCAGCCTCTGTTGTCACAGAGCACCGGCTCTGGGCACATGCGCCCCAGAGCTCCAACTCAGTAATTGGACACATCAGTCCAGCCACTCCGCGGCACGTGGAATCTTCCCAGGCCAGGGATCGAACCGGCGCCCCTTGCACTGCGAGGCGGTGTCCTTACCCACTGGACCACCAGGGGAAGCCCTCAGTATGGCTTTTGAGTCGTAATTTGGAACACAGTGTTCTTGGATCTATGTAATCGTGTGCCCATTAGAAGTTCTTGTAAGTAGATCACGTGTTTATGTTGTTCTGGGATGCGGCGTCCCCTCCAAGTTTCCGTCTGATGGGGACCAGAAGCAACACAGGAAAGCACTGGCAGTCTCACAGTAAGTGGCTTGTGTGGCTAGGCTGTAACTGCCAACCTCACTAAAGGCCACCGTGCTCTCTCCGTGTAACCTCCACAGGGCACACTGACTCCGGCAATGGATGTCTCATATATTTTCTTCGTCCACCTGGTTCCTCCTGAATGTGAAACCAGACATTCTGGCATGACTAGAAACCAGCAAACGTCCATGTGCTGAGAGAGCCTGACTGCTAAAGCCCGGAGCGGCCAGCCTGGCGTCCCTGGAGGAAGCAGGCAGGAAGCAGGTGGTTCTCGTCCCTGCCCCAAGCAGACGGGGAAGGCACCACTGAAGTGACTTTAATATGCAAGGACAGGGACAACATGGCTCGTCTTGTGTTGAGCTTTCTAAACCTTTCCCTGAGAGGCGACTGGCATGGTTGGGTGGCCCCGTGTTGACTCGGAGGTGACTCAGCATGATTGAATTTGTAGCATCTTTGCATTCGCTGACAGGTCAAAATGCAAATCTTTGTGAAGACCCTGACGGGCAAGACCATCCCCCTTGAAGTGGAGCCCAGTGACACCGCTGAGTATGTGAAGGCCGAGATCCAGGATAAGGAAGTCATTCCCTCTGACCAGCAGAGGCTCCTTGTTGCCGGCAAGCAGCTAGAAGATGGCCGCACTCTTTCTGATTACAACATTCAGAGGAGACGACCCCACATCTTGTTCTCCATCTGCGGAGTGGCTGTTAATTCTTCTGACTTCTATTCATAATGCCCAATGATGGCACCGTTCTGCACTCTAGCCATTTACCCCAATGTAAGTTTAGAAATGACCAGCTTCTGTAAGAGCTGATGTTCGACACATTCATGGTAAAAATATAAACAGATAAATCTTGCCTTGACATGTCTCAATATCATCCTGATTTACGAGTCTTGCCTCCCCAACATTAAAGGGCATCAGGGGTCCCAGATCAAGAGTGTAAGCAGCAAACCTGCGTTTGTGCACGAGGCGGCTCCCGTGGAGGAGGGGATCTATGAGAGAGGGGTCTGTGTGCGGCAGATGTGGACGGAGCTGGCCATCTGAGTTGGGGAGTGAGCAGACATCCTTCTGGCTCCCCGCAAGCTGAGCCCTGCCCTGCAGAGCTGGGGCCCAGAGAGGGGCCAGAACAGAATACATGGTTGGAGGGTCAAGGATGTGGGCAGAGAATGGAGGCAGGAGGGAAGCAGTCAGGCTTCCACATGAACTCGGGTGCTAGCTGAAGCTCCAGGCCTGCTTCATCATCCACAAAACAGGTGAGAGCACCTGCCCGGCAGGCTTACCGGGGTTTGGATGGGGGCTAGCAGGGGATACGGATGTGAATGGGTAAAGCTCCAGGCAGCCCTGGGGGCTGTACTTCTCATTATTTCAGTCTGCATCTGCTGACCGCTGAGTGGCATCTGGCCATTAGCTCAAGGTGGTGACTAATTGTTTTCTGATGAAGAAAAAAAAAAAAGATTGCCTTAATGTTTCCTGAGTCACTCAATGAGCATCTCCATACCAAGAACACCTCACTTCTAGAGACGCGGTTTACTCATCCGAGAAGTGGTCAAGTGTAACCGGCCATCTTTCCTGAGACTCACTGTGCGCTTGGTGAACCCAGAGTGGTGAGGAGGGCGAATACGTTGGTCCTCTGTGCTCTGCAGGAGGCTGGGATGGATAAGGAGGGAGACCTACCAGGCTCTCTCGGATGCTTACAGGGCAGGGCTCCCTGTAACAGACACAAGCCAGGGGCCAACAGCAAACACTGAGCAGGGTTCTGGATGCAGCCATCTCTGTGTGTGCGTGCGTGTGTGTGTGTATCAGTCGCTCAGTCAGGTCTGACTCTTTGTGACCACCTGGACTGTAGCCCACCAAGCGCCTCTGTCCATGGGATTTCCCTAGGCAAGAATACTGGAGTGGGTTGCCAGTCCCTTCCCCAGGGGATCTTCCTGACCCAGGGATGGAACCTGGGTCCCCTGGTTTGCAGCCAGAGTATGTACCACCTGAGTCACCAGGGAAGCCCTGGATGCAGTCGTCCCCAGGGATAAATACGCTGCAGGGTGGCCGCAGCAGGCAGGCCACATTGTTGGAAATAAACAGATCGCTTCTGCAATATCATCCTGATTTACGAGTCTTGCCTCCCCAACATTAAAGGGCATCAGGGGTCCCAGATCAAGAGTGTAAGCAGCAAACCTGCGTTTGTGCACGAGGCGGCTCCCGTGGAGGAGGGGATCTATGAGAGAGGGGTCTGTGTGCGGCAGATGTGGACGGAGCTGGCCATCTGAGTTGGGGAGTGAGCAGACATCCTTCTGGCTCCCCGCAAGCTGAGCCCTGCCCTGCAGAGCTGGGGCCCAGAGAGGGGCCAGAACAGAATACATGGTTGGAGGGTCAAGGATGTGGGCAGAGAATGGAGGCAGGAGGGAAGCAGTCAGGCTTCCACATGAACTCGGGTGCTAGCTGAAGCTCCAGGCCTGCTTCATCATCCACAAAACAGGTGAGAGCACCTGCCCGGCAGGCTTACCGGGGTTTGGATGGGGGCTAGCAGGGGATACGGATGTGAATGGGTAAAGCTCCAGGCAGCCCTGGGGCTGTACTTCTCATTATTTCAGTCTGCATCTGCTGACCGCTGAGTGGCATCTGGCCATTAGCTCAAGGTGGTGACTAATTGTTTTCTGATGAAGAAAAAAAAAAAAGATTGCCTTAATGTTTCCTGAGTCACTCAATGAGCATCTCCATACCAAGAACACCTCACTTCTAGAGACGCGGTTTACTCATCCGAGAAGTGGTCAAGTGTAACCGGCCATCTTTCCTGAGACTCACTGTGCGCTTGGTGAACCCAGAGTGGTGAGGAGGGCGAATACGTTGGTCCTCTGTGCTCTGCAGGAGGCTGGGATGGATAAGGAGGGAGACCTACCAGGCTCTCTCGGATGCTTACAGGGCAGGGCTCCCTGTAACAGACACAAGCCAGGGGCCAACAGCAAACACTGAGCAGGGTTCTGGATGCAGCCATCTCTGTGTGTGCGTGCGTGTGTGTGTGTATCAGTCGCTCAGTCAGGTCTGACTCTTTGTGACCACCTGGACTGTAGCCCACCAAGCGCCTCTGTCCATGGGATTTCCCTAGGCAAGAATACTGGAGTGGGTTGCCAGTCCCTTCCCCAGGGGATCTTCCTGACCCAGGGATGGAACCTGGGTCCCCTGGTTTGCAGCCAGAGTATGTACCACCTGAGTCACCAGGGAAGCCCTGGATGCAGTCGTCCCCAGGGATAAATACGCTGCAGGGTGGCCGCAGCAGGCAGGCCACAGACAAGGCGTGTGGTTCTGCCTTGTGAGGAGAATATCAGCCCAAATCCAGATGAAGGAGGCGGAGAGGGCGGAGAACGCCTAATAAGACCCTGCCCCCAAGGAGCTTCCAGTCTGCTGGAGCAAAACCTACAGGGAACATGAACGCCATATAAACATCATGTGCATGTAGTCAGAGGCAAAAGGAGCAGGGGGTGTGGCCGGGGCAGGGGAGTGAGCAGGAGTGCTGGCCTTCACTCCTCTGCCCCCAGCGGGTCCCAGACTCACCATCTCTACTGGGACCTGCCTCCTGTGACACCCAGCCTCCAATCCAGAGTCCACGCTGCCGGCTCGTCTCCTAAAGCCTGAGAAGCCCCGGTCGCCCCTCTCTTCTCCACTGCCTACAGGAGACAGTCCAGACCCTCAGCCTGGCACCCACCCCCCTTCCCATTCCGCCTAACGTTTCCAGCCACCGCTCGCTCGACAAGACAATTCATCACACCTTGCTCAGGCTGATCACTTGACCGTGAATACACTTGCCTAGCCCAACCTCGCTGCCTGGAATGCTGAAGCAAGGGGGCTTCAGGGCCACATGGTACAATCCAGTAGGGACGACTTTTCCAAAAGGACATGTGACCCAAGTCGGGGATTCATGACCTTAAACAATCCATCCAAAAGCTGAACATAGGACTGGGGAAGGGGGTTGGAGCCCACGGCCAGTCACCAGCCTTTTTTTTTTTGATATCTGAAGCCGACGTTTATTTTGTCTACAGACGGGTCACAGGTGACCCAGCTGACCAAGATGCTGGGCTACTCACACTTTTCCTTCTCTCTTTCTCTTTCTCTCCTTCTTTCTCTCTCTCTCACACATTCACGTTCGCAACCAGCCCTCAGGCGAGTCTCTTTCAGAAGGCACTGATTTTGGATCTGGTTGATGACTCCTGGCTGCATTATTGGTGTGTGCCCCGAGGACAGGTTCTTGGTCCAAATGAGGCCCTGAGAACAACCATTGCTTAAACACTGCCTGCAGAGCTGTCCAGGAAAAGGATGACCCCGACATCAGGTCAGGGACATTAACTAGATAAAATTTGCCACAGTCCTCCGGACAACGAGTGTGCTAGGACTCCTGCTGGCTAAGGGCTCTCTGGAGCATGACCAGAGCGGCCCCGACAGCTGCATCTACATCCTGCCCATAGGACACGGGCAGAGGGAACGCCCTCTGCACCTCCTGCTTCAGCACCTCGTTCCTGGACAGCGCACTCCCACTGCCGATCAACCGCTCCACGCCCCACTCCCGGAGCTGCTGGAACGGAAGCATTGAGTGCAGGTTCTGAACGATGCCTCTGCACAGCGCCCGGGTCACGTGCCCCAGGGAGAGGTCAGAGGAGGAGATGCTGGTCACTGAGGCCAGCTGGTCCGGCAGGTGCCTCTCACCCAGCACTGTTGGAATGATGGTCAGGCAGGTGTCTCTCTGCTGTGCAGCTGCCTGAATCATGCGTGAGTACACAGTGGATTCTTCAACCTCCAGGCCTGCCAGGAACAGAGAAGGTCTGTGTGAGTTCCGGCACCCCCTCGCTGTAGGTATAGCATTCCCGGGGGGCAGGAATAGTTGACTTGTGGCCCCTCCTCATTGTGAGGGGATGCTTCCTGGCTCAGGAGTTGCACAGTCTGGCTGGCTGTGCTCGGTTCCAGACCTCAGCCAGCTCTCTCACTGCAGATCCCAGTGCAGCCTTCAGGGAGAGATCTTATAAACACTGCTGTGAGTCCTAGCCATCTCGCGGCTGTGGGATGCTTGGTCCCAAGTGGGCCAGATGCACACACTAATCAATAGTATCCTCATACCTGCTGTTAGGTTTATCAGTAGTGTCATAGAAATCCCAGGACCACAGTCCAGCCTGCCGCCCGCCCCCGATAGAGGCTGAGAACCACCAGTTCAGACCAGAGCTCAGAGTTGAATATGCACATGAATCTCTCAAGGATCTTATTAAAAGACAGCTTATGACTCAGCGTGCCTGGGATGGGGCCTAAGATTCTACATCTGTCATCAGTTCCCAGAGGAAACCAGTGCAGCTGGCCTGAGGACCATGCTTTTTAAGTAGAAGATTCTAGACCAGTGCTCACTTGAGAGCCTTGGAATCACTCAAGGAACTTTAAAAATAAAAAATAAAATAATGTATTTCTTTGGCTTCGCAGGTCTTAGTTTCAGCATGCGGGATCTTCAATCTTTGTTGAGGCATGCAGGATCTTTCAGTCAGTCGTGGCAAGCAAACTCTCAGCTGTGGCATGTGGGATCTAGTCCCCTGACCAGGGATTGAACGTGGGTCCCCCTCATTGGGAGCATGCAGTATTAGCTGCTGGACCATCCACGAGGTCCCACCTAAGGAACTTGCATAAAATCCCATGCTCAGGCCCATCTCCCCCAAGTCACATAATCAGCATCTCTAGGAGTAAAACTCAAACAGTATTTCCAGTGCGCAGCCAGGGCTGAGAACCTCCACCAAAAGTCACCGTAGAGTCTCACCATCAGCACCTTCAGCTTAGATAAACTCAACTCTCCACCCTCAGGAATGAGACAGAGAGGGAAACAAATATTTTTCAACCAAATGAAATAATGTAGAAACTTCTTAAGAGGCTACATTGTATAAACTACTAACCTGTAGGTATAGCATTGCCAGGAACAGAGAAGGTCTGTGTGAGTTCCGCACCCCTCGCTGTAGGTATAGCATTCCCGGGGGGCAGGAATAGTTGACTTGTGGCCCCTCCTCATTGTGAGGGGATGCTTCCTGGCTCAGGAGTTGCACAGTCTGGCTGGCTGTGCTCGGTTCCAGACCTCAGCCAGCTCTCTCACTGCAGATCCCAGTGCAGCCTTCAGGGAGAGATCTTATAAACACTGCTGTGAGTCCTAGCCATCTCGCGGCTGTGGGATGCTTGGTCCCAAGTGGGCCAGATGCACACACTAATCAATAGTATCCTCATACCTGCTGTTAGGTTTATCAGTAGTGTCATAGAAATCCCAGGACCACAGTCCAGCCTGCCGCCCGCCCCCGATAGAGGCTGAGAACCACCAGTTCAGACCAGAGCTCAGAGTTGAATATGCACATGAATCTCTCAAGGATCTTATTAAAAGACAGCTTATGACTCAGCGTGCCTGGGATGGGGCCTAAGATTCTACATCTGTCATCAGTTCCCAGAGGAAACCAGTGCAGCTGGCCTGAGGACCATGCTTTTTAAGTAGAAGATTCTAGACCAGTGCTCACTTGAGAGCCTTGGAATCACTCAAGGAACTTTAAAAATAAAAAATAAAATAATGTATTTCTTTGGCTTCGCCAGGTCTTAGTTGCAGCATGTGGGATCTTCAATCTTTGTTGAGGCATGCAGGATCTTTCAGTCAGTCGTGGCAAGCAAACTCTCAGCTGTGGCATGTGGGATCTAGTCCCCTGACCAGGGATTGAACGTGGGTCCCCCTCATTGGGAGCATGCAGTATTAGCTGCTGGACCATCCACGAGGTCCCACCTAAGGAACTTGCATAAAATCCCATGCTCAGGCCCATCTCCCCCAAGTCACATAATCAGCATCTCTAGGAGTAAAACTCAAACAGTATTTCCAGTGCGCAGCCAGGGCTGAGAACCTCCACCAAAAGTCACCGTAGAGTCTCACCATCAGCACCTTCAGCTTAGATAAACTCAACTCTCCACCCTCAGGAATGAGACAGAGAGGGAAACAAATATTTTTCAACCAAATGAAATAATGTAGAAACTTCTTAAGAGGCTACATTGTATAAACTACTAACCTTCCCAGCACTCTCTGTTTTATCAAAATAAGAACCATGAAAACGCAAAAGCTTTCTTTTTGAAAGGATCATAGAGAAAATATGAGTGCCTCTTTCACGGGTGAGAAAAACAGTCACTTCTGAGTAAGAGAAACACCAGCCCATTCAGTAAACAGGTGAGAGACCCAACCCAGACCCATCAGAAGGCAAATCTCAAGGTGGGAGCAGGAGGGAGGTTCATGAGGGAGGGAACATACGTATACCTATGGCAGATTCATGCTGCTATATGGCAGAAACCAACACAATATTGTAAAGCAATTATCCTCCAATTAAATAATTTTTTTTTAAAGTAAATGGGGGCTTCTCTGGTGGTGCAGTGGGTAAAGAGCCTGCCTTGCAGTGCAAGGGGCACTGGTTCAATCCCTGGCATGGGAAGATCCCATGTGCCGCAGAGCGGCTGGACCAGTGTGCCCAGTTAGGAGCCAGCACTCTGGAGTGCATGTGCCCAGAGCCAGTGCTCAGCAATGAGAGAGGCCACTGCAATGGGAGGCCCACACAGGCAAAAGAATAAAGATGGATGAAAATAAACAGACAAACAACCAATAAAAGAGGCCAAAATTTTAAAAAGAAGGCAAATCTCAAATACATGGGACCCAAGGGTTTACTGACCTAGAAAGTAACACAGTAGAGCTAGGGACATCCAGGAGATATTCCACTGTCAAGGTTAGGGGAGAAGGTGCCCTTCAAAAAACAGAACAGGTGATGGCAGCTCAGAATATGAGAGGAAAGCAAGCTACAAGCTCAGATCCCTACAGGATGAAGGAATGTGCTGGAACCTGGGGGTTCTGAGATATGAATCTACAAGCTTGCAGCACCTTCAGCACAAGGACACTGCCATACAGAAAGGACAAGCAGAGACCACACCGCTGCGTGCACCACCCTTACCTAGATCCGCCATCCACTGGACCAGCATGTGGACAAACGTGGCCAGCACGTTGCCCCCATTGAGTGAGGCTGCCACGGCCAGGTAGGTCCTGTCGAAGTATGGGAAGTAGGCGACTGGGGCCGCGGGGTCTGGGGTCTGCGCCGGCTGGAATCCCCGAGGCATGGAGGCTACCAGCTGAACCGAGGTGCTGATGTTGAGAACTGGGGTCCGAGAAAAGCAGAGGTTAGGCCTGGTGGGCTAACTCAGAGGCCACAAGCCACAGGGGGCCAGGGAAGCATGCCACAAATTCTTGGATACTCCTTTCTGGAGGCAGAACGGAACTGAAATAAATCATCTATGCTCCAATAAAAATTTTTTTTAATTGAGTGGCAGAATCTCACTTTTCCCTCTCACCTTATCTTGAAGAGGAATTACTACCAAGAACAAAACGAAAAGTCACTTGACATTTTATTTTTTAAGAATGTAATAAAATGGGAATAAACTACTGCTACAGAGAACAGTGGGGCTTCCCTGGTGGCTCCGTGACAAAGACCCCGCCTGTCGATGCAGGAGACGTGGGTTCCATCCCCGGGTTGGGAACATCCCCTGGAGGAGAACATGGCAACCCATTCCATGGCAACTCTTGCCTTGGAGAATCCCCATGGACAGAGAAGCCTGGTGGGTTACAGCCCATGGGGTTGCAAAGAGTCGGACGCAACTTAATGACTAAACAACAACTGCAGAGGATAGAGCTGGTCAGTTTAAAACTCAAGGCTGAATTGCAATAGTTCTAACTGATGGAGGAAAGAAGATGCAATGACAAAGAAAACCCAAGTAAGAAGAATGAATTCTCTGTTTCCCTTGTCAACAAGGCAGGGCTCTCAAAGTGGGCCCATTCAGCCAGTGCGCCCTGAGGATCAAATGAAACACACAGTCTGCACCCACTCTGCTAGGGCAGGCAGGCCCAGGTCTACCCCACACCGGGAGGGGCAAGCAACAGCCCCCAGTCCATATCCAGCCTTGCCCTCTCTTTTTGTATGGCCTAGGAGCTAAGAGTAGATTTATACATAATGATAATACATTTTAATGGTAACTTTATTGAGATATATTATAATTCAAATAAATTCACCATAAAATGTACCCTTTTCCAGTGTCCAGTTCTGTGCTTTCTAGTATGTTCACTATATATACCGCATGTAGTATATACATAGATAAACATCACTGTGATCGAATTCTAGGATACTTTTGCCACTCTGAAAAGAAATCTCGTACTGGTTAGCAATCACCCCCGCCCCCCCAACTCCCAGGCCCTGACACCCATGACTCTGCTTTCTGTCTCTATGGATGTTCCTATTCTGTTCTGGACATTTCACTGGAATGAAATCAAACACTATGGCCTTTCACCTTCCTTTGCATATTGTAGGATTTTAGCTCTGCGGATATACACATTTTAAAAATCCATTTATCAGTTGATGGGTATTTGCGTTGTCTCTGTTTGTTGGGTATTATGAATAAGGCTGCCAAGAGAAATCGTGTACCAGCCATTGGGGGACACGTGTTTTCAGGTCCCTTGGGTATACACCTAGGCGTGGAATTGCTGGGCCTTGGTCATGATCCACACTTAACTTTTGAAGACCTGTCAGACTCTTTTCCAAAGGGACTCTACCCTTTTACAGCCCCAGTAGTTTGTCCTTACCTTTTCAAATGGTTGAAAAGCATCAAAAGGAGAAGACTATTTCATGACACATGAAAATTTTATGAAGTTCACATTTCGGTCTCTATAAAGAAAGTTTTATTGGAACACAGCTACACCCACTCACATATGCATTAGCTAAGGCCGCTTTCCTGCTCCAACAGCACATGAGTAGTTACAGCAGCAACTAATGGCCCACAAAGCCTACAATATTTACTATCTGCCCCTTTACAGGAAAACTTTGCCAACCCCTGCCCTGGAGTGTGGTCTCCACTTCACTGTGACTCTCCAACACAGAATACAGAAAAACCTGCACTTCTCACCCGATCCGAGAGAACGCTCACTGACACACACACGGTAACAAAAACCCTAATCTACTCATCTCTTTTCCGTGGTCGTGGAGACACACTGAAACCAGCTAACTAGAGAGTCATTACCCTCACCTGGCCCTAGAAGAGATAGGAGTCAGCTGTGGTCAGGACAGAGCTTGCCCTGCTGGATGGTAAGCTCCCTGAGCAGCGGCTTTACCTGTAGGGATGATGATTTGTTTGTTTTGTTTTTCATGTGTCCACATCACAGCATGTGGGCTCTTAGTTGCGGCATGTGGGATCTAGTTCCCTGACCAGGGATCAAACCTGGGCCCCCTGCATTGGGAGAGCTGAGTCTTAACCACTGGACCACCAGGTAAATCCTGAAGGTATTCTTCATACTTGAGAACAACGGTCAAGAGAGCACTGAGATGGCTGGCCGCATGTGCCCCTCGAACCCTCACACAGAGCTGAGGCTTAGGAGGCCCCGGTAGAGTCTGAGGAGAGAAACAAAGAAAGACTTACCTGCGTCTGTCTTCCGGGCCATGCAGGAATAGACAGAGGCCTGCAAATCACCCAGGGCCACGCCCAGCCCTGCCCGGTTTACTGTCATCCGGGCTGCCAAGAGAAATCGTGTACCAGCCATTGGGGGACACGTGTTTTCAGGTCCCTTGGGTATACACCTAGGCGTGGAATTGCTGGGCCTTGGTCATGATCCACACTTAACTTTTGAAGACCTGTCAGACTCTTTTCCAAAGGGACTCTACCCTTTTACAGCCCCAGTAGTTTGTCCTTACCTTTTCAAATGGTTGAAAAGCATCAAAAGGAGAAGACTATTTCATGACACATGAAAATTTTATGAAGTTCACATTTCGGTCTCTATAAAGAAAGTTTTATTGGAACACAGCTACACCCACTCACATATGCATTAGCTAAGGCCGCTTTCCTGCTCCAACAGCACATGAGTAGTTACAGCAGCAACTAATGGCCCACAAAGCCTACAATATTTACTATCTGCCCCTTTACAGGAAAACTTTGCCAACCCCTGCCCTGGAGTGTGGTCTCCACTTCACTGTGACTCTCCAACACAGAATACAGAAAAACCTGCACTTCTCACCCGATCCGAGAGAACGCTCACTGACACACACACGGTAACAAAAACCCTAATCTACTCATCTCTTTTCCGTGGTCGTGGAGACACACTGAAACCAGCTAACTAGAGAGTCATTACCCTCACCTGGCCCTAGAAGAGATAGGAGTCAGCTGTGGTCAGGACAGAGCTTGCCCTGCTGGATGGTAAGCTCCCTGAGCAGCGGCTTTACCTGTAGGGATGATGATTTGTTTGTTTTGTTTTTCATGTGTCCACATCACAGCATGTGGGCTCTTAGTTGCGGCATGTGGGATCTAGTTCCCTGACCAGGGATCAAACCTGGGCCCCCTGCATTGGGAGAGCTGAGTCTTAACCACTGGACCACCAGGTAAATCCTGAAGGTATTCTTCATACTTGAGAACAACGGTCAAGAGAGCACTGAGATGGCTGGCCGCATGTGCCCCTCGAACCCTCACACAGAGCTGAGGCTTAGGAGGCCCCGGTAGAGTCTGAGGAGAGAAACAAAGAAAGACTTACCTGCGTCTGTCTTCCGGGCCATGCAGGAATAGACAGAGGCCTGCAAATCACCCAGGGCCACGCCCACCTGCGTCCCTTGGGGGATCTCAAGCCAGGCCTGAGAAGTTCTTCCTGCCACGCTGCCAGGCTCTGCGACATCCGGGAGCAGGTGAACGGGGAAGCCAGAGGCCCTCAGTCTGCAAACCCAAAGCGGACAGGCTATCTACCTGGAGCTGGGTCTTTTGTTTCCTGTTGGTTCCAGGAAACTTAGAAGAGGAAAGCACTGCAAGATACTCGTTCAAGAGGGCAGAATCCAGGGTGGCCACAGAGGGCCTCTTTGGCTTTTTTTGAAAACCATGAGAAAAAGGTTTGAGTTTTTCAAAGAGGGAACACTGTCTTTCAAGAGCTTGGGATGGGCCTTCCAGGGAAGAACACACCAGGATAAGCAGAGGTGATCAGAAAAGACTGACTAAGAAGCAGGTCGACCACTGGCCTCCTGCATTCCAAGGGAGCACAAACACTGTCAGTGGGGGCTAGTGGGAGTTTTAGAGCCAAGTCACAAATGGTTAGCACGGGCCAAACTAAAGTCAAACCCGTCTCCTGGACACCAAATGCAGTCACCACTCGGGGTTAGTGAACACGGGGCTATCAATTTCATAGAACATGCTAGAAAGTCCTTTACCTGAACTACCAGGTGCTTTTTGTTTTTTTACAGAGCTCAGAATTTGGGCCCTGGAGGAAGTGCACTTAAAGGGCACTGGACTTCTGGACCTGAAAAGGCAAATGGTTGTTTAAAAAGAACTTAAATCCCTCAAGCCTACTACTTGAACCCTATTTTTAAATACATTATGATAAAAAATTAATTTTAAAGTAAGAAAATGCATTTAAAATATCATCAAAAACATTCAAATGCCTAGCGACGAATTTAATCAAACATGTACAACTCTATGCATATAAACCATTATTAAAATAAATTAAAAAATAAAGATTAAAAAATAAATGGAATGCTTTTGGGGTTTTATATCATAAAAAAATACATATATGTATTATGGTGTTGGGGAGGGATAGTTAGGGAGTTTGAAATGGACATGCATCCACTGCTGTATTTAAAGTGGATCACCAGAGGACACATAGTTTTCAAAGTCAGTAGTCTGCCGTGTACCCCTTTGTCTGACAAAACAATAAAGCTATTTGTTTCTACTTCAGAAAAAAATAAAATAAAATAGATAAGCAACAAGGACCTACTGCATAGCACAGGGAACTCTGCTCAATGTTAGGTAACAACCTAAATGGGAAAAGGATGTGAAAAAGAATAGATACATGTATTTGTACAACTGAATCACTTTGCTCTACACTGGAAACTAGCACAACATTGTTAGTCAACTATGCTCCAATATAAAATAAAAACTTAAAAAATTAGATAAAATATATTTGAAAATGAAAGCTGTTGTTTAGCATCTATGGGCTGAACCTGGGGGCTCAGAAAGACCCGGGGAGCCCATCCCAGGCCTGGGGACAGTGGAGGAGTGAGCATGGCATGGTGGGTGGCACCCTCTCCAGGACGGCGCCAACAGCCAGCTTCATGCATACCCAGGGACTCGCACAGGCTGGGGCGGGTGAGGGAACCTGATTCCTGGCCTCATGGAATCCTCCACGATCCCCACTGGGAAAGCCCCACTGAAGCTCCCCACTTTAGAGAGTCTGCCCTTCAGCCTCAAGCCAGCTTGCGAGGTTATACTCACATCTCCAAGTTCCAGCTTTGGCTCCTGGTGTTGAAATATCCCCAGCTAGCGGCATTCTGGTCGGACATCAGGGGTCTTGCCAACCCACACAGCATGGCGACCACATAGTCATGGATGGTGCCAGCTGTGTCGTAGGACTTCAGAAACTCTGGGCTGTGTCCAACACCCAAAACAATTCAATATGGTTTAAAAGTGACTCGAAAGCATGTGCTACACCTAACTGGGGGCAGTGTGAACCAGACATGGCATAACTGGTGGGAGCCGGAACTCCACAAGCTGTGGTCCCCCACGGCTGGACTTCCCAAGGTGAGGACTTCCCAACCCCTCCAAGCCAAGCTGGCAGGAGTCAGCCATAGGGGAGGATATTTGTGGGAGGGCCCACCATGCCTGGGAAAGCAGAACATCAGACATTCTCAGCAGCCCTGACCCCACTATGTACCTATCGCGTGACCGTCAGCAAGTCTCTTGCCCTCTCTGGCCCCTTCTTTCTCCCCCTGGGTTAGAATCGGATAACCAACAAGTGCCCTCTGCAAAATGAAGCAGCAGTGGGCCAAGTCTAGGTCTTGAGATGACCCTGGGCGGGGCCACATTCACTGAGGGACAGTCCAGCGTGGAGTGGTGCTGGCCAGCTAGAGGTCCTGCTCCCTAGCCACCCTTGTGCATCATCATGATTGGGCTCGTGTTTAGTCATATCTGACTCTTTGTGACCCCAAGGACTGGAGCCCACCAGGCTCCTCTGTTCATGGTGTTTTCCAGGCAAGAATACTAGAGTGGGTTGCCATTTCCTTCTCCACGGAATCTTTCTGACCCAGGGATCAAACTCGCACCCCCCCTGTCTCCTGCACTTCAGGTGGATTCTTAACCCGCTGAGCCATCAGCTAGCTACTCTAACCTCCCCTCCTCCCCAGCCAATCAATTCCAAGAACGGTTGTCTGTACCTATTTTTCAAAAGCCAGAAGATGGTTGCACAGCCAAACCCCGTGGCCACGCTGAGATGGGACTCCGGCTGGGGCAGAGAAGCCAGGAACTCGCTGCAACACCGGCCATCCTGCCACGTGACCAAGTGGCTCACGGCTCTGGGCTCGAACACAGCAGCAGCCCCTCCTTCTGTCCATTCACAGCCTGGAAGGAAGAAGATGACCAAAAACAGAGAAAAGGGCAACTGACTGGCACCAGCATGTCCTTGAGACTGCTCTGCTAGTGAGGTTCCAGGAGGGACTTTATCCCCCATGACGATGCTTCACTCACACACACAGGACTGGGCCAGGACCCAGAAAAGCAGGGAATGGATGGACCTAGAGATTGTTACAGTCAGTGAAGTAAGTCAGACGCAGAAAGACAAATACCATATGATATTCCTTATACGTGGAATCTAAAAAAAAAAAGGTAGAATTAGCTTATTTACAAAATAGAAACAGAGTCACATCATAGAAAACAAACTTGCAGTTCTGGGGGAGAAAGAAGTGGGGAGGGACAAATTGGATGTTGGAACTGATAGATACATCCTGCTACTCCTGAGTCATTTAAGTTGTGTCCAACTCTGTGTGACCCCCTGGACTACAGCCTGTCAGGCTCCTCCGTGCATAGGATTCTCCAGGAAAGAATACTGGAGTGGGTTGCCATGCCCTCCTCCAGGGGGATCTTCCCATCCCAGAGGTGGAACCCGGGTCTCCTGAATTACAGGCAGATTCCTCACCACTGAGTCAGCAGGGAAGCCCTGGTTGGGGTTTTTGTTTTGCTTCATTTTTTTTAATTTTATTTTTTGACGGCCTGGCTTGTGGCATCTTAGTTCTCAGACCAGGGATAGAACCTGGAGCCTCAGCACTGGAAGCATGGAGTCTTAGCCGCCGGATCCCCAGGGAAGTCCCATGGTTGGACCTTAATACTCATACAATGTACTTTCTTTGATTTGGCTTAGAATTTGTTTTTTTTTTGGTGTTACCTGATTTTTTAAAAAACAAATAGTACTGGGACTTCTCTGGAGGCCCCGTGGTTAGGACTCTGTGATTCCACGGCAGGGGACACAGTTTGGATCCCTGATCAGGGAACTTAAGACCCCATATGCTGCATGGCGTAGCTGAGAAAAAAAGACTAACAATGCTATATTCTATTTATAGTTTAAAGGTTGTTTTATCATTCAACACCACATACTGGAGTTCTTTCCACACAAGTACATGTGAACACGCTTTATTCTTTTTATCTTCCATGTACCATTCCACAGTGTGGGGTGCCAGCGTTCATTTCATCCCTTCTCCGTGGCTAAACATTACAGTTTTCACTGCCATAAACAAGGAGGCGGGGCTTCCCTGGTGGCTCAGTGGTGAAGAGCTCACCTGCCAATGCAGGAGACACAGGTTCGATCCCTGATCCGGGAAGATCCCGCCTGCTGCCGAGCACCTATGCCCGTGAGCCACAACTGTGGAGCCTGTGCTCTAGAGTCTCGGAGCACCAACTATGGAGCCCATGGGCTGTAACTGCTGAAGCCCGTGTGCCCTAGAGCCCGAGTTCCACAACAAGAGAAGTCACTGCAACGAGAAGCCCCAGGGACTCCTTGCAACTAGAGAAGAGCCTGCCAGCAGTGAAAACTCAAGAAAACAAACTTGCAGTTCTGGGGAGAAAGAAGTGGGAGGGACAAATTGGATGTTGGAACTGATAGATACATCCTGCTACTCCTGAGTCATTTAAGTTGTGTCCAACTCTGTGTGACCCCCTGGACTACAGCCTGTCAGGCTCCTCCGTGCATAGGATTCTCCAGGAAAGAATACTGGAGTGGGTTGCCATGCCCTCCTCCAGGGGGATCTTCCCATCCCAGAGGTGGAACCCGGGTCTCCTGAATTACAGGCAGATTCCTCACCACTGAGTCAGCAGGGAAGCCCTGGTTGGGGTTTTTGTTTTGCTTCATTTTTTTTAATTTTATTTTTTGACGGCCTGGCTTGTGGCATCTTAGTTCTCAGACCAGGGATAGAACCTGGAGCCTCAGCACTGGAAGCATGGAGTCTTAGCCGCCGGATCCCCAGGGAAGTCCCATGGTTGGACCTTAATACTCATACAATGTACTTTCTTTGATTTGGCTTAGAATTTGTTTTTTTTTTGGTGTTACCTGATTTTTTAAAAAACAAATAGTACTGGGACTTCTCTGGAGGCCCCGTGGTTAGGACTCTGTGATTCCACGGCAGGGGACACAGTTTGGATCCCTGATCAGGGAACTTAAGACCCCATATGCTGCATGGCGTAGCTGAGAAAAAAAGACTAACAATGCTATATTCTATTTATAGTTTAAAGGTTGTTTTATCATTCAACACCACATACTGGAGTTCTTTCCACACAAGTACATGTGAACACGCTTTATTCTTTTTATCTTCCATGTACCATTCCACAGTGTGGGGTGCCAGCGTTCATTTCATCCCTTCTCCGTGGCTAAACATTACAGTTTTCACTGCCATAAACAAGGAGGCGGGGCTTCCCTGGTGGCTCAGTGGTGAAGAGCTCACCTGCCAATGCAGGAGACACAGGTTCGATCCCTGATCCGGGAAGATCCCGCCTGCTGCCGAGCACCTATGCCCGTGAGCCACAACTGTGGAGCCTGTGCTCTAGAGTCTCGGAGCACCAACTATGGAGCCCATGGGCTGTAACTGCTGAAGCCCGTGTGCCCTAGAGCCCGAGTTCCACAACAAGAGAAGTCACTGCAACGAGAAGCCAGCTCACCTCAACAAGTGAGTGGCCCCCACTCCTTGCAACTAGAGAAGAGCCTGCGGCAGCAGTGAAAACTCAGAATAGCCAGAAATAAATAAACTGAAAAAAAAACAACAACAAGGAGGCCATGGAGTGGCCATGATTATGCCTGTTGTGCACACACAAGTTGAAGCCTTCTGAACAGATTCCAAGTGGCAGGGCCACTGAGTCATAGCAACTCTCTTAATTTTACAGCGTGTAAAATTTTAACCTAAAAAATGGGTTTCATATTAGTTCAACTGGAAGCTTTCTTTCAGTCATTAACTCATTTTAATAGCATAATTTTCTGATTCCTCATACCCCCCCACCAAAATGCCCTCCAAAATAGCCATTCTAATTTACACTACCGGGGCAGTATTTTCTTTTATTATAAGTTTATTTAGTTATGTATTTATTTTTGGCTGAGCCGGGTCTTTGCTGCTGTGCAAGCTTTGCTCTAGTGCCAGCAAGTGGGGGCTCCTCTAGCTGCAGTGCTCAGGTTTCTCGTTGCAGTGGCTTCTCTTGTTTGAAAATGCAGGCTCTAGAGCACAGGCTCAATAGTTGTGGCACGTGGGCTTGGTCTCTCTGAGGCACGTGGAATCTTCCTGGATCGGGGCTCAAACTCACATCTCCTGCATTATTGGCAGGCAGATTTTTTTTTTTTTTACCACTGAGCCACCCAGGAAACCCCCAGGAGCAGTACTTTTTTTTTTTTTTTTTTAAATAATACACATTAATTAAATGATTTTGTGTTTATTTTATAATGTTTGTATATTTATTTTATGGTGTCCACATATCTTTTTTTTTTTTTACCATTGAGTCACCCGGGAAACCCTCAGGAGCAGTATTTTTTAAAAACCAATTTTCCACCCCTTTTGCCCACTCTTGACATTCCTGGACTGATTTCTTACAATACAGAAAGTGGAAAAATGATTTCTCATAGTTATTTTCATTTGCATTTCCCTAATAGTGACACTGAGCATCTTTTCATATGCTTATTAGCTACTTGTATTTCCTCTTTGTTATTTATTCTTCATCGGCACCCAGGTTCTTCCTTTGTCTACTATACACCAGCAAAATTTTCTCCCTGTCTGCTGCCAGCCTTTTAGGTTGGTTTTATGATCCCCACTTGTCTCCTGCTATCCCTGAGCCTGAATTGGAATGTGGAATCTGGCATAACCACAGGCCTCTCAGAAAACACTAGTCACTCCCTCTCCCCTCCTCCAGTTGGCTCGCCTGTGCCCCCATGGAAGCACTTAGCTCTCTACTCGGGTTACTGGTGCCAGTCTGAGCTGACTGCCTCGAGTGAGCCCTGGAAGATGAGCGCTGCCTCCCTGTTCCTATGTCTCCCATGGGACCCAGAACAGAGCCTCAGGTACTGTTGATTCTGAAATCAAACCGAATTACAGCCGCTCTTAAAAGCAGGACGACTTGACCTCAAATAGGACTTCACTCGCTCCGCTAAGCGGGTTATCATCATTGCCAAACGGGGGCTCTCCTCTTTCCCAGAAACAGAAACCAAACCAAGAAGGCAGGCAGGTGGGCTCCATGAAATATTAAGAAGCTCTCTGCCCATGTGGATGATGGTTTGTGTGGTTGTTAGAGTCCAGGAGAGCGGCAGCAGGAAGGCATATGAAAATGCAGGCTCTAGAGCACAGGCTCAATAGTTGTGGCACGTGGGCTTGGTCTCTCTGAGGCACGTGGAATCTTCCTGGATCGGGGCTCAAACTCACATCTCCTGCATTATTGGCAGGCAGATTTTTTTTTTTTTTACCACTGAGCCACCCAGGAAACCCCCAGGAGCAGTACTTTTTTTTTTTTTTTTTTAAATAATACACATTAATTAAATGATTTTGTGTTTATTTTATAATGTTTGTATATTTATTTTATGGTGTCCACATATCTTTTTTTTTTTTTACCATTGAGTCACCCGGGAAACCCTCAGGAGCAGTATTTTTTAAAAACCAATTTTCCACCCCTTTTGCCCACTCTTGACATTCCTGGACTGATTTCTTACAATACAGAAAGTGGAAAAATGATTTCTCATAGTTATTTTCATTTGCATTTCCCTAATAGTGACACTGAGCATCTTTTCATATGCTTATTAGCTACTTGTATTTCCTCTTTGTTATTTATTCTTCATCGGCACCCAGGTTCTTCCTTTGTCTACTATACACCAGCAAAATTTTCTCCCTGTCTGCTGCCAGCCTTTTAGGTTGGTTTTATGATCCCCACTTGTCTCCTGCTATCCCTGAGCCTGAATTGGAATGTGGAATCTGGCATAACCACAGGCCTCTCAGAAAACACTAGTCACTCCCTCTCCCCTCCTCCAGTTGGCTCGCCTGTGCCCCCATGGAAGCACTTAGCTCTCTACTCGGGTTACTGGTGCCAGTCTGAGCTGACTGCCTCGAGTGAGCCCTGGAAGATGAGCGCTGCCTCCCTGTTCCTATGTCTCCCATGGGACCCAGAACAGAGCCTCAGGTACTGTTGATTCTGAAATCAAACCGAATTACAGCCGCTCTTAAAAGCAGGACGACTTGACCTCAAATAGGACTTCACTCGCTCCGCTAAGCGGGTTATCATCATTGCCAAACGGGGGCTCTCCTCTTTCCCAGAAACAGAAACCAAACCAAGAAGGCAGGCAGGTGGGCTCCATGAAATATTAAGAAGCTCTCTCTGCCCATGTGGATGATGGTTTGTGTGGTTGTTAGAGTCCAGGAGAGCGGCAGCAGGGAAGGCATATGACCAGACCACAATCATTAGATCTCTGCTGTCCTTTTTGGTCAGGGTTTCAGTATTAAAAGGATGTTTACTCTCATTAATGCAGAATTAAGGAGTTTAAAAAGCTTTTACAACCTAGACCCTCCCTGAGAGGTCAGCCCTTGACTCCTGCTCCTGATTAGAGCCAAGCAGCTCCCATGGTCCCTGCTGGCCTGACCGTGGGAGGCCTGACCAAAGGGAGAGGAGGAGGAGGCGAGCCTGGGCTATTGGTTTCTGCACTTACCCAGGCCCATCCTAGGGACTGACCCAAGGCTGCATCACCAGACCCCCGTCAAACTGCTGAGAGGCAAGTTATCACTCACTTGGCCCAGGGGAATCGAAACTGTTGACCCTCCTGATGAACCCACATTTAAATCTCCTAGCCATAGCCACCCCCACAGAAGCCATCATCCGCTGCTTAGAACAGCTGCAGTAAAATGTTGATATTTTGGAAGCTGGGTGATGGGTGTGGGTTGGTTCATAACACTGTTCTCTCTGCTTTTATGTCTATGTAGAATCCTTTAAAGAAATATAATTGTGGGCTTCACTGGTGGTCCAGTGGGTAAAGAGTCCACCTTGCATTGCAAGGGCCACCGGTTCGATCCCTGGCCTGCGAAGATCCCAAGTGCCACAGAGCAGCTGGACCAGTGTGTTCAATGATGAGCCAGCACTCTGCAGCACATGCGCCCAGAGCCAGTGCTCTGCAATGAGAGAGGCCACTGCAGTCAGAGGCCCACATGTGCCCCATGGAAGCACTTAGCTCTACTGGGTTACTGGTGCCAGTCTGAGCGACTGCCTCGAGTGAGCCCTGGAAGATGAGCTGCCTCCCTGTTCCTATGTCTCCCATGGGACCCAGAACAGAGCCTCAGGTACTGTTGATTCTGAAATCAAACCGAATTACAGCCGCTCTTAAAAGCAGGACGACTTGACCTCAAATAGGACTTCACTCGCTCCGCTAAGCGGGTTATCATCATTGCCAAACGGGGGCTCTCCTCTTTCCCAGAAACAGAAACCAAACCAAGAAGGCAGGCAGGTGGGCTCCATGAAATATTAAGAAGCTCTCTCTGCCCATGTGGATGATGGTTTGTGTGGTTGTTAGAGTCCAGGAGAGCGGCAGCAGGGAAGGCATATGACCAGACCACAATCATTAGATCTCTGCTGTCCTTTTTGGTCAGGGTTTCAGTATTAAAAGGATGTTTACTCTCATTAATGCAGAATTAAGGAGTTTAAAAAGCTTTTACAACCTAGACCCTCCCTGAGAGGTCAGCCCTTGACTCCTGCTCCTGATTAGAGCCAAGCAGCTCCCATGGTCCCTGCTGGCCTGACCGTGGGAGGCCTGACCAAAGGGAGAGGAGGAGGAGGCGAGCCTGGGCTATTGGTTTCTGCACTTACCCAGGCCCATCCTAGGGACTGACCCAAGGCTGCATCACCAGACCCCCGTCAAACTGCTGAGAGGCAAGTTATCACTCACTTGGCCCAGGGGAATCGAAACTGTTGACCCTCCTGATGAACCCACATTTAAATCTCCTAGCCATAGCCACCCCCACAGAAGCCATCATCCGCTGCTTAGAACAGCTGCAGTAAAATGTTGATATTTTGGAAGCTGGGTGATGGGTGTGGGTTGGTTCATAACACTGTTCTCTCTGCTTTTATGTCTATGTAGAATCCTTTAAAGAAATATAATTGTGGGCTTCACTGGTGGTCCAGTGGGTAAAGAGTCCACCTTGCATTGCAAGGGCCACCGGTTCGATCCCTGGCCTGCGAAGATCCCAAGTGCCACAGAGCAGCTGGACCAGTGTGTTCAATGATGAGCCAGCACTCTGCAGCACATGCGCCCAGAGCCAGTGCTCTGCAATGAGAGAGGCCACTGCAGTCAGAGGCCCACATGTGCCAAAGAATAAAGATGGATGAAAATAATAAATAACTAAGAAAGAACTCATGGCATGAAGTTAAAAAAAAAAAAAAAACAAACTGAAAACACTCTTAACCCATTAAAAAAAAAAAAAAAAGAACTATTTATGACTGTTGCTTCGTGGGTTTTTTCTAGTTGCAATGAGCGAGGGTTACTCTTTGTTGCAGTGTGCGGGCTTCTTATTGTGATGGCTTCTCTTGTTGCTGAAACACAGGCTCTAGGGTGCGTGCGCTCAGCAGGCGCAGCCCTCAGGCTCTAAAGCACAGGCTCAGTCGTTGTGGTCCATGGGCTTAGCTGCTCGGCACCATGTGGGATCTTCCTGGATGGACCAGGAAACAAACCCATGTCTTCTGCCTTGGCAGGTGGATTCTTTACCACTGAGCCACCAGGGAAGCCCCAAACATCTTATAATCTTAAAAAAACTTTTTTCATGCTTGCCATTAACAGGAGCTCACAGCTTCCTACAGGAGCCTGATCCTTCCTGGGACATTCTGTTGGGAAATTCCTTCCTCTGCTGAGCTAGTGTATCCTTCCATGGCTCTGATCCTCCCCAGGGCCTTTCAAAGTTTAGTGTCTGAAGTCAGATAGACTTGAACTTGAAAGCTGGAGTCAGCACCTGCTGTCCTATGACCCTGAACATATTATTTTAATCTCTCTGAACCTCCACTTCTCATCTGCTTGAGAGGGACAATAATATCCCCTATGTCATAAGGGCGTCGGGGCAATTCAATGAGATCACACAGGTAACACCCTTAGCTCTGCACCTGGCAGGCAAAGTGCTCGTTGCTGTGTTACTGGTTTAATTCCCCTCCTGGAGGCCAAAGAGAACAAGTCACCCACATGTGCACTGCGGCAGACCTTCTGAAATAAGCAACGTGCCTATGAAAAGGAGGTGGGACTGAAAAATCAGGTATCTGTGATGTTGCTAAACAAAACAAAAGCTAGGTTCCAATTCAGAAAAGTTGCCTTGGTATCTTGGCATCTCCTACAGCTACACTCATCTCTTGGCATTGGAGGTGATGCTCTAAGACACTGATACAAAGAAAGAGAAAGCTGTGGGAAATCCACTCCACTGAATCCAACAGAGAATCAGAGAGAACCCGCTCTTCTCCCTGTTCATAAATAATGTGTGAGTGGACGGTTCCCTTTATTACATGTTTGAACGGGACAGGACGTTCACAAAACCCAAGAGGACAGCCTGACCCTTTCCAGAGAGCCCTTGGCAGTTTCTGGTTCCCAGCGAGGCAGGAGATAGATGGGCCCCAGGCTGAGCAGCTGTGCGGCCCCTGTGGACAGATGTTCCAAGATGGTGATAAAAGCAGGAGCAAAGAGGAGCCACACCCTGCCCAGAAAATCCCATGGACAAGGGAGCCTGGCGAGCTACAGGCCATGGGGTCACAAGAGAGTTGGACATGATAAACAACTAAGCAACAATCTTGAACTTGTTACAATATTGCTTCTGTTTTATGTTTCCTTTGTTTGGCCAGAGGCATGTGGGATCTTAGCACCTCAACTAGAGATAGAACCCACACCCACAGGGTGACTGCTACTGCCCCCCGAGCCCAGCATACCTTGGCTGGTTTTCCAAAACACCACCCCGTGCATCTGCCCTGACACGCCGATGCCGCCCACCTTCCGGAGCTGCTGCCGAGGAAGAGCAGCAAGACACTCGTGGAGGGCCCGGATGATTCTCCCCACATCTTGCTCTCGCCCCTGGAAACAGAACAGGACACGGTGGGCAGAGGCACACACACAGGCCAGGGCAGGAGGACAGAGGCAGCAGCAACTTCCTGCGTGGTGGTGGTTCCCCAGCTAATTCCCCTGAGGTCGCTTCCAGGACCTGCTGATCGGCCTCAGGGGTGAGATGACAGTTGGAGCGGTCTCCACCACCTCTTCCTGGAGTAGGAATGTGGCGGGCGAGGTCCCACTCCTCCCTTTACAGATGAGGAGCCACTGCGGGTCACGTTCAGCCCGTGGCCTGGCTCTGCTCCCTGCTGCCAGAGAGTCTGAGCTGATAAACAGCACTGCCCTACCCTATAGGTGCTTACAGTCCAGCAGGACAGGAAAACACAAAAAGACCTTGCTACAAAGAGAAATAAACGAAGGTCTTTGGCAAGGTACATGGAGCGCTGAGGGTAGAAGGACTGAAGATGCGGATGGAAAAGCTTCCTTGGGTGGTCCAGCGGCTAAGACTCTGAGCACCCAAGGCAGCGGGCCCAGGTTCAAGATCTAGTCAGGGAACTAGATCCCACATGCCACAACTAAGAGTTTGCACACTGCACATAAGATCCCTTGTGCTACAACAAGACCCGGTGCAGCCAAATAAATAAATACAAATTTTAAAAAGGAAAAAGCTTGGAACTTATTTTTAAAAGGAAAGAAAGAAAAGAAAGGCTTCCTGAACTAAAGCACCTGTGAGAGGCGCTAGTAGTTGCTTCCGATCATCCATCTGGGAGATTTTTTCTGAAGGTGGTGAGGGGCAGGATTTGTCCCAGGGACAGGGCAGGCCTCCCCTCCTTGGAACAAACCCTTCACCTGTCAACCTACGGGTCTTGGGCAGCGGCAGTTCTCGGCTCCAAACAAACATGATTGAAGTAGAAAGAAGGAAGCTGAGGAGGGGTAGGAAAAGACTCCAGAGGGAAGCATTTTCTGTTTTATGTTTCCTTTGTTTGGCCAGAGGCATGTGGGATCTTAGCACCTCAACTAGAGATAGAACCCACACCCACAGGGTGACTGCTACTGCCCCCCGAGCCCAGCATACCTTGGCTGGTTTTCCAAAACACCACCCCGTGCATCTGCCCTGACACGCCGATGCCGCCCACCTTCCGGAGCTGCTGCCGAGGAAGAGCAGCAAGACACTCGTGGAGGGCCCGGATGATTCTCCCCACATCTTGCTCTCGCCCCTGGAAACAGAACAGGACACGGTGGGCAGAGGCACACACACAGGCCAGGGCAGGAGGACAGAGGCAGCAGCAACTTCCTGCGTGGTGGTGGTTCCCCAGCTAATTCCCCTGAGGTCGCTTCCAGGACCTGCTGATCGGCCTCAGGGGTGAGATGACAGTTGGAGCGGTCTCCACCACCTCTTCCTGGAGTAGGAATGTGGCGGGCGAGGTCCCACTCCTCCCTTTACAGATGAGGAGCCACTGCGGGTCACGTTCAGCCCGTGGCCTGGCTCTGCTCCCTGCTGCCAGAGAGTCTGAGCTGATAAACAGCACTGCCCTACCCTATAGGTGCTTACAGTCCAGCAGGACAGGAAAACACAAAAAGACCTTGCTACAAAGAGAAATAAACGAAGGTCTTTGGCAAGGTACATGGAGCGCTGAGGGTAGAAGGACTGAAGATGCGGATGGAAAAGCTTCCTTGGGTGGTCCAGCGGCTAAGACTCTGAGCACCCAAGGCAGCGGGCCCAGGTTCAAGATCTAGTCAGGGAACTAGATCCCACATGCCACAACTAAGAGTTTGCACACTGCACATAAGATCCCTTGTGCTACAACAAGACCCGGTGCAGCCAAATAAATAAATACAAATTTTAAAAAGGAAAAAGCTTGGAACTTATTTTTAAAAGGAAAGAAAGAAAAGAAAGGCTTCCTGAACTAAAGCACCTGTGAGAGGCGCTAGTAGTTGCTTCCGATCATCCATCTGGGAGATTTTTTCTGAAGGTGGTGAGGGGCAGGATTTGTCCCAGGGACAGGGCAGGCCTCCCCTCCTTGGAACAAACCCTTCACCTGTCAACCTACGGGTCTTGGGCAGCGGCAGTTCTCGGCTCCAAACAAACATGATTGAAGTAGAAAGAAGGAAGCTGAGGAGGGGTAGGAAAAGACTCCAGAGGGAAGCATTTTCTTGAGGAGGCAGTCCCACATGCTAACACCACTCAGCATCAGGGATCTTAGACCCCAGATCAGAGATCGAGATCATGCCTTCCACAGTGGAAGCGCAGGAGTTTTAACCACTGGACCGCCAGGGATGTCTCCTAGACACTTTATGCAGGAGAGAGTGCGGGAGGACTGACCAGGCAGTAAAAGACGGGGTAAGGAGGAGGTGCAAAACTGTGCATGATCCTGTTGTGGGAAGAGGGAAGACAGGAGGCAAAGGAAGAAAGCAGCAGGGAAGAGCCCCTCGTGTGTACCTGTCCCGTCCAACGCCGCAGTCATTAGCCACACACAGCTAGTCCAAATTGAAAACTACATGCCAGATTTCAGATTTAGTAAGAAAAAAAAAATCACGATGTCTCTTTAATAATTTTATATTACTACATATTAAAATGATACATTTGGACACATTGGGTTAAATAAAATAGGCAGTGCAAATTCATTTCATGGTTCCTTTTTACTGTTTTTTAATATGGCTGCTAGAAAACTGAAAATTACATGTGTGGCTCGCGTTTCCATTGGACAGTGCTGGATTACAGAGTTCCCACACGGCCGTCAGATGATGTGCGAACCTAGAACAGAGAAGCTGTTGTGGATAGGAGCCCAAGGAGGGTGAGCGGTGTGGGCGGGCACAGCGGAGGAGGGAATGGATGGGAGTGAAGACAAGGAGGCAGTCAGTGCGCAGCGAGTTCTCGTGGTGAGTGGGACGGGGGAGTAAGTGGACAGACAATGCGTTCACACAATGTACCAGGAAAGGTGCTGGTCCCATTCCTTGGTTTGGAATATCAAAGGGTCTATAGTCAGAAAAAAAAAAAAAAACCCTTATAAGCACCTGTGAGAGGCGCTAGGTTCCGATCATCATGGGAGATTTTTTCTGAAGGTGGTGAGGGGCAGGATTTGTCCCAGGGACAGGGCAGGCCTCCCCTCCTTGGAACAAACCCTTCACCTGTCAACCTACGGGTCTTGGGCAGCGGCAGTTCTCGGCTCCAAACAAACATGATTGAAGTAGAAAGAAGGAAGCTGAGGAGGGGTAGGAAAAGACTCCAGAGGGAAGCATTTTCTTGAGGAGGCAGTCCCACATGCTAACACCACTCAGCATCAGGGATCTTAGACCCCAGATCAGAGATCGAGATCATGCCTTCCACAGTGGAAGCGCAGGAGTTTTAACCACTGGACCGCCAGGGATGTCTCCTAGACACTTTATGCAGGAGAGAGTGCGGGAGGACTGACCAGGCAGTAAAAGACGGGGTAAGGAGGAGGTGCAAAACTGTGCATGATCCTGTTGTGGGAAGAGGGAAGACAGGAGGCAAAGGAAGAAAGCAGCAGGGAAGAGCCCCTCGTGTGTACCTGTCCCGTCCAACGCCGCAGTCATTAGCCACACACAGCTAGTCCAAATTGAAAACTACATGCCAGATTTCAGATTTAGTAAGAAAAAAAAAATCACGATGTCTCTTTAATAATTTTATATTACTACATATTAAAATGATACATTTGGACACATTGGGTTAAATAAAATAGGCAGTGCAAATTCATTTCATGGTTCCTTTTTACTGTTTTTTAATATGGCTGCTAGAAAACTGAAAATTACATGTGTGGCTCGCGTTTCCATTGGACAGTGCTGGATTACAGAGTTCCCACACGGCCGTCAGATGATGTGCGAACCTAGAACAGAGAAGCTGTTGTGGATAGGAGCCCAAGGAGGGTGAGCGGTGTGGGCGGGCACAGCGGAGGAGGGAATGGATGGGAGTGAAGACAAGGAGGCAGTCAGTGCGCAGCGAGTTCTCGTGGTGAGTGGGACGGGGGAGTAAGTGGACAGACAATGCGTTCACACAATGTACCAGGAAAGGTGCTGGTCCCATTCCTTGGTTTGGAATATCAAAGGGTCTATAGTCAGATCAAACCCTAGAACTTTAGATTGAAAAAAAGAACTTAGAAACTCATTCAGCATTCTTCTTCTGCACCCCTTTTCACAGGGAGGGAAGTGGAAACCCAGAGAGGAAAAATTAATAGCACAGAAAGGGTCACAGAGAGAATTTCCTGGCGATCCAGTGGTGAGGACTCAGCACTTTCACCACCATGGGCCTGAGTTTGATGCCTGGTGCAGGAACTAAGGTCCCACAAGCCACGTGGCACAACCAAAGAACAGGGGGGTGGGGAGAGTCATGGAGCTTCCCTCAAAAATCCGACTGTTTTAAAGTTGCAAAGGGCTAAAAGTCTGACCTTCCACATAGCTGCCCTATTGGCCATGGATTACACAAGGCTTCTAAAGAGAGAGAAATATGGACGTGAGGATGGAACAGAGCTCTCAGGGGTTTCTAGAGATCTGCAGTTCTTACCCCAGGGGTGATTTTTGTCCCCTAGGGGGCATTTGGCAATATGGGGATATTTTGGGGCGTCACAACAGGGAACAAGGGTTCTACCAGCATGCCGTGGGTTAGAGGGCCAGGATGCTGCTAACCATCTGACTACAAAGAACCATCCAACCCCCGAGTATCAACAGAGCCAAGGCTGAGAAATCCTGCTCCAGAGGCAATTAGAGCCATGCTGTTTGTCCCAGAGCACCCCACACATGTGGAGGATGCTGGGGGGTGGCTCTTATGAGCATCTCCTAACCTCCTCCTTAGGCAGGTGTGGGGCGCTGGGCGTGTCTGTAAACTGAGAACAGCCTGCTGAACGACGGAGGAAGTGAGGAACGTGTTTTTCAAGAAGTGGCCCTATTTCAAGAAAAAAAAAGGGCACCGCCTAAAACCCCTGTAACCCCAGCCCTGCCACTCACCCCCACAGGGTCCCAGCTGACATTACATCCATTTCATAGTCCATGAAGTGAGACAATGATTCTAAAATGCCTGGATGCCCCCAACCAACCTGATTTTGAAAGACCTTATGAAAATGGGCTCCTGAAACCTTTATCCTCTGAAATGCTTCTGAGCAAGATGGACTTGGGGGACTTCCCTGGCCGCCCTGTGGCTAGGACTCTGCACATTCACTGAGAAGGGCCCAGGGTTCGATTCCTGGTTAGGGAACTAAGATCCGTGCTGTGCAGAATGGCCGAAAAACCAAGATGGACTCTGAACCCTAAAGAACTGAGCCCAGGTATGTGGCAAGAGCCTGTGAAAAACAAAGCTCTTGGGAATGGGGTTTGGCTCAGAAAATCATGGCCTGTGGCTGGAAGGCTATAATCTATTTCAAAGAATAAGTAGAGATCCAAAAAGTCATGAGGCTATAAATTTCCTTGATATTAATTTCTATTATCAGTGAACTAAACACTGAGCTATCTTTTTCAGGAAATTAATGTTATCTATCTCTGAGGATTAACATCCTTTCTGAGCCCACATCTTACCACTGAGCCCACTGTGGTGAAATTCTCCATTTTGATCTCATAGCTTTCACAAGACAATAGCTTTCAGGTAGACTTATCTTTTGCTAACGTTTTAACAGAGGTATCTCTCCATGTCTACCTTTCCTAACGTCTGTCCTCCAAGGGGTCTCAGCCTTTGGGGTCAAGAGACTTCTGCGGCCCAAATGTCTGAGTTCCTATACTCAAGATCCACTCCTGCGGGGTGAGAGAGGGACGGATCAAGCCTGATATTGTATCTGACTTCTCAAGGAAAACCCAGGAACTATCCTAGGGAACAAACTGAATCCTGAATTTGAGGACACTGGCAGATGGATGTTAGTGATAAAGAACCTGCCTCCCAATACAGGATACGGAAGAGACAGGGGTCCGATCCCTGGGTTGGGAAGATCTCCTGGAGAAGGGCATGGTAACCCACTCCAGTATTCTTGCTTGGAGAATTCCAAGGACAGAATAGCCTGACGGGCTATAGACCATCGGATGACAGAGAGTCGGACACGACTGAAGCGACTGAGCACGAAAGGCAGATGTGAGGGGCAGAGAGCCGCAAAAATGAGAAGGCGGCCTACGATCAATCCATATGCAGGAGAGAGATTTCCTACAGGTCAGCGTACAGAAGGAGAAGGGCAGAGAACACGGAGATAGAAGCGCCGACGGCAAGGCTCCCAAAGAAGGTCCAAGAATGGGCAGATCGGTGCCCGCAGGTGGGAAAGCTCCCAAGAGGAGATCTATCGGATCGAGGGAGTTTATCAGGCAGACAGAGATCAGGCCGGCTGGAGCAGTCATGAGGCGTGCTCATGAGGAGGGAGGGGAACTAAGAGAAGAACTGAGCCCAAGGGTATGTGGCAAGAGCCTGTGAAAAACAAAGCTCTTGGGAATGGGGTTTGGCTCAGAAAATCATGGCCTGTGGCTGGAAGGCTATAATCTATTTCAAAGAATAAGTAGAGATCCAAAAAGTCATGAGGCTATAAATTTCCTTGATATTAATTTCTATTATCAGTGAACTAAACACTGAGCTATCTTTTTCAGGAAATTAATGTTATCTATCTCTGAGGATTAACATCCTTTCTGAGCCCACATCTTACCACTGAGCCCACTGTGGTGAAATTCTCCATTTTGATCTCATAGCTTTCACAAGACAATAGCTTTCAGGTAGACTTATCTTTTGCTAACGTTTTAACAGAGGTATCTCTCCATGTCTACCTTTCCTAACGTCTGTCCTCCAAGGGGTCTCAGCCTTTGGGGTCAAGAGACTTCTGCCCAAATGTCTGAGTTCCTATACTCAAGATCCACTCCTGCGGGGTGAGAGAGGGACGGATCAAGCCTGATATTGTATCTGACTTCTCAAGGAAAACCCAGGAACTATCCTAGGGAACAAACTGAATCCTGAATTTGAGGACACTGGCAGATGGATGTTAGTGATAAAGAACCTGCCTCCCAATACAGGATACGGAAGAGACAGGGGTCCGATCCCTGGGTTGGGAAGATCTCCTGGAGAAGGGCATGGTAACCCACTCCAGTATTCTTGCTTGGAGAATTCCAAGGACAGAATAGCCTGACGGGCTATAGACCATCGGATGACAGAGAGTCGGACACGACTGAAGCGACTGAGCACGAAAGGCAGATGTGAGGGGCAGAGAGCCGCAAAAATGAGAAGGCGGCCTACGATCAATCCATATGCAGGAGAGAGATTTCCTACAGGTCAGCGTACAGAAGGAGAAGGGCAGAGAACACGGAGATAGAAGCGCCGACGGCAAGGCTCCCAAAGAAGGTCCAAGAATGGGCAGATCGGTGCCCGCAGGTGGGAAAGCTCCCAAGAGGAGATCTATCGGATCGAGGGAGTTTATCAGGCAGACAGAGATCAGGCCGGCTGGAGCAGTCATGAGGCGTGCTCATGAGGAGGGAAGAGGGGTCCGGAGCTCCTGGAGGCGGCGCGGCTCCGGGGAGCTGCCTCACCTGGGGCCCCGCCGCCGCGCTCTGGGCCGCCGTCTCGGCCCGCGCAGCCCGGGCACAGCTCGCCAGTACCACGAACCCGGAAGGATCGCCGGGCGCGGTCTCCACCAGGGCCGCCTTCACCGACGTGGTGCCCAGGTCGATGCCGAGAGTGACACATCGTGCAGCCATGACAGCGTCCCCTCCAGCACGCTTTATCCGGGACCTCGGCGCCAAGGCGGGGCCTCGCCTGCCAATCTTTCCAGCCACACGCAACAGAGAGAATTGTCGTCTTCCCATTGGTTGAGTCCCGCGCACTCCGCGCGATGGGCACCAGCTATAGGTGAAGCCGCGGGGAAGGCGGGACCGAGAGGCCCCGCCCCTCAGAGCTGGGCTTGAGACCAGGACACGGGCTTCCGCCTCGCAATCCAAAGTATCTCGGAGTTCCCGGACAGACCCTGGGGCATGCGAGAGCCACGTGGCCCTAACAGGGACTTAACTTTCCCTCATATCTGAGTCCCCATCCTAAGCGGCCTGAGCCCCTCTGCCCCGCACCAACCCTAATTGTCTCATTGAGACCCGGGAAAACTACAGATCCCAGGATGCATCGCGCGGGGGCTCCCGGAATCAGGTGGCTGGGGTCAGGTGACTTCTGGCCAGCCCTCACATTTTGTCAAGCTGGCCCCGGGAAGCGGGTTCAGTCCGCGGCGAAGCCTGCGTCCCGTCTGGTCGGTCCCCTGAGCCTAGAGGACCTCAGGTGAGAGCCGACGCGGTCCCGACAGCCTCCCCGCCTTCCCCGCCCCATTTCCCAGGCGGCCTACGATCAATCCATATGCAGGAGAGAGATTTCCTACAGGTCAGCGTACAGAAGGAGAAGGGCAGAGAACACGGAGATAGAAGCGCCGACGGCAAGGCTCCCAAAGAAGGTCCAAGAATGGGCAGATCGGTGCCCGCAGGTGGGAAAGCTCCCAAGAGGAGATCTATCGGATCGAGGGAGTTTATCAGGCAGACAGAGATCAGGCCGGCTGGAGCAGTCATGAGGCGTGCTCATGAGGAGGGAAGAGGGGTCCGGAGCTCCTGGAGGCGGCGCGGCTCCGGGGAGCTGCCTCACCTGGGGCCCCGCCGCCGCGCTCTGGGCCGCCGTCTCGGCCCGCGCAGCCCGGGCACAGCTCGCCAGTACCACGAACCCGGAAGGATCGCCGGGCGCGGTCTCCACCAGGGCCGCCTTCACCGACGTGGTGCCCAGGTCGATGCCGAGAGTGACACATCGTGCAGCCATGACAGCGTCCCCTCCAGCACGCTTTATCCGGGACCTCGGCGCCAAGGCGGGGCCTCGCCTGCCAATCTTTCCAGCCACACGCAACAGAGAGAATTGTCGTCTTCCCATTGGTTGAGTCCCGCGCACTCCGCGCGATGGGCACCAGCTATAGGTGAAGCCGCGGGGAAGGCGGGACCGAGAGGCCCGCCCCTCAGAGCTGGGCTTGAGACCAGGACACGGGCTTCCGCCTCGCAATCCAAAGTATCTCGGAGTTCCCGGACAGACCCTGGGGCATGCGAGAGCCACGTGGCCCTAACAGGGACTTAACTTTCCCTCATATCTGAGTCCCCATCCTAAGCGGCCTGAGCCCCTCTGCCCCGCACCAACCCTAATTGTCTCATTGAGACCCGGGAAAACTACAGATCCCAGGATGCATCGCGCGGGGGCTCCCGGAATCAGGTGGCTGGGGTCAGGTGACTTCTGGCCAGCCCTCACATTTTGTCAAGCTGGCCCCGGGAAGCGGGTTCAGTCCGCGGCGAAGCCTGCGTCCCGTCTGGTCGGTCCCCTGAGCCTAGAGGACCTCAGGTGAGAGCCGACGCGGTCCCGACAGCCTCCCCGCCTTCCCCGCCCCATTTCCCAGGCGGACCCCGCTGAGGTCCAGAGACTGGCACAGAAAGACCATTGGGCAGCCGCGCATCCAGCCTCCCTCAGCCGCGCCAGGGTTCCTTCGCCGGCCACTAGTCGCGGCCTGGCGGCACCGGACAGCCCCTGGGTTGAAGGGCTCGGGTGTAGGGAGTGGAGGCAAGGGACACCGGGCTGCCAAGGTGGTTTGGAAAGCTCTATTCCAGTGCAGGTTAGCATCCCTTCCCCGCCTTCTGTCTAGTTGTCGCCTGAATCTGGAATGCAAAGTTGCCAGGTTGCTTTGCAGAGGGGAGACGCAGGGGATGGACCACTTCGGGAACTCCTTTTGAGGAGCTGAGCACCGGGCTGGGCTCCAGGAGGAGTGGGGCAGACGAGAGCCAACCCTACTCTGTGGGTTTCAGTCTGGAGGAAGCAAGGATTGCAGAGCTCTGCCTTTTTTCAACAGTATTGAGGACTATAGCACTCTACGCCTTGCCAGAGCTTGTAAGTGCCCTAGGCAACGGTTGTATGTATCAAGATTTACAGCCTTGTTTCTCAGCCTTTTTTTTCTCACCAATCTCTCTCCCTTGAGATTTCAACACTGCTTATAAAAGGGCTATGGAATTCCCAGGTGGCTGGTGGTAAAGAATCCGCCTGCCAGTGCCGGAGAAGCAGGAAACATGGGTTCAGCTCCTGGGTCAGGATGATCCCCTGAAGGAGGAAATGGCAGCCCACTCCAGTATTCTTGCCTGGGAAATCCTATGGACAGAGGAGCTTGGCAGGTGACAGTCCATGTGGTCGAAAAGAACTGGACAGGACTGAGCACTCCCATGCACACATGCATGAAAGGGCCACAAATTGTGCTTAACATTTCATCTAAGTCCTGTGATTTAGTTCCCACTGTCTCTGCTTTCCCCTGGAGAAGGAAATGGCAACCCACTCCAGTATTCTTGCCTAGAGAATTCCATGGACAGAGGAGCCTGGTGGGCTACAGTCCACGGGGTCACAAAGAGTCGGACACAACTGAGGCGGCTTAGCACACGCGCATACACATCCCTGTTTTCCCTTTAGGAAATTGGAACTTGAGGAGGTCAGGTAGCACCCCAAAGTAACTCAACTAATAATTGGGGAGCTTGGGTTCAAACCTGCGCTGTCACTCCCTGGGACACACGTTCCTGGCCACTCTCTGTGTTACTTTTCCAAGAGAAGAAAATCTAGGCAGTTCAGATGGTAGAACAGGTGACAGGGTTCGCCAGATACCTGACCAAGTGGAGCTGCCACTGGAGACCCCTGACCCTAGGGAGCCCCTGGGAGGGGTTGGGAGTGGGAGTCTTCTTGAGGAAGGTGGCATCTGGGTGAAGCTTAGAGTATGGAACTCACACAGGAAGCGCAGCATGCCAGACAGAGCCCATCATGATGAAATTCTCCCTTTCTACCTTGAGCATTCACAAGACCTATAGTTTTTGTGTATAATTGTTAACCTTTGAGCACCGGGCTGGGCTCCAGGAGGAGTGGGGCAGACGAGAGCCAACCCTACTCTGTGGGTTTCAGTCTGGAGGAAGCAAGGATTGCAGAGCTCTGCCTTTTTTCAACAGTATTGAGGACTATAGCACTCTACGCCTTGCCAGAGCTTGTAAGTGCCCTAGGCAACGGTTGTATGTATCAAGATTTACAGCCTTGTTTCTCAGCCTTTTTTTTCTCACCAATCTCTCCCTTGAGATTTCAACACTGCTTATAAAAGGGCTATGGAATTCCCAGGTGGCTGGTGGTAAAGAATCCGCCTGCCAGTGCCGGAGAAGCAGGAAACATGGGTTCAGCTCCTGGGTCAGGATGATCCCCTGAAGGAGGAAATGGCAGCCCACTCCAGTATTCTTGCCTGGGAAATCCTATGGACAGAGGAGCTTGGCAGGTGACAGTCCATGTGGTCGAAAAGAACTGGACAGGACTGAGCACTCCCATGCACACATGCATGAAAGGGCCACAAATTGTGCTTAACATTTCATCTAAGTCCTGTGATTTAGTTCCCACTGTCTCTGCTTTCCCCTGGAGAAGGAAATGGCAACCCACTCCAGTATTCTTGCCTAGAGAATTCCATGGACAGAGGAGCCTGGTGGGCTACAGTCCACGGGGTCACAAAGAGTCGGACACAACTGAGGCGGCTTAGCACACGCGCATACACATCCCTGTTTTCCCTTTAGGAAATTGGAACTTGAGGAGGTCAGGTAGCACCCCAAAGTAACTCAACTAATAATTGGGGAGCTTGGGTTCAAACCTGCGCTGTCACTCCCTGGGACACACGTTCCTGGCCACTCTCTGTGTTACTTTTCCAAGAGAAGAAAATCTAGGCAGTTCAGATGGTAGAACAGGTGACAGGGTTCGCCAGATACCTGACCAAGTGGAGCTGCCACTGGAGACCCCTGACCCTAGGGAGCCCCTGGGAGGGGTTGGGAGTGGGAGTCTTCTTGAGGAAGGTGGCATCTGGGTGAAGCTTAGAGTATGGAACTCACACAGGAAGCGCAGCATGCCAGACAGAGCCCATCATGATGAAATTCTCCCTTTCTACCTTGTAGCATTCACAAGACTCTATAGTTTTTGTGTATAATTGTTAACCTGAACTTTTTTCAGACATTTTACTCGACCACATATCTCTCAGTCTCTGTATCTGCCCTGATGCCTTTGCTCCCACGCGTGCCAGCCTTCAGGACCAGGGAACTTGTGCTGTCCAAGAGTTTGAGGTCCTCAGTCTGCATTCCACTCCTGTAGAATGAGAGAGGAGCTTGTTAGGCCTGATTCCGCATCTGAGTTTTCAAGGAAAACCTCGACTCTGCCCTGGGGAGCAGACTAAATCCTGAGCTTGGGGACATCAGTAGTGTGGAGAGCAGAGACCGGCAAGAAGGAGAGGGAGGTCATTTCACACAGATCAGAGAGCAGCTTCCTGCAGGTCAGGGTACAGGAAGTAGAGGGACGGGAGCTGGGGGGTAAAGTGCCAAGGTCAGGGTGCCCAGCAGAGCCAGAGACTGGGGAGATGGGTGCTAGATGGTAGGAAAGCTCCTGCCCACAAGTTACTGATAGGTGTGCTCATCCTCCCATCTTCATCTTTGGTTCACCTGTTGTGCCTGGGGGTTATGGGTACTCAGCAACCCATCTCTTTCACTTAACCAATAAGCTGCTCCAGGGCTGATCTGGGGCTTGTCCCACACTGGGTCCCCTTGGTGAATGAGCCCTAGAAGTCCCAAAGAAATGACACTGGTCAAATTAGAAAGTCCTAATCAAGGGTCTGTTGGTGGCATTAGCCCATAGGCATTTATCCCAGGACAGGAAATGAAGTTTATTTCCTTAAGGTTTATAGGTTCACAAGGTCAGATATTTGACCATGGTTCTGACATCTTCAGGGAAAAAAAGAGCCCCCAGCTATTAAGCCTGGGTTCTTTCTTTCTGTTATCTAGGTTGCATAAAACAGTTGAAGAGGGAAAAATTCAGCATTTGTCCACTTCCTCCGGGTGGGGCTTTACACAACCCACTGAGCATCTCAGAGCCCACTTCCCTACACATCAAAGAAAGAGAAGTCCTCCCTGGGGTCCTCTTCTCCAAGCTGAAGGCGAGAAGCGCAGCATGCCAGACAGAGCCCATCATGATGAAATTCTCCCTTTCTACCTTGTAGCATTCACAAGACTCTATAGTTTTTGTGTATAATTG
Source organism: Tragulus kanchil (assembly GCA_022376925.1). Lineage (NCBI taxonomy): Eukaryota > Metazoa > Chordata > Mammalia > Artiodactyla > Tragulidae > Tragulus > Tragulus kanchil. Next base: position 68,171,312 of record JAIOJX010000027.1, read on the forward strand.
TTAACCTGAACTTTTTTCAGACATTTTACTCGACCACATATCTCTCAGTCTCTGTATCTGCCCTGATGCCTTTGCTCCCACGCGTGCCAGCCTTCAGGACCAGGGAACTTGTGCTGTCCAAGAGTTTGAGGTCCTCAGTCTGCATTCCACTCCTGTAGAATGAGAGAGGAGCTTGTTAGGCCTGATTCCGCATCTGAGTTTTCAAGGAAAACCTCGACTCTGCCCTGGGGAGCAGACTAAATCCTGAGCTTGGGGACATCAGTAGTGTGGAGAGCAGAGACCGGCAAGAAGGAGAGGGAGGTCATTTCACACAGATCAGAGAGCAGCTTCCTGCAGGTCAGGGTACAGGAAGTAGAGGGACGGGGAGCTGGGGGATAAAGTGCCAAGGTCAGGGTGCCCAGCAGAGCCAGAGACTGGGGAGATGGGTGCTAGATGGTAGGAAAGCTCCTGCCCACAAGTTACTGATAGGTGTGCTCATCCTCCCATCTTCATCTTTGGTTCACCTGTTGTGCCTGGGGGTTATGGGTACTCAGCAACCCATCTCTTTCACTTAACCAATAAGCTGCTCCAGGGCTGATCTGGGGCTTGTCCCACACTGGGTCCCCTTGGTGAATGAGCCCTAGAAGTCCCAAAGAAATGACACTGGTCAAATTAGAAAGTCCTAATCAAGGGTCTGTTGGTGGCATTAGCCCATAGGCATTTATCCCAGGACAGGAAATGAAGTTTATTTCCTTAAGGTTTATAGGTTCACAAGGTCAGATATTTGACCATGGTTCTGACATCTTCAGGGAAAAAAAGAGCCCCCAGCTATTAAGCCTGGGTTCTTTCTTTCTGTTATCTAGGTTGCATAAAACAGTTGAAGAGGGAAAAATTCAGCATTTGTCCACTTCCTCCGGGTGGGGCTTTACACAACCCACTGAGCATCTCAGAGCCCACTTCCCTACACATCAAAGAAAGAGAAGTCCTCCCTGGGGTCCTCTTCTCCAAGCTGAAGGCGAGAAGCCCTTGAGGTCATAGGTGTGGAGTGAAAGTCCTTTATGAACTGCCCGTGTGTGGTTCCAGGTGGCTGACGGCCTGCTTGTTGCCACACAGATCTGACTTGAACCTGAACGTCCCTTGTTCTTTGTGTTTTTTCCCAGTGCATCGAAATCCAGAAACATGATAAGGAGGTGGCTGGTTATTTTTATCCTTTTCCCCCTGCGGCTCATAGAGAAATGTGGTAAGTTTAGAAATGGGTTGTCCGTTGTGTAGAGGGAGATAGAGTAAGTAGCCTGACTTGTTTGCAGCCAGAGGTTTAGGACCATCCAGACGGCATGTGTCTGCCTGCCCCTTGGCTAGGTGGCCTTCCAGCTGGTAGAACAGACCGAGGTCTGGTGTCCACGAGTTTTACAGGGAGCCAGATGGTTCACCAATATTTGACCTTCTGCCCTGGGGGACCCTCTTCCCTTTCTGTATCTCCAATGTCAGACTGTGGAGCTCCAAACATCTGGGATAATATCTGTAGAGAAGAGCTTGTGTTCTACCTCGTGGACCTCAGGAGGGGACTTATGGGTCCTGGGAGATGCTTCAGAGCAGGTGAGGGGGTGTCCTTGTTGCACCCGGGTCTGCCAAGCACAGGCACCTGAGGAGCCTGTCCGGCATCCCCTGGTGAAATGAAAGAGCCTTTCCCTTAGAGAAGGACTCGGGCTGGGCACCGCGGGCCCAGGGGCCTCCCAGAATCTGGGCTGCTTGCCAAAAAAACACATCAGAGTTTGTGCATCCTCATGAGGTGTGACCTTCAGGGCAGGGCCCTTAAAAGGCCTTATCATTCTATCAATGTTCCACTCCCCAAACATTGCTGAAATTCTTTCCACGAAAGCTGTTGTAGAGCCTCCAGAGACACCAGGCCCATTATTTTGAACATCTGGCTGTTGTCAAAAATCAACTACACAGACTTCCCTGGCCACTCAGTGGCTAAGAATCCGCACTTTCATTGCCCGGGAGGTGGCTTTGATCCCTGGTTGGGGAACTAAGATCTCGCATGCCGCTCAATGAGGCCAAAAAATAAATAAATAAAAATAATTTTTAAAAATACATTTTGGGAAATCCCTGGTGGTTCAGTGGTTAGGACTCCACGCTGTCACTACTGGGTGCCTAGGTTCAGTCCCCACTTGGGGAACTAAGATCCCACGAGCCTCACAGCATGGCCAAAAAAATTAAAAACCAAATACATCTTAAACCCCCAACTAGGAACTTCTCTGGTGGCCCAGTGGCTAAGACTCCTGGCTTCCAATGCAGGAGGCCTGGGTTTGAGCCCTGGTCAGGGAGCTAGATCCCACGTACTGCAACTAAGACCCAGCACAGTCAAATAAATAAATATTAAAAAAAAAAAAAAGACCCCAACTAAAGTTTCCAAATTAACCTTGCACAAACCTCGCAAACCCTGACTCTTCCCAAAAGTCACAAACGGTGGTTCAGCAACTTGTTGTTTGGACTCTTGAGTCTCTGAGCAAACACTGGTCATCTGATCAGTTCTTCCAGGTTTGAAAGCAATCAGTCATGTTACGTTGCAATCACACCTTGTCGGGGAGCAATTTCCGAGAAAGAAGAGGTTTCTTCCAAGAAAGAAAACACCATACAGCCAGGTGTTCTTCAGTATGGATGCCAGGGCCCCACTCCAGGCCTGTTGGGTCATATTCTCTGGGACTAAGGCCCAAAAGTGTGCGCATGTACCTTGGCTCGCTTTAAATAAAGCCCCATTAGTCATGCTAATACATTGCCCTAGGAAAAAAAACCAGCTCAGTTATCCAGAGTGCTGACTTAGGCCCAGAGAGGGCTAAAGGCTCTCCCAAAGTCACACAGCCACAAAGTAACAAGAATGAGACCCTAATAGGACCCCTGCTGCCTTGTATCACTTTGTCTTTTTAACCGAATGACATAAAAGACTAGTCAGAGGGCTTCCCTGGTAGCTCAGAGGAGAAGAGTTCGCCTGCCCATGTAGGAGACATGGGTTCAATCCCTGATGCAGGAAGATCCCACATGCTGTGGAGCAACTAAGCCCGTGAGCCACAACTCTGGAGCCTGTGCTCTAGAGCCTTGGAACCACAACTGTGGAGCTCATGTGCCGCAACTCCTGAAGGCCATGTGCCCTACAGTCCGAGTTTCACGAGAGAAGTCACCGCAACAAGGAGATCCCACATGCTGCAGAGCAGCAAAGTCCTTGAGCCACAACTTGAGCCTGTGCTTTAGAGCCTCAGAGCTGCAGCTATGGAGCACATGGGCTGCAACTCCTGAAGCCCGTGTGCCCTAGCGCCTGAGTTCTATGACAAGAGAAGTCACTGCAACAAGAAGCCTGCTCACCTCGACTAAAGAGCAGCCCCCACTCCCTGCAACGAGCGAAGAGCCTGTGGCAGCAGTGAAAACCCAGAATAGCCAAAAATAAATTAATACATAAAAATAAAATAAAAAAAGACAAGCAACAGTTTAACAACAACAACAACAAAAAAGAGTAGTCAGAGCCACCGTAAAATCAAGTGACTGAAATTGGTTTCTGACTTCTTTCTGCCCTTCCTGTCTTCTCTTTGCTTTGGGGAGTGGTCAGAGAGCCCACTCATTGGGAAAGACCCTGATGCTGGGAAAGACTGAGGGCCGGAGGAGAAGAGGGCAGTAGAAGATGAGATAGATGACTGGATGGCATCATTGACTCATGAGTTTGAGCAAACTCTGGGAGACAGCGAAGGACAGGGAAGCCTGGCGGGCTGCAGTCCATGGGGTTACAAAGAGTCAGACACGACTGAGCCACTGAACAGGGAGGATCTAAGATGAGCTCATTCACCTCTGTTTTTTGCCCTCGCGGTCTGTGGGTGGAATCGAGGTGCTGCCACCTAGTGGCAAGGACCTGCGCTCTGGACCAGACTGCCCTAGGTTGCATCCTGCCTCCACATTTCTGAGCGGTGTGGACCAGACACTTCCCCTCCTGGGATTCTGTTTTCTTCTATTTGCAATAGAAGTCACGTTGCCCTCCGCTCCCTGGGAGAGGCTGGGGTGGGGTGGGGAGCACCGTGGGAGAGATGCCAGTGAGGGCTTGTTTTTTAAAAAGCAAAGACTCTCTTCGGGAGAGACTTCCGGGAGTCTGATGAGGACTCATTTGATGATTCCAGAGTGGTGTCCAGAGACTTCTGCCCTGGGGCAGCCTCTGAAATGTGCTTTCCCAGGATGTGATACGATGCCAGCTTCCTCACTGCCTCCCATCTTGGGCTAAAAACTATCCTTTGGGGACGGAGCCTGCATCTGCATCCACCGCGGGGCCAGCCTGGAGGAGGCGGCTCAGGCAGGGCCTGAGAGGCCCCGGAGCCCAGAGCCAGGCCCCAAGGTGTGAGTTTCAGGCTGGCTAGTCTCCTTGGAGGGGATGAGGTGACTCTTCCCCTGCCCGCCCTTGCCCGGGTATCCAGGCAGAGGAAGAGAAACTTCCCCGGAGGAGTGCTGAGGAGGGGCTCAGACAGTGGAGGTCGAATTAGGGAGCTTTTACGTTTCCTTCTCAACCTGAGCACTTAAAAGTCTCATTTCTTCATCTTCTGCCTTTTGAGGGGTTTGGGGAGGGGAAGACTTGAGCCTCATCTACAGCCACAGCCCCCATCAGGACCATCTTCACCAAACAGAGAACCTGTTTTCCCCCGTGGGCCCCTTCCCAGCCCAGTCTAGGTTCTCACACCTTAGGCCCCGTGTGACCCTGAAGCCCCTCAGGTGAGGGAGGTCAGGTAGACACATGCCTAGGGCGTTGTGCACCTCTGGGGTGGGGGCGGGGCAGGGGCAGGGCTGCCCAGAGAACAGGGAAGAGATCCAGGAGAGAGGCTAACTCACTCCTGTCCTGTGACCAAATTGCCCTGGAGTGTTTGGCCTTCCAAACCGGCTTTCTCCTTCACCCCAGAGGCCTATCTGTCTTCCTCCTCCTGAGTTAGCATCTCAATGCGAAGAGGAATTCTCCACAGTGGCACTCTGTTCTCGGCCCTTCCCCTCCAAGTCCCCAGGAGAGTCAGCCTCCACGAGGGGATCAGTGAATGGGGCGAGCTGGGTTTGTACGGGGAGCCAAAGGCAGTTCTTTAGGAACAGGTCAGTGGGGCCCCAGCTGTCTCTTGAGACCCCAGGAGGGGGCAGGGCCGGTGCTGCAGGGCCGTTTGAGCTCCAGGAACAGAGGAGACGCTAGTGCTTGCCACCCGAAGAGGTGGTGTAGGCCCACGTGTTACAGTCGAAGACCATCGCGTGAATTCCTTTGTGACCGGCTTTTGGGCTCCGTGGTTTCTATTTCCGGGTGACTCCTACAGACCCTCAGAGCTCATCGGCGGGGGCAGGAGTAAGCTGCAGCGTCTCCTGGTCACCCCTGTGTCTCCCTCTGTCTCTGGCAGCAGGAAGGAAAGTGCATAATATGGGAATTTCCAACCCATCACTTACAGAACTTCTCAGAAGCTCAGAGTCTGGGCCGAGGGTGAAAAAAAGTGAAAGTCGCTCAGTCAGGTCTGACTCTGGGATCCCACGGACAAGACATGGAATTCTGCAGGCAAGAATATTGGAGTGGGTTGCCATGTCCTTCTGCAGGGAATCTTCCCAACCCAAGAATAAAACCCAGGTCTCCCACCTTGCAGGTGGATTCTTTGCCCTCTGAGCTACCAGGGAAGCCCACATGGGGGACAGAGGTGGTTATAAAGCAGATCTCACAGGTTCAAGTGTCAGAGGCCCTCCTCCCAGTGTGTCGTGGGCCTGAGTTCCCAGACCTCATGACTCATGTCAGTGACTTGGGTCATTCCAGAGTCGACGGGCGACTTCTCTGTGCCTCCCGCCGTGAAGCTGGAAAACGGAAGCTCCACCAGCGTCAGCATCTCTCTCCTGTAAGTTTCCAGGCCCAGCTCTGTCCTCAGCCAAGCGTGTTTGCCCCATGGCTGGGTCAGGGCTGACCCATACTTCCAGATTTTAAGTGTGACACCCTTTCCTCCTCATGTTAAGACCAGCCAGGGAACAACAGGCACGGCCCTGGGCTGCAAATCCAAGCCCCAAAGTCTCTGTTCCCCCCAGCCACTGCATCCTTGTTTCTGTCAGAAGGCAGATGACTGTTCAGCTTTTCCCCCAGTGGAGAAGAGTCCTTGAGGGACCTGCAGTTGATGTCCAACTTCAAGTGGTCCTTTCCAAGGCTCTGATTATTTGAAGAGTCCTAAAGGTTGGGGACAAGAAGCCGAGTCACTTGGCAGCACTTTCTGAAGTCACATCCAGCCTTGGGTGGATCCCATCATGCAGGGCTCCCACTCAGCCTCGTCTGAGCGTCCCTCTAGATGCCCTCCGCTGGTTCCCGCACAGGGGTCCCAGCGAGTCCAGATTGTGCCAGAGCGCCCACCTCCTCTGTACCCTTCCCTGCTTTGCCCAGCTTGTGCCTCCAAGCCATGAGGATACCTCAAGATTAGGATCTAGCACCCTGCTTTTCTTTTTTTCCCCTCTCTTTACACTTTTACCTTTTCCTCGTCTCTCCAAGGAAGTCTGATCTCACAGAGTTTGGGAACCAAGACCTCCTAACAGACCTGCATCCCGTCCCCAGAACCTGCCACCTCTGCACATGAACACCTTGCAAATGCAGTGCACCATCCCCTTAGCCCAGAGCCCTTGAGTGGCTTTCCACCACTTCCAAATGAACCCCGGGCCTCTCAGCCCAGACTTGAGGGCCCACGCACGGCTCCCACTCAGACACACCTCACGCTTTCTGGGTACACCATCTGACCCCTCTTAGAAGTCTTTCCCAGGAGAGCTAATGCCACGGTCCTGGTGGCCTCTGATCACCTCGTGTGGCGTTCACAGACTGCTTCCCACCTTCTGTGTTCTCACCTGGCCCAGAGGGACCCCACCTCTCAAAGCCCCGGGGCTCAGCACGTAGCCATGTGTGACCCTCCTGGATTGAGGTGTGCGGGCCCTGCCACCAAATCCAGAGGGCCTGTTGGGACCTCCAGGAGTCCAGCTTCTCAGCAGTAACCAGACTCTTGTCCTCAGCCAAGCGTGTTTGCCCCATGGCTGGGTCAGGGCTGACCCATACTTCCAGATTTTAAGTGTGACACCCTTTCCTCCTCATGTTAAGACCAGCCAGGGAACAACAGGCACGGCCCTGGGCTGCAAATCCAAGCCCCAAAGTCTCTGTTCCCCCCAGCCACTGCATCCTTGTTTCTGTCAGAAGGCAGATGACTGTTCAGCTTTTCCCCCAGTGGAGAAGAGTCCTTGAGGGACCTGCAGTTGATGTCCAACTTCAAGTGGTCCTTTCCAAGGCTCTGATTATTTGAAGAGTCCTAAAGGTTGGGGACAAGAAGCCGAGTCACTTGGCAGCACTTTCTGAAGTCACATCCAGCCTTGGGTGGATCCCATCATGCAGGGCTCCCACTCAGCCTCGTCTGAGCGTCCCTCTAGATGCCCTCCGCTGGTTCCCGCACAGGGGTCCCAGCGAGTCCAGATTGTGCCAGAGCGCCCACCTCCTCTGTACCCTTCCCTGCTTTGCCCAGCTTGTGCCTCCAAGCCATGAGGATACCTCAAGATTAGGATCTAGCACCCTGCTTTTCTTTTTTTCCCCTCTCTTTACACTTTTACCTTTTCCTCGTCTCTCCAAGGAAGTCTGATCTCACAGAGTTTGGGAACCAAGACCTCCTAACAGACCTGCATCCCGTCCCCAGAACCTGCCACCTCTGCACATGAACACCTTGCAAATGCAGTGCACCATCCCCTTAGCCCAGAGCCCTTGAGTGGCTTTCCACCACTTCCAAATGAACCCCGGGCCTCTCAGCCCAGACTTGAGGGCCCACGCACGGCTCCCACTCAGACACACCTCACGCTTTCTGGGTACACCATCTGACCCCTCTTAGAAGTCTTTCCCAGGAGAGCTAATGCCACGGTCCTGGTGGCCTCTGATCACCTCGTGTGGCGTTCACAGACTGCTTCCCACCTTCTGTGTTCTCACCTGGCCCAGAGGGACCCCACCTCTCAAAGCCCCGGGGCTCAGCACGTAGCCATGTGTGACCCTCCTGGATTGAGGTGTGCCGGGCCCTGCCACCAAATCCAGAGGGCCTGTTGGGACCTCCAGGAGTCCAGCTTCTCAGCAGTAACCAGACTCTTGTCCTCCACAGGCGCCCGTTCAATGCAACCTTAGTGATCACTTTTGAAATCACATTCCGTTCAAAAAACGTGACTATCCTTCAGCTCCCTGATGAGGTAAGTCACGAAACTTAACAGATGGGTAGCAAACGACTAGATTTAAAACAAAAAAACAAATTTAGAAAGTGTTTGTGGAAATAGGCCACCTCGCTTTTACACTGTGGGCCATCCCAGCCCTGTTATTCTAGAAATCACTGGTTTGACGCTTTGTTGTCTCTCACTTTGTTGTCTCTTTGAGGACGGATATTTTTGGCTGTGGAGATGGAATTAGGGAGGTGGTAGAAAGAAACCCAAGGGAGAAATGGTTCTGAGAACGTAGAGGAAATTCTGAAGGTGCTTTTCTAAGACCTTGCTGCTCAGAGAGCATTCATGGACCAGCAGCATTGTCTCTGCCTTAAAGCTTTTTTAAAATTTAAGCTTTACTTTGAAATATAGTCAATTTACAGTGTTAGTTTCCAGTGTACAATAAATGACTTGGTTATACACACACATATATATGCTTTTGCAGATTCTTTTCCCTTATAGGTTATTATGAACTCCTGCATGTAGCTCCCTGTGTGATACAGTAGGCCCTGGTTGCTTATATATTTTATATATAATAGTGCGTATATGTTAATCCAAACTCCTAATGTATCCTTCTCCCTAAAAACCTCTTAGAAATGCACCTCATCCCAAACCTACTAATTAAAAAATCTGTATGTAATTAAGATTCCCCAAGTGATTTGGGTCCACATGAAAGTTTGCACAGCCCAGTTCTGAGATTCCATTGGTTGAGTGAGTGTTACTTCTAAAAACCAGTGCCAGAGGCTGTCTTCTATTATAATGATAACTGTTTATGCATTTATCTGTTAATACACACCTTGCTTCCACCTCACCAAGGATTAGAGTCAACCACCAATCAACTTGATTAAAAAATAAATAAATAAACAGTAGTAGGAATAAAAAAAAACAGACAAGATAAACACAGGAATGAAATGGACACCCACGAGGCACCACAGAAGGCCCCGAGTGGTGGTCAAAATGGGCTGCAAATCAGCTCTGAGCTCCCTAGCAAGCCGAGAGTACTGACTCATGATCAGAAACAGGGTGTCTACCTAGCTCCAGAAGGAACTTGGTGACCGCTTAGAGATAGGCAAACAACGTTGCCTGGAAAATCTGCTAAAAATAAGAAGTAGTGAGGCTAGGAGGATAAAAGAGCCAAGAGTCGTTCGTGCATGAAGGTGAAGCTCACAAGACATTGGCCACGGACTGGACCTCAGACATGGAAGCAGCCTCCTACGCCATTTCAACTGTCCTGCCAAAGCCCCCTGATTTCTGGGGATGACAGCAAAAAGACATGTTCAGGGGTCCATGAAGAAGCCATGGCAGTCCAGTGAGTGACCTCCTCATGGTGCCCATGACGTGGGTGAAAGGCAGGGTCCAGGCACCATCCAGGGCACAAGTGAGATGGGGACCAGGGGACAGTGTGATCTGGTGAAGGTCTCCTCCCTCTGCCTGCCACACACTTGACGCAGGAGCATCCGGAGGTGCGGCGCGGAACTCAGATGATGCAGGCAGGCCCCCAGAGACTGTTCCCTGGGGCAGAGCTTTCGCTGCACACTGGGCAGAAATGAGAGTAAAAGTGTTCTCACTGCTGGGTGTCTGGTGTGTGCACCTCCCCTGGTTTGCTACTTGGCAGCCTGGCTGGGCGTGGGGCAGACGTCTCTCTGCGGCTCTGGAAGAGCCGTCCATAGTAACGCAAGTTGAGGTAAGAGCAGTCATCCTAGGGCAGCGGTGATGGCAGCTTGCTGTGGGTCAGACTCATGCCTTAGGCTTTATGGCCATCGCGCTGTTCAGATCAACCCTGAAAGGTAGACTCTTGTGTCATCCCTATTTACAGATGAGCCACCTGAGATTAGAGCTCGAATAACTTGCCCGAGATTGACTGGCTGGTGAGTTACTTCTAAAACCAGTGCCAGAGGCTGTCTTCTATTATAATGATAACTGTTTATGCATTTATCTGTTAATACACACCTTGCTTCCACCTCACCAAGGATTAGAGTCAACCACCAATCAACTTGATTAAAAAATAAATAAATAAACAGTAGTAGGAATAAAAAAAAACAGACAAGATAAACACAGGAATGAAATGGACACCCACGAGGCACCGCAGAAGGCCCCGAGTGGTGGTCAAAATGGGCTGCAAATCAGCTCTGAGCTCCCTAGCAAGCCGAGAGTACTGACTCATGATCAGAAACAGGGTGTCTACCTAGCTCCAGAAGGAACTTGGTGACCGCTTAGAGATAGGCAAACAACGTTGCCTGGAAAATCTGCTAAAAATAAGAAGTAGTGAGGCTAGGAGGATAAAAGAGCCAAGAGTCGTTCGTGCATGAAGGTGAAGCTCACAAGACATTGGCCACGGACTGGACCTCAGACATGGAAGCAGCCTCCTACGCCATTTCAACTGTCCTGCCAAAGCCCCCTGATTTCTGGGGATGACAGCAAAAAGACATGTTCAGGGGTCCATGAAGAAGCCATGGCAGTCCAGTGAGTGACCTCCTCATGGTGCCCATGACGTGGGTGAAAGGCAGGGTCCAGGCACCATCCAGGGCACAAGTGAGATGGGGACCAGGGGACAGTGTGATCTGGTGAAGGTCTCCTCCCTCTGCCTGCCACACACTTGACGCAGGAGCATCCGGAGGTGCGGCGCGGAACTCAGATGATGCAGGCAGGCCCCCAGAGACTGTTCCCTGGGGCAGAGCTTTCGCTGCACACTGGGCAGAAATGAGAGTAAAAGTGTTCTCACTGCTGGGTGTCTGGTGTGTGCACCTCCCCTGGTTTGCTACTTGGCAGCCTGGCTGGGCGTGGGGCAGACGTCTCTCTGCGGCTCTGGAAGAGCCGTCCATAGTAACGCAAGTTGAGGTAAGAGCAGTCATCCTAGGGCAGCGGTGATGGCAGCTTGCTGTGGGTCAGACTCATGCCTTAGGCTTTATGGCCATCGCGCTGTTCAGATCAACCCTGAAAGGTAGACTCTTGTGTCATCCCTATTTACAGATGAGCCACCTGAGATTAGAGCTCGAATAACTTGCCCGAGATTGACTGGCTGGTGAGCGGAGAGAGTCCTCCCACCTTCCCTCAGAGATGAGCCAGAGAAGGGCCTTGAGGACAGGGCCCTTCTGCTCAGAAAGTCTAACATAGGAGTATGAGGGCTCTGGCTGGCTGATTGGTCCAACATTTCTCCCTCCTGTCTGGAAGCTCCTAGAAGGCAGGTGACCTCCATTCCCTAGTGAATAGCTTGAAGCTGGATGCTCCCCGAAGCCAGGCGGGCTGCAGTCCACAGGGTCTCAAAGAGTCGGATGTGGCTGAGCGACTGGAACTGAGCTGAACCGGCTGCCCACTGAGGTCCCCATAACTACAAAGCACTGGATCTGACTCAGTTTTTCTAACAGGTCGTGGTGCCTCCCAGAGCGACCAATGCCTCTTTTCAAGTGACGTCTCAAAATGTTGGACAAGTTACAGCCTACCTGCATGGGAATCACTCCAACCAGACCGGGTAGGCTGGCCCCACACATGTGGGCTCTGCATGATGAGGAGGGAGCCGGGGCGGGCCCAGGGGGTTTCGCCCAGCGCCAGCTCATCCCGGTCCCCACATTCTCTCCAGCCCAAGGATACGCTTCTTGGTGATCCACAGCAACGTCGTCAGCATCATAAACCAGGTGATCGGCTGGATCTACTTCGTGGCCTGGTCCATCTCCTTCTACCCGCAGGTCGTCACCAACTGGAGGCGGCAGAGGTAACCCATGGCGCTTTACAAGCAGGTTCACTTGGGGCCGGAAGGACCAGCGTTCCAGCGAGACTGTAGGCAGCCTGTAGGGTCCAACTGACTCCTCTGGTCTTCTCTCTTCATGCCCTGCCTGCTTTTTAAATGTATGTATTTTGGCTGCACTGGGTCTTTGTTGCTGCGTGCGGGCTCTCTCTCTCTGTTGCGGAGCACGGGCTCTACAGCTTGGGCTTCCGCAGTTGTGGCACACAGGCTTCGTCACCCCTTGGCGTGTGGCATCCTCCCAGACCAAGGACCAAACCCCTGTACCCCGTATGGACGGGCGGATTCTCATCCACTGTACCACCAGGGAAGTCCCCGCCCTTTCTTAAAAGTGAGGTGAAGGGGCTTCCCTAGTGGTGCAGTGGGTAAGGATACCGCCTTGCAGGGCAAGGGGCACCGGTTCGATCCCTGGCCTGGGAAGATCCCACGTGCCCCGGAGTGGCTGGACTGATGTGTCCAATTACCGAGCCGGAGCTCTGGAACGCATGTGCCCAGAGCCGGTGCTCTGCGACAACAGAGGCCACAGCGATGGGAGGCCCACACAGGCCAAAGAACAAAGATAAATGTAAGGGAATAAATGAAAGACCAATAGAAGTGGCCAAAAACAAAAAAGAGTGAGGTGAAGGTTCCAAGAGCCTGTGCAAGACTTGCCATGCCGGGCATTTGTTCTCTTGCCCAGTGCAGCCTCTCCCTCTGAAGGGAGCCGCATAGGGCTTCTCAGTTAAGATGGAGAAAGGGCTGGGTGGGGGGTCCACCCGCAGATGCTGGGCTGCTGGGCCACGCACCACCCTGAAGGAGTTCCTGTCAAGTTGGAGAGGAAAGCTCGCCCAACTTAATTTTAAAGCCAAGGGCCCAGGCTTCGGCACCAAGGGCACCGAGGCCCGTGGGCCTCTGGGAGGCTGCCGAGCTGGGAGCCAGGGCTGGCGGCGCTGCCACTCTGCAGGAGGTCTCCAGACAGCCCCTTGGCAGGGTCAGACGGCATGGGGGGGACGGGGCACGGAGAGGGACTGAGCACTGTACTGTCCTTGGGGGAGCCAGGCCCAGCGGCCCCCAGTCTCACCCCTACCCTGCTGTGTCCCCCCACCCTCTTCCCAGCGTCGTGGGTCTGAGCTTCGACTTCGTGGCCCTCAACCTGATGGGCTTTGTGGCCTACAGCGTGTTCAACATCGGCCTCTTCTGGGTGCCCTCCATCAAGGTACGGCACTGCCTGTCCCCAGCCCCCTGCCTGAGCTGTCCAGAGGGTGACCAGGCCACCACTCACCCCCAGCTTCTCCCTACCCCCGCACAGGAGCAGTTCCTCCTCAAATACCCCAATGGTGTGAACCCCGTGGACAGCAACGACGTCTTCTTCAGCCTGCACGCGGTCGCCCTCACCCTGGTTGTCATGGCGCAGTGCCTGCTGTACGAGGTGAGCCGTGGCGCGGCCCGGGGCTGCCTGGGGCCTCGGCTGCCCTGCACAGAAGACACGGAGGCCCCAGGAGGGCCGTGTGTCCGTCCATTCACAGCTGCTTCCTGGATCAGAGGCCAGACCCCACGCTGCGCACAGGGGACACCCCGGGGTGAGAGCTGAGCAGGCTCCTGGGGTGGCGGAAGGCGCGGGGCCAGGATGAGGTGCTGGCCTCCCGCGTGATGGGGGCCAGGTCCCCCGCAACTTTCCATGCTGGTGGGCTCCGAGGGGACCCAGGCCTGCAGCGTGGGAACAAGACGCCAAAGGGCTCTGCCGAGTCCAGGAAGGCCAGAGCCTGTGCAAGACTTGCCATGCCGGGCATTTGTTCTCTTGCCCAGTGCAGCCTCTCCCTCTGAAGGAGCCGCATAGGGCTTCTCAGTTAAGATGGAGAAAGGGCTGGGTGGGGGTCCACCCGCAGATGCTGGGCTGCTGGGCCACGCACCACCCTGAAGGAGTTCCTGTCAAGTTGAGAGGAAAGCTCGCCCAACTTAATTTTAAAGCCAAGGGCCCAGGCTTCGGCACCAAGGGCACCGAGGCCCGTGGGCCTCTGGGAGGCTGCCGAGCTGGGAGCCAGGGCTGGCGGCGCTGCCACTCTGCAGGAGGTCTCCAGACAGCCCCTTGGCAGGGTCAGACGGCATGGGGGGGACGGGGCACGGAGAGGGACTGAGCACTGTACTGTCCTTGGGGGAGCCAGGCCCAGCGGCCCCCAGTCTCACCCCTACCCTGCTGTGTCCCCCCACCCTCTTCCCAGCGTCGTGGGTCTGAGCTTCGACTTCGTGGCCCTCAACCTGATGGGCTTTGTGGCCTACAGCGTGTTCAACATCGGCCTCTTCTGGGTGCCCTCCATCAAGGTACGGCACTGCCTGTCCCCAGCCCCCTGCCTGAGCTGTCCAGAGGGTGACCAGGCCACCACTCACCCCCAGCTTCTCCCTACCCCCGCACAGGAGCAGTTCCTCCTCAAATACCCCAATGGTGTGAACCCCGTGGACAGCAACGACGTCTTCTTCAGCCTGCACGCGGTCGCCCTCACCCTGGTTGTCATGGCGCAGTGCCTGCTGTACGAGGTGAGCCGTGGCCGCGGCCGGTGCTGCCTGGGGCCTCGGCTGCCCTGCACAGAAGACACGGAGGCCCCAGGAGGGCCGTGTGTCCGTCCATTCACAGCTGCTTCCTGGATCAGAGGCCAGACCCCACGCTGCGCACAGGGGACACCCGGGCTGAGAGCTGAGCAGGCTCCCTGGGGTGGCGGAAGGCGCCGGGGCCAGGATGAGGTGCTGGCCTCCCGCGTGATGGGGGCCAGGTCCCCCGCAACTTTCCATGCTGGTGGGCTCCGAGGGGACCCAGGTCTGCAGCGTGGGAACAAGAGGCCAAAGGGCTCTGCCGAGTCCAGGAAGGACAGAGCCAGAGGCTCTGATGGTGACAGGGTGTGGCTGGTGCGGGACTCTCTGCACCCCACCCCGACCCCACCCACGTCCCTCCCTCCCCCTCCCTGTCTGTTCCCCAGCGAGGCAACCAGCGCGTGTCCTGGCCAGCCATCGCCTTCCTGGTGCTCTCCTGGGTCTTCGCGCTCATCACCCTGATCACGGCTGCGGTTGGGGCCACCACGTGGCTGCAGTTTCTCTTCTGCTTCTCCTACATCAAGCTGGCGGTCACGCTGGTCAAGTATTTTCCACAGGTACCGCTGAGGTCTGCCCGCCTTCTCCCACAGCTGTTGGCATGAGAGGGACTCGGCTCCCTTGGGGCAGCTTCTGGTTCGGGCGAGGAGATGTGGGTCGAAAGCTACAGGGAGGAGGCCAGGGAGCCCAGCAGGAGTAGGGCCTCACTCCAAGCCAGCCATGACTGCTGCCTGCTCTCCCCAGGGCCCGGGAATCCCGCGGGGAAGCCCGTGGGTGCTTCTCTGACTCACGCTCAGCTCTGAGAGTCAGGGGTCATGCCGGTCACTCTGCGTCCCCACCTTTCTAATGACAGTCCTGCCCGCCACCCTACCACCGCTGCCCATGACCACCAGCCGATGTCCCTGACAAGCCATGGCAGTACAGTGGGGAGAGGAGATGGGAGGGAGGAGCCTACCAGCGCCCAGCACCCTCCTCGTGGGCCCTCACCACCCTCCCTCGAGTCCTCAGTCCTCCTCAGAATTGGGGACCGAGAGTCGCACACAGCTTCCCCCACAACCAGAATGGCCCAGAACCTGGCCAAGTAGAAAGAACAGCCACGTGCAGGCTCTACCCATGAATCTAGGGCCTTGTTTAACTCACCTCCCCAGCACGGGAAGGGACCCAGGAAGAATGTTCTGGCCAGAGTCCGGCTGTTCTCCTGGAGGGCGTGTAAACAGAGCCACACCCTCAAGGATCAGCAGGACTCACTTCCGTGGCCAGGGGAGGAGAGGCACTGCAGTCCAGGGCGGCACCAGCAAGGCGCTGGCAGGGGAGGGCTTGCTGGCAGAGTGGTGGGAAGCTAAGAAGGTGGGATTAGGGCCCAGGGGGCTTTGGAAGGAGGCTTCAGAGTAGGGGAAGGGCATGGGGAAAGTAGGACCTCAGCCCTGGGAGCCTCAGTTAGAGATGTCCGGAACCATCCAGGACTGGAGAGGTGACATCAGGTATGAGAGATGGTGGGGAAGACCAAGGAAGGAGACCTGACAGGTGGCTGACGGAGGGAGACCACTACAGAGGCCAAGCCGCCCCTCGAGGGGTGGGGAAGAGAAGTCACACAGTCAGAGAACCCCAGGAGCTGCTGGCCTTGGAGGAAGGGGGCAGGGCACTGGCAGCAGGAAGAGGAGTGGTGTCCAAGTGAGAAGCCCAAGGTGGAGGCCCCAGAGTCCAAGCGGGACTGAGGAGGGAGTTAAGTCCACTCTACAGATGGGAAAATCGAGGCTGGCAGAACTCCAGCCCCTCTCCCAAGGTAACAGCCCCAGTGGTGGAGCTGGGATTCCAAACCAGGCCATGGGACTCCAGGCACATGAAGGCCAGGATGTGTTGGGGAGAATCTCCACTTAAAGGTGAAAAGAAAAAAATCAGAGTTGCTGGAAAGCCAGGATGGGGAGAGATGGAGAAGACTGAGAGATGGCATCCCCTCCCCGTCCTCCCCCCGTTGGAATGGGGACTTGCAGGGGGAGGAAGTGGAGGGCTCTGTTTGCCGGCGACACCAATGGGACCCCAGAGCCCGCCCAGGCTTGTTGGCACCCAAAGGTCATCGTGTTTTTGGAGCCGAGGTCCAAGCACACACGTGGGAGGCTTGAGCGCAGCTCTTGTTTGGAGCCGCGGTCACAAGGTGCGGGCGGCAGCCGCCGGCCCCCTCACCGCCCTCCCTCTGTCTGGCCCAGGCCTACATGAACTTCCACTACAAAAGTACCGAGGGCTGGAGCATCGGCAATGTGCTTCTGGACTTCGTTGGGGGCAGCTTCAGCCTCCTCCAGATGTTCCTGCAGTCCTACAACAATGGTGAGCCAGCCCACAGGCTGCCCGCCCACCTGGGTGGCTGGAGGCGCAGGGTGGGGCGGGGCTTCCTGGCAGAGTGGTGGGAAGCTAAGAAGGTGGGATTAGGGCCCAGGGGGCTTTGGAAGGAGGCTTCAGAGTAGGGGAAGGGCATGGGGAAAGTAGGACCTCAGCCCTGGGAGCCTCAGTTAGAGATGTCCGGAACCATCCAGGACTGGAGAGGTGACATCAGGTATGAGAGATGGTGGGAAGACCAAGGAAGGAGACCTGACAGGTGGCTGACGGAGGGAGACCACTACAGAGGCCAAGCCGCCCCTCGAGGGGTGGGGAAGAGAAGTCACACAGTCAGAGAACCCCAGGAGCTGCTGGCCTTGGAGGAAGGGGGCAGGGCACTGGCAGCAGGAAGAGGAGTGGTGTCCAAGTGAGAAGCCCAAGGTGGAGGCCCCAGAGTCCAAGCGGGACTGAGGAGGGAGTTAAGTCCACTCTACAGATGGGAAAATCGAGGCTGGCAGAACTCCAGCCCCTCTCCCAAGGTAACAGCCCCAGTGGTGGAGCTGGGATTCCAAACCAGGCCATGGGACTCCAGGCACATGAAGGCCAGGATGTGTTGGGGAGAATCTCCACTTAAAGGTGAAAAGAAAAAAATCAGAGTTGCTGGAAAGCCAGGATGGGGAGAGATGGAGAAGACTGAGAGATGGCATCCCCTCCCCGTCCTCCCCCCGTTGGAATGGGGACTTGCAGGGGGAGGAAGTGGAGGGCTCTGTTTGCCGGCGACACCAATGGGACCCCAGAGCCCGCCCAGGCTTGTTGGCACCCAAAGGTCATCGTGTTTTTGGAGCCGAGGTCCAAGCACACACGTGGGAGGCTTGAGCGCAGCTCTTGTTTGGAGCCGCGGTCACAAGGTGCGGGCGGCAGCCGCCGGCCCCCTCACCGCCCTCCCTCTGTCTGGCCCAGGCCTACATGAACTTCCACTACAAAAGTACCGAGGGCTGGAGCATCGGCAATGTGCTTCTGGACTTCGTTGGGGGCAGCTTCAGCCTCCTCCAGATGTTCCTGCAGTCCTACAACAATGGTGAGCCAGCCCACAGGCTGCCCGCCCACCTGGGTGGCTGGAGGCGCAGGGTGGGGCGGGGCTTCCTGGAAACCACGCCTCCCTCACCAGGGAATCCTAGCCAGTCCCAGGCCCTTAGGGGAGGCTCACCTAGGGGCTTTTCTAAATTTATTTGACCATATTGGGTTTTTTTTTTATTTTATTTTGGGCGGGGGTCGGGTTGGGGAGGGAGGGGAGCGGGCGGGCCACTTCTGTTGGTCTTCCATTTCTCTATTTTTCATCGTCTTTGTTCTTTGGCTCCTGTGGGCCTCCCATCACGGTGGTGTCTGTTGTTGCAGAGCGCCAGCTCTGGGCGCATGCGCTCCAGAGCTCCGGCTCGGTGATTGGACACATCAGTCCAGACGCTCCGCGGCACGTGGGATCTTCCCAGGCCAGGGATCGAACCGACGCCCCTTGCACTGCAAGGCGGTGTCCTTATCCACTGGACCACCAGGGGAAGCCCCATATTGGATCTTAATTGCGATGCACAAGGTTGTCCCTTGGGACAGTCTGATCTTGGTTCCCTAACCAGGGATCAAACCCGCGTTTCCTGCATTGGAAGGTGGATTCTTAACCCCTGGACGGACCACAGGGGAAGTCCCCGGCCTAGGAGCTTTGGCAGCTAGAGGATTTGTGGTTTCCTGGACAGAGGAGTCCCTCCCCTAACCCGCCCCTCTCCCTGACACCCCACATTCTCCAGCTGCTTTGGGGGCAGCCACCCTAAAACCACAACCCGCCCCGCCCCCTCTGGCTGTTCACAGACCAGTGGACGCTGATCTTCGGAGATCCAACCAAGTTTGGTCTCGGCATCTTCTCCATCTTCTTCGACGTTGTCTTCTTTGTCCAGCACTTCTGCTTGTACAGAAAGAAGCCAGGGTATGACCAGCTGAGCTAGCTCCCCGGGAGCCAGTGGAAAGAGCCCGGGCCCTGGTGGGGACATTTCCATCAGGAAGGCTGGAGCCAGCGGTCCGGAGAGCTGGGCTGGCCCGCGGAGAAGCATTCTCTTCTTCAGGGCCAGATGCCTTAAACTTGAACCAGTCTGCCTTCAGCCTCCTCCAGATGTTCCTGCAGTCCTACAACAATGGTGAGCCAGCCCACAGGCTGCCCGCCCACCTGGGTGGCTGGAGGCGCAGGGTGGGGCGGGGCTTCCTGGAAACCACGCCTCCCTCACCAGGGAATCCTAGCCAGTCCCAGGCCCTTAGGGGAGGCTCACCTAGGGGCTTTTCTAAATTTATTTGACCATATTGGGTTTTTTTTTTATTTTGGGCGGGGGTCGGGTTGGGGAGGGAGGGGAGCGGGCGGGCCACTTCTGTTGGTCTTCCATTTCTCTATTTTTCATCGTCTTTGTTCTTTGGCTCCTGTGGGCCTCCCATCACGGTGGTGTCTGTTGTTGCAGAGCGCCAGCTCTGGGCGCATGCGCTCCAGAGCTCCGGCTCGGTGATTGGACACATCAGTCCAGACGCTCCGCGGCACGTGGGATCTTCCCAGGCCAGGGATCGAACCGACGCCCCTTGCACTGCAAGGCGGTGTCCTTATCCACTGGACCACCAGGGGAAGCCCCATATTGGATCTTAATTGCGATGCACAAGGTTGTCCCTTGGGACAGTCTGATCTTGGTTCCCTAACCAGGGATCAAACCCGTTTCCTGCATTGGAAGGTGGATTCTTAACCCCTGGACGGACCACAGGGGAAGTCCCCGGCCTAGGAGCTTTGGCAGCTAGAGGATTTGTGGTTTCCTGGACAGAGGAGTCCCTCCCCTAACCCGCCCCTCTCCCTGACACCCCACATTCTCCAGCTGCTTTGGGGGCAGCCACCCTAAAACCACAACCCGCCCCGCCCCCTCTGGCTGTTCACAGACCAGTGGACGCTGATCTTCGGAGATCCAACCAAGTTTGGTCTCGGCATCTTCTCCATCTTCTTCGACGTTGTCTTCTTTGTCCAGCACTTCTGCTTGTACAGAAAGAAGCCAGGGTATGACCAGCTGAGCTAGCTCCCCGGGAGCCAGTGGAAAGAGCCCGGGCCCTGGTGGGGACATTTCCATCAGGAAGGCTGGAGCCAGCGGTCCGGAGAGCTGGGCTGGCCCCGTGCGGAGAAGCATTCTCTTCTTCAGGGCCAGATGCCTTAAACTTGAACCAGTCTGCCTTCGTCCAGGACTCTTTCAGGGCAGGGAGGACTCGCCCTCTGGGATGGGCACCTTGAATGTGTGTGGAGAGAAATAGCCAGACAGTGGCGGCCCCTTTTCATGCCCTCCGGGGCCTCGCCGGCCAGGTGCCTGGCCCTCCTGCATCTTGATACTGCATCTCTATTTTCTTTAAGGCTTCAGGCAGCACACAAAGCTTCTGGCAGCTGCCCCAGGCAGGACTGAGCACTGAGCTTGGAGCTGAAGGCCTTGCCCTCCCCCCAAGCAGCCAGTGTTTCCGGGAGCGGCCTGAAGGACTCATCTGGCCGATGGGAGAGCCGAGGGCGCCTTGCTGCCACTCCGGTGTCCAGAAACCACGCAGCCCGGTGCTGTGACCCCTAGACCTGGAGGTGCTGGTGTGGGGGCGGAGGGGCCAGGACTTTGGGGTTAGGCCCTGGGGCGCCTCCTCTGAGCACTGGCTGAGCTGACACTCATTCCATGTTCAGGTGGCCCCGGCCAGGCTCTCATAACCAGTATTTCCAAGCCTTGAAGTGCCCAACAGACTGGTTCGGAACCGAGCTCACCTCCAGCTCTCTCCAAATCCATATCACGCTAACGAGCCCTTCGGGGTTTTCCAGAGGGGTGTTTTGGAAGTGAGTGGCTTACTCTCTTCTGCCTCTGCCTACCTCCACTTTCCCATGGTCGGGCCCCACACCTGCTCCTTACCCCTGAGTTTGGAAGACGGGACACACGTGTACACACTCACACACACCAGTCTGTGCCTTAGAAGCACGTGAGACCTGCCGAGTGCTGAGAGCAGCCCCTGTTCCCTCCCTTTCCCCGGACTCCGGCCTAAGACTCACCAGTTTGTGGCTGTTCAGGCGCCTCAGAGAGGGACGTGAGACCACCTCACCCAGTCCTCGGGGGCCCAGCCTGATCCCAAAGCCCCTGCCTTCCCACCCCAAGCAGTCATGCCGCCTGTGGCGGGAGGGGAGGCGAGGGTCCCAGGATGTGCCTTGTGTGTGCCTCACGCTTGTCAGTCCACGAGATGAACCTCGTGAAGGGCTCCTGTCCTCAATTAAACCTGGTTGGTTTCCTCTCCACATACTGGAGCACCAGATGCAAGAGGCAGGCATGTTGGCTTCTGAACCAAGTCCTTGGGGCTTGGGGAGATGGCCTCAGGCATTCCGCTGTCAGGAAACACGTGGGATTTCAAAGCTCCCCGATCCCAAATTGAGTGTGTACCCACCCGGCCTGTCACCGGGGGAGCCCTGCTGGGTGGCACTGTTGGCTGCTCAGAGCCAGGTGGGTCCCACAGGGACCGTCTGCATGACCAAGGGCATGGCATCCAAGCTGCGGCTGTGACTGCGGGATAGATGCGGTCTTTAAAGGTCTGTGGGAGAAGGCGAGGGCGGTCAAGTCGTCCCAGTTTGTCCTCGTGCCAGCCATACTCAGTATCAAAGAATTTAAGGACTTACTTCCCTAAAGTGAAGAGTGCAGCCTGACTAAGCCCACGGGCCTGTTTTACTTGGGCCACCAGCACGTGGTTGATGGAGGGCTGCAGAAATCTGACTTGCCTGGGCTAGGTGGGTCCAGCGTGGCAACAATGCCCAGAGCCCATAACACAGCCCAGCCTGGGCCAGGCAGAGGCCCCCTGCCTCCCAGCCCACCTCTGTCTCATCAGACCGCAGCCCCTGGCAACATGGGGCTGCATCCCTAGCTGGGCTGACCGAGTGCTCTTAAGTCTCAGCAGGTGTATGTTTGCCCTGGTGTCCGTGAGGCCCCTTCCCAATGGGAGCTGAGGCAGAGTTACCAAGGGGGGTGGGGGCAGCCGCTGGCCCAGTGCAGCATCCATGGGCGTGGGAACAGTTGGGCTTCATCCATGGCCAAAGCCCTCTCCCTGTGCACCCTCCCCATATCTCAGCAGAAGCCCCAGGTGAGTGAATTCCAGCACTGTTTATTGGGCACACGATGCAGGGCAGCTTCCCACTGCCCCATTTCCGCAGTAACCCAGGTCAGGCCGGTGCCCTTGTGCAGAGTAGCTCCCAAGGGTGAATTAGTAAGCAAAATTCCAAAGTTGAACTCATATCGCCAAAGAGTGAGATTAAAAAACACTTTGTATCAAAGTTGTGATTAAAAAAATACAAACATTAAACCCACAGGCATAGAGTGCCCTAAAATGTCAGCTTCATCTAAATCCTGTAAGCAGGTGAACCCGGGGGAGGCCAGCGCCCCTCGGGGGGATGGGGGTGACGTGGGGTGAGTTGTGAGCCTGCCTGGCTTCCATCCAGGGAGACCTTCGTGGTGTCTCTGGCAGTGAATGGAGGCCCCCACCCCCGCCCCCGGGGACTGCAGGGAGAAGCACAGGCCACAGGCGCTGCGGAGCTGAGACGCGGGGCAGGGCCAAGCCCTGTGTTTCTCAGCTACCTGGTGCTGTCAAGAAGGGGAGCCCCTGCTGGCCTGGGCACGGCTGCAGCCAGGCAGCGTGGTGGGAGAGGGAGACCAGGCCGGGCTGGGCTTCTGGGACCGGCTCTCGCCCTTCAAGTGGGGACCCAGCAAAGAGCAGAAACCAAGACGAGAGGCGGACGGAGCGTGGTAGTGGTGTCCCTGTACAAAGGGCGGGCGTCAGGCCCGGCAGCAGCTAGGACAGCATGGACTGCTGCACCGCCTTCTGCAGCGACTGCCGCGTCACCAGCAGCCGCACCACCTCCTCCGAGCGCTTGGTGAGCCGCTTCCGGGCCTGGTCGTGCGTAACCATGGTCATGTCCCAGCCGTTCACCTGGCCCAGGGAGAGAACACAGCCCCCCTCAGCTCACCGCCTTCCGGGATCTGAAAATAGGACGGGCTTTGGGGGACCTGGATCACCCAAGCTGATGTCCCTGGGCTGCGGGATGCTCTGCACCCACCAGCACTCCGTACACACACACATATGAGAGAGTCCCTGGGCTGGGGGATGCCAGGCACCATCTGCACACACACACACACACACACACACACACACACGTACACACACACACGTACACACACGCGGAGAGAACCAGCTCTCTCTGGGGCAAGGCCAGCACAGGCTCCAAAAGGACGTTGGTGCATCTCTCAGGTGCCCAGGGAGGCAGGCAGAGGCAGCCCCACCCATCCCCGGGGGCATCACACCCTCCGGCCCAAGCTCTGGAACATCAGTTACCTGCATGATCTTGTCCCCAATCTGCAGCCCAGCAATCTCCGCAGGACCTCCTTCAGATACCCGTGTGACGTAAATGCCCTGGGAAAAGGCAGCCCATGTCAAGCCATAGGGTCACTGGACTGGCCTCCAATCCATAGAGCAAAGCCCAGCCAAGCATACTCAGCTGTCTGTTCCACACCCAGCAACCCCCAGCACAGGCAGTCCTGAGACAGCCAAGGGAGAAGCAGGACAAGCCCACGGATGCTCCAGCCCCTGCGGGCCACCTGGGCTCCCACCTGAGCCGGCCTTCCTACGGCTGGGAGGGCTAGGAGGCCCATGCCCCATCCCTACTTGGACCTTCTTCAGAGAGGGCCATTTGAGAAACAAGGTCTGCTCCTTCCACAAAGGCCCAGAAAGCAGAGACCCACCTTCTCGGGCCTCCATGCCCCGCAGAGCGGTCCCCAGGCCCACTCACCTTGTCCGTCTTATCTTCTGAGAAAGGATTCTGAGAGGGATCCTGGTCAATGCCACCTCCAATGCTGAAGCCCAGAATTAAGTTCTCACCTTGACGCAGCTTGTGAATTTCAACTCTTTGCTGGCAAAGACAAGAAATAGAATCAGAGATGAGTGGGTACGGAGAGCAAATGGGGTCCGTGACCCCTGCAGCAGCCTCAGGCGGCTGGGTGGGCTCAGAGCCATGCTGTGGGGGCAGGGTCCAGGGCCCAGGGCAGCCTGCAAGAATCCAGCTGGTCACCAGCCCTGGAGGATGGAGACTCAGGACACATCAGCCCACCCACACAACCCTCCCGCCCTCAGCCTCTCCCAGCTGCTTCTGCCTCAGGCAAGCACCTTCTGAACACATGTTAAGCCCCCCTGAGCCCAAAAGCCAGGGTGCTGTGGTTCCCAAGGGAGGGACCACACAGGGAGTGGTCAGACTCTGGGGGGAAAAAATGCAGGCACCTGGCTGAGTCAGCTCAGAATGCTGAGCCAATCCTGATCAGGGAAAGCCAGGAGATGGTCAGGAAAAGCCGAGATCAGACTTGCACAGAGAGGAGGAAGGGCTGTCCTGGCCAAAGGAACAGGAGCAGAGGCCGGAAGGTGCCATGGATGCATGTCCATGAGGCCGGAGTGGACAGCGCAGGACTGGAACTTGGAGGTGAGATGAGGCTGAGCCCAGGTCAGGAAGGCCAGGGAGGACAGGCCAAGGAGCCTTGCCCGGAGGGAGGCGGCATCGCCCGAAGCCCTGCTCCTGTGCAGTGTCTGAGGTGGAGGAGGGGCCTCGGGCTCTCCCACCATACTCCGAGGCTGTGGTCCCCATGTGTGCCCAGCTCCTCTCAAAGCCTTCAGCAGGCACCTCCGGTCACCAGATGCTGGGAGCCAGACCAGAGGGCCCCACCCCCAAAGCTGAGTCTTAACAGGAAGAAGAAAAAACAGCTGGATCTGAATCTGAGGGGCTTCACGAAGGAGCTACCATTTGCACCAGGCCCTGGATGGACCGGGAGTCTGGCCGCCTGATCTTGATCCTGGGCCCACTGGAGTTCTTAGGAGCTGGGGGGCAGAGCTGGGGTCAGGCTTGATGTTCGATCCTCAGGCAGTCGGGAGGGGAGCAGATTTCTCAACAGGTGGAACATGGAGGCCAGGGGACACCAGCTACTCCGAAAGTGAGATCATCAGATTCCGGGGCCTTCCCTGGTGCTCCTGTGGTTAAAACTCCTCGCTCCCAATGCAGGGGCCCAGGTTTGATTCCTAGTCAGGAAACTAGATCACAACTAAGAGCCCACAGGCCGCAACTAAAGATCCAGAAGTGCCGCAACTAAGACAAGGCACAGCCACATTAAAATGAGATTAAAAAACAGACTCCAGACTCAGGGAAGAAAGGCATCAAGGGAAGCACAAGCACCCAGCCAGCCACCCAGCCTGGCTGAACACAACCACCTCCCAGACGAGGACCTCACAGGAGAAGGAACATGATGAGCCGCACAGCCAGCAGCCCTCCAGGCAGGAGTCCAGAAGGCAGACTGCGGAGCCCAAGCTCAGAGGAGAAGCCGAAACGGTGACTACATGGGAGCGGGCACTGGGTAGGGAGGAGCCTCTTCCACCCCATCCTCGAGCCAGGAGACAAGCGGGAGAGGCCAGACCCCACCCACCGTGTCCAGACTTGTTCCTAGCATAAGAAGAATTGTGAGGTCAAGGTCCTAAAGCTTTGAGGAAGGGCTGAGGACCGGCCACGACACGTGAGAAAGGGGTTGGGGGAAGCATGACACCTGCGGCCGACGGGACCTCGAGCCCACACGTGCGCTCCTCCGGTCGGCCTCCACCTCCTCTGACATACACCCACGCACACCTGTGACGCCCTCGAAGGTCAGAAAAAAGGACAGGCTCTAAGACTGGAAACAAGTTCCTGTCACTCACTAGGCGAGGTCAGGCAGGTGACTGACCCTTCTCTGGTCCCCCACCTGCATCCATCTTTTTTCCCACGTAAGGCGCTAGAAAAGGCAGGCTGATGCAGCCAGGGTGAATCCGAGGACAGCTGGCAGCAGGTCCCAGCCCAGGCCGGAGCTCTAAGCTCACCCTCAAATGTCAGTTTTATCAGTGGCTCCCTGGTCACACCACCCGACTATCGGGGTGTCCAGCACAGCCAGCTGAGATACCGCAGCCAGGCTCATGCCCCAGGGCTGGGACTTCCACCCAACCCATTCCCTACCCAGAAGGCATTTCTTCTCTGAGACCTGGGTCCTTCCTGAGGGCTTCCTTGCACAAATGGGCATGACCAGACTCTCTCTAGGACTCAGTTTCCCTCACTTCAGCCACAGAGTGGGCCCGCAGGCCCCATCCAGCTGTGGCATTAACATCTGGATCTAACGTCCCAGCCTCCCTTTGCCTGTCCTAATAGTACTTGGCACCCAAGATGAGCCAGGAAGGGGACGGGGGCCTGAGCTGACTCTAAACGGTCTCCTCGGGCCCCAAGTACCAGGCAAGGATCGGGACTTTGCTCCAAGGGTTGGGGATTCAGGCAAAGCTCGATCAGGATCGAGCCTGTGTGAACCTTCACTCTGGCCCGGGCGGCGGTGGGTCCGAGAAGAAATGGCTGCACAGGGAGGGGTGAGGGGCTGCTACGCTGGCCCCGGCCATCTCCACCCGCCAAGTCTCCCAATGGGCGGCGGCGCCGGCTGGAGCGGAGGAAGCACTTCCTCATTCCAGAGGCTGCGACTCATGGACGTCGGGGCCGGCGCCCGCCCCTCGCGGCTGCCCAGCTGGGGACACAGATCCAGGAAGGGGGCGCTTTCCCAAACTCCCACAGCCGGAGCCTTTCTCCTCATTCTTCCTTGCCCCGGTCGGCTGAGAGAAGTCCAAAGCGGTGGCGGCGATACGCGGGATCTGGCCTCGATCCCGGCTTTTCAGGAGGCTCCTGGGTCCCAGCCACCTCGGTTGCATGGCTGGGAAAGATCGCGGTTCCACTCGAGCAAAGCGGGAACCGGAGCTCTGGTTGCAAGTTTGCAAGAGCACCGACCGGCTCGACGCTCCGTCCACCTGTTTGGGGTGTCAGTTTACCAGGCTGCAAAGTGGGGGCAAGCCAAGACGAAAAGGAGCCCGCGCGAGCGCACTCACCACCACGGCAGTGACCGGCTGGCCCGGGACGTAGGACATCTCGAACCCAATCTGGTAACCAAGTCCTGCTCAGAGAAGCCGTCCGCGAAAATCCCCGCGGCCGCGCCCTCTCTGGTTAACAAAGGCGGCCTAGCACGGCCCGCCCCCTTATGAATAGTTAAGAAGTCTTCAGCCAATCACCGACCGGAGCGCTCTTCGGTTTCGGAAGGGGCAGGAGGGGCGGAGAAAACCGGGGAGTGGGTGGAGCCTGCTCGGGGCTCCCACCGCGCATGCGCCTAGGGGGTCTGGCGCCTGCGCAGCTTGGGCTGTCCCGGCATCCTCCAGCGCAAGATGGCGCCGCGGGGAGCCCTCCCCGAGGCTTTGTGAGGAATCGCCGACGGTGTCCACCGCGGTTGTCAGGTAACTGGGCAAGTCTGGGCGGGACATGCTGACGGACCGCCGGCACCGCGAGCTCTCAGCCTTCTCGGCGTCGCTCGAAGGCCCGAGACCGAGGGGAGCGGGGTCCCGGCGACCGCAGGGGGAGGTGCGGCGTGAACCCCGACTGGCCACGCTCCGGGCGCCGGTGGTAACTTGGTTCTCTCCGCAGCGCCGTGTTGCTCCACGAGGGATCGGGCCGAGCCTGGGAGGGTGCGATGGCCGCGGTGGTGGCCAAGCGGGAAGGGCCGCCGTTCATCAGCGAGGCCGCCGTGCGGGGCAACGCCGCCGTCCTGGATTACTGCCGGACCTCGGTGTCGGCGCTGTCGGGGGCCACGGCCGGCATCCTCGGCCTCACCGGCCTCTACGGCTTCGTCTTCTACCTGCTCGCCTCCGTCCTGCTCTCCCTGCTTTTAATTCTCAAGGCGGGAAGGAGGTGGAACAAATATTTTAAGTCGCGACGGCCGCTCTTCACCGGGGGTCTCATCGGAGGCCTCTTCACCTACGTCCTCTTCTGGACATTTCTCTACGGCATGGTGCACGTCTACTGAAACGGGGTCGGGGCCGACTTTTTTAAAAAAGAAAAACAGATCGGGAGGACTGTGGCCGGAAATGAACACCGGGTCGACCTACCTAGGTTTTACGTTGTTGGATTCGCTGCTTATTCTGTAACGTTATCAGTAATGTATATCTGAAGACGAAGAGCCGGTACAGTTCTTCAGATTAAATGAAGCGTGAGAGCCTTTGTGCCGTTTTTTCTCTGCCTTACCGCATACCCGCTGTAGTGGGGGCAGAATCGCCTGGTACTGCCTCGGGCAGAGCTGGGACCGGGCCTTAGCCTTCTGCCTTGATTCCTTGCACGGACACACACGCGACCCAGAGAGAGGGCTTCCCGGGTGGCTCAGACTCAAGTATCCGCCAGCAGTGCGGGAGACCTGGGTTGGATCCCTGGAGAAGGAAATGGCAGTCCCGTCCAGTATTCTTGCTTGGACAAACCTGTGGGCAGTGGAGCCTGGCAGGCTGCAATGCAGTCCATGGGGTGGAGGTTGGGGGTCGCAAAGAGTTTGATCGTCTTTTCTTATGCTAAAGGGGAACAGCTTTCTGATCTCATAATTATGAGATTATGATAAAAGCTGTGAAGAGAGTACAGGGGAGCACCAAACATAATCCAGATTGGGGTGTGGCCTCCTTTACGAAATAACATTTCAAGGGTTGAGTAACTGTCACGTGGGGAGAAGGGGTTATTTGCAACGAAGTGTGCGTATGAGGGCGACTGGGGAGGAGGGAGTTGGGCCTGTGTCTCCAGTTAAGAGGCCATGAGGTAGACCACGGTGAACCAAACTCGGGGCCGCTTGCCCACACCGGGTACAGCCAGTCTAGTGACCCCAGGGTTGCAGCGTTGATCGCAGGCGAAAAGCCAGGAGAGCAGGCCGCTAGTGCTCAAAGGCCCCAGAACTCCCCGATAGCTTTCAGGGAAAGGGGGTTTTTTGAAACAGTGAGCGAGGTTTCATGGTGTGTGATCAACTTGAGAACGTTCGTCTGATTGGTTGCTTTTCAAGTGACCAGGAGTCAACACCATCAACCTTCTGGTTCTTTCCTGTCTGGGGTGTGCGTGCTTGTGGGCGCATACAGGTAGCTTCCGCCTTTGAGTACCCGCAAAATGCTCAGAGGATGTGGCTCAGAATGTGATCTCTAGCCCTTGAGGAGGAGCTAGAGGTCCTGGACTTAGCTATTATTGGCTTAACTATTACTGTTTCGTCTTGCTTGACTGTTCTCATTTCTGCATTTTCTCACTGCTTTCATTAAATCCATTCTTTGGAACTCGGAGAAGGCTCAGGCTCAAGTTTTTCTACAGACAAGAGGCAGATCAAGACAGTCTGTTTTGGGAAGGCCACACAGGGTCTTGCTTAATTACAGTGTGCCCTTTTTACTCACAGCCCTTGAGGGGGAGCCTTTGAAAGTTTTAGTTAGGAGGGATGTGATCAGCTGGGACATTTAGAAAAGGATCTGTTTTAGATCGGGGGAATCTGACAGCTTGAAGCCGAGTCCCCTTTTATGGATAGTAGGTGGCCTGTGACCGACAGCAGAGGTCCAGCCTCCTGAATGCACTTTCACACGAAGCGAAGAAGCAGCTGAGGCCGTAGCTTCGTCCCCACCTCTCCTAGAGACCAGCTCTGAACTTCCGTGGGGAGGAGTCAGTCCTTGCGGAGAGTAAGGGGGAAGCAGAGTGAGTCCTCCTGGGGGGCGTGGGGGAAAGTGAGCTGACTTAAAAGCTTAACCTGTCTTCTGTTGCTGGGCAGTACAACTGAGATGCTCACTATTATAAAAAAAACACTGCAGTGCCTGTCTGCACAGGTCGGGGCACTGGCTGTGTGTGACTCTGTCCAGAGCTGTGATGGGGGCACTGGGCTGTCCGCACGCAACCCCTGACATGTAGTGGGGAGGCCACCAGGAAAGTTTTGCGGGACTTGAAGACACAAATAGGTTCAGTCCTCCGTGGCAGTAGGTTTAAAGGGGCAACCTGAAAAGTAATGACCCCGCGCTTGCTGAAAGCAGGTCTCCCATAAGCTGCTCCAGGCCCGCTGTTTATCCAGGTCCTCTGTGGCTCCCCTCACGACTTTTCTGTGTGTGGTTCGCTGCCCTGGCTGCTTCCCATCCCTTCGTTGACTGCGACTGAGCTTTCAGATTCCAGCTTGTATGTCACTTCTTACGGAAATCTGGTTGCTCCTCCCTGAGGACTCTCAAAGCACCCCATCCTGTCGGTGACTGGCATGGGACCCCGAGACTCTGAGCACCTGGGGGCAGGGACCGTTCTGTGCCCATCG
Source organism: Tragulus kanchil (assembly GCA_022376925.1). Taxonomy (NCBI): domain Eukaryota; kingdom Metazoa; phylum Chordata; class Mammalia; order Artiodactyla; family Tragulidae; genus Tragulus; species Tragulus kanchil. The sequence continues at coordinate 68,201,357 of JAIOJX010000027.1, forward strand.
CCGCTCTGTCACCAGCATTTAGTGCAACATGTGACACAAGAGGTACTCAATACATATTTATTGACTGAATAACTGTACGTCTTGCTTGACTGTTCTCATTTCTGCATTTTCTCACTGCTTTCATTAAATCCATTCTTTGGAACTCGGAGAAGGCTCAGGCTCAAGTTTTCTACAGACAAGAGGCAGATCAAGACAGTCTGTTTTGGGAAGGCCACACAGGGTCTTGCTTAATTACAGTGTGCCCTTTTTACTCACAGCCCTTGAGGGGGAGCCTTTGAAAGTTTTAGTTAGGAGGGATGTGATCAGCTGGGACATTTAGAAAAGGATCTGTTTTAGATCGGGGGAATCTGACAGCTTGAAGCCGAGTCCCCTTTTATGGATAGTAGGTGGCCTGTGACCGACAGCAGAGGTCCAGCCTCCTGAATGCACTTTCACACGAAGCGAAGAAGCAGCTGAGGCCGTAGCTTCGTCCCCACCTCTCCTAGAGACCAGCTCTGAACTTCCGTGGGGAGGAGTCAGTCCTTGCGGAGAGTAAGGGGGAAGCAGAGTGAGTCCTCCTGGGGGGCGTGGGGGAAAGTGAGCTGACTTAAAAGCTTAACCTGTCTTCTGTTGCTGGGCAGTACAACTGAGATGCTCACTATTATAAAAAAAACACTGCAGTGCCTGTCTGCACAGGTCGGGGCACTGGCTGTGTGTGACTCTGTCCAGAGCTGTGATGGGGGCACTGGGCTGTCCGCACGCAACCCCTGACATGTAGTGGGGAGGCCACCAGGAAAGTTTTGCGGGACTTGAAGACACAAATAGGTTCAGTCCTCCGTGGCAGTAGGTTTAAAGGGGCAACCTGAAAAGTAATGACCCCGCGCTTGCTGAAAGCAGGTCTCCCATAAGCTGCTCCAGGCCCGCTGTTTATCCAGGTCCTCTGTGGCTCCCCTCACGACTTTTCTGTGTGTGGTTCGCTGCCCTGGCTGCTTCCCATCCCTTCGTTGACTGCGACTGAGCTTTCAGATTCCAGCTTGTATGTCACTTCTTACGGAAATCTGGTTGCTCCTCCCTGAGGACTCTCAAAGCACCCCATCCTGTCGGTGACTGGCATGGGACCCCGAGACTCTGAGCACCTGGGGGCAGGGACCGTTCTGTGCCCATCGCCGCTCTGTCACCAGCATTTAGTGCAACATGTGACACAAGAGGTACTCAATACATATTTATTGACTGAATAACTGTAGGGAGACATTTCCATTCCAGTATAAAAAGCACAACTGTCCCCAGATTATATGGCTGCTGCCAGGCGATTCCAAAAACAGGTAAAGTGAAACCAGACCAACTCCTAAGCAGCCATGACCCTTCCCTTTAGCTCCCTCCCAGACATACAAGTAACATGCTGTGTTATCAAGTCCAGCCAAGGGCTCGCCTTCGAGAGGGAGGGATACACCACAGCAGACCGCCTGGGTTTTTCACAGCAGGCTGGGCTTGCTGACAGGTCCCCTGGTAGCCCAAGGCGGGGAGCCGCTTGTTCTGGAAGGGATCTTATTCTGGAGACCACACCCCTCTGACCCTCTCCTCCAAAGGCCCAGCGGAAGGGTGCTTACTGCCCACTCTGGACAGAGGAGAGCCAGGGTCCTCGCAGAGAGGATGTTCCTGGAGGCAGGGCAGGCGCCCAGACAGCACCCAGGCTCGCGGGGTGTCAGGCAGCACCGCAGGCCTTGGCCGCGAGGTGGTTCCAGCAGCAGGAATGGTGTGCTAGGCCCCTCCCCTTGCGTTTGGCTCAGGGCTCCCCGAGAAGCCAGCTGACCAGCTCCCAGGAATGTTCCTTTCCTGAGGGAAGGCGTGAGTAACCCGGAGGTGAGCCTCTTAGAACTGCTAACGCAGGTTGCCTCGGGTGGGTTTTCACTTCTCTTTGTACCTTTTAAAATGTGAATCGTTTTAAGTATGACCCAGTCAAAATAATTTGAATGAATTGGGCATCATGCCACTTGGCCAGGGCAGGGAAGGAGGGAATCTGCTTGGTCTCGAGGTAATGTGAGTGCCGGTGTGACCTGGAAACTGACACCACCCACCAAAGCGGGACTTTTCCAAACCAGGCCGTGCCTAGCTCCCTAAGCACTGCTCAGACTTCCGCGTGCCGGTGGGTCACCTGGGAATCCTGCTGGAGCGCAGGTTCTGGTTTCGGGGGATGAGGAAGGGGCATTTCTAATAACAAGCACCCAGGTGATGCCAGTGCTGCTGGTCCACGGACCACACTGAGCGGCAGCGCTTCCGAGCGGCTGCAGGAGGGGCCAAGGGCCAGCCAAGGGTCAACAGCTGTTTCCACTTGACATTGAGCGCCATCCTCAACTCATGATCCCTTTAGACAGGGCTTAGAGGAGAGGCAAAGGGAAGCTGAGCAGGGACGCCCAAGCCCCACAGAACAGCTAGAGCCCGGCCACACAGGCAGACACATCGCCCGCCGGGGAGCCGTGATGCCAGGGCCTCCTGAGGCTCTCCTTCCTCTCCCGTCGTGGCCGGCTGCCTCCTCAGAGGCCCAGTCCTTTAGTCCTGTCCCGGTTGCCTCTTTGGCCACCACTAAATTTCACCCGTGGGGGCAAGGCCAGGTGGTCCCCTGGCGTGCTAGCCACGGCCTTTCTCTGAGGAGCCTCGTACACTGCGGAGACTCATGCAGGTCTCAGCTAGAGGCCGGAGGTGGGCCAGAGCGCCGGGCCCAGCTGCCAGGTCCGTCGGCTCTGAAGGGAATTACAGGAGTCCTCCCCTCTCTGAGGGCCGGGTCAGTGTCTCATTCAAGCATCTTTTGGACAGCCCGCAGCCGGCATCACAAATTGCTTACTGCGTGGATGGATGAATAACTGAACGCCCTTTAGGGCCTCTTCTGCATGAGCCCCTGTGGCCGCCGGGAGGCCCCCTCCCCCCACACTTAAGCTTGTGGCAAGATCCCAAGTGCAGGAGAGGTGGCTGTCCCTGTAAGCCAAGTCCCACATGGACAATGACAGGGCTCTTCCCTGTGCCGAGCTGTGGATGATGTGGCCCCCAAATCTTTACCGAGTCTGCTCTCAGCCGATGCTTCCAGCTACGCCTCCACGGTCTGCAGGGTCTGCAGCTGCTCCACGTTCACCTTCCCGTTGCCCTGGTGGCCAGACCTACGGGAGGGCACACGGGATGGCTGGGAGCCCCGCGGACAGGGATGTCTCCCCAGGGGCAGACCCCGCCCTCAGAAGCCTCTGGCCGGCCGCGCTGCAGGCAGTGAGCCGCGCTGCAGGCAGTGAGCCGCGCTGCAGGCAGTGAGCGCTGGCAGAGAGCAGAGTCTGCGGGGTTCCCGGCTGCAGCCCAGGCACGCGGAGCGGCTGCAGCTGATGCCGCTGGAGCTGGCCCAGCCATGAGCAGCAGCCACCACGGGCAGAGGGGGGCCCTCCTGAGTCCCCCGGCCGCACGAGTCAAGGCTGGCCAAGACCAGCAAGGCAGGGGAAGGAGCTCAGCCGAGCACCCAGGAAGCTCAGCTCAGGGACCAGCTGGGCAGAGGGGCTGCCGGCGCAGGTCTACCCCACAGATCCCCCGGCCTCTGTGTCCTTCCTCACACCTCTCTGTCCTTGCCTTCCCTCTCGTCCTGGCTCACTTCTCTTGCCCTGCCCACACCCAGCTCCCCCGGAGGCGGCCACATCCCTGAGTCAGCAGAGGATGGACGCTCAGGGCCCAGTCCTTTAGTCCTGTCCCGGTTGCCTCTTTGGCCACCACTAAATTTCACCCGTGGGGGCAAGGCCAGGTGGTCCCCTGGCGTGCTAGCCACGGCCTTTCTCTGAGGAGCCTCGTACACTGCGGAGACTCATGCAGGTCTCAGCTAGAGGCCGGAGGTGGGCCAGAGCGCCGGGCCCAGCTGCCAGGTCCGTCGGCTCTGAAGGGAATTACAGGAGTCCTCCCCTCTCTGAGGGCCGGGTCAGTGTCTCATTCAAGCATCTTTTGGACAGCCCGCAGCCGGCATCACAAATTGCTTACTGCGTGGATGGATGAATAACTGAACGCCCTTTAGGGCCTCTTCTGCATGAGCCCCTGTGGCCGCCGGGAGGCCCCCTCCCCCCACACTTAAGCTTGTGGCAAGATCCCAAGTGCAGGAGAGGTGGCTGTCCCTGTAAGCCAAGTCCCACATGGACAATGACAGGGCTCTTCCCTGTGCCGAGCTGTGGATGATGTGGCCCCCAAATCTTTACCGAGTCTGCTCTCAGCCGATGCTTCCAGCTACGCCTCCACGGTCTGCAGGGTCTGCAGCTGCTCCACGTTCACCTTCCCGTTGCCCTGGTGGCCAGACCTACGGGAGGGCACACGGGATGGCTGGGAGCCCCGCGGACAGGGATGTCTCCCCAGGGGCAGACCCCGCCCTCAGAAGCCTCTGGCCGGCCGCGCTGCAGGCAGTGAGCCGCGCTGCAGGCAGTGAGCGCTGGCAGAGAGCAGAGTCTGCGGGGTTCCCGGCTGCAGCCCAGGCACGCGGAGCGGCTGCAGCTGATGCCGCTGGAGCTGGCCCAGCCATGAGCAGCAGCCACCACGGGCAGAGGGGGGCCCTCCTGAGTCCCCCGGCAGCAAGAGTCAAGGCTGGCCAAGACCAGCAAGGCAGGGGAAGGAGCTCAGCCGAGCACCCAGGAAGCTCAGCTCAGGGACCAGCTGGGCAGAGGGGCTGCCGGCGCAGGTCTACCCCACAGATCCCCCGGCCTCTGTGTCCTTCCTCACACCTCTCTGTCCTTGCCTTCCCTCTCGTCCTGGCTCACTTCTCTTGCCCTGCCCACACCCAGCTCCCCCGGAGGCGGCCACATCCCTGAGTCAGCAGAGGATGGACGCTCAAGGCAGAGGGCAGCCAGCCCAGGTCGGTGAACCTCTCTGATGTAGTTGGCAAGAGGAGAGGGAGCCCTGCTTCCTGAGCCGGAGGGGCCCCTGTGTCCAGCCCCCCAAATCGAAGGGAAACAAGCCCAGAAAGGGCCAGGAGCCTGCCCAGGGGCACATAATGAGGCAGAAACAGGGTAGACCCCAAGACTGCCTCCCAGGCCAGATTGCCCCGGAGCCTCTGGGCAGCGCTCCAGGGAAGGGTGACTGCAGGCCCCCTGTTAGCACAGCGACACCGTCCTGAGCTCAGGTAGCTCCGAAATGGCCACATCAGAGAGGCGCTTGGGGAGGCAGCTGATGAGGAGTGGAGGAAGGAAGGGCTCAGTAAGATCAGCCAACCTGACAGAGAGGAACTGGATTCTAGGAACACACTGCCCAGGTTCAAATCCCAGCTCTGCCATTTATTAGCTGTGTGACTTAAGCAAGTTACTTGACCTTTCTGTGCCTCAGTTTCCTCATTAGGAAATATTAGTGTCCACCTCAGGAGGTTGCTGAAATGAGTTCACAGGTGCACAGAGCTCAGCGCAGTGCCCGAGAAGAAGCCTGAGTGAATGTTAGTACATCGCTGCCATGACACAGGGAGCGCACAGCAGGCAGGCAGGCTTGTGGCCACTCGGGAGTACTAGGGGGTAGTGGGAAGCGTGGAAGGGCTAAAGCACCAACCGCCAGCACGCATCCTCCCAGAGTCCAGCTTGGGCGGGCTCTGCAGGGTCCCTAGGATCCTGCCTTGTGGCCAGGTCACCCAGAGCAGGGAGCGCAGCAGCAGCTGGGCCGTGTCTGCAGGCCGTGTTCCTGGCCCTCGGCTGGACAGCCCCTCACCTGGCGGGCTGGAGGAGCTGCCCGCACACACAGCCATTCTCCTTCTGGGCACCGCCTCCATCCTGCACCTCTGGCTGCTCCGCCAGCCCCGCCGCCTCGGGGGTGACACTCTGCTGCGAGGACTCTGCCGTTCCGGCGAGGGCCTCTAGGTGCCTGGGCAGGACACTACCTGTTAACCCGGCCTGTGGGCCCTGCGCATGGCTTCCTCCCAGGGACCGGTGAGCCACTCGCCCTGCGGGGGGCACCCCTCTTCCTCCAGCCGCTCAGCAGGGGTGGCAGGTGCCATCAGGGCTCAGGGCTCAGCCTGAGAACCAGGGCTGGGGTCAGTCCAGCGTGCGGGCTGGCCCTCCTTCCCATCCCAGGCATGGTGGGGCTGAGGGAGTGCCCAGGGTCTGGCCCGAGCCACCAGCTGCAACCCCCGTTCCCATCCCACTCCTCCAGAAAGCCTGCCCCAAGCCCCGGGCCAGAGGCCCCTGCCAGCCCTCAGGATTTCTCAGTCAGCACTGGCCTGCTCTTCTGAATACGCACACATAGACTCCTCCAAGCCCACTGCCCAAGACAGCCTGGAAATAGACCCCATGGTGGGCGGGGAGGGGGTCCTTTTTTTTTTCCCTTCTCTTACCCCTCCAGCTTTCCTCAGTCCCAGCCCACCAGGTCCACCGAGTCCAAGAATCCTAAAATTATAGGTGCTAGAAGGCACTATGTAAACCAACAGCCTCGTCTCACAGAGAAACGGAGGCCCAGGGAGGCCTGGGGCGACGGCGCAGAGTCAGGCCTGGAACCAGGGCTCCTGCCCGAGGCCTGTGCAGCCTTCTCTCGTGCCAGCTGCTCAGAAGCAAAAGCCAGTTCTGTAGAGCCAGTACTCGAAAGACTCCGCCTTCCCCAGACTTTCCAAGGGAGCTCCCCGTATTCAGCCCTGACTCTACCCCGCCAAATGCCATCAGAAAACCAGGTACGGGTTCTGAGCCAGGGAGGGGAAGGCTGACGTAGTGGGCCCCCCCTGGGGCCACTGGGAGGAAGTAGAACTGACCTCACTTCTTCATATTTCTTGTCTCGATAAAAGTGGCTCTTTTTGATGAAGTAGATGAGTACCAGGTCGCAGAAGAAAGATCCCTGCAAAAGAGTGGGGTTCCTGACTCAGCCGCCTGCTCGACCCCAACAGATGAGGATGCCGAGCTCAGAGCTTCTCGGTCCAAGCTGGCCCACGGTGCCACCAGTCAGCCCGTGGTCCATCTGCTCCGTCAGGCCCAGCACCCCACACTACCCTGACCCCATGCAGTCACGTCTCAGCCAGTGTTCGCTGAGCCCTCACCAGTCCCAGGCACTGCCCTGGGGTGCAGGGACAATGAGCCCTGGGGGACGCCCTCTCTGGCACAGGAGACAAGCATGCACGTTATGAGCGGCCCGTCCCACGATGGGGGCAGAGAGACAGAAGATGGAACTTTACTCAGCCCGGGAGGGACACCTGGGCCGAGTCTTCCGGCTGAATGGGACTCTACAGAAGACAGGCGGGCAAAAGCTCAGGAAGGAACCAGCTCGCCCCACCTGGGAACCAGGGCAGGATCTGGAAATGCAGCCTTGCGGACAGACGCCTCTAGTAGCCAGATGGGCTGGAGGGTATCTGGACAGGGACACCACAGCCCCAGCGGTCAAGGAAAGAGGAGGAGACCTGAGCTAAGCCGGCAGGACTCACTGACCCTTGAACAGGAGCTCTTCAGAGTGGATGGCGGGGTACCGGCCTCCTCCACCCGAGGGCGACTCCACCAGCGCACAGAGGGGCACAGAGCTCGGGGCTGGGGTGGACAGCCCCCCAGGAGCATGTGGTCCTGGCCCTGGGCAATGCACACCTTTATTTTTTTTCCTCCAGATGTCAAAGGGTTGTCAACTCCTAGTTCCATACAGGACACTCCTCCCACCCCACCCGCCAGCCTCTACCACTTGTCCCACAGCTACGTCCCCAGACACCCACGTTCTGATGTCCACAGATCGTAAGAAAATGACAGCCAAAGTGGCCCCTCTCTCCCTATACAAACACGCAAGGCACCCCGACAATGCCTGCAGTTAAGAGGAGTCCCCTGGGGCCCACTGTATCGACCCCACCTTGTGGGGACACGGCCTCTCTGAGTGCCGTTAAGGACACGGTGTTTCTGCTCTCAATAAAAACTCAGTCCTGAGTCCTCCTGGAACCCCCCAGCAGGGCTGTTGTGGCCTCGCAGGCAGAGGAGCCAGGGACAACTCAGAAACTTCGGCGAGGCTTGCTGGGTGGGTGAGAGCCACTCAGCTCGTCTTTCTGTGAGAACCCGCTGAAGGGGGGACTCAGCCCTGCTCCCAACAGATGAGGACCGCTAGAAGGCACCAGTCACCTGCCACGTAAACCCCCTACCCTGACCCCATGCAGTCACGTCTCAGCCAGTGTTCGCTGAGCCCTCACCAGTCCCAGGCACTGCCCTGGGGTGCAGGGACAATGAGCCCTGGGGACGCCTCTCTGGCGCAGGAGACAAGCATGCACGTTATGAGCGGCCCGTCCACGATGGGGCAGAGAGACAGAAGATGGAACTTTACTCAGCCCGGGAGGGACACCTGGGCCGAGTCTTCCGGCTGAATGGGACTCTACAGAAGACAGGCGGGCAAAAGCTCAGGAAGGAACCAGCTCGCCCCACCTGGGAACCAGGGCAGGATCTGGAAATGCAGCCTTGCGGACAGACGCCTCTAGTAGCCAGATGGGCTGGAGGGTATCTGGACAGGGACACCACAGCCCCAGCGGTCAAGGAAAGAGGAGGAGACCTGAGCTAAGCCGGCAGGACTCACTGACCCTTGAACAGGAGCTCTTCAGAGTGGATGGCGGGGTACCGGCCTCCTCCACCCGAGGGCGACTCCACCAGCGCACAGAGGGGCACAGAGCTCGGGGCTGGGGTGGACAGCCCCCCAGGAGCATGTGGTCCTGGCCCTGGGCAATGCACACCTTTATTTTTTTTCCTCCAGATGTCAAAGGGTTGTCAACTCCTAGTTCCATACAGGACACTCCTCCCACCCCACCCGCCAGCCTCTACCACTTGTCCCACAGCTACGTCCCCAGACACCCACGTTCTGATGTCCACAGATCGTAAGAAAATGACAGCCAAAGTGGCCCCTCTCTCCCTATACAAACACGCAAGGCACCCCGACAATGCCTGCAGTTAAGAGGAGTCCCCTGGGGCCCACTGTATCGACCCCACCTTGTGGGGACACGGCCTCTCTGAGTGCCGTTAAGGACACGGTGTTTCTGCTCTCAATAAAAACTCAGTCCTGAGTCCTCCTGGAACCCCCCAGCAGGGCTGTTGTGGCCTCGCAGGCAGAGGAGCCAGGGACAACTCAGAAACTTCGGCGAGGGGCTTGCTGGGTGGGTGAGAGCCACTCATCGGGGGCCCCCTTGTCTTTAAGAAACTTCCAGAAAAGCAAAGGGGCATGAAAGACTAGGAATAAGCCTTTCCTTGCCCTCCAGCACGACATCCCCTCCTGTGGCCCCTCCGCCCAGCTGAAGGGACAGACCTGAGGAAGGACTGCAGCCCGGCCTCCCTGTCTCTTGTCGCTTCAGCCCCCTTAATTCACAACCGGGGCAGTCTGCCGAGGCCTGGAGACAGCTGTGGCTGGCACAGCTGTGGGGGAGCTGCCACTGGCGTCCCGTGGGGAGAGGCGGGGGAAGCTGTTAAACACCACGATGCACACAGCTGTCCCACAGAGTTACCTAGCCCAAAATATCAACAGGGCCACAGCTGATCTGCCTCATTTGAGCAGAAGTGGAGACAAGGCTATGTGGGTTCCCAGAGAAACCCCAGCTGCCAAGCTACAGGCAGGTGCTTCTCTGGCTCTGCAAGGAGAATCCCAGGCAGGCCGTGCCTCCGGGGCCACGGGAGGGGTGTGAGGTCCCAGAAAGCCCTGTCAGCCGTCTCCACTGACTCCCCGACTGGTTCCTTCTGGAGCATTTGGACAGCTCCCCTGGGGCATGTCCCCTCCCGCTGCGGGGCTCAGAGGGTGGAGGAGGTTGTGGGGGGTACTCACCACACCCATGAGGGCCACCCCGGAGCCCACGTTGATGATCGTGGGGATGATGTTGAACTTCCCGGCCTGAAGCAGAGAGACAGGTGGGGTGAGGCTGGCGGCAGGACAGCGGAGGTGGAGGGGGTGGCCCCACCCACATCATGCCCCACCCTCCCAGAAGGGGAGCCTCACCCACACACCTTGCCATTCACCATCACATCGAAGCGGATCCCATAAGCTTTAAACAGCGTTCGGAACTCCACCCCGGCTGTATCTCGGTAGTACTTGGCAAACCTGGGGGAGACACGCCTTGGGTAGACCTCCACCTACCTGGGCCCTCTCCGTTCTCAGCACAGGCTCAGCTGCCTTGAAGCTTTATAACCGCCCGACCCTGGGACCCTGGCTCTCGGCAGCCCCAGGAAAGGCGGGAGACCCTCTTGCTGATGTGACATTAAAGATTCATTCAGACCTTTGAAGTTCTTGCCAGACAATCCCAAAGGGGTGAGGGCTTTCCCACCACTACCGGGCCAACAGGGGCCACCAGGCACGGATGCACCTGACCCAGCCCTCAGCTTCAGGGCAAGCCCAGAGCCAAGATAGGCCCTTCTCCTCTCCCAGAGGCCTCCTGGCTGCCTCCCTGCACCTCCCACTCTGACACCCACCCCTAGGAAGGGATGTCACAGTGCTGGCACCCAGGAACGGACAGGAAACGTGGACAGAGTCATAAGACGGCAGACTTAGCCCCAGTTACCTGAAGTTGTACCCAGAAGAGATAGAGTTTCCTGAAAATCTATTGTCCAGACGGTTAAAGAAATAGCGAGGGTAACATTCAGAAGGCGCTTTATCAAGGTCACAATCCCATTCGATCTGAATTCCTATCACACCTCCCTTGATGCAGAAGAGACAAGAATCAGGGCACAGAACTTTCTGGAGATGGACAGAAGTCACAGGCCAGCTCTTCACGGAGAGCTCGGGCAAGGGCTCGGCCCCATGACAGCATCCTTGCAGGACGAAGGTGGAAGGCCCAGGGTTCACACCTGGAGTACTGAGAGGCGTGCGTCTCTCAAAGCCCGCATCCCCCTGCTCCATGCCCCGGGGAGGGTGGAGCAGCAGCTCACAGCAGAGCCGGGGTGCCACGGGGGCTCAGCGGATGCCCCGAGGCCTGAGAGCCAGACAGAAGTGTGCCCCTCTCCGAAGGCAGCATGGATGGCTGCATCACAGCCGTGCAGGGCCGCCCCTCCCACAGGTCCCCCCCACCCCTCCCCACCGCAGAGCCCTAGCCACAGAGAGCACTCCCTGAGTGCGCGTCACCCACCTGCACGGCTATCCTCGAAGCTGCTCCCCGTCCAGCTGACCACGGAGCCCAGTCGGAAGATGGCGTAGGGTTCTTGGCCAAACTTCAGGACTTTAGGAAAGATCTGTCTGTGGTGTCCAGCACATTAGTCCTGGGCGGAGGCCAAGAAGACCCAGGCATCACGGACCCCTCGCCCAACGCAGGCCAAGTCCTGACTTTAGCCCCTGCCTCCACCTACCTGGGCCCTCTCCGTTCTCAGCACAGGCTCAGCTGCCTTGAAGCTTTATAACCGACCCTGGGACCCTGGCTCGGCAGCCCCAGGAAAGGCGGGAGACCCTCTTGCTGATGTGACATTAAAGATTCATTCAGACCTTTGAAGTTCTTGCCAGACAATCCCAAAGGGGTGAGGGCTTTCCCACCACTACCGGGCCAACAGGGGCCACCAGGCACGGATGCACCTGACCCAGCCCTCAGCTTCAGGGCAAGCCCAGAGCCAAGATAGGCCCTTCTCCTCTCCCAGAGGCCTCCTGGCTGCCTCCCTGCACCTCCCACTCTGACACCCACCCCTAGGAAGGGATGTCACAGTGCTGGCACCCAGGAACGGACAGGAAACGTGGACAGAGTCATAAGACGGCAGACTTAGCCCCAGTTACCTGAAGTTGTACCCAGAAGAGATAGAGTTTCCTGAAAATCTATTGTCCAGACGGTTAAAGAAATAGCGAGGGTAACATTCAGAAGGCGCTTTATCAAGGTCACAATCCCATTCGATCTGAATTCCAATCACACCTCCCTTGATGCAGAAGAGAGAAGAATCAGGGCACAGAACTTTCTGGAGACGGACAGAAGTCACAGGCCAGCTTTTCACGGAGAGCTCGGGCAAGGGCTCGGCCCCACGACAGCATCCTTGCAGGACGAAGGTGGAAGGCCCAGGGTTCACACCTGGAGTACTGAGAGGCGTGCGTCTCTCAAAGCCCACATCCCCCTGCTCCATGCCCCGGGGAGGGTGGAGCAGCAGCTCACAGCAGAGCCGGGGTGCCACGGGGGCTCAGCGGATGCCCCGAGGCCTGAGAGCCAGACAGAAGTGTGCCCCTCTCCGAAGGCAGCATGGATGGCTGCATCACAGCCGTGCAGGGCCGCCCCTCCCACAGGTCCCCCCCACTCCTACCCACCTGCACGGCTATCTCCTCGAAGCTGCTCCCCGTCCAGCTGACCACGGAGCCCAGTCGGAAGATGGGGCAGTAGGGGTTCTTGGCGCTAAACTTACAGGACTTTAGGAAAGATCTGTCTGTGGTGTCCAGCACATTAGTCCTGGGCGGAGGCCAAGAAGACCCAGGCATCACCGGACCCCTCGCCCAACGCAGGCCAAGTCCTTGACTTTAGCCCCTCCTCGGGCCCTGACTACTGCCTCCACCCCCAACATCCTGCAGCAAGAGCCCTGCCCCGCGGCAGGGAAAGGGTGCCCCCCCATCACCCAACGGTTCATTCACACCCAGCGTCACACACACACCATGCACACGGGCCCACGTACTTGGAGAAGTTGAATTTGGGGAAACGTATGAAGTTCTTTATGTAAACAGTGAAGTCTTTAGCTTCACCCAGGAGAGGCTTCCTAAAAACAAAGGCAGGACAGCCTGTTCAGGGGGGCCTGCCCTCTCCATGCGGAGGCTGAGGCTAAAGCCTGCCTGCCCCCGGGTGCCCTGGAGCCTTTGCCAAGAACAGTTGATTCAGTCATGCTGGGGTGGTCCTTGGGCCCTTGTGGGGTGTCCTGGCTCCTCCCCAGGAATGAGACTCTGTCTCCACCATCAGGCTGGGCCCGCGGCCCACAACTGGGTGATTTCTCGGGGACCCAAGGTTACGGTCACTCACGCTGGCCTGGCGCTCGTCTCCACCGGGCACCAGGCAAAGATCTCACAGGTGCCCTTCTGTGCGCTCCCCTTCCGCAGGCAGCGGCCGGTCCTCACTCCTGCGAGGGTGGCGGGTTCAAGGACAGTGCCGGGACTGCTGGGGCTCCAGCACCTCCCTGCCCCCGGCCCTGGCCACTCCAAGCCTCACCATTTCCAGCCGCAACAGGCTCCCCAGGAGGGCAGTCACTGTCCTCATAGCAAAGGGCATCTGGAATGCTTTCACTCTGCCAGAGAGAGGGCGCCTGGGCAGGGTGCCTGCAGGGCCCCCTCTCAGAGCCGGCTCCCGCCCCAGGGGGAGCACGGGGGTTCCTCTTCTTCTGGGCCTGCACCCCCCTCTCCCCGAGAACATGCTTCTCCGCTGGACCATGCAGGTACACGCACTGGTCCACACACCCTGTGGGGCTCTTAGAGGAGGGTAGGATCCCTGCTTCAGCCCAGCTCTCAGCACTAGAACGCACCTCAGCACAGGTTTCCTGCCGCTGGTTGGGGGTCACGATGAGGTTGGTGATTACGAAGAAGACGTTCTCTCCCTGAGAAACCAGAGGGGGATCGAGGAGCCCCTTCTCGCTGTCTGGGGTGCCTCCTTGCCGGGGTGTCCTGGCAGGTGGTAGGGTCTCTGCACAGGTACTGCAGACCCTGGGGCCACAGAATCGGTGGACCCCACCCATGTGCCCACTGACTCTGGAGTCTCTTGAGTAGGCGTCCTTAAATGCGTCTCTTCACGCCCACAGCCCCAAACCATGCTGACCTCAGCCCCCAGGGTCCTGGCTGAGCTCCAGGAGGAGAGAGAGAAGGGGCAGCGATGAAACGACCCAGCCTTCGCCCAGGGAGCGGTGATCAGGCCAGGGAGTACCTCCCAGCGGTGCTGGCCAATGGAAGGGCAGAACTCTAGGTGCCAGGCCACCCGACACACGAACCTGGGAGGTCCCTGAGTCCCGCTTGGTCTCAGCAGGCTCAGGGTTTGCTGCCAGCAGGGCAGTCCGCGAGGCACAGCCGGGATGGTCGGGTTTGGTGCGGGGGAAAGACCCGGCCAGTCCATCTGCAAACCGCGCAGCCATCCCCGGCCAAGGGAGACAGTGAGCGGAGGTCCCTGAGTCCCCAGGCAGCTTCCTGTGACCCACCCCGAGCCAGACCCCACCGGCCAGGGGCCCTTATGTGGACGGGCGGGGAGGGGGCGCAGACCTGGGGTGGGATGACGTAGTCAGCAACGTCCCAGAGCCGCTCCCCGAGCTCCGAGGTGTTGGTGAAGGTCACGCCCTTGACTTTGGTGATGATGCTGCTCTGCAGGGACGTGTCGGTGTCTTGGTAACACTTCTTCACCAGGAACACCCAACTGTTGGCGGGGGGCAAGCAGGCAGGCATCGGCCTCATGTCGCCCTCAGGAAGCTTCCCCAGGAGCCCAGGGTGCAGAGGGGGCAGGCTTGGGGCTCCCCCTTCCCCACCCATTCCTGGGCAGGAGTCACAACTCCCATGCCACCTGAAAGCCAGCCCTGCAAACAGCAGCAGCGACAAGCCACCCCAGAAGAGACGGGCTGCTGCTCTGAGGAGCCATGGCCCCACCGCTGGGCAAGACCAGCTGGAACTGGCTCCTCACACTTGCCTTGTGATCTCGGGCGAGTCAGGGAAGCCTGGGGGCAGCACCGGGCTCACGGTCCCTCCCTCCAGTTAAAAGACACAGTGGACAACCTGGACTAATCGTGAGGAGACCTCAGACCCAAAGTGAGGAGATTCTACATAATGAGAGCTCCAAATCCTATCCCCGATGCCCAAACCACAAGCAACAAAAGAAAAAATAAATTGGACTTGATCAAAACCAAGAACTTTCTTGTGCATCAAAGGACACTGTCAACAAAGTGAAAAGACAGCCCACGGAAGGGAGAGAATTCTCGGGAGTCACACAGCTGATGAGGCTCTAGTCCTCAGAATATACAGGGAAGTCTTCCAACTCAACAGTTAAAAAAGAAGGCAAATAATCCAGTTTAAATACAGGCTAAAGACATGAACAGATATTTCTCCAAGACAGATACACAGATGGCCAACAAGCCCCTGAAAAGATGCTTAACATCTTTTGTTATTAGGAAAATGCAAATCAAAACCACAATGAGATGGTACTTCTCAATACCCATTAAGACGGCTGTAATCCAAAAATTAGAAACTGACAAGCGTCGATGAGGGTGCAGAGAAACCGGCACCTACTGGTGGGGTATAAACGGTGCAGGTGCTGTGGAAAGCCGTTGGATAGTCGCTCAAAAGGTCACCATAGGAGCCAGCAATCCCATGCCTAAGTAGAGACCCCAAACAACGGAAAACACATGTCCACGCAAAAACTTATACATAGATATTCTTGGAAGCATTATTCATAACAGCCAGAAAGCAGACGCAATCCAAATGCCCAACAGATGAACACATAAACAAATGGAGTATCTAAAGACAAGGGGATATTGTTCAGCTCTTGAAGGAATGATGCACGGGCACAGGTCACCACATGGATAAACCTTGAAAACACCATGCTAAGTGAAAGAAGCCAGACCAAAGAGGCCGTGTGTTGTAATGGTTTTGATTTACATGAAATATCCAGAATGAGCAAAGCTACAGAGACAAGAAGTAGATTAAGAGGTTGCCAAGGGAGAACTGCAGCTGGCTGTGACTAGAAACAGGTTTCTCTTAGGAAATAGCCTGGAATTAGATAATGATGATGGTTGTACCACACTGTGAATGGTCTAAAAACGGCTGAATTGTATAATTTAAAATGGCAAACATGACCACCTACATGTTACGTGAATTTTACCTCGATTTAAAAACGGTTTATAAAGACTCTGTGCGCTCCAAAGAATGTCAAGAGTCGCAGATGCAAAGACTCCAGGAGTGATTCCAGAGTAATGGAGACCAGACAACGGAATCCAAGGTGTGAGTTCAGATTTTCTTTCCCTATAAAGGTAATTTGGGGAACAATCATAAGGTCTATTGAGTACATGATATTTCAATGCTAATTTCTATATTTCCCTGTTTGTACTTCATTAAATGGAGGAGGGCACGGCAACCCACTGCAGTCTTCTTGCCTGGAGAATCCACAGACAGAGGAGCCTGGCCAGCTATAGTCCATGCGGTGGCCAAGAGCCGGGCACACCTGAGCCACTAACACTACTACTTCCTCAAATAAGAGACTTCCTTGTTTTTAAGAAACATACATCTGGGACTTCTCTCATGGTCCAGTGGTTAAGCATCTGCCTTGCAGTTCAGGGGATCTGGGTTCGATCCCGGGTCAGGGAACTGTAGAGCATGTAAGTCAGCTCTGGAGCCACGACAGCGACTAGAGAGCCTAAACTAAAGATGCCGCAACTAAAGATGCCACAGGATGGCATGAAGATCCCAAGGCAGCCAAATAAATAAATTATTTTTAACTTAAAGACACAATGAAGTATTTAGAAAGTGACATCATGCCTGCAGCCTACTCATTAGAAAAAACTGCACACATAGATACACACACAGAAAGAGAAATACGTAAGAACAACACAAATGCAGTAAAATGTTAAAATTTGGGGAGTCTAGATGAAGGAAAAACCTTGAAAACACCATGCTAAGTGAAAGAAGCCAGACCAAAGAGGCCGTGTGTTGTAATGGTTTTGATTTACATGAAATATCCAGAATGAGCAAAGCTACAGAGACAAGAAGTAGATTAAGAGGTTGCCAAGGGAGAACTGCAGCTGGCTGTGACTAGAAACAGGTTTCTCTTAGGAAATAGCCTGGAATTAGATAATGATGATGGTTGTACCACACTGTGAATGGTCTAAAAACGGCTGAATTGTATAATTTAAAATGGCAAACATGACCACCTACATGTTACGTGAATTTTACCTCGATTTAAAAACGGTTTATAAAGACTCTGTGCGCTCCAAAGAATGTCAAGAGTCGCAGATGCAAAGACTCCAGGAGTGATTCCAGAGTAATGGAGACCAGACAACGGAATCCAAGGTGTGAGTTCAGATTTTCTTTCCCTATAAAGGTAATTTGGGGAACAATCATAAGGTCTATTGAGTACATGATATTTCAGTGCTAATTTCTATATTTCCCTGTTTGTACTTCATTAAATGGAGGAGGGCACGGCAACCCACTGCAGTCTTCTTGCCTGGAGAATCCACAGACAGAGGAGCCTGGCCAGCTATAGTCCATGCGGTGGCCAAGAGCCGGGCACACCTGAGCCACTAACACTACTACTTCATCAAATAAGAGACTTCCTTGTTTTTAAGAAACATACATCTGGGACTTCTCTCATGGTCCAGTGGTTAAGCATCTGCCTTGCAGTTCAGGGGATCTGGGTTCGATCCCGGGTCAGGGAACTGTAGAGCATGTAAGTCAGCTCTGGAGCCACGCACAGCGACTAGAGAGCCTAAACTAAAGATGCCGCAACTAAAGATGCCACAGGATGGCATGAAGATCCCAAGGCAGCCAAATAAATAAATTATTTTTAACTTAAAGACACAATGAAGTATTTAGAAAGTGACATCATGCCTGCAGCCTACTCATTAGAAAAAACTGCACACATAGATACACACACAGAAAGAGAAATACGTAAGAACAACACAAATGCAGTAAAATGTTAAAATTTGGGGAGTCTAGATGAAGGGCATTAAAAAAATCTGTACTATTCTTTTCTGAGAGCATAAATTAATCAAAATATTAAAATGTATATATTTTTAATGAGACAACACATGTAAATTGCTTAACACAGCGACTGCCAGCCACAGAGAGGAGCCCAATGAACGCAACGCATCAGCTTATTACTGCTATTACTATTAATTAGAGACTGTCCAGGTCCACCCCCCTCAGTGAAGCTGGGAAAATTGAGGCCAGGCGAGGACAAGAAATCGCCTTTCTGAGGTCATGCAGGATACCCTGCCCCGCCTGGCGGCCCGAAAGAGTTCCCTGTACAATAGGAGCCAACCAGGATCCTTTCGCCCTCATCTCTGGGCACGTCCCATCTCCAAGGACCTCCGAGAGGGTTGAGACTCCTAAGTCAACCAGCCGTTTTAGCAGGAACACACCGGCCAGGCCTGGACAGAAACTCATTCACTTCGCATCTGTTCCCTAAGCAGTTAGGGGATGCCAGGCAGGCCCCGCCCTCAGGGCCTCCCCAGACCGTTGGGGAGTCAGCACAGACTTTAAGCAAATGATCCCCTGAACAAGCATATAATTACACTCTGGGATTTCTGGGGAGGAGCGTGAGAACCCAGGTGTGAAGGATGAGGGGGCGCTAATGAAGTGAGGAGGAAAGGGACCCCTGTCGGAGAAGCAGCTCGGAGAAAACGCCTTCAGGTGGAGGCGGCCAGGCCCCCAGGGATGAGCTGGGGATGAAGCCGGGCCTCTGGGTGGGAGCGCGGCGAGGTCAGGGCCGCCTGCCCAGAGGAGGCAGGAAGTAGGAGGGACGCAACAGCAGGAGTGAAAGAGGGGCATCGGCATCCCAGCTGTCTGGTGTCATTTCCTCCACCTGTCTCCTCCTGCGTGGGGTGAGGGCTCTGAACCCCTGGCTGACCCTAAGGAGCTGCCCTCAGCTGGCGCTGCCGGCTTCTGCGGGGAGAGCTGGGTGCCAGGGAGGGTAGAGGGTTCCCGGGCAGGACCCCCGCTGAATGCCAGAGGGGCCAGCCACGGGTGGGGCGGACTGACTAGAGGGAGTTCGGGGACATGCCAGCCTCGTGAGTCGCGGTGGCACTGATAAATGTAATTCAAAAGATTAAAATGTACTATTCTTTTCTGAGAGCATAAATTAATCAAAATATTAAAATGTATATTTTAATGAGACAACACATGTAAATTGCTTAACACAGCGACTGCCAGCCACAGAGAGGAGCCCAATGAACGCAACGCATCAGCTTATTACTGCTATTACTATTAATTAGAGACTGTCCAGGTCCACCCCCCTCAGTGAAGCTGGGAAAATTGAGGCCAGGCGAGGACAAGAAATCGCCTTTCTGAGGTCATGCAGGATACCCTGCCCCGCCTGGCGGCCCGAAAGAGTTCCCTGTACAATAGGAGCCAACCAGGATCCTTTCGCCCTCATCTCTGGGCACGTCCCATCTCCAAGGACCTCCGAGAGGGTTGAGACTCCTAAGTCAACCAGCCGTTTTAGCAGGAACACACCGGCCAGGCCTGGACAGAAACTCATTCACTTCGCATCTGTTCCCTAAGCAGTTAGGGGATGCCAGGCAGGCCCCGCCCTCAGGGCCTCCCCAGACCGTTGGGGAGTCAGCACAGACTTTAAGCAAATGATCCCCTGAACAAGCATATAATTACACTCTGGGATTTCTGGGGAGGAGCGTGAGAACCCAGGTGTGAAGGATGAGGGGGCGCTAATGAAGTGAGGAGGAAAGGGACCCCTGTCGGAGAAGCAGCTCGGAGAAAACGCCTTCAGGTGGAGGCGGCCAGGCCCCCAGGAATGAGCTGGGGATGAAGCCGGGCCTCTGGGTGGGAGCGCGGCGAGGTCAGGGCCGCCTGCCCAGAGGAGGCAGGAAGTAGGAGGGACGCAACAGCAGGAGTGAAAGGGGCATCGGCATCCCAGCTGTCTGGTGTCATTTCCTCTCCACCTGTCTCCTCCCTGCGTGGGGGTGAGGGCTCTGAACCCCTGGCTGACCCTAAGGAGCTGCCCTCAGCTGGCGCTGCCGGCTTCTGCGGGGAGAGCTGGGTGCCAGGGAGGGTAGAGGGTTCCCGGGCAGGACCCCCGCTGAATGCCAGAGGGGCCAGCCACGGGTGGGGCGGACTGACTAGAGGGAGTTCGGGGACATGCCAGCCTCGTGAGTCCCCAGCTGGAGCCTGGCACTGAGCTCAGTGATTATAAATAACCGACTGGGTGCCTGGGCCAGCGCAGACCTGGGCCCGGGAGGCGGCCACGACAGCTGCAGCCCAGCCCCCTACATCCTTGCCCCCTGCCCGAAGCCCTAGCTGGGGCCCCGAGCCCTGGAGGAAGGCACTGCCCAGGGAAAGCCTCAGAAATGGGGGAGGTGGAGGGCAGAAGCCCCTGGCTCATCTCGCCACCTCCTGTAAGGGGGTCGAAGGCCCCCTCCGAACCCCCCACCCTTACACCTTAAGAGTAGAGAAGGGCCCCTCTCCAAGCAGAGCCCCAGACCCCAGTCACAAGGCACCCCAGGTGCCCACACGCCAATTCCCAGGTCCTGGGGGCCGCCGCTGCCGCCTCCCCCCTCTCCGGCCGGCCCTCTCCCTTCCCAAAGCCCCCAGCGAACTCACACCACCAGGTAGGTCAGGATGGAGACCTGCAGCAGCCGGTAGAGCAGGCCCACCTTCTTGTTCTTGGCGATGACGTACTTCTCGGTCTTGTAGTCGAAGAGCGACTGGTAGAGCCGCTTGCAGCCCGCCTGCCCCATGGCTCCGGCTCACCTGGCCCGCGATCGCGCCGCCCCACGTGTGCCGCACGGAGCCGCGCCCGCCCGCGCGCCGCCCGGCCCCCGGCGAGGGCACCGCAGCGCCCGGGAGCGCGGCTCGGAGCGCGGGGGCCGGCGGCCGGCTAGGCTGCGGCAGCGCCGCCGGAGGCCGGGCGGAGACCCCGGACGGCGACAGGGACAGCGCCTGACCGTCGCCCGCACCGCCCCGCCGGGGCCCTCCCAGCGATCGCCGCGCGGAAGCAACCCTCTATCTCCGCCCCCAAAGAAATCCCGGGGTTCCTCCTATTGAACAGACGGGGAAACTGAGGCCTGGGAGGCGGGGCCTACAGCACAGGAAGTGGGGGCGAAGACGAGATAAAGAGCAAGCCCGGGAGACCAAAGACTGGTCAGACCCTTGGCTCCCGCGGAGGCCGGGATGAGGTGCCTGCTCCGGCCGCAGCCGCTGCGGCCGGTTTAAACCCCCCAACTCCCCGACGTCGGCCGCCAGCAGGTCCCAGCGACCAGAGCAAGCCGCAGGGAGGATGGGTGGGGTGGGGGCGGGGAGACAGGCAACCCAGGCTGGGCTCTTAAAATATGCCTGGAGAGAGGGCGGGTGCCAACTGTTGGAAATGGTCCCTGAGCAAGAGTGGGACCTAATCTAAGCTGCTACATCTGCCACCCTCACAGCACGGGAAATTAACCTGGAGGAGGTGGGGCGGAGATGAGCACACCTCTGTGAAGACGAGGTTTGGAAGGTGGGCCAGCCCTAGAGAGGCGGGGCCTGGGCGAGCTCCCGCACCTGTGCGTGTGTGGGTTGGGCTGGGCACGCTCCCTTTCTGCGCTTCACAGGCATTGCCCCTCTGCTTCCCCTGGCCCTCACACACCAGCGAGATGTCCCTTGCCTGAACCACAGGCTCTGGGAGTCAGGAGTCGGAAGGGACCCTAAAGCGCACCAGGTGTGATCTTCTCTCAAAGTAAACGCCCCAGGGCAGCAGGTCTCTGGTTTTAGTGAGCTTGGGCATCATTTGGGAGAAAAATCAAATTCCTGGGCCCTATCCCTAATATGTTCATTCCCTTAAGGTGGGGACGGGGCCTGGGGATCTGTCTTTTGCTGTCAAACTGCCATTTCACAAGCACTGATGTCTGCGTCTGTTCATCAGTTTCAACTCAAATGCCATTTCCTTTGAAAAAGAAAAAAGCCTATTAGCATTCACCAAAAGCAGCCTCCACTACAGCTGCTTTCCAGCCCATTGGCCCTCCTTATCCCCTGAGAGCGCCTGTAGTTTGTTGACGTACTGCCTGTGTCCCCTGCTAAAGCCATGAGCTCCAGCAGCGGGGACCTTGCCTTGGACATCCCTGCACCCCTCGCCCACTTTGACTGCCATATAAGCCAGTGCGTGTTTCCTGAGTGACTGCAGGCCTGATTTTTCAAACCTGGAGAAGATTCCAGCTGCCATCCTGCTCCAGTCAGACTGGGGGTTTTGGAAGCTGATGTCATTCTGGCAGAAAGGCTTGGGGATTGTCACCAGGCCTCCCTCCTTCCCTCAAGGCCCCCCAGGTGGCGCAGTCATAAAGAATCCACCTGCTAATTGAGAAGAGGCAAGAGACATGGGTTTGATGCCTGGGTTAGAGAAGATCCCCTGGAGAAGGAAATGGCATTCTAGAATTCTCTAGTATTCTTGCCTGGGAAATCTCGTGGACAGAAGGGCCGTGGGGTCTTGAAGACTTGGATGGGACTGAGCATGCCCACGCACGCCCTCCTCTCTTCCTCAGCACCTTCCCCTCTCCTCTCTCTCTCTCTCACACCCCCACACCCCTACAGCCACACCCCTCTCCAACACAGAGGAGACGCAGCCTCACTGGAGTGGTAAGACGCCCGTTATGCTCGTTTGCCCTCCAGGGTGGGCAGCCCCTCCTGAGCCCCCATGACCTAGCCAAGGCTAGGCTGCAGTTTCTCACAGAACTCTCTGGATGCTTTAGAGATCACATGAGGGACGTCCAGAGGGGAAGGGTTGCTCTCAGGGCGGGGGCCAGACTTTCCCTGGTGGGCCCCTCACAGCTTCTAAGGCTAAATCCCGACCCATTAGTGGGTCATGATAGCAATTTCCTGGGTTCCAATCAGCATATTCACATAAAGGAAATATCAAGGGTGTGCTTAATGAAGTAGGGTAGGCCATTTTGAGAAACGTTTGAAGTGTGTCCATGTAACATTATGATGTGTTAGGCATTTCTTCCTGTGGGTCAGGGTCAAAACAATGTGAAAAATACGTCCCTTGAGCTGCAAACCCAAGTATCTGCAACCTACCTCCTCATGGCTGGGGCCAGCTCACCACCTCAAGCTCAGACCTAACTCTCACTGCACCCCAAGCGGGAGAGGGGTTCCTTGCTTTTCACATTTGTATCATTAGAAGTCCAAGTTAGGGATGCTTCCAAAACCAAGATGAATCCTCCACGTGAGTGAAAAGCTGCCTTCATTTTTTTTTTTTTTAAATTTTGGTCTCTTTTATTGACTTTTTATTTATTTTCATCCATCTTTATTCTTTGGCCTGCCTGCTGGCTTTGAGTGATGGTTTTTCCAGTCTCTACCTAAACTCACCACCTGTGTT
The DNA here is from genome assembly GCA_022376925.1 of Tragulus kanchil. Taxonomy (NCBI): domain Eukaryota; kingdom Metazoa; phylum Chordata; class Mammalia; order Artiodactyla; family Tragulidae; genus Tragulus; species Tragulus kanchil. The sequence goes on from JAIOJX010000027.1 coordinate 68,224,221, forward strand.
GGGACTGTGGCATCTTAACCAACCACTGGGCCACCAGAGAAGTCCCTGAAGGAGAAGGAAATGGCAACCCACTCCAGTATTCTTGCCTGGAAAATCCCATGGACAGAGGAGCCTGGTGGGCTACAGTCTACAGGGTCACCAATCGTTGGACACAATGTAGTGACTACACCACCACCTAACTCATCTCAACAGGCACCCTGCTGAAATGATCTCCACTGCCATTGCAGTGTGAATGCTTATCAGACTAGTGAGTAGTAAACCAGGGGTCAGAGTGAATGGCTAGTTCTCAGAGTAGTCAAAGCTCTCTCTCCTCTCCTGGCCAAATCCACATCATAACTTCATTTTGGGGTTGGGGGGAGAGGAGGAGGGGTGGGGCAGGTTGGGGAGGGAGGGGGGCGGGCGGGCCACTTCTATTGGTCTTTCATTTATCTATTTTTCATCCATCTTTGTTCTTTGGCCCATGTGGGCCTCCCATCACAGTGGCCTCTGTTGTCACAGAGCACCGGCTCTGGGCGCATGCACTCCAGAGCTCCAGCTCGGTAATTGGACACATTGGTCCAGCCGCTCCACGGTACGTGGGATCTTCCCAGGCCAGGGATTGAACTGGCACCCCTTGCACTGCAAGGCGGTGTCCTTACCCACTGGACCACCAGGGAAGCCCTCATAACTTCATTTTAACGAGTGTCTCCTGCCTCAAAGAAAGGGACTGGCCGTGAAAGAATTGACCCTGTCTCATCTGGTTGGTAAGACAGTCTCGTTGGATGAGGTACTGTAGCTGCAGTGAAGTGATGGGGAACTATAAAATGAACTCAGAAAGTATTCCCCCCAAATTTAAAGGAGGCACAAGAGGTAACACAAACTGCCAAGACAATGCCGTCCTTGGAAGAGAGGGTCAGTGGTTACTTACACCTAACCAGCAAGATTTCGTTCCCCATCCCAGAGGAGAGGAGGGCTCAAGCGAGGGCCAAGGTGGGCGAGCTCCGCCTGTCCCAGGGCACAACAGAAAGTCATCACAAGGCAGGGAGAGCCCTTGCTTCAGAGCAGAAGGACACTGGTGACCTAGAAGGGACAAGAGTGGGAAAGGCGTGGCGTGGATACATGTCACAAAGCAATCTATCCTCTCATTCTTTTGCTCGGGAGCGTCCTGCTATGATAAACACATTCCATTAATAGACATTAAAGGTCCATTTAAGAAACTGCCGCTAGATTATTAATGTTGCTTCTGAGAGTCAACAGGAAGAAGGAAGCCTGGCTCTGTGGGATGCATTTCTGAGTCCATCAGCAGCCCGGTGACTGTTGTAATTGATGGGCTATTCCTCATTACTCAGTTCCCAGAATGGCACCTGGGGAGAAACTCCACTGAGGCGGCACTTAAAAAGAATAAACTGTCCAACGCTGGTCCACGGGGCACCGACACCAAGCACTGAAAAGGATAAAGCTTCAAACTCAAGTCAATCAAACCCACAGGGTGACGCCAGCTTGAACACGGGTAGGTCGTAGAGAAAGCTGGTCTCGCTCCTGCCCACTGCAGGGGCTTCCCTACAACTGCACCGTCACCCTGGTCCGTCCCGTCCTCTCTCTCAGTCCTTCACAGGCTCTTCCTCTTACTGCAGTCACTGACCCCGCCTGCCTTTCTGGCCTGACAAGCCCTTTAAGCACACCAGCTTTGGGGGGCATTGGCAGCTTCATCATGTCCTCATGCCAGTCTCTCCTCGTGGCTTCAAGGCTCTGCTTACAGCAGTCTGTCTCTTTCACGAAGACCTCCTGCATCCTTCTCCTTCTCTAAATTCCCAAAGTCCAGGATCCGATCCTCAGGGAGTTACAGCTGAGTGCCTATCTCATCTGTCCTGTAAGGCTACCAGGGTGGGAGAGGCTTTACCACTCTGCCCCGCCAGGCCTAAAATGAGTCATGATCATCCAGGGCGGGCAGGAGGGAGGGAAAGGAGGAGGAGGGAAGGTTGATTCCTGATCATCTTGCCTCGACCCGTTAGCCTGCACATTTGAAGTCTCTAGAGTGCAAGCCTTTATTTCTGAGTGTATATTTCTAGCAGATTTCTACAGAGATCATTATGCTAGAGCAGTTTCCCCATCCCAGAGGAGAGTAGGGCTCAAGCGAGCGCCAAGGTGGGCGAGCTCCGCCTGTCCCAGGGCACAACAGAAAGTCATCACAAGGCAGGGAGAGCCCTTGCTTCAGAGCAGAAGGACCTGGTGACCTAGAAGGGACAAGAGTGGGAAAGGCGTGGCGTGGATACATGTCACAAAGCAATCTATCCTCTCATTCTTTTGCTCGGGAGCGTCCTGCTATGATAAACACATTCCATTAATAGACATTAAAGGTCCATTTAAGAAACTGCCGCTAGATTATTAATGTTGCTTCTGAGAGTCAACAGGAAGAAGGAAGCCTGGCTCTGTGGGATGCATTTCTGAGTCCATCAGCAGCCCGGTGACTGTTGTAATTGATGGGCTATTCCTCATTACTCAGTTCCCAGAATGGCACCTGGGGAGAAACTCCACTGAGGCGGCACTTAAAAAGAATAAACTGTCCAACACTGGTCCACGGGGCACCGACACCAAGCACTGAAAAGGATAAAGCTTCAAACTCAAGTTAATCAAACCCACAGGGTGACGCCAGCTTGAACACGGGTAGGTCGTAGAGAAAGCTGGTCTCACTCCTGCCCACTGCAGGGGCTTCCCTACAACTGCACCATCACCCTGGTCCATCCCGTCCTCTCTCTCAGTCCTTCACACGCTCTTCCTCTTACTGCAGTCACTGACCCCGCCTGCCTTTCTGGCCTGACAAGCCCTTTAAGCACACCAGCTTCGGGGGGCATTGGCAGCTTCATCGTGTCCTCATGCCAGTCTCTCCTTGTGACTTCAAGGCTCTGCTTACAGCAGTCTCTCTTTCACGAAGACCTCCTGCATCCTTCTCCTTCTCTAAATTCCCAAAGGCCAGGATCCAATCCTCAGGGAGTTACAGCTGAGTGCCTATCTCATCTGTCCTGTAAGGCTACCAGGGTGGGAGAGGCTTTACCACTCTGCCCCGCCAGGCCTAAAATGAGTCATGATCATCCAGGGCGGGCAGGAGGGAGGGAAAGGAGGAGGAGGGAAGGTTGATTCCTGATCATCTTGCCTCGACCCGTTAGCCTGCACATTTGAAGTCTCTAGAGTGACGAAGCCTTTATTTCTGAGTGTATATTTCTAGCAGATTTCTACAGAGATCATTATGCTAGAGCAGTATGTTACATTTATCTCCTGAAGCAACTTCTTAGTCATCGAGACTCTGAGTCTGTGAAGAGGACTGCCCATTGACAAAGCGTGATCAGACGAATCAGCCCTGATCTCATAGCTAGTGTCTCACAGGGCGCGGCCACTGCATCAGAGATTACCCAGAGCACTTGCCTGAAGAGCTGAGCCCTGCCTGTGCCCGTCCCCTGTAAACCTCCACTCCACCGGGGCTGCCACTCACCCACGCCTCACCCATCAGTAAAGAAGCTTTTGTGGAAAAAGATTAAGACCTGGAAATTCTTTCTTAAACTAGCTTTAAGGCCTCAGGCCAACTTGTTTCCCCCTCCACAAAACAGCCAAGGGGGCCTGGAGTGACTGAGATGAACTGCCAAAGCACAGGGCCTGGGGTGGAACAGACGCTCTTAGCAAATGGACCAGAATATACGGAGGAGGTCGGTGGAGCGGGAGGGAGAAAGTATTCTGTATTTATTTTTCCTGCTCTTTAACTGAAATCTAACAGTTCCTTCGATTACGAGCATAGGCAACAAACCATAGGAGTGTCCGCAGTACCCGTACTTTGACGCCAATTGAAATTACAGGTATTTTTCCCATCACGTTACAGGTACACCTCAAAAACCATTTTAGGCTAGTCACTACTTTGATAGTAGCAAAGTTATTAGACCTGTTGCTTTAAGGCATTTTTTTTTTAATATTTATTTATTTTATTTTGGGCGGGGGTCGGGTTGGGGAGGGAGGAGAGCGGGCAGGCCACTTCTATTGGTCCTTCATTTCTCCATTTTCATCCGTCTTTGTTCTTTGGCTCCTGTGGGCCTCCCATCACGGTGGCCTCTCTCGCTGCAGAGCACCGGCTCTGGGCGCATGCACTCCAGAGCTCCGGCTCGGTAATTGGACACATCCGTCCAGCCGCTCCATGGCACGTGGGATCTTCCCAGGCCAGGGATCGAACCGGCACCACTTGCACTGCAAGGCGGTGTCCTTACCCACTGGACCACCAGGGGAAGCCCCTAAGGCATTTACTGCAACAGTAAAAACACATCTATGGAGACATAAATTTGTTTTAATATTCTGATCATTGTGTTTCAATCCAACTGGATCTTTATAAACTTTTATCTATTTAAAAAACAAGCTGTGCTGCTTCAGCAGCATGTTTACTAAAACAGAGATTAACATGGCCCCAGTGCAAGGATGACATGCAAATTCGTGAAGTGAGCCATATCTTTTAAAAAATTTAAAACTAGAATAAAAATAAAGACAAGCTGATGGATGAATGGGAAAAATTAACTGGACAGGAAATTAAAGAAGCTTTTGTGTGAAACCTCCACTCCACCGGGCTGCCACTCACCCACGCCTCACCCATCAAAAACTTTTGTGGAAAAAGATTAAGACCTGGAAATTCTTTCTTAAACTAGCTTTAAGGCCTCAGGCCAACTTGTTTCCCCCTCCACAAAACAGCCAAGGGGGCCTGGAGTGACTGAGATGAACTGCCAAAGCACAGGGCCTGGGGTGGAACAGACGCTCTTAGCAAATGGACCAGAATATACGGAGGAGGTCGGTGGAGCGGGAGGGAGAAAGTATTCTGTATTTATTTTTCCTGCTCTTTAACTGAAATCTAACAGTTCCTTCGATTACGAGCATAGGCAACAAACCATAGGAGTGTCCGCAGTACCCGTACTTTGACGCCAATTGAAATTACAGGTATTTTTCCCATCACGTTACAGGTACACCTCAAAAACCATTTTAGGCTAGTCACTACTTTGATAGTAGCAAAGTTATTAGACCTGTTGCTTTAAGGCATTTTTTTTTTAATATTTATTTATTTTATTTTGGGCGGGGGTCGGGTTGGGGAGGGAGGAGAGCGGGCAGGCCACTTCTATTGGTCCTTCATTTCTCCATTTTCATCCGTCTTTGTTCTTTGGCTCCTGTGGGCCTCCCATCACGGTGGCCTCTCTCGCTGCAGAGCACCGGCTCTGGGCGCATGCACTCCAGAGCTCCGGCTCGGTAATTGGACACATCCGTCCAGCCGCTCCATGGCACGTGGGATCTTCCCAGGCCAGGGATCGAACCGGCACCACTTGCACTGCAAGGCGGTGTCCTTACCCACTGGACCACCAGGGGAAGCCCCTAAGGCATTTACTGCAACAGTAAAAACACATCTATGGAGACATAAATTTGTTTTAATATTCTGATCATTGTGTTTCAATCCAACTGGATCTTTATAAACTTTTATCTATTTAAAAAACAAGCTGTGCTGCTTCAGCAGCATGTTTACTAAAACAGAGATTAACATGGCCCCAGTGCAAGGATGACATGCAAATTCGTGAAGTGAGCCATATCTTTTAAAAAATTTAAAACTAGAATAAAAATAAAGACAAGCTGATGGATGAATGGGAAAATATGTGATGACGCTGGCACAGGAAGATGTTAATAGAAGCAGCCAGGTGCTTAGTGTAAAATTTTTTCTGTTTGAAAAATTTCATGATAAAATGTTGGGAAATAACCTGAGAAGCCGTCCTGAGGCTTCACTGGATTGCCAGAGGGGTCTGTGGCACACAGAAACCCCTGACCTGGAGGTACTACTGTTCTTACCTTGCTCAGTTGCCAGTGAGTTCTTCATCTAGGAGGCAAAGGACCCCAGGCCAAAATCCAGGACTTAGGCTGGCAATTTACCCTAGTCTAGGAAATCTGAAAGGTTTGCAGCACCAAAGTGGGCCACTGGTGTTTCCTCCCATCCCAGTAGTCCAACCTTCATCTCAGACCTCAGCTCTAAAAGAGGAAAAGTTACCCCAGGGTAGAACACTGGTCAAACCCAGGAACCCAAGGCCAAGAGCTCCAGCACATCCGCCCGCTCTGGACAGGGCTTGCCAGGCCCAGGACAGAAGAGGCCTCTCCAGAGAGCATACCTTCAGTCCTCCACTGCTCAGGCCTGCGGCTGGTCCTAGGGTCCCAGGGGGGGACGAGGCAGACCCAGAATGCTCTCCTGGGGCTGGGGCGGAGGGAGGGGAGCAGAACCTCCAGCCAGCTCTCTGGGGTGATCTTGCCAAAATCAAAAAAAAAAAAGGGAAAGGAAAGCCACAATTATCTACCCATTAAGCAGTAAAGTAACAACAGAGGTCTCAGGCACGTGCATGCTGCTAACCACATAATGTGGGATCTTCCCAAGGGATCGAACCGCACCACTTGCACTGCAAGGCGGTGTCCTTACCCACTGGACCACCAGGGGAAGCCCCTAAGGCATTTACTGCAACAGTAAAAACACATCTATGGAGACATAAATTTGTTTTAATATTCTGATCATTGTGTTTCAATCCAACTGGATCTTTATAAACTTTTATCTATTTAAAAAACAAGCTGTGCTGCTTCAGCAGCATGTTTACTAAAACAGAGATTAACATGGCCCCAGTGCAAGGATGACATGCAAATTCGTGAAGTGAGCCATATCTTTTAAAAAATTTAAAACTAGAATAAAAATAAAGACAAGCTGATGGATGAATGGGAAAATATGTGATGACGCTGGCACAGGAAGATGTTAATAGAAGCAGCCAGGTGCTTAGTGTAAAATTTTTTCTGTTTGAAAAATTTCATGATAAAATGTTGGGAAATAATCTGAGAAGCCGTCCTGAGGCTTCACTGGATTGTCAGAGGGGTCTGTGGCACACAGAAACCCCTGACCTGGAGGTACTACTGTTCTTACCTTGCTCAGTTGCCAGTGAGTTCTTCATCTAGGAGGCAAAGGACCCCAGGCCAAAATCCAGGACTTAGGCTGGCAATTTACCCTAGTCTAGGAAATCTGAAAGGTTTGCAGCACCAAAGTGGGCCACTGGTGTTTCCTCCCATCCCAGTAGTCCAACCTTCATCTCAGACCTCAGCTCTAAAAGAGGAAAAGTTACCCCAGGGTAGAACACTGGTCAAACCCAGGAACCCAAGGCCAAGAGCTCCAGCACATCCGCCCGCTCTGGACAGGGCTTGCCAGGCCCAGGACAGAAGAGGCCTCTCCAGAGAGCATACCTTCAGTCCTCCACTGCTCAGGCCTGCGGCTGGTCCTAGGGTCCCAGGGGTGGACGAGTCAGACCCAGAATGCTCTCCTGGGGCTGGGGCGGAGGGAGGGGAGCAGAACCTCCAGCCAGCTCTCTGGGGTGATCTTGCCAAAATCAAAAAAAAAAAAGGGAAAGGAAAGCCACAATTATCTACCCATTAAGCAGTAAAGTAACAACAGAGGTCTCAGGCACGTGCATGCTGCTAACCACATAATGTGGCTCAATCCTTCCGGAAAGCGATCTGGCATTTGTGCACTGTTTTAAGTCCACTTTTGGAAAAAGCTGAAAGGGCTTCTGTCTTGCTGTATCTCACTGTGTGCCCTGTTTACTGAACCCTATGGAAGGCAAGGCTTGAACTAAGAAGAAGCCGGAAGACGCCAGGAGCCGTAGAACTGCAGACGCACTTATTCTCTCCCGGCTGCGGCAGCAGCCGTGGCGGCACCTATAACATAACCACAAGGGCTTTTCAGGGGGAGCTTATATATGCTTACAGAACAAAAGCAGCCCGTAGCCAAGCGAGTACCCCCATCTGATGCGCATGCGCAATGCTGTAAGTGTTCTCCACTGTTACATAATCATTATTTACAAACTGTGGGTGGAGAGGGAGAGGCAGTGGGGTGGCAAAGCCTCATCACCACTGTCTTGGCTCATGTGCTCTTTCCCTACAGCTTCTGTACAAACTGTCATGAGCTATACACATTTAAGTTTTCGATTTCCCAAAGACATGTTAACCCGTGGCGCCACTCCCTAGGTCCCCAAAACCCCGCATCCAAGCAGCAGCATTTTGTCTGACATTGGCTTCTTGAAAATGATCACAAAATAAGCACAATTGGTAGAAGTTATGATCCTATTTAGGTAAACACAAAACACGAAAACCTATGTACTTGAATATATGTATGGGAATATTACAAAACCACAGAATATGGTCTGGAAGGGTACATGCTAAACCAGCTCACCTCAGCCTCTAAGGAGGGGCGCAGGATGGCGTGAGGTTGTGACAAAGGCGTAGTTTCACGGGTAAACTGCAGCAAATGGGTACAGGGCTTGCCAGGCCCAGGACAGAAGAGGCCTCTCAGAGCATACCTTCAGTCCTCCACTGCTCAGGCCTGCGGCTGGTCCTAGGGTCCCAGGGGTGGACGAGTCAGACCCAGAATGCTCTCCTGGGGCTGGGGCGGAGGGAGGGGAGCAGAACCTCCAGCCAGCTCTCTGGGGTGATCTTGCCAAAATCAAAAAAAAGGGAAAGGAAAGCCACAATTATCTACCCATTAAGCAGTAAAGTAACAACAGAGGTCTCAGGCACGTGCATGCTGCTAACCACATAATGTGGCTCAATCCTTCCGGAAAGCGATCTGGCATTTGTGCACTGTTTTAAGTCCACTTTTGGAAAAAGCTGAAAGGGCTTCTGTCTTGCTGTATCTCACTGTGTGCCCTGTTTACTGAACCCTATGGAAGGCAAGGCTTGAACTAAGAAGAAGCCGGAAGACGCCAGGAGCCGTAGAACTGCAGACGCACTTATTCTCTCCCGGCTGCGGCAGCAGCCGTGGCGGCACCTATAACATAACCACAAGGGCTTTTCAGGGGGAGCTTATATATGCTTACAGAACAAAAGCAGCCCGTAGCCAAGCGAGTACCCCCATCTGATGCGCATGCGCAATGCTGTAAGTGTTCTCCACTGTTACATAATCATTATTTACAAACTGTGGGTGGAGAGGGAGAGGCAGTGGGGTGGCAAAGCCTCATCACCACTGTCTTGGCTCATGTGCTCTTTCCCTACAGCTTCTGTACAAACTGTCATGAGCTATACACATTTAAGTTTTCGATTTCCCAAAGACATGTTAACCCGTGGCGCCACTCCCTAGGTCCCCAAAACCCCGCATCCAAGCAGCAGCATTTTGTCTGACATTGGCTTCTTGAAAATGATCACAAAATAAGCACAATTGGTAGAAGTTATGATCCTATTTAGGTAAACACAAAACACGAAAACCTATGTACTTGAATATATGTATGGGAATATTACAAAACCACAGAATATGGTCTGGAAGGGTACATGCTAAACCAGCTCACCTCAGCCTCTAAGGAGGGGCGCAGGATGGCGTGAGGTTGTGACAAAGGCGTAGTTTCACTTTTCCTTCCGATCTATGAGAGTGCACTTTTTTTTTTAAAGAATTATTTATTTATTTTTTGGGTGGGGGTTGGGTTGGGGAGGGAGGGGAGCAGGTGGGCCACTTCTATTGGTCTTTCGTTTCTCTATTTTCATCCGTCTTTGCTCTTTGGCTCCTGTGGGCCTCCCATCGCGGTGGCCTCTGTCGCTGCAGAGCGCCGGCTCTGGGTGCATGCGCTCCAGAGCTCCGGCTCGGTAATTGGACACATCGGTCCAGCCACTCGGCGGCACGTGGGATCTTCCCAGGCCAGGGATCGAACCGGCGCCCCTTGCACTGCAAGGCGGTGTCCTTACCCACTGGACCACCAGGGGAAGCCCGAGAGTGCACTTAATGTATCACTGATACTTTCTGTACTTTTTGAAATGCCTTTCCACTAAATCAAAATAAAGTCAGCTGGAACTGTCTCTTTAGGTGCATCCAGTTACCTCCTGAACTCTGAGAGCTGAACAACTACTCTTCCTGAAGGGACTAAGACTCCCTTGACTCCATTTCCTGGAGCCCTTCTTAAAGTAACAGTAAAATTCTGGTACTATCACAAGGCCATAAGTAGGCCTAGCAGACCCCACGAAACCTCAGCCCCGATCTTAACCAGATACCTCTACCTGTATGGATATCAGAGGAAATGTGCACAGAATCAACACACTAGTGCAGATCATTTTAGACTGCTGGGCTTGGCTGAATGGAATCAAAACCTAACTGGGCTTCGATAGTCTGACCAATTTATTACAGACATTCGCATCTGCGTATCCCTCCAACAACCAAATTCAAAGTTCAGATGTTATCATGAGAGAAAAAGGGTCTTTGAATGAGCACTCCCAGGCCTGTAACAGGAAATGAAAACACACAGTCCAGCGGGGCACTCCTCCTCATGCTAGTGTCTGGCTGAGCCCATCTCAGTTCTCTTCTGGCCAGACAGCAACCCTGTGACATGGCCTGCTGCTCTTGGATCTATGTAAGTTCTGGCATGTCCTGTTCCCAGGCAGGGGAGGCTGAACAAGAAATGGGAAGGGTCTGGCACCAGACAGGCATCTTCTGGAAGAAAGGCAAGTTTGTGGCCCAAGCCGCTGCCCATGAATTTATACAGTGCAGCCATGTCTCCATGAGAGTCCCTTCCTCCTCACCAGCTGGTCCCTTATGCAGTCTCCCAACGATGACACTGGCCCCACCCAGTCACATCAGCCCAGCGCAGCCAGTCAAGAGCCTGTAGACGGTCAATAGAAGACTTGACTGTTAAAAAGTGAGATCTTATTTGCAATAAACAAGTATAAAAGCAAAGACTGCAAGTCACCCATAATAAAGAAAACCTGGACATAACTCTTGAGCCCCAAAACAGTGAGCTATCTAAGCAAACTTACCTCTTTCTTTTCCTTCAAAGGCATGCCTCGGACAGTTTGGTTTCAGTTTGGTTTCAGACCATCACAATAAAGCAAGTACCGTGATAAAGCGAGTCATACAAATTTTTGGTTTCCCAGTGCATATAAAAGTTAATGTTGGGATTTCAGTGGTTAAGAATTCATCTTCTAATGCAAGGGACACTGGTTCAATCCCTGATCCAGGAAGATTCCACATGCTGAGGGGCCACTAAGCTCGTATACCACAACTGCTGAGCCTGTGCTCTATAGCCCATGAGCTGAATGAAACTACTGAAGCTTCCGTCCCCCAGACCCCACCCTGTGCCCCACAAACAGAAACTGGCAGCGAGAAGCACGTGTGCCACAACTAAAGGGTAGCCCCAGCTAGTTGCAGCTGGAGAAAGCTTGAGCAAAACAACAAAGACTCAGCACAGCCCAGAAGAATAAATACACTTTAAAAAAACGTCAGGCACAGAGGTGACTTCTTAAGAGCCCCACAAGTCCTTGTTAAAACAATAGGGACAAGAAAAAATACACGTATCAGAAAGACTCCAAATCACCATCATGTGCCCATCCCCAGGTTACTGAACACACACAGTCCAGCGGGGCACTCCTCCTCATGCTAGTGTCTGGCTGAGCCCATCTCAGTTCTCTTCTGGCCAGACAGCAACCCTGTGACATGGCCTGCTGCTCTTGGATCTATGTAAGTTCTGGCATGTCCTGTTCCCAGGCAGGGGAGGCTGAACAAGAAATGGGAAGGGTCTGGCACCAGACAGGCATCTTCTGGAAGAAAGGCAAGTTTGTGGCCCAAGCCGCTGCCCATGAATTTATACAGTGCAGCCATGTCTCCATGAGAGTCCCTTCCTCCTCACCAGCTGGTCCCTTATGCAGTCTCCCAACGATGACACTGGCCCCACCCAGTCACATCAGCCCAGCGCAGCCAGTCAAGAGCCTGTAGACGGTCAATAGAAGACTTGACTGTTAAAAAGTGAGATCTTATTTGCAATAAACAAGTATAAAAGCAAAGACTGCAAGTCACCCATAATAAAGAAAACCTGGACATAACTCTTGAGCCCCAAAACAGTGAGCTATCTAAGCAAACTTACCTCTTTCTTTTCCTTCAAAGGCATGCCTCGGACAGTTTGGTTTCAGTTTGGTTTCAGACCATCACAATAAAGCAAGTACCGTGATAAAGCGAGTCATACAAATTTTTGGTTTCCCAGTGCATATAAAAGTTAATGTTGGGATTTCAGTGGTTAAGAATTCATCTTCTAATGCAAGGGACACTGGTTCAATCCCTGATCCAGGAAGATTCCACATGCTGAGGGGCCACTAAGCTCGTATACCACAACTGCTGAGCCTGTGCTCTATAGCCCATGAGCTGAATGAAACTACTGAAGCTTCCGTCCCCCAGACCCCACCCTGTGCCCCACAAACAGAAACTGGCAGCGAGAAGCACGTGTGCCACAACTAAAGGGTAGCCCCAGCTAGTTGCAGCTGGAGAAAGCTTGAGCAAAACAACAAAGACTCAGCACAGCCCAGAAGAATAAATACACTTTAAAAAAACGTCAGGCACAGAGGTGACTTCTTAAGAGCCCCACAAGTCCTTGTTAAAACAATAGGGACAAGAAAAAATACACGTATCAGAAAGACTCCAAATCACCATCATGTGCAAACAAGACTTTGAAGTCAATGGAAAAGCTACAAGAACGGAGTCCAGAGAACTCCCTGGTGGTCAAGTGGTTAGGACTCCACCCTTTCGCCGCGAGGATCCAATTCCTGGTCAGGGAACTGAGACCCTACACAGGCTGTACGGCAAGGCCAAAAACAAACAAAAAGAAGTAACAATAGCACCTGAATTAGATAGAGCCGGGGTCGGGGGCTGATGGGATTGCTTCCTACGTTGTATACTCCTGCACCGTCTGTTTGCACTGACTTTTATTACCCATGAAAACAAAGACTGTGCCGCTGCAGGGTTGAGAGCGGGGAGTTGTGGTCAAGTTTTTTTTTTTCTTCTTTGTGGTCAAGTTTTAACAGCATGGGGCATGGAAAGAAAATAAGACCCTAAGGGCAAAGTCATCACTAAACCCTAATCTCAGTGCCCCCACCTCCCCGGCCAGGTTCCGTCTCCCGCTGTGAACAAGCAGCAATCTCACTGAGATACGAAGGACCCCCAAGCAAGTCACTCAGCAGGAAGCCAGGCGAGGATAGGCACAGGATGTTGAGCAGACGCTACAAAGTCCCGGTCTTCTCCTCTTCCTTTACATGTGTTTTGGGGGTGCTTTTTTGTGAACTGATTTGAAACAAGAGACTGCGTCCTGTGATCATAAAAATATCAAACTGCTTTCAATCACTGTCCCCCCAGATATATACTTCGTGAAGGACCACTTTGGAAGATGTTAATAGAAACGGCAGGAAAAGAGTGTTCTCAGGCAAATAAGGCTGGGAGACTCTGTGTAACAACCTCCTCTTGAGGAAAAAGAAATATCACAAAGTATATTATATTTGCATATTAAAGACGCTTCTGTAAAGAAAATAGTTTAACTTTATTTACTACCAAATGTCTCCTAGGTTTCTTGTTTGCACAATGCACAGACACTTTGGGGACAACGTGTAGTTGAAAAACAACACTCCACAGACAACCTGCCCTCGATCATCCTAAAGGAAAGCTCTCCAGACAACACCAAGTCTCTAGAAGCTTCGTGACTCGCTGATGCTCTCTCTCAATGGGTGCTGAAGCTGCTCCTAATTTTCTTCTTCCAGCAGATTCTCTGATTTTAGCTGATCCCTTCTTATGCTCTCCAAGTTCAGTTGTCTGTATTTTCTTTTAAAAAAGCCACACTAAAACAAAGGAAGGGAAGTCCGATTTCAGGCCAGAGCTATCATGGGTCTTAGAAAACCATTTATCCTTCTCTTTTGGCAAATAGCCCGGTCCTCCTCTGCTGCCTCTGAATCTTCCCAGGTGATCCAATCCTTCGAGACCCATCTTAAGTACCTCCTTCCCACAAGCCTTCTTTATGCTCAGTCCTCAGTCAGAAATAATTTTCTACCTTCCTCTGAACCCTCACAGCACTTTTACCTCTTTAGGAGTACTGATTCAGCTATACTGGACCTATTTATGTAAAAGTCCTCAGCCTACTAGGCTAAGGACAGAAAGAGAGAGAGAGAGATCAAGTACGGCCTCCCATACATCAAGAAACTCACAATCTAGTGGGAGGAGAAATAACTACAACGCAGTATAATGACCGCTCCTTGGAAGGGGTCTAAAGGGCAGTTCAAGGCAAAAGCAGAACGCTCAGCTCAGACAACTCAGGAATCTCTGGGCTGAGTCTTAAAGGATGGGTGAGAGCGAGTTAAGAAGGAAAGGGCTTGGGAGGCAGATATAGAGAGCCTAACTGCAAACACAGGGACACGAACCTATTTCAGTTCAGTGTGCTGAGAAAACAGCAAGACTTACGGGTGGACAGAGCAGAAGCAGAGAGCAGAAGGCCTAGAACAGTCGTGAAAGAGTCTGCACATTCCAACAGGGGAAAGGAAGGATTTAAATAGAGGAACGACAATCAGGTCCCTTTTAGGACAATATCTCTGTACTCCAATTAGACAATTAGACCTTGATCTTTTTCAGACAGAAACTGTCTGATTCACTTGCTTCAACAGGTGTGTGGCTGAAGGAAGAAGGAAGAGCGGTCACAAGGCCAGGGGAGCAGCTCAAGGACGGAGGCCGGCTCTCTACAGAGAATTCTGCCCAGCGCCAGAGCCCTGATGAACGCGAGGGAACTGACCTTGACCAGGATGATTATAATCAAAATCAAAACCAGCAGGCCCCCAATGCTGCTTTTGATGATGAGGGACAGAGAATATGCCTCCTCATCCTTCAGGAAGATGACTGTGATCTGGAACAAAACAAAGAGATCGCCCAGTAAGTCAGGTGAGGCAACATGAGGTAAAAATTCCACATTATTTTAAGAAGCAAAATGGGAGAACTTGGCAACATACAGGGTACTAATCAAGACTGATGGCAGTACGGCAAAAAGCTAAGCCTTTCCTGATGCAGCATCTAGAATGATCTAATGAGAGTCCTGGTTTCTGGCTCCACATGTCAAGGGCTTGGAAGTCACCACTACAGCCTAACAAGGAAAAGGCTGATCAGACTAGAAACTCAACAACTTTTCTTGGATCCCTAAGGAAGAGAGAACATCAGACAAACGTGCTGCCCCAAGAGGGGAGGGACAGACAGACAGACAGACACGGAGAGCAGAGGTTCCCCACCGCTGGGGAAGGAAACCCTGAATTCCAGCTGCTGGGCTGCTGTGTCTGGTGCAGTGTGGACAACTCCGGCACCCAGTCCCTGAGGTGAGGTCCACTCTAGGAGCCTGACCGGCTCCCAGTCACGGCCTGAGAAAAAAATCCTTAGTGCTTCAGGCAGGGCGAGGGGAAAAGGAACCACTTTGAAATAAGCCAGACAAGTCTCATCTGAACAAGGTCTGCGCTCAGGGGAAACTAGTCAACCTTGGCCTAACCTGCTGGGTATTATTAGAGCCCAGCTGTCCCAGGGGAGGCAAGAACCCAACTCAAGCCCACTCTAGCCGTCCCGTCCCACACCTAAGGGGGCTAAGACACAGGGATGATGTTCGCAGTCCAGAGGCCCAGGCTCATGAAAAGACTGAGATCTAATCACCCTCCCCCACCCCTCACCACATCAATGAAGGTCTACAGCAGTCGTTTTTTACCTCGTACGGTGTTTCTAGCTATCAAGAGACAATTACCAGGCATACCAAAAGGCAAAGAAAAAAAAACAAAACACAGTCAAGAAGACAGAGAGCAAGCTTCTGAACCAGGCAGAGCAAGAATGTCAGAATTCTCAGACTGAAAATTTTTTAAATTTTGGCCTCTTTTATTGTTTTTTATTTTTGTTTGTTTTTTAAATTTATTCTCATCCATCTTTATTCTTTGGCCTGTGTGGGCCTCCCACGGCAGTGGCCTCTCTCCTTGCACAGCACCCGCTCTGGGCGCACGTGCTCCAGAGCGCTGGCTCGTAATTGGTCCAGCTGCTCCGTGGCACGTGGGATCTTCCCAGGTCAGGGATCAAACCTGTGTCCCTTGCACTGCAAGGCGAACTCTTTAACCACTGGACCACCAGGGAAGCCCTTGGACTGGGAATTTAAAACCACATGGTGAATATGCTGCGGGCTCCAAAGGACAGCGCAGACAGCAGGCAAAAACAAAGCGCAGACGGGCAATGGCAGTGGAGATGGAGACCTTAAGAAAGAGCCAGAAGGAAACGCCAGAGTTGAAAACCTGCCATGACAGGAAGAAGCAGTGCCTTCGAGGTGCTCACAAGCAAGGAAACCCTGAATTCCAGCTGCTGGGCTGCTGTGTCTGGTGCAGTGTGGACAACTCCGGCACCCAGTCCCGGAGGTGAGGTCCACTCTAGGAGCCTGACCGGCTCCCAGTCACGGCCTGAGAAAAAAATCCTTAGTGCTTCAGGCAGGGCGAGGGGAAAAGGAACCACTTTGAAATAAGCCAGACAAGTCTCATCTGAACAAGGTCTGCGCTCAGGGGAAACTAGTCAACCTTGGCCTAACCTGCTGGGTATTATTAGAGCCCAGCTGTCCCAGGGGAGGCAAGAACCCAACTCAAGCCCACTCTAGCCGTCCCGTCCCACACCTAAGGGGGCTAAGACACAGGGATGATGTTCGCAGTCCAGAGGCCCAGGCTCATGAAAAGACTGAGATCTAATCACCCTCCCCCACCCCTCACCACATCAATGAAGGTCTACAGCAGTCGTTTTTTACCTCGTACGGTGTTTCTAGCTATCAAGAGACAATTACCAGGCATACCAAAAGGCAAAGAAAAAAAAACAAAACACAGTCAAGAAGACAGAGAGCAAGCTTCTGAACCAGGCAGAGCAAGAATGTCAGAATTCTCAGACTGAAAATTTTTTAAATTTTGGCCTCTTTTATTGTTTTTTATTTTTGTTTGTTTTTTAAATTTATTCTCATCCATCTTTATTCTTTGGCCTGTGTGGGCCTCCCACGGCAGTGGCCTCTCTCCTTGCACAGCACCCGCTCTGGGCGCACGTGCTCCAGAGCGCTGGCTCGTAATTGGTCCAGCTGCTCCATGGCACGTGGGATCTTCCCAGGTCAGGGATCAAACCTGTGTCCCTTGCACTGCAAGGCGAACTCTTTAACCACTGGACCACCAGGGAAGCCCTTGGACTGGGAATTTAAAACCACATGGTGAATATGCTGCGGGCTCCAAAGGACAGCGCAGACAGCAGGCAAAAACAAAGCGCAGACGGGCAATGGCAGTGGAGATGGAGACCTTAAGAAAGAGCCAGAAGGAAACGCCAGAGTTGAAAACCTGCCATGACAGGAAGAAGCAGTGCCTTCGAGGTGCTCACAAGCAGACTGGACATGGCCGAGGAAACCATCTCGGAGCCAGAAACAGCGACAGTCTTCCAAAAGCAAAAAGAACAAAAACTAGGGGGTGACGCCTGGGAGAGCTAAACCAGAGGACTGCAAAATGACCTGATGACCAAAATACTTCATACCAACTATTTTGGTCTCTTATCTAGAAGAGCTAAGTCTGCCAGGAGACCATGACTATGTGTGTGTGTGTGTGAGAGACTGAACTTGGCACGAGAGAGACTGAACTTGGCACAGGTTTAGTCTCTGCTCCGGGAACTAAGATCCCGCATAGCACATGCAGTGTGGCACCCCAAGAAAACCAAGAAAAGGGAAGGCGCATGAAGAAAAACTCCTTTTGCTACTGATCTTCTGGCCTCCTATTTTGTATTCTGCCATGAGAAAGTGTTCCACTGGGAAGACTGGCGCCTTTGGGGCAGCCACCAGGAAAGGCATCGCCAGCACACAGGTGGTAGTGCCCGAGGTTCAGAGGAGCCCGCTGCTGACTCTGGTCTGCCTCCCTCCCCAGGTAAACACCTGAGGCCTTTACAGCACGTTAACAGGAGGTTTTTCTGCAGCGGAAATGCACTTAATACTTTGCCTCGGGTACTGAATTTTAAAAAAGGAAAATCATCATAGGGACTCTATGCTACAGAAATAAAAACATCAGTAATTAAAGGGGGAAGTTTTACACATAAATAAATGACTTAAGAATGTGCGTATAAGAAAAAAAAAAAAATGTGTATAGGACCTTCCTGGTAGGTCGTTTGTAGAGTCTCCGGCAGTGCCCCCCGTGGGATCTCCAGAGCGCTGGCTCGTAATTGGTCCAGCTGCTCCGTGGCACGTGGGATCTTCCCAGGTCAGGATCAAACCTGTGTCCCTTGCACTGCAAGGCGAACTCTTTAACCACTGGACCACCAGGGAAGCCCTTGGACTGGGAATTTAAAACCACATGGTGAATATGCTGCGGGCTCCAAAGGACAGCGCAGACAGCAGGCAAAAACAAAGCGCAGACGGGCAATGGCAGTGGAGATGGAGACCTTAAGAAAGAGCCAGAAGGAAACGCCAGAGTTGAAAACCTGCCATGACAGGAAGAAGCAGTGCCTTCGAGGTGCTCACAAGCAGACTGGACATGGCCGAGGAAACCATCTCGGAGCCAGAAACAGCGACAGTCTTCCAAAAGCAAAAAGAACAAAAACTAGGGGGTGACGCCTGGGAGAGCTAAACCAGAGGACTGCAAAATGACCTGATGACCAAAATACTTCATACCAACTATTTTGGTCTCTTATCTAGAAGAGCTAAGTCTGCCAGGAGACCATGACTATGTGTGTGTGTGTGTGAGAGAGACTGAACTTGGCACGAGAGAGACTGAACTTGGCACAGGTTTAGTCTCTGCTCCGGGAACTAAGATCCCGCATAGCACATGCAGTGTGGCACCCCAAGAAAACCAAGAAAAGGGAAGGCGCATGAAGAAAAACTCCTTTTGCTACTGATCTTCTGGCCTCCTATTTTGTATTCTGCCATGAGAAAGTGTTCCACTGGGAAGACTGGCGCCTTTGGGGCAGCCACCAGGAAAGGCATCGCCAGCACACAGGTGGTAGTGCCCGAGGTTCAGAGGAGCCCGCTGCTGACTCTGGTCTGCCTCCCTCCCCAGGTAAACACCTGAGGCCTTTACAGCACGTTAACAGGAGGTTTTTTTGCAGCGGAAATGCACTTAATACTTTGCCTCGGGTACTGAATTTTAAAAAAGGAAAATCATCATAGGGACTCTATGCTACAGAAATAAAAACATCAGTAATTAAAGGGGGAAGTTTTACACATAAATAAATGACTTAAGAATGTGCGTATAAGAAAAAAAAAAAGAATGTGTATAGGACTTCCCTGGTGGTCCAGTGGGTAAAGAGTCTGCTTTGCAGTGCAAGGGGCACCGGTTCCATCCCTGGCCTGGGAAGATTCCACATGCTGTGGAGCGGCTGGACCAGTGTGTCCAATTACGAACCAATGCTCTGGAGCACATGCACCCAGAGCCAGTGCTCTGCAGTGAGAGAGGCCACTGCAATGGGAGGCCCACACAGGCCGAAGAATAAAAATATAGATGAGAAGACATAAATAAATAAACAATAAAAGAGGCAAAAAAGAGAACAACAAAACAAAAAAAACAAAAATCAAAAAGAATGTGTGTGGGGCTTCCCCTGGTGGTCCAGTGGGTAAGGACACCACCTTGCAGTGCAAGAGGCGCCGGTTCGAGCCCTGGCCTGGGAAGATCCCACGTGCCGCGGAGCGGCTGGACCAGTGTGTCCAATTACGAACCAATGCTCTGGAGCACATGCACCCAGAGCCAGTGCTCTGCAGTGAGAGAGGCCACTGCAATGGGAGGCCCACACAGGCCGAAGAATAAAAATATAGATGAGAAGACATAAATAAATAAACAATAAAAGAGGCAAAAAAGAGAACAACAAAACAAAAAAAACAAAAATCAAAAAGAATGTGTGTGGGGCTTCCCCTGGTGGTCCAGTGGGTAAGGACACCACCTTGCAGTGCAAGAGGCGCCGGTTCGAGCCCTGGCCTGGGAAGATCCCACGTGCCGCGGAGCGGCTGGACCCATATGTCCAATTACCAAGGCGGAGCTCTGGAGCGCATGCGCCCAGAGCTGGTGCTCTGCAACAACAGAGGCCACCACGATGGGAGGCCCACAGGAGCCAAGGAACAAAGACGGATGAAAACAAACAAATGAAAGACCAATAGAAGTGGCCCGCCTGCTCCCCTCCCTCCCCAACCCGACCCCCGCCCAAAAATAAATAAATAAATAAATCTTTAAAAAAAGAATGTGTGTGTAAGAAACTGCTAACAGGGACTCTCTCAGGAAGGCGGGAATTGGGGTGTGGGAGGAGACAGGGAGTGAAGGAACCACTGTTTTTCATTTGGGATCTCTGCATAAGCCTTGGATTCTCTTGCTTTTCTGGGTTTTTGTTTGTTTGTTCGTTTAATCTGAGCAACGGGATCGTGGGGCACTTGTTTTCCTTCCACGTCATTCTCTGTATTAGACACACTTAAAAACAAACAGAAATGTTACTCCTGACATGTCTAGAGAACTGTGCCTTTCCCCTCCTCCAGGGAAGAAACGAGAGGGCCTAATGTTTAGCAATCCACTCCCACCCTCTTGACATTCTCCCCTAACTAAAGGGTTCACAGAGGGACCACGTCTGGGGCCAGCACCCCGTCCAGGCGAGTGCCAACAGGAAGGACAACTCAGGGGTAGACACACGATCTTCAGTCCACAGATCGCAAAGGACCACTTGCAGCTGTATTTAATACCTCTGCAAAATGAATCCAAGGGTTCTAGTACTTAGCTTAAGATGTGTAAGAGAATTCTGCATTCCTGAGTATTATAACAAGACGGTATGTGCAACACGGTACATGCAATATTGTAACTAAACACTGATACCACTACACTAAGAGGTCATAAACATAAAAAATGATTTCTCAATTGGGAAACTAAAAAAAAAACCCCAAAAACACACAGTTTCAAATCAAAGTATATACAGCCGTTGATTCCAGCCTGGTTACTGTAACTGAAACTTCCTCTGCTGAAGCCTCTTATTCAGTTACCTCATTTCAGAGACAGAAAAACGAAGGCAGAAGCTGAGTAACTCAAAGTCACAGAGGTCGTTGGCTGCAAAGATCAGAGGTGACAAGACTGAAACAGGAAGAAGGGGACAGCGAGTGCCTGTCTGCAGAGAGGCGCTAAGGCCAGGCACAGTTTTGCCAAGACGAGACCCAGAAAACAGCCAGGGATTACCTTAGTCTTGTGGTTCTCTGTGCCGAGTCCCTCATAGAGAGATTTGTTGAAAGATATTTCACCAAGGATCTGCAGCTCAGTCACATCTCTTAGTAACTATAAGATGGGGAAGGAAAAAAATGAATCATATTTTAGACATGGACCTACTGTACCTTTTTTATGGAGTTAACTTTTTTTTTTTAATTTTGGCCTCTTTTCATTGATTTTTTTAATCCATTTATTTTCATCCATCTTTACTCTTTGGCCTGTGTGGGCCTCCCACGGCAGTGGCCTCTCTCCTTGCAGAGCACCGGCTCTGGGCACAGGTGCTCCAGAGCGCTGGCTCCTAACTGGACACAGCAGTCCAGCCGCTCCATGGCACATGGGATATCCCCAGGCCAGGGATCAAACCGGTGCCCCCTGCACTGCAAGGCGGACTCTCTACCCACTGTACCACCAGGGAAGTCCCTAACTTTTTTTTTTTAATTGGAGTACGGATGATCTAAAGTGGACTTCTTAAAAAAAATGGACATACAATTCCTGGACAGAACTCATCATCTTCCCCCTTTTTGCTCAAAGTCTTTAGTGAATTTGTTACAATACTGCTTCTGTATTATATTTCTGTTTTTTGGTCCAAAGGCATGTGGGATCTCAGTTCTCTGACCAGGGATCGAACCCATGGCTCCTGCACTGGAAGGCAGAGTCTTAACCACTGGACTGCCAGGGAAACTGTCCCCTTAGCACCATTTTTCCCTTTACATGTGTTCCTTCTCCAGTATTCCTCAGCCTAATACTGAATGGCCTCAGCAACCATGAAGTTACCTAAGAAAGCTGAGTTACACCTCCGCTTCTTCTCCCTTACCCTTTACCTCATGCCACAGCCCCATCCACGCACCCACACGCTGCAAGTCAGTTCTTGTTGATTTTTTATTTTTTAAGTCTCTCTTGCACCTATTCCGCCATCCTCATTGCTACTTCTCCAGCTCAGACTCCCTCTTTCTCACCTGGATCATCACAAGATGTTCAACTTTAGCTCCTACTTTTGAAGGAGGGAGCAGGGAAGGTATTTCTAAGAAGGTAAGTGAAACACAACAAGAGAGCACACACATGAAGATCTAAAAGAAAAGCAGTCTTATGAGAAGGAACAGAAAGAACAAAAGTCTGGTGGCCAGAATAATACTGGCCAGCTGGAGTCTAAGAAGCAGGGAAGAGGAAAGTATAAAGTTGAAGGAGTAAGCGGAGAGCAGATCACAGGGAGATCTGGCACACTGAAAAAGACAAATTTTATTCTAAGTGTGTACAAACTTTATATATATATATAGCAGGTTAAGTGGCATACAGTTTGCTTTTGAAAGACAGCTGTTCTGTGAAGAACATTTATGAAGGAGACGGCAAAAGCACACAGGAGAGCAAAAGGCAAGACGTGCAGAAGGAGGATACCCCACCGAATCCAGCAAGAGGCGGTGACCTCAACTACAACAGTGCAGATGGAGAGAAGTGAATGGATTTAGGACACACTTAGGGGTGGGGTGGGGTAGAAGGACCAAGTTTTCTGCTGGAACAGGTAAGGGGACGTAAGAAAAGACAGGAGTTCGGACTTCCTTGGTGGTCCAGCGGCTAAGACTTGGAGCTCCCAATGCAGGGGACACGGGTTCCATCCCCAGTCAGGGAACTAGATCCTGCAGGCCCCAGCTAAGAGTTCACATGCCATAACTAAGACCTGGTGCGTCCAAATAAATAATAAAATTTTTTAAAAAAGGAAAAGGAGGAGCAGCAAGGATTTCCCAGCAAGTAACTGATGTTAGGGCTTTACAGGTGCCTCAGAGGAAAAGAATCTGCCTGTCAGTGGCTGGAGTCTAAGGAGACACGGGTTCGATCCCTGCTTGGGGAAGATCCCCTGGAAGAGGAAATGGCAACCCACTCCTGTATTCTTGTCGGGATAATCCCATGGACTGAGGAGCCTGGCAGGCTACAGTCCATGGGGTTGCAAAGCGTTGGACACGACTCAGCACGCAGGCAACTGGTGTACGTTAACCTAGTTAACCCTGAGAGTGTGGATAAGCAACAGACCGGGCTAGAAGGTGGATCACAGAGGTTTTGGACCTGTTATTTATGGAGATGCTCTTCATATCCTGGTTGCTAGGGAAGACGCCTGTGAAACAGCAGGATAATCAGATCTCAAGTACCTGCTTCGTCTGATTCAAGGAGAGCTCCGCAGCCACGGTTACATTTTCTTTATCCGAGGTGATGTTACAGCTCACTGAATGCCATTCTTCCACAAGCTGGAAGAGGAAGTGTGTTCATGACCACAATACCTTTATGGGGTGGAAAAGCTGGGGATTTTACCACTTAGCCAACAGTGAACCTCAAGGTTCCGGAATAAAGGGTGTGAGCAGTTTCTTTCTGCCTTACTGGGCTCCAGCAAAGCCGCACCCCTGGCAAACGTGCGCGGGCGAAGAGGCTAAGGGGCGCCTCGGGAACGGCCGGCCTCTGCTTTCCGGGGCAAGCTCGGGAACGCACCATCCCGGCATCTCAAACCACCCGCTGCAGGCCGTCCTTCCTCCTCCCACCCCCCACCTCCGGTCTGGGGGAGAACTGCGCTCACCTGAACCGGATGGCTCCCACAAACGCGCTGCAGACTCTGGGTGCACACGGTGGGGCGTAACGACCCCTCCCGGACCAAGTTTTCTGCTGGAACAGGTAAGGGGACGTAAGAAAAGACAGGAGTTCGGACTTCCTTGGTGGTCCAGCGGCTAAGACTTGGAGCTCCCAATGCAGGGGACACGGGTTCCATCCCCAGTCAGGGAACTAGATCCTGCAGGCCCCAGCTAAGAGTTCACATGCCATAACTAAGACCTGGTGCGTCCAAATAAATAATAAAATTTTTTAAAAAAGGAAAAGGAGGAGCAGCAAGGATTTCCCAGCAAGTAACTGATGTTAGGGCTTTACAGGTGCCTCAGAGGAAAAGAATCTGCCTGTCAGTGGCTGGAGTCTAAGGAGACACGGGTTCGATCCCTGGTTGGGGAAGATCCCCTGGAAGAGGAAATGGCAACCCACTCCTGTATTCTTGTCGGGATAATCCCATGGACTGAGGAGCCTGGCAGGCTACAGTCCATGGGGTTGCAAAGCGTTGGACACGACTCAGCACGCAGGCAACTGGTGTACGTTAACCTAGTTAACCCTGAGAGTGTGGATAAGCAACAGACCGGGCTAGAAGGTGGATCACAGAGGTTTTGGACCTGTTATTTATGGAGATGCTCTTCATATCCTGGTTGCTAGGGAAGACGCCTGTGAAACAGCAGGATAATCAGATCTCAAGTACCTGCTTCGTCTGATTCAAGGAGAGCTCCGCAGCCACGGTTACATTTTCTTTATCCGAGGTGATGTTACAGCTCACTGAATGCCATTCTTCCACAAGCTGGAAGAGGAAGTGTGTTCATGACCACAATACCTTTATGGGGTGGAAAAGCTGGGGATTTTACCACTTAGCCAACAGTGAACCTCAAGGTTCCGGAATAAAGGGTGTGAGCAGTTTCTTTCTGCCTTACTGGGCTCCAGCAAAGCCGCACCCCTGGCAAACGTGCGCGGGCGAAGAGGCTAAGGGGCGCCTCGGGAACGGCCGGCCTCTGCTTTCCGGGGCAAGCTCGGGAACGCACCATCCCGGCATCTCAAACCACCCGCTGCAGGCCGTCCTTCCTCCTCCCACCCCCCACCTCCGGTCTGGGGGAGAACTGCGCTCACCTGAACCGGATGGCTCCCACAAACGCGCTGCAGACTCTGGGTGCACACGGTGCGGGCCTGTAACGACACCCATCCCGGCCCCAGAAATGAGAAAGCCAAGTCGCCCCAGTCGCTCGTCCCGCCCACTTCTCGCGAGACCCTTCGCGATGACGCGAAGGGCCGGGCGCTAGGACCCGGCGAGCAGGCTGCGCGGCCGGCGGGCGCGTCCGCGGCTCGCGGAGCAAGTCTCGCGGTGTTAGTGTTTGAACTGCCTGGCGGGTGCCGGCCATGGCGGCGTCCCTCCCGCGGCCGGCGGGTGGCCTCTTCCGAACGTACGGGGCAGCCGGCGGCGGGGGGCCGCGGCGGCGGCCGGGCCTGGCAGCGGTGCAGTGGTTCCCGCCGCAGGACCGGGGGCGTTTCTTCAGCGGCAGCGGCAGTGACACCAGCAGCGGCGGCCCCTCGCAGTCCGTCGTCTCCGACGATCCTGACGACCCCGACTTCCCCGGCAGCCCGGTGGGTCCGCGGCGGAGGCGCGCTGGCGCCCGACTCTCCAAGGACCAGCCGAGTCCGATCGCGACCCCGAGACGCCTGAGGCTGCGAGCGCGGGGCCCACAGAAGTGCAGCACCCCCTGCGGAGCGCCAGGACCCCCGGCCTTCCCCACCGGCAGCCCGGGCCGCCCGAGCCCGGACCTCGGTGCGTGCGGCCAGCCCGGGGACAGCGGTGAGCTGGGCACCAGTGCCTCCCTGTTCAGCTCTCCGGCCTCTCGCGGCCCGGGATTCCCTGCGCCCGCAGACAGCATCTGCACCGACCTTTCCGCCTTTCTGGAGGCAGCCTCGGAAGGTCTGAGCGGCTTCCACCTCCCAGAAGCCTCCCTGGACCGGCCACCCCTCCGCTGTCCCCAGGAGGCAGCGACAGCAGGAGGCAGGCTCACCAGGTTGGCCGCCCAAGCCAGCCTCAGGTCAGCTCTCTTTGGCCTTTTGGACTCAGAAAATCCTGAGGATTCTGAACTTGGGGCAGATGGGACGAATATGCGGCGCTTCCGCTGTGACAGGGAACGGGCCCAGGGAAGGCTGGAGCTCAGGTATATCCAGAGTGGGTAAGAAAAGGGGAGGCTTTTTGACCTTCCTCCTCCCACCCCCCACCTCCGGTCTGGGGGAGAACTGCGCTCACCTGAACCGGATGGCTCCCACAAACGCGCTGCAGACTCTGGGTGCACACGGTGCGGGCCTGTAACGACACCCATCCCGGCCCCAGAAATGAGAAAGCCAAGTCGCCCCAGTCGCTCGTCCCGCCCACTTCTCGCGAGACCCTTCGCGATGACGCGAAGGGCCGGGCGCTAGGACCCGGCGAGCAGGCTGCGCGGCCGGCGGGCGCGTCCGCGGCTCGCGGAGCAAGTCTCGCGGTGTTAGTGTTTGAACTGCCTGGCGGGTGCCGGCCATGGCGGCGTCCCTCCCGCGGCCGGCGGGTGGCCTCTTCCGAACGTACGGGGCAGCCGGCGGCGGGGGGCCGCGGCGGCGGCCGGGCCTGGCAGCGGTGCAGTGGTTCCCGCCGCAGGACCGGGGGCGTTTCTTCAGCGGCAGCGGCAGTGACACCAGCAGCGGCGGCCCCTCGCAGTCCGTCGTCTCCGACGATCCTGACGACCCCGACTTCCCCGGCAGCCCGGTGGGTCCGCGGCGGAGGCGCGCTGGCGCCCGACTCTCCAAGGACCAGCCGAGTCCGATCGCGACCCCGAGACGCCTGAGGCTGCGAGCGCGGGGCCCACAGAAGTGCAGCACCCCCTGCGGAGCGCCAGGACCCCCGGCCTTCCCCACCGGCAGCCCGGGCCGCCCGAGCCCGGACCTCGGTGCGTGCGGCCAGCCCGGGGACAGCGGTGAGCTGGGCACCAGTGCCTCCCTGTTCAGCTCTCCGGCCTCTCGCGGCCCGGGATTCCCTGCGCCCGCAGACAGCATCTGCACCGACCTTTCCGCCTTTCTGGAGGCAGCCTCGGAAGGTCTGAGCGGCTTCCACCTCCCAGAAGCCTCCCTGGACCGGCCACCCCTCCGCTGTCCCCAGGAGGCAGCGACAGCAGGAGGCAGGCTCACCAGGTTGGCCGCCCAAGCCAGCCTCAGGTCAGCTCTCTTTGGCCTTTTGGACTCAGAAAATCCTGAGGATTCTGAACTTGGGGCAGATGGGACGAATATGCGGCGCTTCCGCTGTGACAGGGAACGGGCCCAGGGAAGGCTGGAGAGCTCAGGTATATCCAGAGTGGGTAAGAAGAGGGCCAGGACAGACCAGGTCTCTTGTAGAGCTGCTGAGCGTCAAGAGCCTGTGCAGATAGACCACGAGGAGGCCCGCGAATGCGAGAGCGGGATCTCACCTAGAGAAAGCAGCTGGCCCGACAGGACCCAGCCACGCCAGAAAAGGAAGCATCAAGGGACAGCAGAAACCTCCCTCCTCCACCACCACCGGTTTAAAAAAGGCCAAGAGATGGAAGAAGATGCACTGGTCGACCAGGACCGAACTCGTGTACAGAATGCCTCGTCTTGGACTAAAGCCAGGGCCTCCTTCAGTTTCCACAAGAAGAAGGTCGTGACTGCCGCGTCGGAAGTGTGCAGCTGCGACACCCTGGCCAGTTCTCTCACTGAGTCCCGCATGTCAGAATGCTCCCACACTCCCGCCACCGACAGAACGAAGGGTGCCCCGTCCTGGCGCTCCTCTTCCATGTACTTGCTCACCCCCTTAAAGACACAGCAGGTCACAGACAAAAAGACATCTGATGCCGAAAAGCTTTACAGGGAATGCAGTCAGGCGGGTCCCATCCCCTTCGGTGAGTTTCTCTCAGCAGAGAAGCTGGCCTGCTGTGAGAAGATCGGGGAAGGGGTGTTTGGTGAAGTGTTTCAGACACTTACTAACCACAAACCTGTAGCCCTAAAAATCATTGCTATCGAAGGACCATGCTTGGTCAATGGAGCTCACCAGAAAACGTTTGAGGAAATCCTGCCCGAGATCATCATCTCCAAAGAGCTGAGCCTCTTGTCCAGCGAGACCTCCAACTGCACCGAAGGCTTCATTGGGCTGAACTCGGTACACTGCGTTCAGGGCTCCTACCCTCCCTTGCTCCTCCAAGCCTGGGATGACTACAACTCAACCAAAGGGTCTTGCAATGACCGGCCTGACTTTTTTGAGGAAGACCAGCTCTTCATTGTGCTGGAATTTGAGTTTGGAGGGGTCGACCTGGAGCAGATGAGAAAGAAGCTGCCCTCCATCGCCACCGCCAAGAGCATTCTGCACCAGATCACCGCCTCCCTCGCCGTGGCCGAGGCCTCGCTGCACTTTGAGCACCGGGACTTGCACTGGGGGAACGTGCTGTTAAAGAAGACCAGCCTCAAGGAGCTCCACTATACCCTCAACGGCCAGACGAGCTCCATCCCCACCCGAGGGCTGCAGGTCAGCATCATCGACTACACCCTGTCCCGCTTGGAGCGGGACGGGATCGTGGTTTTCTGTGACATCTCCAGGGACGAGGACCTGTTTACGGGGGAAGGAGACTACCAGTTTGAGATCTACAGACTGATGAGGAAGGAAAACAACAACAGCTGGGCTGAGTATCACCCGTATAACAACGTCCTCTGGCTGCACTACCTCACAGATAAGATCCTGAAGGAGATGACCTTCAAGAGCAAATGTAACACCTCCTCCTTGAGGCGAATGAAGAAACAGATCCAAAATTTCCACCAGACGATGTTGAGCTTCAGCTCTGCCATGGACCTGCTCAGCCAGCACAGTCTGTTTAAGTAAGCCGGGGATTTGGAAGTCTCTCATGACGTTTTTCACCTCTATCCCCACAGCAGGGTGGGATTCATGTTCTTACAGGTTTCCAGTCAGCTTTTCTAACAAGAATTTTGTTTCCCAGTTTGCTGAGAATCTTTAAACGGTAACAGATGCTTCAAGAATAAACTCTCCGTGAGAATGGGTGTTTACAACTGAAAAGCCCTCTTTCTGTTCAGCAGACTGACGTATCAGGAAAGCCCGAGGCCTCAGCTGTCACACCACTAAAAGCCTGTTGTTGCCAGTGTCCTAAGGCTGGCTTTGGGAACCACACTGCAGATGAGGAGTCAGCTAAGATCAAAGAGGCTGTGCCATGCGGAGTCCCAGGCAGACTGGCTGGGACGCAAGAGGCATAGAAGGTGGTCAGCAGTCTATGAGGAGGAGTTCAGGAAGTGCCACATGTTTATCAAGTTCATTTGCCATTCTCAGAAGCAAAAATCTATCCGTGACTTTCCAAGGGAAAATAAATGTCTCCATGGCTACTTAAAAGATTGAATTTGGCTTATTTGTTTTAATCAAGGGGAGGAAAACTGAAATGTCACTTCAAGGGCTGAGTGGCTCGTATTCCTTATGAACCTGACTTTGGTAATTTACTCCTAAAATGTGTTCCCAGGGTAACTTATCTTTTTTTCTACTCCTTTTTTAGAGGTCTAGTTTTATGCCTTTGAGAATCCATAGTCACCCTTGAAAGAAAGAATGATCATGATATAGAACCGCCCCTGTATACCTGAGTCTTAGTCAAGTTCTTCACTGTTAGGAACTGGAAACCTTGTAATTTAAAACGAGGACCTGTTTACGGGGGAAGGAGACTACCAGTTTGAGATCTACAGACTGATGAGGAAGGAAAACAACAACAGCTGGGCTGAGTATCACCCGTATAACAACGTCCTCTGGCTGCACTACCTCACAGATAAGATCCTGAAGGAGATGACCTTCAAGAGCAAATGTAACACCTCCTCCTTGAGGCGAATGAAGAAACAGATCCAAAATTTCCACCAGACGATGTTGAGCTTCAGCTCTGCCATGGACCTGCTCAGCCAGCACAGTCTGTTTAAGTAAGCCGGGGATTTGGAAGTCTCTCATGACGTTTTTCACCTCTATCCCCACAGCAGGGTGGGATTCATGTTCTTACAGGTTTCCAGTCAGCTTTTCTAACAAGAATTTTGTTTCCCAGTTTGCTGAGAATCTTTAAACGGTAACAGATGCTTCAAGAATAAACTCTCCGTGAGAATGGGTGTTTACAACTGAAAAGCCCTCTTTCTGTTCAGCAGACTGACGTATCAGGAAAGCCCGAGGCCTCAGCTGTCACACCACTAAAAGCCTGTTGTTGCCAGTGTCCTAAGGCTGGCTTTGGGAACCACACTGCAGATGAGGAGTCAGCTAAGATCAAAGAGGCTGTGCCATGCGGAGTCCCAGGCAGACTGGCTGGGACGCAAGAGGCATAGAAGGTGGTCAGCAGTCTATGAGGAGGAGTTCAGGAAGTGCCACATGTTTATCAAGTTCATTTGCCATTCTCAGAAGCAAAAATCTATCCGTGACTTTCCAAGGGAAAATAAATGTCTCCATGGCTACTTAAAAGATTGAATTTGGCTTATTTGTTTTAATCAAGGGGAGGAAAACTGAAATGTCACTTCAAGGGCTGAGTGGCTCGTATTCCTTATGAACCTGACTTTGGTAATTTACTCCTAAAATGTGTTCCCAGGGTAACTTATCTTTTTTTCTACTCCTTTTTTAGAGGTCTAGTTTTTATGCCTTTGAGAATCCATAGTCACCCTTGAAAGAAAGAATGATCATGATATAGAACCGCCCCTGTATACCTGAGTCTTAGTCAAGTTCTTCACTGTTAGGAACTGGAAACCTTGTAATTTAACTGGAACACAAATTTGCAGCTGGAACTGCGCTCCAAAGGGGTTCTCGCCATGTATCTGCAAAATAAGATCCGAGTGGGAGGTCAAGGCTGGTGTTGCTTTGCCACCTGTGACTTTGCAATGACGAGCAGAGCACTTACGTTGAAGAGGAACTCTTTATGGTGGGAAGGCCCCTGGCTTGTGTTCATGTACATCACCGAGGGTCTGCAGTTGAGAGGTTGAGAGGAGATGGGTTAGGCCTCCAGGCCCCTTTCTCATTTTAAATAAACCTCAGTGCTGCCAGTTGGATACATGAAGACAGAGGGACCCCTGATCCTTGAGGGATTAAAATTGAATATTAAAATGTTCAGTAGGGGGCTTCCCTGGTGGTCCAGTGGGTAAAGACACCGCCTTGCAGTGTAAGGGGCACCAGCTCAATCCCTGGCCTGGGAAGATCCCATGTGCCGCGGAGTGGCTGGACCAATGTATCCAATTACCGAGCCAGAGCTCTGGAGCGCATGCGGCCAGAGCCGGTGCTCAACGGTGAGAGGGGAGGCCCACACACGCCCAAGAACAAAGATAAATAAATGAAAGATCAATAGAAGTGGCCAAAAAAAAAATGTTCAGTAGGGGTGGGGCAGTTGGGATCGGCTTTGAATATTTGAATTCTGTATATTCAGGGTGGTTCTATATCTGATTATCATTCTTCTGGGTGGCCTTGCTGCTTCTCTTCCTTTCTACCCAATCCCATAGGTTCTCTCTTCCCTCCTTAGCATCACATCCATTCCTTTTTTGTGTCAAGATCAGTTGGCTCTGCTCCTTTTTTGATTACAACCACCGGGTTTCTAGGACCCAACGGTTAGTGCCCTAGAGATCAGTGGGATCCTGGCTTCTAAGCAGCCTCCTCTCAGGGAAGGACAAGATCAGTTGGCTCTGCTCCTTTTTTGATTACAACCACCGGGTTTCTAGGACCCAACGGTTAGTGCCCTAGAGATCAGTGGGATCCTGGCTTCTATGCAGCCTCCTCTCAGGGAAGGACAGTGCCCACATCCACCCTAGCCACCAGTTCCACCCAGAAGAGAAGATGCCTGAAGCCATCCCACAGATGCGGGCCCCTTGGAGTACTTACTTGGGAAGAACTGCAACGAAGACATGTTTGATTTGAAGACTGTGGGTCTCACTGACTAGAGACCTTCTTTCATTGGAACTAGGAAATAAGAATGCCCGTGTATAGCACCCCTGCTTTGTACACATGGCTACCTCTTACCTTGGCTTCCTGGGATCACTGGGGATCAGAGAAAAGACTCTTATTAGAGATAAGCAGTCAGTGTGCAGAAGACTTGCTGGAAGACCAGACTTGGAGAAGCACTGAATTTAAAAGGATTTCTTCAGGACTTCCCTGGCGATCCAGTGGGATCCATGCTCCTACTGCAGAGGGCATGGGCCCAGTTCCTGGTCAGGGAACCAAGATCCCGTGTGCTGCAAGAGGTGTGGCCAAGGAGAACAAACCTTGTTTCTCAACCTTAACAGATAGGTCTTCGTGAGAGGCTGTCCTGTATATTGGACTTCTCTAGTGGCTCAGCAATAAAAGGACTGCCCGAATGCAGGATAAGTGGCTCCAATCCCTGGGTCGGGAGGATCCCCTGGAGGAGGGCATGGCAACCCACTCCAGTAGTATTGCCGGGATAATCCCATGGCCGGAGGAGCCTGACCGGCTACAGTCCATGGGGTGGAAAAGTTGGACACGACAGAAGCTACTGAGAATGCACAGCATGTCCTATATATTATACGATGTTTAGCAACATCCCAGGCCTTCACCTGCTAGATGCCAGGAGCTCGCATCCCCACTGAAGCCTTGCCAATCAAAAATGTCTTCAGGCATTGGCCCTGGGGGCAGACTCCCGCTGTTTGAGAACTTGCCCAATGCTGTATCCCACCCTATTCCACACATAGAGGGCTTTTTTGTTTTGTTTTTTAGAATGATACATGAGTAAGCTATTCTTTCTCGTTTCTTTCTTTCTTTTTTTTTTTCTTACAGAGTTTTGTTGCTTATACTGCCACACATCGACCTGAATCCTCCATAGGTCTACACACATTTTTCACCCACCCAAACCTCCCCCCATCTCCCTCCGCCATCCCACCCCTCCAGGTCGCTGCAGAGCCCCTGCCAGACATACAGGACTTTGCAGAAGACAGCTTCTCTGAAATCAGCGGAACCAGAACGAGAGCTCCAGTCCATAGCGTGGCCTGCCAGACTATACCATAGTTTTACTTGTTAATGAAAGGACTTTTAAAATATCTGATAACAAGAAGGGAAAGCCAGGCCCTGAGGAGACAAAGGTGCCTTCCTGGGGCTCCCTGAGGCTCCCCTGCCTGGGCAGGGAGGAGCACTTGGGAGGGAGCCTTTCTGCAAGGTCACAGCCTGGGCCGCCATGACCCAGGCACGACTTACTTGGTGACCGTCGCCGTGATGTTCGTCGTCCTGTTTGGAAAGGAACTCTCCTCCAGCTGCCAAACTAATGAAAAGTTTGCCTATTTAAACAAACAAAAAAAGGCCGATTGATGCCCCTTTATACCCCTCACAATTCAAACTGCTTCCTACTCACTTAATTGACCTGGGAAATCTAATGCATACTCCATACCCAGCATGCGTTGCGGTCTGTTACTCCACGCAAGCCTCACGGTGTCAAGGTGGGGTGGGCAGGGCAGAGAGACTTACTCCCCTTTAGAGCTGAGGAAGCAGCTTCAGGGGGTTCCCACAGCACAGACATCGTCAGGGGCAGATCAGGGACTCCGCTCAGCGAAACCACCTTCCATACCGCCCGCGGCTTCGCTGTGCTGTGTGGGGGTGAGTCAACCGTGTCTCTGAGGCTGCACCCTCACCTTCACTGCCGTCTACTTCTAGAGCTCACTGGGCGACTCCACACTCTGCTATGGACGAGTGCACAGTCAAGCAAAGCAGAGCCTACAACTGGGAGGTTCTACCAAGACCAGCAAGTAGAAGTCACCAACCCCAGGGCAGTGAGAAAGGGTTTGTCGTTCACTCGTATCTGACTGTGATCCCATGAACTGTAGCCGATCAGGCTCCTCTGTCCATGGAATTCTCTAGGCAGGAATACTGGAGTGGGTTGCCATTTCCTTCTCCAGGGGATCTTCCCGACCTGGGGACCAAACCCAGGTCTCCTGCATCGCAGGCAGATTCTTTCCCACCCTCCAGGTCGCTGCAGAGCCCCTGCCAGACATACAGGACTTTGCAGAAGACAGCTTCTCTGAAATCATGGGAACCACAACGACTGCGCCAGGCCATAGCGTGGCCTGCCAGACTATACCATAGTTTTACTTGTTAATGAAAGGACTTTTAAAATATCTGATAACAAGAAGGGAAAGCCAGGCCCTGAGGAGACAAAGGTGCCTTCCTGGGGCTCCCTGAGGCTCCCCTGCCTGGGCAGGGAGGAGCACTTGGGAGGGAGCCTTTCTGCAAGGTCACAGCCTGGGCCGCCATGACCCAGGCACGACTTACTTGGTGACCGTCGCCGTGATGTTCGTCGTCCTGTTTGGAAAGGAACTCTCCTCCAGCTGCCAAACTAATGAAAAGTTTGCCTATTTAAACAAACAAAAAAAGGCCGATTGATGCCCCTTTATACCCCTCACAATTCAAACTGCTTCCTACTCACTTAATTGACCTGGGAAATCTAATGCATACTCCATACCCAGCATGCGTTGCGGTCTGTTACTCCACGCAAGCCTCACGGTGTCAAGGTGGGGTGGGCAGGGCAGAGAGACTTACTCCCCTTTAGAGCTGAGGAAGCAGCTTCAGGGGGTTCCCACAGCACAGACATCGTCGGGCAGATCAGGGACTCCGCTCAGCGAAACCACCTTCCATACCGCCCGCGGCTTTGCTGTGCTGTGTGGGGGTGAGTCAACCGTGTCTCTGAGGCTGCACCCTCACCTTCACTGCCGTCTACTTCTAGAGCTCACTGGGCGACTCCACACTCTGCTATGGACGAGTGCACAGTCAAGCAAAGCAGAGCCTACAACTGGGAGGTTCTACCAAGACCAGCAAGTAGAAGTCACCAACCCCAGGGCAGTGAGAAAGGGTTTGTCGTTCAGTCGTATCTGACTGTGATCCCATGAACTGTAGCCGATCAGGCTCCTCTGTCCATGGAATTCTCTAGGCAGGAATACTGGAGTGGGTTGCCATTTCCTTCTCCAGGGGATCTTCCCGACCTGGGGACCAAACCCAGGTCTCCTGCATCGCAGGCAGATTCTTTCCCATCTAAGCCACCGGGGAAGCGTCAGCCAATCAAAACAGACTCACGGAAGACCTCTTGAAGATGGGGTGACCAATCTTGCAGTTCATGTGCAGGACAGAGGCAGTCGGCTTAGAATCACCGCACTGAATGTCTGGAGATGGAGACTGTTAACACAAAAGACATCATTTTGAAAAGGTGAAAAAAAAGAGGCAGTTTCGTCACACCAATTCAACGTGCTAGCCACCCTGCCAGGAGCCGGGGACAAAAATAAATCAGGTTTTATTCTCCCTCCCAAGCTGGGCAGAAGGGCTCAGTACGAGACGAGGGAGGAATTTAAACACAAGGCCTCAGGAGGGGTTCGATGAAAGTGGCCCAGCAACAAGCAGCAGAGAAAGATGAGGTCCAGCAGGAGGAATTGGAGTCTTCTTGGGAAAGGAGACATGTGAACTGGACCTTTGACAACAGAAGGCCAGCAGGAGTCCCGCACTGCCGTGCAACCCTTCCTAGCCAGGGCTCCTCCTCTGGACCACTGACCACAGAAAACAACCTGAGTGACCACTGCTTTCTTAATTCCCCCAAGGATGGTGCATCTAGTTCCGTTCTAGATGCTTAGGGGATCAGGGCATGTAAGGGATGCCTGTCCTTGCCCAGAGAGCCTCGGACCACCAGAGACATGCCAAAGCCGAGTTTGTTGACTCCTTACAATGGGGAAAACTGCACTGTGGTGTATCTCTTCAAACAAAGGAAACGTTCGTTATTAAAGGATTCTGGGAAAAGATAGAGTTTGGGGAAATGCAAACAAAGCAGTGCTTTAATAGGCTCCAAACAGAGCAGGGATGGGCTGCCCCGGAGGTCCAGTGGTTAGGACATCGCCTTCCAATGCAGAGGGTTCAGGTCTGATCCCTCGTCAGGAAGCTGAGATCCCACACACCTCATAGCCAAACAACCAAAACAAAACAGAAATACTAGTATAACAAATCCCATAAAGTCTTTCAAAGTGGTCTGCATTTAAAAAAAAAAAAAAGAAGAAGCAGGTCTATATGTAAAAGGGCCACTCAACATCAGGTCTGGACTGCAAAGTAGATCCAAAGACCCATTTCCTTGGAGACTATTAAGGTCAGTGTGAAAAGCTGTGTTCAGAAACATTTTATTTGAAATTCCAAACCTTAGATGAAAAGTGAGAATGCTTCTCTTGGTCAAAGCGGCTTAGATTCTGCAAGCAACAGTGAGATGGTTTCATAATTACAGACACAGCTTCAAACAGCAAAGTTTCTGCCTGCCTATGATTTTAGAGAGCAAAATCTCTCTGTGTTAGGATACCTTACAGCCGCAGGGTGTCCTTGGGAGAAATACTGTGTTCTGGTCTCTTGCAGCTGGCTTTGAGTCTGCGCTCCCAGGCTGATGAAAGCCGAAACAGACTTTGGCTTTCCAGTGCAAGCTAATTTATGAGAGATTATTTCTCTTTCAGAACCCTAGTTAGGAAGGGCTGCCGGCAGAAGGAGTGACTGAGTGGCCGAATAGCACCACTGCGGATGTGGAAGGCAGAGGATGACATGACAGGATCCACGGCTCGTGGTCAGATTGGAGAGGATTCATCTAGTGAATTCACTGGAGGGACCAGGAGGAGGCAGGAGGCAGAGGCAGAGGTTGCCGTCATGAGGCAGGGATGCAGGAATGGAAAGGCACAAGCCACGGGGCTCCCATGGCTGTCCTAGTTACCTTCTGTATCCTCTTAAACTGCAGGTTTCTGGGGTAATTCCCCCGAGAGCGATTTTGACTCCTTACAATGGGGAAAACTGCACTGTGGTGTATCTCTTCAAACAAAGGAAACGTTCGTTATTAAAGGATTCTGGGAAAAGATAGAGTTTGGGGAAATGCAAACAAAGCAGTGCTTTAATAGGCTCCAAACAGAGCAGGGATGGGCTGCCCCGGAGGTCCAGTGGTTAGGACATCGCCTTCCAATGCAGAGGGTTCAGGTCTGATCCCTCGTCAGGAAGCTGAGATCCCACACACCTCATAGCCAAACAACCAAAACAAAACAGAAATACTAGTATAACAAATCCCATAAAGTCTTTCAAAGTGGTCTGCATTTAAAAAAAAAAAAAAGAAGAAGCAGGTCTATATGTAAAAGGGCCACTCAACATCAGGTCTGGACTGCAAAGTAGATCCAAAGACCCATTTCCTTGGAGACTATTAAGGTCAGTGTGAAAAGCTGTGTTCAGAAACATTTTATTTGAAATTCCAAACCTTAGATGAAAAGTGAGAATGCTTCTCTTGGTCAAAGCGGCTTAGATTCTGCAAGCAACAGTGAGATGGTTTCATAATTACAGACACAGCTTCAAACAGCAAAGTTTCTGCCTGCCTATGATTTTAGAGAGCAAAATCTCTCTGTGTTAGGATACCTTACAGCCGCAGGGTGTCCTTGGGAGAAATACTGTGTTCTGGTCTCTTGCAGCTGGCTTTGAGTCTGCGCTCCCAGGCTGATGAAAGCCGAAACAGACTTTGGCTTTCCAGTGCAAGCTAATTTATGAGAGATTATTTCTCTTTCAGAACCCTAGTTAGGAAGGGCTGCCGGCAGAAGGAGTGACTGAGTGGCCGAATAGCACCACTGCGGATGTGGAAGGCAGAGGATGACATGACAGGATCCACGGCTCGTGGTCAGATTGGAGAGGATTCATCTAGTGAATTCACTGGAGGGACCAGGAGGAGGCAGGAGGCAGAGGCAGAGGTTGCCGTCATGAGGCAGGGATGCAGGAATGGAAAGGCACAAGCCACGGGGCTCCCGCATGGCTGTCCTAGTTACCTTCTGTATCCTCTTAAACTGCAGGTTTCTGGGGTAATTCAAAGCCACACTCGTCATGTAGGAATCTTCCCCAGAGTTGGTCAGGCTAATGTGCATGGTCAGCTCCTTTGTGAGACCCACCACCAATTCCTGGCTGCACAGGGAAGACAAATAGGCAAACGTTACTAGTGTATTTAATCTGCAAAACCTCCGTGCAATGCAACAGCACCTTAGACATATTGCCTAAAGGCTACAGGTAGCCTAGATTTTCTTCCCCTCAACGTAAGAATCCTGTGGAGAATCCCATAGACAGAAGAGCCTGGCAGGCTACACGTCCTTGGGGTCACCAGGAGTCGGACACGACTGAAGCGACTTAGCTTGCAACATAAGCAAGACCCTGGACTACCACACCCACCCCAGCGGCTATGTGGCATGACCACTGAGTGTTCACCATGTGTCGAGGACTGTGTTAAATGATTCCCACACTCATAATCCTCGTGATAGCTCCATGAAATTGTACAGTTACTCTCTGCACCACAGCGAGGGGGACAGACACCAGGGGAGGCTCACTCTCTTGCCTGAGGTCCAACAGCCTTAAAAGGGAGTTGGGAGAACTGGATCTAGATCCTCTTTCTACCCCCGACTCACTGTGACCCCAGGCAACGTGCTTTGAGACACAGATTCATCCATCTCACGTGTGTTTACGGAGGACTTTGTGCCAGGCTTGCTGCTCAGCGCAGGAGAAGCAGCAGACGGGGGCAGATGCTGCCCGCCCCCGTCATGGCCTCAGCTTTCCCACCACACATCATCCCAGCCCTTCCAGTGTAAAGGCTGTGGGTGAAAACATGAGTCTGCTCAGCCTGGAGAAGAGAAGATGTGGGGACGGGTGAGGGCTTCCTTCCATTGGCTAAGGCACCGTGGGGCCCCAGAGTCCACAATCACTCTCAGTAATTGAGCCCTTCAGGGAAACACATGAACAACCCAAAGAAACCTTTCTAGCCATCAGAAAGGTCCAAAGAAGGAGGAGCGGGATAAGGCCAAGCTTGCCAGCAGAGCCAAAAAGAGGGAGGAGCTGGGGACTCCTCTGCAGTGGTTAAGACTCAGCGCTTCCAGGGCAGAGGGTGTAGGTTCGATCCCTGGTCAGGGAACAAAGATCCCACATGCCATGAGCACAGCCAAAAAATTTTAAAAACTTTTTTAAAAAAGAAAGTCAAGGATGCATCCTGAGTTTCAGTTTCCGAGTTTCCAGCTTGGATGACCCAGTGGGCTAGTCACGATGGGGAGAACACAGCCAGTAAATAGGGTGGAAGTTGACCAGATGAGTCCATCCAGGGTGTGACGAAAATGCCCAGAGAACAGGAAGGCAGCAATGCTGGAATGCCAGATGGGTGTCCCGTCTCGGAACCCACCACAGAGATCTGAGGGTCACTGGAATATGTACCAGGGGTTGTTAACCCGAGGTCCAGGGGCAGTTTCAGCACGCCCTGAATGCAAATGCCTATGTGGCATGACCACTGAGTGTTCACCATGTGTCGAGGACTGTGTTAAATGATTCCCACACTCATAATCCTCGTGATAGCTCCATGAAATTGTACAGTTACTCTCTGCACCACAGCGAGGGGGACAGACACCAGGGGAGGCTCACTCTCTTGCCTGAGGTCCAACAGCCTTAAAAGGGAGTTGGGAGAACTGGATCTAGATCCTCTTTCTACCCCCGACTCACTGTGACCCCAGGCAACGTGCTTTGAGACACAGATTCATCCATCTCACGTGTGTTTACGGAGGACTTTGTGCCAGGCTTGCTGCTCAGCGCAGGAGAAGCAGCAGACGGGGGCAGATGCTGCCCGCCCCCGTCATGGCCTCAGCTTTCCCACCACACATCATCCCAGCCCTTCCAGTGTAAAGGCTGTGGGTGAAAACATGAGTCTGCTCAGCCTGGAGAAGAGAAGATGTGGGGACGGGTGAGGGCTTCCTTCCATTGGCTAAGGCACCGTGGGGCCCCAGAGTCCACAATCACTCTCAGTAATTGAGCCCTTCAGGGAAACACATGAACAACCCAAAGAAACCTTTCTAGCCATCAGAAAGGTCCAAAGAAGGGAGGAGCGGGATAAGGCCAAGCTTGCCAGCAGAGCCAAAAAGAGGGAGGAGCTGGGGACTCCTCTGCAGTGGTTAAGACTCAGCGCTTCCAGGGCAGAGGGTGTAGGTTCGATCCCTGGTCAGGGAACAAAGATCCCACATGCCATGAGCACAGCCAAAAAATTTTAAAAACTTTTTTAAAAAAGAAAGTCAAGGATGCATCCTGAGTTTCAGTTTCCGAGTTTCCAGCTTGGATGACCCAGTGGGCTAGTCACGATGGGGAGAACACAGCCAGTAAATAGGGTGGA
This sequence comes from Tragulus kanchil, assembly GCA_022376925.1. Taxonomy (NCBI): domain Eukaryota; kingdom Metazoa; phylum Chordata; class Mammalia; order Artiodactyla; family Tragulidae; genus Tragulus; species Tragulus kanchil. The sequence continues at coordinate 68,263,994 of JAIOJX010000027.1, forward strand.
AGTTGACCAGATGAGTCCATCCAGGGTGTGACGAGAAATGCCCAGAGAACAGGAAGGCAGCAATGCTGGAATGCCAGATGGGTGTCCCGTCTCGGAACCCACCACAGAGATCTGAGGGTCACTGGAATATGTACCAGGGGTTGTTAACCCGAGGTCCAGGGGCAGTTTCAGCACGCCCTGAATGCAAATGCCTATGTTTCCAAGTGTGATCATCTAGGGAGAAGGGTCTGTAGTCTCCGTTAGATTCTTCAGAAGACCATGTCCCCAAAAAAGAGCAAACCACTGAGGCATTCAGATGCTGGGGATAAGGCTCAGTACGTTGGAAAAAAGCCGAGGCTGCTGGTTTTGAACACTAGGAGGCGGTGTAGGGCCAGCCGGCTCAGTCTATTCCCCGAGGACTTGGATGGGCCGGCTTTCAGGGCTAGAGTTAATTCCCTGTGAGAAACAGCTGCATCTTCTCTTTAGGCTGGATTCCAAAGCACTTAAAAGCCTCGACTTGGCTCATCGGTGACGGAGAGGGGTGGGGCTAAGCCATCCACAAGTCCTGCAAGCGTCTATGAGAAGGTGCACCAGGACTCCGAGGGCAGCGCCCGTCCCCAGGGATGCCAGCTCAGCCAACCGGCCAACAGTGCCATGTTTCACACACAGCACTAGGAGCCAGGGGCGTGTGTGTGGCGAGTGGGGATGGGGGGCATTTTAAGACCATCACTTGTCTAAAACCAAACTCATGATCTTTTCTCCCCAGCCTGCCTTCCAAAGCTATTCTTCCAAAAACTGTCCCCAGTTGAGTTCTTGGCATCAGCATCATTGTGGAATTCAGTGTGGCCCAACAGAACTTTCTCAGTACTGGAAATGACCTATTACACAACTGTGCTGCTCAAAACCACTAGCCATACATGGGTACTGAGCACGTGAAATGTGCCTGATGCAACAAAGGAATGAAATTTGTATTTAATTTTAATTCATTTCAATGTAAGCGTCCCTGGTGGCACAGACGGTAAAAGATCTGCCTGCAATGCGGGAGACCTGAGGTTGTCCCTGGGTCAGGAAGATCCCCTGGAGAAGGAAATGGCTACCCACTCCGGTATTCTTGCCTGGAGAATTCTATGGACAGAGGAGCCTGGTGGGTTATAGACCATGGAAAGAGTCCAACACGACTGAGCAACTAACACGTTCACTTTCTCTTCCTTAGAGCACCAGAGGGCCGGGATTTTTTCTTTTAATTTTTTTTTTGTGGGGGGTGGTTGGGGAAGGAGGGAGGGCAGGCAGGCCACTTCTACTGGTCTTTCATTTATCTATTTTCATCCATCTTTGTTCCTTGGCTCCTGTGGGCCTCCCATCGCGGTGGCCTCTGTTGTCGCAGAGCACAATCTCTGGGCGCACGCACTCCAGAGCTCCGGCTCGGTAATTGGACACATCGGTCCAGCCGCTCCGCAGCATGTGGGATCTTCCCAGGCCAGGGATCGAACCGGCGCCCCTTGCACTGCAGGGCGGTGTCCTTACCCACTGGACCACCAGGGAAAGGGCCGGGATTTTGGTCTGTGTTGTTCGCTGCTGTGTCTCCGGCCCCTAGCGTGCTGGGCACAGAGAAGATGCTCTATAACTATGCAATGAATTCAGCAATTTGGCTACAAAGTGACCCAGGGAAGAAGTTACCTCTAAGTGAGGTGGCCCTGGGACTGAAAGGCACTGGGTTATATAGAAAGGGTACCGTCTGGGGTGTCCAGAGACCTGGGTATAATTTCACCCGATGATCGTGTGACCCCACACAGGCCCACAACTATTTACTCTGTTCCCAAATCCGTAACATAGGAATACAAGCCTGTCTTGCTTCCTCACTGGTTGGCTGGAGAAACAATGGAATAATAAGTGCAAAAGCCCTTTGTGGGCCACGAGGGGAAGGCCGAGGACGCGCACGATCAGGTCTGGTGAGGGGCTTGCCCAGGTAAGCCTTCAGGAGGAAGGTAACTGTAGAAAGCGTGACGGGATCCAACTCACTGAGAGATGCTGGTGGCCAAGTGCAACTCCGCGACACAGAACAGCTTGTTCTTGCAGTCCTTCTCGTAGGGCAGCTGAAGGCAGGCAGAGAGGGGAAGATCAGTCTAGGGACCCCACCGTTCCCAGCAGCCTTGCTCCGTGATCTTCTCCTTAGGACACGTGTGCCCCTCTGCTGAGTCTGAGAAACACGGGTGGGGCTGACCAGTTGAGGTGTCCACATGGCCGTGAGAGCCATGACCGTGACATGCCTTGATTTGTCAGGGATGGGGGTGTGCTTGGCCCTATCACACAGCTACCATGCGTCAGGCCACCGGCCAAGGTCAAAAATGGGGTGACCTCTGTGAAATGGCAGGAGTGCCCGGGCACTTTCGTATTATGCTAATTAAGTAGCGACACTCACCACTCACTACTCTGAACACTGGGGGTGAAACCTGTGTAAAGAATAAGCCTCCTTCGTCCTTTTAAGCTGAACAGGAACAGCAGGGGACAAACAAGGGGGGCCGGTACCTAATCAAATATTCCCAAGGTCCCATCCTGTGAGGTCCTCTCCCCCATGGCTAGTCTTCTCTATAGGTTGACTATTCCCCCTTGCAGTCTTGCCCACGCCAAACAAATTCAGAAAGCACACTGGGTCCAAAAGGTCCAGGTAAGATTGAAAAGCTCCAGCTCAGGTCGAAAAGTCAAGTTTTCTACAGGAATGGGTCTATTGTTTATTATGAAGGAGACGCAGCCAGCTGCCCACCTGGGGAACCACTGCCTTTACCTTCCCAGCAGCCAGCAGCCATCGAAGCAGCTTTGTGTGAAGACTGTTTCCATGACTGGAGCTAGAGTGAGAGCCCAGAGCGAGAAAGAAAACCTTCTGCTTCCCAGAGAAGGGAGATACAGATTGCACGAGCCAGAGCCTGAAGCTCTGTCTGACCTTGCAACTGGGGTGTCCAGAGACCTGGGTATAATTTCACCCGATATTTCCCCCCCTTTCTGTTCCCAAATCCGTAACATAGGAATACAAGCCTGTCTTGCTTCCTCCCTGGTTGGCTGGAGAAACAATGGAATAATAAGTGCAAAAGCCCTTTGTGGGCCACGAGGGGAAGGCCGAGGACGCGCACGATCAGGTCTGGTGAGGGGCTTGCCCAGGTAAGCCTTCAGGAGGAAGGTAACTGTAGAAAGCGTGACGGGATCCAACTCACTGAGAGATGCTGGTGGCCAAGTGCAACTCCGCGACACAGAACAGCTTGTTCTTGCAGTCCTTCTCGTAGGGCAGCTGAAGGCAGGCAGAGAGGGGAAGATCAGTCTAGGGACCCCACCGTTCCCAGCAGCCTTGCTCCGTGATCTTCTCCTTAGGACACGTGTGCCCCTCTGCTGAGTCTGAGAAACACGGGTGGGGCTGACCAGTTGAGGTGTCCACATGGCCGTGAGAGCCATGACCGTGACATGCCTTGATTTGTCAGGGATGGGGGTGTGCTTGGCCCTATCACACAGCTACCATGCGTCAGGCCACCGGCCAAGGTCAAAAATGGGGTGACCTCTGTGAAATGGCAGGAGTGCCGGTCACTTTCGTATTATGCTAATTAAGTAGCGACACTCACCACTCACTACTCTGAACACTGGGGGTGAAACCTGTGTAAAGAATAAGCCTCCTTCGTCCTTTTAAGCTGAACAGGAACAGCAGGGGACAAACAAGGGGGGCCGGTACCTAATCAAATATTCCCAAGGTCCCATCCTGTGAGGTCCTCTCCCCCATGGCTAGTCTTCTCTATAGGTTGACTATTCCCCCTTGCAGTCTTGCCCACGCCAAACAAATTCAGAAAGCACACTGGGTCCAAAAGGTCCAGGTAAGATTGAAAAGCTCCAGCTCAGGTCGAAAAGTCAAGTTTTCTACAGGAATGGGTCTATTGTTTATTATGAAGGAGACGCAGCCAGCTGCCCACCTGGGGAACCACTGCCTTTACCTTCCCAGCAGCCAGCAGCCATCGAAGCAGCTTTGTGTGAAGACTGTTTCCATGACTGGAGCTAGAGTGAGAGCCCAGAGCGAGAAAGAAAACCTTCTGCTTCCCAGAGAAGGGAGATACAGATTGCACGAGCCAGAGCCTGAAGCTCTGTCTGACTGCAACAATTGACGGCAGATATTTTTTTTTCAGTTGTGCTTTTTTTGTTGTTTTTTTAATCATTTGGTCTACCATGTGGGCTTTTAGGCTTTTTTTTGGTTTAATTTTGGCCTCTAAAGGTTTTTTACTTATTTATTTTTCATCCATCTGTATTCTTCGGCCTGTGTGGCCCTCCCATTGCAGTGACCTCTCTCACTGCACAGCACCGGCTCTGGGCACACGCACACCAGAGCGCCGGCTCGAAATTGGACACACCAGTCCAGCCGCTCCGTGGCACATGGGATCTCCCCTGGCCAGGGATTGAACCGGTGCCCCTTGCACTGCAAGGTGAACTCTCTACCCATTGGACCACCAGGGAAGCCCCTTAGTTGTGCTTTTTTAAAAAAAAAAAATTTATTTATTTATTTATTTATTTAGGGCAGGGGTCAGGTTGGGGAGGGTGGGGAGCGGGTGGGCCACTTCTATTGGTCTTTCATTTCTCTATTTTCACCCATCTTTGTTCTTTGGCTCCTGTGGGCCTCCCATCGCGGTGGCGTCTGTTGTTGCAGAGCATCGGCTCCAGGTGCATATGCTCCAGAGCTCCGGCTCAGTGATTGGACACATCGGTCTAGCCGCTCTGTGGCACGTGGGATCTTCCCAGGCCAGGGATCGAACCGGCGCCCCTTGCACTGCAAGGCGGTGTCCTTACCCACTGGACCACCAGGGGAAGCCCTAGTTGTGCTTTTAATATAGCTAAACAGCTTGCTCTCTTTGGATTAAAACACTCTAGGCTCCCAGCTAGAACCTCTTCTCTGGAAACATCTATGCGCCTAACCCAACACCAAATTATTTCTCCTCATTCATTTCATCAGTGGAGTAATTTTTAAAAATCTCTTTGCCAGATCATCAAAGCAATCACTGATTAAGATAAGAACCCTGAGTGGACGTTAAACAGGATATATGACGACTCAGCAGGTAAAGCATCCACCTGCACTGCAGGAGACACAGGAGATGCAGGTTCGATCCCTGGGACAGGAAGATTCCTTGGAGAAGGAAATGGAAACCCACTCCAGTATTCTTGGCTGAAAACTCCCATGGACAGAGGAGCCTGGCAGGCCACAGTCCACAGGATCGCTATTCAGTGACCGACACAGAGTTGGACACAACTCAGCAACTAAGCACATGCATACCTAATCTGAAAGCATCTCCTGATGGGATACTGATTCATTACAAAGGGGAATAGCACCCGTGTGACTTTCTGCACCTTTCTGTACATAGGGCAGGTGGGCTCCAGTCCGGTTCCCACACAGGACCACCATCACACCATCATCAGAGACCTTTGCCAAGTATTCCTATGCCTCATTAAATATGCAGCAGGGACGTTTTTGTGAAGAGAAAATAACTAGCATTAGGAGTGCTTTAGAGACCCATGTTACCCACCAGTGAGGTCCTGGGCAAATGAACACCATCTCAGGAACTCTGTCATTCCCATTTGTATAGTGAAGGGACTAAATGCTATCTGAAGACACCCCTGCCCCCACCATCTTAACCTTATTTGAAGATAAGGGAGCAGGTGCTTTACAGGGATGGCCCCCAGGAGAGCCTGGTCTTAGCGGAGTCACCTGGAAGATGGCGAAGGGCTCAGCATAGGCGTCCAGGATTGGATGGGGCTGATCCGTCCGGCCCTCGGGGGTCTGGAGGTGGTAGCTGACCTTGACACTGATGTTGGAGAAGCAGTCCTCCTGACAGAGCTGCGGAGTCACCACGGAATGCAGCATTGGAGTGGGATGTGGGGGAGAAGATGACAAAGAAAGTTTTAACTTTGATATGGTCATAATGACAAAGAATGAAAGTGGTTAAGCTTGGAGTCCTAAGCCTCCGCCCAGTAAGCCAGGCTGCCAAGAGCACTGGGAAAATATCCCTTGATCTGCCATGGCCTCAGGCCTCCTAACTCCTTATGGTTCCTGCTCCAGTCAAGAAGGGCTTCTGGCCAGCAGGAGTTAAAAAACGGCTTGGACTTAGAGAACAAAGGGAAGAGACGTGGTCCCAGCTATGTTTACAAAGATCTTTATCGAAGCAACATGGAGGAAATATTTGAGAAATAAACATGGAAGACCAGGACTTCCCAGGCAGTTCAGTGGTTAAGACTCCTTCAGTTCCAATGCAAGGGGCACGGGTTCAATCCCTGGGCAGGGAACTAAGATCCTACGTGGTGCATAGTCAAAACAAATGAGAAACCAAACAACCCTGTAGACCAGGAGATGGCCTGGGATGGCGTCGCCTTTCTCTTTGTTTATTGAGGCTTTTGCCAGGTGGCAGCTTTGAACACGGAAGCTTTGTATTTAAGGAAGACACAACTCAGCAACTAAGCACATGCATACCTAATCTGAAAGCATCTCCTGATGGGATACTGATTCATTACAAAGGGGAATAGCACCCGTGTGACTTTCTGCACCTTTCTGTACATAGGGCAGGTGGGCTCCAGTCCGGTTCCCACACAGGACCACCATCACACCATCATCAGAGACCTTTGCCAAGTATTCCTATGCCTCATTAAATATGCAGCAGGGACGTTTTTGTGAAGAGAAAATAACTAGCATTAGGAGTGCTTTAGAGACCCATGTTACCCACCAGTGAGGTCCTGGGCAAATGAACACCATCTCAGGAACTCTGTCATTCCCATTTGTATAGTGAAGGGACTAAATGCTATCTGAAGACACCCCTGCCCCCACCATCTTAACCTTATTTGAAGATAAGGGAGCAGGTGCTTTTACAGGGATGGCCCCCAGGAGAGCCTGGTCTTAGCGGAGTCACCTGGAAGATGGCGAAGGGCTCAGCATAGGCGTCCAGGATTGGATGGGGCTGATCCGTCCGGCCCTCGGGGGTCTGGAGGTGGTAGCTGACCTTGACACTGATGTTGGAGAAGCAGTCCTCCTGACAGAGCTGCGGAGTCACCACGGAATGCAGCATTGGAGTGGGATGTGGGGGAGAAGATGACAAAGAAAGTTTTAACTTTGATATGGTCATAATGACAAAGAATGAAAGTGGTTAAGCTTGGAGTCCTAAGCCTCCGCCCAGTAAGCCAGGCTGCCAAGAGCACTGGGAAAATATCCCTTGATCTGCCATGGCCTCAGGCCTCCTAACTCCTTATGGTTCCTGCTCCAGTCAAGAAGGGCTTCTGGCCAGCAGGAGTTAAAAAACGGCTTGGACTTAGAGAACAAAGGGAAGAGACGTGGTCCCAGCTATGTTTACAAAGATCTTTATCGAAGCAACATGGAGGAAATATTTGAGAAATAAACATGGAAGACCAGGACTTCCCAGGCAGTTCAGTGGTTAAGACTCCTTCAGTTCCAATGCAAGGGGCACGGGTTCAATCCCTGGGCAGGGAACTAAGATCCTACGTGGTGCATAGTCAAAACAAATGAGAAACCAAACAACCCTGTAGACCAGGAGATGGCCTGGGATGGCGTGCGCCTTTCTCTTTGTTTATTGAGGCTTTTTGCCAGGTGGCAGCTTTGAACACGGAAGCATAGGTAAGCAAGAGTCTGGGCTAGACGAGGTAGCTATGCTTTGTATTTAAGGAAGTCACAGACTTGCTAGAAGTCTTCGTCCATGTTCACAATCAGAACAGTTGTTGGAGCAGATGTATAGTCTGAAGCATAACTTAGGAGTTTATTAGAATAAACGATCCTTTAGGCCCACAGTTCTGGGTCCTGTTGGGTTCTAGGTCTTTGATAAATACATGTTCTCATGTTTCTTGGCACCTTTGTCTGGAGTAAACTTTTGTAAATGACCACTTTTGTCCTTCAATTTCTACTTTCTCTCATTCGGGTTCTCTGATGTCGACTCACATAAAGGCCTCTGCCCCACCGTTATTATGAGGCAGGAGAGGAACTCCGTTATTTCCAGTTTATTCCCAAGAAAAATGGCAGCAATTAGAGGATTTCCCTTTGTGTCTAGTTTCTAGGAAACTCAGAGATTTGCTTAGTGTCCGATTTGGATTTCTGGGACCATAACTCCCATCCTGATCTGTTATGCTTGTCTTAGTTGCTGCATTTGTGAGTATGGGGATGTGTGCTTCATTGCATGCACCTCAGTTCTTCTCTCAGCAGAACAGACCTCCCCTGGGGACTTCCCTGGCGGTCCAGTGGTTAAGACTCCATACCTCCACTGCAGGGGACACAGGTTCGATCCTTGATCAGGGAACTAAGATCCATATGCCATGCGGCACAGGCAAAATAAAATAAACTGGATAACCAATCAGGACCTACGGTCTATCACACCACAGGGAGCACTGCTCAGTGTTCTGTAACACATAACCTAAATGGGAAAAAAGAACTTGAAAAAGAATAGATCCCTGTACATTTATAACTGAATCACTTTGCCACATCCCTGAAACGAAAACAACATTGTTAATCAACTGTGCGTGCATGCTCAGTCGTGTCCAACCATTTGCAACCCCAGGGACTCTAGCCCCCAGGCTCCTCTGTCCATGGAATTCTCCAAGCAAGAACACTGGAGTGGGCTGCCATTTCCTTCTCCAGGGGATCTCCCTGACCCGGGGATCAAACCCACATCTCTTGCATCTGCTGCATTGGCAGGCAGATTCTTTACCACTGTGCCACCTGGGAAGCCCCTATTAATCAACTATACTCCAAGATAAAATAATATTTTAAAAAACAATGAAGAAAATCAACCTTATAAAAAAAGGTCAAGAGACCCTCTGGTCTCTCTGGGAAACTCCTCCACTCACCTGTCCCTCTGTGGGGACGAGCAGGAAGGGCTCACAGAGACGGGGCCCCTCGCCCCACTTCCTAAGGGAGCTCTGACACGTCCTCTCATCTGCACACCGCAGCCGTCTCCTCTCCTTCGCCACATCCACCTCCAACGTGAAGTTCAGAGAGGTCTCTCTGAGGACTGGGAACAAAGACCAGACCTTCCTGATGAGGCCGGGATGGCCAAGCCCCAGACCACTGGCCCTCCCGTGAGTCCTTCCTGGGTGGTGCCCCCACACAGCCACGTCCTGAGTGCCTTCTTCATGTCAAAGGTACTTTTTTCATATCTTCTGTCACCTGGTTAGGGTCCCTCAGTGTCCCAGCCCCAAACTTGTGGCTGCTCAGCCCTGGGGCATCTACCCTAGGGGAAGAGGACTTAGGGATGAGGCTGGATGGAGGGAGGAAATATGGAGGAGGAAACACTCAAGGCAGGGAGAGAGAGAGAGACCATAGAATAAAACCTGAGGGTAGCAGAGCTGGAAGCACCTTCTGGATCACCTGGGCCAACTCCCTAACTGTAGAGAACAAAACCAGGGGGCCCGGCTTCCCTGGTGGCTCAGTGGTAGAGAATCTACCTGCCAACACAGGAAACACGGGTTCAGTCCCTGGTCCAGGAAGATCCCACATGCTGCAGAGCAACTAAGCCAACGCCACGACTCTTGAGCCTGTGATCTGGAGCCCAGAAGCCACAACTACTGAGTCCACGTCTGCAGCCACTGAAGCCAGAGTGCCCTAGAGCCCATGCTTGGCAGCAGAAGGCATCGCAGTGAGAAGCCCGCTCACTGAAATTAGAGAAAGCCCATGCAGCAACGAAGACAGCCAAAAATATATAAAATAATAAATTATATGAAAAGGGGGCCCAGGGACTCTAGCCCCAGGCTCCTCTGTCCATGGAATTCTCCAAGCAAGAACACTGGAGTGGGCTGCCATTTCCTTCTCCAGGGGATCTCCCTGACCCGGGGATCAAACCCACATCTCTTGCATCTGCTGCATTGGCAGGCAGATTCTTTACCACTGTGCCACCTGGGAAGCCCCTATTAATCAACTATACTCCAAGATAAAATAATATTTTAAAAAACAATGAAGAAAATCAACCTTATAAAAAAAGGTCAAGAGACCCTCTGGTCTCTCTGGGAAACTCCTCCACTCACCTGTCCCTCTGTGGGGACGAGCAGGAAGGGCTCACAGAGACGGGGCCCCTCGCCCCACTTCCTAAGGGAGCTCTGACACGTCCTCTCATCTGCACACCGCAGCCGTCTCCTCTCCTTCGCCACATCCACCTCCAACGTGAAGTTCAGAGAGGTCTCTCTGAGGACTGGGAACAAAGACCAGACCTTCCTGATGAGGCCGGGATGGCCAAGCCCCAGACCACTGGCCCTCCCGTGAGTCCTTCCTGGGTGGTGCCCCCACACAGCCACGTCCTGAGTGCCTTCTTCATGTCAAAGGTACTTTTTTCATATCTTCTGTCACCTGGTTAGGGTCCCTCAGTGTCCCAGCCCCAAACTTGTGGCTGCTCAGCCCTGGGGCATCTACCCTAGGGGAAGAGGACTTAGGGATGAGGCTGGATGGAGGGAGGAAATATGGAGGAGGAAACACTCAAGGCAGGGAGAGAGAGAGAGACCATAGAATAAAACCTGAGGGTAGCAGAGCTGGAAGCACCTTCTGGATCACCTGGGCCAACTCCCTAACTGTAGAGAACAAAACCAGGGGGCCCGGCTTCCCTGGTGGCTCAGTGGTAGAGAATCTACCTGCCAACACAGGAAACACGGGTTCAGTCCCTGGTCCAGGAAGATCCCACATGCTGCAGAGCAACTAAGCCAACGCCACGACTCTTGAGCCTGTGATCTGGAGCCCAGAAGCCACAACTACTGAGTCCACGTACTGCAGCCACTGAAGCCAGAGTGCCCTAGAGCCCATGCTTGGCAGCAGAAGGCATCGCAGTGAGAAGCCCGCTCACTGAAATTAGAGAAAGCCCATGCAGCAACGAAGACAGCCAAAAATATATAAAATAATAAATTATATGAAAAGGGGGGGCCCAGAGAGTAAAGGACACCTACCCAGTGTCACATGACCACCCAGCAGCTGAGCTCTGTAGCCTGAATCTTTCAGCCCACAACATAGCTGGAAACGACAGGCCTGTTCTTTGCTAATGATCAGATTTGACCCTGGACTCTGGGGTAAAGCCAGCCCACCTGGGAGTGTGCTCTCTCACCCGCAGGAAGCAGAGAGACATCTCAAGGTTTGTTACTGAGAGGCAAATCTGTGGGGACTGCTGATGAGGGTTTGTGCTGGAGAGGACCTCTTGGGTTGGCAGTTAGTATCTGGGCTGTGAAAGCTATGTCCACCCTCTGCCTTCTGGAAGGTCTCCCAACCAGTGCCAGCTAAGGGGATGGGAAGGGAGGCCAGGCCTCCCAGGTTAGCCAGTTCCCCTAGATTAGGGAGAAGGGGAAGGAAGGGAACAGGAGAAGATGTAATCAGAGGGAAAGAGGATGGGCAATTCTCGGGAGCCCTACATGCACACACAGGTGTGGGTACAGCAGGTAGAGATGGAGAAGCGCCTGCCTTTTTTCAAGTCTTCTTTCAGAAACTCAGCCCTTCAACCCAGTGAAGGGATCCAATGCCCTTCTTCCCAACAGTCAGAAGGGCTCCCTACAGAGAGAGAGGGGACTTAACAGCAGACTACCTTTCTCTGGGGCAGTTCCCACTGAACAGAACCGAAGGTCAGAGGCGTGCCCAAGAACTGATGCACTCAAGGCAGGGAGAGAGAGAGACCATAGAATAAAACCTGAGGGTAGCAGAGCTGGAAGCACCTTCTGGATCACCTGGGCCAACTCCCTAACTGTAGAGAACAAAACCAGGGGGCCCGGCTTCCCTGGTGGCTCAGTGGTAGAGAATCTACCTGCCAACACAGGAAACACGGGTTCAGTCCCTGGTCCAGGAAGATCCCACATGCTGCAGAGCAACTAAGCCAACGCCACGACTCTTGAGCCTGTGATCTGGAGCCCAGAAGCCACAACTACTGAGTCCACGTCTGCAACCACTGAAGCCAGAGTGCCCTAGAGCCCATGCTTGGCAGCAGAAGGCATCGCAGTGAGAAGCCCGCTCACTGAAATTAGAGAAAGCCCATGCAGCAACGAAGACAGCCAAAAATATATAAAATAATAAATTATATGAAAAGGGGGGGCCCAGAGAGTAAAGGACACCTACCCAGTGTCACATGACCACCCAGCAGCTGAGCTCTGTAGCCTGAATCTTTCAGCCCACAACATAGCTGGAAACGACAGGCCTGTTCTTTGCTAATGATCAGATTTGACCCTGGACTCTGGGGTAAAGCCAGCCCACCTGGGAGTGTGCTCTCTCACCCGCAGGAAGCAGAGAGACATCTCAAGGTTTGTTACTGAGAGGCAAATCTGTGGGGACTGCTGATGAGGGTTTGTGCTGGAGAGGACCTCTTGGGTTGGCAGTTAGTATCTGGGCTGTGAAAGCTATGTCCACCCTCTGCCTTCTGGAAGGTCTCCCAACCAGTGCCAGCTAAGGGGATGGGAAGGGAGGCCAGGCCTCCCAGGTTAGCCAGTTCCCCTAGATTAGGGAGAAGGGGAAGGAAGGGAACAGGAGAAGATGTAATCAGAGGGAAAGAGGATGGGCAATTCTCGGGAGCCCTACATGCACACACAGGTGTGGGTACAGCAGGTAGAGATGGAGAAGCGCCTGCCTTTTTTCAAGTCTTCTTTCAGAAACTCAGCCCTTCAACCCAGTGAAGGGATCCAATGCCCTTCTTCCCAACAGTCAGAAGGGCTCCCTACAGAGAGAGAGGGGACTTAACAGCAGACTACCTTTCTCTGGGGCAGTTCCCACTGAACAGAACCGAAGGTCAGAGGCGTGCCCAAGAACTGATGCCTTTGAACTGTGGTGCTGAAGAAGACTCCCGAGAGTCCCTTGGACTGTAAGATCAAACTATCTATCTATCTATCTAACTATCAAACTATCAAACCATCTATCTATCTATCTATCTATCTATCTATCCAAATATAAAGAAAATCAACCCTGAGTATTCACTGGAAGGACTGATGTTGAAGCTGAAGCTCCAATACTTAGGTCACCTGATGCAAAGAGATGATTCATTGGAAAAGATTCTGATGCTGGGAAAGACTGAGGGCAGGAGAAGGGGACAAAGGATTGAGATGGTTGGAGGGCATCACTGACTCAATAGACATGAGTTCCCTTGTGCAAACTGTCAGGAGATGGTGAAGGACAGGGAAGCCTGGAGTGCTGCAGCCCATGGGGTCATAAAGAGTCAGACAGCAACGTGTCCAATTACCGAGCCAGAGCTCTGGAGCGCATGTGCCCAGAGCCGGCGCTCTGCAACGATAGACGCCACCGCGATGGGAGGCCCACAGGAGCCAAAGAACAAAGACGGATGAACACAGAGAAACGAAAGACCAATAGAAGTGGCCCACCTGCTCCCCTCCCTCCCCAACCCGACCAATGCCCAAAATAAATAAATAAATAAATCTTTAAAAAAAAAAGAAATGACCTAACAACTGAACAACAACAACAATAGGTCAAAGGAAGGAAAGTCAAACAGAGAGATTTCAAAGCACCCCACCCCACCAAGTTTGCCTCCTCCCACACTAAGCCAAAAGGTAGCTGGCACTGCCTCCCCATCCTGAGATTAGGGAGAAGGGGAAGGAAGGGAACAGGAGAAGATGTAATCAGAGGGAAAGAGGATGGGCAATTCTCGGGAGCCCTACATGCACACACAGGTGTGGGTACAGCAGGTAGAGATGGAGAAGCGCCTGCCTTTTTTCAAGTCTTCTTTCAGAAACTCAGCCCTTCAACCCAGTGAAGGGATCCAATGCCCTTCTTCCCAACAGTCAGAAGGGCTCCCTACAGAGAGAGAGGGGACTTAACAGCAGACTACCTTTCTCTGGGGCAGTTCCCACTGAACAGAACCGAAGGTCAGAGGCGTGCCCAAGAACTGATGCCTTTGAACTGTGGTGCTGAAGAAGACTCCCGAGAGTCCCTTGGACTGTAAGATCAAACTATCTATCTATCTATCTAACTATCAAACTATCAAACCATCTATCTATCTATCTATCTATCTATCTATCCAAATATAAAGAAAATCAACCCTGAGTATTCACTGGAAGGACTGATGTTGAAGCTGAAGCTCCAATACTTAGGTCACCTGATGCAAAGAGATGATTCATTGGAAAAGATTCTGATGCTGGGAAAGACTGAGGGCAGGAGAAGGGGACAAAGGATTGAGATGGTTGGAGGGCATCACTGACTCAATAGACATGAGTTCCCTTGTGCAAACTGTCAGGAGATGGTGAAGGACAGGGAAGCCTGGAGTGCTGCAGCCCATGGGGTCATAAAGAGTCAGACAGCAACGTGTCCAATTACCGAGCCAGAGCTCTGGAGCGCATGTGCCCAGAGCCGGCGCTCTGCAACGATAGACGCCACCGCGATGGGAGGCCCACAGGAGCCAAAGAACAAAGACGGATGAACACAGAGAAACGAAAGACCAATAGAAGTGGCCCACCTGCTCCCCTCCCTCCCCAACCCGACCAATGCCCAAAATAAATAAATAAATAAATCTTTAAAAAAAAAAGAAATGACCTAACAACTGAACAACAACAACAATAGGTCAAAGGAAGGAAAGTCAAACAGAGAGATTTCAAAGCACCCCACCCCCACCAAACTGTCTTTGCCTGCCCCTCCCCCCCATCACTGAAGCCAACAAGGAGTGACCACAGCACTGGACGGGCCAGCTAAGCTGCCTGTTACCTGATTTTCCAACCAGGGTCACGGAGCTGATTTCAAAACACAAAGACACGGATACGTTGCTGTTGAAGCCAATGGGTAGTGCCTTGGGATTGAAGGTCATGGACACCTTCAGACGAACCACAGGTCTTGAGCTAAACAAGACAGCAAAGGGGACCATGAGAAGTGGCCATGGGACTTCTGGATCACTGCCTGACTCTTTCATTCATTCTGTGAATATTTACTGAACATCTCTCCCATGTCAAGCGCTGTTCTGAGTTCTCAGGCTATAGTAGAGAAAGACATGAGCCCTGCTCTAGAGGAAGAACAGACAACAAGCAAAGAAACAAGAGAAACAGGAAAATCCTCTGTACAGGAAATGCTCTGATAAACATAAAACGGGATAAGGTAATAGAGACTGGCGGCTACCGTGAAGCAGGTGCATTGTTACTCCATTTATAGATGAGAAAACTGGGACTTAGAGATTCTGCCCAAGGACACACTGTTAAGTGCAAGCTGCGATTCAAACCCAGTTGGACAGAGTCGATGCCCTAACCACCGCACATACTCCCTCCCATCAGTGCCTGGGGCCTCCTTGGGGTCACCTAGGGCAGGGAAAGTGGGTGAAGCTGTCCAGAAGGCAGGGCAGACCCCTACCGGAGCACAGCTGCTTGGCCCAGTGCGCCCACGGTGAGGTCAGTTAGGCCGTCGCCGTTGAAATCTAGGCCACCAGCCACGGACGTGCCGAAGTACCGGAGTCCTGAGGCCATGTCCAGGGCTCTGATCCTCTGTGGGGGAGACGCACAGGGTGTTGGGGAGGGAAGGGGTTTCCTTTCGTTTTACTCAATCAACAGATTAGCCCCCTCTAGGGACATGGAGGAATTGGAAAGAAAAGGTCAAGGTTTTCCCAGGGGAGGTGGCATTTGAATGGAGACTTGAAGGGTGTGGGACCTGCAAGACAGGGGTCAATGTGAGGGGAACGGTGGGGAGGGGCTGGGTGCCCAGAGGCCTGATGAGGGGCTGGGGTGCGGGGTGGAGGGGGAGTCTATTCGGAACTGCATTTCAGAAAGGCCACTTCAGACACCCTGTGGAAGACGGGGAGGAGGCAGGAGCCACGGTGTGGGGGACGGGGATGGAGAGGAGGGCTTGGACTGGGGAGACCGAAAGATCTTTAGAATATGGAGACTGACAGGCTGTGACGAGCCTGGGTTTCTGTGGTGAGTCTGGAGGGACGGGGCCCCCGAGGAGCAGCAGGTCTAGGGAAAGAGGATGCTCTCAGCCGGGCATGGGGCTTTGTGAGAGGGAAGGAGGCCGTCGCTGGAGGCCATCCAGGGGAGGGGCTCGGGAGCAGCTGGACACACGGGGCTGAAGCTGGGAGGAAACTGCAGCTGGAGGCAAGTGGCGGTGCCGTAAAAGAAGCAGCGTGGGCTCCTCCCTGGTGGTGCAGGGGATAAGAATCCGCCTGCCAGTGCAAGGGACGCAGGTTCGATTCCTGGTCCAGGAAGACTCCCCATGCCACGGAGCAACGAAGCCCGAGCCACGGCTGCTAAGCTTGCACTTTAGAGCCCAAGCACAGCCACTACTGAAGCCCACACACCTAAAGCCTGGGCTCTGCAAGCAGAGAAGCCATTGCAGGGTGAAGCCCACACACAGCAATTATTAATAGAGCACCCCCACCCCAACCCCTGCAACTAGAGAAAGTCCACACAAAGCAACGAAGGCCCAGCCAAAAATGAATAAAATTTTTAAAGATTACAAAAAGAAAAAGATGTAGCACGGAAGTTGGCAATGGGGTCCTGAGGGGTGAGAGACAGGCATGGGGCAGGGCAGGGGACAGGAGCCAGAGAGGGGACAGAGAGAGAGAGGAAAGAGGATCTAAGGCAGGTCCAAGGTCAGCAATGCCAAAGAAGGAGGCAGTCATAGGTCAGGAAAGTAGATGGATGTTGCCACAACCTCTACTCCCACTGGAAGGACGTGGGGGTGAGGACGCCCAAGGGACTTCTGTCCCTCACTGGGTACTCTCCACCCCTGGGGCCTGCCTGACACTCGGGGCGGGAGCCGGCTCGGGTCTCGGGCCCTCCTATCTGGGGAAGGTCGGGGTCTCAGAGGAGAGGCAGGAGAGAGTCCCAGGTCACCTGGGGTTCACTGGGAGAGAGGTCAGCCAGCTCGTCCGCAGAGACGCCATTGAAGATGTACACGCTGCCGAAGCCTGTGCCACCGTCGCCCCCAAAGTCCTCCAGGGGGGCCCCTATGGCCACATCTGTGAGGTCATCCTGACTGATATCCCCCACGGTTGCCATGGCAAAGCCAAATCGGGCGTAAGTTACCCTGGGGAGTCCACTCAGTGTGCGCGCCAAGGAGAAGGAGCCATCCTGCGAGGCAGAGAGACAGCGTCGCCCTCGCGACAGGGCGGCCGCAAGAAGCCCACTCCACAGCCACCCGGAGGCAGGCTCGCAGACTGGACGGCTCTGCCTCTCTAGCCGGGAGTCTGAAGCTCAGAAAATGCAAGAGACCTTCCCACGTTTACACAGGGAGTGAGTGGTGAAGCCGGGGCCCTCCTGCCTGGCAAGCCCAGACCCAGAACTGTACTCCCCAGCTCCCACAAACTGGGGTCCTGGACTGGCAGTTGGGAGGCCTGGCGTCTTGGCTGGGCTCCATCAGCCACTACTGAAGCCCACACACCTAAAGCCTGGGCTCTGCAAGCAGAGAAGCCATTGCAGGGTGAACCCCACACACAGCAATTATTAATAGAGCACCCCACCCCAACCCCTGCAACTAGAGAAAGTCCACACAAAGCAACGAAGGCCCAGCCAAAATGAATAAAATTTTTAAAGATTACAAAAAGAAAAAGATGTAGCACGGAAGTTGGCAATGGGGTCCTGAGGGGTGAGAGACAGGCATGGGGCAGGGCAGGGGACAGGAGCCAGAGAGGGGACAGAGAGAGAGAGGAAAGAGGATCTAAGGCAGGTCCAAGGTCAGCAATGCCAAAGAAGGAGGCAGTCATAGGTCAGGAAAGTAGATGGATGTTGCCACAACCTCTACTCCCACTGGAAGGACGTGGGGGTGAGGACGCCCAAGGGACTTCTGTCCCTCACTGGGTACTCTCCACCCCTGGGGCCTGCCTGACACTCGGGGCGGGAGCCGGCTCGGGTCTCGGGCCCTCCTATCTGGGGAAGGTCGGGGTCTCAGAGGAGAGGCAGGAGAGAGTCCCGCAGGTCACCTGGGGTTCACTGGGAGAGAGGTCAGCCAGCTCGTCCGCAGAGACGCCATTGAAGATGTACACGCTGCCGAAGCCTGTGCCACCGTCGCCCCCAAAGTCCTCCAGGGGGGCCCCTATGGCCACATCTGTGAGGTCATCCTGACTGATATCCCCCACGGTTGCCATGGCAAAGCCAAATCGGGCGTAAGTTACCCTGGGGAGTCCACTCAGTGTGCGCGCCAAGGAGAAGGAGCCATCCTGCGAGGCAGAGAGACAGCGTCGCCCTCGCGACAGGGCGGCCGCAAGAAGCCCACTCCACAGCCACCCGGAGGCAGGCTCGCAGACTGGACGGCTCTGCCTCTCTAGCCGGGAGTCTGAAGCTCAGAAAATGCAAGAGACCTTCCCACGTTTACACAGGGAGTGAGTGGTGAAGCCGGGGCCCTCCTGCCTGGCAAGCCCAGACCCAGAACTGTACTCCCCAGCTCCCACAAACTGGGGTCCTGGACTGGCAGTTGGGAGGCCTGGCGTCTTGGCTGGGCTCCATCACACCTTTGCTCTGTAAACCAGAGCAAGTCTCCACAGCACTGGGCCTCAGCTTCCTTATCTGTAAAATGGGAGGGACAGCCACCTCCCAGAGTTACTATGAGGAACAAGTGAGATCACAGACTAAATGTGCTTGGTCAGCCGTGCAGCTATGAGGAACGTCATCATCATCAACACGAGATGTGGGTGGGGAAAGTAAGAAAAGGGAGCGGGGACCGAGGTGAGCAGGCACCCCACCAGGTTGCCATCCTCCCTGCGCTCCCCCTCACCGCCCTCCGGTGCCAGGCAGGCCCAGGCGCGCCCAGCCTCTGGAACCTCGGCCCCGGGCTGAGCAGCCGCAGCCTCGGCCGCCTCGCGAAGGTGGCGATCTCCCACCTGCGGGCTCACGCGGTACACGTAGACTCGGCCCTCCTCTCCCTGAACGTGGTAAAACGGGGCCGCCACCAGCAACAAGTCCGTGATCCCATCCATGTCGACGTCCACAGGGCACAGCTCAGAGCCGAAATAGGACCCCATCTACAGGCCAGAGGGATACAGCTCACGGGGAATGCCAGGGAGCCCCGTCACCACGGCCACCGCCACCGCCAGATCCCTCGGCAAGGCTGCACCCCTGCTCTCGTTCTTCCTGAATCGTCAGATTTGATCACTGGGTCAGACCAGATCAACGTGTTCATGTTAGAATAACACAGGAGGGCTTCCCTGGCGGTCCAGTGGGTAAGGACACCGCCTTGCAGTGCAAGGGGCGCCGGTTCGATCCCTGGCCTGGGAAGATCCCACATGCCGCAGAGCAGCTGGACCGATGTGTCCAATGACCGAGCCGGAGCTCTGGAGCGCATGCGCCCAGAGCCGGTGCTCTGCGACAACAGAGGCCACTGCGATGGGAGGCCCACACGGGTCAAAGAACAAAGATGGATGAAAATAGATAAATAAAAGAAGTGGCCCGTCCGCCCCCTCCCTCCCCAACCCGCCCCCCACTCCCCACCAAAAAAAAAAGATAACACAGGAGGCTGGATGAATGGCCTGACGCCCCACAATGGGGAAACCGGCCAGCAGTCAGACACACGGGCTTCCCAGGTGGCTCAGCCGGTAGAGACTCCACCTGCAATGCCTGGCTTGGGGAGACCCCCTGGAAAAGAGAATGGCTACCCACTCCTGTATTCTTGCCTGGAGAATTCCATGGACAGAGGCGCCTCGCGGGCTACAGTCCATGAGGTCACACAGAGTCAGATGTGACTGAGCAATGAACACTTTCACTTTGCTTTTCCGGGCAGTTGGGAGGCCTGGCGTCTTGGCTGGGCTCCATCACACCTTTGCTCTGTAAACCAGAGCAAGTCTCCACAGCACTGGGCCTCAGCTTCCTTATCTGTAAAATGGGAGGGACAGCCACCTCCCAGAGTTACTATGAGGAACAAGTGAGATCACAGACTAAATGTGCTTGGTCAGCCGTGCAGCTATGAGGAACGTCATCATCATCAACACGAGACGTGGGTGGGGAAAGTAAGAAAAGGGAGCGGGGACCGAGGTGAGCAGGCACCCCACCAGGTTGCCATCCTCCCTGCGCCCCTCACCGCCCTCCGGTGCCAGGCAGGCCCAGGCGCCCAGCCTCTGGAACCTCGGCCCCGGGCTGAGCAGCCGCAGCCTCGGCCGCCTCGCGAAGGTGGCGATCTCCCACCTGCGGGCTCACGCGGTACACGTAGACTCGGCCCTCCTCTCCCTGAACGTGGTAAAACGGAGCCGCCACCAGCAACAAGTCCGTGATCCCATCCATGTCGACGTCCACAGGGCACAGCTCAGAGCCGAAATAGGACCCCATCTACAGGCCAGAGGGATACAGCTCACGGGGAATGCCAGGGAGCCCCGTCACCACGGCCACCGCCACCGCCAGATCCCTCGGCAAGGCTGCACCCCTGCTCTCGTTCTTCCTGAATCGTCAGATTTGATCACTGGGTCAGACCAGATCAACGTGTTCATGTTAGAATAACACAGGAGGGCTTCCCTGGCGGTCCAGTGGGTAAGGACACCGCCTTGCAGTGCAAGGGGCGCCGGTTCGATCCCTGGCCTGGGAAGATCCCACATGCCGCAGAGCAGCTGGACCGATGTGTCCAATGACCGAGCCGGAGCTCTGGAGCGCATGCGCCCAGAGCCGGTGCTCTGCGACAACAGAGGCCACTGCGATGGGAGGCCCACACGGGTCAAAGAACAAAGATGGATGAAAATAGATAAATAAAAGAAGTGGCCCGTCCGCCCCCTCCCTCCCCAACCCGCCCCCCACTCCCCACAAAAAAAAAAAAAGAATAACACAGGAGGCTGGATGAATGGCCTGACGCCCCACAATGGGGAAACCGGCCAGCAGTCAGACACACGGGCTTCCCAGGTGGCTCAGCCGGTAGAGACTCCACCTGCAATGCCTGGCTTGGGGAGACCCCCTGGAAAAGAGAATGGCTACCCACTCCTGTATTCTTGCCTGGAGAATTCCATGGACAGAGGCGCCTCGCGGGCTACAGTCCATGAGGTCACACAGAGTCAGATGTGACTGAGCAATGAACACTTTCACTTTGCTTTTCCTTCACTCAGACACACGGCACCGAGGCAGAGGCTGACATCTGCCCTGGCTGGGTCCCCAGCCCACCGTGCACCCTGGAGCCCACCCCTTTCCCTCAGCGACCTCTGGATCTCCATCTGTAATAATGGGGGTTCTTCTTGAGCAGGTACCTACCTGCTCACCCTCCAGCACTGGCACGAAGTGGTTGGCCTTTCCGCCCTCCTGGAGCTCAAACACAGCCCCCTTCTGCCTGTGCCGTGGAGCTCCTGCCACAAAGGAGAGGCCCCGGGCCTTGTGCAGCACGGCCACCGAGTAACCTGGCAGGGGGTGGAGTGGTAGAACTGTGATCCGGGGCTCCCAGCAGCCCACTCCCCGGCCCCCACCTTCCCAGCCGGGCTGTCCAAGTCGCCTGGACCAAACCCGAGAGAGTGTCTCCTCCTCTTCAAAATCGTCAGTGGTGATTCCCATTTACCCCTGCGCCCTGCCCCACAGATGTGCTACACACACGTGATCCTGCACACAACTTACTCGAAATGTTCTCCACACACACGCGCCACCCTCGTTCATCACAAACACAGTATAGGAAGACGGAGGACCGGGTGTGGGGTCACCCACCACTATTACTAACGGAGAGGGCCTCACTTCCCTTGGCAGCCGCCCAGGGCCAGCCTCAGGGTCCTTAACTGAGGCCCATCCCTCTGCTCATGGACCCTCTCCAACCAGGCCCCGCCCTCACCCTGGTAGCCTCTAGGCTCCACCCCTCACCCAGGCAGCCTCCAGGTTCCACCCCTCACCCGGGTAGCCTCCAGACCCGCCCTCATCCAGGCAAGCCTCCAGGCTCCACCCCTCACCCAGGCAAGCCTCCAGGCCCCGCCCCCTACCCGGGTGGCCTCCAGGCCCCGCCCTCGCCCTGGTAGCCTCCAGGCCCCGCCCTCGCCTTGGTAACCTCCAGGCTCCACCCCTCACCCTGGTAGCCTCCAGGCCCCGCCCTCACCTTGGTAACCTCCAGGCTCCACCCCTCACCCTGGTAGCCTCCAGGCCCCGCCCTCACCCTGGTGGCCTCCAGGCCCCACCCTCACCCTGGTACCCTCCAGGCCCCGCCCTCACCCGGGTAGCCTCCAGGCCCCGCCCTCACCCGGGTGGCCTCCAGGCCCCGCCCTCACCCGGGTAGCCTCCAGGCCCCGCCCCTCATCCTGGTGGCCTCCAGGCCCCGCCCTCACCCTGGTAGCCTCCAGGCCCCGCCCCTCACCCTGGTAGCCTCCAGGCCCCGCCCCTCACCCAGGTAGCCTCCAGGCCCCGCCCCTCACCCAGGTAGCCGTACTGCGCAGCCTTGGCGTTCTCTGCCGTCTGGTTCAAGAAGAGGCCTTTACAGCTGTGTGTGTCATACAGCAGCACGCCCCCAGACCAGTCAAAGGCCCCTACAGCTCCGAGCAGCACCCGCCCCTGCAGGGGACAAGGGTTGGAGGCCATTTGAGTGGGAGGGACCCAGAGCCCGCCTGGGTGGCCGCGGGTCTACCCGCCAGCATAGCAAACCTTGCAGGGGGACGCGCTGGTGGGGGCCCAGAAACGCAGGAGGAAGGTGAGAAGCAAACACTGGGTTCCAGTCTTGTGTCCAAGATCCTGCCAGGGCAGCTGTCCCTCCAGTACCAGCAGCTCCCAGCAGCAGAAATCCAACCAGGGCCCAAATGTTGAGTGTTAAAAGTGTGCTCGGTCATGTACGACTCTCTGTGACCCCGTGGACTGTAGTCCACCAGGCTCCTTCCTTCCATGGGATTCTCCAGGCAAGAATACTGGAGTAGGTTTGCCACCTTTCTACTCCTGGAGATCTTCCCAACCCAAGGACAGAACCTGCATATTCCACATTGCAGGTAGATTCTTCACCATCCGAGCCCACATTAAAAAAGTACGACTGAGCGAAATGGGGCTCATCCCCTCCGAGGCTGCATGCCTGGGCCTGGCACCCAAGCCCACCTGTGTTGAGTGGCGTGCTAACCAGGCTCCCACCACGCTCGGGGCCTGTGTCCTCACGGTCCTTGTCCCTCCCCATCGGTGGGGAACGAGCCTCCAGCAGGGAGAAGTACCCGGCTTGGTGGGCAAGCCCACTTAGGCCTGGGCATTTCCAGTCTCTTAAGAGAGCCTTAATCTTTGAGCATAGGAATAAATGACCTCCTATTATAAACAGGGTCACCCTCTCCTTGACCTCGAAGGTCCAGGTTAGGGCAAGCACACAGAAGTATTTCCCTTTGTCTTAAAACAGCGCCTTCAGATGCCTTGCCACAGGAGGACTCTGAGAGCCAGCAGATCCTGGGTCTCTAGGCCCCTCCTCTGTGCCAAGCTGTCTGGTGCCAAGTTGGCCACCTACCTCATCCAGGATCTGGGCGCTGAACCCAACCTGCGCCAGCTGGTAGTGGGGGGCATCTCCGACCGTGCCTGAAAGCCAAGAAACCCAGTGAGCCTGCCGTGAGCAGAGGCAAAGGGAGAAACCGAGTCGGGGGAGGGTCCAGCGCGGCCCCCTCCCAGAAGGAAGGCGGTTGGCTACGATGGGACGGCACCAGTCTGCTGTGGAGACCTAGGGGCCTCGGTCCCCTCATCTGTGAGCTCTTGGGAGCAGGAACCATTCCCCAGTCACCTTTCTTCTTCCAGCACCAGAAAGAGCTTCTCATCAGAGCTTCACAGAATTGAGGAGGGGCAAGGATGGCTGGGAATGTTGTGGCCTTTTTATTTTTTAAGCTTTTTGATTTTATATCTGGGGCTTCCCTGGTGGCTCAGACGGTAAAGCACCCTCCTGCAACTCAGCAGTCCTGGGCCCCATCCCTGGGTCGGGAAGATCTCCTGGAGAAGGGAATGGCTACCCACTCCAGTATTCCTGCCTGGAGAATCCCATGGAGAGAGAAGCCTGGTGGGCTATAGTCCATGGGATCGCAAAGAGTCAGAAACGACTGAGTGACTAACAGTTTCATTTTATATTGGTGCCTAGCTGTTAATGCTGTGATAGTTTCAGGTGGACGGCCATGCACATACAAGGATCTATTCTCCGCCCTAAAGCCCCTCTCATCCAGGCTGCCACATAGCACTGAGCAGAGTTCCCTATGCTACACAGTAGGTCCTTGATGGTTATCCATTTTAAATACAGCAGTGGGTACCTCAGCTCCCTAACTATCCCCTCCCCCTGACAATCGTTGCCTCTGTAGAGATGGAACAGCTGAGGTCATGCCATTTCCAGTCTCTTAAGAGATCCTTAATCTTTGAGCATAGGAATAAATGACCTCCTATTATAAACAGGGTCACCCTCTCCTTGACCTCGAAGGTCCAGGTTAGGGCAAGCACACAGAAGTATTTCCCTTTGTCTTAAAACAGCGCCTTCAGATGCCTTGCCACAGGAGGACTCTGAGAGCCAGCAGATCCTGGGTCTCTAGGCCCCTCCTCTGTGCCAAGCCGTCTGGTGCCAAGTTGGCCACCTACCTCATCCAGGATCTGGGCGCTGAACCCAACCTGCGCCAGCTGGTAGTGGGGGGCATCTCCGACCGTGCCTGAAAGCCAAGAAACCCAGTGAGCCTGCCGTGAGCAGAGGCGAAGGGAGAAACCGAGTCGGGGGAGGGTCCAGCGCGGCCCCCTCCCAGAAGGAAGGCGGTTGGCTACGATGGGACGGCACCAGTCTGCTGTGGAGACCTAGGGGCCTCGGTCCCCTCATCTGTGAGCTCTTGGGAGCAGGAACCATTCCCCAGTCACCTTTCTTCTTCCAGCACCAGAAAGAGCTTCTCATCAGAGCTTCACAGAATTGAGGAGGGGCAAGGATGGCTGGGAATGTTGTGGCCTTTTTATTTTTTAAGCTTTTTGATTTTATATCTGGGGCTTCCCTGGTGGCTCAGACGGTAAAGCACCCTCCTGCAACTCAGCAGTCCTGGGCCCCATCCCTGGGTCGGGAAGATCTCCTGGAGAAGGGAATGGCTACCCACTCCAGTATTCCTGCCTGGAGAATCCCATGGAGAGAGAAGCCTGGTGGGCTATAGTCCATGGGATCGCAAAGAGTCAGAAACGACTGAGTGACTAACAGTTTCATTTTATATTGGTGCCTAGCTGTTAATGCTGTGATAGTTTCAGGTGGACGGCCATGCACATACAAGGATCTATTCTCCGCCCCTAAAGCCCCTCTCATCCAGGCTGCCACATAGCACTGAGCAGAGTTCCCTATGCTACACAGTAGGTCCTTGATGGTTATCCATTTTAAATACAGCAGTGGGTACCTCAGCTCCCTAACTATCCCCTCCCCCTGACAATCGTTGCCTCTGTAGAGATGGAACAGCTGAGGTTCAGAGAGGTGAGGTAAGTGGCCAGAGTGCCGCATCGAGGGAGGATGGGGGTGGGGCCGGAACCTGGGCCGCGGGCCTCCTGCTCGATGCCGTGGGGCGGGCCAGGGCCCTGGAGCCTCACCTTCTACGCGAATGATGCTCTGCTGCAGTTTACTCAGCAGCCCGTCCAGCGCCATGTAGTTGGTCACCTTGAAGGCATGGTCCTCGTCGGGGTCCGAGGCGATCAGCTTCAGTTCATCGTATGCCTTTGTTTTATTAAATGCTTCTCCCACCTGCACAGAGGCCCCCGGTCAGTGGGCCCGCACCGTGAGGGCTCTGCACGCTCAGGGAGAGAACTGAGCCCCTCTGTCTGGCCTTCAGGGCCCCTATCACCTGCTTCCTTCTTTCCCTGTGCCCTGTTCCCCAACACGCTCTACCCGCACGGGGGCAGAGAGACGCTGACAAGTGTTTGTGACTGTAGTGGGCTTTGGGTGAGCTGCTTACTGAAGCCCCTCGGGGAACCCTGCCCCTCCCGACCTCAGGATGTGCCAAGTCATGCGTTACCCCCCTCTCCTGGCTCTTACTCCAATGGCAAAGCGCTCAACACCCTGCATCTTTGGGGAGTTGATGACCGTCGTCAGCTTGAGGGGGTCCTGGAAGATTTCCCCATCTGTGAGCACCACCATGACCTTGGAGGCCTTTTCTCTCGAGCCGTGGCTTGGTGTGAAGATGTTGTCTCTAAGTCGAGAAGGGAAAAGAGAGAAAATGTTGCCAGACGGTTGACTGAGCCCTGGGGAGGTTTGATGCACTAGCCTGTTTTAGAATCGAAGAGGATTAAGGAGCCCTCCTGGGAGAACAGAGGCCCAAAGAGCGGGGGTGTGTGTGGGGGTGACCCTGGGTCCACAGCTGCTCAGGTGCGGGATGCAAGGCTGCAACACATGTGTCCTTACCCCTCACCTGCTCCCAGCAGACAGGTGACACCCCAGGACAGCACTGGCATCTATTCCTTATGTGGGGGGGGGGGCACTAACAATGATATTAATTACAGTGACTGAGATTTACATAGCACCAATATGTTAGGCACTGGAGTAAGCACTATCTATCATCTATCTGTATATCTATTTTGGTTGCACCCTGTGGGATCTTAGTTCCCCAAGTAGGGATCGAACCTATGCTCCCTGCATTGGAAGCACCCAGTCTTAACTACTGGACCACCAGAGAAAGCCCAGCACTGAGCGTATTTTAACCCTTTTATCCTCACAAAATCCTACAAGGCAAGTATTATTATTATTATTATTATTATTATTATTATTATTATTATTATTATTATTATTATTATTACTTGGCCACTCCTTGCAACTTGTAGGATTTTAGTTCCCTGAACAAGGATTGAACTTGGACTTCAGCTGTGAAAGCGCTGAATCCTCACCACCGGGCCCCGGAGGATTCCCTCTTATTTTCATTTTTAAAGGAAGGCAATTGAAGCACAGAGGGGTTGGGGAGCTCGCACAAAGTCTCATGAGTACCGGCTTCCTTTGTGACTCAGTGGATAAGAACCCGTCTGCCAATGCAGGAGACACAGGTTCGATCCCTGATCTGGGAAGATCCCACATATCGCAGAGCAGCTAAACCCACACAGCAACAAAGACCCAGCACAGCCAAAAATAAATACATTTAAAAAGTTAAAAAAAAAAAAAAGTCTCATGAGTACCAACTGGAGCTGGGATGCAGCCCAGGGAGCCAGTCCTCACCCCTCTGATAAGCACTGTGCCCCCTGGCTACTCACAGGAGCCATCTTTGGAAGAGGTTTTGGAGGACCGTCCTGGGGTGTCCTCCATTCACCAAGGCTGGATTGGAAGACCTCACAGTCCCCTTCTAGCCAAGAAAGGGCCTGACCTCACAGTCCCCTTCCCCCCCAGGGCCCATCAGGTTTTCGAAGAGGATTAAGGAGCCCTCCTGGGAGAACAGAGGCCCAAAGAGCGGGGTGTGTGGGTGACCCTGGGTCCACAGCTGCTCAGGTGCGGGATGCAAGGCTGCAACACATGTGTCCTTACCCCTCACCTGCTCCCAGCAGACAGGTGACACCCCAGGACAGTACTGGCATCTATTCCTTATGTGGGGGGGGGGGGCACTAACAATGATATTAATTACAGTGACTGAGATTTACATAGCACCAATATGTTAGGCACTGGAGTAAGCACTATCTATCATCTATCTGTATATCTATTTTGGTTGCACCCTGTGGGATCTTAGTTCCCCAAGTAGGGATCGAACCTATGCTCCCTGCATTGGAAGCACCCAGTCTTAACTACTGGACCACCAGAGAAAGCCCAGCACTGAGCGTATTTTAACCCTTTTATCCTCACAAAATCCTACAAGGCAAGTATTATTATTATTATTATTATTATTATTATTATTATTATTATTATTATTATTACTTGGCCACTCCTTGCAACTTGTAGGATTTTAGTTCCCTGAACAAGGATTGAACTTGGACTTCAGCTGTGAAAGCGCTGAATCCTCACCACCGGGCCCCGGAGGATTCCCTCTTATTTTCATTTTTAAAGGAAGGCAATTGAAGCACAGAGGGGTTGGGGAGCTCGCACAAAGTCTCATGAGTACCGGCTTCCTTTGTGACTCAGTGGATAAGAACCCGTCTGCCAATGCAGGAGACACAGGTTCGATCCCTGATCTGGGAAGATCCCACATATCGCAGAGCAGCTAAACCCACACAGCAACAAAGACCCAGCACAGCCAAAAATAAATACATTTAAAAAGTTAAAAAAAAAAAAAAGTCTCATGAGTACCAACTGGAGCTGGGATGCAGCCCAGGGAGCCAGTCCTCACCCCTCTGATAAGCACTGTGCCCCCTGGCTACTCACAGGAGCCATCTTTGGAAGAGGTTTTGGAGGACCGTCCTGGGGTGTCCTCCATTCACCAAGGCTGGATTGGAAGACCTCACAGTCCCCTTCTAGCCAAGAAAGGGCCTGCACCCGGCCCTCTCTACACAGTCTGCTCAGCCACCATCTCCAGGCAGGATGCCCCAGAGCCTCCGGGCAGGGCCACGGGCTGGCACCCAGGAGGTACGCAGGTAACTCACAGGACGTGCTGCATGGCAGAGGCGGTCTTGGTGACCTTGCCCACTTGAGTGATGTTGTTGACTCTGTCGAGGGAGGCTCGAATGTCTTGGCTGTCCAGAAGGTCAAGCTCGGTCTGGATGACTTCCCCATACTGCACCACGGCAAAGCGGCACTGCAGGGCAGGGGCCGAGAGAGGAGGAGTTTGGCAGAGTTACCCAAGGCCACACCTGCCCCTTGCATGGCTCCCCCCGGACGCAGTGGGAGAATCCACTCATTCCTCCTAGTCTGGGCAGGAGGAGATGCTCAGACAGAGAGCAATCTCTAAGCCAGTGCTGGTGGAGAAAGGTGCCATAGCAATAGCTCCCAGTGAATCACAGACTTCTCCCAGAATTCATGGCCCTGTGTAGCCCTCTTGTCCACCTTGACTCTCGGATAGGCTGTGTGACTTGCGTTGACCAATGGACATCAGCAAATGTGATTCAATCAGAGGGTTGGAAAGTGCTTGCCATGAAAGAGTTGGGCTGGGCTGCTGGAGACACATGGCCCCGAAAAGCGAAGCAACTTAGGAGGCAGTCAAGCAACCAGGTGCCTGCAGCTGCAGGAATGAACTCCAGCTAAGAACAACAGGAGAAGCACCTTGCTGAGTCCAACCCCAACAGCTGACCCACAGAAGGAGAGCAGATCCTTGGTTTTGAAGCCGTTTGTTCACAGCGGTAGATAGCCCACAGGCTGTGTCAATCCAGCTCTTAGGGAAGCCCACCTCAAAGCACTTGTCGTAGAAGTTCTGCATCATGTCGTAGATGAAGTCTTTGGCTTTCTGGAAGTCTGGGGGATCAATGCTTCCTGAGCCGTCCAGGACGATGGCGATCTCGGTGCCTGAGCCGAGACAGGGAGCAGGTCGGGGGTGGGTGTGGCATCGGGGGCAGGAATGAGGGTGGCTCAGCCTGCCTTGAAGGGCATGCACCCTGTTTAAGCCCTGAGGGCTCAGTGCAGGGAGGACTCAGATGCCATTCCCAAGAGGGACGCCTTTGTCTCGGAGGCAGACAGAGAGCCAGAACCTGCTCAGGCTCTGATGCTCTGTGAGTCTCTCCCAGCACCCTTACTCCTAGGGCCTCAGTTTCCCCATCTGTAAGATGAGGGGGGACAGAGCTGGGACTGGCCAAGCCTGCAGAATCCAGCCACTGCTCCCCACCTTTTGGAAAAGGCACCCCTCACCTCTGGAGGTCGCCAGCCTAGGGTCAGCCCCGACAGCCTCCGGAAGAAGCCCACATCTGCCAATCCTCACCAGCTTCCTCCTCCTCCTCTTCCATCCTCAAGTCCCGGCGCCTCCTGGCTGTGTTCTCTGTGCTGCCTTTTTTGTCCCTGGAGCAGCCTCCAGCATCCACCAGGGCATGAGGACCCAGGAAATTTTCTTTACAAAGTACACATAGAAGAGCTCCGAGTCAGATGGCCTCCTGGTCCACCTCCAGGCCAGCCTACACTGAGCTCTCCCTGGTTCCCTTCACAGGAGGCCCAAGGCTGGCCTGCCCCCTCCAGGCCTCTGTGCCCCTCTGTATCTACCGCGGGCTGACGCCTCTTCTTGCAGAACCCCGGAGATCCCTTAGAGCTGTCCAAGGCCAATGTGGGTCTAGTCCTTACCAAGGTCGGAGAAGTAGACCTGGGCCTGGGGACTGAGGTCAGGGGCCAGCAGGCTGCAGTTGCCTGTGAGCTCTGAGCTGAGGCTGTGGGGCCGCCGGGTCGGCACTTGAATGCAGACCTGGTGGACGGGGAGAAAAAGAGGAGAAGGCTTGGGTCTCCTGTGCCAGAACCCAGAGCCTCAGCCAGGCAGGGGACGCAGAACAGCCTGCTCACCCCTCCCCATGGACAGGAGTCAGTGCCAGGGTCAGAGTGCTGGGTCACCCCAGAGTATCCGGATCAGGGCTACCATCAGCCCTGGGGTTGACCAGGGATACAGGTGGGCTCAGCGTTGAGAATAACATGCCAGGCAGGACTGGTATCCACAGCGGTCTGCCACAGGGGTCAGCACCAGCTCCCCGAGGCCCTCCATCCGTCACACCAGGCACACTCACCAAAACACCATCGTGACTCCGGACAGCTGTCACTCCCCGGTACCTCCCTTTGGGATGGCGGTATCCGTACCCAGATAAGGGGTGGCTCAGCCTGCCTTGAAGGGCATGCACCCTGTTTAAGCCCTGAGGGCTCAGTGCAGGGAGGACTCAGATGCCATTCCCAAGAGGGACGCCTTTGTCTCGGAGGCAGACAGAGAGCCAGAACCTGCTCAGGCTCTGATGCTCTGTGAGTCTCTCCCAGCACCCTTACTCCTAGGGCCTCAGTTTCCCCATCTGTAAGATGAGGGGGGACAGAGCTGGGACTGGCCAAGCCTGCAGAATCCAGCCACTGCTCCCCACCTTTTGGAAAAGGCACCCCTCACCTCTGGAGGTCGCCAGCCTAGGGTCAGCCCCGACAGCCTCCGGAAGAAGCCCACATCTGCCAATCCTCACCAGCTTCCTCCTCCTCCTCTTCCATCCTCAAGTCCCGGCGCCTCCTGGCTGTGTTCTCTGTGCTGCCTTTTTTGTCCCTGGAGCAGCCTCCAGCATCCACCAGGGCATGAGGACCCAGGAAATTTTCTTTACAAAGTACACATAGAAGAGCTCCGAGTCAGATGGCCTCCTGGTCCACCTCCAGGCCAGCCTACACTGAGCTCTCCCTGGTTCCCTTCACAGGAGGCCCAAGGCTGGCCTGCCCCCTCCAGGCCTCTGTGCCCCTCTGTATCTACCGCGGGCTGACGCCTCTTCTTGCAGAACCCCGGAGATCCCTTAGAGCTGTCCAAGGCCAATGTGGGTCTAGTCCTTACCAAGGTCGGAGAAGTAGACCTGGGCCTGGGGACTGAGGTCAGGGGCCAGCAGGCTGCAGTTGCCTGTGAGCTCTGAGCTGAGGCTGTGGGGCCGCCGGGTCGGCACTTGAATGCAGACCTGGTGGACGGGGAGAAAAGGAGGGGAAGGCTTGGGTCTCCTGTGCCAGAACCCAGAGCCTCAGCCAGGCAGGGGACGCAGAACAGCCTGCTCACCCCTCCCCATGGACAGGAGTCAGTGCCAGGGTCAGAGTGCTGGGTCACCCCAGAGTATCCGGATCAGGGCTACCATCAGCCCTGGGGTTGACCAGGGATACAGGTGGGCTCAGCGTTGAGAATAACATGCCAGGCAGGACTGGTATCCACAGCGGTCTGCCACAGGGGTCAGCACCAGCTCCCCGAGGCCCTCCATCCGTCACACCAGGCACACTCACCAAAACACCATCGTGACTCCGGACAGCTGTCACTCCCCGGTACCTCCCCTTTGGGATGGCGATGTGCTCTGAAACAGTGAAGCCCAGATAAGGGGGTAGGGAGACTGGGAAGGAACCCAGGAGCCAAGGTCAAGGACATGGGGCCATCTTGGTCAAGACTCCATGAGGAACAGCTGGCCACTCAGAGGAGCCTCTAGCAGCTGGATGGGGGCTTCAAAGACACGCCTCTCCCTCCAGGCTCATTCCGTGTCTCACTCAACATGCCCCGTGATGTCAGCTCTGTGGCTCTATGACAGATGGTAATAGGGACCCAGAAACCCTGAGACCTGATGCTTGTGTTCAGGGGCCCCGAGATGGTGGGCAGGCCGGCAGAGATGCAGCAATGGGTGGGTGCGTGCCCCGTGATGTCAGCTCTGTGGCTCTATGACAGATGGTAATAGGGACCCAGAAACCCTGAGACCTGATGCTTGTGTTCAGGGGCCCCGAGATGGTGGGCAGGCCGGCAGAGATGCAGCAATGGGTGGGTGCGTGCAGTGCTGAGGAGGTGGGAAATAGGCTGAAGGACTGGCCATATTGTCCGCGGAACCCTCCCCTCTTAAAATCCCGTCACAAAGAGTACCCGGGTCAGAGCGACCGTCAGCCCTGGGGTTGACCAGGGATACAAGTCAACAGGGGATGAGATGGCTGGACGGTATCACCGACGCAATGGAAATGAGTCTGAGCAAGCTCTGGAAGATGGTGAAGGACAGGGAAGCCTGGTGTGGTGCCGTCCATGGGATTGCAAAGAGTCAGACACGACTTAGGGACTCAACAACGACACCATGCTGGTCGCCGGGGTGGCCACCTTAACCTGGAGGGGGAAGGGTTGTGGTCCCCCGAGGTGGGACGAGCTGGGGCAGGTTGGGCTCTGGAATCGAGCGGAGCTGGGTCTGCATCTCTGTGCTCCCCAGCTACCTGACATGAGTCATCCTGGAAACCGATGGCCTGCTCTGAACCGTAGCTTCCTCTTCTGTAAAATGATGTGGTTTCGAGGATTAAAAGTACACGAAGCACTTAGCAGAGCGTCAGGCGACATGAGCACACTGTACACTTCAGGTTTCATTTTCATTGTTAGAATCGGGTCTGGAAAGACGGGCTGGGGGTGAGGCTTGGGGAGGGATGGGACCAGGCACCAGGGCGGAAGGCATGCTGGGGCTGGTGGTGGAGTACTCTGAAACAGTGAAGCCCAGATAAGGGGGTAGGGAGACTGGGAAGGAACCCAGGAGCCAAGGTCAAGGACATGGGGCCATCTTGGTCAAGACTCCATGAGGAACAGCTGGCCACTCAGAGGAGCCTCTAGCAGCTGGATGGGGGCTTCAAAGACACGCCTCTCCCTCCAGGCTCATTCCGTGTCTCACTCAACATGCCCCGTGATGTCAGCTCTGTGGCTCTATGACAGATGGTAATAGGGACCCAGAAACCCTGAGACCTGATGCTTGTGTTCAGGGGCCCCGAGATGGTGGGCAGGCCGGCAGAGATGCAGCAATGGGTGGGTGCGTGCCCCGTGATGTCAGCTCTGTGGCTCTATGACAGATGGTAATAGGGACCCAGAAACCCTGAGACCTGATGCTTGTGTTCAGGGGCCCCGAGATGGTGGGCAGGCCGGCAGAGATGCAGCAATGGGTGGGTGCGTGCAGTGCTGAGGAGGTGGGAAATAGGCTGAAGGACTGGCCATATTGTCCGCGGAACCCTCCCCTCTTAAAATCCCGTCACAAAGAGTACCCGGGTCAGAGCGACCGTCAGCCCTGGGGTTGACCAGGGATACAAGTCAACAGGGGATGAGATGGCTGGACGGTATCACCGACGCAATGGACATGAGTCTGAGCAAGCTCTGGAAGATGGTGAAGGACAGGGAAGCCTGGTGTGGTGCCGTCCATGGGATTGCAAAGAGTCAGACACGACTTAGGGACTCAACAACGACACCATGCTGGTCGCCGGGGTGGCCACCTTAACCTGGAGGGGGAAGGGTTGTGGTCCCCCGAGGTGGGACGAGCTGGGGCAGGTTGGGCTCTGGAATCGAGTGGAGCTGGGTCTGCATCTCTGTGCTCCCCAGCTACCTGACATGAGTCATCCTGGAAACCGATGGCCTGCTCTGAACCGTAGCTTCCTCTTCTGTAAAATGATGTGGTTTCGAGGATTAAAAGTACACGAAGCACTTAGCAGAGCGTCAGGCGACATGAGCACACTGTACACTTCAGGTTTCATTTTCATTGTTAGAATCGGGTCTGGAAAGACGGGCTGGGGGTGAGGCTTGGGGAGGGATGGGACCAGGCACCAGGGCGGAAGGCATGCTGGGGCTGGTGGTGGAGTCTATGGTGGAGGGACCGGATTAGGGGGAATGGAATGGGTGGCCTGGATGAGTGGGATTCCCAAGGGTCCTGGGAGCAGGACTTACCTGCGGGTCGGCACTGGAGCTCATCCTCGATGAGGAAACACCAGTGCAGGGGCTTCGCCGTCCAGCTGGTCTGGGGGCTGGTCACCAGGAGCCTGGGCCAAAGAGGAGGCGGCAGAGTCTAGCTGGTCAACAGAATCCTCATCTCCTTCCTCACCTGCCCAAGCTCAGTTCTTTTGCTCCAGATCCACAGACCCACAGGCTCCCCACCTGGAAAACTATGGAGGAGCCCAGACCAGGACAGGTGGGCAGGTCCCTGCCCAGGATGGTGGATTGAGGGAGGCAGTTAACCTCTGCACAGCTCCTAGTGGGCAATGGCTAAATGCCTCCCCTCGCTGCCTGCTGGCCCACCCTGACAGAGATGCGGCGATGGTGGAGGTAAATAAGACTCTCTGCTCTTTGATGGTGTTGGTGGTCAGGGAGGGGGAAGGGGAACCAGGAAGCCACCAGCAGCCTATCGTTGTGCTGCCGGGGGTGTCTGTCCCACCTGGCTTCAGTGACCATGCTTCCTGAGAAAAGCATATTGATGCCCCTCTCCCAGGGACCCATCAGAACTGGAGGTTCTGGGCACCTCGACCTGGTTAAGGCAGCCTCAGGAGACGTGATTCCCAATGGAACATTCTGCCCCTTGCCCAGAGCCCAGAGAGACAGCAGAGAGACTGTGTCAGGCTAAACAGTCTCATGGTCCATGCCGCCCACGAAGAATTGGGGGCCCCGAGATAGGGCGAGAGCTCCCCATCTTGAGGACTGTGAGTAGGGGGTGTTGGGGAAGGGTGACAGTGAACCCAAGTCCAAGGTTTGACGCGAGGGCAGTGGGTGGCCACAGAGGGCTCTATGAAGAGGAAGCACATGCTTAGAGAGGTCACGGTGTGCTATGGTGGGCGGGGCCAGTTAGCAGGCGTCAGGCGACATGAGCACACTGTACACTTCAGGTTTCATTTTCATTGTTAGAATCGGGTCTGGAAAGACGGGCTGGGGGTGAGGCTTGGGGAGGGATGGGACCAGGCACCAGGGCGGAAGGCATGCTGGGGCTGGTGGTGGAGTCTATGGTGGAGGGACCGGATTAGGGGGAATGGAATGGGTGGCCTGGATGAGTGGGATTCCCAAGGGTCCTGGGAGCAGGACTTACCTGCGGGTCGGCACTGGAGCTCATCCTCGATGAGGAAACACCAGTGCAGGGGCTTCGCCGTCCAGCTGGTCTGGGGGCTGGTCACCAGGAGCCTGGGCCAAAGAGGAGGCGGCAGAGTCTAGCTGGTCAACAGAATCCTCATCTCCTTCCTCACCTGCCCAAGCTCAGTTCTTTTGCTCCAGATCCACAGACCCACAGGCTCCCCACCTGGAAAACTATGGAGGAGCCCAGACCAGGACAGGTGGGCAGGTCCCTGCCCAGGATGGTGGATTGAGGGAGGCAGTTAACCTCTGCACAGCCCCTAGTGGGCAATGGCTAAATGCCTCCCCTCGCTGCCTGCTGGCCCACCCTGACAGAGATGCGGCGATGGTGGAGGTAAATAAGACTCTCTGCTCTTTGATGGTGTTGGTGGTCAGGGAGGGGGAAGGGGAACCAGGAAGCCACCAGCAGCCTATCGTTGTGCTGCCGGGGGTGTCTGTCCCACCTGGCTTCAGTGACCATGCTTCCTGAGAAAAGCATATTGATGCCCCTCTCCCAGGGACCCATCAGAACTGGAGGTTCTGGGCACCTCGACCTGGTTAAGGCAGCCTCAGGAGACGTGATTCCCAATGGAACATTCTGCCCCTTGCCCAGAGCCCAGAGAGACAGCAGAGAGACTGTGTCAGGCTAAACAGTCTCATGGTCCATGCCGCCCACGAAGAATTGGGGGCCCCGAGATAGGGCGAGAGCTCCCCATCTTGAGGACTGTGAGTAGGGGGTGTTGGGGAAGGGTGACAGTGAACCCAAGTCCAAGGTTTGACGCGAGGGCAGTGGGTGGCCACAGAGGGCTCTATGAAGAGGAAGCACATGCTTAGAGAGGTCACGGTGTGCTATGGTGGGCCGGGGGCCAGGAAGAGGGTCATGTCTCCACTTCCTCACCTCTTGTTACTTGACATTTTAAAAAGTTAGGAAAGATGGAAGCAACCTAGATGTCCATCGACAAATGAATGGATACAGAAGCTCTGGTACATACATACAATGGAATACTACTCAGCTGTTAAAAGAAATGCAGAAGACTCAGTCCTAATGAGGTGGTTGGAGCTAGAACCTATCATAAAAAGTGAAGTAAGTCAAAAAGAGAAAGACAAATACAGTATACTAACTCATATATATGGAATCTAGTAAGATGGTCATGATAACACACGCAGTGAACTCATGGAAAAACAGACAGAGAATAGACACAAGGACATTGTGGAGAACGAACAGTGGGAGGGAGGCGTAGAAGAAGTAACATCGAAACCTATACTGGCACGTGTGGAAAAGATAGCTATTGTCATTGTGCTAAGGGAATAGGAGTGCCTACAATCACTTGGGGCGATGGTCCGGAGGGGTGGGGTGGGGGGACCAGGGATGTGCATATGAATGATCTGGGAACATATATGTCGGTGAACAACAAAACTCTGTAAAATCTTTAAAATTAAGAATTAAAAATTAAAAAAAAAAAGTTGTGAAAGGGGGGCTTCCCTGGTAGCTCAGTGGTAAAGAGTTCACCTGCCGGGGCTTCCCTTGTGGCTCAGTGGATAAGAACCCGTCTGCCAATGCAGGAGACACAGGTTCGAGCCCTGATCCAGGAAGATCCCACATACCGCAGAGCAGCTAAACCCACACATCAACAAAGACCCAGCACAGCCAAAAATAAATAAATAAAAGTTTAACAACAACAACAAAAAAGAGTTCGCCTGCCAATGCAGGAGACACAAGTTCGATCCCTGATCCGGGAAGATCCCACATGCGGCAGAGCAACTGAGTCCATGATCCACAACCATGGAGCCTGTGCTCGAGAGCCTCAGAGCCGCAATGACTGAGCCTATGTGCCCTAGAGCCCAAGTCCCACAACAAGAAAAATCACCACAACAAGAAGATCCCACCTGCTGAAGAGCAACTAAGTCTGTGAGCCACAACTATGGAGCCTGTGCTCTAGAGCCTCAGAGCCTCAACGATTGAGCCCATGTGCCGCAACTACTGAAGCCCATGAGCCCTAGAGCCCGAGCTCCACAACAAGAAAAGTCACCGCAACAAGAAGCCCGTTCACCTCAGCTAGAGAGTAGCCCCCACTCCCTGCAACTAGAGAAGAGCCTGCTGCAGCAGTGAAAACGCAGAAGAGCCAAAAGTAAAACTAAAAAAAATGAATATGTAAAAAAAAAAGGTTATGAAAGATATCATTCACTTTCTCTCCATGGCCGACAGGATAATAATAAAATCTACCTGTGTGTACCGTTCCCAGCTTAACCCATCCCAGATGACTTCCAGCCCTGGCAGGGTTCCTGGCGGGGTCAGCGGTGCTCCCCCACATCGCCAGGTCCAAGGGACACCTTTCTGTCTTCATCTTCCTCAGCCTCTCAGCAGTCCTGGACTTAAGGGACCGTCTTCCCCTTGAACCGCCTTCTTTTCCGTTTCCCCTGACTTGTCTCACGACTCCTTCTCCCACTCCTTTGCTTGCTCCTTCGCTGTCTGACTTCTAAATGTCACCTCGGTGGGCCGGTCCCTGTTTTCCTCACCACCCAGGGGTTGAAACCTCGTCCCCTGCATTGGAAGGTGAATCTGTAACGCCTGGAGCACCAGAGAAGTCCCGAGTGTGTGATGAATGTGTTACGGCAGCCCGAAGAACGTCATAAAAAACCTACTGCCCACTGTCCAACAGGCATCTCAACCTTAGAAGGTCCAAAACAGAACTCTTGCCCTCCTGCGCCTAAACTGAACCTGTCCATCTCCCACCCGCCTGACTGCTATATTCTGGAGCCCGAGGCCTAGGGGGGCACCCTTGTTTCATCTTTTCATTCATCCGTCCCGTCAAATCCATCAGTAAACTCTATTGGTTCTTCCTCCAAATTAGATTTAAAGAGTTATCTCTTCTGTTTTCCCTGCCACCATCATCTGACCTACAGTGTGGTAACAGACTCCTAACTATTTACATTCAGTCTTGTAAATGATACCACCCCACTCCCCCGCTCCAGCGGCCTTCCCTGCACTTAGGAAGACAGTCTTGTTCACACCCCCTGTTCCAGCCAACCCGGGGTCTGGCACAGTCTAGCACTCCCCCACCCTCAAGAGTCCCCTCCGGCTCCTCAGCTGCCCAAGCTCAACATGGCTGCTGTTCCTAGGCTGCCTCCAGCTCTTTGCTGGCTCGGGCCACCCGCGGTCACCCACTCTCCCCAAGCCTGGCCTGTTCTCCTTCCTCCGCCTCGTTTCTGTCACCAATGCTTTCTCTCACCAGCCTCACACCCCAGCCCAGTTCCTCTGCTTTTCATCAGCTCATTTCCTCTCTACTCAGAGCATGTCCCTGTCCAATAGCATCCTGTTCACCTGCTGACTGTTTATTCTCTCTCTCTCTAGGTGGTAAGTTTCCCTAGGATCTTGTCTATCTTATTTGCTGTGTTATTTAAGGCGCTTAGAACGGTGGCTGATGCACAGGAGGGACTTGGTAAATATTTGTTGAATGATGATCAAATGAACGCCCAGGCGGCAGGCAAGGGGCCAGTCTGGGGTGAGGCTGAGGAGGGCTGCTGGCAGCTGAGCCCTGCAGGCTTGCGTCGGAGCCCCCAAATTAGGTCGCCTACTCAGCAGCCTTGCTGCTTTCCCAGACCCCGCCCATCCTGAGCCTCAGCCCTGGGCCCAGCACCTTATTCTCTGTTCCCCCACAAAGATGGGTTCAGAACTGGGCTCCAACCCAGACCACAGCTGGGTGGCGAATGGTGCAGGCCTGAAAGAGCCTGGGTTCTCCTTCCTCTGTGAGGCCCGGCTCAGGCTCTCACTTGCAAGTGTAGTGTCTTTCATCTCCTTTTTCTGGAGTCTTCCTAAAACCAGCTCCTCAGGAAGCCTTCCCCAAAGAAGGAGCACCTTGACCCCCTCCAAGCCTTCAGGAAATCGTCACTACTGGACACCTATACTTATCCCTGACTTTCGGTCCCACTTAGACGGTGAGCTCTGGAGGGACCGCCATGTACAGCTGCACAGGCTGCGCACTGCTGAACCCAAGATTGCTATTCAGATCATCGTCTTGCAAGGCTGTGGCCTGGGTTCCAGTCCAAACTGCCACTGCTGCTCACCCCTTCAACGACCCCCGCCGTGGTAGATGGTCCCTTGATCTCCAGGTTTATCGGCTGAGTGGCCGGTAAACAAAACTGTAACTGGGTCACTCTCAGCTGATAGTCCCAAGGACCCTATTACACCTGGACTGAGGGCAGTCCGTCTCCTGCCTTCACCCAACCGTAACTCATCTCAGAGTCTGTTCCTACACCGCCAGCGGAAGGCCTTCTTTATACTCCCCTCTACCTGCTGCAGCAGCCACGTCCATGATGCTGCCAGCTCTGGCTGTCACATCTTACCAGGAATCAACATGAGGGAGAGAGGGGGACACGTCATCCTTGCATGGGGACCCCAGCCGGTTCCTCTGTGGTCCAGACGGCCAGAAACGCATTTCCTGCCCTGTGAACAGCCCGTGGTCTCAGCCAAGGCTTGAAACCCAGAAGTGCCTCCCACCACATCCTCCTCCCCTGCACATTCAAACCCATGAGCCCCTCTCTGCTTCAGCAGGTGTTCAGGGAGGTTTTCTTGAGCCCTCTTGGGGGTGAGGGCTCAGAGCCCTCAGTTCCCGGAACTTCAAAGACCCCTCCTCCGCTGTGGCCTTTTGGCTGGGCTGCTGAAGGAGGAAGCGTTCGTTGTCTGTTGGGCCTGAGGCTGGTGTGGTGAGGGCCCTGCTGGGGTGCCGGTGGGAGGGGGCTGGGCCGGACACAGTCACAGGTAACTCAGGCCGAAACCCAGCCTTGACCTTGATGAGCTGGAGCAGTGGGAATGCTCATCCAATGCAAGCTTTGGTAAAACGGAATGCTGACCCAGTGCCGAAGTCACGATCCAGCAATTCCACTGCTGGGCGTACCCATGCCCTGTGAAAAAAAATCATGCACTCGCCCAGTGAAAGGAAGTACAGCGCTGTGCTGGTCATACAGCCCAGGGAAACTACCAGAACACGCCTCGTCAGCACTGTGCCCACAAGGGAAAACACTAGCAATGACAATGGGTGCCACGGTCTCAGGCAACACCCTGGTGAGATTCCCGGACTGAGCGCAGAGGGAGAGGAGCCTGACTGCGTGCCTGATTTATGATAATTTCAGAAACAAGCAAAGACAGTCTATGGAGACCGGTGGGAGGGCGGGGTGTGGTGAGGGCGTGGGGACAGGGGTCCCTCTCGCCCAGGATGCGCCTGGTGGGAAGCTCCTGGCTGCAGGGGGCTTGCGCGGGCGGGGGCGGGTCCCCTTCCTCCTCCTGGTCTGGATGCGGCTCACGTGGGCGGCTCACTGCGTGAACACTCGCCGAGCGGCACGCTGAGGTCACGTGCGGTTTTCTGGGCAACTGTGCAGCACTCACACCTTACCCAAGCAAGACAGCAATGCTCACCCTCAACTCGTCTCCCGGTAGCCAGAACACTCCTAACAGCCTTCTCACCACCCTCCCTGCTTCAAGCCCTTCTCGCTCCCCAAACCTTTGGTGCAAGGTGACCCCGCACGGCCCGTTTCCTCCATCCGATTTCGCATCATGCTCGGCCTCAGCTGCCCACACCTCCCAGCTCCCTGGCCTTGCTCAGGCTGGCTTCCATACTTCTGGCCAAGCTGCTCCGAGCCCTGGCTCCCTCTCCTATGCCTTCTAACTCCTTCTCAGCCCTCCGTCCCCACGTCAGTGCATATCCTCTGGCCGAAGGACACACATGGCTCGACGTCCCCCCAGTGCCCCGGACATCCCCACAGACTCGTCATTGCTCCTCCGGCCATCGACCCACCGCCCTGGTTCCTTCAAGAGTCTGAGAGCCTCCTGGGGGGCCGCGACGGTGTCTCTTTCACTCTCTTATCCCCCAAACATTCCCTGGCACTGACTAGATGCCCCATAATGACTGCTGAATGAGTGACTGGGCCCTGCCCCCACCCCTTAAATTTAGCAGTCACCAGCCTCTTCACCAGACATGAGGAAACCAAGCAAGGGGCCTGAGCCTGCTTGGCTGGTATGGTCGTCGTCCAAGTTCAGGGCTATGAGGCTGCCTCAGGGTCCACCTCTGCCCACCCATCCTCCACCAAACAGTGTTACACTAAGTCAGAGCCCCTGAGCGGCTCACCTGGCTCTCCCTCAAAGCCATCTGGACCCTGGGCTCATGGCTCAGGTTTGTTGTGCAGGAAGGAAACCCTTGACTATTTGACCAGAAGCAACGCAACTGGGGTGGAGGTTGGGAGGTAGGGAACCAGCCAGGGGCAGCTGGACCGTGAAACAAACCCCGAAAGAGTCCTATGACCATCAGGAAGAGGAGGGGCTGCTCTAGATAGAGATAGAGAGCAATGATAGACAAGACATGACTGTTGATTGGACCTTGGCCTCAAAACAAAGCAGCTCTCAATGTCACCTTACAACAGGGGACGCTCAATGGTGCATTGTAACCCTTCCCTGCAGAACTTCTCCTAAAACGCCTCTGCACGCCCCTACCTCCAGCTGAAGGTATCCACGTTGGATTTACTTGCTTCCTGTCCAGCTCCCCGGAGCATAAGGATTTGTGTCCGCTCCCTTCACCACTGTACCCTCAGGGCCTGGCACACAGTAGGTGCTCCATATACATGCTTGTGGAAGGGCTCTAGAAGCCCAGTGGATCCACACTCCCAAGACAGGGGGTCTGAGTTCGATCCCTGGTCAGAGAACTAGATTCCGCATGCTGCAAGGAAAACGTCTGCAGGCCACAGGTAAGAACCAGCACAGTCAAATCGATAAATATTTTAAAAATAAGTAAATGCATGTGGAGTGAAGGGCCATGGTATAAATAATTCGACCAGCTGCTTTCTCCATTTTACTGTTTTGAGATTGACTCGGTTCATAAGCACTGCACTCAATTCATTCTTTTTACCAGCATTTAGTGTCACATTTGATAATTCACACCTTATTTCTTCCATTTTCCGACAATGCTTCTTTCAAAACAGTATCATAACCAATACCTCTAGGCGTGCCTGAGAACCTCCCTGGGTTGATATCTAGAGGTGGTATTGCTGAGTCAAACGCTGTGTGTAGCCTCCGCTCTGCCCAATACGGTAAAAGGATTCTCCCAGCTGATGATACCAACTCACGTTTCCACAACTTCCTGTTTCACCACATCCTGGCCAACAGAATATGGTCAGACTTAAACTGTTTTGCTTATCTGCTGGGCGGTACAGAGGATATGTTTAAAATACAATGGAATGCATCTCGGTTTAAAACGTGGCAGGAAATTAGGTCAGACCTTTTATTTGCATTAACTCAAAGGTTGCAACTATCCTGTGAGGTGGGAAAATATCACCCCCACTGCAGAGATGAGAAACTGAGGCTGGGGTTGCGTGTCTTGCTATAAATACAAAGCAAAGCTGCCCTGAACCACAGCGGCCAGACCCACAGCCTGCCTCACTCGTAACCATCACAACCGCCTGCCTCAGATTTTCCATCTAAAAAAATATTACTTGTTGCTGTCCGTAATGTCTATATTGAGCATGTATTGCCTTTGTAAGACACATAAGAGCCTTGATAAACTTCAGAGAGCTTTTTAGCCTGCCCAACTTCCACCCTTAGAGAGGTCAGGTGAGGAGAGGGGCGGGGCTGTGAGGACTGAGCCTGGGCTTACATCCTCTCCCCTGGACCCCCTTCTGAAAGGGGGCTCTCCCAGGCTGTGGGGTGGGGTGCCATGGCCTCTATGGGGCCCTTGTCTACTCCCTGAGCACCCTTTGGTCCTCACGGCCTGCCCCCCCCACCGCCCCCACCAGACTCCACTCACCAGGTCTGCTTGGTGCTGGGGTCCTGATGCAGAAGGGCGCTGAGCACGTAGGGGCCGCCCTCGGGAGTCACCCAGCTCCGGGCCACGTCCACATTGAAGGCGGCCAGGGGAGCCAGGCCTGAGAAGGAAAGAGGAACAGTGAGCAGCAGAAGCACCGTGATTCTATCACATCCTGCCGTCGTATTATCCCCACCTTACAGATGAGAAAAGAGAGACTCCCAGGGATATTTTTCCCCCGTGGGAAGGGACTGGAACACAGGCCCGTCTTACCAGAGCCCTTGACCTTCCAGCTAAACTAGACAGTGTCGGCACCAAGGCCCCCTCCCCAGGAGGCCTTCCTTTCTCTCTCTTTTTTAATTTTTTTTTTTTTGGCCTTGCTTTGCGGCATACAGGATCTTAGTTTCCTGACCAGGGATCAAGCCAGTGCTCCTTGCAGTGGAAGGGCAGAATTTTCACTATGGACAACCAGGAAAGTCTCCTGCACCCCTCCGCCCTCAATCAACCAAGGGT
Organism: Tragulus kanchil; assembly: GCA_022376925.1. Taxonomy (NCBI): domain Eukaryota; kingdom Metazoa; phylum Chordata; class Mammalia; order Artiodactyla; family Tragulidae; genus Tragulus; species Tragulus kanchil. The sequence continues at coordinate 68,307,435 of JAIOJX010000027.1, forward strand.
CTTTTTTCATAAGAACAGGACTGGAAGCCAGGTAGGTCTGACCCAGAACCCCGACCCTCTTGCTAAACCAAGCTATGCTGGCACCAAGCTCCCCGCCAGGAGGCCGTCCTTGGGTCTGGCCCAGAGCACTTCCTACTGTCTTACTCCGCCCACCGTACCCTTCACTTGCCTTGAAGCACATGCTCATCGCTGTGTCAGGGACCAAAGTTAAAATAGATTATGGGCCCCACGGAGAAGCTCTGCCTAGGCTCTGTCTACATATACCTCTATCGGTTGACCCAAGAGAACAGGTACATCCTCAGAAATGCCTGTTAGAACAGTCCCAACCTGGAGCAACCCCAATGTCCATCAGCTGGGGACTGGAGAAGCCAATTGATATTTTCAGACAATGGAATACTACCCAGAATTAAAGAGAAACAAACAATTGACACACACAGCAAGATGGGTGAATCTTACCCAGAGGTCCATGGGCTAAGACACTGAGTGTCCAATGCAAGGAAACCAGGTTCGATCCCTGGTCAGGGAACTAGATCCCACATGCTGCATCTGAGTAGGAGTAGTTTACTCGCTCAGTCGTGTCTGACTCCTGCGACCCTATGGACTGTAGCCCACCAGGCTCCTCTGTCCATGGGATTCTCCAGACAGGAATCCTGGAGTGGGTCGCCATTTCTGAAGTGGGTTGCGTCTAAGAGTTCCAGCAACCAAATGTCATATACGCTGTAACTGCGTAAAGATCCTATGTGCCTTAACTGCGTAAAGATCCTATGCGCCGTAACTACGATCAGGCACAGTTGAAATGACTAAATAAACAAAAATAAACATTAAAAAACCCGAATCTGGGCTTCTCTGGTGGTCCAGTGGGTAAGGACACCGCCTTGCAGTGCAAGGGGTGCCAGTTTGATCCCTGGCCTAGGAAGATCCCACGTGCCGCAGAGCAGCTGGACCGATGTGTCCAATTACCGAGCCGGAGCTTCAGGGCACATGTGCTCAGAGCTGGTGCTCTGCGACAACAGAGGCCACTGCAATGGGAGGCCCACATGGGCCAAAGAACAAAAAAGATGGATGAAAATAGATAAATGAAAGACCAATAGAGGTGGCCCACCCACCCCTCTCCCTCCCCAACCCACCCCCTGCCTCCACAAAAAAAAAAAAGTAAAGGAAAAAAAAAAGAAACCGAATCTATAGCAAAAAATACTGCCTGGAGAAGGGAGAGTCAGGTGAGGATTAACTGGGAAGGGTCAGACAGACAGAAAGAAGCTTTCTGGGGTGATGGAAGTAGCCTACATCTCTCTTGGAGTTTGGATTAGAAAGACAGGCATTTGTCAAAAAACAACAAATGGTCCACCTAAAATGTGTGTGGTTCACTGTACATAGATTTTAACCTCAAATAAACAAACAAAAGCACCATAAGCAGATACTGAACTAGAGCTGATATGTAGGCTGAAATGTTTAGGGATGAAGGGGGCTGATGCCTGCAGTTTACTTTGAAATGCACCAAAATATAAGACGGCCCAAGGGTAGATAGCTGGAGAGACATATGGATGGATATTTATAGAGAGATGGAGATACATAAATAGATGTTTTTATATGTGTTAAGTACACCTGTCAACATTTTGTTATATTTGCACAATCACCCATATTTTACATATATGTGATATAAATATATACATATATATTGTAAAACCTGTACACTGCCAAATCTAAGGGCCCTATGTGGTTGTCCACTGTTCAAGTGTTTCAATTTTTCTGTATGTTTGAAAATCTTCACTAAAAATCTGGGGGAGAGAGTTGGGGAGGCGGAACTGATATGGAGAGATTGCTCCCCGCAGAGGCTGTGCCAATCTGTACTCAGCAACAAAGCTGAAGGCCTATTTCCCACAGCGTTGCTTGAGCTGACGGTGCACACCTCCTCACCCTGGTTTCAAAAAGAGTATTTTCAATTTTGTTCCAGAACGGTTTTACAATTACAAGTGAAGTCAAGCCTCTTATTGTAAGTTGTTTACTGTCTGTGCATAGACCTTCCCCATCTTAAAAAAGGTCTTCATTGTCGTCTTTTCTTTCTTTTGGCAGTGCCTCGTGGCCTGGGGGATCTTAGTTCCCTGACCAGGGATCGAATCCGCAGAAGCTCAGAGTCGTAACCACTGGACCACCAGGGAAGTTCCTCTCTACTGTTTTCTCATTAATATACAAGAGCTGTTTTCCAAAAGAAATTGTCAATGTGTTACTTAGTTATTTGTTCGACTGCCTTATATTTTTCCTAAATCTACATCTATTATGTAGTCAAATTATCTTTCCTGTGTTACCCGGGGTTTGTATCATGCTTTCCCACTAGAGGCTATTTTTTTTTTAATAATTATTTATTTATTTGGCTGTGCCAGGCCTTAGCTGCAGCACACAGGACCTTTAGTTGAAGCATGTGAACCTTTAATTGTAGCATGTGGGATCTAGTTGCCCAACCAGGGATTGAACCCAGGCCCCTGGCATTGCATGTGCAGAGTGCTAGCCACTGGACCACCATGGAAGTCCCTAGAGGTTGTTTTTTAATTCACTCTTATTTTCTCCAGTATTTTGTTTCATTTTCTATGCTTGGATCTTTGAATCATTGAGACTTTTTTGTTTCGGCCATGCCATGAAGCCTGTGGGATCGTAGTCCCCTGACCAAGGATCAGACCCAGGCCATCTGTCGTCCAAGCACAGAATCCTAACCAGGGGAACACCATGGCGGTCCCTAGATTTTAATTCTGCTTATATCCAGCTTTCCTTTTTTTTCCCCCAAAGGAAATTGTCTCAGCTTTCCGTCTCAAATAGCTCATATTATTCCCATAGGTTTGAAATACCACCTCAATCATTCTCAGAATTTTCACAGGCATTTTGGTGTCCCCAGGGACTCAGTTCTGCCCCCTCCTGACCTCACTGTCTGCGTGGACACATTCATTAGTCGCCTGATCATCCCTTCCCAGACTGGTCCCTCTGGGTATGTCCTTTCCATACAAGCTGTCAGAAAGAATTTTCAAAAGCATACTTTGACCATGCTACACCACTGCTTAAAATTCCAGTGAATATGGCGGGGTGGGGGAAGGCAGCTGAAGTTCAGTATATCAACTTCTCTGTTCAAATACCATTCAGTAACCAACTGTCTTGAAAAGCGATGCAACATGGATTTTTGTTTGTTTGAACCACACCTCACAGCTTGCTGGATCTTCGTTCACAATTAGGGATTGATCCCGGGACCATAGCCGTCAAAGAGCTGAGTCCTAACCACTGGGCCACCAGGGAGCTCCCAGCTTTACTCCCTTTTGGACAACATTGCTTTTTTTAATGGTGGTATGATGATGTTTTTTGACCCCTGAACACACCAAATAAACGTGCCATAAGGAAGTATATTCTGACATCATGCTTTCAGGCAAAAGCATAGGGACCAACTTACTGACAAGAGTTTCTAGCCCAACAGTATCATAGGAAATAAATCTGCATTGCATGCTGTGTTCAGGTAAACCTCAAATGCTTTGTTGTGCGTGTTTACGCCCATCCAGGTGGCTGAAGAGACAACATCTACGATTCTGCAGGTTATTGAGTTAAGACAGACAAGTCTGGGAAGAGACCATCAGGCGACTAACGAATGTGTCCAAGCAGAAACAGTGACGTCAGGGGGGCAGTACTGAGTGTGTTTTGAAGTGCTTATTTTCTCCAGTATTTTGTTTCATTTTCTATGCTTGGATCTTTGAATCATTGAGACTTTTTGTTTCGCCATGCCATGAAGCCTGTGGGATCGTAGTCCCTGACCAAGGATCAGACCCAGGCCATCTGTCGTCCAAGCACAGAATCCTAACCAGGGGAACACCATGGCGGTCCCTAGATTTTAATTCTGCTTATATCCAGCTTTCCTTTTTTTTCCCCCAAAGGAAATTGTCTCAGCTTTCCGTCTCAAATAGCTCATATTATTCCCATAGGTTTGAAATACCACCTCAATCATTCTCAGAATTTTCACAGGCATTTTGGTGTCCCCAGGGACTCAGTTCTGCCCCCTCCTGACCTCACTGTCTGCGTGGACACATTCATTAGTCGCCTGATCATCCCTTCCCAGACTGGTCCCTCTGGGTATGTCCTTTCCATACAAGCTGTCAGAAAGAATTTTCAAAAGCATACTTTGACCATGCTACACCACTGCTTAAAATTCCAGTGAATATGGCGGGGTGGGGGAAGGCAGGTGAAGTTCAGTATATCAACTTCTCTGTTCAAATACCATTCAGTAACCAACTGTCTTGAAAAGCGATGCAACATGGATTTTTGTTTGTTTGAACCACACCTCACAGCTTGCTGGATCTTCGTTCACAATTAGGGATTGATCCCGGGACCATAGCCGTCAAAGAGCTGAGTCCTAACCACTGGGCCACCAGGGAGCTCCCAGCTTTACTCCCTTTTGGACAACATTGCTTTTTTTAATGGTGGTATGATGATGTTTTTGACCCTGAACACACCAAATAAACGTGCCATAAGGAAGTATATTCTGACATCATGCTTTCAGGCAAAAGCATAGGGACCAACTTACTGACAAGAGTTTCTAGCCCAACAGTATCATAGGAAATAAATCTGCATTGCATGCTGTGTTCAGGTAAACCTCAAATGCTTTGTTGTGCGTGTTTACGCCCATCCAGGTGGCTGAAGAGACAACATCTACGATTCTGCAGGTTATTGAGTTAAGACAGACAAGTCTGGGAAGAGACCATCAGGCGACTAACGAATGTGTCCAAGCAGAAACAGTGACGTCAGGGGGGCAGTACTGAGTGTGTTTTGAAGTGCTTTGAAGGTTTAGTAGCTATTTTGCCCTCAAAGTATTTTTCTGGGCTGTGACTAGTTTTAAAGGGAGTTTGAATGTAAGATGGCTACATGTCTCCCTAAAGTTAAAAAACAGTAAATAAATGGTACAGAAAGGAGAATGTGCTTTCTCAGTAAGGACTTCTTCACAGCTATCCTCCGCCTCCCACCCTTCAGTCATCATTTCCTCCTTTAATGGGGACAACAAGCCTTCATTACAATAAGCTGTATGTATAAGCTATCATTTTACACTCAAATGATTGGGGTTTTAATATAAACTTGCTTTGTTTGTAAATTTATACATTTCTCCATCATTAAAAGTTATTTGGGGGCTTCCCTGGTGGTCCAGTGGGTAAGGACACCGCCTTGCAGCGCAAGGGGCGCCGGTTCGATCCCTGGCCTGGGAAGATCCCACGTGCCGCGGAGCGGCTGGACTGATGTGTCTAATTACCGAGCCGGAGCTCTGGAGCGCATGCGCCCAGAGCCGGTGCTCTGCAACAACAGGGGCCACCGCGATGGGAGGCCCACAGGGGCCGAAGAACAAAGATGGATGAAAATAGGCAAATGAAAGACCAATAGAAGTGGCCCGCCTGCTCCCCTCCCTCCCCACCCCCCCCTCCTCCAAAAAAAAAAAAAAAAAAAAAAATTATTTGGATATTAGGGTGGCTAGAATGTATCACAGTTTTTCCTTCGAAAAATTGATGGAAGTATTTTTTTTCCCCCCAGTTACCGGCTTTTCACTAGGCAATAGAGATTTTAGGAACAAAGTAAAATCCTCATGCCAACAGGCAGGTATAAACTGTGCTATCTTTTATCTGAGGAAGAGAAGGAAACACAGAACTTACACGAATGTGGTTCTTCACTCCCTCAGGAAGCTATAACTATTTAAAATATCTATGAAAAGAATAAATAAACAAAATAAAATATCTGTGTCTCCAATAACATTACTTCAATATACAAAGTAAAAATTGACTGAATTAAAAGATGTAACAAGTCTTCCATATTAGCTACAAAAGTAGACAGAAAAAATAAAAAACAACCCAGTAAGTATATACAAGAACGGAACAACATAATCAACAAGCAAGATCTGACTGAATAACAAAAAGTTATACCCAACAATGCTAAAGTAAACCTTTTTGTCAAGTGCACATTAAACATCAAAATTGACCATAAGTGTGCTGGGTTATAAAAACAGTAAATAAATGGTACAGAAAGGAGAATGTGCTTTCTCAGTAAGGACTTCTTCACAGCTATCCTCCGCCTCCCACCCTTCAGTCATCATTTCCTCCTTTAATGGGGACAACAAGCCTTCATTACAATAAGCTGTATGTATAAGCTATCATTTTACACTCAAATGATTGGGGTTTTAATATAAACTTGCTTTGTTTGTAAATTTATACATTTCTCCATCATTAAAAGTTATTTGGGGGCTTCCTGGTGGTCCAGTGGGTAAGGACACCGCCTTGCAGTGCAAGGGGCGCCGGTTCGATCCCTGGCCTGGGAAGATCCCACGTGCCGCGGAGCGGCTGGACTGATGTGTCTAATTACCGAGCCGGAGCTCTGGAGCGCATGCGCCGAGAGCCGGTGCTCTGCAACAACAGGGGCCGCCGCGATGGGAGGCCCACAGGGGCCGAAGAACAAAGATGGATGAAAATAGGCAAATGAAAGACCAATAGAAGTGGCCCGCCTGCTCCCCTCCCTCCCCACCCCACCCTCCTCAAAAAATAAAAAAAAAAAAAAAAGTTATTTGGATATTAGGGTGGCTAGAATGTATCACAGTTTTTCCTTCGAAAAATTGATGGAAGTATTTTTTTTCCCCCCAGTTACCGGCTTTTCACTAGGCAATAGAGATTTTAGGAACAAAGTAAAATCCTCATGCCAACAGGCAGGTATAAACTGTGCTATCTTTTATCTGAGGAAGAGAAGGAAACACAGAACTTACACGAATGTGGTTCTTCACTCCCTCAGGAAGCTATAACTATTTAAAATATCTATGAAAAGAATAAATAAACAAAATAAAATATCTGTGTCTCCAATAACATTACTTCAATATACAAAGTAAAAATTGACTGAATTAAAAGATGTAACAAGTCTTCCATATTAGCTACAAAAGTAGACAGAAAAAATAAAAAACAACCCAGTAAGTATATACAAGAACGGAACAACATAATCAACAAGCAAGATCTGACTGAATAACAAAAAGTTATACCCAACAATGCTAAAGTAAACCTTTTTGTCAAGTGCACATTAAACATCAAAATTGACCATAAGTGTGCTGGGTTATAAAATAAGCCTCAGGGGAGGGAAGGGGGGGATATACATATGACTAATCTGAGAACATACATATCTGTAAACAACAAAACTCTGTAAAAGTTAAAAGTAAAATAAAGGTTAAAAAAAAAAAATAAGCCTCAATAAATTTCAATGGATGTAAATAATCCAGAGTATGTTCTCTGACTATAGTCAGCGATTATAGTAGAAATCAGTACAAAAAGAAAGCAAGAGAAATCTGAACTTCTGGGAAATTAAACAATAACGTAATAACCTAAATAACCTACAGTCAAAGATAAAATCATAATGGAGACCTTAAAATATTTTGAACTGAATGAAAATTAAGATAGGACAAATCAAAACTTGTGTCACACAGCTAAAGCTGTACTTAAAGGAAACATACTGCCTTAAATGAATACTTTTTTTAAAAAGAAGCTGAAAACCAATTATCTAATATTCCATCTCAAAAGGCTAAATGAAAAGCAAATCAAGTCCAGAGTGAATGCAGGAAGGAATAAAGATATAAGAATATATCAATGAAATAGAAAAGTAACCTACAGTAAAGATCAAAGTTTGATTTTTAGAAAGAGTAATAAAACTGATAACCCCCTAGCAGTATTGACCAAGAGAAAAAGAGAGAATAAACACATAAATTACCAATATGAATGAAAAAACAACATCTGAACAGAGCCTAAGACATTTATGAAATAAGAGGATAGTATAAACAACTGTATGCTGGTAAGCTTGACAATTTAGGTGAGATGAACAAATTCTTTGAAAAATAAAGAAATTGACAAAAGAAGTGAAATCTGGATAATCCCAGATCTTACAAATTAAATCTATGAACTCCAGACCCAGATGGCTTCACTAGTGAGCTTTCCCAAACATTTAAAGACAAAATACCAATCTTACACAGACTGTTCCAGAGAAGAGAAAATGAGAGAACACTTTCAGTCATTTCACGAGGCCATGATGACACTGATGTTATTAGCACCTCACAAGAGTGTTACATGAAAGGAAAATTAGCAGTCTCTCTCTTGAACACAGATACAAGAATCCTAAACAAACCATTAGTGAGTCAAACCTGGAGGTATATAAAAAGCATAATACATTACAACCAAGTGGAGTTTATTTCAGGAATGCAAGCGTGGGGTGACATTTGAAAATAATCAAATTATTCATCATGTTAAAAAAAGAGGAGAAAAAAATCACATGATCATTAACAATAGATGCTAAAAAAGGCATTTGATAAAGTATTAATATGTAATAAAAAATCATAGCAGCCTAGGAATAGAAGGGAATGTCTTTAATCAAGAATATCCACAAAACCCTTCAGCAAACATCATTGTTCTTTTAAAAAAAAGTTTTGGCGGGCTTCCTTGGTGATCCAGTGAGTAAAAAGTCCGCCTTGCAGTGCAAGGGGCATTGGGGTTCCATCCCTGGCCTGGGAAGATCCCACGTGGCGCAGAGCAGCTGAACCGATGTGTCCAATTATAAGCCAGTGCTCTGGAGCGCATGCGCCCAGAGCCAGTGCTCTGCAACCGGAGAGGCCAGTGTGATGAGAGGCCCACACCGGCCAACAAGTAAATATGGATGAAAATAAACAGATAAAAAATCCATGAAAAGAGGCCAAAATTAAAAAAAAAAAAACAAAAAAAAACTTTTGGCCACACAACACAGTATGCGTGATCTTAGTTACCTAACCAGGGATCAAACCCAAGCCTCCTACAGTGGAAGCACAGAGTCTCAACCACTGGACCACCAGGGAAACCCCAGCATCATTCTTATTGGTGAGTTATTGAAGCTTTCCTTCTAAAAGCAAAAATGAAACAAGGATGCTCACTCTTACCAATCCCAATTGACATTTTACTGGTGGTTTTGGAGCAGTAAGAGAAAAAAAATATAAAGATTAAAAAGGAAAAAAAAAAATAGGGCTTCCCTGATGGTCCAGTGGGTAAGGACACCGCCTTGCAGTGCGAGGGGCGCTGGTTCGGTCCCTGGCCTGGGAAGGTCCCACGTGCCGCGGAGCGACTGGACTGATATATCCAACTATTGAGCCGGAGCTCTGGAGCGCATGCGCCCAGAGCCGGTGCTCTGCAGCAAGAGAGGCCACTGCAATGGGAGGCCCACACAGGCTAAAGAACCAAAGATAAATAAATGAAAGATAAATAGAAGTGGCCAAAAAAAAAAAAATGTTAAAAAGGAAAAAAAAAAACAACTCATTATTTGCAGATGACATGATCAAGCAAACTGAAAAATCCAACAGGTCCACAAATACCGAGAACGAATAAGTGCCTTGAGCAAGGTCACTGGATACAGAAACAAAATGCAAAGAGCCATTGTACTTCCAAGCACCATCAATAATCAAATGAAGAATGAAAAATTCTAAAAGATGCCATTAACAAAAAGCATAAAAAAAATCAAATGTCTAAAAACAACTCTAATAGAGACACAAAACTTCTACACTGAAAACTATTAAGGGACTGGGAGATGGAGAAGGGAATGGCAGCCCACTCCAGTATCCTTGCTGGGAGAGTGGACAGAGGAGTCTGCCGGGCGACGGTCCGTGTGGTCACAAAGACTCAAACATGACTGAGGGCTGGAGCACAGCACCCAGGAGCTCCTTGGGAACAAATGGAACACAATTATACCAGCTTATTTTTCATTTTACATAGACTTTTAATTTTAGAATAGTTTTAGGTTTACAGGAAAATTGTAAAGATAGTATAAGTAGTTCTTGTGTATTCCACATCAGTTTTCTCCAATTGTTAACAGGTTACATTAGTAAAAGACATTTGTCACAACTCAAAAAAAAAAGGCTGGGAGAGATTAAAGAAGATCTAAATAAATGAAGGAGTAGATCATGTTCATGAGTTAGAAGACTGTGTTGTTATCAGTTATCACTGCGTTGATCTATAGCTTCAGTACAACCACAATCGACGTTATAGCAAGGACTTATTGCAGTGATGATCCATGGGTGATCAGAATCACTAATGAGGATTCTGACTTCGTTTGTTCTTATGTGTGTCTTCAAAAAACAGTTTACATTCAAACATAATAACTGCAGTGGTGGGGAGGAATAGATTAGGATCTGAAAAAGAATATATGTGTGTAACCTCTTATAGAAAAACCCAAAAGAACTTTCTGATCAACCCAATATAATGGAATCACTTTGCTGTACCCTTGAAATGAATACAATATGGTAAATTAACTATAGTTCAATTTTTAAAAATAATAATTGCAAGTATCTGAAGCATACTTAATATCTAAAAATTCCAGAGGTTCATAATGATACTTATAAGACAGAGAGGAAACAAAAACAAAAGAAATCAAAATGCTGCAGTGTCTACCAGTGGCAATAATGAGGACAGTGGCCTCTTGCTCTGAAAATGGACTCTTAAAGGGAAAGTATTAAATAAGCCTCTAACCTTTCCTGTATGCACTGCATTTCAGGGTCACTAAATAGTCTTAGTTGATGAGAATAAGTCCCTTAAGGAAGAATTGTTACTAACAAATGTGGAGGGAATTGTACAATCATAAAAACACAGTTTTGTAGAACCTCCCAGGCAATCCAGTGGTTAATACTCCACACTTCCAGTGCAGGGGGCAAGAGTTCAATCCATGATTGGGGAACTAAGATTCCACAGGTCATGCAGCCCAAAGAAAAACACCCACGGTTTTGCAAGTCATAATGAAATACAACCACTCATTCAGGCTATGATCATCTATGGATGAAACTACTTGGATGAGTTTGATAGAGCCCTTCACAGGAGACTGACGCCCCCAGTCCACTAGTTCCTCGTAGAGCCCCTAAAAGTGAGTCCCTCAGGCATGTCTGCCTCCTGGTGTGACTGCCCAGGAAGAATGCTGGGGCCCAAGACTACATTTCTAATAGCTTCCATGCAATGTCCAGGCTGCCCGTTTGCGGACCACACTGAGAAGCAAGTCTTTAGAATACATCAGCCAAGGAAACCAAAAGAGGGAGTGAGATACATGCAGAAAGAATGGCAAAATACTCCTGACTGTTTAGACCAGGGGTTCCCAACCTCCAGGATCTAATGCCTGATGGTATGAGGTGGAGTTAATATAATAATAATAGAAACAGAGTGCACAATAAACATAATGCACTTGAATCCTGAAACCTGCCAGCCACCCCACCAGCCGTGGTTTAATTTAAAGGGCAATGGAGACTAATGAAAATGTGTAACCTCTTATAGAAAAACCCAAAAGAACTTTCTGATCAACCCAATATAATGGAATCACTTTGCTGTACCCTTGAAATGAATACAATATGGTAAATTAACTATAGTTCAATTTTTAAAAATAATAATTGCAAGTATCTGAAGCATACTTAATATCTAAAAATTCCAGAGGTTCATAATGATACTTATAAGACAGAGAGGAAACAAAAACAAAAGAAATCAAAATGCTGCAGTGTCTACCAGTGGCAATAATGAGGACAGTGGCCTCTTGCTCTGAAAATGGACTCTTAAAGGGAAAGTATTAAATAAGCCTCTAACCTTTCCTGTATGCACTGCATTTCAGGGTCACTAAATAGTCTTAGTTGATGAGAATAAGTCCCTTAAGGAAGAATTGTTACTAACAAATGTGGAGGGAATTGTACAATCATAAAAACACAGTTTTGTAGAACCTCCCAGGCAATCCAGTGGTTAATACTCCACACTTCCAGTGCAGGGGGCAAGAGTTCAATCCATGATTGGGGAACTAAGATTCCACATGTCATGCAGCCCAAAGAAAAACACCCACGGTTTTGCAAGTCATAATGAAATACAACCACTCATTCAGGCTATGATCATCTATGGATGAAACTACTTGGATGAGTTTGATAGAGCCCTTCACAGGAGACTGACGCCCCCAGTCCACTAGTTCCTCGTAGAGCCCCTAAAAGTGAGTCCCTCAGGCATGTCTGCCTCCTGGTGTGACTGCCCAGGAAGAATGCTGGGGCCCAAGACTACATTTCTAATAGCTTCCATGCAATGTCCAGGCTGCCCGTTTGCGGACCACACTGAGAAGCAAGTCTTTAGAATACATCAGCCAAGGAAACCAAAAGAGGGAGTGAGATACATGCAGAAAGAATGGCAAAATACTCCTGACTGTTTAGACCAGGGGTTCCCAACCTCCAGGATCTAATGCCTGATGGTATGAGGTGGAGTTAATATAATAATAATAGAAACAGAGTGCACAATAAACATAATGCACTTGAATCCTGAAACCTGCCAGCCACCCCACCAGCCGTGGAAAAATTGTCTTCCATGAAACCTGGCCCCTGGTGCCAAAAAGGTCGGGGACAAATGGTTAGAGTGTGCTTGTGAACATAAAGTTAACAAAAAGTTAAATTTAATGAAGGCATTAGCCCTAACTTCCAGGTTTCAGGAAATGTGGGGGATGGAAGGATAAATCACTCGGAAAGGAAGCAAACACACAAATCCTGCATGGAGGTGCTCTGTAAAACAAACAATCGAGCTCTGCAGTAACACAAAGATCTGAAAGACACACAAACCCGCAGATGAGCACGGGGGCCCCTCCCGACTAAGAAAATGTATCGCAACCTGCACGTGATGTGTGGGCCTTGGGAGGCTCTTCATCTGAACACACCAACTGTTCAAAATAGACATGTGGAGACCCTCGGGAAGATTCGAATACGAATGGTATTAGCATAAGGAGACAGGGGCTGCAGAGGATGAGATAGATGGTTAGATAGCACCACTCCTTGAGCGGACGTGAATCTGAACAAACCCTGGGAGATAGTGAAAGACAGGGGAGCCTCGTGAGCTGGGGCTCGTGGGGTGAAGAGGAGTCGGACACAACTTGGTGACGGAATAGCAACATTAGACACTAACAAGAGTTACTGTGCGTTTTCTTAGGTGATGAGAACACGGCCACTGTGAGAGGACATCCCCTGTACTTTAGAAATGCACGTGGAAGCATTTGAACATATAGTGACTGATGGTGGAGATTTTCTTTCAAATAAAGCTTTTGAAACATGAATGTGCCAATGAATCCCCCACGTATCTTCTTGACACGCAGGCTCTGATTTAGGACGTCAGGGAGTGGGGCTGAGATCCTGGCCTAACAGGCGGGTAAGTGATGCCAGGCTGCACCTGGTCCCCAAACCAAGCTGTGAGCATCACGGCTTTGAAATACTTGGATAAAGGAAACAAAGAAGCACAGGTGAAATCAATGCAGCAGGTGCGGCAAGATCCTGAGAGCTGGGTCATCTGGGTGATGGAAATACTGAGTTTATTAATGTCATTTTATTGGGGGAGCACACCACTCAGCATATGGGATCTTAGTTCCCCAACCAGGGATTGAACCCATGCAGTGCAGAGTTTTAACTCCGGGACCACCAGGGAAGTCCCCTCATTTTCTCCATTTCTGTACATGCTTAAAACTTAGTTAAAAACCAGCCTTCCAAAGGCTGAAGGAGCAGGCACCCTGTAGGGGGACAGCGTCTGCTGTCTCCTCTCAATTCCCATCCCTCCTCCCAGAGGCCCGCACAGAATAGACATCTGTACTTCAGTCCTTTCCCTTTATACCTCTGTCTTGCCCAGCATGATCGGTGATGACTCATAAAAATATAGGATGTGCTAAAATAAAACTGGTTTTAAAATAATGAGGCAGGTAAAAAAAAAAAAAAGCTAAAAAGTGAGAACTACCCACTTCTTACAAGCGGTGACTGGAAGGCCTTCATTCTCCTTTTGACCATCTGCATGACTCACAGACATGAATTGAAACCCCTGTGATACGTCCAGTATCCTCTCCTCCCCAGACATCCGAGGGACTGTCCTGCTCAGCCCCGTGTCCCCTCCGCCCACTCGGCTGTCCAGCTCCTTGCTACCCCACTTCCTGAACAGCCTCTGCACACCTCCAACCGCAGGGCCTTTGCACAAGCGGTTCCCTCTGCCCGCTGGGCCTTCCTCACCACGTCCCCACCCCTGCCCCATCCTGCCGGGCCCTGTTCAGGAGCTCCCTGCCACAGGAGCCCATCTAGATGGTCGGCCAGAGTCAGCCTCTGGTCTCCGCGCCCCCTCGGCGTCTTGTGCCGTCTCTGTCTGGCTCTGACTAAACCCTGTCTGGGCCAGAGTGATCTGTGATGAAGTCTGTCTTCCCCAACCTGTAATCTGATCTGAGTCATCCAGGGCCACCCCCCAGCCACAAAGTCCCGCTCGGCACAGTGCCAGACCCAGAGGAGCTTCCTGGAAACATCAGGCCGGGCCAGAGATTTCCAGTCGCCACCATTTTTGGCTGTGTTTCGCCGAGGGGTCTTGGTGCAGCATCCCCAAGGGGTGGAAAAGAGACGATGAGCAGAGAGACCCTTCACGGCTACCTTTACGGACCACCTGCTCGCTTCCAGGTGCCACGCACAGGTGCGGAGACTCAGAGCGGTCGGGAGACGCCTCGTGGCCCGTCGGCAAATTGAAATTTGTGTTTGGAGCCCAGGTCTGCCCAATTCTAGTAAGAGCGGGAGGCCCGGGGAGGGGGTGTTGGTATAGACAGCCCAGGCTCTCTGTTGCGCCAGCAGCTCAGAGCTGGTGCAGAGCTCTGCGTCACCACGCTGGGGAACTAGGTCAGACTGGCTCTGCCGGGTCTCAGGTCTGACAGCAGGAGAGCGGGGCTTGAGCCGGACAGCCAGGCGTCCCAGAAGCTGGCGGGCCTTCCCTGTGATTATGACACTGACGTTAACATCCCTGTACGGAGCCTCCAGCTGCCAGACGTGCGAGTGTGTGTAGGTGCATCAACAGGTCTGCTGAGCTGAGAGCACACAATGTGTGTGAGGGTGTCCCTGGGTCGGCTGAGCTTTCCCAGAGGGCCAGCCCGTGCCTGGGGTCCACCAGGCGTGGGTCGCCTTGCCAGAGCACGCTCTCCCCCTGGCCCCTGCCAGGGTCCCTTCGCTCGGGCTGTGCACCCATCAGGGACACCCCTTCCTACCCATGTCCCTTCTGGAGCCAGAGAAAAGAGCATAAGCCCCGGAGAGAGACCGTCTTTGCTTTGCCACCGTCCCCGAAGGACCTGCGGTGGACCCCGTGCCACCTTCTCATCCATGACGAGGGGCCGTGCCCACCAGCGGGGTGATGCTGTGTGCAACGCCTGGCAGCGGGAGGCTCCGTACGCGGGTGCTAACGTCAGCATGCTAACCACAGGGAGGGCCCGCCACGTCCGCTGACGCCTGCCTCTCCGGCTCAAGCCCCCTCTCAGGCTGCCGGAGGTGAGAGCCGGCTGAACCAGCGTCTGCCGCCTCCCCACCCACAGGGCCACCTCCCCACGCTGCCTCCACCACACGGGCCTGCTGACTCAGACCCCTCCATCCTGTCGGCCCCACGGCCGCCACCAGCCCCCATCTCCATCGCACTGGGCCCCCCGGCAGCAACCTGAATCCGGGGCAGAGTTTCTCCAAACGAGACGATGAGCAGAGAGACCCTTCACGGCTACCTTTACGGACCACCTGCTCGCTTCCAGGTGCCACGCACAGGTGCGGAGACTCAGAGCGGTCGGGAGACGCCTCGTGGCCCGTCGGCAAATTGAAATTTGTGTTTGGAGCCCAGGTCTGCCCAATTCTAGTAAGAGCGGGAGGCCCGGGGAGGGGGTGTTGGTATAGACAGCCCAGGCTCTCTGTTGCGCCAGCAGCTCAGAGCTGGTGCAGAGCTCTGCGTCACCACGCTGGGGAACTAGGTCAGACTGGCTCTGCCGGGTCTCAGGTCTGACAGCAGGAGAGCGGGGCTTGAGCCGGACAGCCAGGCGTCCCAGAAGCTGGGGGGCCCTTCCCTGTGATTATGACACTGACGTTAACATCCCTGTACGGAGCCTCCAGCTGCCAGACGTGCGAGTGTGTGTAGGTGCATCAACAGGTCTGCTGAGCTGAGAGCACACAATGTGTGTGAGGGTGTCCCTGGGTCGGCTGAGCTTTCCCAGAGGGCCAGCCCGTGCCTGGGGTCCACCAGGCGTGGGTCGCCTTGCCAGAGCACGCTCTCCCCCTGGCCCCTGCCAGGGTCCCTTCGCTCGGGCTGTGCACCCATCAGGGACACCCCTTCCTACCCATGTCCCTTCTGGAGCCAGAGAAAAGAGCATAAGCCCCGGAGAGAGACCGTCTTTGCTTTGCCACCGTCCCCGAAGGACCTGCGGTGGACCCCGTGCCACCTTCTCATCCATGACGAGGGGCCGTGCCCACCAGCGGGGTGATGCTGTGTGCAACGCCTGGCAGCGGGAGGCTCCGTACGCGGGTGCTAACGTCAGCATGCTAACCACAGGGAGGGCCCGCCACGTCCGCTGACGCCTGCCTCTCCGGCTCAAGCCCCCTCTCAGGCTGCCGGAGGTGAGAGCCGGCTGAACCAGCGTCTGCCGCCTCCCCACCCACAGGGCCACCTCCCCACGCTGCCTCCACCACACGGGCCTGCTGACTCAGACCCCTCCATCCTGTCGGCCCCACGGCCGCCACCAGCCCCCATCTCCATCGCACTGGGCAGTTAAACACACATCCCTACGGCACTGTTCCCAGCTGAGCAACCTGAATCCGGGGGCAGAGTTTCTCCAAACGTAGACAAAGGGCCTGGCCACAGGACTAGACTCAGCCGTCCTGACGCCCTGCCCAGAGCCCCCAGAAAGGTCCGCAGGTCACCTATCCCGTGGGGCAGCTCAGCCTCCGTCCACCCACCTGGGTCCTGAAAGTTGAGCCTCCTCGTCTCAGCCCCAAACCTTACACCTGCGTCCTACCCTCCAGTCCTCTTCACAGACTGGCTACCTGGTGACCGCGGCCAACAGGTCTGGAGCAGACTGTGCTGGGCTCCTTGCAAAGTGCCTGTGGGCTTTCCTCCTACATCCTCCCTGTGAGTGTCTCCCCCCTCCCTACAGCCTCCTGCCCCACGGTCCCCGGACTGGACCTCAGCAGCAGCCTCCTCACGGGCCTCTCTGCCCTCCTTTCCTCCAGAACTCTGCCGCCCACACCACAGGCAAGGCTCAGGGTCACCTCTGGGCTCAAGGCCTACTGGGATTCCTCCTGCCCAGGGGACCAGCCGGAACTCCTTCAGCCTGGCATTCTGGGTCCCTTTCTGCACGCTCCACCACCACCGTGACCGCTGGCACGGCCCCATCTCCACTCCCCAAAACCCAGCCTCCCAGAGGAGGTCGGAGGAGTCCGGCGCCCGCGTGGCCTGCTCCCCACACCTGGCCGGCCCCCCAGCACTGCATCTGTCCTGCCTCTCTGCCTGGTACATGCCCTGTCCCCACCCTCATGTGTCTCCTGAAGGCGTCCTCAGCGGGCCCCCAGCTGGGGACGGAGGGTCATGGTGTGCCTGTGTCATGTTCCCCTGGGGCACAGCGTGTCCTGGTTGTGGGGGGCAGGCACCGTCAGCACGGACGGCCTGCTGACCTCCACTCCAATCTCAGCCTGCGCCTCTTTAAACACGCTCCTCCCACCCCGGGTGTGGGTCTGTGCTCTTTCTCCGGCACGGAAGCTCCCTCTCGGCCCCACCCGCCATCTGCACTTGCTGACAGCCGCCCCCATCCTATGAGCCCCCTCGGACACGACCGTTCTCCGGCCTCAGCGGCTGAGGTTTTCCATCACAGGCTTGCCCTCGGGTCCGGGGCCGTGCTCCAGGCAGAGTCAGGTCTGACCCCTTCCCACGCCCCCGGGCCCCAGCCTGATGTCGGTGCGGCAGCAGCGCCGGCCCTGGAGCTCTGGCTCCTGAACCACTGTAAGCTGGTATAGACCGTGGCAGCGCTTCCTTCCTCACACGAGCGGTGTCCACACAGTCTCTGAGAGCCCGGGAGGCGTGAGTGGCTGTGGGCACGGAATGAGTCAGGGTGAAGAACGCCCGGGACCAGCAGACTGCCTGCGGAGCTCCGGGGCTCCAGGACATCCATGCGTCTGACTGTTTTAGACAACTCATGCTATCTCAGGGGCTCCCACGGGGGAGAAGTGGGCATCCCCACGGTGGGTGCCGGGGGAAAGGTGGAACCGTCTGGATTCTCTCCCATCTAGGGAGGTGCAGCCAGGATGCAGGTCCCTGGGCTCACGGTCTGAGGGGTTCCACCACACTCCCTGGCCTCTCCTTGTCACTTTCTCAGACTCTCCTCAGCCCTGAACACTCCGAGCCAGTCTCACCGCCTCCAGGAAGCTCTCCATGATTAGTTCATCCCTGAGTCTCCCAACCTCACCCTTGGAGCAGAACCGACACAGTTCCATTTCCCCCACGCACACTGGAGCCGCTGGCCCCAGGCCCCCAGCAGAGCCAGGCTGCGGGCTCAGTGATCTCATCGCAAGTCTGCTCCCTCTTGCTCTCTGCTGTCTGTCAGCCTGCGGGGGGTGCCTCGGCCTCAGAAGAGGTTTGGTAGATGTCGTCGGGATTGGCATCGCTGAAAAAGGTGCTGGGGGGATAGGTGGCCCTTCCAGAGGTTGCAGAAGAGATTGCAGGGGCCGAGTGCCCCAGCATGAGTGTCCCCAGCCTTGGGGCATTCTAGAGCTTCTAGAGCTGCGAGGCAGGCAGACGCTTGAGCTCGAGCCCCGTTTCTACCAGCACCTGCTTGTAACTATGGCCAGTCCCCAGCCCTGTCTGGGCCTCAGTCGCCTCCTCCATCCTGAGAGAGGGTGGACCAGGGTCTAGTCCAAGCATCGCTTATGGACATGCTTGGTCATGGGGTGTCAAAGCCATAAGCCCTAAAAAATATAAGAGCTTCTCCACACACCACATGTAACTGAAAATAAAGGGAAGTCGAAACTGTAAAGCAAGGAAAAGGAAGTTCAACAAAGCTTTGATCTTTCCAGGATGACTATTTTGATGTTTTTAAAAAATCAAATAGTAAAAAGTGTCCAAAAATGTATGCTTTGCTGGTGCTCTATGCACGTTTGGCTTGTCTCTTGGGTGACCGGGCTCTGTGGCAGGTGTGATTAATAATTCTGAGCCCCCTCCCAGCGTGGCCTCATCTCTCAGCCCCTGTCTGGCCTCACTTGGTGGCCCCCATCCATCCTTCAGGAGAACTCAGGCTCCCAGAGGCCTTGAAACTACACCTGCCTGACATCCAGTCTCATGCTTCTGCCAAGCATCTGCCTAGAGCGCTAGACAGGCCCACCTGGCCTGAAGCTGGATCTGAGCAGCCGCCAAGAGCTCTCTTGACCATGCTTATTCTCATCCCTGGGGCCTGGGGATTGGCTGCAGGCTCCTGGCTTGCTTTGCCCCTGAGGGGGGTCCATGTGAGTTTTAAAGGCCAGAAGCGGGCCTTCCTTGGTAGGTCAGTGGTAAAGAGTTCGCCTGCCAATGCAGGAGACACGGGTTCGATCCCTGATCCAGGAAGATCCCACATGCTGCGGAGTAACTGAGCCTGTGAGCCACAGCTATGGAGCCTGTGCTCTAGAGCCTCGGAGTCACAACTTCTGAGCCCATGTGCCGCAACTACTGAAGACCATGAGCCCTTGAGCCTTTCCACAACAAGAAAAGTCACTGCAACAAGAAGCCTGCTCACCTTGTCGAGAGAGTAGCCCCTACTCCCTGCAACTAGAGAAGAGCCTGCTGCAGCAGCGAAAACCCAGAAGAGTCAAAAATAAATACATAAATACATTTTAAAATATATATAAAGGCCAGAAAGGGACCCCAGGTAATGTGGAGAGGAAGCCCTTCTCTCCCACAGGTTCTTCTATGGCTTTAATGTCAGGAACAGGAAGCAGGCTCCCCCCATGCATTCGCCTCCACAACACAGCCTACCATCTCCCAGCGTCTCTCATCAGCGCTCACCTGCGCCCCCTCCTCAGCTAAACCCCCGCTCCGTAAGAGAAGGGGGCTCTGCTGGGCCCGTGGGCTTCCCCAGCCTCTGCACTCTGGGACAAGCTCGGCGCAGATCTGAGGGGCCGCCTTGTGTGGGTACCCGGTGGTGGGGAGGGGGCTACCTGGGGAGGGGAGGGGGCAGGAGGAACAGGAGGCAGAGCCCTGGAGTCCAAAGACACACGGGTCTCAGCAGCCCTTCCAGCCTGGGGGTCGGACCTGTCGAGCCAGAGTGTCCCCAGAGGGAGGCCCCGCCTGTTCTCTGACCCTGGGCTTTGAGCCCCACCGGACACCCAGACAGGCAGGCCGAGCAGAGGGCACAGCGGCCCCGGGGGCAGGGGGTGACGCTGACTTACTGGTCACGCAGAGCAGAGCATGGAAGAGCCACATCCTGGTGGGAGCGGAGGCCACAGTCCAGGCCTCAACCGTCTCAGCTTCCCTCCTGGGCTCCTGGGCTTGGAGGGGAGGGAGGGCGGGCAGGAGGCGGGGACAGGGGCGCACCCGCAGGCCAGGACCACAGGCAGACCGGCTCCGCTCGTGGCTTCCTCCGTCGAGGAGGACTGGGTCCTGGAAGTTCAAAGATATCTGCCAGCCCTGCCCCATCGCCAGCACTTGTGTGGAACTGGCCACCGAGGCCAGGCCTGGGAACAGGCCCGGAGGACCTCAGCTGCAGGTGTTTGGGGTCCAGGAGCAGTATGGATCCAGCTGTGCGTTGTTTCTCATCCGCGGGGGTGGGTCCCAGCCCCCTGCCCTGCCCCGCCCCAGCACCCACCGCCCGCCTGAGCCCAGCTCCCGGCCCAGGGTCCCTCCCACAGGAAGCACCCCCACAGTTAGAAACGGGGCTCCCGCCTGCGCACGCGAGGCCCTGAGACTGTGGAGGGCCGGGGGGAGTGGAAAGACCCAGGCGCTGACTGAATCACAGTCTCGGTTCAGCTTTGACTGCCTGCTCTCTGTTTTTTAAATTTTTGTTAAATAATTCTATTTATTGCTCTGCTAGGTCCTGAGTGCCGCGCAGGCTTTGCTCTGGGGTTGCCGCACAGGCTTCTCATGGCAGGGGCTTCTCCAGCTGCCGAGAGTGGGCTCTGCGGCGCGCCGGATTCAGCTGTTGCCGCACGAGGGCTCTGTAGTTGCAATTCTCGGGCTCTAGGGCCCAGGCTCAGTACTCGTGGTGCACAAGTTTAGTTGCTCCGAGGCACCTGGAGTCTTTCTGAACCGGGCATCCAACTCGAGTCCAGGGCTTCCCTGGTGGTCCAGTGGGTAAAGAGTCCGCCTTGCGGTGCAAGGGGCGCCGGTTCGATCCCTGGCCTGGGAAGATCCCACGTGCCGCGGAGCAGCGGGACTGATGTGTCCAATCACCGAGCCGGAGTCTGGAGCGCATGCGCCCAGAGCCAGCGCTCTGCCACAAGAGAGTCCACCGCGATGGGAGGCACACACGGGCCAAAGAATTAAGATGGATGAAAATAAATGAGTGAAGGATCAATTAAAAAAACAACAACAACAAAACTCGAGTCCACTGCATTGGCCGGTGGATTCTTATCCATTGCTTGATTCTTTTTTATATCTTGACTGCAGCACCATGGAGTCGGGATATAAAGAGAATGAGAGAAGGGACGACAGAGGACAAGAGGGTTGGATGGCATCACTGACTCAACAGACCTGCGTTTGAGCAGGCTCTGGGTGATGGGGAAGGACAGGGAAGCCTGGCGTGCTGCGGTCCATGGGGTCGCTGAGTCGGACACAACAGAGGGGCGGAACACCACCGTGATGTGAAACTCACCTCACTGAGACCTGGGCCACCAGAACAGAAGTGAAATCCTGTGCATCTCTGAGCACATCTCTGACTCAGAGCAGAAGCCCAGACAGTGCTCTACCAACAGCCTGCGGTTGTATGGAAATACCGACCCTTTATTTCCTCTGTTTCCAGCTTCCCAGCCCGCTGGCCAGGCTGAGCAATGCTGTCCCACAGCACCCGGCGACTCCAAGTCCCGCTGAGTCACGGGGAGTGGAAAGACCCAGGCGCTGACTGAAGTTCAGCTTTGACTGCCTGCTCTCTGTTTTTTAAATTTTTGTTAAATAATTCTATTTATTGCTCTGCTAGGTCCTGAGTGCCGCGCAGGCTTTGCTCTGGGGTTGCCGCACAGGCTTCTCATGGCAGGGGCTTCTCCAGCTGCCGAGAGTGGGCTCTGCGGCGCGCCGGATTCAGCTGTTGCCGCACGAGGGCTCTGTAGTTGCAATTCTCGGGCTCTA
Organism: Tragulus kanchil; assembly: GCA_022376925.1. Classification (NCBI taxonomy): domain Eukaryota; kingdom Metazoa; phylum Chordata; class Mammalia; order Artiodactyla; family Tragulidae; genus Tragulus; species Tragulus kanchil. The sequence continues at coordinate 68,329,538 of JAIOJX010000027.1, forward strand.
GGGCCCAGGCTCAGTACTCGTGGTGCACAAGTTTAGTTGCTCCGAGGCACCTGGAGTCTTTCTGAACCGGGCATCCAACTCGAGTCCAGGGCTTCCCTGGTGGTCCAGTGGGTAAAGAGTCCGCCTTGCGGTGCAAGGGGCGCCGGTTCGATCCCTGGCCTGGGAAGATCCCACGTGCCGCGGAGCAGCGGGACTGATGTGTCCAATCACCGAGCCGGAGTCTGGAGCGCATGCGCCCAGAGCCAGCGCTCTGCCACAAGAGAGTCCACCGCGATGGGAGGCACACACGGGCCAAAGAATTAAGATGGATGAAAATAAATGAGTGAAGGATCAATTAAAAAAACAACAACAACAAAACTCGAGTCCACTGCATTGGCCGGTGGATTCTTATCCATTGCTTGATTCTTTTTTATATCTTGACTGCAGCACCATGGAGTCGGGATATAAAGAGAATGAGAGAAGGGACGACAGAGGACAAGAGGGTTGGATGGCATCACTGACTCAACAGACCTGCGTTTGAGCAGGCTCTGGGTGATGGGGAAGGACAGGGAAGCCTGGCGTGCTGCGGTCCATGGGGTCGCTGAGTCGGACACAACAGAGGGGCGGAACACCACCGTGATGTGAAACTCACCTCACTGAGACCTGGGCCACCAGAACAGAAGTGAAATCCTGTGCATCTCTGAGCACATCTCTGACTCAGAGCAGAAGCCCAGACAGTGCTCTACCAACAGCCTGCGGTTGTATGGAAATACCGACTTCATCCTCTGTCAGACCCTCCCTGTGTGCCCAAGTCGGCTGCAGAAGGGATTCTCTCCTGCACCTGAGCTTCCCAGCCCGCTGGCCAGGCTGAGCAATGCTGTCCCACAGCACCCGGCGATCATCGTCCAGACCCGCACCGTCCAACGGCGGCTACTGCAACCTTGAAATGTCCCCAGTCGCTGAGGAAGTAACTTTTCAATTTCGTTTCAATTCGTCTGCAATCAAAATGTCTCTCCTACATGGATGCCTGCCTCCCCATGGAGAGCACTGTGCAGTGTTAATATTAAGTGTTAGTACTAGAGGCAGATGAGACGCCCCTGGTAGTCCAGTGGCTGGGTCCATATTTCCAATGCAGGGGGCCCAGGTTCGACCCCTGGTCAGGGAACTAGATTCCACATGCTGCAACTAAAGATCCTATGTGCTGCAACTAAGACCTGTCTCAGCCAAATAAATTAATTAATCAAAAAAAAAAAAAAGCGGACAACGGTGTTGACTAGATGAAAATCAATTTTGTCTTGTTCCTCACAATGAAAGCCTTCTTGGCCAAAGATCTGCAAAGAGCCATGTCCCATCACATTCTTACATTGTTTGTGTTGGTCTGACAAAATGCCTCCACCTAGCAGGAGAGGTCCCTGACGTGACACGGGTGTTGCAGTAGGGATGATGATTCACCATTTTTCACACTAGATACCTCCCAACAGAGAAGTTTAAGAACTGAGAAAGCCAAGCTCCGGGTCGGATGAGTCATCTGGCAGAGCATGAGGAAGATAGTCCCACAGTGGCTTGACCTCGTCGTAGGCCAGGGTCCACTCGGGGCTCAGCGTCTCTCTCCCTCCCTGCCCGCAGTGCCAGGGGCACCTTGCAGAGCAAGGAGGGGCTCCTCTCCCAGCGCTGTCCTAGAGCAGGCAACAGCAGCCCCTGGCCGCAGAGCAGAGCAGAGGTAGGGACAGGCCGGAACCCAGGATGGCCGCACACGGGTTTTCTGAGAGCAGCTGCCTCTGGCGTGGAGTGTGAGTCTCAGGACGGCTCAGGAGGCTGGGCTACGTTGACGAGTGGATCCTGGAACAGGTGCAGGGCCGCTTCTGGCACCTTTGGGGACTCCCAGTATGCTGACTTAGCCTGCATTCATCTGAGACGCATTTTCCACGCTTGTTGGTGCCAGCAGGGCAGACCACTAGTTGTGAGCACGTAGGGGCCCTTCCAGCCCTCTGGACAGTAACCACTGTTTCGACAAACCCAGACCCAAGGTCCCAAGGCCGAGCCAGGCTCTATCATGCTCCCGACTCACAGAGCCTAGTCCAAGGCATTCCAGGAACCACATATGTATCTTAGAGGAATATGACTTTTTAACTCATTTTACTTCAAACAAATATTCAGGGACCAACTTGAGGGGCATTCTATAACCTAACTGCACAGGCCTCTTCAAAAACAACAACATCATAGAAAGCAAAGAAAGACAAAGCAACCGTTCCAGGCGACGGGAGATTTAAGGAGAGGATCTTAACCGTAGTGTGTGATCCTGGATTGGCTCCCAGATCAGAAGAAAATCGCTTTAAACAAACCGTATTGGGACCGCAGACAAAACTGAAACAGGAACCACAGATGAGACGTTATTGTATTGATTAGATGTGTGTGTTGATATTAGATGTGTGTGTTGATTAGATGTGTCAGTTGCTCAGTCATGTTCAACTCTTTGGACCCCCTGACTACCTTTAGAGCCTTTAGAAGGGCTCTAACCCAATAGGCTTGGAGGCGTTAGAAGAGGAAGAGACATCTCTCTCTCCAAGTTCACACGCCAAGGAGTGGCCATGCAAGGCCACAGTGAGGGGCTGTCCGCAAGCCAAGAAGACAGGCTTTGTGAGACGCCAACTGCTAGCAGCCTGATCTTAGGAATTCTACTTCCAGATTCTGAAAAAATAAATTTGTTATTTAAGCCATTCAGTCCATGGTATTTTATTCCAGCAGCCTGAGCTGATTACGACACTGGGATACCTCCTAAAAAAATCTACCCCCCAAATATCAGTGTTCGTGTGTGTGTGTGCTAGGGAAGGGGGACTGAATGGGAAAGGGAACAAGAGAGAGGGCCGCCTTGTCCTTCCATAACTGGACCTGGGGATGGGGCGATGTGTCATTGGGTCATGGAACCAAGGTTCCAAGAGTTTAGCTCCTTCCTGTCCAACTTACACTCAGGATGCTCCTTGGGAAAGCTCAGCAAAGCTCCTGGAACTCACGTTAGCACTAGAAGGAAACCTGGCCACCATCCCCGTCAAGTCCTGCATCGGACAGGCAGGGACACGGAGGTCCTGAGAAGTAAAGGGACTCGTTTGGTCCTTCCCAGTTTGTAATGAGACAGAACGCGTCCCCAAGGCCCCGTGCCTGGGCCTGGGTGCAGCCACCACCCTAGTTGCTCCTCCCCTGAAAGACATTCTACCTGAGCAAAAAGGGCTGCCTCCTGCTGACAGGTCCTCTGAGGAACCCTTGCCAATAACGAGAGGTGACGCATTAAACACATGACCGCCCGGAGGGCATGGGGAAGCCACGTCAGCTCTCCTGTCGATGGTGTGCTCTCTTGCTCTGACTTACCAACACTGGTCGGGAGTGGGGGCGACAGACAGTCTGAGGTGGCACAGAACCTCAGCTACTGAAGACCATTCTCCAGAGAGGGCCTCTAGAATCACCCTGACAAAATCAGCTAAGGACCCCAGGGCTGAGTGCTGACTTGGGTGGGTTAAAGGCACCCACCTCGGGCTTCCCTGGGGGTCCAGTGGGTAGAGAGTCCGCCTTGCAGTGCAAGGGGCACTGGCTCCATCCCTGGCCTGGGAAGATCCCACATGCAGAGGAGCGGCTGGGCCAGTGTGTCCAATTACGAGCCGGCGCTCTGCAGTGCATGCGCCCAGAGCTGGTACTCTGCAGCAAGAGAGGCCGCTGCAATGGGAGGCCCACACAGGCCAAAGAACAAAGATGGATGAAAATAAATAAATAAATAAACCAATAAAAGAGGTCAAACTTTAAAAAACCACCACCCACCCCCTAGAGCTGTGTTTATAGCAAAGGCCGCTGCAGTGCCTCACAATTACTTGAAGCAAGCTTTTGAACCAGCATTTCCCTAACTGCTCCCAGGAACATCAAAGCATTGTGAAACATTCATAGAATTTCATTAAAAAAAAGCTACAGCATTTTTTTTTGAGATTTATTTTGTCAGCAAAGCTCTTTTGGAACTTCATTGGGTCATGGAACCAAGGTTCCAAGAGTTTAGCTCCTTCCTGTCCAACTTACACTCAGGATGCTCCTTGGGAAAGCTCAGCAAAGCTCCTGGAACTCACGTTAGCACTAGAAGGAAACCTGGCCACCATCCCCGTCAAGTCCTGCATCGGACAGGCAGGGACACGGAGGTCCTGAGAAGTAAAGGGACTCGTTTGGTCCTTCCCAGTTTGTAATGAGACAGAACGCGTCCCCAAGGCCCCGTGCCTGGGCCTGGGTGCAGCCACCACCCTAGTTGCTCCTCCCCTGAAAGACATTCTACCTGAGCAAAAAGGGCTGCCTCCTGCTGACAGGTCCTCTGAGGAACCCTTGCCAATAACGAGAGGTGACGCATTAAACACATGACCGCCCGGAGGGCATGGGGAAGCCACGTCAGCTCTCCTGTCGATGGTGTGCTCTCTTGCTCTGACTTACCAACACTGGTCGGGAGTGGGGGCGACAGACAGTCTGAGGTGGCACAGAACCTCAGCTACTGAAGACCATTCTCCAGAGAGGGCCTCTAGAATCACCCTGACAAAATCAGCTAAGGACCCCAGGGCTGAGTGCTGACTTGGGTGGGTTAAAGGCACCCACCTCGGGCTTCCCTGGGGGTCCAGTGGGTAGAGAGTCCGCCTTGCAGTGCAAGGGGCACTGGCTCCATCCCTGGCCTGGGAAGATCCCACATGCAGAGGAGCGGCTGGGCCAGTGTGTCCAATTACGAGCCGGCGCTCTGCAGTGCATGCGCCCAGAGCTGGTACTCTGCAGCAAGAGAGGCCGCTGCAATGGGAGGCCCACACAGGCCAAAGAACAAAGATGGATGAAAATAAATAAATAAATAAACCAATAAAAGAGGTCAAACTTTAAAAAACCACCACCCACCCCCTAGAGCTGTGTTTATAGCAAAGGCCCGCTGCAGTGCCTCACAATTACTTGAAGCAAGCTTTTGAACCAGCATTTCCCTAACTGCTCCCAGGAACATCAAAGCATTGTGAAACATTCATAGAATTTCATTAAAAAAAAAAAAGCTACAGCATTTTTTTTTTTGAGATTTATTTTATAAACATGTAAGAAACGTTCTACATTATTGTTTGTCAGATTACACAACAACAGTCTTCCCTGAAGCCAGTATGCTGTTCTCAAGATCTGAGACATTCTGTCCTTTCAGTTCTTCAAAGAGAAAAAAAGTGGGTTGACGTCTACCTTACTTCTTGTTGTGCAAGATTTAAAAGCAAATACTTACACATCCACTTATTTGTGCAGCAATTATTTAGTCTGTGACGCTGTCATTTTCTGTTCACTTTCATCCAAACTGCCTGTTCTCATTTCACTGTAACTCTAAAACCGTCCTGCCCAAGAGTGGGGCGGCTACTTACTGCAGGGGAAGGGTCTACGGCCGGGAACAAGTTCTGTTTCTCTGTGCCTTTTTGGGCGGCTGTCACTTCCCCGCCCCTTGGATGCTGAGAAGTGGTCTAACTGCCTCTCCGTGGGACCGCTCCGCCACCTGCCTGCTTCCTTTCCTGGTCTCCTGCGTGCAGATGTATGCCTTCTAAAAAAATATTCTGGACTATCTACATGACTCTCCAGCAAGTTCTTTATAAACCTGGGGAAACTTTAGCTCAGATATGGGGAGATCATCAAGATTTGAACTTCATGGTCTCCTTTAATGAGATTCTTTCTTATGCGGGGACACTTTATACACTTGTGAGAAACGTTTCTCTCTCTCTCTCTTTTTAACTGGATTCCACCACCGTCTTTTTTTCTTTTTTTTTTTTAATATTTATTTTATTTATTTGACTGCACCAGATCTTAGTGGCGGCATGTGGGATCTAGTTCCCTGGTCAGGGATTGAACCCTGTTCCCCTGCATTGGGAACTCAGAGTCTTACCCACTGAACCACCAGGGAAGTTCCCGTTCCTCTTTTTTTGAACTTGGTACTGTTGGTTAGAAGGAGCCAGCCTGCAGGCAAAGACGCCATAGCTGGGTTGGGTTTCAGAATTCATTCATTTTTCCAAACTCTCTTCAGGCAACACTCACTCTGGACTGACCTGGTAGGAGGCACAGAGACCACACGTGAAGACGCCTGCTCATCAGGGGCTGCCAGCCAGGAAAACAAGACCTAACGTGTTGCTTAGACAAGGCCGAACCACGAGGACTGGCCTCTGAGATGGGCTCCAGAGAATGGAGCTGTCCCTGCAGCTGAGCGTTTACACAGTCAGCCTCGAGCGGGGCGGGACCTGCCAGGTGCCAGGCACGGTACCTGAAAGGGGGACCCCCACGAACAAGTCGGGTGTGGCCCTGCTCTCAAGGAGCTCACAGTCTAGCAGAAAGACAAACAGAGGAAACTGCGATGTAGGGTACAGGCGTGTTGGCCTGGGGGCACAGAGGTGTGGTATTACATGCGCATTTCACTTATACGCAAACACACTGGCATGTGTCTCAAAGGTAGAGACGAAGAAAAAAAAGACAAGGGGGCTTCCCTGGTGTCTCAGTGGCAGAGTCTGCCTGCCAATGCAGGAGACGTAGGTCTGATCCCTGATCCAGGAAGATCCCGCAGGCCATAGAGCCACTAAGCCCGTGAGCCACCACAATGGAGCCCGTGCTCTAGGGCCTGGGGCCTGCCCTCACAAGGCAGCTACTGAAGCCGGTGAACCCCGGAGCCTGTGCTCAGCAAAAGAAGCCGCGGCAATTGAGAAGCCCGTGCACCACAACTAGAGAGCAGCCCCTGTTGGCCGTCTGTGTAGCAAAAAAGGCCCAGGACAGCCAATAAGTAAATAAATATTAAAAGAAAAAAAAAAAAAATGACAAGGAAAGAGGAAAGCCACCTGGGTCACTCTACCTGTCCCTGCACCCGCTGCGAGCTCCTGCTGTCCCTGGGGCCTGGCTCGGCTCTCCACGGCCTCTTCACACGTCAGCAGCTCGTCTGAGTGGGAGTTTAGCACCGACAAATAGGTACTGTTGGCACCATACGAACTGCAGGCCCATCACTTGTCCCAGTGCTCACCCGAAGCCACTGTGGCCTATTCCCACACGGGCAGGAAGCGCTGACGAGGCCTTGCGATAAGGGTCTTCAGCAAGGCCTCCGGAGAGGAATTGTGATTCCGCTCCATTTTAACCCCAAGCGTGACTTTATAACCCGACCCCGGAACATGACGAGACTCCTCCAGGGCAGCGCCACGGCACAGGCGATGGGGCCCGTATCCCGGGTCTGGAAGCTGCGGGAGCTTTCTGGACACATCTCTACCTCCTTGAGGAGGACGGAGGGGAGAAGGCACAGCTGAGGTGGGATGAGGGGTCGGGTCCCTGGGGAGGAGCAGCACCGAGCCTGGGAGGCCAGTGCCATCCAGACAGGCCCGGGGAACTAGCGAGCAGAAAGCAGGGAGGCGGCGGAGACCAGGCCCGCAACACTGCCAGAGGCTAGATCTCGACCAGCCTCAGTGAGCTATCCAAGGAGTTGAGAATTTATTCTACCGGCGGTGGTGATGCTTTGGGAAGGTTTTGGGCAGAGGAGTAAAAGAAACAACCTTAAGAATGTTCATCCTGGGGCTTCCCCTGGTGGTCCAGTGGGTAAGGACACTGCCTTGCAGTGCAAGGGGCGCCGGTTCGAGCCCTGGCCTGGGAAGATCCCACGTGCCGCAGAGCAGCTGGACTGATGTGTCCAATCACCGAGCCGATGAAAGGGAAGGGCACCCATCAATGCCTGCCAATGCAGGAGCGGGTCTGATCCCTGATCCAGGAAGATCCATGAGGCCATAGAGCCACTAAGCCCGTGAGCCACCACAATGGAGCCCGTGCTCTAGGGCCGGGGGCCTGCCCTCACAAGGCAGCTACTGAAGCCGGTGAACCCCGGAGCCTGTGCTCAGCAAAAGAAGCCATGCAATTGAGAAGCCCGTGCACCACAACTAGAGAGCAGCCCCTGTTGGCCGTCTGTGTAGCAAAAAAGGCCCAGGACAGCCAATAAGTAAATAAATATTAAAAGAAAAAAAAAAAAAATGACAAGGAAAGAGGAAAGCCACCTGGGTCACTCTACCTGTCCCTGCACCCGCTGCGAGCTCCTGCTGTCCCTGGGGCCTGGCTCGGCTCTCCACGGCCTCTTCACACGTCAGCAGCTCGTCTGAGTGGGAGTTTAGCACCGACAAATAGGTACTGTTGGCACCATACGAACTGCAGGCCCATCACTTGTCCCAGTGCTCACCCGAAGCCACTGTGGCCTATTCCCACACGGGCAGGAAGCGCTGACGAGGCCTTGCGATAAGGGTCTTCAGCAAGGCCTCCGGAGAGGAATTGTGATTCCGCTCCATTTTAACCCCAAGCGTGACTTTATAACCCGACCCCGGAACATGACGAGACTCCTCCAGGGCAGCGCCACGGCACAGGCGATGGGGCCCGTATCCCGGGTCTGGAAGCTGCGGGAGCTTTCTGGACACATCTCTACCTCCTTGAGGAGGACGGAGGGGAGAAGGCACAGCTGAGGTGGGATGAGGGGTCGGGTCCCTGGGGAGGAGCAGCACCGAGCCTGGGAGGCCAGTGCCATCCAGACAGGCCCGGGGAACTAGCGAGCAGAAAGCAGGGAGGCGGCGGAGACCAGGCCCGCAACACTGCCAGAGGCTAGATCTCGACCAGCCTCAGTGAGCTATCCAAGGAGTTGAGAATTTATTCTACCGGCGGTGGTGATGCTTTGGGAAGGTTTTGGGCAGAGGAGTAAAAGAAACAACCTTAAGAATGTTCATCCTGGGGCTTCCCCTGGTGGTCCAGTGGGTAAGGACACTGCCTTGCAGTGCAAGGGGCGCCGGTTCGAGCCCTGGCCTGGGAAGATCCCACGTGCCGCAGAGCAGCTGGACTGATGTGTCCAATCACCGAGCCAGAGCTCTGGAGCACATGCGCCCAGAGCCGGTGCTCTGCGACAACAGACACCACCGCGATGGGAGGCCCACAGGAGCCAAAGAACAAAGACGGATGAAAATAGAGAAATGAAGACCAATAGAAGTGGCCCGCCCATCCCCTCCCTACCCAACCCGACCCCCGCCCAAAATAAATAAATAAATATTTAAAAAAAAAAAAAAAAAGAATGTTCATCCTGAAGCACATGAAGAGATGCTCCACAGTGGGCAGCCTCGGCCTTCTGCATGGGGATCTTCCCGGCCCAGGAATCGAACTGGGGTCTCCTGCATTGTAGACTGGGGTCTCCTGCATTGTAGACGGATTCTTTATCAGCTAAGCTACATGGGATGCCCATCATGAGCACTCAGGGAAATACAAATCCATATCACAGTAAGAGACCAATCTGTGTCAGAAAACACATCTTGACAAAGATACAGAAAACCTCCCATGCTGACAAGAGAAAACAAGTGTTGACAAAGAGGTGGGAACCCTCACCTGTGGGTGAGGGGAATGGGAAACAATCCTCTTGGAAAACCAGTCTGGCAGCTCTTCAAAAGGTTAAGACACACACAAAAGGTTAAAGACAGGAACACAGTGGGACCCACTAATTCCACGTCTAGGTATGTAACCCAAGAGCCATGAAAATTTACGTCCACATAAAAGCTTGTACATAAACTTCACAGCAGTATTATCTGTAACAGCCAAAACGTAGAAACAACCCGACTGCTCTTCAACTGATGAAAATACGGATAAGGGTCCCTGGGGAGGAGCAGCACCGAGCCTGGGAGGCCAGTGCCATCCAGACAGGCCCGGGGAACTAGCGAGCAGAAAGCAGGGAGGCGGCGGAGACCAGGCCCGCAACACTGCCAGAGGCTAGATCTCGACCAGCCTCAGTGAGCTATCCAAGGAGTTGAGAATTTATTCTACCGGCGGTGGTGATGCTTTGGGAAGGTTTTGGGCAGAGGAGTAAAAGAAACAACCTTAAGAATGTTCATCCTGGGGCTTCCCCTGGTGGTCCAGTGGGTAAGGACACTGCCTTGCAGTGCAAGGGGCGCCGGTTCGAGCCCTGGCCTGGGAAGATCCCACGTGCCGCAGAGCAGCTGGACTGATGTGTCCAATCACCGAGCCAGAGCTCTGGAGCACATGCGCCCAGAGCCGGTGCTCTGCGACAACAGACACCACCGCGATGGGAGGCCCACAGGGGCCGAAGAACAAAGACGGATGAACATAGAGAAACGAAAGACCAATAGAAGTGGCCCGCCCACTCCCCTCCCTCCCCAACCCGACCCCCGCCCAAAATAAATAAATAAATATTTAAAAAAAAAAAAAAAAAGAATGTTCATCCTGAAGCACATGAAGAGATGCTCCACAGTGGGCAGCCTCGGCCTTCTGCATGGGGATCTTCCCGGCCCAGGAATCGAACTGGGGTCTCCTGCATTGTAGACTGGGGTCTCCTGCATTGTAGACGGATTCTTTATCAGCTAAGCTACATGGGATGCCCATCATGAGCACTCAGGGAAATACAAATCCATATCACAGTAAGAGACCAATCTGTGTCAGAAAACACATCTTGACAAAGATACAGAAAACCTCCCATGCTGACAAGAGAAAACAAGTGTTGACAAAGAGGTGGGAACCCTCACCTGTGGGTGAGGGGAATGGGAAACAATCCTCTTGGAAAACCAGTCTGGCAGCTCTTCAAAAGGTTAAGACACACACAAAAGGTTAAAGACAGGAACACAGTGGGACCCACTAATTCCACGTCTAGGTATGTAACCCAAGAGCCATGAAAATTTACGTCCACATAAAAGCTTGTACATAAACTTCACAGCAGTATTATCTGTAACAGCCAAAACGTAGAAACAACCCGACTGCTCTTCAACTGATGAAAATACGGTGTATCGTACAATGGAACATTACTCAGCAATAGTAAAAATAAATGAAGTTCTCATACACATTACAACATAAATGAACCTCGAAAAGATGTTTCGTGAAAAGAAGCTGGTCACAAACAGCCACAATGTATATGATTCCCATTTGGATGAGATGTCCAGAATACGTGTAACATTCACAGAGACAGAAAGTAAAGTGGCTGCCAGAGGGTAAGCGGGGAAAGGGGTACTGCTAACGGGTACAGGGTTTCCAACGATGACAGTATTCTAAAACGGATTATAGCAACGGTTGCCCAACTCTGAGACTATACTAAAAGCCAATGAAGTGTGCACTGTCAGTGCATGAACCGTAGGTGTGGTTTTTTCCCGTAGTCGTGTACAGATGCGAGAGGTAGACCATAAAGAAGGCTGAGTCCTGGGCTTCCCTGGTGATCCGGTGGGTGAAGAGTTCGCCTCGCAGTGCAAGGGGCACCCGCTCGATCTCTGGCCCGGGAAGATCCCACGTGCCGCAGAGCGGCTGGACCGGTTTGTCCAATTATGAGTCAGTGCTTTGGAGCACATGAGCCCAGAGCCGGTGCTCAGCAACAACAGGCCACTGCAATGGGAGGCCCACACAGGTCAAAGAGTAAAGATGGATGAAAATAAAGAAATCAATAAATAAAATAAAAGAGCCCAAATTTTTAAAAAAAGAAGGCTGAGTAAGTGCTGAAGAATTGATGCTTTCAAATGGTGGTGCTGGAGACGGCTCTTGGGAGTCCCTTGGACCACGAGGAGATCAAACCAGTCCATCCTAAAGGAAATCAACCCTGAATATTCACTGGAAGGACTAATGCTGAAGCTGAAGTCCCAGTACTTCAGTCACCTGATGCAAAGACTGGACTCACTGGAAAAGACCCTGATGCAAGCAAACACTGAGGGCAAAAGGAGGAGGAGGTGGCTGCGGACGAGATGGTTAAGAGCCATGAAAATTTACGTCCACATAAAAGCTTGTACATAAACTTCACAGCAGTATTATCTGTAACAGCCAAAACGTAGAAACAACCCGACTGCTCTTCAACTGATGAAAATACGGTGTATCGTACAATGGAACATTACTCAGCAATAGTAAAAATAAATGAAGTTCTCATACACATTACAACATAAATGAACCTCGAAAAGATGTTTCGTGAAAAGAAGCTGGTCACAAACAGCCACAATGTATATGATTCCCATTTGGATGAGATGTCCAGAATACGTGTAACATTCACAGAGACAGAAAGTAAAGTGGCTGCCAGAGGGTAAGCGGGAATGGGGTACTGCTAACGGGTACAGGGTTTCCAACGATGACAGTATTCTAAAACGGATTATAGCAACGGTTGCCCAACTCTGAGACTATACTAAAAGCCAATGAAGTGTGCACTGTCAGTGCATGAACCGTAGGTGTGGTTTTTCCAGTAGTCGTGTACAGATGCGAGAGGTAGACCATAAAGAAGGCTGAGTCCTGGGCTTCCCTGGTGATCCGGTGGGTGAAGAGTTCGCCTCGCAGTGCAAGGGGCACCCGCTCGATCTCTGGCCCGGGAAGATCCCACGTGCCGCAGAGCGGCTGGACCGGTTTGTCCAATTATGAGTCAGTGCTTTGGAGCACATGAGCCCAGAGCCGGTGCTCAGCAACAACAGGCCACTGCAATGGGAGGCCCACACAGGTCAAAGAGTAAAGATGGATGAAAATAAAGAAATCAATAAATAAAATAAAAGAGCCCAAATTTTTAAAAAAAGAAGGCTGAGTAAGTGCTGAAGAATTGATGCTTTCAAATGGTGGTGCTGGAGACGGCTCTTGGGAGTCCCTTGGACCACGAGGAGATCAAACCAGTCCATCCTAAAGGAAATCAACCCTGAATATTCACTGGAAGGACTAATGCTGAAGCTGAAGTCCCAGTACTTCAGTCACCTGATGCAAAGACTGGACTCACTGGAAAAGACCCTGATGCAAGCAAACACTGAGGGCAAAAGGAGGAGGAGGTGGCTGCGGACGAGATGGTTAAGAGCACTGCCGACTCCACGGGCATGGATTTCAGCACTCTCCAGGAGACAGCAGAGGACAGGGAAGCCCGAAGAGCTCGTCCATGGGGTCCCAGAGGCAGACACGGCTTAGTGACTGAACCACAGAGGCCACGCAAATCACACCCCACTGAAGTGTGCAGAATGGAGAAAGGCAGGGAGGAGGAGGCAGGAAAGAGGCTCTCCAGCGGTGCAGCGGGAGAAGACAGGGGCTGAACTGAAGGGAGGGACTCATGGGGTTAGACTGGAGGAAGGCAGGAGAGGAGTGTTCCATCCGGTGATGGGTTCCACAAGCTATCCCGGGTAGCAGGTCTCTCTCCCAAGAGTGGAAAAGAGGAACGAGGTATCTGCAATTATTATCAAGCAGCAAAAATGTATCAAAAATCCCATGTGTGTGAAGGCTAAAAGGAGCACAGAGAAGTGGGGAGCCCTGCCACCCTCACAGGCTCAGCTGCCGGCCAGGGTCAGCCCGGACAAGTCCCTCCTTGCTCCCCAACTCCCAAGGAAGGGCCTGGGCATCCAGAGTCCACGTCAGATGCTGTACAATCTGAGTGCTACTGTGGGCTGGACAGCGAGAGGCCAGACCCAATGATCTTGGGAAATACATTAAAAAAGGTAACTTGCTGGGCTCTGTGTGCTTGTGAGAACGGCAAGGCTGCTGAAGTGGGTGTTCTTGGTTAGGTCAGTCTTCCCTACACTTCCTCAAAGTCTGCCTTGATCTCCAGCAAGCGGGTGCGGGCAGGAAGGCCCTAGACAAGTGGGCCTGAACTACCGATGGGCAGGGGTTGGGACTGGGAAACACAAGAAGACTAAGAAGGGACGTTTTCTTAACAAACATTGTAGAGAGTGCATCAGAGGGGACCCCTGGGCACAGGGACACCTTCATTCCCCTAGTAGACTCAGAGACTGCAATGGGATGGGGTAAGTCCCATCCACAACCTCTTACACACCCTCAGTGGTCTCCTTGACCCTTCCTCCACCTGCCACAGACGCTGGTGCTCACCAGCCTGCTGTGGCCACAGCTCTGGGGTCAGCGGACCACCACAGATGTACCTATGAAACCAGCAGGTCTGGAACCAGCCTGTTCACTGGCTAGAAGGGGAAACTGAGGCCCCGGTCCAAGGAGCAGAGCCAGCAATTGGTGGCTCTGACTCTGCAGCCCCTGCCCTTCTCATGTGGCCAACCTTCCCCACCATAGGCCCCGCCCCCTCCTCAAGAGCCTGGCTCCCGGCTGCGTGTCTCAGAGGCTTAGGTCTCAACGGGCAGAGAAGCCAGAACCATCCCTTTCCTGGAATCCTCCTAGGAAGTGGAAACATAGCACGGTTACACAGTCTCGTCTTTCTGTGGGGTGGGAAAAAGCAGGTTAACCAACAAAACACGGACAACACAGTCTTCGGTGCAGCTCTCGTGTCTCCCTGTGCTTTCCTTGATTTATTAAGCCACAGCGGCCACTCCACCTTCAACCACACCACAGGGCCGTCCACGCTCAGCGTGAGCACCGGTTCGGCCACAAGCAAAGATCTTCAGAGGGTTTCCCTGGTGGTCCAGTGGGTAAGGACACCACCTTGCAGTGCAAGGGGCGCTGGTTTGATTCCTGGCCTGGGAAGATCCCACGTGCCGCGGAGGAGCTGGACCGATGTGTCCAATTACCAAGCTGGAGCTCTGGAGCGCATGCGCCCAGAGCCAGTGCTCTGAGACAACAGAGGCCACCACGACGGGAGGCCCACACGGGCCAAAGAACAAAAGATGGATGAAACTGAATAAATGAAAGACCAATAGAAGTGGCCCGCCCGCCCCCCTTCCTCCCCAACCTGCCCCCCCCAACAACAACAAAAAAACTGAAAAAAGAAAGAAAAAAAAAAAGATCTCCAGAGCCCCGAGGCACACGGGGTGCTGAAGAGTCTAGGCAGGCGAGGGGCTGTGACATCGCACAAGGGCGAGAGGCCTGATTCTCTTTACCTCCTGAGCTCTACTGAACTGAAGTAAAAACACCAGTTTAAGCCTGCAGACAAATGCAAACACGAAACACTTCGAAATAAAAATTACACAGGAAGACCAAATCATCTATGGCCTTTTTGCGGTTAAACTAATGGAAAGGAGATTATAAACAAACTAAAGTTTCTCTAACTATTAGCTGATTTGCTGGTTTTGAAGATGTCTTCAGGTGCCAGGACTCGGAGACAGAAGGAATAAATATCAGTGTATCCCCACTGAAGTGATCATCAACACCAGGTTCCCATCTCAGTGGGATAGGTGTTTCCCACTCAATGGCCAGAAAGCAACCTGAACTCTATGTACAACAGGCAGACTCTACACTTAGGATCCTTTAAAAATAACAAGACTCCTTTCTTTGCCTTCTTCCAAAGTATATAATATATATTTAACAGCACATAAAGAAGACACCACTTGAGCTTCCCTGGTAGCCAACAGGAAGTATTTTCACATATAAAAATTAAAAATTTAAACTTTCAAATCATTAATATATTTTAAACATAATACAGACTTACAAATTGTCCAACATTAACTCATGACCCCACCCCTAGCACAAAAATCCACCCCAAACCCAGAAGTCACAGTTTTTCATTCCTAAAAATCCCACAGCACTGAACTTGATCTTCACTTCAAGCTGATCGCTAGCGAGGCCCCTGACAGAGATCCCTGGGGAGGAAGGAAGGGCGGTCGGCGCGGCGGCACCTCTGAGGTTAGGTCCGTGGGAATCAGCCCGCACGCTAGGGTCCTGGAAGGGCGAGCTGGCAGCTTCCCGTGTTTTTCCCCTCGAAGGCTGTCCAAGGAGCACCTGGGGACTGACTTCTTGGGAAAAGGGTGCTGGTAACAGCTGTCAGGGCCAAGGCAATAGTGAGAAGTTCAGTTCTCTGCTCTTTGGATGAACTGTGTAAAACTTTTCTCTTAAAAGACACAATGTTAAAAATATTAAGGAAAAAAAATGTCTACAAAATCCGGAGGGCTGCTTTTTCCTCAACGGGTAAAGCTTGGNGGATGGTGGGGAGAACTGAGGGCCCAGGGCTAGAACTCTGCAGCAAAGGATTAGACAGCGCCTTCAAACCACGTTGCATTCCTAGACAAATGCAAACACGAAACACTTCGAAATAAAAATTACACAGGAAGACCAAATCATCTATGGCCTTTTTGCGGTTAAACTAATGGAAAGGAGATTATAAACAAACTAAAGTTTCTCTAACTATTAGCTGATTTGCTGGTTTTGAAGATGTCTTCAGGTGCCAGGACTCGGAGACAGAAGGAATAAATATCAGTGTATCCCCACTGAAGTGATCATCAACACCAGGTTCCCATCTCAGTGGGATAGGTGTTTCCCACTCAATGGCCAGAAAGCAACCTGAACTCTATGTACAACAGGCAGACTCTACACTTAGGATCCTTTAAAAATAACAAGACTCCTTTCTTTGCCTTCTTCCAAAGTATATAATATATATTTAACAGCACATAAAGAAGACACCACTTGAGCTTCCCTGGTAGCCAACAGGAAGTATTTTCACATATAAAAATTAAAAATTTAAACTTTCAAATCATTAATATATTTTAAACATAATACAGACTTACAAATTGTCCAACATTAACTCATGACCCCACCCCTAGCACAAAAATCCACCCCAAACCCAGAAGTCACAGTTTTTCATTCCTAAAAATCCCACAGCACTGAACTTGATCTTCACTTCAAGCTGATCGCTAGCGAGGCCCCTGACAGAGATCCCTGGGGAGGAAGGAAGGGCGGTCGGCGCGGCGGCACCTCTGAGGTTAGGTCCGTGGGAATCAGCCCGCACGCTAGGGTCCTGGAAGGGCGAGCTGGCAGCTTCCCGTGTTTTTCCCCTCGAAGGCTGTCCAAGGAGCACCTGGGGACTGACTTCTTGGGAAAAGGGTGCTGGTAACAGCTGTCAGGGCCAAGGCAATAGTGAGAAGTTCAGTTCTCTGCTCTTTGGATGAACTGTGTAAAACTTTTCTCTTAAAAGACACAATGTTAAAAATATTAAGGAAAAAAAATGTCTACAAAATCCGGAGGGCTGCTTTTTCCTCAACGGGTAAAGCTTGGGGGATGGTGGACGAGAACTGAGGGCCCAGGGCTAGAACTCTGCAGCAAAGGATTAGACAGACGCCCTTCAAACCACGTTGCATTCCTAAGACGTCTTGCTGAAGCAGCAAGAGCGGAGGGTGCCTGCGTGAGCGAGAGGGAGGGATGCCAGCTCCCGGCAGCGACTGCGCGCCGCCCTGGGCAAGACCAGCAGGCTTTAGGGCCGCCGCCTGGGCCCCGGGACATCAGGACTCCGCCTCCGAGCCGGAGCTGCTTTCCCGACTGACTTCAATCTGGAGAGAAGGCAAGTTATCTAACCGGCTCTTCTTCTGACGAGACTGTTCTTTCTCCTTGATCAGAGCCCCCCACGCCCTCTGCAGCTCGGAGTCGTCCTCCTCGGCGCCGGGCGCCCTGGGAGCCACTTTCTTCGTGCTCTTGTCTTTGGTCTTGGGTGCAGATCCTAAGCGAGTCCATAAGCTACCTGTGTGGGTGAGAGGGCGTTTCAGCTCCAGCGGTCCATGCTGAGAAGAAGGGGCGCCACCAAACGCCTCTTGTGCACGAACGCTGGGGTGGGGGTCTGAGGCACCGCAACCAGGGAGCAGCGCTGGGCAGGTCCCCCCAGTCTGCTGCCTGCAGACAGAGGGATCCAGACCCGACGAGAGTTCCTCTCAGCTCAGGGACACACAGCACCCCGACACCAGGATCATCAGAATCGGCTGGGAGGCTGCCTGTGCTCCCCGCCCCTGCCTGCTGAGGCGCAGCTCCCTGGGACCACTTCCTTCTGCCAGGAGCGGGCCGTTCCCAGGGCGCCCCAGCTACAACACGCTGCAAATTCAACTGCCTGCGACCCCATCAACTTCCAGATTCTGCTCCCCTTCCATTCATTTTTAAAACGTTAGTATTTGACAATAGAGAAATGCATAGAATTTCATAGGATAGCCATACAACAAGGCAATCAAAAGCTTGGTTTATAAAGGCTCTAACAGATAAAAAAAAAAAAAAGGCTCTAACAATGTGGAAAAATGACCACAATAAAATGCTACGTGAAAAAAGTACAATATGAGTATGGGCAAAGACTGGCATAGCATGAAACTGGGAAGTATTAGTGTTAAACACAAAGAATCAGGGGTGAGGTTTTTCCATGCTCTCTGAGTTTTCCACACGGTTACCTTTATGAGGATGATGATGATGATGATGATGATTATAATGGAAGAGGGGAAAATAACTTATTTTTGCCCAACGCTGCTTCCGGCCTTCTGCTAACAAAGCATTTCTATGCCACACCACGGTCTCTGCTCCCACCCAGGCCCTCCCCATCAGTTCCCCGTGTTACCAACCTGACTTCTTCTCTCGAGTATCAGAGTAGAGGCCTTTAACATCCTGCCTGGGAACACCCAGCCGACTATGGACATCAGAAAAAGGCTCTCTCCGAACCACTGGATTACTACTAAAAGCCTTTTCTGGAGAATATGGTCTTTTTCCTAATCGCTGGCGTATATCTAGAAAAACAAACAAAGAAAGTACTACCATGACCACACGTGTATACACTGTTACCTGTACTTGTCACTCTGAGCTCTCTGCAGGATCTGGTGCCAAAGTTCCCCGAGTGAGGACATAGGGCCCAGCACAACCGCACCTCTAAGAGCCTTCCCTCCACACAGCCTGGATTCTCCCTGGAAAACTCAAATGCGAAGCCACAGGGACTTGCGGGGGCTGCGGGGGTAGGGGGGTGGGACTTAGCTGATTGCTCCAGATACTCCAGAGAGGAATTTTTGAGGCTGATTGGGATTTTTTTCTTGCAATAGTAGAATGAAGCAGAGAAAATAACTGACAAACAATGTATCGATTATAGAAGTACTGTGAGCTCCCTGAGGGCAGAAACCACACTCTTTGAACACGTTAAGAAGCCAGTCAATAAAGAGTGTTACACTGAATAAAGATAACGAGACTCACAGAATGGGAGGGATCAAGGGAAACGTCCCAGATCACACCTGTGTTTCCTCCACCCCCCAGCATCTGCCTATCCCCGGAGCCCTCTCCCACAGCAACAGCAGCACGGGCCTTCCCCAGCAGGTCCCGGTGCTGACCTTCCTCCCGCCTGGCTCTGCTCTCTGAGAATAGCGCCCCCATCTCCCTCACCTCCTTTAAGAGGCTGGACATGCTCACCCACTGGCCTCCACTGTCCCTGATCTAGGTCAGGTCCTTGTTACTCACTTAACTCTAGCGCACCCTCTGCTGCCACCAAGTTATCTTTCTAAGACAGATACGGGATCAGGTTACTTCCCACCTCATGGAACCTGGCTTACGGACTGAGATCCTATTTACCCTCTGAGGCCTCGCTCCACGGCTATGAGCCGCCTCCTGCAACAGGTCTTCACTCGACAGACCCACCTCCCCTCTCTGCCCCCACAGTCCATGGCTCACAGTCCCTACCAGAGCACTCGCCCCATTCTGCTTTGGGGGAAATTAGCTGAACACGTGCCCTTAGGCTGCTCGACCTCAGTCTATGATGACTGCATCCCCTCAAGACTGGACGCTCCCAGGCCTGGCCCTCACACAGCAGGCACGGCCGAGGACCTGCTGTGGGTGTGTCTGCCCATGCAAACTAGCCAGTTCAAATTCTTAACCACTTGTACAACAACTCAACTTACTTTATATTATCCTTATATATAGATGGAATTCCCTTGTAGCTCAGCTGGTAAAGAATCCGCCTGCAATGCAGTAGACCCCAATTCAATCCCAGGGTCAGGAAATCCCCTGGAGGAGGGATAGGCTACCCACTCCTGTATTCTTGGGCTTCCCTGGTGGCTCAGATGGTAAAGAATCTGCCTGCAATGCGGGAGACCGGGGTTCCATTCCTGGGTTGGGAAGATCCCCTGGACAAGGGAAAGGCTACCCACTCCAGTATTCTTGCCTGGAGAATTCCATGGTCTTCCATGGGTCACAAAGAGTCGGACAAGACTGAGAAACTTCACTTTCTTTTCACTTTATGTATAGATATCAATGACCTACAGGGTAAAATTACTGTTTGGGATAAAAATATTGAAAGTCAGTATTACAAAGGTCTGATTAAATTTCACGCCCCTCAAGCTTGCCTAACCTCAAATTTACACGTGATGCATCAGGATGACTAAATTGGTCCCCAAAGGACAGTGTTTTATCCAAGAGCCT
Source organism: Tragulus kanchil (assembly GCA_022376925.1). NCBI lineage: Eukaryota > Metazoa > Chordata > Mammalia > Artiodactyla > Tragulidae > Tragulus > Tragulus kanchil. The sequence goes on from JAIOJX010000027.1 coordinate 68,349,560, forward strand.
CCCCGGCCTGCACCCACTTTCTGGAGCTTGCCCAGCTGGATGCCAGTACCTGGTTTAGGTCCGCTGCCAGGCGGCCGTGGCCGGGCGTGCTGACGCTTCTCATCTAACAAGTGTCGGACGTCTGCAAATTTCTCAGCTGGTAATTTGCTACCAATTCGGTTTTTTATATTGCTTGTGGATAAAGTATCTGACTTCACGGAGTTCCTTAAAAAAACAGGGGTGGGGGCACAGTAAACCAACCTGAACCGTGGGACAACCATCTCATGCATTTTGGAAAGAAGCAATTAAAGAAACGCAATTGAATATGGCCCATACCTACTCACCACACTACACACCAGCAGCTGTTTGTCACAAAAATCACGGCCAGCCTGCTACAAAGAGGCTGGCTGGGGCAAGCAGGCCCCTGTGCTTTCCGGGGTGGTTTCCATACATCATGTCTGAGAGCGATCACAGAGCACAAAATCGCGCCTGCCGTCTCCCGGGACACAGGCTAAGCAGAGGCCTGCAGAGGGCTGGGGGCGCTGCTCCTCAGGCCTGTGGTCTGCTTGTAGTCCAGACACAACAGAGCCTACAGTCCCTTTCTTGGAAGGGAAGACTTCTCCACCCTGTTAGGGGACAAGCATTATTTCTGGCAGCACCTGCCACTGGAAAGTTCTCTAAAAACGAAGGATGTGAACAAAGCCATACCAACAAACCAGCTTACGAATTTTTTCTTTCCTTTAACCAAACACACCATTAGGAACTTTAGAGAGCACTCCAGCCTCCAGCCCTGAGACCTGCCTATGCTCTCTGCCCTCAGGAATCTGCTCAGCTCTACTAGCTACCAAAGAATGCATATTAAAATAAATGTGGGGGGTGGTTGTCTATGAAAAGCAAAAATCAGAGTGATAAGACTGGTGAATATCTAGGTAATAGGTGGTAAAGTGAGCGGGTAAAACCCTTCTGGAAGGAGATTTAGCCATACCACCTTTTAAAAGATGTGCACTGTTCTGTGGAGTAACTGGGATGTATCTAGCTAGTGCAATAGCAAGAAAGCACAAATCTAGGGAACTCCCTGGCGGTCCAGTGGGGAAGACCCCACGCTTTCACTGCCGAGGGCCCAGGTTCAATCCCTGGTCAGGAAGCCACAAGTGTGGACAAAAAAAAAAAAGAAATGTAAATATCCATCAATAAGGGGCTGGTTCAACAAATAATGACACTTTCAAACAAGTGACTACATACGGTCGAAAAAACAGCAGATGCCTACACTATATTAAATGGAAAAAGTGTATCTCAGAACAATATAAACAGTATGACTTAATTTTTGTACAGACGCTTCTATAATTTCTCCATGCATTATGTATATAAGCAAAACTGGCAGGAAAGTTATTCCCTCAGCTGCTAAGAGTCGCTCTCCCAGGGGAGGATGAAAGCACAGAGGTCTTCACTTTCTGTATCACCTATACTTTTTTTTTTTAACAAGGATCACTACTTGTGCATTAAGAGGAAAAATCAGATGCTTCTACTCAAATTCTAAAAAGGGCTGAAATTAGGACAGATAAAAGTGATTGTACAATTAAGAGGTACTAAGGAGCTTGTAACTGGCTTTAAAACAAATTAAAAGCTAGCAGGCTTCCCTGGTGATCCAGCAGGCAAGGAGTCCACCTTGCACTGCAAGGGGCACCGGTTCGATCCCTGTCCCGGGCAAATCCCACGTGCTGAGGGGTGGCTGGACTGGTGTGTCCAAATACGAGCCAGCACTCTGCAGCGCATGTGCCCAGAGCAGGAGCTCTGCAATGAGAGAGGCCACTGCATTGGAGGCCCACACTGGCCAAAGAACAAAGATAGATGAAAATAAATCGATAAAAAAAATCAATAAAACAGAGGCCAGGGCTTCCCTGGTGGTCCAGTGGGTAAGGACACCGCCTTGCAGTGCAAGGGGCGCCGGTTTGACCCCTGGCCTGGGAAGATCCCACGTGCCGCGGAGCGGCTGGACCAATGTGTCCAATTACCGAGCCGGAGCTCTGGGGCGCATGCGCCCAGAGCCGGTGCTCTGCGACAACAGAGGCCACCGCGATGAGAGGCCCACAGGAGCCAAAGAACAAAGACGGATGAAAACAGAAATGAAAGACCAATAGAAGTGGCCCACCCGCTCCCATCCCTCCCCAATCCGACCCCCGCCCAATACAAATAAATAAATAAATAAATCTTTAAAAAAAAAAAAGAGGCCAAAAAATTTTTTTAAAAAAGTAAAAGCTAACACATGATAAAAAGAAAAATGTATTTCTACCTGATACTTTTCAACTGAGATTCCACCTCATCAGCATACATGGTCATTTTCATGCTCTTCTTTGGTGAAGGAGTGGAAATCATCTTCAGCTCTAGATCATAGTCCATTTCATCAGAGTCTGAGCTGCTGGCACTGGACCTCCTGGAGGCGCTCCGCTCCCGCGTCTGCTTGAGGGCTGGGAGCTCCTCGTGGTACTCCACCACCACCCGGTCGTCAGCATCCATGTCCTGGTCCTCCTCCTCCTCTTCTTCCTCCTCCTCCTCAATAGGCTCCTCGGGAACATTCACTAGTCCTAAGGAATTTAAACAAAACACATTATTAGCAAAAGCACTAAAACTAACACCTGATTTTCTATCCTACATCAGCGACCTTTTTAAAAGACGAGGCTTCCATCCTAAGAGTTTATTGGAGCTTAATCTCTAACCGTGCTGACCTGGCTACCATGCTGACCCCTCCCACACGAAAACATCAAGGCAAAGTATGACCTCGCCGCCTGATGCAATATTACAAAGTTACCTAAAATACAGACCCTCGTCATTATTCACCCATTCTGTATCTGTGAATCTGCCAATTTTATCTGTAACTCCACCACCACTACACACGGCACTTCTGCGGTCATTTGTGGACATGCACAGGAGCAGCAAAAAGCTGAGGCACCGGCCATTTCCAGTTGCAGGCAAACGAGGCTGCACCCTGCCTTTTCGTTTTGGCTTTCACACTGTGAACAAGTGAGCTTTTTGCAGTCCATGAGTGCCGCTTTCTAATTTCCCTGTTACAAACAGCCTCCCAGCACAGTTCCAAAGCTGTCTGGTGTCCCTAAACACAAGAAGGTTGAAATGTGCCTTAATGGAGAAAATGTGTGTGAGAGACACGCTGTTTGGGATGAGTTCCAGGGCTGCTGCCCTTGAGCCCAATGTTAATGAATCAACATGTACTAGATAAGGTGTCCTTAAGCCGAAACACATATCCAATTAGGTGATATACTGATCAGTAGACAAAAACAGCGTGATCAGCGTCTCCAAATGGTTCTCTATGATCTCAGGGACTTTACAGAACATAATCGCCATGAATAATGAAATGTACCTTTAACGCTCGTGGAAAAATGCTTACATGTAGAAGCAGAATATAAAATATATGTCCACAACAGTTATAACATTTATTGTGAAAAGAGACAAACAGGAAAAATGTAAAATGAAATCAGTTCTTATCTTTTCATCTGCTATTTAATTTCTTTAATATGACTATAAGATTATACGATGAAAATATCTTAAAGTAACTGAAACTGGAAAAGCTTAACTGTATAACAAAAGTATGTGCATTAACATGTAGATTTAAAATACACACGTTTGGATATTCCCATTAAATTAAAACACACAGCTTTCACCTCTCCCTGTCCCTATAACAATGGTTAAAGTGTACGGGTATTTTCTGTGTCTGTCTGTTGACTTGGCTGGTTCTGCAAAGCAGGTAGAAGATTTTCACAGATCAGTATCAAAAGAAAAACAAATCTTTACAAAACATGATGAAAACAGTTCTTCTATAGTAAGCACCAGAGGAAAGAAAGGAGGGAAGAAAGGGAGACCTGAAGGGTGAGAAGGTGAGAGGGAGAGACAGAGGAAGAGAAAGAAGAAAAAGACAAGAGAAAAGAAGGTCAGAAGAAACAAAAGAAAACAGACCCTCGTCATTATTCACCCATTCTGTATCTGTGAATCTGCCAATTTTATCTGTAACTCCACCACCACTACACACGGCACTTCTGCGGTCATTTGTGGACATGCACAGGAGCAGCAAAAGCTGAGGCACCGCCATTTCCAGTTGCAGGCAAACGAGGCTGCACCCTGCCTTTTCGTTTTGGCTTTCACACTGTGAACAAGTGAGCTTTTTGCAGTCCATGAGTGCCGCTTTCTAATTTCCCTGTTACAAACAGCCTCCCAGCACAGTTCCAAAGCTGTCTGGTGTCCCTAAACACAAGAAGGTTGAAATGTGCCTTAATGGAGAAAATGTGTGTGAGAGACACGCTGTTTGGGATGAGTTCCAGGGCTGCTGCCCTTGAGCCCAATGTTAATGAATCAACATGTACTAGATAAGGTGTCCTTAAGCCGAAACACATATCCAATTAGGTGATATACTGATCAGTAGACAAAAACAGCGTGATCAGCGTCTCCAAATGGTTCTCTATGATCTCAGGGACTTTACAGAACATAATCGCCATGAATAATGAAATGTACCTTTAACGCTCGTGGAAAAATGCTTACATGTAGAAGCAGAATATAAAATATATGTCCACAACAGTTATAACATTTATTGTGAAAAGAGACAAACAGGAAAAATGTAAAATGAAATCAGTTCTTATCTTTTCATCTGCTATTTAATTTCTTTAATATGACTATAAGATTATACGATGAAAATATCTTAAAGTAACTGAAACTGGAAAAGCTTAACTGTATAACAAAAGTATGTGCATTAACATGTAGATTTAAAATACACACGTTTGGATATTCCCATTAAATTAAAACACACAGCTTTCACCTCTCCCTGTCCCTATAACAATGGTTAAAGTGTACGGGTATTTTTCTGTGTCTGTCTGTTGACTTGGCTGGTTCTGCAAAGCAGGTAGAAGATTTTCACAGATCAGTATCAAAAGAAAAACAAATCTTTACAAAACATGATGAAAACAGTTCTTCTATAGTAAGCACCAGAGGAAAGAAAGGAGGGAAGAAAGGGAGACCTGAAGGGTGAGAAGGTGAGAGGGAGAGACAGAGGAAGAGAAAGAAGAAAAAGACAAGAGAAAAGAAGGTCAGAAGAAACAAAACGAAACCCACATCATGACATTCAACTTCACTGCGGTGTTCACGAGCACAAGCCAATAAGCAGAGAATACTAGATACAGCAGCTTATTTTTCATCATCAGACAAAGGAACAATAGAATCAACTCTTCCTAGGTAAACAATTTTGTCATGCAGCTTTTGATATTAATGAGAAAATCAGACTCCTTAGGACAAATTTTTTTCTTCTTGTTAGAACAGCTTTTATAAAATCATTTGACCTCTGTATGGGCAATTTCAAATTAACTGCGATTTGACTTACTTTCCTATATGTTGGCAGAGGGTGAGGGCAAGGAAGAGAGGATGATAAAGTTTGGAACCTTAAAAGACTGCATTAAGAACAAAAATGTGATTTCAGGAACCAAACATGTGTCTACCCAAGAGCTGAGCAGGCAACTACCGGAATGTCGGTGTTTATAGGACGTCGGGCCAACGTCATCCCCAATCAGGGCTCTCTTCTTGAGAACATCCCGCTGAATGCGACGGGAATGGTATCTCCGCTTCCTGCAACATTGCCAAGAGAAGAACATCATCAAAACCAAGAGGAGGGTCTTGGCATCCACTGGTGAACTTCAACCATGCCCTGACGCAACCTTAGCTGCTCCATGTGAAACCAAAACTTGGCATTCTCACACCGTTTACCAGTTAAAAACCTTGAACTCCTCCTTCTTGTCTTCACATCCACACAGGGTGCTGACATGCCACTGCAGAATACCAACTGAAGAAGGCCAACTGATGCAGCTCCCTGAAGGATCATGGAAAGCCTTATGTACTAGGTAAACAGTTGTATTTTAAGGTTTTGGACTCACCAAGAATTACTAAGAATTCCTTTCATGCCTCCGTAATTTGGATTCCCATATTTCATGTAATACTGACTTCTCCTTGCCGCTCCAAGTTCCTTTTTGTCATCTAAAAATTAATCACAACAGTTACCAAGGATTTCCTGTGAGTGTGAAAGCCATATTGAATGGTTTGCAAAAAACAGAAAGAATGTTTTTCATGCCTGGGATCAGATCAGCACAATCTGCCTACAAAAGGGAACGATGCACTATAACCACTCTGAACTCAGTGCAGTGCCGAGGGGGTGCACCAGAACTCAGAGATGAATGAGGTTAAGCTGTGGTCAGCGAGCTGACTGACTTCACAGAGAAAATACTAGTAACAATAACAAAAATACAATTCCAAGAAGCATAAGAGAGAGTCAGTTATCACCAGTGTTCAGGAGTCAAAAAGGCTTTCAGAAGAGGTGACGTTTTCACCGCGCCCTGAAAGATGATAACCACTTTTAAATGACAACATCCCAGTAACACGAAATCAGCGTCCAAGAAACAGATCATGGTGGTGGGTTTAGTCACTAAGTCATGTCCGACTCTTTGTGACCCCATGGACTGCAGCCCACTGGGCTCCTCGCTCCATGGGATTCTCCAGGCAAGACAGGTCACGCGTAGCTTCATATACCTGGCAAGCCATTTTTTTTTCCAGTTTATCGTGATGTTCCTCAAAATGGCTTAATGAAAACTGCATAGCACCATACATCTAGAATGTCCTCACATGGTCCCTCGAATAGTCAGATACAGAAAAGACCCCATTTATCAGTTAAATGCCAGTTAACAGAAAAAGGTGGTCAGTGGGGACATAAACTTTCCTAATATAAAGGTCTCTTGATAACTCCCTGGGCCCTCACTGACTATAAAATATGAACAACAATGAGAATGTACCCAATGCTACAGGCAAACCTGGCAGCATCAGCCAGAATGTGCAACCTACAAAAATACACGCCCACCAGCTCCTTGGAGAAATGGCTGATTCCAGATCTGGGACTAGGAAAGTGCAAGCTGAGTCTGGCCAAACTAGATGGTTTACTATGCCAATACCAGGTGATACATCCCCAGGAAGGGGATGAACAAATACAACATGCCTACTGATAGGATGCAATGAAAAATGACACACCTTCTATGGTGCAAACGCACACCTCGAATGTAATTAGAGGGAGACATCAAACAAACAGGGGCAGCCTGTAAAGTAATGAGCGCATCCTCTTCAAAAATGTCTCAGTCAAGGAAAACAGACCAGAGTAGTTCCGTATTCAGTAAGCGGCCACGGCAGACTTCAACACCCTGTCCTGCTGTGGCTCCTAGTTGAGTAGGGAACCAGTAAAGAATAACCCAAACTTGGGCTTCCCTGGTGGTCCAGTGGGTAAGGACACCGCCTTGCAGTGCAAGGGGCACTGGTTTGATCCCTGGCCCGGGAAGATCCCACGTGCCACAGAGCCGCTGGACCGGTGTGTCCAATAACAAGCCAGGCTCTGGAGCACATGCCCCAGAGCCAGTGCTTGGCGAGAAAGGCCACTGCAGTAGGAGGCCCACACAGGCTGAAGAACAAAGATGAATCACATCTTTTAAATGACAAAACATCCCCAGTAACACGAAATCAGCCAAGAAACAGATCATGGTGGTGGGTTTAGTCACTAAGTCATGTCCGACTCTTTGTGACCCCATGGACTGCAGCCCACTGGGCTCCTCGCTCCATGGGATTCTCCAGGCAAGACAGGTCACGCGTAGCTTCATATACCTGGCAAGCCATTTTTTTCCAGTTTATCGTGATGTTCCTCAAAATGGCTTAATGAAAACTGCATAGCACCATACATCTAGAATGTCCTCACATGGTCCCTCGAATAGTCAGATACAGAAAAGACCCCATTTATCAGTTAAATGCCAGTTAACAGAAAAAGGTGGTCAGTGGGGACATAAACTTTCCTAATATAAAGGTCTCTTGATAACTCCCTGGGCCCTCACTGACTATAAAATATGAACAACAATGAGAATGTACCCAATGCTACAGGCAAACCTGGCAGCATCAGCCAGAATGTGCAACCTACAAAAATACACGCCCACCAGCTCCTTGGAGAAATGGCTGATTCCAGATCTGGGACTAGGAAAGTGCAAGCTGAGTCTGGCCAAACTAGATGGTTTACTATGCCAATACCAGGTGATACATCCCCAGGAAGGGGATGAACAAATACAACATGCCTACTGATAGGATGCAATGAAAAATGACACACCTTCTATGGTGCAAACGCACACCTCGAATGTAATTAGAGGGAGACATCAAACAAACAGGGGCAGCCTGTAAAGTAATGAGCGCATCCTCTTCAAAAATGTCTCAGTCAAGGAAAACAGACCAGAGTAGTTCCGTATTCAGTAAGCGGCCACGGCAGACTTCAACACCCTGTCCTGCTGTGGCTCCTAGTTGAGTAGGGAACCAGTAAAGAATAACCCAAACTTGGGCTTCCCTGGTGGTCCAGTGGGTAAGGACACCGCCTTGCAGTGCAAGGGGCACTGGTTTGATCCCTGGCCCGGGAAGATCCCACGTGCCACAGAGCCGCTGGACCGGTGTGTCCAATAACAAGCCAGTGCTCTGGAGCACATGCACCCAGAGCCAGTGCTTGGCGGCGAGAAAGGCCACTGCAGTAGGAGGCCCACACAGGCTGAAGAACAAAGATGGATGAAAAATTAAATGAAAAGTCAATATAGGGCTTCCCTTGTGGCTCAGTGGATAAGAACCCATCTGCCAATGCAGGAGACACAGGTTCGATCCCTGATCCGGGAGGATCCCACATACCGCAGAGCAGCTAAACCCACACATCAACAAAGACCCAGCACAGCCAAAAATAAATAAATAAAAGTTTAAAAAAAAAAAAAAAGTCAATATAAAGAGACCAAAAAAAATTTTTTTTAAAAGAATAACCCAAATTTACTTGACCATCATCATTATTGTCATTGTACACCATCCAGAACTAACATGCTGCCCTCACTGTGTGCCAGACAGTTTCAATAGACACAGTGGGGGAACGGGTAAAATCTGAATGTAGACTATGAACTGGGTAACAGTATGGCACTAGGTTATTTTTCCTGATTTTGATAACTGCGTAAAACAAAGTCCCTGTTCTTCAGAAAAACTGAAGTATTCAGGGGGGGAAGAGCTGTCATCGCCAGTTGACTCTCAGTTGATTCAGAACCACTCCCCCAGCCCCCCCACATTATTAACACAGAGCTAGATCACTCTGCATAAAGACCTTATGAACTGTTAACAGGCTCTTAATTTAGTACTTCAGAGAATTAGAGCTGAATGGCACTACCAGCAGTGTCTAGGAGCATACTGCTATGATACATACAATTTTTAAAAATTTTCATGGTTCAGATGATAAATTGGCTGAAAAGCCTAAGGAGCAAACCAGCTTCAACAGAAAATAATTTACTTTAGCCAGAAATCACCCAAGTATACAAAGGGCTATTATCCACTTTCAGTGTCTGAAATTCCAACTCAGGCAGCGAGTCATCAATTTTAAAAGTGCAGAATGTTAGGGTTTGAAGGATCTCTGAGATTACTTGATCTAAGTTCCAATTCAAAAAGGAAGGTGTCACAAAATAAAAATCACTGATTAAAAATAAAAATCAGGGGCTCCCCCAGGGGCTCAGTGGTGAAGAACTGGCCTGCCAACGCAGGAGACACAGGTTTGACCCCTGATCCAGGAAGACTCCCCGTGCCAAGGAGCAACAAAGCCCCTGCAACACAGCTACTGGGCCTGTGCTCTGGAACCGGGAGCCACAACTACCGAAGCCTGTGCACCCGACAGCCCGAGCTCTGCCACAAGAGAAGCCACCGCAACGAGCAGCCTCCACGTGCTGAAACTAGAGAAAAGCCCGAGCAGCACGGAGGACCCAGCACAGCTAAAGATAAACAAATAAAATTGTTTTTAAAAAAAGAAAGAAAAATCAACACCGATTATCACTTACCTTTTGTAGCAAATCTCATGAATAACCTATTTCCTTTAGCAAGTTTGTTAGCTGGACGCAGATCGTTTCTTAGCAGAGACTCTTCTTCTACCTGAGACAATGTGTCCAACTTTGGAAAGAAAGAACATTTTCAATGTAAAAGTTAAAGCCTTTCTTCTTGTTCATTCAGTAGCAAAGTCACCACTGATTAAGAGAGGAATCTACCTTTCATAAAACCCACAAGCAGAGCCCATAAACAGCACCGGCTCCTCTGCAGGGTGTCTAAGCCAGAGGTCTTCCCTGACCACCTTGTCTAAAAGAACCACCTCCACCATCCTCTCGCCACGCCCCCTTCTGCTCTTCCTAGCAGGCATCACTTCCTGACACTGCGCTACACGTGTTAACAGGCTCTTAATTTAGTACTTCAGAGAATTAGAGCTGAATGGCACTACCAGCAGTGTCTAGGAGCATACTGCTATGATACATACAATTTTTAAAAATTTTCATGGTTCAGATGATAAATTGGCTGAAAAGCCTAAGGAGCAAACCAGCTTCAACAGAAAATAATTTACTTTAGCCAGAAATCACCCAAGTATACAAAGGGCTATTATCCACTTTCAGTGTCTGAAATTCCAACTCAGGCAGCGAGTCATCAATTTTAAAAGTGCAGAATGTTAGGGTTTGAAGGATCTCTGAGATTACTTGATCTAAGTTCCAATTCAAAAAGGAAGGTGTCACAAAATAAAAATCACTGATTAAAAATAAAAATCAGGGGCTCCCCCAGGGGCTCAGTGGTGAAGAACTGGCCTGCCAACGCAGGAGACACAGGTTTGACCCTGATCCAGGAAGACTCCCCGTGCCAAGGAGCAACAAAGCCCCTGCAACACAGCTACTGGGCCTGTGCTCTGGAACCGGGAGCCACAACTACCGAAGCCTGTGCACCCGACAGCCCGAGCTCTGCCACAAGAGAAGCCACCGCAACGAGCAGCCTCCACGTGCTGAAACTAGAGAAAAGCCCGAGCAGCACGGAGGACCCAGCACAGCTAAAGATAAACAAATAAAATTGTTTTTAAAAAAAGAAAGAAAAATCAACACCGATTATCACTTACCTTTTGTAGCAAATCTCATGAATAACCTATTTCCTTTAGCAAGTTTGTTAGCTGGACGCAGATCGTTTCTTAGCAGAGACTCTTCTTCTACCTGAGACAATGTGTCCAACTTTGGAAAGAAAGAACATTTTCAATGTAAAAGTTAAAGCCTTTCTTCTTGTTCATTCAGTAGCAAAGTCACCACTGATTAAGAGAGGAATCTACCTTTCATAAAACCCACAAGCAGAGCCCATAAACAGCACCGGCTCCTCTGCAGGGTGTCTAAGCCAGAGGTCTTCCCTGACCACCTTGTCTAAAAGAACCACCTCCACCATCCTCTCGCCACGCCCCCTTCTGCTCTTCCTAGCAGGCATCACTTCCTGACACTGCGCTACACGTCCGTGTGTCTGTGTGCTGTCTGTCTTCCCCACTAGAACACAGGCTCCAGCAGGGCAAGGGCGTTGTCCTGCTTGACATCCCCAGCACCTAGAATCTGGTATACAGTGGGCACTTAATAAATAATTGTCAAATGAGATCTCCAACCAGAGTACATATGCCATTCAGAAATATGCCATTAACTTGCTATTCCTTAATTTGACTGATTAGATAACATTTCAAAGTCTTGCTCAATAAGATAATTTCCTTTCCTGCAGAAGTATGAGTACTAAGATCTCAAGAGAAACCGTCTGTTTGTTACACCCACAAGAACCTAAAGGCCAAGAGCCTGGGGCCCCTCCAGAGGTGCGATGGTCCGACTCGACCGGAGAACACAACGTCCTGTCCTTGCTAAGTGCTCAAGGCTCAGACGCACAGACTGCTGCCAGCTGTCCCAGCGAGAGCTCACAGATACCGTGCCCTCCACTGACCTCCGCGTCACTTGAGTTCTCATCTTCAACTTCTCCTTCTTCAGCCTCGTCGTCGTCGGAACTGTCTTCCTGCTTGTCTAAGAGGGAACGTGAGGGACAAGATGAATCTTCACTCCATCCCACATAGGTTAAAGGCCTAATTTCCTCTCCTCCTCTTTATTAATGTCCCAAAGCATCAGAGCTTGTTTCGGAAATAACTGGCCATCAGATACTACGTAACACCGCACAGACATTCAACTTGTACAGAACCGGACTCTGGGCCCCCAAGTCCCCCCAGGCGGTTCGTCACCTTTCTTCCTTTTCTCGGCTGGCTTGTCCTCACTGGCGTCCTTGCCGCGGATCTTGTCCAGGGCTGGCAGAGAGCTCATGTTGATGAGGGCTCTCGTGGCTGTCATTTCGTCCAACCAAACCACGTTACCTAAAACAAGAGGTAACACCACGTCGCACCCAAGCGTGTCGAGCAGAGAAGACATGTTCATCACTACAGTCTCAGCCAGCTACAGAGTCCCGTCAGTAGACGTACAGGCCAACTAACAAAAGGGAGGTATGGAATCTGGCAGCCAAAACTTCTTTGATAAAATTACCCTAGAGCTGCACTCCCAAACTGGGCCCCGCAGAATAGTGGTCAAGGGCTCTGTATATTAACAACGCCCGGCACACATGAGCGTCAGCCCTAAGTGCTAGCAGATCCTGATGCTGACGACAAAGCCTGGCAGATGAATGGAGATCATTCTTTACTCTTCTGCCCCCTATATGGAAGGCCTCTGCTGTCCTGCCCTCTGCTGTTCCTTGTCACGCAGACATGCTGAATGATGTGCCCCTAAAGTGCAGGTGCTGGTGGCATCCACGGGACACATAGAGTGGAGGTGGGGTGGCCACTTGTCGTTGCAACAACCGATTTCATCTGCTTCTTTAAGAGAGTTTAGCAGAAAACTTTAAAGTTCAACTCTAAAGCAGCTTTTCTCAAACTGAAGTTACCGCTGTATCTCAGTCTGGGAAATGAAGGTCTAAAGATTCTCTTTTTGGTTAATAATATGCCACGTTGTTGTTGTTCACTGGCTAAGTTGTATCCAAATCTTTTGTGACCCCACACACTGTAGCCTGCCAGGCTCCTCTGTCCATGGGATTTCCCAGGCAAGAATACTGGAGTGGGCTGCCATTTCCTTCTCCAGGGAATATTCCTGACTCAAGGGGTCAAGTGTGGGTCCCCTGCATTGGCAGACAGATTTGTTACCACTGAGCCACCTAGGAAGCGCCATATGCCATATGGTCCTGAGCAAATAATTTCCATCCTTTGTTTCCCAGTTTATGATATAAAATATGAGGCACTGATTCTAAGAGTCCGTCTGACTCTAACATCCCTTAGATACAGTTTTAATCAGTTAAGTCAGGTATTAGCAAATCCAGCCCACAACCCGTTACTCATGCACTCGTCCATCATCCATCCATTTATCTATTTATATTTGGACTTAAGTTATAAGTAACATACAACAAGCTACACACCTGTCACCTGTTTTTGTAAACACAGTTTTATAGAAAACAGCCAGGCTCCTTCAATTATGTGGTTCGTGGCTGCTTTCATGCTACAGCAGCAGAGCTGGGTAGATTCCACCAACACTTCACGGCCCTGCAAAGCCTATAGTATTTATTATGCAGTGTTTTACTTAAAAAAAGAAAGGTGTGCTGACCCCTGATCTGGGTAAGTTAAACAATCAGAAGAAAGGAGAAAAGTCTTTTAACTCAGTTATGTTTCCTCTTCTTTCAGTGAACTAACATCTAAGAGAGCAGCCAGGAAAACTGGGAAAACCAGGTCAGCCCGCTGGCAAGAGGTGAAGCCAGACCAGAAGTGACCAGGCGCCAACAGAGCAGGCACTGAGGGTCAGGCCAGACCCGGAGCGGGGACGCACGCTAGAAATTACAGTGAGCTCACACACGGAACGGCCCCAGAGTAGAGCCAGCAGAGGAAGCTCGAACAGACACAAGCCAGAGCGAGCAGAGGTGAGAGGCCTGGCACGGCGTCAGAGGGCTCTGGTCTGGCGCTCGGTCAGAGGCAGCCCTCTGAAAAGCTGTACGGCAAGCTGTAATACAAAGTCGAACGTCCTGAAAAGGCAGCCCCAGGTCTACGCAGTTGGACGCATGCCCATGCTGGGAAACTGGGTGTCCAGAGAGGCCTCCGTCGTGTACGGACTCAGACGCTAGCAGCCAGCCTCCCAGAGGCCCGACCACCACCTCTGAGCACACTGAGAACGCTCAGGGAGGATGATCCGGCAGACTGACTAACGCGCAGGTACAATGGTTCTTATCAGCGGCCATGTTTCTCTCCTAGGCGAAAGGCAGTGGTCAGACAGACCCGCCACAGTCACTCACCATCTGCAATGGCAAGAATTCTTTTAAAATCACATCCAAACGCACGTCCGACCGCACACCTGGGGCACGACTTACAGGAGGTGTCATCCAGCCACTCGATGTGAGCCGGAGGATATTCCTTGAAGTAGGAGAAGACATCCTGGGTGCTCATCTCGTCTACGCCGCAGATGTAGATGGTCTCCAGCCTCACTTTGGGGATTGCTAGAGAAACAAGGCACAGGGACGCTGACAGAAGTTTCCACCCGCTGCCGCACATCCCACCAGACCCCATCGTAACCGTTCAGACCCCAGGTATTTTAAAAGGAAGTGCTGGGAGCTCCCCCGCAGTCCAGTGGCTGGGACTGTGCCTGCACGGCAGGGGCACGAGTCTGAGCCCTGGCTGGAACACTAAGATCTCACATGTCACGTGGCAGTAGGCAGAAAAGAAAAATGCTGAAAGAGATGACAATTATTTCAAGAGAAAATGAGGCTTCACAGCACGGCAAACTTTTAAATTTTTATCCCACAACAAGAGCCTTAAACAAATGGCTTAATTCAGAACAGGCTTATTAGGCCGAGAAAAATTAAACAAGTGATGTTCGTAATGTACATGATACCGCCTCCCCAACATGACCTGTAGCGATTAAAGCAATACCAAATTCAACGGATTATTCATTGAACCCGACAAACTGATTCTAAAATTTTTTAAAGGTATGTCAAAGAGAAATGTATGACAGTCAAGACCATTCTCAAAAGGAGAGGAGACACTGCCCCAGGATGTAAATATGAAACTAAAGAAATCTAAAGATCAGAAAGAGCATGACAGTCCCAAAGAAGAACGGGCAAAGGACAGCAGCAGGCAATTCACACAAAAGAAGCAAAAGAGGCCAATAAACATGTGAGGAGATGGCAGACCTCACTACTAATCACGAGAATCCATCTTAAAACAAGATCATCAGTTTTCACAGACCAGATTTCTAGCCTACGTCTTTCAGTATCAACTGGCAGAAGAATGAGCTACGGCTTCTGCTGGTGGGCGGGTGAGCTGGCACGGCCGCTCTGAAGGGCACTCGAAGTGCCTATTACAGACGCAGTCACTGGGCACAGGAGCTCTCTTCACTTCCTGTCCTGCGCACACATGGGTTCACAGAGTGGCTCACACAAAGCTGTTCATCGCAGCACTGCTTTAATAACCCAGGAGCTATCAG
Source organism: Tragulus kanchil (assembly GCA_022376925.1). Lineage (NCBI taxonomy): Eukaryota > Metazoa > Chordata > Mammalia > Artiodactyla > Tragulidae > Tragulus > Tragulus kanchil. Next base: position 68,364,937 of record JAIOJX010000027.1, read on the forward strand.
AGCAAGAAATCACGGCTTATTCACAGCGAATGAATCATGGCTTATCCACGTTACAACAGGACAGTTAGCAGTTAAAAACAATGAGATAATTGATCGCATATCATGGAGAGATTCTAAGGCATATTACTGAGTGAAAAAAGATGCAAAAAAATACATACATTAAAAAATAAAACATAAATATCACCATATATTGTCTAAGTACTTGTGTACACAAATATCTAGAAAAACAGTCTGGGGGCTTCCCTGGTAGCTCAAAGAGTTCGCTTGCCAATGCAGGAGACACGGGTTCAATCCCCAGTCCAGGAATATCCCACATGCTGTGGAGCAACAAAGCCTGTGAGCCACAACTATGGAGCCCGCACCTATGGAGCCCATGTGCCGCAACTACTGAAGCCGGTGAGCCCTAGAGCCCGAGTTCCACAACAAGAGAAGTCACCACAAGAAGCCTGCTCACCTCCACTAGAGAGTAGCCCCACTCCCTCAAGTGATGTTCGTAATGTACATGATACCGCCTCCCCAACATGACCTGTAGCGATTAAAGCAATACCAAATTCAACGGATTATTCATTGAACCCGACAAACTGATTCTAAAATTTTTTAAAGGTATGTCAAAGAGAAATGTATGACAGTCAAGACCATTCTCAAAAGGAGAGGAGACACTGCCCCAGGATGTAAATATGAAACTAAAGAAATCTAAAGATCAGAAAGAGCATGACAGTCCCAAAGAAGAACGGGCAAAGGACAGCAGCAGGCAATTCACACAAAAGAAGCAAAAGAGGCCAATAAACATGTGAGGAGATGGCAGACCTCACTACTAATCACGAGAATCCATCTTAAAACAAGATCATCAGTTTTCACAGACCAGATTTCTAGCCTACGTCTTTCAGTATCAACTGGCAGAAGAATGAGCTACGGCTTCTGCTGGTGGGCGGGTGAGCTGGCACGGCCGCTCTGAAGGGCACTCGAAGTGCCTATTACAGACGCAGTCACTGGGCACAGGAGCTCTCTTCACTTCCTGTCCTGCGCACACATGGGTTCACAGAGTGGCTCACACAAAGCTGTTCATCGCAGCACTGCTTTAATAACCCAGGAGCTATCAGAGCAAGAAATCACGGCTTATTCACAGCGAATGAATCATGGCTTATCCACGTTACAACAGGACAGTTAGCAGTTAAAAACAATGAGATAATTGATCGCATATCATGGAGAGATTCTAAGGCATATTACTGAGTGAAAAAAGATGCAAAAAAATACATACATTAAAAAAAATAAAACATAAATATCACCATATATTGTCTAAGTACTTGTGTACACAAATATCTAGAAAAACAGTCTGGGGGCTTCCCTGGTAGCTCAAAGAGTTCGCTTGCCAATGCAGGAGACACGGGTTCAATCCCCAGTCCAGGAATATCCCACATGCTGTGGAGCAACAAAGCCTGTGAGCCACAACTATGGAGCCCGCACCTATGGAGCCCATGTGCCGCAACTACTGAAGCCGGTGAGCCCTAGAGCCCGAGTTCCACAACAAGAGAAGTCACCGCCACAAGAAGCCTGCTCACCTCCACTAGAGAGCGGCTCCCACTCCCTGCAACCAGAGAAGAGCCTGTGGCAGCAGGGAAAAACCAGAATAGTCGAAATAAATAAAATTCAAAAAAACCCAACAGTCTGGGATCATTCATTCCACACTGACAATAGCTCTCACCTCTGGTAAGGAGAAAAGTTGAAGACTATGTCCAAAAGAAATCTCAGCATTACCAGAACTGTGCTAATTTTTTACTAAATACTTTAAGCACATTATTTCATTTAATCTTACTGTGACACAGGTAAATATATCAACAAAGAAAAGATAGCTTTTAAAATACCTTATACCCACCACCTAGTTTTAGGCTAAATTCCTAAAAAGATGTGAGGCAGGGCTTCCCTGGTGGTCCAGTGGGTAAAGAGTCTGCCTTGCAGTGCAAGCGGCACCTGTTTGATCTCTGGCCCGGGAAGATCCCACATGCCTCAGGGTGGCTGGACCAGTGTGTCCAAATACGCGCCAGGGCTCTGGAGCACATGCACCTAGAGCCAGAGCTCTGCAATGAGAGAGGCCACTGCAATGGGAGGACCACACAGGCCGAAGAATAAAGATGGATGAAAATAAACTGAAAAAAAAAACTCAATAAAAGAGGCCAAAATTAGGAAAAAAAAAAAAAAGATGAGGCAAATAAAACATTACATGTAATAGCAGGGCCTGCGTAAGCGCTCCACAATTCTCTCTCTCTAGCTTCTTCAACACAGTTCTATAAGGAATTCAACATTTATGACTCCTGAGTATGTCTTTCTATGTCATATATTTTCAAATCTGAAATACATGTGAATACTTTCAGATAAAATTTCAATTGTGTGTGTGCGTGTCATTTTCAAGAGTAAAAGATAGGTTTAATGGGAGCCCGTTCAGTGTGGCCAGAATAAGTCAGATAAGTATCTTCCTGCCAACCCCGATTCATGAAGACAGAGACACCATCAAGACTGGTGAACCCTAGCACTAGTCCTTACTGGTGACCAGCAGCACAACAATGAGACAAAGACGTCGCGGGGGGTCCAGCAGTTAAGACTCCGCACACCCAGTGCAGGCGGCTGGGTTTGATCCCTGGTTGGGGAACCAGGCCCCACATGCTGCAGTAAGAGCTTGCATGCTGCAGCCAAGACCTGGGACAGTCAAATAAACAAACACAGAAATAAATACAAAGAAAGAATCAAACCGTGAGCAGAGACCCAAATGAGATGGATGCCAACACTGGCCATGCATAATGACTAATTTTTTCTTTAATTTTGACCTCTTTTATTGTTTTATTTATTTGTTTATTTTCATCCATCTTTATCCTTTAGCCCATGTGGGCCTCCCATTGCAATAGCCTCTCTCATTGCAGAACACCAGCTCTGGGTGTATGTGCTCCAGAGCGCTGGCTCATAATTGGATACACCTGTCCAGCTGCTCCACGACACGTGGGATCTTCCCAGGCCACTGATTGAACTGGTGCCCCTTGCATTGCAAAGCAGACCCTTTACGTACTGGACCACCAGGCTTTTTTTCTTAATCTATGGTCTCATCCTGTGGCATATGGGATCTTAAGTTCCCTGACCAGGAAGCAAACCCATGCTCCCTGCATTGGCAACATAGTGTCTAATCACTGGACTGCCAGAGAAGCCCCCAAGGAATAGTTTTTTATTTTTATTTTAAAATTTGATTGATTGATTGATTGATTGGCTATTCTTGGTTTTCACTGCTGCCGCAGGCTCTTCTCTAGTTGCAGGGAGTGGGGGCTACTCTCTAGTTGAGGTGAGCAGGCTTCTTGTTGCAGCGACTTCTCTTGCTGTGGAACTCGGGCTCTAGGGCACATGGGCTTCAGTAGTTGCAGCACAAGAGCTCAGTTGTGGCTCCGAGGCTCTAGAGCTCAATAGTTGTGGCTCACAGGCTTAGCTGCTCTGTGGCATGTGGGATCTTTCCAGATCAGGGATCGAACTTGTGTCTCCTGCATTGGCAGGCAAACTCTTTACCACTGAGCTACCAGAGAAGCCTGGAATAGTTTTAATAGATTGGAACTGTCTACTTTAGAGTTATGCCCCATTGTACTGACTAAAACACAAAGCAGTGACTTCAGAATCAGGTAATACTGTCTAAAAGGCTGCAAGGAAGGAGCAAGGTTACCTTAAATCCCTGAGGACTAATCCAGTCCTGATTTTCATAAAAGAGGAAAAGAGAAATTTCCCAACAGATCAAAAAGATTGTCATTCTCAGAAATTAAAAAAAAAAACAAAACAACAGCTTATCAGACAGAATCTCTGATCCCTTAAGAAGCCAAGTCTTTCCCATAGGAAATAACATGAGTTCATCAAGAACAAGCCAGCTATCCTATTCTTTTTCCTGACTGGATTAGCAGACCAAAGAATTCAAAGAACACCACAGATGATTTTTTGAGAGTGAAAAGTTGTTCAGTCGTGTCCGTCTGTTTGCGCCTGATGGAATTCTCCGGGCAAGTGTACTGGAGTGAGCAGTCTTTCCTTTCTCCAGAGGATCCTCCCAACCCAGGGATCCAACCCCGGTCTCCCGCATCACAGGCAGATTCTTCACCACTGAGCCACAAGGGAAGCCCAAGCATACCAGAGTGGGTAGTCTGGAGTGGGTAGTCTATCCCTTCTCCAGGGGATGCTCTGACCCAGGAATCGAAGCAGGGTCTCCTGCATTGCAGGTGGATTCTTTACCAGCTGAGCCACCAAGGAATCCCATGACAGTAAGAGGTGCACCTGATCACAGAATACTACCACCCACAGATCTGTGAGTCACGGCATGATACGGGATTATCCTGCTGGACATTTACCAACAACTGGATGAAGATGCAGAAGCCACGCATAGCCAAGTGAGGAGTGCAGCTAAAAAGCAGAAGGGCAGAGTTACAATGAACATTACTAGGTGAACAGCCTCTGGCGTGTTGGAACAATGTAGGTAAGGGAAGTCGGCAAGCCGGATCCGTAACTTCAGGATAAGGATAGGCTCTAAGGGCTGGCGATTGAAAGATGAACATTACTCCATAGGCTCAAATGCAGTCTTGAAATCAAGATGTAATTTAATCGGGATAAATAAAAAGGCATGTTTTTAAGGTACACAATGAGAAGACTGTTTTCACAGGTGCACTTCCTGTGGGAAAGACTAACAAGATAACTGAGAATGTAAAAAAACAAAGCAGTGACTTCAGAATCAGGTAATACTGTCTAAAAGGCTGCAAGGAAGGAGCAAGGTTACCTTAAATCCCTGAGGACTAATCCAGTCCTGATTTTCATAAAAGAGGAAAAGAGAAATTTCCCAACAGATCAAAAAGATTGTCATTCTCAGAAATTAAAAAAAAAAACAAAACAACAGCTTATCAGACAGAATCTCTGATCCCTTAAGAAGCCAAGTCTTTCCCATAGGAAATAACATGAGTTCATCAAGAACAAGCCAGCTATCCTATTCTTTTTCCTGACTGGATTAGCAGACCAAAGAATTCAAAGAACACCACAGATGATTTTTTGAGAGTGAAAAGTTGTTCAGTCGTGTCCGTCTGTTTGCGCCTGATGGAATTCTCCGGGCAAGTGTACTGGAGTGAGCAGTCTTTCCTTTCTCCAGAGGATCCTCCCAACCCAGGGATCCAACCCCGGTCTCCCGCATCACAGGCAGATTCTTCACCACTGAGCCACAAGGGAAGCCCAAGCATACCAGAGTGGGTAGTCTGGAGTGGGTAGTCTATCCCTTCTCCAGGGATGCTCTGACCCAGGAATCGAAGCAGGGTCTCCTGCATTGCAGGTGGATTCTTTACCAGCTGAGCCACCAAGGAATCCCATGACAGTAAGAGGTGCACCTGATCACAGAATACTACCACCCACAGATCTGTGAGTCACGGCATGATACGGGATTATCCTGCTGGACATTTACCAACAACTGGATGAAGATGCAGAAGCCACGCATAGCCAAGTGAGGAGTGCAGCTAAAAAGCAGAAGGGCAGAGTTACAATGAACATTACTAGGTGAACAGCCTCTGGCGTGTTGGAACAATGTAGGTAAGGGAAGTCGGCAAGCCGGATCCGTAACTTCAGGATAAGGATAGGCTCTAAGGGCTGGCGATTGAAAGATGAACATTACTCCATAGGCTCAAATGCAGTCTTGAAATCAAGATGTAATTTAATCGGGATAAATAAAAAGGCATGTTTTTAAGGTACACAATGAGAAGACTGTTTTCACAGGTGCACTTCCTGTGGGAAAGACTAACAAGATAACTGCTAGGAAACGGCCAGGACACTTTCTAGCAGGGGGTCAAGTCTTACCACACATGCATGAATCCAACCAAATCTGGAATCTGCACCTCACTGGGTGAAGGAGAGCAAGACACTGGGCAGAGTCTAAAGGAGGGAGACCACGTGACAGAGTTTGGGGAACAGGCCGGCCATCCATTCCTTCACCTGAAGGGTTACAGTGTGAATGAAGAAACAACTTCATGTTTCCTAAGGATCTAATGTTGTCTAAGAGTTATGCAATCACTAACAGATGGAAATTACTAAAAAGCAATTTCTTTGCCACATGCAGAAGTATCCAAAAACAAGACGGACTGCTTCATAAATAGCTTTCATGCCACTGCTAGAAACTGTTCAGGCGGAGGTCAGAGGCCATCGGGAACTTGGCCAAAAGGCCTGCAGCACTGGGCAGCAGGTGGGCCCCAGCTGACCTCTATGGTCCCTGTTAACCATGAGGGCTTTGATCTTGGAGATGAACAGACTCAAGTTGCTTAACACCCAGCCATTCAGGAGCAGCAGGTCGTGAGGTGCAAGCTGGTCTAGTGCAGCGCACCCTAAACTCCATCCCGGAAGCTGGCAGAGATGCTAGGAACACAGGCTTCAGTCAGACCAGTCTTCAAAGCCAGCCCTGCTATCTTACTCCCTGTGGGGCCCTGGGCACGTTTCTCAACCTCTCTGCACCTTATTTCCTCACCAGCAAAACAGAAATGATAACACTTTCCCTGCAGTGGGGTGGCTGGAAGGGAAAGCAGAGTGCCTGGCATTGCAGAAAGCACTTAGTAAATGGTTACTTCATTACTGTTGACGTTAACAGGAAGAAAGAACTTGACACCTGACCGAGGCTGCAGGAGTCAAGACGTTTATTCCAATGTCCCCATTCTCCCAAGAGGCCGGGCCACCGAGATGACCGTCTGGAAGATGGAACAAGCAAACGATAATAACAACTAACACTTACTGTGGGCCAGACGCCATTCTAGAAATCATAACATTTTGTTAGAACTTCTGAACAACCCTGTTAAGAACTGATGCTAACCTGCCTTTCCAGATGGAAATACTGAGGTTCTTAGAGGCCATAACTTCCCTAAGGTTACAGAGATAGAAGGTGACAAGTCAAGATTTGAACACAGTCAGGCTTCAAAACCCACGCTCTTAACCACAACACCCATGGTTCTTAATCCCGACTGTACAGCAGAATTACCAGAAATTTAAAAATAACAACTCTGAAATGTACCCACATCTACCCCCATCCTAACTGAAATTGACCTGGGAAAGGCAGCAGGGTTCTCCGGAGTTCAAGAGCACAGCTGCCTCCAAGGGTCAAAAGCAGGTTGGTTGTACTGAGCCACAGCCAGCCCAGGGAGATCAACATCTTTCAGGAGTATCTTTATAATCATGAGATCGAGACTGCTTTTCAAAAAAACTTTTTTTTTTTTTTAAATTAAAATGTAACCCCAAAAGAAGAGATCCTGTTCAGGAGGATATCACATTCCCATTCTGCGAACAAGGACGGTGAGACCTGAAAAGGATCACGAGCTCGCCCACACTCACTGAGGAACTGAGACGGGATCCCAGGAGGGCTCCGTGCTTGGGAGAGCCCAGCACAGGTGGGAAGAGAGACTGCCTTGGGTGACTGGGGACGCTGCAGAGGAATGGTCTCGTGCAGCGCACCCTAAACTCCATCCCGGAAGCTGGCAGAGATGCTAGGAACACAGGCTTCAGTCAGACCAGTCTTCAAAGCCAGCCCTGCTATCTTACTCCCTGTGGGGCCCTGGGCACGTTTCTCAACCTCTCTGCACCTTATTTCCTCACCAGCAAAACAGAAATGATAACACTTTCCCTGCAGTGGGGTGGCTGGAAGGGAAAGCAGAGTGCCTGGCATTGCAGAAAGCACTTAGTAAATGGTTACTTCATTACTGTTGACGTTAACAGGAAGAAAGAACTTGACACCTGACCGAGGCTGCAGGAGTCAAGACGTTTATTCCAATGTCCCCATTCTCCCAAGAGGCCGGGCCACCGAGATGACCGTCTGGAAGATGGAACAAGCAAACGATAATAACAACTAACACTTACTGTGGGCCAGACGCCATTCTAGAAATCATAACATTTTGTTAGAACTTCTGAACAACCCTGTTAAGAACTGATGCTAACCTGCCTTTCCAGATGGAAATACTGAGGTTCTTAGAGGCCATAACTTCCCTAAGGTTACAGAGATAGAAGGTGACAAGTCAAGATTTGAACACAGTCAGGCTTCAAAACCCACGCTCTTAACCACAACACCCATGGTTCTTAATCCCGACTGTACAGCAGAATTACCAGAAATTTAAAAATAACAACTCTGAAATGTACCCACATCTACCCCCATCCTAACTGAAATTGACCTGGGAAAGGCAGCAGGGTTCTCCGGAGTTCAAGAGCACAGCTGCCTCCAAGGGTCAAAAGCAGGTTGGTTGTACTGAGCCACAGCCAGCCCAGGGAGATCAACATCTTTCAGGAGTATCTTTATAATCATGAGATCGAGACTGCTTTTCAAAAAAACTTTTTTTTTTTTTTAAATTAAAATGTAACCCCAAAAGAAGAGATCCTGTTCAGGAGGATATCACATTCCCATTCTGCGAACAAGGACGGTGAGACCTGAAAAGGATCACGAGCTCGCCCACACTCACTGAGGAACTGAGACGGGATCCCAGGAGGGCTCCGTGCTTGGGAGAGCCCAGCACAGGTGGGAAGAGAGACTGCCTTGGGTGACTGGGGACGCTGCAGAGGAAGTGACGTCTGAACCAGACAAAGCGTGGGACAAGGAAGGGAGAACAGCAGGGTGACAGGCCTGAATGAGATCAGAGGCAAGAGGCCCACGGAACACTCCCAGGACTAGACGTAAAGAGGCCTGGGGTAACCATGGTGCTTCCCAGGGGAGCCGAGAGAGGCCGCAGACGTCCGTGGGGGCCCAGGCTGTGCCGGCACACGAACGCCCAGCTGCAGAGCTGGTCTTTCCCTTCACAGGACGTCTCCTGAGACAGCCGGCCACTCGAGCAGATGCCTGGAAACCCAGCCTGCAAGGCACGCAAGGTCGTGTTTCCACACTGAATGCAGGATGCACGATACAAAGAGGCAAGCGGCATCCAGAGTTGAGCTCTGCCTCTGAGCTGCTCTGACCGCTGGGAAGGAATGAGGAGGTCTGGGTTTCTGGTAACACATCACACACTCTAAGGCAACAGAGCAAAGCTTCAGAGTCAGATAAACCTGGGTTCTAATCCTGACTCCACTTTTACTAGCTGTGGAAACCTGCACATTCACTTAACTCCTTTGAGTCCGTTTCCTTATTTGTAAAATAAAGATAAAAACATACTCCTCATGGGGCTGTTGTGAGAAATGAGTACAAAGCAAATATGTAACGTGCTAGTTAACACCATGCCTGGTAAGACAGCAAGTTTCCAAGAAACAGAAGGAGTTATTCTTTCACTCATTCAACACCTTTCTCTCAAACAGGCAAGCCCAGAGGAACCCCACAGCACAGCACAGCCCTTTAAGATGCATTCAGAAGGCTGCCTATTGAGCCCATCACAAATCTCAAATTTGCAAATACAACAGAGGGAGACCATCTGCACTTAGGGAATAATAAATATGGCTGTGAACTCACTAAAAGGGAACTAATTATTTTCCCTCCGATTTATAAATTGTTTTTGAAAATGGGCAGATTACTATATTTGAGAATTCAGGGTTTCAGGAAGCAAAATACCCTATCAAAACACAAAAACAAAATCACAAACCTGCATCAACAAAAGTATTAACAGCATCCCCCCCCCCCCCACCAATCTGATTCCCCTAAAGCAGAGTCTCACTGCGACACACGCCCACCACACTTAAGAGCAAAGAACAGCGAACACGTCTAAGATAAAGGTAGAAAATGAGGAGGAGCCCGCAGAGGCACAGCTCTCGTCTCTGCCCTGCCATCCACTCGGGGATGTTCCCTGGGGCTCCGCAGACATGAAAGTCTCCTGTTCTCCAACTCTAACCCCAGAGACTAATGCAGCTCACTGTTTAACAGGCCACCTCAGAAATGGCGATTTCCAAGTTCCGTGGCAAGGCGAGGCCAGAAGCATGAGGCCACGGCAGGGAAAAGGCGGAAACCCCCCCCCAGACACCCTGTACCTTTCTTCATCATGTCTCGGTCCAAGGCTACATTTCTTTGGGCAAGATTTACTTCTGATCGAAAATGGAAGCGCTTGGCTCGCTGTTCCTTCTTTTCGATTGCCTCCTAGAAGGTATAGAAAGAAGTGAAATGTGGAGGACGAGAGTTAAACCACAAACACAAAAGGTTGCACGGCCAACAAGTAACTCAGAAGAAAATCAGCAGCATTGTGTCTTTAACCATTTCTGCCAAGAACTGGAGATTCCCAGTCCACTGGAGAGTGGACACCAGAGTGCTATGGTTTATAATCTTCTCGAGGATGACTCCATGGCTATCACTTGCTGTATCTGTGCAGAAATTGAGGCACAAAAAATTTAAGAGGCTTATGAGAGGCACTGCAGCAAGTAAGGGGCAGATCTTCCAATCTCCGTGCTATTTCTAGAAGCACCCCCACCACCCCCTCTTCACATCAGTCTGTGTGCATGGTGATCACACCTATCACATTAGGTCTGCCTGAGCGATCCACTCCCTAAAGCTCTTTCTGCCTTTAAAAATAACACTGAAGCAAAGAAACTCTCTCCTCTATTCTAAACTGGTGTCCACAGAATTGCCAGTTTTCACCTTGAAGTGACAAGAAGCATTGATGCTTTCTGAAGAAACAAATAATCAGCTTCTTCCTAACTTTCTTTCTCCCCCAAGAGCTAAAATATCCCCAGGCCCAACTGTGGGTTTCTGATAGCTCTTAGAAACCTTCACTAATTGTATATTGATTTTGCCACACTAATTGAAGGTCTGACTCCAGAAAGCTTGTGGGGATTGGTAAGGCAGCAACACTTCTGTTACTTCCCAATAGCTATGTTAATGTTCTCCACTGAAGCATTCCCAGTGGAAACAACTAGTTTACCTTTCTTTAGTTAACAGCCAATGTGCCAATTCTCGGGCTACCACCCTTTCCTCCATACGTTTGTTTCCAATAATAGCAAACTGTGTAGGCTTATGAACAGGAGTATATCCTGCTTTTTCCAATTATAGTAAAGACACAACTTCATTCTATTTTCTTGTCAAAAAAGATGATCAGTTCTTTCTTTTGGCCTTTAAGCAGTCCGAGACAGGCAGAACACCAAAAAGTGTGACACACTTATGTTTATTTTTGCTTTCATACATCCGATATAGTAACACAGAGTCATTCTGAATTGTCATTCAACTCTTTAGTTGCACACATTAGAATCAGAAAGAATGTGTAAGCTGAATATCATCACCAATTAAAGCGACAAAGAAGTACTGAGTGTAAGGAAAGTAATATGCCTGGTTCTGTGAAGAGTTACAATGAAGTTGATAATCGAGCAATAGCAATTTCCGACAAAAGGCAACACTCCGAGGTGGCGAGAACAGTTCAGTCCACTTGGCCTTCGAACTTTAGCCACATGTTCATAAAAGCCTATGTTTCCAGGCCTCAGCCAGTGAGAAATAAAGACATTTACTAAAGGTCTACTGTGTGCTAGATGCTTTTATGTTTTGCTTCACCTAAAGTGGAAACAGTTTACACATTTTTGAAAAAGGGATAGAGGCTTCCCTGGTGATCCAGTGTTAAAGAATCCACCTGCCAGTGTAGGGGACCCAAGTTCTATCCGTGGTCAGGGAATGAAGATCCCACGTGCTCTGGGTCAACTAAGCCTTAGAGTGGCAACGAAAGGTCCCAATGTGCCACAACTAAGACCTGACACAGCCAAATAAATGTATATACGGAATGAACAGCATAAAAAAAAAGCACCCCTTGTGCTGAACATTTTCCTGGACACGGTCAAGCGCAGGCATCTAGTGATTTTATCTTCTCACAGATTCAAGAGCACACAAATGTTGCCTGAATATTTTCAGGATGCACGAAGGCACTACTGTGTACACAAAATTTAAGCTTTAAAAAAAACAAAAAGGTTTTTTTTTTTTGAAGAAAATAATGATAGCATAAAGGTAATTTTTTTTTTTAATTTTTTTTGGGGGGAGGGGGCAGGTTAGGGAGGGAGGGGGTGGGCGGGCCACTTCTACCGGTCTTTCATTTGTCTATTTTTCATCCATCTTTGTTCTTTGGCTCCTGTGGGCCTCCCATCGCGGAGGCCTCTGTTGTCGCAGAGCACTGGCTCTGGGCACAGGCGCTCCAGAGCTCCAGCTCAGTAATTGGACACATCGGTCCAGCCGCTCCACGGCACATGCGATCTTCCCAGGCCAGGGATCGAACCGGCGCCCCTTGCACTGCAAGGCGGTGTCCTTACCCACTGGACTACCAGGGAAGCCCAAGAAAAAGGTTTAATCCAACAACAACAACGAAAGGAGGCAAAGCGTTCTACAAGTCCTAGGGACTTGCTCATTAGGTTCAACTGCTTCTCAGAATGAATAAATGAAGCACGGTCTGTCTTACCTTGGAGGTGACATCAATTCCGGTGATGAAGCTGCCAGCCTTGTTTTCGTATCTTCTGCTTGTGTCCTAACACGAAGGGCATGGGTGAGAAATGCTAACAGGCAACGGAGGACACACGCAGGGTAAACAACAGCCCGACAGCCCACATCGTCTGGAGATCCTTCTTTGTGGCAATCCTTTCCCTACCCTGACCACCCTTTATGAAAACGAGGACGCCTGTCCCCGTGACTCCATGGTAGCAATCAACCTCTCTACCAAGAAGCCTTTTCGAAAACAGAGCCTGTCCACAACCTAAAGTAATTCCGTCTACTGAAGGTATCCGTGTAAATGAACGTCCAAAGGCATTCTTGAGACGTATCCAAGATGAGGCAAGGTCACTTGTGTCCCCAGCCCAGAAGGGACTAGTCCGTTGTGCCAGGCTACCAGATGAGCTACAAGTCTTCACCAAAATACAGAAAGTCCAGGTTCACCTCGACCTTCTGGGGAAAACATTGCACTGTGCAAAGAAAACAGGGTGAGATGTGGCAGCCCCAGGGGACTCACATGGCAGCTCTGGGGTTCACTGGTTACAGGACGACATACAATTCCCCTGGCCTCTCTGGACCTAGGTGTCCTCTGCGGGGTAGCTGCCAATCTTTCTGACCTCTTTTACTGCTCTCCCACCTGTGCCACAGAACCTTCTGCGTCTCTCTGCTCCCGTCTCAGAGCCTCTGTGGCTACACAAAGTTGTACCTGCTGGGGACACGCTTTTCCAAATGTGCACACGACTGACTCCTCTTGGTTACTCAGGCTCCAGTTTAAATGTCACTATCTCAGAGGACTTTCCTGGCCATCCTACACCATGCAGCTTCCTGCTCTCCACTCTTTCATCCCTTTAACCTGCTTTGTTTTCTTCATCACATTCACCTCTATGGGAAATTATTAAATTTTCCTGTGTCAGCCCCCCCTCAACTGGAACTTAAACTCCAGAACAGGGTCTGATCTTGATCTTGACCAAGCGCCTAGGACTGGGCCTGGCAGCAAGTGGGGGCTGCAACAGCACATGTCGAACTGAATGAACGGATGGGATGTCAACACCTACTTCACCACTTCAGAGATATTTAAATGATACAATGTACGCCCCTACGTTAACTGCGGTTGCCAATCATGATCTTCTCCTATCTGTAGTGCTCCTACATTTTTTAAGACCCCTTACTTCGATCCACCCGTGGCCCAGTGGCTAAGACTCCCGGATGACTTTATGTCCTTCTTTGTGGCAATCCTTTCCCTACCCTGACCACCCTTTATGAAAACGAGGACGCCTGTCCCCGTGACTCCATGGTAGCAATCAACCTCTCTACCAAGAAGCCTTTTCGAAAACAGAGCCTGTCCACAACCTAAAGTAATTCCGTCTACTGAAGGTATCCGTGTAAATGAACGTCCAAAGGCATTCTTGAGACGTATCCAAGATGAGGCAAGGTCACTTGTGTCCCCAGCCCAGAAGGGACTAGTCCGTTGTGCCAGGCTACCAGATGAGCTACAAGTCTTCACCAAAATACAGAAAGTCCAGGTTCACCTCGACCTTCTGGGGAAAACATTGCACTGTGCAAAGAAAACAGGGTGAGATGTGGCAGCCCCAGGGGACTCACATGGCAGCTCTGGGGTTCACTGGTTACAGGACGACATACAATTCCCCTGGCCTCTCTGGACCTAGGTGTCCTCTGCGGGGTAGCTGCCAATCTTTCTGACCTCTTTTACTGCTCTCCCACCTGTGCCACAGAACCTTCTGCGTCTCTCTGCTCCCGTCTCAGAGCCTCTGTGGCTACACAAAGTTGTACCTGCTGGGGACACGCTTTTCCAAATGTGCACACGACTGACTCCTCTTGGTTACTCAGGCTCCAGTTTAAATGTCACTATCTCAGAGGACTTTCCTGGCCATCCTACACCATGCAGCTTCCTGCTCTCCACTCTTTCATCCCTTTAACCTGCTTTGTTTTCTTCATCACATTCACCTCTATGGGAAATTATTAAATTTTCCTGTGTCAGCCCCCCCTCAACTGGAACTTAAACTCCAGAACAGGGTCTGATCTTGATCTTGACCAAGCGCCTAGGACTGGGCCTGGCAGCAAGTGGGGGCTGCAACAGCACATGTCGAACTGAATGAACGGATGGGATGTCAACACCTACTTCACCACTTCAGAGATATTTAAATGATACAATGTACGCCCCTACGTTAACTGCGGTTGCCAATCATGATCTTCTCCTATCTGTAGTGCTCCTACATTTTTTAAGACCCTTCTCCATGAATTCAGCTTAAAAGCAAGACTTGCAGACAGGGACTTCCCTAGTGGCCCAGTGGCTAAGACTCCCGGCTCCCAATGCAGGGGGCCTGGGTTCGATCCCTGGTCAGGGAATTAGATCCCACATGCTGCAACTGAAGATTCCAAGTCCCAAAACTAAGACCCAGCATAGCCAAGTGATAAATAGTCTAAAAATAAATAATAAAATATTTGATTGCTAAAAAAAAAAAAAAAAACAAGACTTGCAGACATGTGGTTTAAAAAAAAAGAAAGAAAAAAAAATAGTCCATGTCAGGTGAGAAATTAACTACTGATACAGGAGAGGAGCCATGCAGGCCCGAGACCAACCCTGAGAAACGGACATCAGACCACCCCACCACGAGCAAAACACCTCGCATCATCGCCACCGGGATCAAAGAGCAAGGACCACGGTTGGTTCGCTCTTGTTTTTGGCTTCCTGAAGGGTGAGGTGCTGGAGGCGCCGGCGAGCCGCGCGGGGACGAGATGACCCTCAAGTCACAATGGACACACTTGAGTGTCTGCAGCTGACAAGCCCGGCCCTCCCGGGGGAAGCTGCTCGGAGCCGGGCCCGCAGGGGGCTGGGAGGCCCGCGCCCCGACAGACCCTTCCGGGCCGCCCCTGGTTCTGTTCCCGCCCGGGGCGCCCCCTTACCTCCGACCCCCCGGCCAGCGGCAGCCCTCCTCGCTGGCCCGCCTGCAGAGCGGGGCCGGACAGGCGGCCAAGGGGGCGTCCCCGGCCGCCCCGCCTCTCTCCGCGCCGCCGCCTCCAGCCCCCTCAACACCCATTTCCGGGCGCCCCGGCGTCCCTCTCCTCCCGCTCCCCGGCTCGGCTCAGGTCTGGCGCCCCCGCCCCCCGGGCGCTCGCCCCCGTCTCCCCTTCCCCAGACGTCCCCCCGGCCCGGCCGCCTCCGCTTCCGGCCCGCCCCGGCCCGGGACACTCGCTCGGCGACCTCCTCCGCGCCCCCGCCCCGCGCCCGTACCGGGATCAGCTCCTTCAGCGAGCGCCGAACCGGCACGACTTCCAGCTCGCCCTCCTCCACCTCCATGGGCTCCGGCTCGCCACGGTCCAAGCCCGCTTCGGGCGACGGGAGCCCCAAGGCGGGCCCCGCCGGGGCCTCCGCCTTCACCGACACTCGCAGGCCCCGCACGGCCGCCATCGCCGCCCGCCCGCCGCACCACTGAGAGCCCGCCCCGCACACCGCAGGCTAGAGCGCCCTTTTATGGGCCATAGAGCAGCCGCCGCGACCTAGAGTGTCGCCTTCTGCGGCGAGGCCTTATTCGGCGCTGGCGCCCCCTGGTGGAGGGAGGAACGCGGGGGGCAAGCTGGAGCTGTAGCAGAGGAGGAGGAGGCAAGACTCGAATAGAGGGCAGGGAATTAGAGCTGGTATGTCACAGGGAAGATGCCACATGCCACAACTGAAGGCCTGGCACAGCCAAATAAATAAATATTTTAAAATTAATGAATTAATTAAACAAATAAAAGCTCGCTAGGAAATTCTAGCATGTAGCCACATTGTTAAGTGCTGTTTAGGCTGAACTGGGAATGGGACGGGGCGGACCACAACTGGGAGCCCTCTCTCTTCCTTGGGGTGCAGTTTCTCAGGAAGGTGGGTGACAGTTGTCAAGATTACCTGAAAAAAGACCAGAGCACCTGAGGGCATGCAGACCCTCTCCCTTAGGTCCAGGCTGATCCCCTGGACCTAAGGGAAACGGAGGGTGGAAAGCCTAACCAGCTCCTTCCCATGTGGCGATTTCCCATGGTTGTGCGTCCATTCCTTCAGTGTGGACCCGGATCTGGGCCATGGGGGTGGGTCTTGAAGAAACCCAAAGACCAGGGGGTTCAAAGCGCTCTTGGTGCAGAAAGTATCAGCTAATAGCATGTGCTGGGACTAGGACAAGCAATCCTGCTGGGGACGGGGCAGAGTGAGCCAGGCCATAAGAAGGAAGAAGGAGCCTGGGCAGGGGGCATCTGAGTGAGCAAGCAAAAGGGATTCTTCTTGCATGCCTGGGAGTTTGGAGCAGCAGCCTTCAGAGCGCGAAGGGGTGGAAATTGGGTCATAGTTAAGGGGACCTGAGCTAGTTTTCAGGCTGAGGAACAGGAAGTGATGACCAGAAGAGGCCAGAGATATACACGCCCTCCTCCACCTCCATGGGCTCCGGCTCGCCACGGTCCAAGCCCGCTTCGGGCGACAGGAGCCCAAGGCGGCCCGCCGGGCCTCCGCCTTCACCGACACTCGCAGGCCCGCACGGCCGCCATCGCCGCCCGCCCGCCGCACCACTGAGAGCCCGCCCCGCACACCGCAGGCTAGAGCGCCCTTTTATGGGCCATAGAGCAGCCGCCGCGACCTAGAGTGTCGCCTTCTGCGGCGAGGCCTTATTCGGCGCTGGCGCCCCCTGGTGGAGGGAGGAACGCGGGGGGCAAGCTGGAGCTGTAGCAGAGGAGGAGGAGGCAAGACTCGAATAGAGGGCAGGGAATTAGAGCTGGTATGTCACAGGGAAGATGCCACATGCCACAACTGAAGGCCTGGCACAGCCAAATAAATAAATATTTTAAAATTAATGAATTAATTAAACAAATAAAAGCTCGCTAGGAAATTCTAGCATGTAGCCACATTGTTAAGTGCTGTTTAGGCTGAACTGGGAATGGGACGGGGCGGACCACAACTGGGAGCCCTCTCTCTTCCTTGGGGTGCAGTTTCTCAGGAAGGTGGGTGACAGTTGTCAAGATTACCTGAAAAAAGACCAGAGCACCTGAGGGCATGCAGACCCTCTCCCTTAGGTCCAGGCTGATCCCCTGGACCTAAGGGAAACGGAGGGTGGAAAGCCTAACCAGCTCCTTCCCATGTGGCGATTTCCCATGGTTGTGCGTCCATTCCTTCAGTGTGGACCCGGATCTGGGCCATGGGGGTGGGTCTTGAAGAAACCCAAAGACCAGGGGGTTCAAAGCGCTCTTGGTGCAGAAAGTATCAGCTAATAGCATGTGCTGGGACTAGGACAAGCAATCCTGCTGGGGACGGGGCAGAGTGAGCCAGGCCATAAGAAGGAAGAAGGAGCCTGGGCAGGGGGCATCTGAGTGAGCAAGCAAAAGGGATTCTTCTTGCATGCCTGGGAGTTTGGAGCAGCAGCCTTCAGAGAGCCAAGGGAGTGGAAATTGGGTCATAGTTAAGGGGGGACCTGAGCTAGTTTTCAGGCTGAGGAACAGGAAGTGATGACCAGAAGAGGCCAGAGATATACGGGCCAGGGAAGGGGCTTACTAGCGATCAGGTGGAGCGAATGGAATTTCAAAGGTGATTTGATGGGGGGAGCAGGGTTGAGGGGTGGGAGGGGTGAAGGGGAGGTCCCATTCTTGTGATTCCGTTGGGAGATGCTTTTCAAATAGTCTTCTTCATGGCAGATCAGCGAGTGGACAGATAAAGGTTGTAAAAGTGGCACAGCCAGTGAGTAAGGCTGGACCCTGTTTCCACTCTGATAGGGAGATGGACCAGACACCAGACCACTTGACAAGGGTGTCTCTGGAGCTGTGGATCAGGGAAGGCTTCCAGGAGGGGGTGACTTGGAGATGGCAGGGGGTCTAGGCAGGGAAGGCCAAGGAAGTTGACCACGAAGCTGGCAGGGGCTAATGATAAACTTTCAGCTCCACCTGGATGGGGACTGACCACTGCCCTGGAGAGTGAGAGGACCGAGACTTTGTCCCCGGGGTCATTCTCGCTGGAGAAATGGATGTGTCTGAGACTCCAGGGGGGCAGATCCAGGTAGGGGTGTGTGTGTGTGTGTGTGTGTGTGTGTGTGTGTATCCAGGAAGGACCAGGAACAGGAGGTGTTCATCGAAGCCATGAACACTTAGTCTATCAAGAGGTGACTCAGAGCAGGGAGCAGCCAGGGCTTTGTTCTGCCTATGACACAGAGGAGAATCTCCTTCTAGCCCCTCCTGGTCTCCTTCTGGGCCCCAGATGACTCCCAGGGCCCAGTACCACCCACTACATGGTTCTCTGACCTCCCTTAGAGGAACCCCAGTAGCCCAGGGGGCAGCCCCATAGATAGGCCTGCTTGTTTGCCCAACAGAAGATTGTGTGGATGCGCCAGTCTGTGCTTGGGGGAGTGATTCTAGAAGCTGTGAGCTGTTTATATGGGTCCCAGTACACATCTGGATGTTCCCCGGGAAAAACTGGAACCCTCAGCGCTCCTGACACCCATCCCTCCTCTCTCTCAAGTTGAGACCATATAGGATGATAGCGACTGAGTGGAGCAGAGACCAGGCACAGTGCCTGTGAAATTCACAGCCCAAGAAATTCTCTGCAAAGAATCAGGACCTTCCAGGGTAAACCTCTGATTGCCCCCAAGCCTTCTGCTAGGCACCCTGGCCTGGGCTCAGCTCCCCCGTGTGGTGAGGCCTGGAAGTGCAACCTCCATCTCTGATTTCCTCAGTTGTCCTTCCCAGGGTGGAGGGCTCTTGATTTTCCTGACAGCTGATGTGGGAAGACCTGGGTGGGGGTGTGGGCAGGAGGCCTGGGCCCTCGCCTGGCTCTTCCCCAACTCACTCTGTGACTCTGAGCCTCAGTTTCCCGACCTTAGTGAGCCACATAGAGTGACTGTCCTCGTGGTGAAATGACATCACGGTGCTATGTAAAGCTCCTACCCATGACAATCCGGACTGTCAGACCCAGGCAGAAGGTTTGGTGACCAATGCTGCGGATGAACCAGCCTGAGGATTTTTCTGACCACAAAACAGGTCTTGGAGAGGGTGGGGCCGGGATAGAGGATGGCCACATCCGGGATGAATGGGTGAATCCGCAGAGCTGCGGGGAGCCAAGAGGGGCTGGAGAGGGGTGAGTGGGGCGTGAGTTGAAAGAGCATCCAGGGAGCCCTGTGGGGCTGACGGCAATGGCCTCGAACCCCAGGCTGAGCCCTGCAGATGGCACAGAAGGGTTCCGAGAGGGGTGGGCGTGGTCAGGTGGGCGCCCAGAGGCACTCCGGCCACTTGCGAGAGGATGGACTGGAGCAGTGACCACGGCCAGAGACCAGTGAGGAAGTGAGAGACCGTGAGGCCAAAACTGAAGGCTCGGGTAGATTCGTTTTTTAAAATACTCAGCTGCCTAAGGTCTTAGGTGTGGCATGCGGGATCTTTAGTTATGGCATTCAAACTCCTAGTTGTGGCAGGTGGGATCTAGCTCGCTGACCAGGTATGGGACCGACCGCCCCTGCATTGGAAGGGGAAGTCTTAACCACTGGACCACCAGGGAAGTACCCCAATGATGACTACTCTCATGGCCATGGGGACGCCTCCCACAAGCTGGGACTTGCCCGGTCCCAAAAGCCGGTACCAGTGCCCAAGGCAAAAAGGGGACTGGCAGGACACTGGCCTGTGTCACAGGGACTCCCCTGGGTGCCAACCTGGGACTTCTGCCCCCTGGGGAGGAGGAGCACTGGCTCCCCAGGACCAGACCCCGGCCTCTCCGGCCCCTCCGAAACAGACAGGACGTCCTCATGGGCCGCCAATCGGCTCCATCTCTGATTTCCTCAGTTGTCCTTCCCAGGGTGGAGGGCTCTTGATTTTCCTGACAGCTGATGTGGGAAGACCTGGGTGGGGGTGTGGGCAGGAGGCCTGGGCCCTCGCCTGGCTCTTCCCCAACTCACTCTGTGACTCTGAGCCTCAGTTTCCCGACCTTAGTGAGCCACATAGAGTGACTGTCCTCGTGGTGAAATGACATCACGGTGCTATGTAAAGCTCCTACCCATGACAATCCGGACTGTCAGACCCAGGCAGAAGGTTTGGTGACCAATGCTGCGGATGAACCAGCCTGAGGATTTTTCTGACCACAAAACAGGTCTTGGAGAGGGTGGGGCCGGGATAGAGGATGGCCACATCCGGGATGAATGGGTGAATCCAGAGCTGGGGGGAGCCAAGAGGGGCTGGAGAGGGGTGAGTGGGGCGTGAGTTGAAAGAGCATCCAGGGAGCCCTGTGGGGCTGACGGCAATGGCCTCGAACCCCAGGCTGAGCCCTGCAGATGGCACAGAAGGGTTCCGAGAGGGGTGGGCGTGGTCAGGTGGGCGCCCAGAGGCACTCCGGCCACTTGCGAGAGGATGGACTGGAGCAGTGACCACGGCCAGAGACCAGTGAGGAAGTGAGAGACCGTGAGGCCAAAACTGAAGGCTCGGGTAGATTCGTTTTTTAAAATACTCAGCTGCCTAAGGTCTTAGGTGTGGCATGCGGGATCTTTAGTTATGGCATTCAAACTCCTAGTTGTGGCAGGTGGGATCTAGCTCGCTGACCAGGTATGGGACCGACCGCCCCTGCATTGGAAGGGGAAGTCTTAACCACTGGACCACCAGGGAAGTACCCCAATGATGACTACTCTCATGGCCATGGGGACGCCTCCCACAAGCTGGGACTTGCCCGGTCCCAAAAGCCGGTACCAGTGCCCAAGGCAAAAGGGCACTGGAAGGACACTGGCCTGTGTCACAGGGACTCCCCTGGGTGCCAACCTGGGACTTCTGCCCCCTGGGGAGGAGGAGCACTGGCTCCCCAGGACCAGACCCCGGCCTCTCCGGCCCCTCCGAAACAGACAGGACGTCCTCATGGGCCGCCAATCGGCTCCTAGACACCCTGTTCTTACCAAGTGGGGGCCACAGGACCCACCAAGAAGACTGAACACGTCCTGGACTGTGGTTCCCCTCTTCAAATGAACCCTCTCGGCGGCGTTGGTGGTACAGGGGTGAGCCCGTTGCCTCCCAAGTCAACCCTCTCTCCTCTTCCTCCCTCCTCCACACCCAGAGTTCCTCCCATTTTCCTACTCAGACCCCTGTGGAAAAGGCAGCAAAGCCAGCTGGTGACAAGAGAACACATCCAGGTACAGGAAAGAGACACACCAAGTTTTTTTGTTTGTAACTCAAGAAAGGGCTTTTACTGATTTTAACTCACTTCCTGGGAAGTTAATTTTTAAAACACTCTGAAGGAGTCTGTCCATCCCTTGTGCTACATTCAGAAGCAGTGATGCCAATCAAAATCCTCAGCCATGGGGTGAATATGGGCCGCCCCAAGGAAGCCAGCCCTCCCCAAGGAAGTCGGGCCTCTCCAAGGAAGCAAGGCCCCCCCACCCCCCGCCAAGGAAGCAGGGCCCACTTTGAGCTCTGCAAGAAGGCCGTGGGGGAAGGGCGTCCCCGAAACCCCTCCCCTCCAGGCCCGGGCATACAGATGCTCGAGGAAAACATGCTGCTCTGTGAATGGCCTCCTGGGAACGCTATAAAAGTGCTCTGAAGAACAGTACCGAATTATCTGTTTAAGCCCTGGGTTACAATGCCTTAGTGCAAGGGAGCAGGGAGAAATATGCACCCCATGACAATGGGCCGCCTTCTGCTCAGAGCCTTAAATAAACACAGAAACTATATTACAGATGCATGTGCCAATGCAAGACATGCTGTGTGCAGCAGATGGGCACGCGCAAGTGCGCGGAGGAGCGACGTGCACCCACAGGCACAGAGAACACGCGGGACGCAGCCTTCCTCCCGCCCCGCCTCCGTCCCTTCTCAACAGAGCCCTCGCCCACAACACGTGCCCAGAGGAGGCGACTGACATCTCTTGTTTGGCTCATGTTTTCAGGGCCGGCGTCCACGTCCTGCCTGATTTTCCTCTGGGGATCCATCTCTTGAGCACTTGGTCCGTCCCGGCCAAGCTGCCAGCCAGGCATGGATCCCAGAGAGATGTCAGCTCTGGCTCTGGGCAGGAGGGGTGACGACCCTGCTGGGGCCAGGCGGTGACAGAAGGCCCACCTCTCCGTGGGCAGCGGCCGGCGTGCACGCCTCACCAGGGTTCCGCCTCGAGCGCAGCCTCCGACCTGGGCAGTCAGTCCGTCAGCGCTGGAATGCCAGGGCCGTTTCCCAGGTCAGGTGGGGAGGTCGGGGTGGGATCGAAGATCAGATTTCGGTTGCTTCTCCATCGGCAAGGCCAGGACCCTCAGTCCACATCAGCTCTGCTGTCTTCCTGCAGCCGTGGCTCTCGGGAGCCACAGCGGGAGAGAGGGAGGCAGGCAGGCAAGAGGGAGGCTCCTGGTTCAGGCCTCTGCTCAAAGCCTCCACTCAGCACGTTCTCTGGAGAGGGTCAAGCAGGAAACCCAATCCAGGAAGGTCAGTCCAATCCCCTTGGCGGCCAAGGAATGGTGGGCGTGCTAGGGACCACCCAGAGCTCCTTACGTGCTCCCATGTTCCCATGGCGGGGCACCTGCCTCCCCCACCAAGTTACAAAGAAAAGATCACAAAAAAAGACTGGATTCTCCAACGCTGGCCCCCCGCCCCAGGGAGGCCCAGGAGCACCCATCGAGGGCTCAGAGCCTCCACGCCAGTGCTCTCAGGAGACACGGACTGACAGCGCCCGCCAGAGGTGGGCGGGGTGCGCCCCTCTCGTGTGCACGGCCGCAGAGCCGTGCCTGCTGGCCTCTGCTGGAGTGGAGAACCAGGCTTCCCCCCACCGTCTTGGTTCCCTGCCTCCTGCCCCTGGGCTTTGTCAACTGGCCAGGCGGGATTTCTAAGGCACCACGGGCACCGGGCTTCCCCAAAGGATGGGTCCCGCCAGGGAGAGCCAGGATGAAGAGAAAGGCTTTGCGGGAGCCCTACCCCCCTACCCCATGGGTGACGCACATTCCGATCCTGTCCCTGGACACACACGCGCACGGAGGTCATGCAGCACGACGGGGGAGGAGGGCCGGGAGAGGGGCCACAGTCCCCAGCCCCCTGCCCGCAGGGGCGGCTGTTGGCATGAGGGCCGTGGGCCTTTGGAGGCGCGGGATGAGCGTGCTGCCGGGCGGCCCTGGGCGCATGCAGGGGCTCAGGACGCAGCCTCGTCTTCCTGGACGCCGGGGAGCTCTGGGCTTTTGCCTCCTTCTCCATACCCATCTTTCCTGTTTAGGGGACACCAAGGGCAGAGGGACCTCAGGGGTCAGAATGTGCATGCTGGAGGACACACACACATGCTCACGGACAGGCCTTCATCTCCCCACCTCTCACATCCCCCCCAGCCAACTTCCCGAGCTCATCTCAGTCTCATCCCCCTGCTTTGTGGGCCCTTGCGGGTCCCCCCACCCCACGTCTCTGCCTACAACCCTCCACGGCTCCCTGTTGCTGGGAGACAGGTCGAGACTTCCCAGCCTGACTTCTGGAATCTCTCCAGAACAGGCCTGGCTCAGCCCCCATGATCCTGGGTAGAAGGGCTTCGATTTTGCATTTTCTTTTGTTTGTTCACAGGACAGATGGTAGCTATCAGTCTGGCGATTCTGACACATATTCAATAGACTCCTTTATCTGATTTCCCCCTCAGGACCTTTTTTTTTTTTTAAGTGAACAATGTGTGGGTTTTTGATAGCTTTTAAAAGGATCCACTCCACTTAACTCTACTGCAGAGTTTCAACCATTATCCCAAAGTACAAAGCACAGAGTCAGTCAAGGACAAATGTTGGCGTCCTGATGAGGTAAAACCTGCTTTTCAAAATTAAACATGTCACGGGACTGTAGAATCTTATAGCTAGGAAGTACTAAGCCCCATCCTCTCACAGTCTAGATGAAGAAACTGATCCGTCTCCCCATTAATGTGTCCATCAGAGAACAAGCATTGCCTTGCTTAGGTGCGCCCCTGGACGGCCAGCTCTGGGCCTGGATGTGTCCCTGGCCTGTGGCTGGCCTGTCCCACCACCAGGGGGCGCCGAGGCACAGGCACTGAGCCAGAGACTCACGGTCCAGGTTGGCGCCTCCCGTTCTGGTCCTGCCTGCTGTCCAGGCTTGATTTGTAATAGCGTTCTCCTTTGCTCTCAGAAGTGGCTTTGCTTGGGCGGCAGCTATGTGGGCTCCTACACAAAGCCCAACTCCAGCGTCGTGACCTGCAGATCCAGAGGAACCCAGGGGCTCCCTCCTCCAGGCCTAGCCACTTGCCAGGGAACAGGCGACACGCTCAGGGCAGCCAAGGCCTCTCTCAGGCCCCGCCGCAGCCCTCCTTGGTCAAGAGGAGACCACAAGGCTGGTACAGGGACCATCCTGAGTGCGAGCGACCTCCGGCAGGGAGCTGACACCAGCTCGTCCGCGATGAGCTGCCCGGGAGCACGCCATCTCCGCAGAGCACGCCGGGAGGCACAGCCCCTCGGCCTCTCCGCCCTTCACAGGCTGCAGGAAGCCCACCCAAGGCCCAGGACCCCTCTCTGTGGGCCTCTGCACAAAGTCCAGCAGGCCTCGCCGCCGGCACCCTGAACTGACTTTTTGTTTCAGTGAAAGAAGGCGGAAGTACTAAGGATGGGGCTCACGAGGTGTCAGCCAGCCTGTCCTTACTCGCTGGATAAGCATTTACAAAGTGCTGACGAGGGCGCACAGCCTCAGCCAGGGACGAGAGGCAGCCCAGGCCACTCGGGAAAGCAGCTAGCGCTCCCCCAGAGCAGGAAGAGTCAGTCCCTGCCTCCACGGACAAGCCTTCTACAAAGAGGCCCTGAGGCCCATCTGCAAACCTCAACCAGGCTGCTGGGGGCTGAGGACACAGGTGCAGAAGGGGCCCTGCTCGGAGCCACTGCCGAGTCCCCAGGCTCCCGGCTCAGCCTGGTGAGGCTCAGAGTGAGGGGACGTGCCACAGCCTCCACCCCACCCCAGGTACTTACGACAGTAAGCTTCCCGGGGCAGACATGGACCGCTCTTCTCTCCGCACCTGGGGCTCAAACGGGTTCCCAAAGGAACGCTTTCTCAGCATGGACTTCACCAGGATCTGGGGAGGACACGTCGGCGTGAGGAACACAAGCCCCCAGGTTCCCAGACATACCCGCGGCCTTCACTCAGACTCCCAGATGGGGAGGCGGCCGGGTGGGCCCTGCTGAGGCTCCCTTTCCTGGGGCAGAGCAAGGAGGGGCATCCCAGGCGGAGGACACGGCAGGAGCACGGAGGGAGGGTGGCTGAGGTCGGATTCTCACTGGATGAGGAAGACACAGAGACCAGGAGCCGGCCAGGAAGGGTCTGGCACGCCAGGCTGAGCCCATGGGGGTGCAACAAGGAAATGCCTTCTGGCTACGCGGGAGGAAGGGAGTGGGGGAGAGGCTGTGCCAGGCAGCCAGCTGGAGAGGCGCTGGGCAGTAGCCTGGTGGAGGCTGGCAAGGGACGGGACTCTCTGGAGTCCCTCCACTCCCTATAAGGCCAGCTCCAACCCCCTGCCCACGTGCACACACACTCTCTCACATGTGCACAGCGCCCAGGGTGTCCGCACTTCTTCATCCTTCTTTCTATCAACAAGTGGTTACGGAGTGCCTACATATGTCAGCCACTATTCTACACACGGGCTTCCCTGGTGGCTCAGAGGGTAAAGAATCTGCCTGCAAGGCGGGAGACCCAGGTTCGATCCCTGCGTTGGGAAGATCCCCTAAAGGAGGGCATGGCAACCCACTCCAGTCTTCTTGCTTGGAGAATTCCATGGACAGAGGAGCCTGGCGAGCTACAGTCCATGGGGTCACCCAGAGTCAGACACGACTGAGCGACTGTCACCTTCACTCTCACTCTGGGCATGGGGATCGCCCTGAGGCAAACATTCTTGCCCTCATGGAGCTTATATTCTAGTTTGGGCGATAGGAAATAAAATAAGACAAGTCAGTAGAATGTAAGTTAGTGGTGAGGGCTTAAGAGGAAGAAAGAATGAAACGAAGACTAGCCCACTGGCCGGAGCTGGGGCTGGACCCAGCAGGGAGGCATGAGGTGCGCAGACCAGCCTGTGGCCGGCACGGCTGGCTCTCCTGGCGCTGTGCTCGTCCCGACTCCCTCGAAACCTCAGCACAGGGCCAGCCGTGGCTCGGTGACAGCTTGGCCCACTTCGCTTTCTCAGCATGGACTTCACCAGGATCTGGGGAGGACACGTCGGCGTGAGGAACACAAGCCCCCAGGTTCCCAGACATACCCGCGGCCTTCACTCAGACTCCCAGATGGGGAGGCGGCCGGGTGGGCCCTGCTGAGGCTCCCTTTCCTGGGGCAGAGCAAGGAGGGGCATCCCAGGCGGAGGACACGGCAGGAGCACG
Source organism: Tragulus kanchil (assembly GCA_022376925.1). Lineage (NCBI taxonomy): Eukaryota > Metazoa > Chordata > Mammalia > Artiodactyla > Tragulidae > Tragulus > Tragulus kanchil. The sequence continues at coordinate 68,391,607 of JAIOJX010000027.1, forward strand.
GAGGGAGGGTGGCTGAGGTCGGATTCTCACTGGATGAGGAAGACACAGAGACCAGGAGCCGGCCAGGAAGGGTCTGGCACGCCAGGCTGAGCCCATGGGGGTGCAACAAGGAAATGCCTTCTGGCTACGCGGGAGGAAGGGAGTGGGGGAGAGGCTGTGCCAGGCAGCCAGCTGGAGAGGCGCTGGGCAGTAGCCTGGTGGAGGCTGGCAAGGGACGGGACTCTCTGGAGTCCCTCCACTCCCTATAAGGCCAGCTCCAACCCCCTGCCCACGTGCACACACACTCTCTCACATGTGCACAGCGCCCAGGGTGTCCGCACTTCTTCATCCTTCTTTCTATCAACAAGTGGTTACGGAGTGCCTACATATGTCAGCCACTATTCTACACACGGGCTTCCCTGGTGGCTCAGAGGGTAAAGAATCTGCCTGCAAGGCGGGAGACCCAGGTTCGATCCCTGGGTCGGGAAGATCCCCTGGAGAAGGGCATGGCAACCCACTCCAGTCTTCTTGCTTGGAGAATTCCATGGACAGAGGAGCCTGGCGAGCTACAGTCCATGGGGTCACCCAGAGTCAGACACGACTGAGCGACTGTCACCTTCACTCTCACTCTGGGCATGGGGATCGCCCTGAGGCAAACATTCTTGCCCTCATGGAGCTTATATTCTAGTTTGGGCGATAGGAAATAAAATAAGACAAGTCAGTAGAATGTAAGTTAGTGGTGAGGGCTTAAGAGGAAGAAAGAATGAAACGAAGACTAGCCCACTGGCCGGAGCTGGGGCTGGACCCAGCAGGGAGGCATGAGGTGCGCAGACCAGCCTGTGGCCGGCACGGCTGGCTCTCCTGGCGCTGTGCTCGTCCCGACTCCCTCATCGAAACCTCAGCACAGGGCCAGCCGTGGCTCTCGGTGACAGCCCACTTCCCCCCAAAAACCAATGGCCGTCAGGAGCTACATTAAGAACTTCTGACTGTTAACGTGGAAGATGTCCAGAGGAGGCAGAGAAAAGCTAAAACACGGGCTTCCCTGGTGGTCCAGTGGGTAAGGACACCGCCTTGCAGTGCAAGGGGCGCCGGTTCGAGCCCTGGCCTGGGAGGATCCCACGTGCCGCGGAGCGGCTGGACCCCTGTGTCCAACTACCGAGCCGGAGCTCTGGAGCGCATGCGCCCAGAGCCGGTGCTCTGCAGCGACAGACGCCACTGCGATGGGAGGCCCACACGGGCCAAAGAACAAAGATGGATGGAAATAAATAAATGAAAGCTCAATAGAAGTGGCCAAAAGAAAAAAGAAAAGCTAAAACACGACAGGAGGGCTGAGCGAGCACACAGGTGGTGTCTGCCGGACGTGCGGGGGCCCCAGGGTCACTTCTCCAAACCAAAGGCAGCCAAAGCCTCTCCCCTGTCATGTCCTTGGCACCTTGTCCAGCGCCTGAGAAATAGCAGAAATTCAATAAACCTTAGGAAGGAAGGAAATGCTTTCCCATGCGTGGCGGACGTTGACCCCCAGCGAGGGCCAGTCTATTTAAATCACTCGCCCCCCTCACCACGCCTCCTGGTCTCCCTACCGCCAGGCGGAAGAGCGTGCTCTTGTTCCTGTGGGTCTGCAGTGCAACAGCAGCCTCGGGGGCCCGACCAGGAAGCCGGGGGTCCCCTCGAAGGGCCCCGCACGGAGCAAGTCTCCCGGTGTCCACGCCCCCCAGGCCTGCCCAGGAGTCGGCGCTTCATCCCTCATCCGCTCACCACGGTGGTCCAGCTGGGTATAAGCCTGACCGAGTTCTTCACCTCCTCCTCCGTCACCTCGACCTCAACGCAGTGCTCCTCCTCCGAGGGAAGGGGCTCCTCCCCATCCTTGGTCACCCAGGGGTGCAGCTAGGGAGGAGAGGATAGGGAGGGTCAGGGCCCCAGGCCACAGATACCAGCCCGTCCGGGACCCGGGTACCCCACCAACAGCTGCCTTAACCCAACACACAGAGGCCTCCGTGGTCAGGTGCCCCCAAAGGGAAAACCGAGGCTGCGTTCTATGGGCCGGGCCAGCCCAGCACCTGTGGTTCCCAACCTTGATGTCCGGCACCCCAATTCTCGTTTCGGGGTTCTTGTCTAACATCTTCAGGATTAAGTCCTTGAGCTCTTCGCTGACCTTTGGCCTAAAGAAGGGAAAGGAAGGGGACAAGAGAGAGACAACTGATGGTCCTTTCCTTCCCACCTCTCCACCCGCCCTGCCCCGGGCTTTCCTGCACACACACAACTCAGGAGGAAAGAACCCGCCTGCCAAAACAGGAGATGCCAGAGACACAGGTTCGATCCCTGGGTCGGGAAGATCCCCTGGAGAAGGAAATGGCAACCCACTCCAGTATTCTTGCCTGGAGAATCCCATGAAGAGAGGAGCCTGGTGGGCTACTGTTCATGGGGTCACAAAGAGTCAGACACGACTGAGCACCCCCACACACAGGGCAGAGACATGGCCAATCCTCGTGTCTCAGAGAGCGGGGGGATGCCCCCCAGGGTGCAAGGAGGGAGCTCCAGAGTGAGGGTGTGTGTATGTGTCTCCCTTGAGTATGAAGTCAAGCCGTCTTCTTCGGAGGGCAGAGGTCACAGACACAAAAAGGGGTCCCATGGGTGCTGGACCCCACTCCTGCGGGGCCGAGAGGGTGAGGAGAGTCACCTCGGGGGACCCCAGAGGCCCTCACCCCGACTCACCATCTTACCCTTTCCTCCACCAGAGAGGCGACCAGGAGGATCCTCACTGGACAGAGGAGGAAACTGAGGCCCACATCACCCACCACCCCCAAGAGGGAGGCAGGCCTGAGGCTCGGGGGGAAGAGGTGCAGGACTCAGCCCCACATCGGCGTCAACTGGCTCTGCCCCGACTTCAAGCTTCCCTGTTACTTATTTTCTTGGCAGAATCAACTCTTAGGACTCTGACCTTGGCCCTCTCTGCTGGCCTAGATTCTTAATCCCTTTTAAAACTCCTGGGCTGGGGAGAAGATATAAAAAATCAGGAGGACGGAAGCTGTCCTGGGCCCCAGGCCTCCCCGGGAGGTACCCCACCAACAGCTGCCTTAACCCAACACACAGAGGCCTCCGTGGTCAGGTGCCCCCAAAGGGAAAACCGAGGCTGCGTTCTATGGGCCGGGCCAGCCCAGCACCTGTGGTTCCCAACCTTGATGTCCGGCACCCCAATTCTCGTTTCGGGGTTCTTGTCTAACATCTTCAGGATTAAGTCCTTGAGCTCTTCGCTGACCTTTGGCCTAAAGAAGGGAAAGGAAGGGGACAAGAGAGAGACAACTGATGGTCCTTTCCTTCCCACCTCTCCACCCGCCCTGCCCCGGGCTTTCCTGCACACACACAACTCAGGAGGAAAGAACCCGCCTGCCAAAACAGGAGATGCCAGAGACACAGGTTCGATCCCTGGGTCGGGAAGATCCCCTGGAGAAGGCAGTGGCAACTCCCTCCAGTCTTCTTGCCTGGAGAATCCCATGGCCAGAGGAGCCTGGTGGGCTACAGCCCAAGGGGTCACAAAGAGTCAGACACGACTGAGCACCCCCACACACAGGGCAGAGACATGGCCAATCCTCGTGTCTCAGAGAGCGGGGGGATGCCCCCCAGGGTGCAAGGAGGGAGCTCCAGAGTGAGGGTGTGTGTATGTGTCTCCCTTGAGTATGAAGTCAAGCCGTCTTCTTCGGAGGGCAGAGGTCACAGACACAAAAGGGCTCCCATGGGTGCTGGACCCCACTCCTGCGGGGCCGAGAGGGTGAGGAGAGTCACCTCGGGGGACCCCAGAGGCCCTCACCCCGACTCACCATCTTACCCTTTCCTCCACCAGAGAGGCGACCAGGAGGATCCTCACTGGACAGAGGAGGAAACTGAGGCCCACATCACCCACCACCCCCAAGAGGGAGGCAGGCCTGAGGCTCGGGGGGAAGAGGTGCAGGACTCAGCCCCACATCGGCGTCAACTGGCTCTGCCCCGACTTCAAGCTTCCCTGTTACTTATTTTCTTGGCAGAATCAACTCTTAGGACTCTGACCTTGGCCCTCTCTGCTGGCCTAGATTCTTAATCCCTTTTAAAACTCCTGGGCTGGGGAGAAGATATACAGCAGGAGGAAGGGCCGGAAGACCGGCAGGCAATCACAGGAAGGGGACGGAAGCCAGTGCTGTGGGGGGGCTGGGGACACGGGAAGCCGTGTGGCAGGAGAGCGGGGTGGACCCGGGGGTCCTTGAACAGGCCTCTTCTTGAAGCAGGAGCTAGGGTGAGATGTGTTGTGCTGGACAGGGTCGCACTGGCCTGGTTGTGGTGGGTAGATAGGGCCGAGGTCTGAACCGGCCAGAGAGTGCACTCAGCAACGGAGCCAAGAGAAATGTTAGAAATGGACTCAACGAGGCTTGGGGCCAGACAGGAAGTGGGTGCGAGGGAGCCAGAGCACCCAGGACAATTCCCAGGTTGGTTTCTGACCTGCCCTGGGCCCTCCGAGCAACAGGCAAAAGGGTCCTGAAAAGTGAGGCCCGGGGGCCTCAGGCCGGCTGCCATGGTAGCCGCGTCAATATCAGAACCAGGAGAAGCACAGGGGGGCCTCTGCAGACCGTCCCTCTGGGCTCAGGGACCTCCGTCACGAAGGTAGGGGGACAGAGGAGGGAGTGACTTCAAACCCCAGACCCACCGAGCCTCACTCTTCCATCTGTGACATGGGGAAGGGCATTGGAGTCATGAAGCCCCCCACCCTGCCTGGAGAGGGTGGAGGTTCCCCATGGGTTGCAGGGCCTGGGTGGGGGCTGATTCCACTGATCTCAGAGAGGCCTTCCGTGAAGGAGCAGCTGGACGTGTGACCGGGGCCATCCCTGCCCGGCTCCTGACCTCAGAGCGCCCATCTGTACAAGGAGACCCGCATGTCTCCCTCCCTCTGCTTCCAGGGAACCGCACCCCCACATCCAGGGCTGCAGGCTGGGGGGCGGGGCCCCGGCGGACAACTCACTCCTCGGGAAACACGACAGCCTCGTTCTTGATCTTGCGGTGCAGGGCCAGGATGAAATCGTCGATGAACGGGCACTGAGGCAGGGAGAGACAGAGGATGGGGGCCCGGCGCCTCGGCTCGCTGCGGCCAGCTCTGGGCCCCTCAAGAGACAGGGCGGGGGGCCTCATCCTGACTTGCTCCCTTTGAAAACTCCTGGGCTGGGGAGAAGATATACAGCAGGAGGAAGGGCCGGAAGACCGGCAGGCAATCACAGGAAGGGGACGGAAGCCAGTGCTGTGGGGGGGCTGGGGACACGGGAAGCCGTGTGGCAGGAGAGCGGGGTGGACCCGGGGGTCCTTGAACAGGCCTCTTCTTGAAGCAGGAGCTAGGGTGAGATGTGTTGTGCTGGACAGGGTCGCACTGGCCTGGTTGTGGTGGGTAGATAGGGCCGAGGTCTGAACCGGCCAGAGAGTGCACTCAGCAACGGAGCCAAGAGAAATGTTAGAAATGGACTCAACGAGGCTTGGGGCCAGACAGGAAGTGGGTGCGAGGGAGCCAGAGCACCCAGGACAATTCCCAGGTTGGTTTCTGACCTGCCCTGGGCCCTCCGAGCAACAGGCAAAAGGGTCCTGAAAAGTGAGGCCCGGGGGCCTCAGGCCGGCTGCCATGGTAGCCGCGTCAATATCAGAACCAGGAGAAGCACAGGGGGGCCTCTGCAGACCGTCCCTCTGGGCTCAGGGACCTCCGTCACGAAGGTAGGGGGACAGAGGAGGGAGTGACTTCAAACCCCAGACCCACCGAGCCTCACTCTTCCATCTGTGACATGGGGAAGGGCATTGGAGTCATGAAGCCCCCCACCCTGCCTGGAGAGGGTGGAGGTTCCCCATGGGTTGCAGGGCCTGGGTGGGGGCTGATTCCACTGATCTCAGAGAGGCCTTCCGTGAAGGAGCAGCTGGACGTGTGACCGGGGCCATCCCTGCCCGGCTCCTGACCTCAGAGCGCCCATCTGTACAAGGAGACCCGCGCATGTCTCCCTCCCTCTGCTTCCAGGGAACCGCACCCCCACATCCAGGGCTGCAGGCTGGGGGGCGGGGCCCCGGCGGACAACTCACTCCTCGGGAAACACGACAGCCTCGTTCTTGATCTTGCGGTGCAGGGCCAGGATGAAATCGTCGATGAACGGGCACTGAGGCAGGGAGAGACAGAGGATGGGGGCCCGGCGCCTCGGCTCGCTGCGGCCAGCTCTGGGCCCCTCAAGAGACAGGGCGGGGGGCCTCATCCTGACTTGCTCAGGTCCTGGCCCACAGCAGACGCTCAACAAACGTGGACAGAATGAACGTGTCACAGAAGGGACCAGGAGCTAAGTGTCCCCGCCAGCACGCCAGCCATTCCCATCGAGGCCTGCACTGCCAGGGACTAACGCTTGGGAACATACTTCTTGAGATTCCCTCCTGTGCCTCAGCATGGTCCCCGGGGTGGGAGCCCCTAGCGACAGGGATCTAGGCTATGTCAAGGTTGGGTGTCCGGCCTGACCCGCAGCAGGCGTCAAGGCTGAATGAATGAAGGAGTGAGTGAATCTGTGAATGAATGAAGAGCATGGAAGGATGGAAGGACAGGCAGCCCTCAGGCTGGAGAGGTGGCAAGACCACTGCTAACCTCCTTGGAGGTCTGCTGGCCCAGGACTCCTGCCCACGAACCCATCCCCACCAGGGGGCAAGAGACAAGCAGAAAAGCCCCTTTTCCTTCCGTCTTCCTTGAGCTGGGTGTCTCTCTCAAAAGTCACTTTATTTCCGGACACCGAGGCAGGGCCTGTGTGTGTCACACACCCTGGCTCAGCCCGCGCAGCCCCACAGTGCCAGGGCTGTGGGCCGGCCCCAGCTCTGCCGGCCCACCCAGCACTCACCTTCCCATAGACAAAGCAGTACAGCGTGACCCCCGTGGCCCACACGTCCAAGGCCTAGGAAGAAACAGCTCACATCAGTTCCCCGGAAAGGGATCAGCATCCCTTGCTCATCCAGCTTGGGCCGGCCATGGGGGAGGGCAAGCGGGAAACCTCCTTCCCCAGTTGTGTCTTCCCTCAACACACACTGCCAGACCCTCGTTCCACGCTGACCCCTGTGCTGAGCTCTGGGGACACGGGGATGGCCAGAGCAGGGCCCCGGCCCTCCAGGGTTTCCAGCTCTCCTTGGAATGGGCCCAAACCAGATATGTTTTCAACAGAACGGGGCAAACTCCCCTTCATCTACAAGGTCACATCCTCGGTAACCATAACACAGATGCACCCCAGAAAATACAGCATATCGTGAACTTACACTCGCTCAACCAGCTCTGGCTTCAATAAGTCATCCCTCTTCCTCACAATCCGCTGGAGACGGACCCTCGGCCACCCCTACAGGCCCTCAAGGCTTCCCTGCACCGTGGATTCGAATGTGCCCTCTCTACGAGTTTCCCTTCTGGGATGCCACTTCCTCTTCTCATATCCGCTTTCTCTCTTATGTGAGTGATCCTGAAACCTCTGCCGACACATTCCTGCCCCAGCTGCCTCATTGGAATCCAATCAGGGGACGCCAGACCCATGCAGACGGACATCATTCTACAAAATAACAGGTCTGTTCTCATCGAGAATGCCAAGGCCAAGACACTCTTCCAGATTCAAGGACCCCACAGAGACAAGGCAGGTGAACCCAGTGATGGACCCTGGATCGGATCCGGGACCAGAAAACGAAAAGGCATCAGAGGACAGTATGGGGACAGCCGATGACATCTGAATACGGTCGACTAGATAACCATGTTTTATCGATCATAAATGTCCTAACTTTGATAACTGTACTGAGGTTATGTAAGAGAATGTCCGTGATCTCAGAAAATGTCCCCAGAAGTATTGAGCCGTAAAAGAGGAATAATGTCTCCAATGGTTACAGATATAGTGAGAAACTGTGAAAAAGAAAATGGGGTAAAAGGTTAATAATTGGTGAATCTGGATAAAAGATATAGGGGAGTTTTTTTGCATTATTCTTGTCATTTTTCTGTACATTTGGAATTATATCAAATTTAAAAGTTAATAGGGGAGGAAAAGACTTAATACAGGAGGGATAAATTGGGAGATTAGGATTGATCTAATAGGGAACTGATGAGAACCTGCTTTATAGAACAGGCAACCCTACTCAATACTCTGCGATGACCTATATGGGAAAGACCTAGTATGTATATATGTAAATTGATTCACACTCCAAGAGATCGTGAAGGACAGGGAAACCTGGCGTGCTGCACGTCATGGGGTCACAAAGGGTCAGACACGAGAGAGCAACTGAAGAACAACAAAAATGGATCCAACTGCTGAACACCTGACACTACCACAACCTTGTGAATCAACTCCACTCCAATGAAGATTAATTAAAAGAAAACATAAAAGGTTAAAAAAATCTCTATCTACAGTCCCTCTCTTGAGCTCCATATCCACACACACATCCACATGCCTCTTGACCCTTGCCTCTGAGGCAGGACCACAGCGCGGCAGCCAGCACTGGGCAGAGGAGGGCAGGGGGTGCCCGGGGACACCCAGCATCACAGCCCCTGCTCAGAAAGCTCTCTCGCTGCCCGGATCACTTAGAACAAAGCCCCAGCGTCCAGACCCTCCACACTGTGCCCAAGCCCTGCTGTGCCGCTCAGTTCTCCGGTATGTTCTTTGGATCCCACCTCCTGATTAAATTCTCCCCATTCGGCAAGGCCTCGTTTAAACATTGCCATATCCAACGCAGCCTCTGGCGTCCCCCTAGACGGGAGCCGTCCTGCCCTTTCACCACGACCAGAGGGTGGGGAGCTGGGCTCTCCAGGCTCCGTCTGTTCCACAGCCCATCCCAGACCTCGGCACAGAGCAGCTGGCAGGGAATTTCTGAGGGCAGACTTGGGGCCTATTGTGCTGGAATACCAGAGGAGGCACAAGCTGGGGAGTTTGCTGGACACCAGGAAGAAGTAAACCCAGGGGAGAGGATCATGTTTGGTGTTCCCCTCTTGAGACATGAGGAGGACCTGGCATCCTCAGGTTGAAGATGGGGCCACACAGCATGCTCTCCCACGTCTCCACCTGAACCCCAACCCAGCCCGGGACCCGCGGGTCACCTTTCCACTGAAGCTCTGGCCAGAGTCGGAAATGGCCTCAGGAGCCATGAACGCTGGGGTCCCGGCCGTGCTGGACAGCCGAGCGTCATTCCCCTCGAACTGGTTGCTGACGCCGAAGTCGGCGATCTTCACGTGCCCGTCGTCCCCCAGCAGCAGGTTGGACGGCTTGATGTCCCTGTGGATGATCCTCTGGTAGTGCACTGCAGAGAGAGGCAGCTCGAGCGCCGGCCTGGGGTCCCTTCCCCCAGAACCGCCCGCTCTGCCCTCGCCTGGCCCCAGTGCAGCCTTAAACTCCAGGAGAGATGCAGCTGGGACGTCCTGGCCCCTGCACACCCTTGTCTCGTGAGGAGCTCAGAAGAGGACGTCATGGCCACCTGCTCAGCCACCTGTGAGGACACTCACTCAGGCTGTTGGTGACAGAGCCAGGACTGGACCTTTAGGAATCTCTGGGCCCCAAGTCCAGGGCTCCCTCTGTGTCAAGGTACCTGCCCCTGAGCGAATGGCAAAGGAAAACTGAGGCAGGGATTCTCCATGGGCTCTCCCGAGCGGTCCCCTGTGAATGCTGTCTGCAGGCTCAAAGCCCATCAAACTCCTTCCGCACTATGGGACTTCCCCGGCGGCCTAGTGGCTAAGACTCCATGTTGCCCATGCAGGGGGCCCAGGTTCGACCCCTGGTCAGGGAACTAGATCCCACATGCCGCGGGCTTCTCTGGTGGCTCAGATGGTAAAGAATCTGCCTGCAATGCAGGAGACCCAGGTTCGATACCTGGGTCAGGAAGACCACCTGGAGAAGGAAATGGCAATCCGCATGCCGCAACTAAGAGTTCCTATGCGGCAATGAAAAGATCCCTCAGGCCACTACGGAGATTGAAGATCCCGTGTGTCACAACTAAGCCCCGACACAGCTACATAAATCAATGTTAAACAAACCTTTCCCCAGTTCTGTCCCCCACCCAGCCTGTCGTAGCTGACCCTGCTTCTTGGTCTGAGGCTGGGCTTGTGAGGTATCCTAGAGAAGGAATATAGAGGGAATGCCTCAGTCCCAGGGATTCTGGGCCAATGGGTTTTTTTTTCTCTGGCCACTTCCACTGGTCTTTTATTTATTCATTTTCATCCATCTTTGTTCTTTGGCCCATGTGGGCCTTCCATCGCAGGGGCCTCTCTCATTGCAGAGCACCAGCTCTGGGCACATGCGCTCCAGAGCGCCGGCTCGGTAGTTGGACACATCGGTCCAGCCGCTCCGCGGCACGTGGGATCTTCCCAGGCCAGGGATCAAACCGGCGCCTCTTGCACTGCAACATGGTGTCTTTAACCACTGGACCACCAGGGAAGCCCCCAATGGGGTTTTAGAGAGGGAGGACACACCAGGCCTTGGGTGCCCATGGCTGGGGTAACAGCCAACCTTCTCTAGGAGGCTGAGTGCCCACCCTGCTTCCTGGGTCCAGCATTGCCAGGAAGAGACAAGCAGCTCAGACTGAGATGGATGGCCAGAGGTGTCCCAGCAGAGAACAGGCACTGACCTCATCCCACAGCCATTCACATATGAGCTCCCCGCTCAACAACTGACTTCCCCTGGACCGACACTCCCCAGGATGCTAGAGACGAGGGAAGATGGAACCAGAAAGAGGGCAGGGGAAGGGAGAGGAGGGGAGGAAGCCTGAGGGGAGCAGAGTGATTGACATATAATAACAACAACAGAAGGGTTTCCCTGGTGGCTCAGCGGTAAGGAATCCACTTGCCAACGCAAGGGACACAGGTTCGATTCCTGATCCGGGAAGATCCCACATACCACAGAGCAACGAAGCCTGTGCACCACAACCACTGAGCCCGTGCTCTAAAGCCCGAGAGCCGCAAAGATGGAAGCACCTGGAGCCCCACCTTCCACAACAAGAGAAGCCACCGCCATGAGAAGTCCATGCACCACAACGAAAGAGTAGCCTCTGCTCGCTGCAACTAAAGAAAACCCCACACAGCAACGAACACCCAGCACCGCCCAAAATAGATAAATAATTTTTTTTAAAAAAAGATTTAAACAATAATAACAAGAACAGAACCCACGGCTCCACAGTACTCCCCCGCTATGCGCCAGGTACACGCGAAACCTCTGACACACACCCCTCCTAGTACAGGGGCTCAGAAGGCTCTGGACTGGACCACGAAGACAGGGCCCTAAGCTGCGCAGCCCGCAACTCCTTTCCTTCAGAGCCCACGTCCGGTTCATCAGCAACTCCTAGGAGCTAGACCTCAGAGATCCAGCCCAGAGCCGCCTGCTTCTCCTACCTGCACGGCTGCACTGGCCCCGTCGCTAAGAGTCAGGCCTGAGCCTCCCTGCCCACAGGAGTCTCAGCTCTCCCTTCTTGGGGCCAAATCAGCGTCCGGTGTCTCCTCGTGTCTGCCTGTCCAGCCCCTGCTGCTGCACTGTCCGCTCCAGAAAGCCCATCATGCACGTGATTAGCTGGTCTTTTTTTTTTTTTTTTAAGATTTATTTATTTTTTTTTTTTGGGTGGGGGTCGGGTAGGGAGGGAGGGGAGCGGGCGGGCCACTTCTGTTGGTCTTTCTCCATTTTCATCCGTCTTTATTCTTTGGCTCCTGTGGGCCTCCCATCGCGGTGGCGTCTGTTGTCGCAGAGCACCAGCTCTGGGCGCATGCGCTCCAGAGCTCCGGCTCGGTAATTGGACACATCGGTCCAGCCGCTCCGCGGCACGTGGGATCTTCCCAGGCCAGGGATGGAACCGGCGCCCCTTGCAGTGCAAGGCGGTGTCCGTACCCACTGGACCACACCAGGGAAGCCCTTAGCTGGGTCTTGATGAGGCTTTACTCAAGACCAGATGGGATCAGCTTGCTTTTCTTTTTTTTTTTTTTGCAGAGAGAGGATGGGAGACCACAGCCCGGGACAGGAAGCGGGTGGACACCACGTGGGTGCAGGGTTATGTCTGCTGCCACCATGCCAGGGTGAAAGGTCCCTCCCCTCCCCTCTAGGCTCTCTGCCTCCTGCAAAGTCTACTCCTCTCTGCCTCAGTTTCCCCATATGGACGAAGACAGCATTCACATGAAGGCCCTGGACTGGCTCAGAGGAGAGAAAGAGGCCAGGCCTCGGCTTGTCCTCCCCTGGTTCCCTCGGAAGAGAATATGCTTCTGACAAAGCGAGCTGAGGTGTCAGAGGGAGGGGCTGTGCCCCACTCCCCCAAACAGGCCAGAGCCCTAGGCACCTGCAGGCCCCCTTCTCCTGGTGACCCGGTCGTCACCCTGCGCCGGCCACTGCACCTCCTTCACATCTGCTCCCCACAGCCACAGCCCTAATCCAGGCCACACCATCTGTCACTGGGGCTGCAGACCGGCCTCCTCCCTCACCAGCTGGCTGCCTCCTGCCCTCCCCTCCAGCCGCCACCCAGCTGCCAGACTGGCGTTTTCTCAGACACAAATCCACTCGCGTCCCTCCCCTGCTCGAAGCCCTCAGGGGCGCACAAGCCTGACACGAGAAAGTCTGCTGCGGAGACATTCCCAGCCCTCGAGGTGTGGCCTAAACAGTGCCTTCCAGCATCCTCTCTCCCTATCCCTGGCCCCGGCTTGGACTCAACCAAACTGAACTTCTCGCTTCTCCAACAGTGCATGCCTACTCCCCTCGATGCCGCTGCCCTGCGGTACTCCCTCCCACCATGCCTCAAACTGGCCGGTGAGCTCCTACTCATCCCTCAGAACCCTGCTCGTAAACGGTCTCCTCTAGGACGCCTCCCTTGGTCCCTCGGTGCTCTGACGGCTCCCCTGTCTCCCCAGCCTCGGCAGGCACTGCTTAGGTTCCCGTCCCTCCCCCTGGGCTGCGAGAGCCTTGAGATCACTTCTGGGTCTTTGACATCTACATGCCCCCAGCTGCCACTTAGTGGATAAATGAATGAATATATAAATTCCAGATAGAGGCTAACATCCCCCCTCCTGAGCTCTCCAGCACCTTAGGGCGCCTCACAGTAAACCCACTCTGCTACCGCCCACGGGCTCTATGCCCGGGCAGCCTCTTCCTCCAGCAGCTGGATAGAAACGTCTTCTCACAGCTCTGGTGGCTCTGTGAGAGGCTAAGCCTGGCTACGAATTCGGCAGAAGTGAGATACAGGAAGAACATGCACGGCGCTGAGCCTAGGCGGGGATGCCGGGGCGCCCAGAAGGACCTGGTGCACGTCCAGGGCGGTCTGCTCTCCGACTCCACCGGTTCAGGAAGTTTCGGCCCCGCCCACAGGCCCAAGGCCCCGCCCCAGCGAGAGGTGACCGGCAGGTCAGCATTGACTGACAGGAACGGCTCAGAGCCGACCCAGCCTGGGCTCCACCCACTCCTGCGTCTGGCTCTGGTCCCTGGTCCCTGAGCCCATGGGGCAGGCAGCCTCGCACTCACAGTACTCAAGGCCCAGGATGATGTCCCTCAGGTAGAGGCGAGCTTGCTCCTCAGGGAAAGGCTGTCGCAGGGCACTTCCATCACCGGCCTAGGCGGAGGGCGGACTTCCGATCAGGTCAGGAGGGCGAGTGCCCCCTCACCCCAGCTGCCAGACTGGCGTTTTCTCAGACACAAATCCACTCGCGTCCCTCCCCTGCTCGAAGCCCTCAGGGGCGCACAAGCCTGACACGAGAAAGTCTGCTGCGGAGACATTCCCAGCCCTCGAGGTGTGGCCTAAACAGTGCCTTCCAGCATCCTCTCTCCCTATCCCTGGCCCCGGCTTGGGACTCAACCAAACTGAACTTCTCGCTTCTCCAACAGTGCATGCCTACTCCCCTCGATGCCGCTGCCCTGCGGTACTCCCTCCCACCATGCCTCAAACTGGCCGGTGAGCTCCTACTCATCCCTCAGAACCCTGCTCGTAAACGGTCTCCTCTAGGACGCCTCCCTTGGTCCCTCGGTGCTCTGACGGCTCCCCTGTCTCCCCAGCCTCGGCAGGCACTGCTTAGGTTCCCGTCCCTCCCCCTGGGCTGCGAGAGCCTTGAGATCACTTCTGGGTCTTTGACATCTACATGCCCCCAGCTGCCACTTAGTGGATAAATGAATGAATATATAAATTCCAGATAGAGGCTAACATCCCCCCTCCTGAGCTCTCCAGCACCTTAGGGCGCCTCACAGTAAACCCACTCTGCTACCGCCCACGGGCTCTATGCCCGGGCAGCCTCTTCCTCCAGCAGCTGGATAGAAACGTCTTCTCACAGCTCTGGTGGCTCTGTGAGAGGCTAAGCCTGGCTACGAATTCGGCAGAAGTGAGATACAGGAAGAACATGCACGGCGCTGAGCCTAGGCGGGGATGCCGGGGCGCCCAGAAGGACCTGGTGCACGTCCAGGGCGGTCTGCTCTCCGACTCCACCGGTTCAGGAAGTTTCGGCCCCGCCCACAGGCCCAAGGCCCCGCCCCAGCGAGAGGTGACCGGCAGGTCAGCATTGACTGACAGGAACGGCTCAGAGCCGACCCAGCCTGGGCTCCACCCACTCCTGCGTCTGGCTCTGGTCCCTGGTCCCTGAGCCCATGGGGCAGGCAGCCTCGCACTCACAGTACTCAAGGCCCAGGATGATGTCCCTCAGGTAGAGGCGAGCTTGCTCCTCAGGGAAAGGCTTGTCGCAGGGCACTTCCATCACCGGCCTAGGGGGAGGGCGGGGAGGAGCGGTGTTTAGCCGGAATCAGGATGAGCCAAGGCCAAGGCGGATGGCAGGTGCAGGGGAAGATGGATTGGGCGGTACAGACCCCTCGGGACCTCTCAGGAGCCTTTCAGGGTCCCTGGAACCCAAGGAAGTGGCTTTTCCTCCCATATAATGAAACTTTGAAAACTCAGATAGATGCAAATACCCCTTTTCAGTCATTACCATTTCAAATTAGCTCATAGTACTTCTCGTTCTTGTTTTTTTTTTTGCTCATAGTAATTCTAACTGGCTTGGTATTCCTTCTTCTAAGTACTTAATTATCTAGAACTAAACAGGTAAAAAGATGCCATTTATGGCTGTGTTTTTCAAACGGCAGGTCCAGGACCAAGAACGTCATGAAATCAATTTAGTGGGCAGCGACTGCTTTTCCTTTTTTTCCCTAATAAAGTCCTGTGTATTAGAGTATATCACATGTAATAAGAATATATTGTTTTATAAAACTTTGATTTCAATTACAGATATGAATGACAACGTAAAATTGTATTTCTTACTTGGAACAAAAGAGGTCAAAAATGCTGAAAGCCCCTGAGTCTGAAAATGACACACTCCCTGCCCCTTCCTTCAATCAGTCTTTAGAGGGAGCCTCCCAGGCAGACAAGTTACCACCTGTATTCAAGACCTCAGCGGTTAAGACCCCCAGTCCACCCAGCCCTGCCCCCACTCCTCCATGCCGGCTGCTCTGCACATACCCTGAGAAGGTCAGACGAGGTAGATATGCGTTTGGACCCCATATTTCATTAGTGGCTGGCTGTGTGACTTTGAGCAAGCCACTTAGCCTCTCTGAACCTCAGCTTCCCCTCTTGTAAATGGGAGTGAATGGAGTCCCAGTCATCTAACTCACAAACGTGTGAAACTGAAAGAACTCTTCTGTGATCTGAATACAGATGAGAGTCGAGTTCCATCTCTCTCCTTTCGCTGGAGAAATTATTGCTTTCTTCTCTCTCTCCTCCATCAACATCTTCTTTCCAGCTCTTCAAGCCTTGTCTAGAAACCCAGCCCCCCTTGACTCGTCCAGCCTCACTGACCCCACCAGCCTTCAAAGCATTGTCCTCTTGGCCTCTTGTTTCCCGCCGCCCCCGACCCCCTCAACCCAGACCACAGCTCCCTAAGGACTGAGCCTGGGTCTCTGTCTTTCCCTAGAGGAGCTGACCCTAGGACGAGGGATATGGGGAGGCCTGCCTGATCGGAATGGGGAACTCACCCCTTTCTCAGGAGATCAAACACTGAAAGAAAAGAGAAGAAAAGAAGAGCAGGTAAGTTGCAGCCAGGCAGGAAAAAAACAGCCAATGCCAAGGTCCCTCCCCCTTCTGGAGGGTGGGAGACGGGGGAGGCATCCTGGCACACTTGAGGGAGAGACAGGACAGGGGTCCCAGGGTATCGGAGGAAATAAACCCGTGAGAGTGGGTCTGCTATGAGCCCGCCTCTCTGGATGCTCAGGTGCCGAGTGAGGAGCGTCAGCACAGACCCCTCTCACAGGGGAAACAGCCTCAGAGGAGGGGCAAGCAGGAGAGGCAGTGGAGGCTGAAGCCCAGGCCTCTGATTCCTAAGCCTGTGTTCCTTCTGGACATTTCCTGGAAGTCTCTAAGCCCAGCCCTGACTCAAGCACCAAGGAGTTGAGAAATAGCATCAGTATTAGTAACAAGAATAGCTTATGTGTTTTATATGTAATAACACATTTACTTCTCACATCAACCCTGACATAGATCCTATTCCTATCCCCATTTTACAGGTGAGGAAACTGAGGCACAGAGTTATCAGATAGGGCCTGGGAACCCACTTCTGGTATCTGTCTGATCCACTGTCTCTCTGATCCGTGGAGTGGGGACTTGGAATACTGGTTGAATCTAATGGGATATTCTGAGCCCGGCTCAGCAGGGCTGGGCAATCTGGGGCTTGAGAATGAGGGTCTTCTCCTTGCCCCCATGAGGTCAGCACGTTCCACATGGCCCACCTGAAGGCCAGAAGGGGCCCTGGCGAGCCCTTGGACCCACCCAGGTTAGCTCCTTTGGAGATGAGCTCGGTCACTCACCCAAATAGAGGTTGTCCTCAGCTGGGTCATCCAGGACCTGGTGAGAGGGAGCAGATATGGGGGTGGGACTTAGGGGAGCATGTGGAGGGGTCCTTGCCAGCCCCAGGACCCGCTGTATGCCCCGCGGCCACCCCGGATGACAGAGCAGGAGCGGAGCCGGCACCAGGCCGACCAGGCCTCAGAAATCACAGGCCCCAGACCCCGTTCCACCCAGCGGCACCCAGCCTCTCTCCCCTTCTGCCACAGGGCTCGCTTCTCGCCTCTGGGGCAGCTCATCCCCCTCCATGAGAACCTGAGAACATCCCAGAGCAGGCTGACCGACCCCAGAAGCCCCCTGGAGTCCCCATTCTGATTCTGACCCTGCCCTCAGAGCAGCTCCCTCGGCAGGGCCCCTGGGCCTCTGCCAGGTGCCCCCGGTGCCGGACGCTCCTCTGCACGCCTTGCCACCTACCTCGATCAGCTTGACCACATTCACGTGGTCCAGCTTCTTCAGGATGGCAATCTCCTGGTACACCCGTTCCAGGGGCAGCAGCTGCTTGGCTGGGCCCCCCTGGGCCGCCTGGGAGCCTCGAGGGGGCGGTCGCCCTGTGACCAGGAAGGGGAAGGCCAGGCTGTCGCAGGAGGCTGGGCCTCACCACGGCTCTGCCACCAGCCTCGGGCAAGGATCTTACAAGAGCTTGGCCTTGGCCTCAGTCCGCAAGTACAGTCCCACCACCGGGCCTTTGCTCACGCTCTGCCTTCCGCCCTCCCGTCCTAACAAAGCTATGCTCAGAGGGCCCCTCCGCCGCCGCCCACCCCGAGGCCAGGGGCTCCCGTGCACAGATCAGACAGATACGCACGTGGGAAGCCGTACTGCTTCAGTAACTTCTTCTTGGAAAGGACCTTCATGGCCTGAGGAGAGAGTGGTGGGCAGGTCGCTGGTACGGAGCCTCCAGGGGTTAGAACAGCCTGGTCCCAGGCTGGTCCGGAAAGGCACACGGGCTCCCAGTGGCCCCGAGGGCGTGCACCCATTCAGTGGGGGCCCGAAGCCGAGACAAGTGGTTGGGCCGGTCAGGCCCCCACCCAGGTGAAGGCCAGAAGGGGCCCTGGCGAGCCCTTGGACCCACCCAGGTTAGCTCCTTTGGAGATGAGCTCGGTCACTCACCCAAATAGAGGTTGTCCTCAGCTGGGTCATCCAGGACCTGGTGAGAGGGAGCAGATATGGGGGTGGGACTTAGGGGAGCATGTGGAGGGGTCCTTGCCAGCCCCAGGACCCGCTGTATGCCCCGCGGCCACCCCGGATGACAGAGCAGGAGCGGAGCCGGCACCAGGCCGACCAGGCCTCAGAAATCACAGGCCCCAGACCCCGTTCCACCCAGCGGCACCCAGCCTCTCTCCCCTTCTGCCACAGGGCTCGCTTCTCGCCTCTGGGGCAGCTCATCCCCCTCCATGAGAACCTGAGAACATCCCAGAGCAGGCTGACCGACCCCAGAAGCCCCCTGGAGTCCCCATTCTGATTCTGACCCTGCCCTCAGAGCAGCTCCCTCGGCAGGGCCCCTGGGCCTCTGCCAGGTGCCCCCGGTGCCGGACGCTCCTCTGCACGCCTTGCCACCTACCTCGATCAGCTTGACCACATTCACGTGGTCCAGCTTCTTCAGGATGGCAATCTCCTGGTACACCCGTTCCAGGGGCAGCAGCTGCTTGGCTGGGCCCCCCTGGGCCGCCTGGGAGCCTCGAGGGGGCGGTCGCCCTGTGACCAGGAAGGGGAAGGCCAGGCTGTCGCAGGAGGCTGGGCCTCACCACGGCTCTGCCACCAGCCTCGGGCAAGGATCTTACAAGAGCTTGGCCTTGGCCTCAGTCCGCAAGTACAGTCCCACCACCGGGCCTTTGCTCACGCTCTGCCTTCCGCCCTCCCGTCCTAACAAAGCTATGCTCAGAGGGCCCCTCCGCCGCCGCCCACCCCGAGGCCAGGGGCTCCCGTGCACAGATCAGACAGATACGCACGTGGGAAGCCGTACTGCTTCAGTAACTTCTTCTTGGAAAGGACCTTCATGGCCTGAGGAGAGAGTGGTGGGCAGGTCGCTGGTACGGAGCCTCCAGGGGTTAGAACAGCCTGGTCCCAGGCTGGTCCGGAAAGGCACACGGGCCCCTCCCAGTGGCCCCGAGGGCGTGCACTGGCCGCAGTTACACTGAGTTAGGAGGAGGCCATGACTGAACCTTAGGCCTGAGTCCCGTTTCCCTCAACAAGCCGTTCTGGAGCGCTCCCCTTGGAGGCATCCAGCCTCTGCTTGCACATTCCCAGGGTCAAGAAGCTGATTCCCGGGCTTCCCTGGTAGCCCAGTGGGCAGAGAGTCCACCTTGCAGTGTAAGGGGCACCGGTTCAATCCCTGGCCGGGGAAGACCCCACATGCCACGGAGCGGCTGCACTGGTGAGTCCGATAGTGAGCCAGCGCTCTGGAGTACACGCGCCCAGAGCTGGTGCTCGGCAGCGAAAAAGGCCACTGCGATGGGAGGCCCACACAGGCCAAAGAATAAAGATGGATGAAAATAAATAATAATAATAAATACAAAACAATAAAAGAGGCCAAAATTAAAAAAAAAAAACTCATTCCCTATGCTTGCATACCCCTAGGGACAGGGAGCTCACTCCCTTCGTGCCTATGAAAGGAATGTCTTAGCACAGCTTCTGCCCACCTCCCCCCAGTTTTCTAGGGCCCAGTGAGGGTCACACCTCCCTCCACTCCCCCAAACTCACATAGTGCCTGTCTTCACTTTCGTTGTAGGCCAGCCTCACCACGCCGTAGGCACCCTGCAAAGAGGCACAGGTCAGTCCCGGCTGGACCGGGGCAGCCTCTCCCCCAAACTAGGCGGAGGGGAGAAGAGGAGCCTGAACTGCTCTGGCCCCCCACCGCCTCCCACATCCTATTACCACCGAGGCCATCATACATTTCAGGCAGGCAAGGAGAGGGCTCCTATGCTCCGGTCACTGCCCCGACGGGCTCAACACAGCTCTAGGCCTTCCCAGTCCCTTTCATCAGAAACTCCGGGGAGGACTTCGCTATGGGCCCAGTGGTTAAGAATCTGCCCGCCAATGTGGGGGACACGGATTTGATCCCTGGTCTGGGAAGATGTCACAGGCCACAGGGTGACCAAGTCCGTGCACCACAACTACTGAGCCCACGCTCTGAAGCCTGTGAGCCGCAACTACTGAAGCCCAAGTGCCTCGATCCGTGTTCCGCCACAAGAGAAGCCCCTGCGGTGAGAAGCCCGTGCACCACAACGGAGAGTAGCCCCGGCTCCCTGCAGCTAGAGAAGGCCCGTGCAGCCATGAAGACCCGGGGCAGTCAGTAAATAAACAAGCCAATCAGACTCCAGGGAGTCAGGCATCATCGCCCACTCCCAACCCCAGGTGTCTCCTACAAAGGACAAACCTCTCCTCCTTCCCAGGGTAGGACCTTCTGGCTCGACCTAGCGTGCCGAGCAGAGGATCTGGACAGGCTGCCTCTGCAAATCCTCAAGACCAGGTCCCACTGCCCCTTGGCCTGCGCCAGGCTTACCTTGCCAATCTCACTCTGCAGCTTGTACTGGTTCAACTGCACACAGTCCTGGTGGGGGAAAGAGAGAGGCCATCACGTAAGGCCTGCTCCAGAAGCAGCACTGATCCCGCCTGAGGAGCATGTCCAGGGCTCAGTCCTGGCCCCAAGCCCCTCGCTGCCAGACCCCAGGTCTCATCAACCTTTCAAGTTTAGACAGGGACGTAAGATGATGCCCACGCCAAAAGTGACACGGAAAGTGACGAGAAGCCTTGGACAGTCTTTGAAGACATGGTGAACCCTGCTTAGGCTTTGCTCCCTAGGAAGTGGTGGAAAAATGCACTCATTTCCACCTGGATGCTGGGGGCTGGGAGACCTACGAGCGAGTATTTCTAGAAGGCGCTCAATAAGGAGACTTCAGGGACAAGAAGGATGAGGAGAGAAAGATGAGGGGATGGGAGACCAGAGCCCTGCCTCAGGCATGGAAACCTCAGCTTGATACTTAGGTCCACTCTAGAGCTAAGTGGCAGGAACGCACTGTGGTTTTCTCTTCAGATCATATAAATCCTTTGCCTTCTGCTAAGTGGCAAGGACAGAGCCAGTGGGGGCCCAGAGGCTGGAAGGATGCTGGGCAGCTTCTGAGTCACGGCAGACTCTAGGAGGCAGGATTAGAGGTGGGTAGCTCAAGCTGGCGATGCCTTGGGGGACAGGAGAACCCACTGCCTATCTTCAAGTCTTTAAACCGACTTCGTGGGGAATAAGGGAGGGACCTGTTTCCTAGGCTTAGACTGAGAAGGCAAATGGTGGGTCTTAAAGGAGGCAGCAGCTGTCAGATGGAGCCCCCCAGGGTGGGAAGAGGCCCTCTAGTGAGGTAGTGAGATCCTTGTCTCTGGGGGTATGCAAACCAAAGGCTGGACAGCCATGTGGAAGCGACAGGAACAGCAATGTGTCTTCACTGAGGACTGCCGAAAAGCTCCCGGGCCCCCCCTCCCTAGCTCTGCTCCACCAACCTCTGCGTCCGAGATGGCCACGTGGTGGGACTCGATGGTGGGCCTGCGCCAGGCCCGCGGGGAGATGTGACTGGCAGGCCCCGTGGCGTAAGGCCCAACCTGGGCCTCCAGGCAACTCCCCGCCGGCCGCTCCTGCAGGGAGAACTTCCTCGTCGAGAGGCCAGGCCGGATGACAGGGTGTCTTGAGGCACCGCCGGGGATCATGGAGGCAGCTCTGGCCCGTGCTGGAGGGTCCACACAGTTCCTGGGAGGCTCCGGGGTGCCGTCCGTCTCCTCCAAGCGGGCCATGTCCATGGCTGCCACGCGCTCCACCAACTCAGCCCGAGGGTCCGGGCAGCAGACCGCCGGGCCCCCCTCCATGGCCACAGTCAGGGCAGCCTTCTGGAGAACCTGAGAAGAGAGGGCAGAGAAGACTTCAGTCCCGGCCACAGAGCAAGGAGGTCAGGTTCCCAGGTCCCACCCCCACCAGAGCCACAAAGTGTGAGTCCCGGCTCTATGCCTTTGCCCTGCCTGTTCTCTGCCTGGGTCGCCAGCATCCAAACTCAAGTCTCCCTCCTCACTAATGGAATTCCAGGGGGCTTCCCTGGTGGCTCCATGGGAAAGAATCCATCCTGCCCATGCAGGAGACACAGGTTCAGTCCCTGATCCAAGCAGATCTCACATGCAGTGGAGCACCTAAGTCCACGGGCCACAACTATGAAGCCTGTGCTCTAGAGCCCGAGAACTGCAACTGCTAAAGCCAAGGGCCCTAGACAGAGCCTGTGCTCCCCAACAAGAGAAGCCACCGCGATGAGAAGTGCGCACACCGCAACTAGAGAACAGCCCACACAGCAACGAAGACCCAGCACAGCCAAAAATAAATAAAAGGGTTTGAACAAAGGAATTCCAAGAACTCATCTGGCTCTGCTGCACACCAGCCCTCTAGACCTCAGTATCCCCATCTGCAAAACCGGCACGTCGGCCTTGCCGGCTTCACAGGGAAGCAGGCAGAATTTGATATTCTGGAGTCAGAACAGACAGGCATGGGCAGAACTGGAGGCCTCGCGGGAGACACAGAGCCCAGGGTCAGCTCAGGCCCCCGTCCAGCAAACAGCCCAGTGACTCACAGCCCCACCCCTGGACAGCAGAGCATTCCGAGGCTGCCGAGGCCGCTGCCGCCTTGGAAGCCGAGCTGAGCTCCTGATGCCGCCCGCAGGCCATCACAGACGCCCCTGTCCCTGCTTCCAGCAAGACTTCCCTCGGGCCCCGGGCTCTCCCACCCTGACACTTCCTCCAGGGATGACAGGGTGTCTTGAGGCACCGGGATCATGGAGGCAGCTCTGGCCCGTGCTGGAGGGTCCACACAGTTCCTGGGAGGCTCCGGGGTGCCGTCCGTCTCCTCCAAGCGGGCCATGTCCATGGCTGCCACGCGCTCCACCAACTCAGCCCGAGGGTCCGGGCAGCAGACCGCCGGGCCCCCCTCCATGGCCACAGTCAGGGCAGCCTTCTGGAGAACCTGAGAAGAGAGGGCAGAGAAGACTTCAGTCCCGGCCACAGAGCAAGGAGGTCAGGTTCCCAGGTCCCACCCCCACCAGAGCCACAAAGTGTGAGTCCCGGCTCTATGCCTTTGCCCTGCCTGTTCTCTGCCTGGGTCGCCAGCATCCAAACTCAAGTCTCCCTCCTCACTAATGGAATTCCAGGGGGCTTCCCTGGTGGCTCCATGGGAAAGAATCCATCCTGCCCATGCAGGAGACACAGGTTCAGTCCCTGATCCAAGCAGATCTCACATGCAGTGGAGCACCTAAGTCCACGGGCCACAACTATGAAGCCTGTGCTCTAGAGCCCGAGAACTGCAACTGCTAAAGCCAAGGGCCCTAGACAGAGCCTGTGCTCCCCAACAAGAGAAGCCACCGCGATGAGAAGTGCGCACACCGCAACTAGAGAACAGCCCACACAGCAACGAAGACCCAGCACAGCCAAAAATAAATAAAAGGGTTTGAACAAAGGAATTCCAAGAACTCATCTGGCTCTGCTGCACACCAGCCCTCTAGACCTCAGTATCCCCATCTGCAAAACCGGCACGTCGGCCTTGCCGGCTTCACAGGGAAGCAGGCAGAATTTGATATTCTGGAGTCAGAACAGACAGGCATGGGCAGAACTGGAGGCCTCGCGGGAGACACAGAGCCCAGGGTCAGCTCAGGCCCCCGTCCAGCAAACAGCCCAGTGACTCACAGCCCCACCCCTGGACAGCAGAGCATTCCGAGGCTGCCGAGGCCGCTGCCGCCTTGGAAGCCGAGCTGAGCTCCTGATGCCGCCCGCAGGCCATCACAGACGCCCCTGTCCCTGCTTCCAGCAAGACTTCCCTCGGGCCCCGGGCTCTCCCACCCTGACACTTCCTCCAGGGAGGCCTCTCCAGGGCCATAGGGCATGTCTCCCAGGGCTACCTTCCCTGCCTCCGCAGAGCCAGCAGCCCAGGACTGGGTCCATTACAGGAGGCGGCGGCTGCTCTGGTGACTGTGGAGAGAGACTTCATTGCACTTACCTCTCCTGGTTGTTCCTTCCCGTTTATGCCTGTAGCCAACGTGATGCTCCCCCTGGCCCGGCCTTGCAATCACCCTGGCCCTACTGCAGTCTGAGCGCCCAGCGAGGCCCCCGACCTCCCAGCTTGAACCCCAAGCCAACCTCCAACGACCAGTCCCAGTCTCACAGTCGGCCACATCCCTGGGCTGAATGAACCCTGACCCTGGGCTGCACCCGGATGCTCAGGCTGGGACTCTATTTCTGCCCTGGGCCGAGCACGTGCCCCACCCTGCACAACGTCCCTCCCCTTTCCTGGACCAGACTCAGCATCTTCTCAGGAAAAGGAAGTAAGTGGACCCCTGACCCTCTGCCCTTCCTGGCTAGTGATGACTCACAGTGTCACCGCGGAACAGCTTTGAGAACACGGTCTTTCTCTCACCCCTTAGTCCTCCGTTACCTGTTGAGAGTTGTTGAGGAGGCTGGGCTCGCTGGAGTGCACTGGCCACAGAGGAGCTGGCCAGCCTACATGAGGCAGCTCCTTCCCAACCTGGAGCCTCAGTCTCCCCATCTGTAGGACAGATGCAGGACCTTCCCAATTCCCAGGACCACAGCAAGACTTGGAGATGGATTGTGGGTAAGGGCATGGCCCAGACTCCCTGTGTTGGACACACAGTGCATCGAATGAGTAGAAGCCCATGGGGCTGATGTTGGCATGCAGAAAGGAAAGAGGAAGGGAACAGGATGCTGGACGTAAAAGAGAGAGGGAATAAAAAAGAAAACGAAAAAAGAAAAAAAAATTTTTTTAATAAAAAAAAAGGATCAAAAAAAAAAAAAGAGAGGGGGAAGTGGGGAGGCCAGAGCATCAGGGAGGCCTCCCTGGTGGAGGTGAGGGTGGCAAATAGACTAACATATTGAGGAGGTTTCTCTGAAGTAGGTGAGGAAGTGAGTAGGGCTGGAGCATCACAGAGGCCTCCCTGGAGGAGATGGAATAAGATCAGAGCATTAGTGAGGCTTTGGGAACCAGACGGTTGCAAGAAGGAAGAAGCCAAGGCTAAAGGGGGCCCTCCAAGCCTGACTCCGCCTGTAGGCGGCCCACTCTGCCACCCCTCGCCCTCGCTCTGTAAGCCCTTTTTCTCCCACATGAACTCCACCAACGATGAGGGCTCTTGTCTGCCTCGTCTCCATAAGATCATCAGCCCCTGCAGCCTGAGACATAGTAGGAATTCAATAAATACCTGCCATAGTGATCATCACGGTCCTGGCTCCATTTGACAGATGGGAAAGCAGAGAGGAGAGGGGGGACCCAAGGAGCCTAAGGCCCCCGCCCACAGTAGGGAGCAAACGGCAGTGTCTAGAACTCCTGTCCTCTGGTCCCCAGCAGGAACCCAGGGGACAGAGAACCTCCACGGCCAGAGGCCACAGGCTGCCAGGCCCATCAAATTTGCATATGATTTCCCCCTAAGGCTGTCAGCCTGCCCACGGGCCATGCTCCTTCAGTGCGCTTCCTTTCTTTTCCCAGACGGGAAAGTAGGGCCCCACAAGGGGCAGGGATGGGTCTAGGGTCACACTGCAGGTCAGGGCAGAGCCTGCTTCATTCGGAGGCCGTGTTCCCTGGTTTAGGACCCAAGCTCTGAAGCCAGGCTGCCGGACTATGCCCCTTCCCAGCATGCGCCCGTAGGCAGGTGACGGACCTCTGTGCCGGGTTTTCCCCAGCTGCAGAATAGGGTTAACAGCCGTATCACCGCCCAGGTGGCTGGGAGGAGTGAAAGAGGGAACGCCCTTACCAAGCTCAGAACCAGGCCTGCCCCTAACGAAGCCCGTAAAACCAAGTTGTTGTGTTGCCGTTTGTTGTGATTGCCTGGGACACGCGGTGGCCCAGACGGAGGCGCGGGCGGCCGAGGCAGCTGTGAGGGCTGACGTCAGGCCCTCCACCCTCCCTCCAGCCTGGATCAAATTCAGGTGACTAAGCACGGTTGTGGGGGAGGCACCCCGGGGGAGGCCCCAGGTTCCCAGCCTCGCGTCCAGGCGACAGGGCTGGGCGCCCTGCGTGTGAGGGTGTGTGTCGAGTGAGAGAACAGGTGTGAGCGGGGCTGTCACCTCGGGGTGACCATGTGCGTGTGGGAGGGGGGTCCACACCCAGGAGTGCATTCGCCCGGAAATGAAAATCTATGGCTGTGGTCTGCATCCAGTAGATACGTGTGTTCATGCGCATTGTGTGCCTTGAGGTCTCCGTGTGCCCGTGCCCCAGGATGGGGGCAGGGTGGGCCCTGCACCCGCTGGGGGCCATGGGAACCCGATCCCAGAAGGCCAAGTTTGAATGAGCTGCCTGCTGGATGGGGCTGTGTGTCTTGGGCAGGACCCACCTCGCTCTGGAGGCTCCCCCAGGACGTCTCTCAAGCCTCTCCTTAACCTGGAGCCTCCATAGACACCGTATAGAAACTGACTCTACGGGTAACTAGGAGCCACATGGGCAAAAAGAAGGCCAGAGGGGCTGGCACCCAGGCCCAGGGCAGAGCCAGGGCTTCTACAGGCAAGGGGAGCCTCCTAGGACCCGCCTGGTCCTGCAGGTGAGAATGGCCACGCTCAGGTCCTTCCTCACTGAGCAAAGCGACCCCAAGCTGTCCTCCCAGAGGGGGACCGTGTTGTCCTGGACACACCGTTGACCCTCTTGAAGCCTCAGTTTGCTCACATGTGAACGGGACTGATAGCCACCATCACGTGGCTAAGACTGTAGACGCTGAAACAGATTGCCCCTGAGCAATGTGGGGCTAGGATGCGTTTGCGTCACAGCCAGCAAGAGAGAGCCCCAATGGGCAGACAAAAGTGCAGCCTCAAGGACTTCCTGGTGGCCCAGTGGTTGAGAATCCGCCTGCCAATGCAGAGAACACGGGTTTGATCCCTGGTTCAGAAAGATACCCCACGCCTCGAGGCAACTGAGCCTGTGCACAACTACTGAAGCCGGCATGCCTAGAGCCCATGTGGTGCAACAAGGAAACCGAGGGCACCCCCTGTGAGGGCTGACGTCAGGCCCTCCACCCTCCCTCCAGCCTGGATCAAATTCAGGTGACTAAGCACGGTGGTGGGGGGGGCCCCCCGGGGGGGGCCCCAGGTTCCCAGCCTCGCGTCCAGGCGACAGGGCTGGGCGCCCTGCGTGAGGGTGTGTGTCGAGTGAGAGAACAGGTGTGAGCGGGGCTGTCACCTCGGGGTGACCATGTGCGTGTGGGAGGGGGGTCCACACCCAGGAGTGCATTCGCCCGGAAATGAAAATCTATGGCTGTGGTCTGCATCCAGTAGATACGTGTGTTCATGCGCATTGTGTGCCTTGAGGTCTCCGTGTGCCCGTGCCCCAGGATGGGGGCAGGGTGGGCCCTGCACCCGCTGGGGGCCATGGGAACCCGATCCCAGAAGGCCAAGTTTGAATGAGCTGCCTGCTGGATGGGGCTGTGTGTCTTGGGCAGGACCCACCTCGCTCTGGAGGCTCCCCCAGGACGTCTCTCAAGCCTCTCCTTAACCTGGAGCCTCCATAGACACCGTATAGAAACTGACTCTACGGGTAACTAGGAGCCACATGGGCAAAAAGAAGGCCAGAGGGGCTGGCACCCAGGCCCAGGGCAGAGCCAGGGCTTCTACAGGCAAGGGGAGCCTCCTAGGACCCGCCTGGTCCTGCAGGTGAGAATGGCCACGCTCAGGTCCTTCCTCACTGAGCAAAGCGACCCCAAGCTGTCCTCCCAGAGGGGGACCGTGTTGTCCTGGACACACCGTTGACCCTCTTGAAGCCTCAGTTTGCTCACATGTGAACGGGACTGATAGCCACCATCACGTGGCTAAGACTGTAGACGCTGAAACAGATTGCCCCTGAGCAATGTGGGGCTAGGATGCGTTTGCGTCACAGCCAGCAAGAGAGAGCCCCAATGGGCAGACAAAAGTGCAGCCTCAAGGACTTCCTGGTGGCCCAGTGGTTGAGAATCCGCCTGCCAATGCAGAGAACACGGGTTTGATCCCTGGTTCAGAAAGATACCCCACGCCTCGAGGCAACTGAGCCTGTGCACAACTACTGAAGCCGGCATGCCTAGAGCCCATGTGGTGCAACAAGGGAAACCCACACACCACAACTAGAGAGCAGCCCTCACTCCCCGCAACTAGAGAAAGCTCGCATATAGCAACAAAGATCCATCACAGCCAAAAAAAAAAAAAAAGTTGCTCTTAAAAAACAGAAACAACCCGACAAAGTACAGCCCTGTATCTATCCCTGGCTCCAAGACAGCCTGGCCCATTACCCATCTCGGGCTTCTCCTTCCAGGCTATGTCTCTCATCCCCAGGCATCTGGCTGCTCTAAGGGATACAGGGGGCTTCCCAGGTGGCATGAGAGTAAAGAACCTGCCTGCCAACGCAGGAGACATAAGAGACTCGGGTTCAAGTCCTGGATTGGGAAGATCCCCTGGAAGAGGCCATGGCAACTCACTCCAGTATTCTTGCCTGGAGAATCCCATGGACAGAGGAGCCTGGTGGGCGACAGTCCAGAGGGTCACAAAGCGTCGGACACAACTGAGTGACTTAGCATGCAGCATGCAAGGGATGCGGGCCCTGGCTTCAGACCCCACGTGACCAAACCTCCTCTTCAGGATGAGCCTCATCACTTGCTCCCCCAGACGAGGCCCAGAAGAGGACAGAGCAGGCATATCAGGCTCTCGTCCACACGGGTTCCAGCAGCCCCGCCTGCGATGAATGTCTTCAGGCCTCGCCCTGAGTTCGGGAAGGCTGCTGGGAACCTCAGCGGCAGGGTGAGCGGGGCACCAGCTACCATCTAGGCAAGACAAGACACGGCCCTGGTTGGCAGGGGACAGGCCAGAAGGGACAGCTGTAAGGAGGTGGTCTCGTCCCCAGGGTCAGACACAGAAGGTGGCCTCGGTGCCCCTGGGCTCCCTCACAGGAGCTGTGTTTATGCTCCTGACAAGTGTCTGGACGGCCCTGGCAACGGGTGGCCTCCGCGGCTCCCGCCTCCGCCCGGGATGACTCAGTCCCCTCGAGGGAGGCCCAGGCGTCTGGTGCCAAGTCATGCCCGAGGACGCCTGCGGTGGAGACGCCCCCTCCCACCGTCCCCAGGGAGGCCCCAGGCACGGAGGTGGGCTCAACTGAGCCTGTGCACAACTACTGAAGCCGGCATGCCTAGAGCCCATGTGGTGCAACAAGGGAAACCCACACACCACAACTAGAGAGCAGCCCTCACTCCCCGCAACTAGAGAAAGCTCGCATATAGCAACAAAGATCCATCACAGCCAAAAAAAAAAAAAAAGTTGCTCTTAAAAAACAGAAACAACCCGACAAAGTACAGCCCTGTATCTATCCCTGGCTCCAAGACAGCCTGGCCCATTACCCATCTCGGGCTTCTCCTTCCAGGCTATGTCTCTCATCCCCAGGCATCTGGCTGCTCTAAGGGATACAGGGGGCTTCCCAGGTGGCATGAGAGTAAAGAACCTGCCTGCCAACGCAGGAGACATAAGAGACTCGGGTTCAAGTCCTGGATTGGGAAGATCCCCTGGAAGAGGCCATGGCAACTCACTCCAGTATTCTTGCCTGGAGAATCCCATGGACAGAGGAGCCTGGTGGGCGACAGTCCAGAGGGTCACAAAGCGTCGGACACAACTGAGTGACTTAGCATGCAGCATGCAAGGGATGCGGGCCCTGGCTTCAGACCCCACGTGACCAAACCTCCTCTTCAGGATGAGCCTCATCACTTGCTCCCCCAGACGAGGCCCAGAAGAGGACAGAGCAGGCATATCAGGCTCTCGTCCACACGGGTTCCAGCAGCCCCGCCTGCGATGAATGTCTTCAGGCCTCGCCCTGAGTTCGGGAAGGCTGCTGGGAACCTCAGCGGCAGGGTGAGCGGGGCACCAGCTACCATCTAGGCAAGACAAGACACGGCCCTGGTTGGCAGGGGACAGGCCAGAAGGGACAGCTGTAAGGAGGTGGTCTCGTCCCCAGGGTCAGACACAGAAGGTGGCCTCGGTGCCCCTGGGCTCCCTCACAGGAGCTGTGTTTATGCTCCTGACAAGTGTCTGGACGGCCCTGGCAACGGGTGGCCTCCGCGGCTCCCACCTCCGCCCGGGATGACTCAGTCCCCTCGAGGGAGGCCCAGGCGTCTGGTGCCAAGTCATGCCCGAGGACGCCTGCGGTGGAGACGCCCCCTCCCACCGTCCCCAGGGAGGCCCCAGGCACGGAGGTGGGCTCTGTGCCGGATTCAGCCCTCTGCACCCTCTGCACATCCTCAACGGCTCCAGACCCTCCCTGCGTCCCCGGCCCCTCCTCGTGCTCCAGGTCTGCGCCTCCAGTCCAGCTCTGTGCCGCCAGCTGCCTCCTCCCCTCGGTGCTCCCGGGCAGCTGGATTCCAATTCAGCTCAACATTTCCCCCGAGTCTGCTCTGCCTCCTCTGTCCCCATCAAAGAGACGAGTGCCACCGTTCTCCCAGGCCAGAAGCCCGGGAGCCCTCTTTATCACCCGTGTCTTCTCCCTCCTGCTCATCCTTAACCCGCTAACGCCCCGCTTACTCTCCACTCGCCGCGAGTCCCAGACTGCAGACTCTCCCGTACTGCCATCCCTTTGGGCAGGCTGCGCCTTCCGCAGGAACACACCTCCCTCTCCTTGGCGGCTGGAGGACAATTCAGACCTTTTCTCCCCGATCTCCCCACCGCTGGGTGAGGTCACCAAGCCCAGCTCCTTAAAAAGTCCAGACCTAGCCCTCCACCTTCCTTCCCCACTCCTTCAGCCAAACAAGCTGCCCACCTCCAAGCTCACCCACGAACCCCACCCTACGCCATCCTCACTCCACGTTATGGCTAACATGCACATTTGGTCTCAGTTCTTCCAGACCTTGGAAGATCTTCGAGGATCTTGTAATCTGGAAGACAGAAGAGAAGGAGATCCTAGCTTCAGACGAGGGAGGGCTCATCGTAGGCTGGGGGACTGCCAGGGAACCCAGAGTCCTTCATCCATATGCAACAAAAACTCAGTGAGCGTTTGCGTATGTGCCCAGGCCCTGTGCTAGGTGCCAGGAGATAAAGCAGCGACTCCAGAAGACCAAGTCCCACTTTGATGAAGGTTAGTGTCTAGTGGGACAAGAAGCAACCAACGAGAAAATTGGGAATTAAGAACTGGTATGTCAAGTGTTACGGGCTATGGAGAAAAAATACAGTCATGTCAGAAGAATCAAGAGTGAGGCCCGGGACTTCCCTGGTGGTCCAGGGGTGAGGAAGCCTCCTTCAATGCAGCGGACGCGGGTTCCGGCCCTGGTTCGGGAACTGAGATTCCCACAGGCCACTGGGCAACCAAGCCTGCGTGCCGCAAGTACTGAGCCCCCTCAAGCCACCACTGGAGAACCCATGAGCCACAGTGAAAGATCCCGCAGGGATCTAAGGAGGCCAATGTCCCTGGAGAGAGGTGTCCATGTAGGAGAGGTACCTGATGGGCAAGCAGAGATCCTCTTGGATGAGAAGTCCCATTATTCACTGGGTCTGATCTCAAGGATGGCTTCCTGGAGGAGGTGGCATTTAAGCTCTTTCCTGATCACTGAATAAGGGGTTCAGAGGAGGTGATGGGGTAGGGGGGGTCACACTGTGCAGAGAGAGAGCCACTTCCTGGCTGGGACTCAGGGCCTGGCTTTTGGGGGGCTTTTTGGACAGATACCAGGAAACCTTGAAAGCCAGAGAAAGGGTCTGAGTAGGGGGCAGTGACTGGGTGAGATGAGGATTTTTAAGAAACAAAATCCCTCTGCCTTCTCTGGTGACTGAGGATAAGAGGCCCAGGAAGAGGCACGGGTGTCCCGAGTCTGTGGGCCTAGGACAGAGGGTGGGTGTTCAATCTGCATGCGCTGGAGGGAGGAGGGAGGGCTGTGGGGCGGCCAGTGCATCCTCAAGGCCGCAAGCTGTTTGCTCCTGCCCATTCCTCGCCCCGTGGCGGATATACAGCCTCATATGTGCCCACAGAGGCACAGTCCTGTGACAGGGGACATAGCCATCTCTACACACTCCTGTATCCTCAAGGCGTGCACACACACACACACACCACTCCGGGAGCAGGCGCACGCCCATGTCCTCGTGACCCGCCCTCACACACCACTCCATCCAAATGCACCCCCCTTCTCACACACAGGCACACTCCTATGTCCACGTGACACATGCACACCCGCCTCCAAACACCACACACAGGTTCCGCCAGCACATGTGCACCCTGCGAGCCACTAAGTCGGTGCCTGTCAGGCCGCAGAAACCGCAGCATCCACCCCCGCCGCCCCCCCAACCCCCGCCCCCGCCCCAGCCAGGAGGGCTGCTCAGCCGAGGCCAAAAGCGTTGCATCGGCCCCATTCAGCCTCCAGCTCCAGCTCCTGCAGGAAGGCTCGGAGGAGGGCCGTGTGGGAGGAGCGCTCCGCGCAGACCCACACGTGGGTGCCCGGGTCTGGGCCCCCTCCGCATAGGCACGGCCTCCCACCCGGAGCAGGGACGCGGGTAGCGCCCGATATGGACGCGGTCCAGCAGATCAGAGCTAGGCAAGGAACGCAGATGGCGGAGCGCTCTCAAAGATGCGGTCCCAGGAGCCGGCGCAGACATCTGCAGGCTCCAGGAGGCTCCCCAAAGACGGGGCCCCGCAGACCGAAGGGGGAGGATCCCCGCATGGACTAGGTCCCGGCTGTCCTGGCAGACGCAACCTCAAAGACCATCCCTCTCCCCTTCAGGCGCCGGCCAGACGATCAGGCGTTCGTCCCCTCCAGCTCCCCCGCTCCAGGCCCTTCTCCCAGCTGACCCCTACCTCAGCGCCCAGCGACAGTCTCCGTGGCCCTGCGGGTTGCCAGGCTCGCTCCCGCGGCGCGCACCTCGCCCCTCCCGCCTTTCCAGGGCCGAGATCACCGAGCTCAGACCGGAGGCGCCGCGGCTCCAAGCAGCGCTCGCTCCTCCGCCAGCTGCCGCGCCCGGCGCACGCTCATTGGTTGGGCCGAGCGGCCCCTCCAGCGCCGGCCAATCAGAGCCCAGGACTCTCGCCCGGCGCCTGGAGGGGAGGGGCGGCGGCGGGCGGCGGCGGGCGGCGGCCCCGGAGGGGCACCTCCCCCTGCAGCAAGACCGGGCTGGTCACGCCCCCGTCGCCTGGCTCCAGGATGCCTAGGGTCCCCCGGAATCGTTCCCCCTGAAATCCTTAGCGGGGCCTAGAGGGTACGGGTGCTTCCTTACCCTTTGTCCCCCAACCATCTCTGCCTGGCAGGGGCAAGAGCGAAGCCCCCACCCCGGGGGCGGGATGAGGCGCAGTGTGTACTAGGGGAGGGGCGAAGCTAGATCAGCAACTGGATGGGGCCCAGGCCGAGGGCCAGGGAGAAAGGCCTTGAATGGTAGACTCGAGAGTTTAGCCGTCTGCTGCGTGTGGGGCTGGGGAAACGGGAAGCGGTTTTAACATAAAGCTGGGGTCATTGTCAGATTTGGGGGAGAAACTGTGAGCAGGCAGCAGTGGAGCCTAGCTGGGGGAAGAGGTAGCCCATCTCCTGCGAACCCATCAAGGGTTCCATTCTTGGTTCAATTACGTTCTTCACGTGGGTATCCTTTGGCACCTGACCCCAGCACTCGTCCAGGACAGAGCCCAGTATCACGGCCCCAAGCCCCTGTCTCAATCTGGAGCCAGAAACCTGGGGCTCATCACAGCCTACCCCTTTCCTGTTCCAACCAGAAGACCACCAAGCCGTGCCCAAGTTTCTTCTTAAATGTTCCTGGAATTCATCCAGGTTTTTCTACTTCTCTGTCCTTCCCTTACCTCAGGTCACTGTCTTCTTGCACCTGAATCACTACCGCAGCCTTGTCACTGGCCTCCCAGCCCCAGGCAACCTCATCACCCTTCCCCTTCCCTCCCCACCCTCTTGCTTTTCCCCACCTGGTGTCCAGAGCGATATTTCAGAAAGGCACATCCAACTGGTCAGCTCCTGCTTAGGAATCTCCCATGGCCCACCAGTACCCTGGGAATAGATCTAATCAAACCCTCCAAGACCTCAGTCCTCACCACCTGCTGTATTCCTTTCAGGGCTTGACTCAATGCCCCTTGGGCAGAAGCCCTTCCCTACAATTCGACCTAACTGCACGGCATAGCTTAGCAACCCCTCCTAGGGTCTTCTTTGAAGTGAGTATCTGTCTCCCTGCCTGTTCCCGGCTCTGGACTGGAAGCTCCCTGAGGAAAGGGACGCACATAGCCTGACCCGTGAAAGGTGTTTGTGGAATGAATAATGAGCTGGATATGGCAATCAGGGGGTTGAATGTGTGGGGTTGGAGCTCAGGAAAGAAGGCTGGGTCAGCGAGACACTTTTGGAAGCTGTCAGGAAGGGCCCACAGGAGAACCAGAAGAATGAGTGAGATAGCTCAGAGCGAATAAATAGGGGCTGAAGACAGATAGTTTTAGGAAACTGGCATCCCAGGCAGAATCAGTTCTGATTTTCTACATAAGGGCCTGGAAGCACTCGAGCGTTTAGCCGTCTGCTGCGTGTGGGGCTGGGGAAACGGGAAGCGGTTTTAACATAAAGCTGGGGTCATTGTCAGATTTGGGGGAGAAACTGTGAGCAGGCAGCAGTGGAGCCTAGCTGGGGGAAGAGGTAGCCCATCTCCTGCGAACCCATCAAGGGTTCCATTCTTGGTTCAATTACGTTCTTCACGTGGGTATCCTTTGGCACCTGACCCCAGCACTCGTCCAGGACAGAGCCCAGTATCACGGCCCCAAGCCCCTGTCTCAATCTGGAGCCAGAAACCTGGGGCTCATCACAGCCTACCCCTTTCCTGTTCCAACCAGAAGACCACCAAGCCGTGCCCAAGTTTCTTCTTAAATGTTCCTGGAATTCATCCAGGTTTTTCTACTTCTCTGTCCTTCCCTTACCTCAGGTCACTGTCTTCTTGCACCTGAATCACTACCGCAGCCTTGTCACTGGCCTCCCAGCCCCAGGCAACCTCATCACCCTTCCCTTTCCCTCCCCACCCTCTTGCTTTTCCCCACCTGGTGTCCAGAGCGATATTTCAGAAAGGCACATCCAACTGGTCAGCTCCTGCTTAGGAATCTCCCATGGCCCACCAGTACCCTGGGAATAGATCTAATCAAACCCTCCAAGACCTCAGTCCTCACCACCTGCTGTATTCCTTTCAGGGCTTGACTCAATGCCCCTTGGGCAGAAGCCCTTCCCTACAATTCGACCTAACTGCACGGCATAGCTTAGCAACCCCTCCTAGGGTCTTCTTTGAAGTGAGTATCTGTCTCCCTGCCTGTTCCCGGCTCTGGACTGGAAGCTCCCTGAGGAAAGGGACGCACATAGCCTGACCCGTGAAAGGTGTTTGTTGAATGAATAATGAGCTGGATATGGCAATCAGGGGGTTGAATGTGTGGGGTTGGAGCTCAGGAAAGAAGGCTGGGTCAGCGAGACACTTTTGGAAGCTGTCAGGAAGGGCCCACAGGAGAACCAGAAGAATGAGTGAGATAGCTCAGAGCGAATAAATAGGGGCTGAAGACAGATAGTTTTAGGGGGGGAAACTGGCATCCCAGGCAGAATCAGTTCTGATTTTCTACATAAGGGCCTCAGGGAAGACAGTCCTGGGCTGGTGGTGTAAGCAGAGACAGTAAGGGGTCCCAGAGGAAAAGAACCAGCTGTAGCATTTTGGTACAAGAGAAGTCATTTTTCTCCTAAGCTGCTTTGGTGATCCAAGCCTGGCCACTATGCTTGTTCTTGAACAGGTCTCAGTAATTAATGAAGAGGTTTCAGTTATTAATGATTGTAAAGGAACAAAAAATGCAGGATCAAACAAATGTTATCAGGCAAAAAATAACAGCAAAGATAATATAGCAGTTGTAAAGATGCCCAATTCCGCTTCAACTTCCCTAGTGGCTCAGATGGTAAAGAATTTGCCTGCAATGTGGGAGACCCAGATTTGATCCCTGGGTTGGGAAGATCCCCTGAAGAAGGGAGTGGTAACCCACTCCAGTATTCTTGCCTGGAGAATCCCGTGGACAGAGGAGCCTGGCGGGCTACAGTCCATGGGACCCCAAAGAGTCAGACACGACTGAGCAACTAACACTCCGCTTCAGTCCAGTTCTGTTTCAATGGTAAAGATTAGCCTGAAGTACTTTCTTGAGCTGTTGTGTAGAATTGAATCCCCCTTCCACCAGAGCATCCACCGGAACCTAAGGAATGACTTCTGACCCTTCTGTTAAACCTTTGTCCAGTTCTATGATGTGTACACACCCAAGCCTCTTCATGAATATGCATAGACCCTTAGCTTAAAAATTCTCCAATTTTGCTGTTCCAGGAGACAGTGTTTCAGAGAAAGATCCCTTACTTGCTACGAGTAATAAATCCTTCCTTCTCTCATTCTGTGGCTTGTGTCTTTTTGCTCAACACCCACCAAGAGGTATATCCAGTTTGGGGGTAACAGTATATCAACTCTGCTCCACAAAGACCTCCCAGATGTGGCTCTTTCCACTCACCACTCCAACAACCACGGATTTGACCTCATGATTCAAGATGATGGCTAGAGCTCCAGCCATCACATGCACATTCCAGGCAGTGAGATGGAGACAAAGATAAAGAAGAGGGCAAAGGATCTACACCAGCTCTCTTTTAATGAACGTTCCCGGAAGGTGTCACATGACACTTCTCAGTTCAGTTCAGTCACTCAGTCATGTCCAACTCTTCATGACCCCATGGACTGCAGCATGCCAAGCTTCTTTGTCCTTCACCATCTCCTCAAGCTTGCTCAAACTCATACCCATTGACTCAGTGATGCCATCCAACCATCTTATCCTCTGTCAACCTCTTCTCCTGCTGCTTTCTATTTTTCCCAACATCAGGCTCTTTTCCAATGAGTTGTCTCTTTGCACCAGGAGGGCAAAGTGTTGGAGCTTCTGGTTCAGCATCATTCCTTCCACTGAAAATTCAGGGTTGATTTCTTTTAGGATTGACCGGTTTGATCTTCTCACGGTCCGAGGGACTCTCAAGAGCCTTCTCCAATACCCTAGTTCAAAGGCATCAGTTCTTCAGCGCACAGCCTTCTTTATGGTCCAGCTCTCACATCCACATATGACTACTGGGAAAACCCTAGCTTTGACGATATGGACTTTTGTCGGCAAAGTGATGTCTCTGCTTTTGAATACGCTGTCTAGGTTTGTCATAGCTTCTCTTCTAAGGAGCAAGCGTCTCCTTCTACATACATCTCATTAGCTATAACTTAGCCACGTGACCAGACAGTCGCAAGAGGAGGCTGGGAAATCGAGCTTCTGTTTTAGCCAGCCTCATACCCAAGCCAACAACTAAAGGTTGTGTCACTGTAGAGAAGCTGACGCCACCATTGGCAGAGAGGAGAGATGAGGGGTGGAGCCCTGCTGAGTGCCAGGCTCTGTGTTAGGTACTTTCCATATCTTCTCTGAGCCCAGCCTGAGTAGAGGCTATTATTATTCCTGACTCACTGAGGAGGCTTGGAGAGTTAAGCAACTTGCCCAAGGACAGACAGCGCCAAGCTACAATTGAAAACTATCATTTCCCTACACACCAGGCTGGCTGGAAAATCAGGAGAGGGTGGGACCTAGAAGCCGCTGGGCCAAGATGATGGCTAGAGCTCCAGCCATCACATGCACATTCCAGGCAGTGAGATGGAGACAAAGATAAAGAAGAGGGCAAAGGATCTACACCAGCTCTCTTTTAATGAACGTTCCCGGAAGGTGTCACATGACACTTCTCAGTTCAGTTCAGTCACTCAGTCATGTCCAACTCTTCATGACCCCATGGACTGCAGCATGCCAAGCTTCTTTGTCCTTCACCATCTCCTCAAGCTTGCTCAAACTCATACCCATTGACTCAGTGATGCCATCCAACCATCTTATCCTCTGTCAACCTCTTCTCCTGCTGCTTTCTATTTTTCCCAACATCAGGCTCTTTTCCAATGAGTTGTCTCTTTGCACCAGGAGGGCAAAGTATTGGAGCTTCTGGTTCAGCATCATTCCTTCCACTGAAAATTCAGGGTTGATTTCTTTTAGGATTGACCGGTTTGATCTTCTCACGGTCCGAGGGACTCTCAAGAGCCTTCTCCAATACCCTAGTTCAAAGGCATCAGTTCTTCAGTGCGCAGCCTTCTTTATGGTCCAGCTCTCACATCCACATATGACTACTGGGAAAACCCTAGCTTTGACGATATGGACTTTTGTCGGCAAAGTGATGTCTCTGCTTTTGAATACGCTGTCTAGGTTTGTCATAGCTTCTCTTCTAAGGAGCAAGCGTCTCCTTCTACATACATCTCATTAGCTATAACTTAGCCACGTGACCAGACAGTCGCAAGAGGAGGCTGGGAAATCGAGCTTCTGTTTTAGCCAGCCTCATACCCAAGCCAACAACTAAAGGTTGTGTCACTGTAGAGAAGCTGACGCCACCATTGGCAGAGAGGAGAGATGAGGGGGTGGAGCCCTGCTGAGTGCCAGGCTCTGTGTTAGGTACTTTCCATATCTTATCTGAGCCCAGCCTGAGTAGAGGCTATTATTATTCCTGACTCACTGAGGAGGCTTGGAGAGTTAAGCAACTTGCCCAAGGACAGACAGCGGCCAAGCTACAATTGAAAACTATCATTTCCCTACACACCAGGCTGGCTGGAAAATCAGGAGAGGGTGGGACCTAGAAGCCGCTGGAAGGAAATCTTTCAACAAAGGAGGGCTTGGCCAACACAGACAGAGGTCTACAGGCCGAGCAGAATATGGGCTGAAGTGTCCGCTTGGATGTGGCAACAAGAACGCTGCTGGTAACCTTGGCAAGGGCGCATCAGCGGGTAGGGACCGGAGGCTGACTGTAGATGGGGTGGGGTGCAGAAGGAAGTGTAGTCTGGTCTTTCCGGAAAGGTGCTAGCAGAGAAAGGCAGGCGGACAGAGGAGCAGGGAAACATGGGCGAGGAGGCAGAAGCGAGGAGCACACACAAGAGCAGGGGAGAGGATAGACCACCTCTGTTGGGAGGTCTCCAGGCCTTGGGAGGTTTGGATGGCAAGACGGAAGCCTCTGCTCACTCAGGAGGGAAGGAGACAGGAGGCGCAAAAGCAGGTAGATCTGAAGAAGGAAGGGAGAGACTAAGAGGGAGCTCCTGTCTGGTAAAATTGGAGAGATGGCTCTTGGCTGGGGAAGAGGGCAGAAGGCCAAGGGCCTGAGGGAGAGGGGAGGGGCCGGCCTCTGCTGTCCAATATGGTAGCCACACGGGGCGATTTAAAGTGAATAAAGTTAAAACTTCAGTTCGTCGGTTGCATGAGCCACACATGTTGTTGGGCACACAGCTAGAGAATGTGCGCCGTTGGTGTTGGGCAGCACTGTTCATGGTGATGGGGGTGCCCAGAGACCCTGCCTGGCCGGAGGGTCGTGCCCACAGCAGTGTCCCCGGAGAGCCCTACCACACGGTCTCCTCTCGAGAGCTTCCTCCCCTCTTTGGGACTCCAGCACAATCCCTCCTGAGATAGGCTCCCACTTCCTCAGCCCTGCTCTCAGGAGACCATGCCTGGTCTCTGCTGGTCCCACTGCCAGGTCTTCCAAAGCCAGGGGAGGAGCGAGCGGGGGCCTGGGAAGCGCTCCAAGGCTCGGCGCTGCGCCGAGACAGTGACCCATGGATAGACACGAGTCGATCCCCAGTGCTGCTTCTGCTGGGCTCAGGGCATAAGCTCGCCACCTCCATAGAGAGATCCAGAAGGACGTCAGAGGTCACTCAGCTCAGGGCCCGTTTCACAGTTGAGGACAACTGAGTTTCAGAGAGGGCGGGGAAGAAAAGGCAGAAGGCAGGCATTTGAACTCATGCACCATTCCTTTTATTATCCTCCGCCCCTGGATTTCGCAGACCTTGTGTTAAGAGAGCCGAGCGGCCCTCCGGAGTCGGAGGGCAGGGAGCCCAGGAGGCGGCTGAGGCTCCCACCCTGACCGGAGGTAACTGAGTAAGGAGGCATCCCTAGAAAGGGTGATCCTGGCCTCACGCCCAGGAGAAGAAGCGCATCCCCGTGGAGGCGGCATGGCGCGGGCCGAGCGTCTGTGCCGGGGAGTGTAGGTGGGTTCCCGTGGTTTGTGGTGCCCTAAATGAAAGAGGGCCTTTGCAAGCATAAGGAAGCTTAAGCACATGTTTGCGGTTTGGAGCTAAGATGACGCCTACAGGAAGAGACAAGGGAGCGATCTAAGTTGATTGTCAAAACTTTTGATTGGTTCCCCTGGTTTCCGCGCTTGTGGACAATGCAGGTTCACCATAGATTCCTATTGCGATGTAGATGCATGATCGCTTGACCTTTAGCTTGATTGATGTAACTATGGGAAGTCCCTTACGTATCCCCCTTCACTTGCCTATATAAGCTGTAAGTCTGCACTAATAAAACGGAACTGCTTTGACGGAACCCCTGTAGCGTCTGATTGTCTCCCGCTCGCCAGGGGGCTGGGTTGGCGGACAGCAGGCTCACTCTTCTCCGATCTTCCCATGGCCTGGCCACGGGCAATCCCGCCGTCGTTTCTCCTCTGTGCGCTGGCCCCACAATGGTTGAACAGCCCAAGCTGTTCAAACACGCAGTGTGGATGGGCGGGGGGCGTGCATGTGGGTGAGTGTGCACGTGTGTGTGTGTGTGTGTGAGCGTGAGACGCCATGTGGCTTGTGAGCACACTGCACACCTGCTCGAGGCCCACACCTGCCAGGTGGTGCTGGCTGCAGCCACATCTGATACCCCGTCAGGAGCAGTTCTAAACCTGAGGAAAAGCCAACCCCGTGTGACGCTTTCGGGCTCAGGGCATAAGCTCGCCACCTCCATAGAGAGTCCAGAAGGACGCAGAGGTCACTCAGCTCAGGCCGTTTCACAGCTGAGGACAACTGAGTTTCAGAGAGGCGGGAAGAAAAGGCAGAAGGCAGGCATTTGAACTCATGCACCATTCCTTTTATTATCCTCCGCCCCTGGATTTCGCAGACCTTGTGTTAAGAGAGCCGAGCGGCCCTCCGGAGTCGGAGGGCAGGGAGCCCAGGAGGCGGCTGAGGCTCCCACCCTGACCGGAGGTAGCTGAGTAAGGAGGCATCCCTAGAAAGGGTGGTCCTGGCCTCACGCCCGGGAGAAGAAGCGCATCCCCGTGGAGGCGGCATGGCGCGGTCCGAGCGTCTGTGCCGGGGAGTGTAGGTGGGTTCCCGTGGTTTGTGGTGCCCTAAATGAAAGAGGGCCTTTGCAAGCATAAGGAAGCTTAAGCACATGTTTGCGGTTTGGAGCTAAGATGACGCCTACAGGAAGAGACAAGGGAGCGATCTAAGTTGATTGTCAAAACTTTTGATTGGTTCCCCTGGTTTCCGCGCTTGTGGACAATGCAGGTTCACCATAGATTCCTATTGCGATGTAGATGCATGATCGCTTGACCTTTAGCTTGATTGATGTAACTATGGGAAGTCCCTTACGTATCCCCCTTCACTTGCCTATATAAGCTGTAAGTCTGTACTAATAAAACGGAACTGCTTTGACGGAACCCCTGTAGCGTCTGATTGTCTCCCGCTCGCCAGGGGGCTGGGTTGGCGGACAGCAGGCTCACTCTTCTCCAATCTTCCCATGGCCTGGCCACGGGCAATCCCGCCGTCGTTTCTCCTCTGTGCGCTGGCCCCACAATGGTTGAACAGCCCAAGCTGTTCAAACACGCAGTGTGGATGGGCGGGGGGCGTGCATGTGGGTGAGTGTGCACGTGTGTGTGTGTGTGTGTGAGCGTGAGACACTGTGTGGCTTGTGAGCACACTGCACACCTGCTCGAGGCCCACACCTGCCAGGTGGTGCTGGCTGCAGCCACATCTGATACCCCGTCAGGAGCAGTTCTAAACCTGAGGTCCTGAAAACGGCCTGAAGAGTTTGCTGTCCTCCCAGACCCTGTGACCAGCCCTGCAGACGGTGGTTCAGGAGGTCTAGGGTGTGCCCAGGGGCCACACTGTTTGGGGATTTTTTTCATTTTCTTTTCATTTTTTTTTCTGTTTTGCCCTAGTGGCTTATGAGATCCTAGTTCCCCAACCAGGGGCCATGCCTTGGTCAGTGGCGATGAACGTCCTAACCACTGGACCACCAGGAAGTTCCCCGAGCCAGCACTATTGACAAGCATCCCGGGGAGATCTGGGGCCAGTGAGAAACACAGTTCAAGGTGAGCTGTCCAACAGAACACTCTGGGATGCTAC
Source organism: Tragulus kanchil (assembly GCA_022376925.1). Classification (NCBI taxonomy): domain Eukaryota; kingdom Metazoa; phylum Chordata; class Mammalia; order Artiodactyla; family Tragulidae; genus Tragulus; species Tragulus kanchil. Next base: position 68,433,565 of record JAIOJX010000027.1, read on the forward strand.
ACACATTCCGTATAGTTCAATAAGCAACCACTAGGCACAGGTGTGTATTTAGCAGTTGTAATAGGGCTAATTGGAGGAAATGAAGTTTTCATTTTATTCAGTCTTACTTAATTTAAATTTAAATAGTCACCCACAGTCCGTGGCTGCCATATGGGAGGGCAGAGGTCTGGAGACGCGAGGGAGCAGGATGGCTGGACGAGGGCCCAGAGGGAGAGGCCCACCTCTCGGGGCCAGGAGCGGCTAAGGCTGGCGGAGGCGCCCTCGGTGGGGCGCCGAGTTGGCGCCAGAGCCCAGAATTGTGCAAGTCTCTCCCCGTGTCTGCCCTGAGCATCTGCAGCCTGGCGTCTGCCCAGCTGAGAGGGTGGGACAGCTCCTGGGGAGACCCCTCCGCCCTGGCTGGGACACCACCAGGGCTCTCCGCCTGCTGCATCCAGTAGGCGTCAGGGACGGAGGTCAGGACGTCCTCATGTTCTCCTGCAGGACCAGGGTGGAGCCGGTGGCCGCAGGGTCAGGCTCTCCCTGTGCGAGCATGGGGAGAGGCGGGGAGGGGGGGCGTCAGCCTCAGGGAAGCAGCTGGGGCCCCAGCTAGACAGGCGGGCCTGGGGCCTCTGAAGGGCCGATGCAGGGAGCTCTCTTACCGGCGCTGGCCCCATGGCCTCTGCGTACTTGAACTTCTTCTGCTTGTAGTAGTGCCTCTTGGGCAGGATGTGGAGCAGCAGGAGGTCACAGAGAACCGTGGCCTGAGAGGGCAGGGTGGCCGAGAGCACCGGGGTCAGGGTGAATCCTCTCTGGACCTCAAGTCCCATCCCACCTCTGTCCGACCCCAGCCCTGGGCCCCGTGGGCCTAAGGAGGCGGCGTGGGCTTGGCACTAGGGAACAATTTCCACCAGACTTTGGGGTGGGAGACTTGTGGTGAGGTGGGGAAGGGCAGGGGCTGACCCCGGCACAGGGACCTCAGCACTTACCACTCCGAAGATGCCAATCCCAGAGCCGATGGTGGTCATGGTGGGGATGATGTCAAACTTCCCAGCCTGGTGCCAGGGCCCAGGGGAAAGCAGGGTTACTGCTCCGAAGGGCCTGAGGGCCAAGGCCGTCCTCAGAAGCCCTAAGCCCAGGCCACGGACAAGGGGGCTTCCCCACCCTCCCCTGGTCACTGGCCCCACAGCCCGCTGCCCACGCTGCTGGCTCTGCACGGGGACCCAGCTGCTGGTCAGGAGCTCTGCTCTTAACCTTGGCTCTGCCACCAGGCACGCGGGCAGGTAGTGGGGGAGGTGTGGCCACAGCCCCGGAAGCCCTGCCCTGCACGGCTCCTCTGTTATCAGGAACAGAAGCGCTGAATGAAGCCCATCCAACTTCGCCCATAACCATCGACGCCCCGCGGTGCCAGCAGAAACCAAGACTGTGTCTCTGGCTGCCCCCCACATCAGACACTCACCTTGCCATCCACGAGGATGTCGAAGCGAATCCCGAACACCTTGAAGAGGTGCCGGTAGTTGGTCCCATTCTCCACAAAGTGCCTGGCAAACCTTGGGGGCAGGGGAGAGGTCGCAGGAGGGATGGAGAACCATCTTGGGTCCAGAGTTCCCAGAGCATCAGGGATGCAGGGACCCTCTGAGGACAGCCCCATGACCCCCAACATTATACAGAGTGGGACTCATAGGGCGGAAACCAGGCCTCGGCCAGGAATGCTCAACCATCGCCCCAACTCCTGCTGTTGGCAATTTCCCCAGCCAGTCCTGGCCCGGTGGGCCTCAGGGGAACGGAGAGCCAGGGGCTCCCTGCTGGGCCAGTCCCAGGAGAACAGGAGTTTCTCTGGCTTCTCTGCTCCCCTCCTGGGGACACTTGCTTGACCTCTAGGGGTTCTGGGAGTAGAACACCCCACAGGGCTCCCGGGAAGGAGGCATGGACGGAACCCCGGCAGGCACCTGAAGTTGAAGCCTTGAGACAGCTTCTTCTCCTCGTACAGCCCGTGGAACTCGTAGACGGGTTTGCAGTGCCGCACATGCCAGTCCAGGTCGCAGTGCCAGTCGATGGTGATGCCCACCACCCCGCCCTGCCAGAGACACAGGCTCTTGAGATCTAGGGGTTAAGAGCAGGAGCTCCTGCCTAACGGCCAGCACCAGCGGTCTCTTGATGAAGAAACATTTTTGTTTATCTGTTTGTTTGAGAAGAGGCCCTGAGACACTGCTTCAGGGTGGAGGTCCTGTCACCCTCTCTGACTGTGGCTCCCGCCCGTCACGCTCCAGCGTCTAGAACACACCAGATTCTTCTACCTCAGGGCCTTTGCACATGCAGTTACTGCATCCTCCCCCGTTTCCCACCAGGTTAGCTCTGTCCCACCTTTGGTCCCTTCTCTTGGGAGGTCTCTCCTCACTGCCACCCTGAGTCTAAAACATGCTTCCGTGATTCTTTCTGCCCTTGCTTCCAAAACACATTACTTTGTAACCATATGTTTATTTTCTGTGATTATTAACCCGTCTCCTCCAAGACTGTAAACTCCACAAGGGTGGTGCTGTTGGTCTCATGGGCACGGATTCCTGTAGCATGGGAAGCAAGGAAATCGCTGCTGGATTAAAGAGCGAGTGTGCAGGGACGTCCTTGGTGGCTAAGACTCTGTGCTCCCAATGCAGGGGGCACATCCCTGACCAGGGAACTAGATCCTACACGCCGAAACTAAGACCTTGCATGCCGCAACCAAAGAACCCGTATGCCCCAACGAAAACTGAAGATCCCATATGACACAATAAGACTCAGTACAGTCAAAAAAATATATATAGGGCTTCCCTGGTGGTCCAGTGGGTAAGGACACCGCCTTGCAGTGCAAGGGGTGCCGGTTTGATCCCTGGCCTGGGAAGATCCCACGTGCCGCAGAGCGACTGGACCGGTGTGTCCAACTACCAAGCTAGGACTCGAGTACATGCACCCACGGCCGGTGCTCTGCAGCGAGAGGCCACTGCAATGGGAGGCCCACACAGGCCAAAGAACAAAGATGGATGAAAGTGGATAAATGAAAGACCAATAGAAGTGGCCAAAAAAAAAAAAAAGGTGAGTCTGTAAAGACATGGTCTGGAAAGAGAACCTGAAGAGGTGAACTGCGTGTAGGGAGCCCACGGAGCGATCCTGATGGTGATGCCCACCACCCCGCCCTGCCAGAGACACAGGCTCTTGAGATCTAGGGGTTAAGAGCAGGAGCTCCTGCCTGACGCCAGCACCAGCGGTCTCTTGATGAAGAAACATTTTTGTTTATCTGTTTGTTTGAGAAGAGGCCCTGAGACACTGCTTCAGGGTGGAGGTCCTGTCACCCTCTCTGACTGTGGCTCCCGCCCGTCACGCTCCAGCGTCTAGAACACACCAGATTCTTCTACCTCAGGGCCTTTGCACATGCAGTTACTGCATCCTCCCCCGTTTCCCACCAGGTTAGCTCTGTCCCACCTTTGGTCCCTTCTCTTGGGAGGTCTCTCCTCACTGCCACCCTGAGTCTAAAACATGCTTCCGTGATTCTTTCTGCCCTTGCTTCCAAAACACATTACTTTGTAACCATATGTTTATTTTCTGTGATTATTAACCCGTCTCCTCCAAGACTGTAAACTCCACAAGGGTAGTGCTGTTGGTCTCATGGGCACGGATTCCTGTAGCATGGGAAGCAAGGAAATCGCTGCTGGATTAAAGAGCGAGTGTGCAGGGACGTCCTTGGTGGCTAAGACTCTGTGCTCCCAATGCAGGGGGCACATCCCTGACCAGGGAACTAGATCCTACACGCCGAAACTAAGACCTTGCATGCCGCAACCAAAGAACCCGTATGCCCCAACGAAAACTGAAGATCCCATATGACACAATAAGACTCAGTACAGTCAAAAAAATATATATAGGGCTTCCCTGGTGGTCCAGTGGGTAAGGACACCGCCTTGCAGTGCAAGGGGTGCCGGTTTGATCCCTGGCCTGGGAAGATCCCACGTGCCGCAGAGCGACTGGACCGGTGTGTCCAACTACCAAGCTAGGACTCGAGTACATGCACCCACGGCCGGTGCTCTGCAGCGAGAGGCCACTGCAATGGGAGGCCCACACAGGCCAAAGAACAAAGATGGATGAAAGTGGATAAATGAAAGACCAATAGAAGTGGCCAAAAAAAAAAAAAAGGTGAGTCTGTAAAGACATGGTCTGGAAAGAGAACCTGAAGAGGTGAAGCTCCTCTGGACGCGGCAAGGAGCAGGGACAGGTAGGGGTGGGCTGAGCAAGGGGAGAGCTGGGTCTTGGGTCAGAGCAGGCAAGGAGCTGAGCTGCTAAGGGGGAGCCTAGATGCCTGTAGACAGTGGCGATGGGTGAGCCGTTCCGGGTGGGGTGGCAGGGAGATTTTCAGGAAAGGGAAAAACATTCAGCTTCCTAGCAAACTGAAGCCAGAGGGTCAAATTTGTTTACCTGTTGTCTGTGGTTGCCTTTGCCCTGGGTCTGTTAGAATAGAGACAGTATGACCTAGGGCCTGTATTTATTCTCTAGTCCTTTAAAGAAAACATTTACTGACCCCTGTATTAGATAAAGGAATGGTGAACGAGGGCTTCCCTGGTGGCTCAGTGGTAAAGAATCTGCCTTCCAAGCAGGAGTCCTGGGTTTGATCTCTGGGTCAGGAAGATCCCCTGGAGAAGGAAATGGTGACCCACTCCAGTGTTCTTGCCTGGAAAACCCCTGGACAGAAGAACCTTTCGGGCTATATTTCATGGGGTCACAAAAGAGTCCGACAGGACTTAGTGACTGAACAACCACCAAGAGCGAGGCAGTTGTTTTGGCGGGTGATGTCCCAGAAAGGGGCTGATTTCCATCCCTGCATTCCCACAGGCACCTGACGATAGGAATCACAGGGAAGCTGGTCGCCTAGAGGCCTCGGGCCAGGCCGCAGGATGGGCTGTCCTGTGTGTCACCTCACTTGACCTCAGGACAGCCCCGCAAGACCTATAATGTTGCTGCTCTCACTTCCTAGGAGTAAAAGCTCCAACACACTGAAGGTAAGGCGTTTATCTTAGGTGACACGGCTCATTAGGACAGAGCAGGATCTGAACCCCATCAGACAGGTCTGTGCTCCTGATAAGGTACCCCTTCTCTCAGAACCCCACAGGGCTGCACATCTGAGACTCCAAAATTCCCAGAAACCCTGGGAAGACACAGGATTTCTCAGGGTCATAGGATTTAAGCTGCTTTTATCTAATGGTTTAAAAATATTTAAATTTTGGGAGTGGGGGGCATCCTGGGTGGCTCAGGGGTAAAGAATCTGTCTGCCAATGTAGGAGACTCAGGTTCAATCCCCGGTCCAGGAAGATCCCACATGCTGCTGAGCAGCTAAGCCTGTGAGCCACAACTACTGAGCCTGTGCACTAGAGCCCAGGAACCACAACTCCTGAGCCATCCTGCCACAACTACTGAAGCCCATGTACCTAGAGCCCGTGCTCGGAAACAAGAGAAGCCACTGCAATGAGAAGCCCGCACACAGCAAGAGAAAAGTCTGAGCAGCAAAGAAGACCCAGCACAGCCACAGATGAATTCATCAATTCAAAAGGAAAGCCGTGGGCCCTCAGAAGACATCCAGGCCACATCTGCCCATGGTCATTCATTCTAGGCACCTCCTTTCTGCCAGGTCCACACCAGGGCCGGCCGAGGACACAGACCTGCAGCATCTCAGGGGCCTCCAGTATTAGGGGATAGATCTCTATATATGCACGGCCCACACCATGGAATTGGGGGGTGGGGGGGTTCACTGGGCCTGTTAACCCATGCTAAATTTAAAAAAAAAAAAAAACGGGCCAGATGATCTGGGCTCCAGCCCTCCCCACTCGCCGAGCACCATACCTTCTCAGCCAAGGTGCTGAAGTTCTGGCCTGACTCTTGGACCACATAGCCGAGCTTGAAGACGGGGCACAGCGGATGCAAGGTCTTGTGATAGAGGCACGTCTTCATGTAGGTGGCGTTCACCTCCTCCACCAGGTTCCGCCTGCGTCACGCCAGCTGGGAGCTCAGGTGACCCATCCCGGGCCCCAGAGGTGCCCCTCCCACAGCCCTTGGAGCCTGAAGGCAGCCTCCCTCCCCAGGCGCACCGCCCCGAGTTTCTGCCCCCAGAAGGAAGTCAGCGTGAGTGCTGAGGTGACAGGCTGAGGCCAGCTGGAACCGCCTGCGTTTCTGCTTTTCCCACAAACCTGGTGACCGTGAAGCGTGGAAAGCTGATGCTGTTCTTGATGAAGAGAGTGAAGTTCTCAGCCTCTCGGAGAAGGGCAGGGCTGCAGGAGACCGCACTCACTCACCGCCCGCCCCCTCCCCAGGAGTCCCTCCTGTGCCCAGCAGAGCAGGGCTTGGGGGCAGGGCCTATGGGATCTTCCTAGGTCCTTGGAGGGGTGGGCGTGCTGTCCTGTGGACTCTTAGGCCCCTCAACCAGGGGCCGGGGCATCCTGGCCTGGGCTGCACAGAGCAGGTGTAGGTGGGGTTGGAAGAAGAGGGGACAGAGCTTTCCCAGGGCACAGATCCAGACTCCCCTCTCTCTGGGTTGGGGACCCTTCTCCCAGCGCCCCGGGAGGCAGGGTGTTACCATGGGATGTCGTCGTCCACCTCCACTGGACACCAGCCGAAGATCTCGCAGGTCTGCACGGTGTCGTTGAAGGCCACACACTTGCCCGTGCGGATGCCTGCAGCGAGGGTGGAACCCCTGGGTGCCCACCCCAAGCTAGGGCTGCAGAGGAGACTCCCCCAGACCCCACTCCTAGAAGCCCCCAGGATGGGACACCCCAGCGCAGAAGCCTGAGAACAGACATTCTGGGACAGGGGAGGCCAAAGTCAGGGCGGCGGGAGGGGAGAAAGCAGGAAGGACTTCCTGGTGGAGGAAGCTTGGAACTATAGACAGACCAGGAGGAAGAAGGCCTTACCTTGGGCCTTCCTCTCTGCCTTTCCCGGGGTGCAGCCGCTATTATTTGTGCACATGCCTCCTTCTGGGTTCTGAGGGAGGGGAGACAGGCTGGCCTGAGAAAGGTAGGGTCCTGAGAAGATCCCCTCCTGCCCTCAGGGCCCCAGGGAGGGTGTGGGGCAGATTCTGAGATCCCTTCAGGGCTAACGCTTGCTCACAGCCTCCTTCTCCCCAGTCCCCTCCTAGGACCCCTCTGGGCTCGTGCCCAGCTGCCCCAGGGCTGATGTCAGCCGGCAGGGAATGGAGAGGTGGGGGTTGGGCAGTTGGGTGGGCACTGAGGCTCCGCATCCTGCTTGGCACACAGGTGGGAGGAAGCCTCAGCCCCGTCGATGGTGGGCGGTCACTCTGTGTGCATCTGTGCCTGAAATTCCACCATTACAGCCCCACAGGAAGCCCGGGTCAGGCTTCCCTTCCAACGCCCAAGGGGAACCTTCTCCTCCGCATCAGTTTTTTCCTGAAGGTTCGAGAACAGGGGATGGGCAACCGTCCTCACCTCTGCACAGTGGCCTTGAGTCTGCCGGGGGGTGGCGATAAAATTGGTCATGACCACAAAGGAGCTGTCCCCCTGGAAGTGAGAGGCAGGGGAGGGCAGGACAGGGTTCTGAGCTGAGAGAAGAACCCCAAGAACCCAGCACAGTTCCAGCCAGCCCCCAGAACCCACATGGCCCCCAGCAGCCTCCACATCCATGACATCCGAGTGGGGCGATGTCGTGGGGCTGCGTCGGCCCTGCACGCGCAGGGAAACTGAGGCCCAGAGAGAGAGAGGAGCGAGGCTGCTCCCACAGGGCGGCAGGACAGAGCCTCACCCAGCTCTGAGCCTGGGCACCCTGTGGCTGGAAGGGGCACCCTGCAGTCAGCTCACCTGGGCGGGGAAGACGTAGTCGGCCACATCCCAGACCTGGGGGCCCAGGCTTGGGAGCTGAGTCACAGCCAGACCCTTGAGTTTAACAGACACGCTGCTGATGAGGCCGCTCGAGGTCTGGTAGCCCTTCTCGTAGACAAACACCCACCTGCAGGGGGGTTAGGGAGGCACAGGGGCCAGAGCTGGGTGGGGCCACTCAAGGACGGCGTGAAGCTGTGGGCCTCTGCCCTCCCTGGCAGCGGCCGAACGTGCCCTTTCCCTTCCCCTCCCCAGCTGCATCTCCGAGCCACACTCCTTGCTTCTAAAGCTCTGTCTGCAGCTAGTGGCAGGACGTCGTCACCTGCCTCCCTCTACTGGAGCTCCAGCCTTCTTTTCACTAAGAAAATACTAATTCCCAGAGAGCAGAGCCCCTGCAGGTCTCTTCTGGCTTCTTTTCCAACAGGAGGGTTTGTCGGAGGCCAAGCTCTTGAGGATTCAGATGGTAAAAACTCTGCCCACAATGCAGGAGACCAGGGTCCCATCCCTGGGTCGGGAAGATCCCCTGGAGAAGGGAACGGCCCCCCACTCCAGTCTTCTTGCCTGGAGGATCCCATGGACAGAGGAGCCTGGCGGGCTGCAGACCACGCAGTCTCAAAGAGTCAGACACAACTCAGTGACTAACACTTTCACTTTTCAAGCTTCTCGGACTCCAGCCTTCACCCCTGTCTCCTTCAAGTTCCCCAGGTTCCTCTCACTGAGAAAGAGCAGAGCATGGTGACGGCTGAGAGCCTCTGGTGCCCGACGGCGGGGAGCTGTTTGCTTCCTCTCTGTTTCAGTTTCCTTGTAAAGTGTAAACAATAAGCGTACCAACAGGATTTGTGCGGAGTCCGTGCCTATAGAAGCACTTAGGCTAGAAACCAACACGGGGTAAACACTCTACAGACAGTAGCCACTGTGATCTCAGCCAGGCCGGGAGCTCCTAGGGAGGGAGACTGCCGACTAGAAGGGAAGCCAGAGGGGCAAGTAGCCCAATGAGGGACTTATAGCTTCTGGCCCCAGTGAGGCCCTTGTGGGAGGGGCTTAGGCTGGAGACCTCCCAGCTTTCCCAGGAAATTCTAGCCTTCCCCTCCCAGCATCAAGAAGCCCCCTTCTGGGCTTCTCTGGTGGTTCAGTAGGTAAAGAGTCTGCCTTGTACTGCAAGGGACGCCGGTTCAATCCCTGGCCCAGGAAGATCCCACATGCCACAGAATGGCTGGACCAGTGTGTCCAATGACGAGCCGGCACTCTGGAGCGCTGCGCCCAGAGCTGGTGCTCTGCAACCAGAGAGGCCACTGCAATGGGAGGCTCACACAGGCCAAAGAATAAAGATGGATGAAAATAAATTTTAAAAAAGCCCTGTTCTTGGGACTTCCCTGGTGGTTCAGTGGCTAAGACCCTGCACTCCCAATGCTGGGTGCCTGGGTTCCATCTCTGGTCAAGACACTAGATCCCACATGCCACAACCGATAGCTCATACACCACAACCCAAGATCCTACAGGCACCCAGCTAACATCTAGCTCGCCCAAATACATATTTTTGAAAGAGAACCCCTGTTCCTCTAGGTTCTTCACTTTTAACCTGGGAGGTTTCATGAGGCCAACCTCCCTTCCAGCCCCATGCTAGGGGCACGTGACCATAGCTCACGAACCCCTTGCTGTTGCCATCTCCCTTGCAACAGCAGTGGGTCGCAGGGTGGGGCCCAGAGCCCCAAGGAGTTTCAGCAGTGAGGTCAGAATTTTTCTGGAAATTACTGGGAAAGAGACATCCTCTTGGATGCGTGGTTAAGCCGGGTGGCTATAAGACCAAAACCTAGAGTGAGACCTCTGTTATCTGATGGAGACAGCAAGCCTGAGAATGCAGCCGCCTTAGAGAAAAACCGGGCCGGGAGGTGAAGAGGGACAGACTCCTGACAGGGCTGCTCGAGCACCTGGATCCGGCCACACCTGAAACATGTTGAAAAATCTACTTCCGGACTTTTCAGCTACATGAGCTAGAGAATTCTTTTCCTTTTTCAAAGTCAGTTTGTCTTTGGTTTCCGTTGCTTACAAACAAGAGACTGCCGACTAGAAGGGAAGCCAGAGGCAAGTAGCCCAATGAGGGACTTATAGCTTCTGGCCCCAGTGAGGCCCTTGTGGGAGGGGCTTAGGCTGGAGACCTCCAAGCTTTCCCAGGAAATTCTAGCCTTCCCCTCCCAGCATCAAGAAGCCCTGTTCTGGGCTTCTCTGGTGGTCCAGTAGGTAAAGAGTCTGCCTTGCACTGCAAGGGACGCTGGTTCAATCCCTGGCCCGGGAAGATCCCACATGCCACAGAATGGCTGGACCAGTGTGTCCAATGACGAGCCGGCACTCTGGAGCGCATGCGCCCAGAGCTGGTGCTCTGCAACCAGAGAGGCCACTGTGATGGGAGGCCCACACAGGCCAAAGAATAAAGATGGATGAAAATAAATTTTAAAAAAGCCCTGTTCTTGGGACTTCCCTGGTGGTTCAGGGGCTAAGACCCCGCACTCCCAATGCTGGGTGCCTGGGTTCCATCTCTGGTCAAGACACTAGATCCCACATGCCACAACCGATAGCTCATACACCACAACCCAAGATCCTACAGGCACCCAGCTAACATCTAGCTCGCCCAAATACATATTTTTGAAAGAGAACCCCTGTTCCTCTAGGTTCTTCACTTTTAACCTGGGAGGTTTCATGAGGCCAACCTCCCTTCCAGCCCCATGCTAGGGGCACGTGACCATAGCTCACGAACCCCTTGCTGTTGCCATCTCCCTTGCAACAGCAGTGGGTCGCAGGGTGGGGCCCAGAGCCCCAAGGAGTTTCAGCAGTGAGGTCAGAATTTTTCTGGAAATTACTGGGAAAGAGACATCCTCTTGGATGAGTGGTTAAGCCGGGTGGCTATAAGACCAAAACCTAGAGTGAGACCTCTGTTATCTGATGGAGACAGCAAGCCTGAGAATGCAGCCGCCTTAGAGAAAAACCGGGCCGGGAGGTGAAGAGGGACAGACTCCTGACAGGGCTGCTCGAGCACCTGGATCCGGCCACACCTGAAACACGTTGAAAAATCTACTTCCGGACTTTTCAGCTACATGAGCTAGAGAATTCTTTTCCTTTTTCAAAGTCAGTTTGGCTTTGGTTTCCGTTGCTTACAAACAAGAGTTCTGGATAACCCTTCTCTCCCGGGTGTGGTCTCCTTCCTTCAAGAAAGAACCTTGGCGTGTCACTGTAACTCGTGTGTGTGTGTGTGTGTGTGTGTGTGTGTGTGTGTGTGTGTCCATGGTTACCCATCAGAGTGTGCAGCTCAGCCTCTCCAGGGCAAATCTGTGAGCTCACCTGTGGCCGCGGCTGACTGCGGGGAGACGTGCTTCCGCCCCTGTCCCTGCTCACTTTACTGTCAGCCCTCTGTCCAAGCAGAGCTCAAACCCTCTCTTCCGTCCCTGAGAGCTCAGGCCCCAGCAGGGAATTCCCCAGGCCTCTTATTCCCAGAGTCAGTGCTGGCTCTCTGCGGGTGTCTCCCTGCTCCGGGCCCCAGGAAGACAGCTCACCAATGTCCTCCTTTCCCCTCCTACGGTCCACTCCTCTCTTCCCAGTCCTCTCCCTGCACCCGCTCCCTCCCCAGCCTGGTGCTGGCGCCCAGACAACCGCTCCCAAGCTTAAGCGTGGTCACTGCTGCCCCCTGCAGGTCTCAGGTGGCAACAGGCGAGATCCGACATAGAACTGGAGCCTGCCTCCCTGCCTCCCGCCCCATCGGGGAGGGTGGGGCGCCTATACCCCCACTCTCCTTAGGCTCCTTTCTGGCTCTGTGCCCACGTTTGAAGTTGCTGCTGTGGCGGAAGACGGGGGAGCTGCTCCGTATTCTGAGCCCCCTGCGGGAGAGATCACTGTCCCGCTCCTAGGCGGCCCCCATCTCTGACATCCTAGCAGCATGTCTGCGTCCAAAACCCACTCCTCACATAGAGATGGGAAAATAGAGGCCTAAGAGAGTGTCCCTCCTGCGTCCGAGACAGGCTCAAAGCCCCCAGCCCAGCTCCCCTCCTCTGAGCAGTCTGGCGTCAAGGTATCCGCCAGGAGCCTCGGGGAGGTCGTGCCCTGGGGCCACATTTCTGGCTGTGTCTCTCCCAGGGGCTGTCAGTCCCCAGGCCCAAATCTGACCTCCATGACCTCAGTTCTGATAATGACAGAACGACCCTGAAGCCAGGTACACCCCTCCAAAGCCCTGCTCACCTTGACCTGGTCTGGAGGCACGACCCCAGGAAGACCACCAAGGGGACCTGATACCAAAGACACGGACATCTTCAGAAGCCCCTCCCCTTCCAGAAATTCTCTTTCCCGTTCTTTCCTTCTCGTCCTCAGCCACTCCCGGTCCTGCTCTCTCTTCGCCAACAGCCCCCTGTGGGAGAGGCCACGCGGACGAGCGGCTGGGGGGGCGGCCTCTGGAGTCACAGAGGTCCAGGCTCCAGTACCGGCAGCGCCCCTCACCAGCTGTGTGGCTTCGGGCCAAAGACTAACCCTCTCTGAGCCCTGGATATCTCAGAGAAAAGAACGTGAAGGCACCTGCCTCAAAGATGCTGCTCCTTCAACCGATGCAGACAAGGCGCTACCACTCGCTAAGCAGTGGGCTGGGCCTCAGGAAGAAAAAGAATCTAGGTGATTGGAGGATCCCCCTGTGAGCTCTCTTTAAGGAAGCTAGCACAGTGCTTGGCCGGCAGCTGGCCCATAATAAATAATCCTGTTTGTTTACGGCCTCTGGTCCTTCTTCACCAGTTCCTCCTTAAACGTCGATCTGCCCCCATCCCCTGGCTTCCATTTTCAGCCCAAGCAGAACCCTGCATGTGCGGCTGCAGGCACACTTGGTCCCAGATTTTCTATCCTCACTTCTGAGCCCTCCCCTGAGATTCATCTAGTCATTCAACCGGTATCTGTCTCTCAAGCCTCTATTATGTGCCAAGGACTGTTGTAGGCACGAAAAAATACGGAGAACCAAAACAAACAAATTCTGCTCTCAAAGAACTTATACAAATGTGAGTGAACTTATACACTGTGAACTTATTGTATAAACGTGAACTTACACAAATTGTGAGTATCTGGTGACCCTCATTGCTTTCCCTTATGCGAGGCTGCACCCCCAAACATATCACAGGTACCTCCATCTGAAGTCAATTCTTTCGAATATAGTCTGGAAGTTCTTCAAAAAGTTAAATGTGGAGGGACTTCCCTGGTGGACCAGTGGTTAAGAATCTGCCTTGCAATGCAGGAGTTGCAGGTTCGATCCCTGGTCGGGGACTAAGATCCCATATGCCGCAGAGCAATTAAGCCCACATGCCACAATGACTAAGCCCAGGCACCACAATTAGAAGACGTACACGTCGCAACGAAGATCCCGCACGTGGCAACTAAGACCTGAGACAGCCAAATAAATAAATAGATTAATATTAAAGAAGATGTTAAACATGAAATTACCATTTGACCCAGCAACTCCTCCACTCCTAGGAACTGAATACCAAAGAAAACTGAAAATATGTCCACGTAGAAACTTAGACACGAATGTTACCAACATTATTCACAAGCAAAGAGTAGAAACAAACAAAAAAAAGAGTAGAAACAACCCAATGTCCAGGGAAGCATGGAATCCATACAATGGAATATTATTCAGTCATGAAAAGGACTGAAGAACTGACATGTTGTAACCAATGTGGACGAGCCTTGCAAACATGAGGCTAAGTAAAAGAAGCCAGACACCAAAAGGTCATGTATTGTATGATTTTAACTACATGAAATGTCCAGAATAGGCTAAGTAAGGCCATGGGGAATAACAGCTAAGGGGTATGACAATCTTCTGGGGGTAGTGCAAATGTTCTGGAATTAGATAGTGGTGATGCTGGATCAGTGGTAAAGAATCCACCTGCCAGTGCAGGAGATGCAGGGGTTCGATTCCTGGGTCGGGAAGATCCCGGAGGAGGAAATGGCAACCCTTTCCAGTATGCTTGCCTGGAGAATTCCGTGGACAGAGGAACCTGGCGGGTACATAGGGTCACAGAGTCACACAGGACTGAGGGACTGAGCACCCATGAGCACAAGGGTTAAACAGCTTTGTGATTATACTAAAACCCACCAACTTGTATATTTTAAAAGGATGAATGTTATGACATGGGAAATCCATCTCAAAATAAAAAATTCAACCGGACCAAAATGAACGCCTCCACTCAGCACAGAACTTGTTTCTCGGGAGCCCTCATCCTGCAGGATGGTGCCGAACCTACCCCACCCCAGGCTCACAGCCTGGACAGGAGCTCATGCCTCCCCGCTTTAGCGCTTCACGCCCACCTTGACCGAGTGCTTAATAGGAGTTGCATGACCTGGTCGGGGACTAAGATCCCATATGCAGAGCAATTAAGCCCACATGCCACAATGACTAAGCCCAGGCACCACAATTAGAAGACGACACGTCGCAACGAAGATCCCGCCGTGGCAACTAAGACCTGAGACAGCCAAATAAATAAATAGATTAATATTAAAGAAGATGTTAAACATGAAATTACCATTTGACCCAGCAACTCCTCCACTCCTAGGAACTGAATACCAAAGAAAACTGAAAATATGTCCACGTAGAAACTTAGACACGAATGTTACCAACATTATTCACAAGCAAAGAGTAGAAACAAACAAAAAAAAGAGTAGAAACAACCCAATGTCCAGGGAAGCATGGAATCCATACAATGGAATATTATTCAGTCATGAAAAGGACTGAAGAACTGACATGTTGTAACCAATGTGGACGAGCCTTGCAAACATGAGGCTAAGTAAAAGAAGCCAGACACCAAAAGGTCATGTATTGTATGATTTTAACTACATGAAATGTCCAGAATAGGCTAAGTAAGGCCATGGGGAATAACAGCTAAGGGGTATGACAATCTTCTGGGGGTAGTGCAAATGTTCTGGAATTAGATAGTGGTGATGCTGGATCAGTGGTAAAGAATCCACCTGCCAGTGCAGGAGATGCAGGGGTTCGATTCCTGGGTCGGGAAGATCCCCCGGAGGAGGAAATGGCAACCCTTTCCAGTATGCTTGCCTGGAGAATTCCGTGGACAGAGGAACCTGGCGGGGTACATAGGGTCACAGAGTCACACAGGACTGAGGGACTGAGCACCCATGAGCACAAGGGTTAAACAGCTTTGTGATTATACTAAAACCCACCAACTTGTATATTTTAAAAGGATGAATGTTATGACATGGGAAATCCATCTCAAAATAAAAAATTCAACCGGACCAAAATGAACGCCTCCACTCAGCACAGAACTTGTTTCTCGGGAGCCCTCATCCTGCAGGATGGTGCCGAACCTACCCCACCCCAGGCTCACAGCCTGGACAGGACGCTCATGCCTCCCCCGCTTCACGCCCACGTTCTTCACAGCCTCTCACCCTTCCCGTCTCCCCTTGGCTCTCCTCAAAAGATCCAGAGGACTTCTTGCGGGGGAGGGGCTGAGACACAAGAGGCACTGGGGCAGAGAGGGGGCCGCTCTGGCGTGGGGCAGGGAGGTCAAGCGGCTGGTGATACCGGGTGTAACCTTGGACCACACGCTATCAGGCAGGCTGAGCATCCTCGGGGAGGGGCCAGCCAGGCTCCAGGCTCAGGAGGGATCGTGTCCAGAGCTGCAGCCCACACTGGGGGCTCTGGGGTCCGACATGCAGACAAGTCAAGCTGATGATTTATGTCTTTGACTGTTTTGAATGAACTGCCAGCCTCTAAAAACCAAGAGATATTCCTTTCACTGCTAGATCCCACTTTCCTATGGCTCTTGGGAAGTCAGGAACTCTGGCCGTGCCGGGCAGGTCTGAATGCAACAAGGGTGGGCAGCAGAGGCTGAGGCGTGGCCACCCTTAGGGCGGGGTCTGTGGATTGGTGATCGGTCTTCCTCGCTCACTGCGAAATATATATTTGAGACCCCATGGACTGTAGCTCACCAGGCTTCTCTATTCATGGAATTTTCCAGGCAAGAATACTGCAGTGGGTCGCCCTTTCCTTCTCTAAGATTCTGTACTAGGAACCAAGAAGTTCTAGCTATCCATCCTCAGCTTCTCTCTCTCCCCCTGTCCACCCTGTACCCCACCTCGGTACCAGGGAAACCGACACAGTCCTAGGCACAGAGACGATGCTATAGAAGTATCCCCGGATAGCTCTATCCCAGTGATAATCTGTGTCTCTCCTTATCTCTGATGGGAGCATGCCAGGATCAGAGGCATGTGGTTTCAAGAGCAAGAAAGCCAAGAGCAGGCCTGCCTGGACTACAGTCTCTTGGCCTTGGCTCAAGATTGTGTCACCTTCTCCAGGAAGCCTTCCCAGGTTCCCCTTCCCAAGCACCATCCACAAATCCCCATGAGGCCCACCTATGTGCACACCCAGACCTCTTGCCTCCCCTGACCAGAGCCCCCAAGGCAGGGACATATCCCAAAACACCCCTTGTATGGACCTTCAAGGTCATGAATGACAGCCCACTGCCTGCACACCTCCAGTTATAGAGAGCTCATCCCCTCCCAGGAGAAGCTCTAACTGTAAATTAACCGTCTTAATTTTTTTAATTATCCATTTTTGGCTTACTGGGTCTTTGTTGCTGAGTGCAGTCTTCCTCTAGTTGAAGCGAATGGGGGCTCCTCTCTCGTAGCCATGGGAAAGTGCCTCATTGCTGCGAACGCCTCTCGTTTAAGCAGCCCAGGACGCCTCTAGTTTAGGCAGGTGTCTCTTGTTGCAGAGCACAGGCTCCGGGGTGCACAGGTTTCCGTAGTTGTGGCTCACGGGCTCTAGAGCGCAGGCTCAGTAGTTGTGGCATAAGGGCTTAATTGCCCCGAGGCTTGTGGCATCTTCCCGGACCAGGCATTGAACCTACATACCCTGCATTGGCAGGTGAATTCTTAACCACTGGACCATCAGAGAAATCCTAAGCATCTCAATTTGAGCCACGAAGAGTGGGCCTCAGGTGCATCCACTCCTTCCGCTTACCCTTGAGCTCCCAGAAGGAGGTGACTGACAGCATACAGTCTCAGTTTCCCTTCTTGGCACCTGTTGGGTTCTCAGCATCTCAACCTCTCTGCCTCAGTAACTCCCTCTCCATCGCCTCTCCTCATCTGAACGTTTGTGCCCCAGTCTGTCCTTTTGTCTAGTTCTGTCTCCGTGCCTGTCTGCCCCCCAATCTGGACTGTCCCCCTGTCTGTGAGGTTGGGGTGTCTGGCTCTTCTGTGCTTCCCCTCTTGTCCCCTGCCGTGCCCACGGGATCAGAGAGGCAGGCAGACGGGACTTTGGGGGAAGTGCAAGTGTTGGTTGCTTGGTTGTGTCCGACTCTTTGCGACCCCGTGGACTGTAGCCCTCCAGGCCCTTCTGTCCATGGAATTCTCCAGGGAAGAGTCCTGGCGTGCGTTTGCCATTTCCTCCTCCAGGGGGTCTTCCTGCCCCAGGAATCGAACCCTGATCTCCAGCACAGCAGGCCAGATTCTTCACTGTCTGAGCCACCAGGGGCACCTTGGGAGGTGGGTGTAATTAAAGGAAGGCCACCCTTCCTCAGGAAAGAGAAAATTATTGAACCTTCAGGCAACATCTTTAGAGGGTCCCCCAGCCCCTGTTCCGCGGAACAGCTGAGAAATGGAGACCCGAGACTGTGAGACCAAGCCCAGGGTTTGGTCGACACCTGTGGGTGCCTGGCTGAGCGGTCAGTGCAGTGATGGGAAACGGCCAGACGAGGGCGCCAGAGACAGCTGGAGTCGCAGCCCCAACCAGAGCTTGAGGGTCCTGTTAGGGGGTGTTTCAAGGGGACCCTGCCTTCCTCCCTCTGCTTTGGACCACACAGCTGGATTCAGATCCTGGTCCTGCCTCTTTCTAGCTGCACGTCGTAGTCTAGCTCGCTAAGTTCTATCTGACTCTTGCGATCCCACGGACTGTACTCTGCCAGACTCCTCTGTCCGTGGGATTTTCCCGGACCAGGCATTGAACCTACATACCCTGCATTGGCAGGTGAATTCTTAACCACTGGACCATCAGAGAAATCCTAAGCATCTCAATTTGAGCCACGAAGAGTGGGCCTCAGGTGCATCCACTCCTTCCGCTTACCCTTGAGCTCCCAGAAGGAGGTGACTGACAGCATACAGTCTCAGTTTCCCTTCTTGGCACCTGTTGGGTTCTCAGCATCTCAACCTCTCTGCCTCAGTAACTCCCTCTCCATCGCCTCTCCTCATCTGAACGTTTGTGCCCCAGTCTGTCCTTTTGTCTAGTTCTGTCTCCGTGCCTGTCTGCCCCCCAATCTGGACTGTCCCCCTGTCTGTGAGGTTGGGGTGTCTGGCTCTTCTGTGCTTCCCCTCTTGTCCCCTGCCGTGCCCACGGGATCAGAGAGGCAGGCAGACGGGACTTTGGGGGAAGTGCAAGTGTTGGTTGCTTGGTTGTGTCCGACTCTTTGCGACCCCGTGGACTGTAGCCCTCCAGGCCCTTCTGTCCATGGAATTCTCCAGGGAAGAGTCCTGGCGTGCGTTTGCCATTTCCTCCTCCAGGGGGTCTTCCTGCCCCAGGAATCGAACCCTGATCTCCAGCACAGCAGGCCAGATTCTTCACTGTCTGAGCCACCAGGGGCACCTTGGGAGGTGGGTGTAATTAAAGGAAGGCCACCCTTCCTCAGGAAAGAGAAAATTATTGAACCTTCAGGCAACATCTTTAGAGGGTCCCCCAGCCCCTGTTCCGCGGAACAGCTGAGAAATGGAGACCCGAGACTGTGAGACCAAGCCCAGGGTTTGGTCGACACCTGTGGGTGCCTGGCTGAGCGGTCAGTGCAGTGATGGGAAACGGCCAGACGAGGGCGCCAGAGACAGCTGGAGTCGCAGCCCCAACCAGAGCTTGAGGGTCCTGTTAGGGGGTGTTTCAAGGGGACCCTGCCTTCCTCCCTCTGCTTTGGACCACACAGCTGGATTCAGATCCTGGTCCTGCCTCTTTCTAGCTGCACGTCGTAGTCTAGCTCGCTAAGTTCTATCTGACTCTTGCGATCCCACGGACTGTAGTCTGCCAGACTCCTCTGTCCGTGGGATTTTCCAGACAAACATACTGGAGTGGCTTCCCATTTCCTTCTCCTGGGTATCGTCCTGATCCAGGGACTGGACCCAGGTCTCTTGGATTGCAGGCAGATTACAGACCAAGCGAGGTGGGAGAACCAGGCTCCAGCCCTCAGTGTCTGCGCCTCAGCGTTGCGAAGAAGTCCACGGAATGGACGTGCAAGCTGCATGCACTATCTGGAGAGGGAAGACGAGGAGGAGGGAGATAGAGAGATCGCCGCCCCTGAGGCATGTGTTCATGCTGCAGCTGGGGACAGGGTGAGAGGACTGTCCCGTTCCCCTCTGACCGTCTGTGACCAACACACACAAAGGGCGTGGCGCTGCTCCCAGTGTGGACTCGGAAGCAGAATGAAACCCCCGGGGCCGCGGTGAGGACAGCCTCTCCGTGGTGAGGGGTCGACCGAGCCGTGCCGGGCAACCTCTCCCTCCCCTGGAGGCTCAGCAGTGTGGCTAGCCGAGGCCACGCACTGGCGCCCCGTGAGCAGGGCCCTCCCTCGCGAGCTGGGAAAGGCGGAGGCAGAGCCGAGGCCGGGCAGCAGGGCCCCAGGTGCCACCTGCGCCTGGCTGCGACGTGCCGTGTGCCCTGGACACCCTCCTGCTCCCCACGGGGTCCGTTCCCTCAGAAGCTCAGTGACGCTGCAGATACGGTCTGCGGACAGAAGGCCGAAGCCAAAAGGTCCGGCAAGACTGGGTCGTGAGCCAGCTCCACCTGCCCAGCTCCGAGGCCTTGGGGGCCGGATGCAGCCGAGCGGAGGCTGCTCGGGACGACAGAGGCCCTGGGGGCACCAGGACTACGTGGTCCCCGTGTGGCCTCCCGGCCGGCTCTCCTGGTTTGGTTTCACAGCAAAAATGGGGATGTGGCGATCAGAGGAGAAGACCTGTTGGTCCCCCAGACCCCCAGCAGGGGGCTGGACCCCCTTCAGTGGCCCTGGGCCCTCCCGGAGCCCTCAGAGAGTCCCTGCGAGTGGACATGCCCCATCACACCCACACCCAGGCTGGCCCCGTCCCTGCGGCTGGCCTCGGTCCAGGGGCGCCCGGCAGCTGTAGTGCTTCCATTCTGTCCGTGGGATTTTCCAGACAAACATACTGGAGTGGCTTCCCATTTCCTTCTCCTGGGTATCGTCCTGATCCAGGGACTGGACCCAGGTCTCTTGGATTGCAGGCAGATTACAGACCAAGCGAGGCGGGAGAACCAGGCTCCAGCCCTCAGTGTCTGCGCCTCAGCGTTGCGAAGAAGTCCACGGAATGGACGTGCAAGCTGCATGCACTATCTGGAGAGGGAAGACGAGGAGGAGGGAGATAGAGAGATCACCGCCCCTGAGGCATGTGTTCATGCTGCAGCTGGGGACAGGGTGAGAGGACTGTCCCGTTCCCCTCTGACCGTCTGTGACCAACACACACAAAGGGCGTGGCGCTGCTCCCAGTGTGGACTCGGAAGCAGAATGAAACCCCCGGGGCCGCGGTGAGGACAGCCTCTCCGTGGTGAGGGGTCGACCGAGCCGTGCCGGGCAACCTCTCCCTCCCCTGGAGGCTCAGCAGTGTGGCTAGCCGAGGCCACGCACTGGCGCCCCGTGAGCAGGGCCCTCCCTCGCGAGCTGGGAAAGGCGGAGGCAGAGCCGAGGCCGGGCAGCAGGGCCCCAGGTGCCACCTGCGCCTGGCTGCGACGTGCCGTGTGCCCTGGACACCCTCCTGCTCCCCACGGGGTCCGTTCCCTCAGAAGCTCAGTGACGCTGCAGATACGGTCTGCGGACAGAAGGCCGAAGCCAAAAGGTCCGGCAAGACTGGGTCGTGAGCCAGCTCCACCTGCCCAGCTCCGAGGCCTTGGGGGCCGGATGCAGCCGAGCGGAGGCTGCTCGGGACGACAGAGGCCCTGGGGGCACCAGGACTACGTGGTCCCCGTGTGGCCTCCCGGCCGGCTCTCCTGGTTTGGTTTCACAGCAAAAATGGGGATGTGGCGATCAGAGGAGAAGACCTGTTGGTCCCCCAGACCCCCAGCAGGGGGCTGGACCCCCTTCAGTGGCCCTGGGCCCTCCCGGAGCCCTCAGAGAGTCCCTGCGAGTGGACATGCCCCATCACACCCACACCCAGGCTGGCCCCGTCCCTGCGGCTGGCCTCGGTCCAGGGGCGCCCCCGGCAGGCAGGTGCCCGGACACCTGAGGGCACGTCCACCCACGCAGAGCTCTGGGTGCGACACTCATGCACCCGCACATCCCACAAACATGCACCTGCCAAGACAGCTGGGGAGAGGGTCTCGACGTGGAGCCCACCTCCTTCCGAACAGCAGCCCACAGGGGAGCCCCACCGCCGTCTGCCCCTGCAGCCCTGGGCTGGTGGGATAGGTCCCACGATGCCCCGAAAGGAGCTGTCATCCCCGGGACCGAAACCAACCTCTGGCCTCCATGAGACATGGCACCCCGAAGGCACCAGTGTTCTGAACCAGCAGGTGTCTCTGCTCAGCGTCTCGAGCAGCCCGGACGCCTCTAGTTCGGGCCGGCAGACGGGAGGCCGGGTCTGTCCTGCTCCGGCCCGTACAGGGAGGCACGGCCTCCATCTCTCAGCAGCACGTGGCTTGGCTGGGAGGTCAGAGGTGGAAGGGCCCTGGGCGCTCCCGGGCACCTGGCCTCCGGCGCCTCCCACTACTTTAGGGAACCGTTAGCCGTGAGTCAGCTCCTCAGAGCCCCACGGCTTAGCGTCTTGCCCCCACATGACCGAGGGCAGCACTGCCCCTCGTCCTGGCTCCCCCATCCTGGCGGCAGGTTAGCAGGTTTCCATTCCTTCGGAAGGGTCTCAGAGTGGCTTGTTGGGAGGAATGACAGCCACGGAAAGAAAGAGGGGCTCTCTGGGGTCATGGGAGGCACGGCAGAGCCTGGAGGACAGGCCAGGGCTGGGGCTGGTGCCGGCGAGTGGGTGGGGAGGGGGATCCAGACTCACCCAACGACGTAGACCAGAACCACGAGCTGGATGAGGCGGAAGATGACGCCCACCTTCTTGTTGCGCACGAGCACCATCCGGGGGGTGTCGTACTCGAAGAAGAAGGCGGCCAGCTCCTCCTGGAGCCGCTGCGCCATGGCGGCCTGGCCGGGGGGCTGGAAACTGAGCCCCCTGCGTAGCCCTGGCTCCCTGGGGTGAGCCGGGGCGTCCACACCCACGTCTACAGCGGCGACGCTTCTCGGGGTTCCCCGGGCCCTCGGGAAGAGCTGGGCAGGGCAGGTGGGGCCAGAGGTCAGGAGTCAGAGGTCAGTTGGCAGCACTTGAGCTGGGTGGGAGCACCCTGGGGTGGTCACAGCCGCTCGTGGCCCCTGGCAGGCAATGGACTGTGGGCCAGCCGTGCCTGTGGACAAATAAATTCCCAAAGATAGATGGGGGCGGGGCTGGGGGGGGCACCCAGGCCCGGCCCCCCTGCCCGTCCTGGCTCCGCCTGGGCCCTGCTGGGCCTCCGGAAACAGGAGCTGTTGGCAGGAAACCATGGGCCACCCATCACAAGGCAAAGATAAGGCCTTCAGCCCCCCATGAACCTGGTGGAAGAGAGCTGGGGGCTCAGGCCGGGGCCTGGGTGGAGCGGCCTCCGGCTGCAGCTCTCCCCAGACCAGGGACCCGTGCACTATCTAAACATCCTCCCCACCCTCCCTGGGTCCCCAGGTGGAGCGCGCAGGCCGGGAGGGCAGAGAGGAAAGAGGCCTGCTTCCGGCCCAACTGCCCAACACTTCCTGAGCCCGAGACAGGACCCCCACCCCGACCTCACAGACCCCCTTCCATCCCCCTGTCCCTCCGGGTCTGAGCCTGGCCTGTGCTGTCTGCTGAAGGGCCTGGGCACCTCGCCTGCCCTCCCTGCTTCCTCCTCTGCGAACAGGGTGATCGTGAGCTTGCCTCATACGGCCACGTCCCGGGGGGTGGGTCCTGACCACACTGAGGACAGAGAAACTGAGGCACTCTAGCGCTTGGGTACAGCCCCTCTGCAGTCCCCGCTGCACCCCCGTCCAGGCCCTGAATGCAGGGGCAGGTCCTGGGGGAGCTCTCCGGACACCAGAGCTGGGGGCCTCCCCCACCTCCCCCTCATTCTGCAGGTGAGGAAACCGGAGTTCAAGAGTAGAAATGAGTTGGCCAAGCTCACCCTGCGCCATCCAGGAAGCCCCCACGTTCTGAAACAGGAAGGTCTCCCTGGCCCTCCCCCCACCCAGGCTGGGTGTTCTCGGGGTTCCCTCCGCCCCACCCTGAAGGCTGATAGGAGTCTTCTTCCGGGAGGGCCTCTAACGGGGAGATGGCTCTGGGCGGGGAGCCATGCTCCCGGGCTGGGAATCCCTGCCTCTCGTCTGGGTCGAGGTGCTTCTAGACAACAGGGGGCCCCACGGAGGGCAGGCCTGTGGCCCCCTCCAGCCCCCCAGGCCCATCACGCTCCACCCTCCGTCAAACAGACCAGCCTCACCCAGCGCACAGCGCCCGCCACTCTCGGGCTCAACTCTCTGGTCCGGTAAGGCTGCCTTCCAGAGGGGCCGGTGAAAATCCAGAGATGCCGGGAGGCAGAGCTGTGGTAGCCACATCCCCTCGGCCTGATCTTGACCCCAGACGACAAGGCCTGTCCTCTTCCCAGCTGACCTCAGGGCCCTTCCAGTAGCAGACCCTGGACACGAAGAGCTTGCAGTGGCGGGGGCGGGACGGAGGAGGACACCGAGGAGCCTGAGCCATCTCAGCGGGGTGGTGGGGACAAAAGGAAGGCGAGGAAAGAAAGGAAGTGCCCAGAGAGACGCAGGAGGAGGCAGCAAGGGAGGGGGGGTGGGGAGGGAAAGAAATCAGGCCTCCCGTCTGTGTCTATGGCTTTCACACCCTTGCCACGTCCCCCGCCTCCGCATCCTCCTCCTCCTCCTCCTCTTCCTCCTCTTTCTCCCCCAAAGAGCCAAGCTTGCCGACGGACTGAGGCACCCACGGACAGACAGGCTGGCCTGGAGCACACGCGGGCTCCTCCTCTACCTTCGGCTCTGACCCCGACACTCAGAAAACACGATGCCCCAGAGAAGCATCACATTCAGGGATGGTATCATCACCCCCAAACAAAGGGAAACAGAAGCAATGCTATTTGTTCCCCCAAATTCCTTTCCTTGCGAATAGCTCTGCAGAGGAAGCCAGGCAGCCGTCAGAGTCAACGCCCCTTCACTGCTTCTAAAATGCATCTCTCCGTCGAGGCCTCTGCTCTCCTGCCCTTGACCCCAGTTCCAGCCTCCCCAGGGACAGATATCCGCAGCGGTTCTGGGCATTTTGAGGAATGAGGGAAGCCTGGAATGTGGCAGGCTTTTCTCTATGGGAACCCTGGTCTGAGAATCACCGTTTCACAGGTAAGGCCACGGAAGCTCTGCAAGTTGAGCACCTTGCCCGGGGTCGCACGGCGACCGGCTCCCGTGTCTGCCGGTGGCCGGGAAGGAGGTTCCCCCAAGTCTGAGATCTTGGCCCCGAGCCCACCCCAGGACTCCAGCCCTTGAGAGCCGCCAGACCTGCCTTATAAGCCCAAAGGCCGGATGGCCGGCTCGGGCACTGGGCCGGCCCTTGTAGGGAGACAAGGCGATGCTGCCAAGCACTCGGCCCCAGCACGGCCTCTCCTGCCTGGCTAAATTTAGCGGCTCTGCGAGTGTGGCGGAGGCCCGTGTGCCGGTCCTGGAGGCCAGCCCGGCCCTCAAGGGGGTCACCCAGGCTCCAGTGAGTCTCCTCGGCCACTCAGAATCCTAAGGCTGCAGGGTCACACCTTCACCCAAAGGAGAAATCAGCCCAAGGGCCCCACACCACGTGGACCAGCCTTCGTGTTCCAGAGACTCACCTAGGGCCACAGCCTCTCAGACGCCTGCCGGAACAGGGCCCTGGGCTGCTCTAACTGGACGGTCTGGAGGAGCAAGGGGGAGGACAGGCATCCACGGAAGGCCGCGGCAGGGGTCCCCGCGCTGGCTTCTCCCCACCATCTGCACCTTGCATGGACGTCTCTGGCCTCTTCTGTCCCCGACCTCTTCTGTCCCCGACGATGGGCCATAACCTGGCTGGAGCTCCTCTGCCCGTGTCAGAAGCATCTCAGCCACTGGTGCTCCTCCAGGCTTCTGGGTCATTTCCCCCCTGGCCCTCAGCCTCCACCTGCCCCTGGACTGTGGGGCTCTTTGGGGCTGCCCTGGGCCCCTACCCTGCACATATGGCACATATACCCAGAGGCCCGGCTCCTGCCGGCGCTGAAGTCCCCGCGCCCGCAGCTGCCGCATGCCCAACGCTGCCTCCAGCCCCCGCTTGTCTTCCCTTTCTTCTAAATCAAATGGCACGTAGGTATAAAGACATGCAATAAAATGTTCCCATCTTAGTCAGCCAGTTTCATGAATTTTGACAAATGCAGGCAACTCCCCACCAACATACCGCCCTTGTACATTCCCTCCTGTCCCTTGGCGATCAACCATCTCCAGCTCCCAGACCGGACATTGTGGATCTGCTCTGTGGCTAGGCTTGTTTGGCTGTTTTCAGAATTTCACAGAGCTGGAATCGGGCTTTTTTTGTTTCTGGCTTTTTCCCCTCAGCACCAGGGTTTTAAACATCATGCATTCTGTTGCGTATGTGGGTGCGTTGATTTTTATTGTGGGGGGGGTCCAGTTTGTTTACCCTTCCCCATGTGGACGGGCATCTGGGCTGTTTTCAGTTTGGGGCTCCAATGAAGGCGGCTGCTGTGGATACTTGGGTCAAGTCTTTGGGTGGACGTCTTCATTTTTCTATTTTTGCTTCTCCCCATTCAGCTCCAGTGGGATCCCCCCTCCCTGGATGTGGGGTGCAGTGTGTTTGGGGGCACAGAAACACACATTCGTGGCCTCTGGAGTGGGTCGGGGGAAGACCATGGGCATTTTGGTCGCTGCCATTCCCGATCCAGAGCAAAACACGCTGGGGCTTCCCCTGGAATTCCCTCCTGGGCCGGCGCACAGGAGGTAGGAAACCTCTGTTTACCTTGGCCGCCCCGTCTTGGCCCATCAGGCTCCATGCTGTGTGCTGGACGAGGCCAGACGTGGGCAGGCCTGAGGAACGGGGTGGAGGCAGAAAAGCAGGCCTGGCCACGCACCCCAGAGGCTTCCGGGAGCGCTGGAGCCTGACTGCCTCCTGTGCAGACCCCCAGGTCCACCTTAGGGCCACCCGCTGCCTGTCAAGATGAGGACCAGCTAGATGACCAGACTTTCAGAGTCTGATGGAGCCCTGCCCAGCCCATCTCGTGGAGCTGGCTGAGGACCCAAGATGAGGTGTACGAAAAGGCTTTGTGATCTGAGATGGACCTTGTACAGGGGACGGCGACGGGGGGGCTGTCCTTCTGCCCATTCCTGGCTCCTGCTGTCTCCCAAATAAAACTTGGCAGCTCCTAAGGATACGTCCTGCCTTCTCTGGTCCTGGATGCCCCATCCTTGTACTGCATGGGGCCCTGGGCTCAGAAGGACCCTCCACAGGGGTTTATTATGCTGTTCCCACTGTTAAGGGGGACTTTCCTGTGGATCCAGTGGTTCAGACTTCACCTTCCAATGAGGGGAGGGTGGGCTTGATCCCGGGCAAGGGAGCCAAGATCGCACATGCCTCAGGGCCAGAAAGCCAAAACATACAAAACAGAAGCAAGGTTGTGTCAAATTCAACAAGACACTTTAAAAAGGGTCCACCACCAAAAAAGAAGGAAAGCAAGCAAAGAAATTCTTCATTTTTGAATAAGAGGCTCCACATTTTCTCACTGTGCGCTGAGGCACATCCGATTACACAGCTGGGCCCGCCTCTGGCCCTGGGGGCGGGGCCCGAGTCCCTCCAGGACCGGGAGCCCTCCCTTCTGAGGAGGAAAATGGGGGAAGCAGGGGACCACGCTCTTCCCTTCCCAGAGCCCCCAGTCGCCGAGGTCAGGGCCTTCTGGGGAAGTCAGGAGTTCGCAAGCAGCCTGTGAGGCTCCTGGATGGTGTGAGCCTCTCTTATCCTCCCCAAGCACAGCTGGGAAGGCCAAGAGACAGATGGTACCCTGGGGAGAGACAGGACCCATGGGACAGCCAGGGACCCTGGCATTCAGGCTCCAGGCCCAGTCCCGTCTCCCACGGACCCCTCCCAGCCTCGGTTCCCCATGAATCATGTGTCAAGGGCTGTGCATCCGAGGAGACGGCCCAGCCAGACTTGGCTCCGGAAGTCCCTGTCTCCCCTGTCCTTTGTGATGAGATCTCTGGCTGGCGGCGTGGGAGCCCCAGATCGTGCTCATGCCTCCTCGGGGGAGGAGGCACAGGTCGTGGGAGCCCCCAGGGGAAACCTGGAGGGCATAGAGGGGGGCCTGCTCCCCAGGAAACACGCCGATGACCCCCATGGCTCCAGACCCTCAACCTTTATTTCTCTACCGGACAGCAGGTCAGCAGATGAGTACAGGGCCCTCCCCCTGCACCAGGAAAGACCTGACGACTCTGGGTGGAAGGGTCGGGGGAGGGGCGTCTGAACGTGGAGCCCCCCGGGTCTGCCAGCCAGGCCTGCTGATTCTGCGGACCGGATTTACACATAAAATAATCACTCTGTACACCCTCGAGGAGGGGCAAGGACACAGTCCCTGCTTCTTCGGTGCCGAGCTGATTCCTGCCACAGGGGCAAAAGCGCAGCGGGAAGAACCTGTGCCCCTGGAACGCTCTCTTCCCGTCGCGGTCATGGACGTGATCCACGTGCCCACAAGCCCCTCCGGCAAGAATGGCGATGGCCTGGGTAACTAACCATTCGCAGCGACGGACACCCTTTCGGCTCATGGGTGTGTGAGGGGCAAAGACGAAGCCCAAGAGTCCAGAGGACGCGGGATCCCCGGGCCGTGCCAAGCTGGAGGGGGCCGAGTCCTGGGTTGAGTGGCAGGGCACGGTGGTCAGGGGCCGGAGGGCACCTCGGGTCTCAGGCACACAGAAGGCAGCTCCGTCTTCCGCTGGGCAGGGCAGGTGGCGTGGAGACGGCGTGTGCCCTTTGCTTGGAACAGAGAACCCTGAGTCTGGGGGTGTGCTGAGCCGAGGCAGGCAGGCTGGCCCTCTCCCAGGGAAGAGGGGAGATCCTGGCTCGGCCCGCCTCCCTGACGCCTGTGTCCCTCTCTCTGAGGCCTCAATGCCCTTCACAGATAAACAGACACAGGCTCAAGCCCTTGTGCGCGATTCTGAGGAAACAGCGTGGAGCGGAGGGGGCCGTCCGCCCTGGCTGTGCACGGCGGGGCCCGGATGTCCCCCCTTCACCCTGGGGCCGACCAGGCCCCAGACCAGGCACGGAGTGAGAGGTCAGCATGGTTCCCATAACTCTGGGAGCGTCACTGCCCGCAGGTCACCCAGGGCAGGCCCCGCCTCCAAGCAGGGGAAGCGCTGCGGAGTGTGTGTCTGTGGGTCCGGGGAGGAGGGCTCTGTGCCGGCTGGGCCCTGGGCAGGCGCCTCCCGGGCTGCAGGCCCTGGACCGGAGCGTCCCAGGAGAGCCCAGAGACCTGAGTGACAGCGCCCCCAGGCCGACGGGAGTGGGGACAGAGCCTCTGGGCCAGGCCTGACGGGGAGCCCCGTGAGCAGGCTGGCAAGCGTGCAGGCAGGCGGGGGCAGAGGCGATCGCTTGGGCACCGTCACTCTGAGGCTCACACGGGAGGCTCCGCTCTGTGCCCCGCATTCACTCCCGGTCCTGGTCTTCTGGAAGAAAACCCGAGAGCAGGTTAAGACCTACCTATGGAGCACGTGTCCAGGCTGGCTCTTTCGGGCCCCTTCCGACCTGCTCCTGGGAGAGCCCTACGCTCCCACGGCATCTCCTGGTTGGCCCCCAGTCCTGCGACATCCCCAGGGCTTCCTTCACCCCACTTATGCCATCAACACCCCTGGAGCATCTGATGAATGCTCTCCTCTCGGTTTCCAGCTTGGTGAACTGCCACACTATCCTGAGGTCCAGGAACCAAGGCCACCTGGACGCCTCGCCCATCTCGCGTCCTCGGCTGCCTCGAGCCCTATCAACACCCTCCTGCCCCTGGCATCAGGTTAGAGAGCCGGTCCACCGCTCTTCGCCGTGGCTCCCCATGCCGTCAGAATAGACCCCAAGCCCACCTCACATCCAGCCAGATCTGTCCCCAAGGCGTCTCTGCAGGCCTCCCCTCCCCTCGGCCCGGCCCACGGGCCTCCGCCTGACAGCGGCTCAGCCACACCTGGGCAGAGCCAGGAGGCGGGGCGAGAGGACCCCCTCAGCGCCCCGGGACTGACCCGGCACCCACAGTCCTCCACAGGACGCACTCGTAAATCGTGGGGCAGTCACGAGCATCCGCCCTCTGCGAAACTTCCCTAAAAGGCCGCCGGGCTGGCTTGGGAACATGGCAGGGTCTCCCGTCTCACCCCCGCCCTGACTGCTGCCTTTAGGAGGCCCCAGAGGCTGTGGCCGACGGGGCAGAGCTGGCCGGGCCGCCAGTGGGCACACACCACGCCACGGCTCCGATGTGGGCACAGATGCCCAGCCTGTGTCTATCCTGCAGCCCCCACACCCACGCCTGCCAGCGAACATCACACTCACAAGCCAAGCCTCACCAGGACCTGTCAGCATCTCACGTTATTCGTGAGGCGGATGCCATGCCAGAGACCAGCTCCCCCTGGGCTGGGCCTCAGTGTCTTCCCTTCCGGACCAGCTCTACAAGCCCCACCGGGCTCCCTACCTCTGGTCTTGACCCTTCTGCCCCCCACAATCACCCCAGTCCCTCCTGTGCCTCCTCCCTCCTGTGGCTCCCACCTCCCTGCGCACAGTGTCCAGGGTCCTGATCTTGGTCTCCGAGGCCCCCGCCCCCCTCCAGCCTCACCCCTGCACTCTACATACCGAGCCCCAGCCCCACCAGAGGCCAAGCCATCCGAGCTCGGCTCCTTCTCCATCAAGTTCAATTCTCTCCTTTCAAACCTCTGCTCGAAGCCCACCTCTTCTAGAAACCACCCCAAGCCCCGCCCAGCAGGGCTGCTCCCTCCATCGGCCCCGTCCTGCGCGGGCCTGCTCCTCTCCCCAACCCGGGGGCCGAATCCATCATCCAGCAGCCAGTGCTGAACAGCGAGGGGGACGCAGGCATCTCCCGTTGGCTGAGAAATGTCTTCCCTTTGGAGTTTTCTCGAGAACATGGCTAGAGGAAGCTCTTAAAGACTTGAAGCCGCCTGAGCGTGAGCAGGTGGCCTGAGCGTGTAGGCGAGCGAGTGTGGCCGAGGTCAAGCCTTCCTGGTGGAACCCTCTGTGCGCCAGCCAGAGCTGGGGCTCCCGCAGAGGGGCTTCCAAGTGACACAGTCAGTTCCCCGCTTAACCTCCCCAGGTGCGTCCAGCGGGTGGGCCAGCAAGAACCGCGAAGGCGGCAGAGCGCCTTGTCCAGCTCCCCACCCACAGGCCCCAGCCTCGCTCTGGCTGAGCCCCTGCCTCCACCCTCCGCTGAGCCCCACCGTGGGTCTGTTCCCTCTCTGGACAGGCCTGGGGTGGGGCAGCTTCTCCAGAGAGAGCAGGCCAACTGGTTTGACCTTTTTAGTAAGATAAAGTCTTTGCAGTGCTGGGGACAGCTGGGCAGTGTGGGAAACGGGGGGTGATTGACAGCCATGGCCCCGTGGAATGCCAGGCACGTGAACCACTGATAGCCCCCCACCGCGACCCGGGCATCCTCCCCTGATCCCGGGACACATTCCTGCCCAAGCGGGCCCTTAAGGACCCAGCTGCCCCAGGGAGGGGCCCAGTCATCTCTGGCCACAGACCCAAGGCCTTGGCTCAAAGGCCCAGGAAGAGGGACCTTCTCACCCCAGCTTCCTCCCTCTCAGGGCGGCTCAGAGAGTGAGAGCCACGCTGCCGCCCCTGCCCTTGGCCGGTTCAGAATCACCCGCTCTCTGAGCCCCTGGCCGAGGTGGGCAGACGGACCGCGGGCAACCGCCTGCCCCTTCCCGCACAGCTCCCCCATCCTGACCCCTGTCCTTCTGTCCCTCATTCCCAGGTGAAAGTAGATCCTGAGTTGTGAATTCAGAAACAGAGAAGGTCCGTTCCACCCACCCACAAGGGGATGCCAAAGAGGCCACCCAGGGTGGTCTGGGGTCTGGGAGGCAGTCGGCGGCTGGCCACGCCATGCCTGGGAGGCGGTCCTGAGTGCCTGCGTACAGACAAGCCTGGCTCAGAGAGGTCAGAGGTGGAGACCCAGAGGAGGGTACGGCCGTCCTGGCTGGTAGGAGGCGAGCAGAGTGAGCGGCCCAGCCCCGAGTGATGTTCCCTCCAGCTGCCCAGGGAGCCAGAACGCCGGCCACTGCAGCGCAAGACCCTGCGGACACCCCCTGCAGCCTAGGAGCAGAGGTGGGCTGGAGGCGAGCAGGCGGGGAGCGCCCGGGGCTGGCACTCACCATCCACGTGCTGCCGGGACAGGTACTTGAGGGCCTCGTCAAGCAGGACGACCGGCAGAGACATCTGAAGCACCACCACCCACTGGCGCCCGCTCAGGGGGGTCACTTGGAAGATGAGCTGGGACGGTGGAGTCTCGGTTAAAGGAAGGAGTGCCCAGAGCCGCCCAAATCCACCGCTGCGTACACCCAGGCCACTGTGGACCCTTCACCAGCACACCTAAGATGCCCTTCGAGGTACCGTCCCGCCTCCCCATCTGTGTCCACTCTCCCCTGCCCTCCCTCGCAGGACCCGGTCCTTCTGTCCCGGCGGGCAGCAGGAGGGATTCCACACCGGGAAAGGGCCTCATCTTTCCTCCTTACCTCAGCCTGGGGACACCCCCCACCGCTTCTGTTACCCTCGTCTGGGGGGATATCCAGGATCCAACACAGGCTGTGGGCACCGAACGCCATCAGACCTCCCCCAGCACAGCCCCCTGCGGCTTCCATCCCCGAGAGGCAGGGAAAGGCCCAGCGTCAGAGGAGAATAAGGGCCCCGGGCCCCCCAGGCGCTGGAGGCAGGGGGCGGGGCGGGGCGGGACTCACCGGCAGGGGCGGCACCAGCAGGATGAGGAAGTGCAGCGCCATGGACATGGCCACGGCCGCCAGCAGCCAGGGGTTCAGCCAGGGCGGCATCCGCAGCAGAGACTGGTTCTCCGAGACGCTGTCGAGGGCACAGGGCGCTCCCTCAGCCAGGATGCGGGCAGGCCCCGCCATGGCACCCCATCTGGCCCCGACGTGAGGGGCAGGGCCGGTCAGAGCCTCCGTGCTGCCCTTTAAGCGTGGGAGCACTCCTGCGAGGCCCGTGCCCTGGGAGGGGCATGTGGCTACTGTCCACTCAGCCTCCGGGGGCCAGTGCAGGGGCCCAGAGCCCATTTCTCTGACCCTCAGACTCAATGCTAGCCCCCCTATTTCCTTACACCTCAATCATGTCTCCTTTGGTGCCCTGAATCCCAGTTCTGGCCCCAGGCAGCTCTCAGAACCCTCTTTTGGGATGCTTCTCACCCTCAGACTGCAATCCTGGACCCTGTACGCCTCAGATAAAAATCCTGGACACCTCTGACCGCAATCCTGGGCCTCCACTGACCCTCCGCCTCCAGCCCCGGCTCCAGGCCCCTCTGCCAGCCCACCTGTTCAGGGCGTTGCACATCTCAATGGTCACCAGCACAGACAAGGCCATGGTGGTGGGGAAGCGTGACTCAAAGACCTCGCAGTCAATGCCAGCAAAGAGCGGGTTGTCCTCGGAGCACTTCAGGAAGTTCCTCTGGGGGCGCCGGGTTGGGCGGGGTGGGGGCGGGGAGAAGAGCAGTCAGGGGCAGGGCGGGGCGGGCGGGGGGGACGAGGGAAGCCCCACTCCCCACTCCAGACCCTCGGCTCACATCTGAGGACGCAATGCAGCCAGCTGCCACGGAGAGGGTCCGGGAGGGGTGTTTGTTCACCCAGGACGGGGACGGGGGGCTGCTCTGGGCCAGGGAGAAGGGCAGGACACTCTGGGGTACGGCCGTGCTGGCCCAGAGGGAGAGCAGCCGGTTTCGGCTGCAGAGGGTGGCAGGGCCCTGGAATCAGGGGATGGGGCCGGAGCATCAGAGGTGCAGGGGTCGGGGACGGTGGTTCACTGAGGCCACCAACGAGGTAACTGCCTACGAAAAGCCATCAGCACAATTACACTTGATAGAATTCACCTTTGGTGGGCAGACGAGGAGGCTGTGTGCGTGCGTGCTAAGCTGCTTCGGTCGTGTCCGACTTTACAACCCTAAGGGCCGTAGGAGCGGGCTCCTCTGTCCCTGGGACTCTCCAGGCAAGAGCACTAGAGTGGGCCGCCATGCCCTCCTCCGGGGACCTCCTGCCCCAGGGATCGACCATGGGGCTCTTGGGTCTCCTGTATTGGCAGGTGGGTTCTTTACCACCACTGCCCCTGGGAAGCCCAGACGATGAGGCTCCTGGGGCCCTCGTCGTGATTATGAAGTAAGACTCCATTCACACTTCCCTCCCTTCCTGCGGCTGGAATCACGCTCTACTAGACCTGCGCTTCACTTATGACAAGGCCTAACACGTGGTCAGGTGCAGGCTTGCTACCTGGCTTCTCCACCATGAACAAGGAGCTCTCAGGCCTCAATAAAGGAAGGGGTGCTCGCCCCTGCAGCCCCAGGGGATTCTTCTTTCTGCCCATAAACCCTGGTCTCAGAATCCACTGAAATAAGACGCTGAACTGAGGCCGCTCACGAGAGCGTCGGTCTTGTTCTCTTCCGCACCATGGGGATAAGTGTGAACGCTCATAACCATTACTCAGCTCTACTCCCCACCCACACCCATCTGGCCTCTGGCGTCTCCTCTGAAAACAGTGATCCTTTTAAGATGAAAGTTTAGAAGTGGGGGCCACGTGCTTGAAAATCAGCCTCAAAGAGAAATCCGTAACATGCCCAGCTACCTGACCTCCTGCCCAGGAAGGCCATCCCGCCTTCCCCACACGATATAAACGCAGGTAAAGCGACACTGTCAGCCAGGAGCAGCTGCTGGTGCTTTCCTCTCTCATGCACGATGCAAAAATGATAAAAGATCATAGCCTGGCTAGACTTCTTATCTCTTGAGAGAGAGATGAAGAGCCGAGGACAAATGCTCTTGGAGCCCCGTCAGGCCCCACCTCCAGATCTTAATGGTGAGGGCCTTCCTCACGCATGTACACGCCAATGCCATGCACACACCTGCCACTCAGGAATGTGCGTGCTTGCATCCCTACACCTGTGAACAGGGAAGACAATGTGAACAGGATCACATGGAAGTGTTTCCATAGATAAGCACCCTGAGACTGCCTAGCTGCTGCAGTGGGTAAGAATTTCCCTGCTGATGCAGGGGACACAGGTTCGACCCCTGGTCCGGGAAGATTCCAAATGCCGCAGAGCAACTAAGTCCTGAGCTATCGAAGCCCCCCTGCTCGAGGGCCAGCAAACCACAACTGCTGAAGCCCATGTGCCTACAGCCTATGCTCTACAACACGAGAAGCCACCACGATGAAAAGTCCACATGCCACAGTGAAGAGCAGCCCTGGCTTGCTGCAACGAGAGAGAGCCAGTGCGCAGCAGCGAAGACCCACCACGGCCATAAATCAAAAAAATAAACACCCTGCTCAGTTCAGACCTTCTGAGTGCTTGAGGGATGGTAGGTGGAGGAACGCACCCCCAAGTGCCTCCACCTGGCTGTGAACCGCGGAAAGAACTCTCCAGCGCCCCTCGGGGCGGAGAAGACTGTGCTCCCCTAACATACCCAAGAGGGGCAGGAAGCCAGGGTCTCTCTCTTGAGTTCTTCTGTCTACAGGCAAGTCGAAAGGCAGGCACACCGGAGGAAAGGAAAGACAGTCTGCACCCAGGCAGCTTCCCCCTTTAAACTAGAAACCCACAACTGGCTTGGCCGGAATGGCCGCGAAGGTTTTTTCAAGCAAAGGAGGTGTGTTGGCTGCTCAGACGGAGGGACAGACCGACAGACAGCAGCGGAGGTCGGGGGCAGGGTCGCCTTGTGTGCTTCCAGCGCTGTGCTGGGCCAGGCCGGTGATGCGCGCCTGCCAGCCAGGTGACTTTAAGATATCAGTGGATCCCTGCCCTGAGAATCAGGCTGATTATAAAAGCAGGAAGCCTGGCAGGTTTCTTCCCTCCACTGTCGGTCACTTCAGTCTGACCCTTTGCCGGAAGTTCCACCATTTAGGGACTCCTATCACCGAGTCCTCAGTGTACGGGGAGTCTCTCAGTAAAGGTAGGACTTCTGAGCAGTAAAGCCCCATGGTCTCTGCTAACTGAATGACTTGGCGGGGAGCCCCCTCTTCTCTGGCTCGGGGGCTGTGCTGCCGTTTCTGGGCTTCCTGCGGCTTCTGAGCTTGTCTCCTTAGGTGCTGGGGGTCTGTTTGCGTGCGGGGGTGGGGAGGGACAGCTGCTGGCCACCCGCGGGGCTCTGGACTCCTCTCCTGAACTCTGACACCAACATGGGCCCCGAGTGCTGTCTCCCAGATGACCCCCACAGGCCACCCTTGCTCACCAGCTGGTAGAAGGTGACCTGCGGCCCCTCGGCATCATACAGGAACCACCAGGCGGCGGCAGCCACCGTGGCCAGGCCGACGTACACTGTGGGGAGGGCGGGAGGACACCGGCTAGAGTGGACGCCTGTGGTTTTCTGGCATCTGCTTCCCTTTCCCAGTAAGTCGCTCAATCTCTGCCAGGGAACCCCTGTTTGCCTTTCGGAGCCGTGTGGCCTGCAGCACCTACAGTCGGGGCCAGTGGGGGCCCTGATGGGCCATCAGCGTCTGCTCCACCCCCGGCCACAGGGATTGGCCAGGAGATAAGCAACATGGGCCGAGAACAGGCCTGAGACTTGCTTCCTGCTCCCACGGGAGTAGCAGGAGCAAAGCCCCTCTCTTTCACTTTATGCGGGGCTATGATGGGTCAAGTCTGAGGGCGGGAGCTTTGGCAGCCATCCTGACACTCCGAGGGGCCCCTGCCTGAGAACAGAGCTCAGGCTGAGCCAAAATATGCCCAGGATACTGTCTGAGGGCTGGATCTAGCCATGCCTGAAGCTTGCTTGATCTAGTCTTTTCAGTTCCATGAAAACTGAAGTTTTCATAGTTCCGCTTGACATAAGCCAGCCTGGGTCACACTGGTCTGGCGTTTGCCCGCCTAACTGATACAAGGGTCTTAAGACACTCCAGGAGCCCCGGTGAAGGCCGGGGCCCCACTCACCTCCAATCGCCAGATAGCGGAAGAGGAGCCAGCCGCTGATGAGGGCCTCCCGGGGGTCCCGGGGCCGCTTCTCCATGATGTCCAGGTCGGGGGGGTTGAAGCCCAGGGCCGTGGCAGGCAGGCCGTCCGTCACCAGGTTCACCCAGAGCAGCTGCACGGGGATCAGGGCTTCGGGCAGGCCCAGGATGGCCGTGAGGAAGATGCTGGAACCAGAGTCACGGCCTGAGCCCCGAGCGAACAGAGGGTCCAGCTCCTATGCACACCCCTGATCCGGGAGCACCCCCCCACTGCCTCTGCCGCAGCCCCGCCTCGCTCTGCCGGCTCGGATGTGCGTGCACAAGTGAGAGGCGGCTGCACACAGGCTGCTCACGCTGGGCCACCCTTGCACCCCGAGTCCCAGCTCTGGGGCCTGGACAGACCTGCCCTGGAGGACTCTCCCATGGAGGACACAACCCTCTTTGAGACACACACACACGGGGACAGCGCATGCCTGAGCACATACCCACGTGTTCGCAGATGTGTGCAAAAAAACCCTAGCACAGGGCACACAATCCCATGAAACACAAGCAAACACCTACACGCCTGCCCCAGTGTGTAGAGATGCAGAATTCTTACACGGCCAGCAAACGTGTGCTCACCATGCCCCACAAGCATAGCTCCCGTTTGAACTTAAGTGTGCTCATGATCACGCCCTCCGTGCTTGTGTCAGGCCCAAAGATGAACATGGACTCACACGCACACGTGTACACACACCCCTCACGCAGGCACACCCCGTGTGCACACACACAGGAACATATTACTGCCCAAAGGTGAGGCGTGTTCTCTCATTTCGCAGGACTCTGACAGTGGGAAGAAGCTCATGGTTGGAGGGATGACGGGGGAATTTTTGATCATCGCCTGGGGACTGGGGTGCATCAGGGGCTCTGGACAATGATGGGGTGTCCCCTTTCCTGCCCACCCTGAGAGGGGGCTCCTGGAAGCCCCAGCCTCCCAGGGCCGGACACCAGTCCCTCCATCCCTGTAGCCCCACCCCATTTTCTCGATCCTGTGGATGCACAGCTGGTCCAAAGCTGGGAGGACAGAACTCAGGGCCTCACCAGACAACCTCGCCCACGTTGGAGGAGATGAGGTAGCGGATGAATTGCTTCATGTTGCTGTAGATGGCCCGGCCCTCCTCCACCGCGGCCACGATGGTGGCAAAGTTGTCATCCGAGAGCACCATCTCCGCGGCTGACTTGGCCACAGCCGTGCCAGAGCCCATGGCAATGCCGATCTCCGCTTTCTTCAGGGCGGGGGCGTCGTTCACTCCGTCTCCTGTCTGAGGGCCAGGTCAGGGGGGCTCACGCCTGAGAAACTTCCCTTTCCACCTCCCCGACTCCTCTCCACCCAGCCCGTGGCCAAGTTTAGGGGCTGTCCCCCAGACAGCTGGACAGAACCAGTGGTGACGTCATGAGCCTAGGAACTGACCTGGGCATGAGGCTAAGGGGAGGGCAGGGAGCGCAGACAGGGGCAAAACTGAGAAGGTCACATTTAAGGTCCGAGAAGATGGTGAGGTGGAGGGATGGAGGTGAAGTGAGTCAACACGGAGGACGGAGATGAAATCCAGGTGGGATGCGAGGCAGAAGACGAAACTGAGGTTAAGGATAAAGTTAAGGTCAAGTCAAGAATGAGGGGAAGGTCGTGGCCTAGGTCAAGGGTCAGTTAAGCACTATAGTTGAGGTGAAGGCTGGAGCCAAGGTGAAGGGGACACAGTCAAGAATGTAGTCATCTTCAAGATGAAACATTAGATTAAGGTAGAGGTCAAGGCAAGGCTCCAGTCCATGTCAGGAGTGATGTCACAGTAGAAGTAAGAGGTGGTGTCAAGGTCAAGACTGAAAGCCAGGTCAAAGTTGAGGTCAACATAAAGTAGTAGATTGGGGGAGTCAAGGTCAACAGCAAGGATCAGATCAGGGTCCAGGTCAAGACCGGAAGCCCTATTAGTGTTGAGCTCAGAAAAGGATCCGTTTAAGACAGTGAAGCTTGAGGTCAGGGGCCAAGTCAGTGTGAAGGTCAAAAATAAGGTCCAAGAACAAGCTCCCAGTGGTAGTCAAGTCAAGGTTGGTACCCAGCTTATTAGCCAGGCCAGGGCTGAGCCACAGATAAGGATGAAGGTCAAGGTAAAGGACTGGGTTAGGCTAGAGGTCGAGATTAGAAACTGAGGCCAAGTCAGAGGTGAAGCTGAGGTTAAGAATTGGACTAGTGCTGATGAAGAGGTCAGCAATCAAGAACGAGGCAGGGGCTTCCCTGGTGGTCCAGTGGGTAAAGTCTGCCTTGCAGTGCAAGGGATGCCGGTTTGATCTCCAGCCTGGGAAGATCCCATACGCCACAGAGCGGCTGGACCCGTGTGTCCCATTACGAGCCAGTGCTGTGGAGCTCTGCCACGAGAGAGGCCACTGCGATGGGAGGCGCACACAGGCCAAGGAACAAAGATGGATGAAAATAAATAAAAGAAAGACCAAGGAAAGTGGCCAAAAGTCAAAACAAAAGAAAAAAAGAATGAGGCAGAACACAAACTGGGACCAAACCACGTGCCTGCCCAGAGGTGAGTGGCCAAAGAGACCGTGATGTGCTCCCACAGCGCAATGCCACTGAACCCTAAAAAATCATGTACTAAAACCCTCAACCACATGGAGAAACCATAAAGGAGGGAAGCCAGACCCAGGGAGCTCACACTGTATGATCCCACTCACAGGAAAACCCTGCAGAGGCAGAAAAAACTCATGATGCAAAACCCACCAGAACAGAGACTGTGTGTTATGGCGGGGGTGGGCCTGATGGGAAAGCAGCCTAAGGGAACCTCGTGGGGTGATGGCACGTTCCCGCTCCTGTGTGAGGGCGTGTGTGCTGATGTCTACAACCGACACATCTTTAATAAGAAAAGATGGATTCAGGATGGGTAGAGGGATAGGTATGTGATAAGGCCAATAGAGCTACGTTATTTGTAGAATCTTGGACTGCTGGAGGGCATCCCTGATTCCTTGGACATGAACTTGGGCAAGGTGAGGGAGATGACGAGGGACAGGGAGGCCTGGCGTGCTGCAGTTCACGGGGTCGCAAAGAGGTGGACACGACTGGGTGGCTGAACCAGCTGTGGCTCTTTATAGGCATTCACTCTAAAAATCGTCTCCATTTCTCTTTGTGCTTGAAATGTTTTGCCATAAAATGGGAAAAATGAGAATGAAGCAGAAGCCGGGCTGCCCAGCTGCTCTTTCTAAACCCTGCGGTCAGTGCTTCCCAGCACACCCCGCCTGCCACCTCCCCCAGGTTCCCGTCCCGTGGCCTCACCATGGCGGTGATCTCATTAAAGGACTGCAGGTTCTCCACGATGTGGGACTTGTGGGCGGGCTCCACCCGGGCGAAGCAGCGGGCCGTGCGGCAGGCGTGGCGCTGCTGCTCAGGGCTGAGGTCGTCAAACTCACGGCCCGTGTAGGCCTTGCCCGTCACGTCCTCCGTGTCCTGGAAGATGCCCAGCCGGCGGCAGATGGCCACGGCCGTGCCTTTGTTGTCCCCTGTGATCATGACCACACGGATGCCCGCCTGATAGCAGCGCACAATGCAGGCAGCCACCTCGGGCCTCGGAGGGTCCAGCATGCCCACGCAGCCCACGAAGGTCAGGTCCGTCTGTAGGGAGGGAGCGGATGCCGTGGGGCCTGGGCCCACCCTCAACGGCCACCCGCCCGGTGCTGCAGGTGGACACACAGCTCCTGGCCCCGGGCCCCAGCACCCACCTCGTACTGTATAAACGTGCTGCTGTCGTCCAGTTGCATGTCCTCCTTCCTCGGGGGCGTGTCCCTGGTGGCCAGTGCCAGGCAGCGCAGGGTGTCCGAGCCTGAGCCCCAATCCCGGACCTTGGCCAGGATCTGCTCCCTGGAGGCGGTGTCCAGGGGCACCGTGCGGCTCCCCACGCGGACGGAGCTGCAGCGCTCTATCACACTCTCAGGAGCCCCCTGCGGCGGCAGGAGTGGGGAGGAAACAACTCTGCCAGTGGGGACCCCTGCCCTCCCTCCTGCCTAACAAGGAACGTGAGGTTCAGATATGGGAAAGGTCAGCCAAAGGGAAACACCGTAAGGAATGCACCAAAATCCATCTTGAGAACCTTGGAGTGGGAACCAAGTGGGCCCCACTGTAAGAACTCAAGGGGTGGGGGGCTCATACGGGGTGTGATGCTGTGTAAAGCTCCCAGCGGGGCACCCCCACCTCTACCCTGGCGCTCAGCCAGCAGCTGAGAAGGCCTGAGGCAGCATTTAGAGGGACAGGGTGGGAACGGCCCGCAGACCCTGCCGCCCAGCCAGCCTGGTGCTCCTCGAGTCCAGTTTGGTAGGGCGCTCTGCATCGGGAGACGGGCTGAGCCCCATGGTCGGGGGACCAAGAAAAGAGCCCTGCTGAGGGTGTGGGGCGTGGCTCTGGGCAGGTGGTCTTGGGGTGCCAGGCTTCCCACTGGCCTTGACTTCACCTCAGGCTTGGAAAGAAACTCTGAATCTTCCATCAGTGTCCCCTCCCTCTCCCCAAAAGGTACCCCGAACACTAGGGCTTTTTCTTTGTGTGCGTGTGGCCAGACTGCATGGCATGCCGGATCCCTGCACCTTGACCAGGGATGAAACCTGCGCATTCTGCAGCGAAAGCACAGAGCCTTAACCACTGGCCTGTCAGGGGAGTCACCTGATATGTTTTTTGGGCGAGGGGGTCAAACACTAGGTATTTTAAGCATCCCAAATTTCCAGTACAGAACCTTCTTATTTTAAAAGAGGTTAAAAGCCCCTGCAGGGGACACTGGGGCTGTGATTCCTACTTTAGGATCAAAATCAGTAACAGGAAGGGCTACGGGCAGGAGTCTGGATAAAGCTGGGTCCTTCCCTCCTTAGGACTCAAGTTTCCAAGACACAAATCATCCAGGTTGGACACCAACCACCTCAACACGTCTCCTCAGAAGCAAAAGGGTTCCCAGGACATTCCAGCCTGACCTGCTGTTCAGATGGGGAGCCTGAGGCCCACGCTGGGGCATGGTGACCCCAAGGCTATGTGGGGCAGTGCCTCTCCGATCAAACCTGGGACCCGGGGAGGGGCAGGCCTCAAGCACCCGGCCCTGGCTTCACCTGCCCCACACCTGAGCCCCCACCCAGTTGCCCATGGCAGGCTGACCACACTCTTTCTGGGGTTGTCACTTTCCCGAGGGTCTCCCACCTTCCCCAGTCACCCCCAGCTGCAGGATCTGGCTCTTAGAGGACTGGAGACCAGACCCCTGGGACTTCAGGTGTGCAGAGGCCCCAGGCCAGTCCGGCAGGCCCACCTTCACAAACATCTTGGGGCCCTGGGCCGCCAGGCCGGGCGGGTGGGACGGCGAGACCCTGCCGCCCAGCCAGCCTGGTGCTCCTCGAGTCCAGTTTGGTAGGGCGCTCTCCATCGTGAGACGTGCGAAGCCCCATGGTCGTGGGACCAAGAAAAGAGCCCTGCTGAGGGTGTGGGGCGTGGCTCTGGGCAGGTGGTCTTGGGGTGCCAGGCTTCCCACTGGCCTTGACTTCACCTCAGGCTTGGAAAGAAACTCTGAATCTTCCATCAGTGTCCCCTCCCTCTCCCCAAAAGGTACCCCGAACACTAGGGCTTTTTCTTTGTGTGCGTGTGGCCAGACTGCATGGCATGCCGGATCCCTGCACCTTGACCAGGGATGAAACCTGCGCATTCTGCAGCGAAAGCACAGAGCCTTAACCACTGGCCTGTCAGGGGAGTCACCTGATATGTTTTTTGGGCGAGGGGGTCAAACACTAGGTATTTTAAGCATCCCAAATTTCCAGTACAGAACCTTCTTATTTTAAAAGAGGTTAAAAGCCCCTGCAGGGGACACTGGGGCTGTGATTCCTACTTTAGGATCAAAATCAGTAACAGGAAGGGCTACGGGCAGGAGTCTGGATAAAGCTGGGCCCTTTCCCCTCCTTAGGACTCAAGTTTCCAAGACACAAATCATCCAGGTTGGACACCAACCACCTCAACACGTCTCCTCAGAAGAAAAAGGGTTCCCAGGACATTCCAGCCTGACCTGCTGTTCAGATGGGGAGCCTGAGGCCCACGCTGGGGCATGGTGACCCCAAGGCTATGTGGGGCAGTGCCTCTCCGATCAAACCTGGGACCCGGGGAGGGGCAGGCCTCAAGCACCCGGCCCTGGCTTCACCTGCCCCACACCTGAGCCCCCACCCAGTTGCCCATGGCAGGCTGACCACACTCTTTCTGGGGTTGTCACTTTCCCGAGGGTCTCCCACCTTCCCCAGTCACCCCCAGCTGCAGGATCTGGCTCTTAGAGGACTGGAGACCAGACCCCTGGGACTTCAGGTGTGCAGAGGCCCCAGGCCAGTCCGGCAGGCCCACCTTCACAAACATCTTGGGGCCCTGGGCCGCCAGGCCGGGGCGGGTGGGCGTGCAGTACACTGACATGGACTTCCGGTCTCGGGAGAACTCCAGCGTGAACTCCTTCCGCATCAGCTGCTTGATGACCTGCGGGGCCCAAGGCGGGTCAGGGCGTGAGGGGCAGGGCCAGCGATTCCGGCTGCTTCCTCGCCTGCTGATCGGCTCCGTGAAGAGCCTCTTGTTCCCTCCATGGTGGTGTTTCTGCCCTCCTCTAACCCTGGCATTCAAGGCCTCCCTCTCCTTCTCCAGCCCCAGAAACACCCCCAAATGGCCATTTCCTGATCAGGCTATGTAATTCCTGACTGAGTCCTTGCCCACACTCAGCTTTTCTTTGCTCTTCTCCAAAAACCAGTCTTACTAGGCCTCTGAGGCCCTTCCTCTTCCCAGAAGCCTCCCAGGGCTTCATTCCCCTCTATCCCCTCTCCAGATGCCCCATAAGCCACAGCCACGCGGCCTGCGGCCTCGGCCCCGCCGCTGCTCACCGCATTGCAGGCGCCAGCTCGTTCCACCCGGGACAGGCCCTGCAGGTCCGTGTCAAAAACATTCATCTTCTCCACCAGGCAGGTCAGGGCCGTCTCCGTGGCCTCTCCCACCTTCTCATACACGCCCTTGGCC
Organism: Tragulus kanchil; assembly: GCA_022376925.1. Taxonomy (NCBI): domain Eukaryota; kingdom Metazoa; phylum Chordata; class Mammalia; order Artiodactyla; family Tragulidae; genus Tragulus; species Tragulus kanchil. The sequence continues at coordinate 68,476,606 of JAIOJX010000027.1, forward strand.
TAGGAGGGCCCAGGCACAGGAAGTTAGCGGCAGGGCGGCCCCCCGCTTCACCTTCCACTCTGCTCCCTGCCCCTTGGAGCACCTGGCCCTGCTCCTTCCCGTCCCCCGACTTCTCTCCCCGAGGCCTCCTATGCCCCTGCCTCCACCACCCTTCGTGGGCTCACAGCGGCCCGCGTCCACCCAGCCCACTGCAGCCTCCCTCTTGAGCTCCAGGCCCCCCTGTTCAGTGGCAGCCTGTTGGACTTTTTCCCTGGGGACCCTCAGGTTACCACTCCCTCTCTCTCTATTTGCCACTTCAGTGACCAACTCCCTGATTGTAGCTAGAAGCTACCTGAGCTCCTTCCTCATTCACCTCACCAGTCACCCAGTCCCAGGATTTTGGCTCCGACTCTTTCTCCCGTTCATCCCTTCTTTCCTCTCCCTGAAGCCTCAGTCAGGACTTGGCTGACATTTCCCGGGCCTGGATGACTACACGGGGCTCCCTGACTCCTGTCTCGTCCAGTCTGTTCCATCCTCCACACGGGGGCCCAGGGAGTCATCTGTAAACTTAGGTCTGACCATATCACTGTCCTGCTCCAAATCCTTTGCTGTGTGTCTACCGCCCCCAGCAGGCCACCAGGCTGACTGGGTCTGGCCAAGTACGCCCACTCAGGCGAGACCAGCTTCCGAGCGCACCAGCCCGCTGATGCAGGCACAAGGAAAAGCATTCACTGCCTAGATCACAGCAGGCTTGTATAGCCGGTGGGTCTTTTTGGGGGCTGTACCTTCTGCTTTAAACACTTTCTAGTCTTGTCCCCCAAACCTCTTCTCCCAGATACCCCTGGCCTTTCTGCCACACAACAGTCCCCCAGAGTTGAAGAGCCCCAGAGCAGGGTTCCGGAGATAGCCTGAGGAAGGAGGGGGGCCGTGTGGAGTGGTTGGCCGTGCTCCCGTGGTGTGGCACTCGACACAGAGCTTAAATACTCTGGGAGAGGGGCTTCCCTGGTGGTCCAGTGGGTAAGGACACCGCCTTGCAGTGCAAAGGGCGCCGGTTCGATCCCTGGCCTGGGAAGATCCCACGTGCCGCAGAGCGGCTGGACCGATGTGTCCAATTACTGAGCCCGAGCTCTGGAGCGCATGCGCCCAGAGCCAGTGCTCTGCGACAACAGAGGCCACTGCGATGGGAGGCCCACGTGGGCCAAAGAACAAAGATGGATGAAAATAGATAAATGAAAGTCCAATAGAAGTGGCCCGCCCGCCCCGCTCCCTCCCCAACCGCCCCCGTGCAGAAAAATAGTGTGGGAAAAAGGTCTGTTCTGGGCACCTGGATACGAGGGAGATCACGAAATGGAGTAGGGGCCCACCTCATTGTAGTCCAGTGCCGAATCATTGCACAGGGCACAGATGGTCGCCAGTTCCACCAGCGCATCAAACTGCCCGCAGCACACAGGATGCTCCCCCTGCCGCCTGTGGAGCCACAGTGGTCAGCGGAGGGTCCTTGGCCCCGCCCCCAGGCGATGCCCCGCCTATCGGCCCCACCCCCGGGGGCCTCGCCCATGACAACTCTCGAGTTGGCCTACGTGGCCCCGCCCACCTGGAAACCCCGCCCACCTGTGCCCCTCCGCCGAGCACTCACACTTCGCCCTCCGGGGCATACGTGGTGCCCGAGATGGTGAACTCGGACAAACCGCAGGTACCCTCTCCGGCCTCGGCTACCACGAACATCTGGGGAGCACAAGGGTGTGCTCATGGGTTTTTCAAACGCTCACTTCAGAATCCCTAGTAGGACTGTTCAAATGCAGGCCTGGAGGGATTCTACCAGGGCCGGGGCTTCAGGGCAATAAAGCGCGCTGGTGCCCCCGCCCCTGCGGTCGCTTCTGTGGGCTTCTAGGGGACACTAAGGCCTCTGACACAGAGTCTGGGTTTCCCTGGCCCAGTGGGCAGATGACGGGAGCAGGGGTGGGAGAGAAGCGATGTGGGGGGGCCTGGGGGAACAGGAAATCCACAGGCTCAGTATCATCCCACCCGCTCCACCCCAGGGACCTGCTGGAGTCTCAGCCAGACTCCCTGGGGCATGTGGGCAGCAGACCAGGATCTGGGATCAAGCGCCAGGAAATGAATAATTCCTGCCTGGGCCCTTCCTAGGTCACTGGAGCCGGCGTGTCAGGTGACCACAGAGAGTCATGGCAGAGCTGGACAGAACTTGGGTCCAGGCCCAGCTTGGCTTGGATGCCCAGGCTGTACTTGACCCTCCCCTGCGCGTCCTCTGTGGTCACCTGGTGGGGCTTGCACACCCAAACTACAGATTGGGAAACTGTGGCTCACAGATGGGCAGCGGCCTTCCAGGATCCTACGGAGTGACACGTGCACCTCCATGATGCATGTCCAGCCAGGCTCTGCGGCTCTGCCCCCAGGAAAAGCGGGATCTGCTTCCCATCATGGGGGAGCACGCAGGTTCTCTCCTCCGCCTCTGGCCAGAAGGGAGTTGGGATGGCCCAGAGAGGCAGCCCAGCCTGCCGAGCATCCCACAGCCACACCCGTGCTGACTGCGGCCACTCACCCGGCAGACCGACATCTGATTGGTGGTGAGTGTGCCCGTCTTGTCGGAGCAGATGACCGAGGTGCAGCCCAGGGTCTCCACGGACGGCAGGCTCCGCACAATGGCGTTCTTGCGGGCCATGCGCCGTGTGCCCAGCGCCAGGCACGTCGTGATGACAGCCGGGAGGCCCTCGGGGATGGCGGCCACGGCCAGGGCCACAGCGATCTTGAAGTAGTAGACGGCACCTCGGAGCCAGGAGCCGCCGTGGGCAGGGTCGGCAAAGTGGCCGATGTTAATGACCCACACGGCCACGCAGATCACAGAGATGGCGCGGGACAGCTGCCGCCCAAACTCGTCCAGCTTCTGCTGCAGGGGCGTCCGCTCCGGCTCCACGGAGGCCATCTGACTGCGGATCTTGCCCAGCTCCGTGTGCAGGCCCGTGGCCACCGTCACACCCACCGCCTTGCCCGAGGCAATGTTGGTGCCCTGGCCGAGGGAGGAAGACGGAAAGGACGGGTGGGCACCTCCGCGGGGGCCCAGGACCCCGACCCCTTCAGGCTGGGAGGAGGGCTCTCGTCCGCTCCTTGGCTGCCTCCTCGTCCGTGTCGCTGGGCGCTCCCAGCCGTATGCAGCTCTGGAGTCTCGACGGATTGCCGTCATCACCTCGACAGGGTCGGCTCTGGGGAGGCAGGGCTTGGTTCCGTGCCGCATTCCCAGTGCCCCACAGAGACCACGCCAGCCGAGATGGACAGTCCGGTCAACGAGCACAGCGCAGCGCCCGCCGATTAACATGAGGTCCACGGACAGCCCGTGGCTTCTTGAGTATGCCCCTGGTGTCCCCGCTCCACCCCAGAGCAGCTTGTCCAAGACGCCCGGGCACCTCAGCAGGGCACCCCCTCAAGCCGAGTTGTGGGTGAGTATCGCTTTCTCCATTTCTGTTCACTTCCGGGGAGACTGGATGACTTAGCGGCGGGGGCCACTGGCCGTCGGCCTGACCCTTCCCTGTAGCCTGTGCTTGGCCTGCTCAGCAGCAGGTGAGCATCACCGGTTAGGTCTCTCTGAGGCTGACCCCCTCCCCCGGAGCTGAAGCCATCACTCTCCCTGGTGTCTTGCCTTGGGGATCAGTTTTCTTATCTGAGAAATGGATGGTTCCTGACCTTCACCACTTTGGCAATGCGTCTCCCCCCAGAGGAGTCCACTGAGTGATAACAGGCAAGCCCTGCCCCTCTCCGGCTTAAGGCAGGATAGGCCCAGCAGGTGGGGAGAAACGCTCTGGGGTCAGATGGCTGAATCCCCATCCCAGCTCTGCCTCTCAATGACTGTGTGACCTTGAGAAACTTACTTAACCTCTCTGTGCCTGTTGCCTTGCTGGAAGATGCGACAAGGCAATACTTATTTCCAAGGCGTGGCGAGGATAAATTAATACAGGTACAGGGGTTAGAACAGGGCCAAGCACACTGCCTCCAATATAACTATTGTTATTACTAGAAATTTCCCCATGTTCCCAGTAATTGTGAGGTTCTTTTGCAGAGGGCTTTAACTGATCTAAATGTTCTTAGTTTTATTACGATTGTCCCAGCAAAGGCCCCAGGCACTTACAGAAAACAGCATGTTCTTCTTGTCCTGGTTCACGGCCCAGGACCCCCCCCTTCAGGCTGGGAGGAGGGCTCTCGTCCGCTCCTTGGCTGCCTCCTCGTCCGTGTCGCTGGGCGCTCCCAGCCGTATGCAGCTCTGGAGTCTCGACGGATTGCCGTCATCACCTCGACAGGGTCGGCTCTGGGGAGGCAGGGCTTGGTTCCGTGCCGCATTCCCAGTGCCCCACAGAGACCACGCCAGCCGAGATGGACAGTCCGGTCAACGAGCACAGCGCAGCGCCCGCCGATTAACATGAGGTCCACGGACAGCCCGTGGCTTCTTGAGTATGCCCCTGGTGTCCCCGCTCCACCCCAGAGCAGCTTGTCCAAGACGCCCGGGCACCTCAGCAGGGCACCCCCTCAAGCCGAGTTGTGGGTGAGTATCGCTTTCTCCATTTCTGTTCACTTCCGGGGAGACTGGATGACTTAGCGGCGGGGGCCACTGGCCGTCGGCCTGACCCTTCCCTGTAGCCTGTGCTTGGCCTGCTCAGCAGCAGGTGAGCATCACCGGTTAGGTCTCTCTGAGGCTGACCCCCTCCCCCGGAGCTGAAGCCATCACTCTCCCTGGTGTCTTGCCTTGGGGATCAGTTTTCTTATCTGAGAAATGGATGGTTCCTGACCTTCACCACTTTGGCAATGCGTCTCCCCCCAGAGGAGTCCACTGAGTGATAACAGGCAAGCCCTGCCCCTCTCCGGCTTAAGGCAGGATAGGCCCAGCAGGTGGGGAGAAACGCTCTGGGGTCAGATGGCTGAATCCCCATCCCAGCTCTGCCTCTCAATGACTGTGTGACCTTGAGAAACTTACTTAACCTCTCTGTGCCTGTTGCCTTGCTGGAAGATGCGACAAGGCAATACTTATTTCCAAGGCGTGGCGAGGATAAATTAATACAGGTACAGGGGTTAGAACAGGGCCAAGCACACTGCCTCCAATATAACTATTGTTATTACTAGAAATTTCCCCATGTTCCCAGTAATTGTGAGGTTCTTTTGCAGAGGGCTTTAACTGATCTAAATGTTCTTAGTTTTATTACGATTGTCCCAGCAAAGGCCCCAGGCACTTACAGAAAACAGCATGTTCTTCTTGTCCTGGTTCACGGCTTTGGGGTCTGGGACGGGGTCCGTGTGCTTGGTCACAGACACAGATTCGCCTGGGTGTGGAATCAGAAATGAGCAACCCGGGATTTCTCATCCCCTAAGGCTCTGCACTCCCTAATGCAGGGCGCAGCCTCCGGTCAGGGACCTGGATCCCACGTGCCACAACAAAGCTCCAAAGCGCCACTAAGACCCGGTGTTGACAAATACATACAAAAATAAATAACTGCTTAAACAAAGAAACGAGAAGCCCGTGTGAAGTCATCCCCCTCCCCTGGCCTCTGGGCCTCACCGGTCAGGATGGACTGGTCCACTCTCAGCGTGGTGGACTTGATCTCGATGAGACGGAGGTCGGCGGGCACCTTGTCCCCCACTGTGGAGGGAGCACGGCTGGGTTGAGGGTGGCTCTGGACGCCCCCGCCAAGGAAAGCCAGCCGGGCTCCCAGGAATCAAGGCCGGGGTCTCGGAGGCAGGGGCCCGAGCTGTCCCTTGGCCTAAGGTCCCATTATCTGCCTGATGGGATTTTGGCCAAAGAGCTTTAGAGGGATCCAGCAGCACTCCCCTCTCCCACACACAGACAGACACGGAAGGACAGGCTCCTCGGGGCCACGTAGCAAAAGGAGGAGGCACCTGCCACTTCCACGATGTCTCCGGGGACGATGTCCCCGGCGCGGACCCGCTGCACGCCCTGGCGGTCTGCGCGGATCACCTTGCCCATCTCGGGTTCATACTCCTTCAGGGCCTCGATGGCGCTCTCAGCGTTGCGCTCCTGTGGAGGCAGGAAGGCCGTCTGTCCCCCGGCCCTCACAGGCCACCCCCTTGGAGGGACCCCCTTGTGAGGGACACCGCTTGGAGCCTGGGGAGGATCGAGAAGCAGAAGGACCTGCAGGGCTCCAGGACCAAGTGGAGGCCACACCTAGGAGCAGGGAGACCCCAGGGCTCAGCCCCACTGCCGAGCCTCCCACCTGCCACACGCCCACGATGGCATTGGCCACAAGGATCAGCATGATGACCAGAGGCTCCACGAAGGCTGTCGTGGTCTCCTCGCCCTCCTCGAACCAGGCCAGGACCTGCCGGGAACAGAGTGGGTGAGCGGAGGCCATATCGTGGGCCAGGATCTGCCTGCCATTTCTGTGGGGGTAAATACCCCCGGGAGCCCTGGCCTTGGAGAGGTCGGCCCTCCGAAGACCTCGCCAGGCCCTGCGGGTAGGGATGGACACAGCGCAGGTCCCATCCCACCGACTTTCAGGGCCGTGGGGCCAGGGCAGGAGGGCCAGCAGGAGGCCTCGCGGTCTGCCTGCCTGGGGTTCTCCACACACGGGGCCCAGACCACCGCCAGCAGCAGCATCGCCAGCCCTGTGGCTCAGAGCCTGGCCTCGGGACGCTGCCCGGACCTGCCGCCGCTCCCAGGCTGCCCAGGCGAAGGGGCCGACTTACGAAGGAGACCAGGGCGGCCAGCAGCAGGATGCGTACCAGGAGGTCCTCAAACTGCTCCAGCACCAGCTCCCACAAGGACTTCCCTGGAAACGGGAGCGCCACGTGAGGCCTGGGCTCAACGGACCGATCGCTTCCAGGCAAAGCTAGGGTGTCCCCAGGTCCACCTGGCCACTCCCTCCCTACCACTTGAAGGGGGAGAGCCCGAGGCCCTGAGACGCACAGATGGGCAATGCCGAGGGGGCGGTCAGCCGGCCCCACCCTGACAGTGAGTGGCCCGGGGCGTCGTCTGGGGCCCTCGCGGGCCTCCCGGGCCTCAGCCTCACCTTCCTCGGTCGGGAGCTCTGCAGGATCCAGGCAGCCACAGGAGACATGGGGAGACAAGAGATGGCTGTTACTGAGGGTTACAGAGCGGAAGCTGAGCGGTCGCCTCCCCACAGTGCCCACCAGAACCCCACGACGGGCAGCACACGTCCCCCCAGGTCGCTGAGGTCACAGAGCGCACAGCTGAGCTTCCCAGGCAGCTCAGTGGTAAAGAATCCGCCTGCCAGTGCAGCAGGCGAGGGCCTGATCCCTGGGTTGGGAAGATCTCCCGGGGGAGGGCATGGCCACCCACTCCAGTGTTCCTGCCTGGGAAATGGCCTGGACCGAGGAGCCTGGCCGGCTACGGTCCTTGGGATCGCAAAGAGTCAGACACGACTGGGGCGACTTCACACGCACTCCCACCTGACTCTGACGGAGCCTGGCCCATCCTGGGACAAGGCCGGAGCCAGGAGCCGCCTTCCCGACCCTCCAGGCCAGGCCCTCCCCCGTGGCGTGGAGGGGACGCTGAGGCCTGGAGGAGAGGGACCCCCGAGGTCACACAGGGAGCTCATCGTTTTCATGGCTCCTGCCCTGACCTTTCACAGATACCCTCCTGTCCTGCTCCACGTCCCCCATCCACGGCAGGGTAGCCCCTTCTTCAAGTTGGAAACACCGACCTAGGCCAGCCTCTGAGACACATGCCTCTCCGGGACGGTGGGAACGAGACCCGCAGCACTGCCCACCCCGCTGCCCCAGGCACCACCCCTGCAGCGGAGCCCGCCGCGGCTCAGTTGCCGAAGGCCGAGTCTCAGCCGGTCCCCTTCCTGGCCCTCTGTTCCAGCAGGCTCAGGAGGACCCAGCCCGCCTGCCGAGGCCCAGACCCGCAGAACATTCTAAAGAACCACGTCCCCGACCACCACCAGGACCTGCTCTCTCTTTCCGGGCTCCACTTTCTTCTCCGACGTGCCCTGAAGCACCCACGTTACGGGTGGCGCTGGCTGCCCCGCTCCTGAGTCTGGGAATCTTCCCAACAGCCTAATGGGAGGAGTCTTAGCCCAAAGGGAGGCAGGTGGGAATGCTGAGACCTGAGGCCCAAAGTGGACGCGTGGCTTGCAGAGCCACACGGCCTACGAGGGTGTTTGGGGGTCCGTGGGAAGGGGGCCCTGAACAGGCTTCTCCCTCCTGCTGAATTCAGGACCTGCCCAGGGCTGTGACGCTCTCACACCGCGCCTAACTGACCCTTGTCTTCTCTTGTCCCTTGTGACTCCCAGGACAGTCCTGACGGCAGCAGCCTCGGGGTCACCTGGAAGCTTATTAGCAATGCAGAACCCGAGGTCCCACCCACGGCCGACTCTCCGTCCCTCCTCTTCCTTGACCAGGGCCTCGCGCTGGCCACCTGCTTTCAGCCCGGGCACCCGCCAGCGTTTTCCCCAGGGGCCTCCTCTCCCCTGACCGCCTGTTTGGAAGATCAGGGGTCTGCACCTGGCAGCTGGACCACAGGGAGTAGGAAGCAGCCCACTGGCTGCAGGAATCCAGGAGGAAAACATAACCTAAAAATATACTTTCTAGCATTTTCTCCAAAGTCCTATTTTAGGCAACGGCTGACATTTTCCGTGGAAAATGTAATCTCCAGTGTCCTGCGTTGCGATTAAAATCAAACAGACTTTTTCCTTCTGATCTATTTAGCTAAAGCGAACAGGAAAGGCAGGGGGAGGGCCGGGCCTGGTTTCTGGGCCAGGTCTCCAATGGAGCAGGGCCTTCAGAGGTCATCTCAGCCATACCCCAGCCTCAGAGCACACATCAGCCGGCTCTGCTGCACTCTACCCAGGAGATTCCTCAACCCCTCAACCTCTGCAGGTGCCTTCAGGATTCCTGACCTCAGGAAGGGTCTGTCTGTCTCTCACCTGAACCCGTCCCTCTATCTGGCGTGAAGCCCTCGCCTGTGCTGTGCTCAGCCCTGTTCGACTCTCTGCGACCCTGTGGACTGTAGCCCTCCAGGCTCCTCTGTCCATGGGATTCCCCAGGGAAGAATCCTGCAGTGGGCTGCCATGCCCTCCTCCAGGGGATCTTCCCCACTCAGGGAGCGAACCCAGGCCTCCCTCATTGCGAGCGGATTCTTTACCATCTGAGCCGCCAAGGAAGCTCAAGAACACTGGCGTGAGGAGCCTAACCATTCTGCAGGGGATCTTCCCGACCCAGGAATCAAACCAGGGTCTCCTGTACCGCAGGCAGATTCTTCACCAGCTGAGCCACCCGAGAAGCCCTAGGCCACCACAGTCCTCGGGGCGTTCTTTCTGGGCAAAGGCGAGACCTGGGGTGGGGACACATGTTCCAGGGTCACGGTCTCAGCTCTCATCCCCACTGCAAGCCGCCCTCTCCGCCTGCTGGTTTCGCCAGTCCTCCTCTCTCTCCCGTTCCACCTAGGGTCCACTCTTGGTGGACGTCATCATCTTGTTCCCCAAATATTTCTCATTCTGGCCACCTTCTGGGCACACGATAGAATGGCACGTCCCATCTTCCCATGCGAGTGGCAAAAAGAAGGATGTGTGTTAGTTTGGGGTGGAACGTTGACCTGCTGGAGAAGGCCGCCGTCCAGTGGAGCTTTCTGCGGCAATGGAAGAGTCCTGTGGTCACGCTGTCCCCACCAGCCACACAGAGCCATTGAGCACCGGGAATGTAGCGAGTGTGACTAAGTAGCTACATTGTACTTTTTAGTAGTATTATTTTAAGATAGTTATGTATTGGGCCACGCCAGGTCTTAGGGGCAGCACATGGGATCTTCCATCTTTGCTGTAGCATGTGGGATCTAGTTCCTCGACTGGGGATCCAGCCCGGGCCTCCCTGCATTGGGCGTGGGGTCTTAGCCCCTGGACCACCAGGGAAATCCCCATAGCTATAGTTTACATTAATTTTCATTCATTTAAACTCAGCCACACAAGGCTAGTGGCTGCCCCACTGGACAGCACAGCCGGGAGCTCTCTGACCCTCGGCTACAGTAAACAGCACCTGTACAGCGGGGTCTGCCTTGTGAACCCGAGGCATGGAGTCAGGAGACACAGATGCTCAGAGGGGCATGCAGCGTGAGCAAGAAATGTGTTTCAAGCCACTGAGATCTGGCGGTGGTTACGGTGGGATAACCGAGCCTACCCTGACCAATGCCCTCTTCTCCCCAGACCGGGCCTTGACTGCAAGGCACCCCTTCTACCCTCATCCCCTGCCCCTGGGGCGAGACTCAGAGAGCCACGGGGTCACTGCAGATGCCTGGCCTACCTCTGCATGAGGGCCATCCCGCTCCTGTGACGCACATGCGTCCAGTCCTGCTGAGCAGCTAGCTCCCCGTGGAGCCCTGAGCCTCAGTTGGAAGACGGAGTACCCGCCCCCACCCTGCAGGGCTGCTGTGAGGATAAGCGTTATCATTAGTTAAGCACCTACTATATGCCAAAGGCAGGCTTCCCAGGTGGGGCTGGTGGTAAAGAATTTGCCTGTCAATGTCCGAGGCTTGGCTTCGATCCTAGGTCAGGAGGGTCCCCGGGAGGAGGAAACGGCACCCCACTCTAGTATTCTTGACTGGAAAGTTCCATAGACACAGGAGCCTGGCGGGCTACAGTCCACGGGGCCGCAAACACTCGGACATGACTGAGCACTCCTATACCTAGTGCCTGCTTCATCTCCGGAGATGAACCTGAGGAGGTGCTCCCCAGGACTGCTTTGTGGGCATCACTCTCTTGTGACTCTCAAACAACCCGGGAGAGAGGACCACACAGAGCCATTAAAATGTACTTAAGTAGCTACATTGTACTTTTAGTAGTATTATTTTAAGATAGTTATGTATTGGGCCACGCCAGGTCTTAGGGGCAGCACATGGGATCTTCCATCTTTGCTGTAGCATGTGGGATCTAGTTCCTCGACTGGGGATCCAGCCCGGGCCTCCCTGCATTGGGCGTGGGGTCTTAGCCCCTGGACCACCAGGGAAATCCCCATAGCTATAGTTTACATTAATTTTCATTCATTTAAACTCAGCCACACAAGGCTAGTGGCTGCCCCACTGGACAGCACAGCCGGGAGCTCTCTGACCCTCGGCTACAGTAAACAGCACCTGTACAGCGGGGTCTGCCTTGTGAACCCGAGGCATGGAGTCAGGAGACACAGATGCTCAGAGGGGCATGCAGCGTGAGCAAGAAATGTGTTTCAAGCCACTGAGATCTGGCGGTGGTTACGGTGGGATAACCGAGCCTACCCTGACCAATGCCCTCTTCTCCCCAGACCGGGCCTTGACTGCAAGGCACCCCTTCTACCCTCATCCCCTGCCCCTGGGGCGAGACTCAGAGAGCCACGGGGTCACTGCAGATGCCTGGCCTACCTCTGCATGAGGGCCATCCCGCTCCTGTGACGCACATGCGTCCAGTCCTGCTGAGCAGCTAGCTCCCCGTGGAGCCCTGAGCCTCAGTTGGAAGACGGAGTACCCGCCCCCACCCTGCAGGGCTGCTGTGAGGATAAGCGTTATCATTAGTTAAGCACCTACTATATGCCAAAGGCAGGCTTCCCAGGTGGGGCTGGTGGTAAAGAATTTGCCTGTCAATGTCCGAGGCTTGGCTTCGATCCTAGGTCAGGAGGGTCCCCGGGAGGAGGAAACGGCACCCCACTCTAGTATTCTTGACTGGAAAGTTCCATAGACACAGGAGCCTGGCGGGCTACAGTCCACGGGGCCGCAAACACTCGGACATGACTGAGCACTCCTATACCTAGTGCCTGCTTCATCTCCGGAGATGAACCTGAGGAGGTGCTCCCCAGACAGGACTGCTTTGTGGGCATCACTCTCTTGTGACTCTCAAACAACCCGGGAGAGAGGATACAGTTATTATTCCCATTTTACCTAAGAGAAGCACAGAGAGGTCTAGTTCACGGTCACACAGCTGGCAAGCGGCAGGAAAGGGTTTTGAGCTTGGGCAGCTTGGCTCTTGAACCCATGCTCTGGACTTCCTGTGCTCACTCCTAGGCTCTCCCGCCTTCCTATCTCAGTGGTCCCCCTACTTCCCCCAGTCAAGGTCACCTGAAGATCACAATCTCCCATGTCCTGATTGTTGGGCGAGAAGCCATCATCAGCTCGAACTTCCAAGGAGAATACCCCATCTGTCGTTGCCATCCACCGGCCTCATGGGCCCAGACCGTAACAAGAGGCGCCCGCCTCCCAGACCCCAGCAGGGCCTGGGGGCCCAGGGGGCATACAGCCCCTCCCTGTATTTGTCTGGACCTCTCACGAGGTGGCCCCTCCTGACCAAGCTCTCCTCTGGGTCACACGGGGGCCCTGGGATGAACCGGCCCCTGTCCGCAGATGCCTGATGCGGGGCTGCAGGAAGGGCCTGGGCTGCGGCTTAGAGCGGAGAGCCTGGTCCAGAGCACTGGAGTTCCGATCCTCTGTCTCTGTGGATCTGTGACCACGGGCGAGTCACTTGAACCCTGGCTGTCCCTCGGTTTCTGTCTAGAAAATAAGGACAATGACAGCGACCACCTCATAAGGTTGCTGTGAAGATGAAACGATGTAACGTGTATGAAGCACTTGGCCTCATTCATCACACACGGTGAGTGCTCAGCACACATGAGTCATGACCATAAGGAACCGGATGAAGCCTCCGGGTCCCCAGCACCTGGGACAGCGCCCGGCACACAGCAGGTGCTCAATAAAACTCTGAATGAGGGCTTCCCCTGGTGGTAAGGACACCGCCTTGCAGTGCAAGGCGCCCGGGTTTGATCCCTGGCCTGGGAAGATCCCACATGCCGCGGAGCGGCTGGACTGAGTGTGTCCAACTACCGAGCCAGAGTTGTGGAGCACATGCGCCCAGAGGGGCCGGATCATCTCCGGAGATGAACCTGAGGAGGTGCTCCCAGACAGGACTGCTTTGTGGGCATCACTCTCTTGTGACTCTCAAACAACCCGGGAGAGAGGATACAGTTATTATTCCCATTTTACCTAAGAGAAGCACAGAGAGGTCTAGTTCACGGTCACACAGCTGGCAAGCGGCAGGAAAGGGTTTTGAGCTTGGGCAGCTTGGCTCTTGAACCCATGCTCTGGACTTCCTGTGCTCACTCCTAGGCTCTCCCGCCTTCCTATCTCAGTGGTCCCCCTACTTCCCCCAGTCAAGGTCACCTGAAGATCACAATCTCCCATGTCCTGATTGTTGGGCGAGAAGCCATCATCAGCTCGAACTTCCAAGGAGAATACCCCATCTGTCGTTGCCATCCACCGGCCTCATGGGCCCAGACCGTAACAAGAGGCGCCGCCTCCCAGACCCCAGCAGGGCCTGGGGGCCCAGGGGGCATACAGCCCCTCCCTGTATTTGTCTGGACCTCTCACGAGGTGGCCCCTCCTGACCAAGCTCTCCTCTGGGTCACACGGGGGCCCTGGGATGAACCGGCCCCTGTCCGCAGATGCCTGATGCGGGGCTGCAGGAAGGGCCTGGGCTGCGGCTTAGAGCGGAGAGCCTGGTCCAGAGCACTGGAGTTCCGATCCTCTGTCTCTGTGGATCTGTGACCACGGGCGAGTCACTTGAACCCTGGCTGTCCCTCGGTTTCTGTCTAGAAAATAAGGACAATGACAGCGACCACCTCATAAGGTTGCTGTGAAGATGAAACGATGTAACGTGTATGAAGCACTTGGCCTCATTCATCACACACGGTGAGTGCTCAGCACACATGAGTCATGACCATAAGGAACCGGATGAAGCCTCCGGGTCCCCAGCACCTGGGACAGCGCCCGGCACACAGCAGGTGCTCAATAAAACTCTGAATGAGGGCTTCCCCTGGTGGTAAGGACACCGCCTTGCAGTGCAAGGGGCGCCGGTTCGATCCCTGGCCTGGGAAGATCCCACATGCCGCGGAGCGGCTGGACTGAGTGTGTCCAACTACCGAGCCAGAGTTGTGGAGCACATGCGCCCAGAGCCGGCGCTCTGCAATAACAGAGGCCACCGCGATGGGAGGCCCACAGAAGCCAAAGAACAAAGACGGATGAAAATGGAGAAATGAAAGACCAATAGAAGTGGCCCGCCTGCTCCCCTCCCTCCCCAACCCGACCCCCACCCAAAATAAATAAATAAATAAATCTTAAAAAAAAAAAAAAACTCTGAATGAATAAATGACCCCGCCCCGCTCACAGCCCTTCCCTGGCTCTCCTGGGCCTACAGGAGAAAGACCAACCTTTAAGACCTTCCTGGACCTGCCTGTTCAGAATCACTCTCATATTTTAGATGGTCAATCTTCCCTCCACCAGCCAAGAAGGACGCCCCAAGGGTGCTGCCACCTTCCCTGGTTTTGCTAAAGCCTTTCCCCCTCCAAGATCGTGCTTCTGCTGTTCCTTCTGTGCAGGGTGCCTCCCCATCTCCTGATAGGAACATCCAGGAGGGCTTCCTGGAAGAGTTCTCCTCTCTCTAGTCATTGATGTTGCCTCCTGCTCTGTGGGGGCTTCCCTGGTGGCTCAGACAGTGAAGAATGCACCTGCCATGTGGAGACCTGGGTTCGATCCCTGGGCTGGGAAGATACCCTGGAGAAGAGACAGGCTACCCACTCTAGGACTCTCGCCTGGAGAATTCCACGGCTTGTCCATGAGTCACAAAGAGTCGGACACGACTGAGGGACTCCTCTCCCTCCCGCTCTGGTCCTGGCGCACTTCCGGGGAGACAGGGGCAGGGTCATCCTTAGGTCTACTCAGAGCTCACAGAATTGTTTCTTCAGTTGTCCCAGGGTTCAGGCCTGGGCCCTGGGCCCGCAGCCCGGAGCCCAGAAGAAGGGAGGGGGCGCAGGGCGGCCCCCAGGCTCCACTCCCCACCTGTTCCCTTAATCCCCCTTCAGCTCCTTCCTTCTCGCAACACTGGAAACTGGTATTTCGGCTTCTGAATGTTAGCTCCAGCCGGGAGAGGCGAGTGCTCACCAAGGTCTTCCTCAAAGGTAAATTTACAGAGCAGTTAAACCCTCATTTGCCAAGTCAGGGAGAGGCCTTGGCGGACCTCGCCCCACCCAGCTGGCCTGTCACCGTCTCCAGGACCCACCTGTAGTGGACAACCTGGGCTCGCCTTGCCGAGGTGCAACCTCCATGGCTAACCAGGCCCCGAGGCGAAGTGTTTGCAGGGCCTCCGTGTGCCGGCCATGCGGTGGGCAGACTCGGCCCTGCCTCGCTTGAGGCTCTGCAGGGGCAGGGCAGGAGCTGTTCCTGCAGGGGGCGCTAGAGCGGCCCAATAAGGGGGTGAGAACTAGGGTGAAGCCTGTCGATCCCCCTCTGATCCAAGAGTCAATTCACACTCCTGAAGCCCTTGAGGGGTCTAAGGGCCCTGTCTCCGCCCTACCAGGACAACAAAAGAGCCAAGGAAGAGGGTGCCTGGGCTGAGGGCAGGAGATAAGGTCACAGCCGAGTCACTACGGCCGGGGAACCTAAATCCAGACTATACCTCCCACTTGGCGGCCCTGGAGCTCTGGGACCCACTGTACAGATGGGCAGGCTGAGGCCCAGGAAGGCAGCTGTCAGCCCCCGTCACAGCCCCTCCCCCAGCTGTCCTGAACCGAAACACCACCCATCCCCCGCAGAGACCTCCTGGGGCCTCGCTTGACCCCCACATTCCTGGGAGCTGGGATAAGAGCACTTTAGGTGTTGGCCCAACCCAGTCTTGGTTCCTAAAATACATGAATAAGTGCCCAACAGGACTTGCCAAGAGAGACACGCAAAGTGAGACCGTGAGAGGCCACGTTCTCGCAGACGGGCGTACTGAGGTCCAGCATTGGTGAGGTGGCGGGGAACAGGCCGGCCAGCTGGGCAGCCTTGTGAAGAACGGTTTAGCACTAGCTGTCAGCACGCACAGCACACACGCCCTGGGACCCACCCGTGCCGCCTCGGAGGTCTGTCCTTTGGTGATACTGTGTGTGAAATGGCACGGGAACAAGGATATGCCTTGAACAGGTGTGTGACCACAGAGGCTTCGGACGACCCCAGAACCCATCGGAAGCCGGAGGTAAGAACGCTGGAACAGCCGCGTGATGACGCACGTGTAGCCACTAGGATGGTCCACGGGACCATCTGTAAGGGTGACCGTCGGCGTGGAGAGCAGCCCCAAATCGACTCCCGTCGGGGGTCAGGCCTTGGCGACCTGCCCGTGCGCTCCAGGACCCACCTGTAGTGGACAACCTGGGCTCGCCTTGCCGAGGTGCAACCTCCATGGCTAACCAGGCCCCGAGGCGAAGTGTTTGCAGGGCCTCCGTGTGCCGGCCATGCGGTGGGCAGACTCGGCCCTGCCTCGCTTGAGGCTCTGCAGGGGCAGGGCAGGAGCTGTTCCTGCAGGGGGCGCTAGAGCGGCCCAATAAGGGGGTGAGAACTAGGGTGAAGCCTGTCGATCCCCCTCTGATCCAAGAGTCAATTCACACTCCTGAAGCCCTTGAGGGGTCTAAGGGCCCTGTCTCCGCCCTACCAGGACAACAAAAGAGCCAAGGAAGAGGGTGCCTGGGCTGAGGGCAGGAGATAAGGTCACAGCCGAGTCACTACGGCCGGGGAACCTAAATCCAGACTATACCTCCCACTTGGCGGCCCTGGAGCTCTGGGACCCACTGTACAGATGGGCAGGCTGAGGCCCAGGAAGGCAGCTGTCAGCCCCCGTCACAGCCCCTCCCCCAGCTGTCCTGAACCGAAACACCACCCATCCCCCGCAGAGACCTCCTGGGGCCTCGCTTGACCCCCACATTCCTGGGAGCTGGGATAAGAGCACTTTAGGTGTTGGCCCAACCCAGTCTTGGTTCCTAAAATACATGAATAAGTGCCCAACAGGACTTGCCAAGAGAGACACGCAAAGTGAGACCGTGAGAGGCCACGTTCTCGCAGACGGGCGTACTGAGGTCCAGCATTGGTGAGGTGGCGGGGAACAGGCCGGCCAGCTGGGCAGCCTTGTGAAGAACGGTTTAGCACTAGCTGTCAGCACGCACAGCACACACGCCCTGGGACCCACCCGTGCCGCCTCTCGGAGGTCTGTCCTTTGGTGATACTGTGTGTGAAATGGCACGGGAACAAGGATATGCCTTCGAACAGGTGTGTGACCACAGAGGCTTCGGACGACCCCAGAACCCATCGGAAGCCGGAGGTAAGAAACGCTGGAACAGCCGCGTGATGACGCACCGTGTAGCCACTAGGATGGTCCACGCGGGACCATCTGTAAGGGTGACCGTCGCGTGGAGAGCAGCCCCCCAAATCGACTCCCCGTCGTGTAAAAAGGTCATCGCCACCTCAGAGCAGGGAGGGGCCTCAGTCCGTGAGCTGTTCCCTCTCCCTGCCCCCCACAGCTCCCCATCTGTCCCAGCCCCAGCAGGTGCTGTGACCTCTGGGGTCCCAACATGGCTGAGGTGTGTGTGCACAGGATAGCTCGGGAAGGAGGGGTTTGGAGAACCGGGGAGAATTTACTCTGTACCTTCGGTACCTTTGGTACCTTTGGCAGGTGGTACATGTGCCTATTTTTATTCAAGAAAATAAGCTGACAGAATTCCCTGGCGGTCCAGTGGTTAGGACTCCGCGCTCTCATTGCCCAGGGCCAGGGTTCAATCCCTGGTCAGGGAATTAAGATCCCACAAGCCGCATGAACCAACACAGAACGAACGAGGAAGCTGAAAGGATGTAGAACCCCCCCCCCCCACACACACACACACATACCCCTGCCCTGAGCACGTCTGGGACCTGCAGAGAAAGGCAGGCTCACAGGAGGCCAGGAGCTGCCACTGACAGCCATGTTGGGACCCCAGAGGTCACAGCACCTGCTGGGGTTGGGACAGATGGGGAGCTGTCGGGGGCAGGGAGAGGGAACAGCTCAAGGACCGAGGCCCCTCCCCACTCTGAGGACAGGGAGGGAGGATCCCCAGCCTCGCCTGCCCCCTCCTCTGCCGGCAGAACCTACGAACTTCAGGACTTAAACAAATGACTTCCTTGTGGTTTCTAGCACTTAACGACCTTGCAGGTGCACAGACTCCTGGGGTGGGGGAACAGGCCGGCCAGCTGGGCAGCCTTGTGAAGAACGGTTTAGCACTAGCTGTCAGCAGCACAGCACACACGCCCTGGGACCCACCCGTGCCGCCTCGGAGGTCTGTCCTTTGGTGATACTGTGTGTGAAATGGCACGGGAACAAGGATATGCCTTGAACAGGTGTGTGACCACAGAGGCTTCGGACGACCCCAGAACCCATCGGAAGCCGGAGGTAAGAAACGCTGGAACAGCCGCGTGATGACGCACGTGTAGCCACTAGGATGGTCCACGGGGACCATCTGTAAGGGTGACCGTCGCGTGGAGAGCAGCCCCCCAAATCGACTCCCCGTCGTGTAAAAAGGTCATCGCCACCTCAGAGCAGGGAGGGGCCTCAGTCCGTGAGCTGTTCCCTCTCCCTGCCCCCCACAGCTCCCCATCTGTCCCAGCCCCAGCAGGTGCTGTGACCTCTGGGGTCCCAACATGGCTGAGGTGTGTGTGCACAGGATAGCTCGGGAAGGAGGGGTTTGGAGAACCGGGGAGAATTTACTCTGTACCTTCGGTACCTTTGGTACCTTTGGCAGGTGGTACATGTGCCTATTTTTATTCAAGAAAATAAGCTGACAGAATTCCCTGGCGGTCCAGTGGTTAGGACTCCGCGCTCTCATTGCCCAGGGCCAGGGTTCAATCCCTGGTCAGGGAATTAAGATCCCACAAGCCGCATGAACCAACACAGAACGAACGAGGAAGCTGAAAGGATGTAGAACCCCCCCCCCCCACACACACACACACATACCCCTGCCCTGAGCACGTCTGGGACCTGCAGAGAAAGGCAGGCTCACAGGAGGCCAGGAGCTGCCACTGACAGCCATGTTGGGACCCCAGAGGTCACAGCACCTGCTGGGGTTGGGACAGATGGGGAGCTGTCGGGGGCAGGGAGAGGGAACAGCTCAAGGACCGAGGCCCCTCCCCACTCTGAGGACAGGGAGGGAGGATCCCCAGCCTCGCCTGCCCCCTCCTCTGCCGGCAGAACCTACGAACTTCAGGACTTAAACAAATGACTTCCTTGTGGTTTCTAGCACTTAACGACCTTGCAGGTGCACAGACTCCTGGGGTGGGGGGGACTCCAGTCCCTGGAGTGTCCCCTCCACCTGCGGGTCTCACCCCTCTCCCCGCCCGGCTTCTGGCCCAGAGCCACACCAGACTCCTCTCTCTCTGCCGTAAGGAGGAAGGGCTCGGTGTGTGCACACACGCGTCACTAACTGTGCCCCCTGGCGCTATCAGGTCCCAGCGTGGCCTCTCTGACCACGAGCAAATAGAGGTTCAGAGAGGCAGCGTGGTTTGTCCAGGATTGCACAGCTATGAAAGAGCAGAGCTAGGGCTCGAAGCCCTCTCAGACGCGCTCCAGGGGCTGCAGGGCCCCCAGGCCTCCTCCCCAGGCTGGGGCTGGGGGGTGGAGGTGGGGGGAGCCTGAGGCAGGAAGACTCCCTCCCTGCTCCTCACCTGAGGACTTCCAGGCCCCTGAATGCTTCCAGAGGAGCAAGCCCTGGAGGGCAGGGAGCGGGGCTGGGGAGGAGCTTCTACCAGCTCCTGGCTAGCTGACGCGGCACTGAGCACAGGCCCTCACTCCAGGGTCCCAGAGTTGCAGAAACCGTGACCCCCGTGAATAGACAGGGAAAGCGAGACCCAGAGCGGGGGCAGGCACGGAGGACCAGCTCCACTCACTGCGTGGCCCTGGGTAAGCTGCCTAGCCTCCTGCTGCCTCCGTGAGTCACCTCTTCTGTCAGACAGGGATGATGGGGGCTTTTAGGGAGGAAAGAAGACAGGAGACAAAAAGCGCTAAGACCCATGCCTGACCCACAGCGAGCACTCAGGGAGCATCAGCTTTTATTTTTACTACTCTCAAAGCACAGAGGATCCCCGAGGAGCCCGGGAATAGCCTCCCGTTTCCCACCTTCCCCCCAACGCACATCCACTCCTCTGGACCCACACATGCTCCAACCTCCTCCGTATCCATCACCCCCACACAGACGTGCCGCGGCTGGGGCACCCTAAAATCCTCTCACCCAAGCCAGACAGCACAGGGGAGAGCTAGGGGCTCCCTCCTTCCCGGTCAGCTTCCCCTCCTCATGGAGACAAGGGGGCCGGAAAGGAGAAGGATGTCGGCCCGGGGTTACAAAGGGCAACATCTGCATGGTTCTGGAGAAGGGCTGGGCCTCCAGCTTCCTTTGGGAATCAGGACCCCCAAGCTAGAGGCAGCCCAAGAGGAGGTGGTGGGCTCCCAGCCCGGCGGCGCCGCCCCCGCCCCCGCCCCCACTGTGGGCTGGGGGACCAGCCCGGCCGGCCCTGCGCTCCTGCAGCAAGGATGTCCACACTCAGCCAAGTCACTGATGAGGGATATGAAATAATATTTATCTCCCTGGTTCCTCCCACAGCTCAACTAAATATAGCAACTAATTTTTTTGAAAAAGGATTTCTGCTCCAGAAAGATAATATTTATATAAGAGGTGACTGTCATAAACCCATACAAAGCCCAACGCTCCCTTTCTGACAGCTCTTCGCAGTTTTCACGCCAGCCCTGAGCAGTGAGACACACAGGCCAGAGAGCCTCCCCTCTGGCTGGGGGGAACCCTGACAGGGTGAGTCCCTGAGTTCTGAAACGACACGAGTCCAGGCTGCACCTCGGGGATGGCGGCACACTTCTCTCCGGACCCCCGACACTCTCTGCCTTGTGCCCCAGGGGTGGGTAAAGCGTGGGGGCAAATGCTGCCTGGAAGCGACCTGGGGAGGGGCTGCTACGTCCTCTGCCCTCCCAGGGCCACTTCTGGCCACTACTGGCCCTGGCCGTGCCGCTGGGCAGGTGGAGAGTGCCACTCGCCTTTGAACGCGAGGAAGCAGGACACCATTCCTTCCCAAACAGCAAGGGCGCGGAGGCCTCCTTCTGAGCCCAGAGATGGGCAGGCGTGGCTCCAGGTCACCCAGGAAGGAAAGGCCTCCCCAGGCGACTCCCAGTGCACTCCCAGTGCGAGGCCTCGAACCTGCCACCCGCAGGGAGGTGGGTCTCCCGCCTCAGCAGTTCAAAGCCCCCACCGGCTCCGCCAGCCACATCCGCCAGCAGCGGAGGAAAGAGGAAGACCTGGGGGTGGGGGTGGGGCACCGTAGCTGCCAGCTGGCAAGCAGCACCTTCTGGGCGTTTTATTGAGACCTCGAGGGAGGCCCTTGGGGTCAACTGGGGGGCTGGACCTCAGAGTCCCGGGCGGGTCCCTCCACCTGCTGACCTCCGTGTGCGCGCACCTGCACGGTTGCCGCGGCGGCGCGGGGATGCAGCGCGGAGCGCCGATGGGGGTGGGCGAGGCCCTGCGGGAGTGCACCGGGACCGGGGTGGAGGTGGGAGGCCCGCAAGGGCCGCACAGGTCCCAGGGCCCGGAGGGAGAAGAACGGGGCGTTGAGGGGGGGGCAGGCGTCCGGTCTGCGAACCCGGAACCCGCACCCCGCTTCCCCGGCGAAGGTGGCGCGCAGCCCCGCCGGGAGCCCCAAGAGCATCTGCAGAGGTTTCCGGAGCCCTCGCTTCCTGCCCGCCCGCCCGCCCGCGGGGGCCGAGGGCTGGGAGGGGAGAGGACGGCTCCGCGGCCCCCGCCCGGCCCCGCGCTCTCACCGTTCGGGCCGTAGCGCTCCCGCGCGCCGGTCACCTGCTCCGGGCTCAGGCCGCTCTCGACTGTCACCGAGAAGCGGCGCAGCACGTCGGCGGCCGGGAGCAGGTGCGCCTCCTCCATGCCGCTTCCCCGGCCGTCTGCGCCGCCGGCACAGTGGGGGCCGCCTCGCCGAGGGGCTACTGCGCGGGGCGCGGGGGGCTCGGACCCCGACGGGCGCCGCTCGAGGCCATGACCGCGCTGGGACCTTCCCCGACGGCAGTGGCGGCGGCGGCGGCCCGAGCCCGCGCCAGGATGCTGCGCCCCGGGCTCCCTCCCCGGGGCGGGGCGGCGCGGCGCGGGGCCCGCCCCCGCACTCACACCCCTTCCGGCCGCCCTCGGAACCCTGCGCCCCGCCCCCGCAGCGCCCCGGGGCGCGGAGGCCGCGCCGCCCGCCCATTCTGCAGAAGAGGGAACTGAGGCCGCCCACGCGGAGCGCGCCGAGCTGGGGGGAGCGCAGGGCGCTTGGTCCGGAAGTGCCTCGGCCATTCTCCCCAGAGCTGGGCCGGGGTGGGGGGCAGGTAGAGAGCTGGGTACGGCTGCTGAGCACGGGTCTTTGAGCTACCTTCTCTTGAGCCCTCTTAGGACCTGGGAGGTTGCAGAATGGAACTGGCCATAGAGGGATTTCTTACCCTCCTGCTCGAACTCTACCCAGTGTGACCGTGGGTCCAGAGGAAACCAAAAGCCCGTGAAGACGCAAGTTCCCTCCGGCGATGACCTGATATTTTCTTCTTGTGCTGTTCTATGCTTGCTTTATTGTTTTTCTAAAGTCCAATCGTGAGGTTATTCCTCACACAACCAGACCTCTAACAATGACTCAGGACCGAAGAAAGGACACCAGTCTGTTACCTTAGACTCACACCCTTGCCCCAGCAGGAAATGTAACTGCCTGAGGGCTCCCTCGGGGAGTGTGAGGGTGTGGGTGGAGTGACTCTGGCCGGGGCAGGGGAGGGGCTCGGGGGGATCCCCACTCCAGTGCTCCCTGAGCTCCAGGCTATGCAGGGGTACCAGGAGGAGGGGCTGTGGGGTCAGGGAAGCAGCGGGAATGCAGAAACCACACACCCAACCAAAAGGAGGAGAAAGAGAGCCATCGGCCCTCCCCCTCCAGCCCGAGAGACCCAGCTGGGCTCACCCCACCAGCCCACGTGCCCTCCACGCTGGCCGCTGCTGCCCAGAGCGCTGGATCCACGTTGTCAGCTCGGGATCAGAGATTCCAGGACTGAGCCCACTTGGCCGGTTGTTTGGATCCCAGACCCTACAGCGTCTGCTGCCAGACTTTGCAGATGTTGCGACTACCCACACTTTCCGGACACACACAACGAGCGCCAGCTTCCAGCTCAGTCCTCGCCCTGCTGACCCCTACCCAGGGTCCCCCCAGTTCCTTATCTCTTCCTCCCAGGATGGGGTCCCACGGTCCTGCTCCTTAGTCTCCCCTTTGCCACACCTCCTTGAATAGAGAGACCCTCAGTGAGGACTGGCTAGCAGCGAGGTCCAGCCCTTTGCCGATTCTGACAGGTGACCCAGACTGTCTCCAGCGGCACCGGCTGGGGCTCAGCCTGCTGCCGTCGGGGTAGGGGAGGCTGGGTTTCTAGCCGTGGCTTCGCCTAGCCTGCCATTTTATTCCTTTAATTTTTCTTTCTTTGAGGGGCTGGGTACGTATTGAGCTACCTTCTCTTGAGCCCTCTTAGGACCTGGGAGGTTGCAGAATGGAACTGGCCATAGAGGGATTTCTTACCCTCCTGCTCGAACTCTACCCAGTGTGACCGTGGGTCCAGAGGAAACCAAAAGCCCGTGAAGACGCAAGTTCCCTCCGGCGATGACCTGATATTTTCTTCTTGTGCTGTTCTATGCTTGCTTTATTGTTTTTCTAAAGTCCAATCGTGAGGTTATTCCTCACACAACCAGACCTCTAACAATGACTCAGGACCGAAGAAAGGACACCAGTCTGTTACCTTAGACTCACACCCTTGCCCCAGCAGGAAATGTAACTGCCTGAGGGCTCCCTCGGGGAGTGTGAGGGTGTGGGTGGAGTGACTCTGGCCGGGGCAGGGGAGGGGCTCGGGGGGATCCCCACTCCAGTGCTCCCTGAGCTCCAGGCTATGCAGGGGTACCAGGAGGAGGGGCTGTGGGGTCAGGGAAGCAGCGGGAATGCAGAAACCACACACCCAACCAAAAGGAGGAGAAAGAGAGCCATCGGCCCTCCCCCTCCAGCCCGAGAGACCCAGCTGGGCTCACCCCACCAGCCCACGTGCCCTCCACGCTGGCCGCTGCTGCCCAGAGCGCTGGATCCACGTTGTCAGCTCGGGATCAGAGATTCCAGGACTGAGCCCACTTGGCCGGTTGTTTGGATCCCAGACCCTACAGCGTCTGCTGCCAGACTTTGCAGATGTTGCGACTACCCACACTTTCCGGACACACACAACGAGCGCCAGCTTCCAGCTCAGTCCTCGCCCTGCTGACCCCTACCCAGGGTCCCCCCAGTTCCTTATCTCTTCCTCCCAGGATGGGGTCCCACGGTCCTGCTCCTTAGTCTCCCCTTTGCCACACCTCCTTGAATAGAGAGACCCTCAGTGAGGACTGGCTAGCAGCGAGGTCCAGCCCTTTGCCGATTCTGACAGGTGACCCAGACTGTCTCCAGCGGCACCGGCTGGGGCTCAGCCTGCTGCCGTCGGGGTAGGGGAGGCTGGGTTTCTAGCCGTGGCTTCGTGTAGCCTGACATTTTATTCCTTTAATTTTTCTTTTATAACATTTTGATTTATTTGGCTGCACGGGGTCTTATTTACAGCTCATGGGATCTTTAGTTGCAGCATTCAGATTCTTAGTTGCGGCCTATGGAATCTAGTTCCCCGACCAGGGATCAAACTCTGGGCCCCCCCGCATTGGGAGCGCAGAGTCTTAGCCACTGGACTGCCGGGGAAATCCCACAGCCTGACGTTTTAGATCCCAAGTCTATATTGCCCGTGTTTCTCCCTTTCTTGCTCCGCCACTGCCGTCCACAAAGACAGTCCTACCTGCATCTCCCAGTGGCCAGGAATAATGTAACCCGGGGGTTAGGGGAAAGAGAGCCCCGCAGCTCTGCCCTAGAGGCCTCTCTCCCAGGAAGCCCTGGTCACAAAAGCAGCTGGAATCTCTCCCCGCCCCCACTCACCCATTCTGGGGCCTGACTCCCTCTTGTCAACCCCAGGGACCTTAGCACTAAGCCTCGCCCACTCCACCCCACCCTCGGCTGTCGGTTGGTGTTTGCTCGCAGGTAGCCCCAGAAGGCCTGCCTGTTTGCTCTGGCCGGTGGGCCCCGGTTCCCTTTCTCCAGTCCAGCCCGCCCCAACCTGCCTCTCGGCCACCCCCGGCGGGGCCAGCAGCTGCCAGCACCTCTGGCCCACACCTGGCAGGTTCACACACCTGTCAGCACGCCCACCTGCTCTGCTGCCCCCCACGGCAGCTTCTGGGCACCCCTCCAAGCTGCCACAGGAGTCAGACGTGGTCATTTCACAGTCCAGCTCCTCGCCCAGTTGTGTGCCCCACTGTGCCCTCTGTGTGCACCTAGACAACCAGTGGGTGGCCAGGGTGAGATGGTCGCAGGTACGCTGTCCAAAGGGCTGGCCTACCCTCCCCACCCCCCAGCTGCTAGGCTCGGAGAGCTCCAAGCTTGGCAGCCCATCGCAGCTCTTTCTAAATCCCCCACGGGACAGAGGAAGGAAGAATTTACCATCCCTGTGGCAGGAGGCGTGCCTGCCAAGCACACCTGAAAGGCGGAGGTGGAGCCTGAGGAAAGCGAAGTCTTAGCCAGATGTGGACATGTGGATAAGGGGGTGTTGCAGGCGGGAAGCCTCAGCCACGTGCTCGAGACAGCGGCTCAGTGCCTCTGCCTGGCTGGATGATAAGGACAAGAGCAGGGGGCTCAGGAGGGTAGATCAGAGAGGCTGGGCTAGGACCCTGAACCTTGATGGGTCATTTAATGGCCTGACGTTTTAGGCAACCAGGATGCCAGGTCACACGTGCCTTCAAGAAGAGTTTCCCTCCCAGAAGCTGTGATGACGACGGCAATCAAGGGGAGAGCAGAGGCTGAAAGGAGCCCCCATCGGTTCCGAAGGAGAAGGAGGAGATGTGGACCAAGGCGGAGGGGGCTGAGATGGACGGAATCTGGTTGTGGATTAGATTCACATTTTAAGGAGTGACGAGAAAGGAGTAAGGAGCCCTGGAAAGATGGTCCCTGTTCTTCTGAGTTCACCTGGGAAAGTAAGGAGGTGGGTGACTCCTGGTGGGAGGGGTTCGGCCCTGAGGCCGGGGAGGCGCGGGCTGAGGTGGAAAGAGGGGTCTGGGAGTGGATCTGGGGCCACGTGGCGTGGGAGGGGCCCCGTGAAGTGGAGAAGGCTATCTCCTGCAGCTTCCCTCTCCCTGCCCCGGCCTGCTTCATCACGGCCTGCCCCAGGCCCCACCTTCTCTCTCAGGGTTTCCCGCAGCCTCCGGCCGGGCCTCCTGGCCTCCACACTTACTTCTGTTTGTCCGGCCGGCCTGCCTGCGCTGGGACTTCACGACTTCATCCCTCGGCTCAGGAACCTTCCTCAGCACCCGGGACCCCCAGGATAAAGCCCAGACCCTTCAGCCCAGCAGTCCCAGTTGGCTCCTACCCCTCCCTATCCAAGCAAACCGGCCTCCTCAAAATTCTCCAGACTGGCCTTGCACGATCTGTCCAGGCTGCCCCTGGCCCGGCGTGCTCTCCCAGCGCCGCTCCTAACTGTCCACTTTAGCGCGCTGCCCTTCACACTGCCCAGGGGCCCTGGACAAGGCCCCATAGAGCAAGGCTTATCTCCCTATTGTACACAAGGGGAAACTGAGGCCCAGGCAGAGGCTGGAGCTCACACAGGGACATGAGCCAGGAAGGGAGGCAGAGAAGGAGCTCCGGCTGGAACTCCCAGGCCGGGGATCCTGTTCCTCCTGTGCGCACGGCTTTTTTTGGCCACGTTGAGCTACTGAGCTGAGCAGGTCTCCTCCGAGGCCAGGAGTGAGCATGGGACGGCCTGGCCGTGGAGGCGCCGCCTTGAACCTGGGGGTCTCCAGCAGGAGTCCGGGGCAGGGGCTGGGCCGGAGTCACACGTGCCTTCAAGAAGAGTTTCCTCCCAGAAGCTGTGATGACGACGGCAATCAAGGGAGAGCAGAGGCTGAAAGGAGCCCCATCGGTTCAAGGAGAAGGAGGAGATGTGGACCAAGGCGGAGGGGGCTGAGATGGACGGAATCTGGTTGTGGATTAGATTCACATTTTAAGGAGTGACGAGAAAGGAGTAAGGAGCCCTGGAAAGATGGTCCCTGTTCTTCTGAGTTCACCTGGGAAAGTAAGGAGGTGGGTGACTCCTGGTGGGAGGGGTTCGGCCCTGAGGCCGGGGAGGCGCGGGCTGAGGTGGAAAGAGGGGTCTGGGAGTGGATCTGGGGCCACGTGGCGTGGGAGGGGCCCCGTGAAGTGGAGAAGGCTATCTCCTGCAGCTTCCCTCTCCCTGCCCCGGCCTGCTTCATCACGGCCTGCCCCAGGCCCCACCTTCTCTCTCAGGGTTTCCCGCAGCCTCCGGCCGGGCCTCCTGGCCTCCACACTTACTTCTGTTTGTCCGGCCGGCCTGCCTGCGCTGGGACTTCACGACTTCATCCCTCGGCTCAGGAACCTTCCTCAGCACCCGGGACCCCCAGGATAAAGCCCAGACCCTTCAGCCCAGCAGTCCCAGTTGGCTCCTACCCCTCCCTATCCAAGCAAACCGGCCTCCTCAAAATTCTCCAGACTGGCCTTGCACGATCTGTCCAGGCTGCCCCTGGCCCGGCGTGCTCTCCCAGCGCCGCTCCCTAACTGTCCACTTTAGCGCTCTTCCCTTCACACTGCCCAGGGGCCCTGAACAAGGCCCCATAGAGCAAGGCTTATCTCCCTATTGTACACAAGGGGAAACTGAGGCCCAGGCAGAGGCTGGAGCTCACACAGGGACATGAGCCAGGAAGGGAGGCAGAGAAGGAGCTCCGGCTGGAACTCCCAGGCCGGGGATCCTGTTCCTCCTGTGCGCACGGCTTTTTTTGGCCACGTTGAGCTACTGAGCTGAGCAGGTCTCCTCCGAGGCCAGGGAGTGAGCATGGGACGGCCTGGCCCGTGGAGGCGCCGCCTTGAACCTGGGGGGGGGTCTCCAGCAGGAGTCCCGGGGGCAGGGGCTGGGCCGGAGTCAGGGAGGGCTGGAGGCGGAAGGACTGGGTTCCCACTCGGTCGTCATCCCAGCTTCTCCTCCACTCTCTCCTTCGCTCCCTCCCTCCCTCCCTCCTTCCATTCTTTTCCTGTCTTCTTCCCCTCCTTCCTTCCCACATGTTTATCAAGGACCTGGCACGCACCAGGCCCGGTGCTAGGCCTTGGAGAGATGGTCCCTGCTCTCCTGAGCTCACCTGGAGAAGGGAGCACGTCATTCATGCCAAATAACCACACACAGAGATGGGCTGTGGGTGCCAGGGATGCCGTGAGAATATGGCAGGGAGGGCTGGGAGGTTGAGGCGAGGTGCCCGCAGGGAAAGGGACACTTCTGCAGAAATCTGGAGGCGCAGGGGAGGGAAAGGCCCCTTTCTTCCAGGTCAAGGAAAAAAGTGAAAGTGTTCAACTCTTGGACTGTAACACATGAGGCTTCTCTGTCCATGGAATTTCTCCGACAAGAAATACTGGAGAGGGTTTCCGTTTCCTTCTCCAGGGGATCTTCCTGATCCAGGAATTGAACCCAGGGTTCCTGCATTGCAAGCAAGTTCTTTACCGTCTGAGCCATGAGAGAAGCCCAAGAAAAGGCCATGCAAAGCTCCCTTGGCCACGAGGCCTTGGTGCCTGCCCACCTCTGGGCCTCAGTCCCCCGATCCGTCCCGTCAGCACTGGCAGTGGAGCGGCAGTGGGTCCGCAGTCATCTTTAGAGGAGGCAGAGGGGCCGGGGGTCGCCCCTTAGCTGCCCCCACTTTGGTGTGTAAATGAGTTTGACTGGAATGCGAACAGTCCTGGAGACCTGGGAACCTCACTGCCTCTACCGGGGTCACTGGGGCCCCGCGGGCAGGTGTCCCAGGCTCCCTAAGACGCTGCTGCTGAGCCCGGGCTTCAAGCTCCCTGTTTTAGCTGCACCCCGCCCACTTGGACAGATCCCTTGTAGGTGGACGAGGAAGACTGACCCCCAGCTGGGCAGAGGGGGAGCCCCTCCTGCCGGGTCCCCTCCCTAGCCCCCAGTTGTTATGTGGGTCTTTGGGGCTTGGGGACCCTGTGCAACCTCCAGAGGCTGCTGCTCCCCCCACACACCCTGACCCGGAGCCACCCTTCCCTCCCCGTGCCTCCAGTTCCTCCCATCCCTAGGGGGGCACCACCCCCCTGCCTCCCCCTCAGCCCTGCCCCTCAGGGATGTCCAGCTTCCTTGGCCACCTGTCGTCATGACTTCTAGCCGCCCATGTTGTCGCACGGGGCCACGTCTAGTTCCCTGTACACGGGAAGAGGTATCTTGTCTCTGGATGTTTTGCTCACTCTGTTCCCTCTGCTGGGAGCACCCTGCGGTCTTCTGGGACTCCTTCCCGTTAGACCTTATGGCCTGGAAGCCACGGATCATCCCCTGAAGCCAGTAAAACTCCCCTCCCTGCAGGAGTCCCTCAGGCTGCCAGCGGCCAACCTTCACCGTCTGCCCTGCGGCCCCCCGAGGGCAGACTCACCTCGGTTTCCACAGGGGTCAGGGACGGGGTCTGAATGACTGAGTGAAGGCAGACGCTCAGCGTCTTCCTGGGAATTTCTCCGACAAGAAATACTGGAGAGGGTTTCCGTTTCCTTCTCCAGGGGATCTTCCTGATCCAGGAATTGAACCCAGGGTTCCTGCATTGCAAGCAAGTTCTTTACCGTCTGAGCCATGAGAGAAGCCCAAGAAAAGGCCATGCAAAGCTCCCTTGGCCACGAGGCCTTGGTGCCTGCCCACCTCTGGGCCTCAGTCCCCCGATCCGTCCCGTCAGCACTGGCAGTGGAGCGGCAGTGGGTCCGCAGTCATCTTTAGAGGAGGCAGAGGGGCCGGGGGTCGCCCCTTAGCTGCCCCCACTTTGGTGTGTAAATGAGTTTGACTGGAATGCGAACAGTCCTGGAGACCTGGGAACCTCACTGCCTCTACCGGGGTCACTGGGGCCCCGCGGGCAGGTGTCCCAGGCTCCCTAAGACGCTGCTGCTGAGCCCGGGCTTCAAGCTCCCTGTTTTAGCTGCACCCCGCCCACTTGGACAGATCCCTTGTAGGTGGACGAGGAAGACTGACCCCCAGCTGGGCAGAGGGGGAGCCCCTCCTGCCGGGTCCCCTCCCTAGCCCCCAGTTGTTATGTGGGTCTTTGGGGCTTGGGGACCCTGTGCAACCTCCAGAGGCTGCTGCTCCCCCCACACACCCTGACCCGGAGCCACCCTTCCCTCCCCGTGCCTCCAGTTCCTCCCATCCCTAGGGGGGCACCACCCCCCTGCCTCCCCCTCAGCCCTGCCCCTCAGGGATGTCCAGCTTCCTTGGCCACCTGTCGTCATGACTTCTAGCCGCCCATGTTGTCGCACGGGGCCACGTCTAGTTCCCTGTACACGGGAAGAGGTATCTTGTCTCTGGATGTTTTGCTCACTCTGTTCCCTCTGCTGGGAGCACCCTGCGGTCTTCTGGGACTCCTTCCCGTTAGACCTTATGGCCTGGAAGCCACGGATCATCCCCTGAAGCCAGTAAAACTCCCCTCCCTGCAGGAGTCCCTCAGGCTGCCAGCGGCCAACCTTCACCGTCTGCCCTGCGGCCCCCCGAGGGCAGACTCACCTCGGTTTCCACAGGGGTCAGGGACGGGGTCTGAATGACTGAGTGAAGGCAGACGCTCAAGCGTCTTCCTGGGAAGGGACACACCTGGCCTTTGGGGAGCTGGGGTAGAGGGAGTGGTCAACAGCGGACAGAATGGGCACCCAGGGGCCCGCAGCCCTGGACGCCCAGACCATCGCATTTTGGCCTGAGAAGCCTGGCCCCCTTTCCGGCATCCACCCCCTGGGACCGCCCTGCTCAGCCCGCAGCCCCTTGAGGCAACTTCCTGTCCTTGCCCCCTTATCTCCCCGGCCAGGCTGAGGAGAGGAAGTTGTCCTCGCCCTCCCGATGGTGAAGATGAGGCACCCCCGGGACCTCAGGAAGCCGGGAGCGTGTCACGTGCGGGTGCGCCTGCCTCCTCTCGCTGCTGCTGATAGATTCCTCTTCCTCCGCACCCACGCCCCTCCTCTCCTGCTCAAGAACCTTCTGGGGCTCCCTATGGTCTCCCCGAGGAACCTCAAGTCCTCAGCACCTGCGACCTCAGCCCCTTTGACCTGTCTTCTCCCTCTCTGTCTCTGCCGTCACCTGTGGTAGGAAGCTCGTTCCCGTCTTCACCTGTCTAACCCCTCCTCACTCTATTTTTTTTTTTTTAAGATTTATTTATTCATTTTATTTGGAGAGTCTTGTTGCTGCACTTGGGCTTTTTTTCTCTGTGTCAAGCAGAGGTTGCTCTCTAGCGACTCCTCAGCATGTGGGATCTTCCCGGACCAGGAATCAGAACCGGTATCCCCTGCATTTCGAAACGAGTTCTTAACCACTGGACCACTGGGGAAGCCCAACCCTCCTCACTCTTTAAAGCCAGGCTCAAATGCTGTCTTCTCTGAGAAGCCCTCTTTGACCCCGCAGGAGCCAGTGACCTCCTCCCTCCTGAGGGAGGGGCCCAGCATTTGTGTGCACCTATTTGCCTGGATTTTCATCTGCAGCATACAGGTGGTGCATCCCTCCAGGAGGGGAAGGAGCTGCATCTGAGTCATCACGAGGTCCCTGCAGGGAGGCCCAGTGCCTGGAGGTCGTTATAAAGTGTTTAGCTAATGCAATGAGAAGAAAAGGAAATGGGGCGCAAGCACTGGAAAGTGACAGATCGAGTGAGTACGCTCGCATCCAGGAGCTGTGGTTATATCTGAATCCACACTCCCATTGTGCAGACGGGGGTTTAAGGCCCAGAGAGAGGCTGGAATTTGCTGGCAGTCACATAGCAGGTTGGGCTCCCTTCTAGCACTAGGTTCCTTTCTCTGCCTCAAGGTCTGGGATAAGTGTCTCGGCTAGCCTTGGGCTGTGCCTATCAGCACCTTGGCCGTGAGGTGGGAAGCCCCGCATGGCAGGGAGGAGGTTTCATTCCAGGTTCCAGGCCGTGCCTGACCTGTCTGCCTAGGGCTCATCAGCTGGTAGTCGTTT
Source organism: Tragulus kanchil (assembly GCA_022376925.1). Classification (NCBI taxonomy): domain Eukaryota; kingdom Metazoa; phylum Chordata; class Mammalia; order Artiodactyla; family Tragulidae; genus Tragulus; species Tragulus kanchil. Next base: position 68,508,474 of record JAIOJX010000027.1, read on the forward strand.
GTAAGATGAGAAAACACAAAACTCCAATTTGCCTTGTAAATGGTTACACCTGACCAGGCTTCTAAACCTGCAGCACAGCTTGGGAAGGCATTTGAGACCTGAGACTTGCTTGCTGCCTGGTGTGGAGAAAGGCCTTAAGCCTGGGGGTATCTGAGGGCAAGGTTTGTCTTGTCAGCCCCTCAGCCTGGAGAACCACCCTCCCTGCCTCCTGTGTGCAGAGAGCCGGGCCTGCTGGTTCAGCCTTGCCCAGAGGGGACCCACAGGCCTGAGGCTTTACTAGGGAAACTGGTCAAGTCTTCCAGCAAGGCTGTGTCTTCTAGGGCACAACTCTGGCCACAGGGATCTGAAAAAGTCCCCTCTCCTCTGCACCCAGGGTCTCTGTGCAATGGGGTGGACAGGACGGTGTCTGGAGTTCCCAGGCTCTCTGACGGGAGCTTGCTCACATGGCCTAGCCATGGGCAAACTCAGGGCATAGTGGCAGGAGCCCCAGGTCTGCCCTCAGCCCCCAGGCTGCAGCCAGAGAAAACCTCATGTCTCAGTGTGTGGGCCCTCACCCTGTAGTCACAGGCCCCATGGCACCCCGGCCTGCTCGTTTCCCCCTCAGAGCCGGCTGTCCTGATTTTCTTGCCCAGTGCTCTGCCGGGTCTCTCCTTGCCCGTGCCGGGTCCCCGCCCCCGTGTTCCCTCCGTGGCGGCCAACCCGGCTCCCTGGGGATATCCTGTCACCGTGGCCCAGAGCCTAAGCACGGCCTCTTGCCAAGTCGGCCCCCATGCTCTGCATCCTTTCCAGGTCCCCAGGTGGAGCCCAAGAGCCCAGAGAGGTTAGGGAAGTTGGCAAAGACACCCAGATCCCCAGGGCGGCCAGCCAGGCACGCCGCCCAAGACACCTGACGCCTGGGCCGTGGCCAGCCTCCGGGCAGACACAGGGGCGGGGCTCCGTGCCCCACCGCAAACCCTGTGGGTGACCTTGGCATGTCCTCTGCTTCTCCAGGCTCCCTCCCTGAAGCCTTCACTTCCAGCAGACCCAGCCTGGGCCCCCGCCTCCCAGAACCGCACTTCATGGAAATGCCCCATTTGCAAGGTGGGTTCCATTTGCCTTTAACTCCCTGGAGTCACACCCACCTTATTTGCATACTCAAATCATCCCTGGCCCTCCTGGGTGGGTTGTTCACCACCAGCAGCTGGGATAGAGGACAGGACGGGACCAGGGTATGGGATCTGCCTCGGGCACCTCTAGAGACCCCCCTTTTTTACTGAGGGCAAGGTTTGTCTTGTCAGCCCCTCAGCCTGGAGAACCACCCTCCCTGCCTCCTGTGTGCAGAGAGCCGGGCCTGCTGGTTCAGCCTTGCCCAGAGGGGACCCACAGGCCTGAGGCTTTACTAGGGAAACTGGTCAAGTCTTCCAGCAAGGCTGTGTCTTCTAGGGCACAACTCTGGCCACAGGGATCTGAAAAAGTCCCCTCTCCTCTGCACCCAGGGTCTCTGTGCAATGGGGTGGACAGGACGGTGTCTGGAGTTCCCAGGCTCTCTGACGGGAGCTTGCTCACATGGCCTAGCCATGGGCAAACTCAGGGCATAGTGGCAGGAGCCCCAGGTCTGCCCTCAGCCCCCAGGCTGCAGCCAGAGAAAACCTCATGTCTCAGTGTGTGGGCCCTCACCCTGTAGTCACAGGCCCCATGGCACCCCGGCCTGCTCGTTTCCCCCTCAGAGCCGGCTGTCCTGATTTTCTTGCCCAGTGCTCTGCCGGGTCTCTCCTTGCCCGTGCCGGGTCCCCGCCCCAGTGTTCCCTCCGTGGCGGCCAACCCGGCTCCCTGGGGATATCCTGTCACCGTGGCCCAGAGCCTAAGCACGGCCTCTTGCCAAGTCGGCCCCCATGCTCTGCATCCTTTCCAGGTCCCCAGGTGGAGCCCAAGAGCCCAGAGAGGTTAGGGAAGTTGGCAAAGACACCCAGATCCCCAGGGCGGCCAGCCAGGCACGCCACCCAAGACACCTGACGCCTGGGCCGTGGCCAGCCTCCGGGCAGACACAGGGGCGGGGCTCCGTGCCCCACCGCAAACCCTGTGGGTGACCTTGGCATGTCCTCTGCTTCTCCAGGCTCCCTCCCTGAAGCCTTCACTTCCAGCAGACCCAGCCTGGGCCCCCGCCTCCCAGAACCGCACTTCATGGAAATGCCCCATTTGCAAGGTGGGTTCCATTTGCCTTTAACTCCCTGGAGTCACACCCACCTTATTTGCATACTCAAATCATCCCTGGCCCTCCTGGGTGGGTTGTTCACCACCAGCAGCTGGGATAGAGGACAGGACGGGACCAGGGTATGGGATCTGCCTCGGGCACCTCACAGCACTGTGGGCTCTGAGGGTATAGAGCCGCAAAGCCAGCCACTGGGCTGTGTGCATTATGCCACCTTTCCCAGCAGCTTCTTATACCCCTTCCTTGCACTTTAGAGCGGGCTCTTAAACCCCTGCCTCATAGTCCTGCACGAGGAGGTAAGGGCCACACACGCGGTACCTGGGAGAGCAGAGCATTGAACACACGCCCTCTGGTCTCTGAGCCCAGGCTTCTAACCACTGTGCTACTCCACTTGTGCTGGATCTCTAGGCAGGGCAGGGCTAGTTTCCTAACCTGGCTGTGACTCAAAGGCGCTGCTCCTGACCACTGAGCTATACAGCCTGGTGAAAGCGCTGAGCAGGGGCCAGGGCCCCCCACATGCCGTGAGCCTCCTCTTCGAGGTCCCTGTGACGGCAGTGACCCTCGACTAGGGAAAGCACCCCACCTGAGAAGCCCATAGCTTTTCATCTTAGCTCTGCTGTGTGACCTGGGACAAGTGACCCCACCTCTCTGAGCCCCAGTTTTCTCAGCTATCAAACGGGTAACATGGTAATTCTCATCCCACGGGCTTTCTGAGTGCAGCGTGAGCTGGCGTATGTACCGCGGCCAGCATGCGTCTTCCTGGTTGTCGGTGCTCAGGGCCCGTCTTTTTCTCGTGTGCACTTCCAAGGACCCAGCCTGGGTCTGCCCTCTCTTCTCCAGGAGACCGCGCCTTCTGATCAAACTGTCTGTGACCCGACCAGGAAGCTGGCCAAGGGCAATACCCACCCAGATCCTGGAGGCAAGACGCCAACAGGCGGGAACAAAGAATTTTCCATGGCTCCACAGTTCATGAGGAACTGACACTCTTCGGGGCCTCAATCAGTCTTTCATCCTCCTCTCCTTCCCTGGGTTTCCATCACTGGTGATATTTACATTGGAATGCATCCCGGGACTTCAGGAACCCAGTGTGGGCAAGTGGAAAACAATACCAAAAAAAAAAGAGAGATAGGGTGTTTTTTGTTTTTTTTAATGTAGTGTTGGCAAGTTTGCCCTATTGGTTATAAAACATATTACAAAGCAGCAAGTATCAAAACCACAGGATTTTGTGTTTCAATCCATTCAGCTATGCTTCTGTCGATATTCAGACACTGGTAAGATACAATGATGGGAAGAATGTGGCCCCTTCCTTCAGGAGCATCACGGCCTGGCTGGTACATTCGCAGGTAGCAGGTACCTAAGCGTCTGAGGCCATTGAGAGTATGCTTGCAGGAGACGGGCCTGGGCTTAAACAGCTACGAGTTACCAGTCAAGTTACTAGATGAGTCTCCATTTCATCATGTGTCCAATGGGACCGATAAGACCCACCACAGTGGACTGCTGTGAGTTTAGCTGAAAAAGCAGTAGTGGCATTGTCAGCTTTCCCAACAAAGGTGCCCCCTTTTTGGCGAACAGAACCCTGCCTTCACCCTGGGCAGCACAGGCTCTGCCCCAGCCTGGGGCATGACTCGTGAGGGATTGAAGCCAAGTGCCCGCTTATATCCTCTTTGTCGGGTACTGGCTTTCTCAATTCTCTGACTGCTGAGGATAGCTGTGTGGCCCATGTATGGCCAGAGGGGTCTAAACAGAAGCCTACTGAGGGCTTCCTGAATAAAATACAGAGGAGGAAGCCGCTGCTTGCCCTGCTTCCTCCCTATGAAGAGTTTGGACGTCTGGAGCTGCAGCGCCATTGGGTGGCCATGAGGCATCCAGCTTAAGGATGAGAAAGCCACTCTGAGCCTGGCCAAGCGAAAGGAGGTTGGGGCAGGGGCAGGTATGGCTGAGCTGCTGAACAACCTGAGATTGCCCAGAGTTCTTATTCTGAGAGATGATTTTAAAAGCCTTTACTCAAAACAAGTGGGAGATAGCTCATGCACATTGTAAATGGCATGGGTCACCCTACGGGCTTTTCCACTCCGTGGGTAAGTGGGACGGAGCTGTGAATCTTCAGGGCCTGAGCATCTCTCAAGACCTCAGGGTGCAAAGAGAGCCTTGCCTTTGGGCTCCACTGGGGAAACCGAGACTGCCCCCACGCCTGGCAGGAAAGCCCGCAGGCTGGAACGGCCGACAAGCCACGGCATCTGGCTCTCCATCCCTTCCTGGAGGGTTTCAAGGGTAACTTCACTCCGCCTCAGTTTTTGCCTGATGCACCTGGGCCGTCTGTGTATTTGAATCAGAACTGCTGGAGGTGCCCACGGCGCAGCTGGGTGGAACAGCTGGAAGGAAGCCAGCAGAAGAGGGGCTGACCCTCCTCGAGAGGTTTTCCAAGGAGAACAAAGGGAGGAAAAGGGAGAAACACAGCTCATCTAGAGCCTAAGTGATTCAGTACAGTCTGAATCCATGAGCCAAGGCTGTTCCCTACCGCAGTCTGCCTGTGACCTCAGGTCCCAGCCTGAATGTTGCCCAGCCTCTGGGGTGACCAATCTGACATTTCAAGGGAGGATTGTTTTTTCAGCCAAGACAAATCCCATCTGTAGGACTCGGGCACCAAAGCCTTCTGGCTTTTCTGAATTGGGTTTGGGGGTTGTTTTTTTTTAAAGGAGGCAGTGTGGTGCAGAGGTTAAGAGCACAGGCCCTGCTCTCTGTTTCTCTGAGAAGTGGGAATAAAGTGAGAAGCCACGTCACCGGAGATGCAGGCAGTGTGGTGAGGATAGCTGTGTGGCCCATGTATGGCCAGAGGGGTCTAAACAGAAGCCTACTGAGGGCTTCCTGAATAAAATACAGAGGAGGAAGCCGCTTGCCCTGCTTCCTCCCTATGAAGAGTTTGGACGTCTGGAGCTGCAGCGCCATTGGGTGGCCATGAGGCATCCAGCTTAAGGATGAGAAAGCCACTCTGAGCCTGGCCAAGCGAAAGGAGGTTGGGGCAGGGGCAGGTATGGCTGAGCTGCTGAACAACCTGAGATTGCCCAGAGTTCTTATTCTGAGAGATGATTTTAAAAGCCTTTACTCAAAACAAGTGGGAGATAGCTCATGCACATTGTAAATGGCATGGGTCACCCTACGGGCTTTTCCACTCCGTGGGTAAGTGGGACGGAGCTGTGAATCTTCAGGGCCTGAGCATCTCTCAAGACCTCAGGGTGCAAAGAGAGCCTTGCCTTTGGGCTCCACTGGGGAAACCGAGACTGCCCCCACGCCTGGCAGGAAAGCCCGCAGGCTGGAACGGCCGACAAGCCACGGCATCTGGCTCTCCATCCCTTCCTGGAGGGTTTCAAGGGTAACTTCACTCCGCCTCAGTTTTTGCCTGATGCACCTGGGCCGTCTGTGTATTTGAATCAGAACTGCTGGAGGTGCCCACGGCGCAGCTGGGTGGAACAGCTGGAAGGAAGCCAGCAGAAGAGGGGCTGACCCTCCTCGAGAGGTTTTCCAAGGAGAACAAAGGGAGGAAAAGGGAGAAACACAGCTCATCTAGAGCCTAAGTGATTCAGTACAGTCTGAATCCATGAGCCAAGGCTGTTCCCTACCGCAGTCTGCCTGTGACCTCAGGTCCCAGCCTGAATGTTGCCCAGCCTCTGGGGTGACCAATCTGACATTTCAAGGGAGGATTGTTTTTTCAGCCAAGACAAATCCCATCTGTAGGACTCGGGCACCAAAGCCTTCTGGCTTTTCTGAATTGGGTTTGGGGGGGGTTGCCTTTTTTTTTTTTTTAAAGGAGGCAGTGTGGTGCAGAGGTTAAGAGCACAGGCCCTGCTCTCTGTTTCTCTGAGAAGTGGGAATAAAGTGAGAAGCCACGTCACCGGAGATGCAGTGGCACGGAGTGCGGCGCCTGCCCTGGAGCACCGCCTTCGTCAGGTCGCGCCCCCACCAGGCAGAGGAAGGTGTTCAGAGCACAGACTAAGAAGGACTAATGGAGCCCTAGGGAGGTGCTGCCTCGGGGAGCTGTGGGTAAGGAGGCTGTGACTCCGTCCCTCACCCTAAAAATGACAAAAGAGTAGAACCCACAGCATCTGACCTGGGAGGGCCTGTGAGTCTTCTCACAGCTTCTCTCCTCGTACAGGTGGGACTTGAAGCCCAGAGAGGCCAGGGAAGGTCCCAAGGAGAAACAGCAAGGCCACACAGAGGGGAAAGGGGCCCTAGTCTTAAGGAAGCAGGGCATGTTTTCAGCAAGAAGATCATGGGGGCTGATGAAGGTGACCCACGTTTGTGCGATGATACTCGCTGCTGTCGGTGTCCAGAGAAGAGCTGCAGGACAGGAGCCCCGTGGAACAGCGACGCTGGTGACAGTGACCACACGGTCCTGCTCACGGATGGCAGTGCTGGGAGCTGGCACCAGCTGGACCTGTGCCCATGGTGAAGGGAAAACCCATCCCCCCAGGTGCACCCGCAGCGGCTGTGACTGGGGAAAGCGTCGACTCCCCCTTGCCATGAAATGAATGTAAATGATGCATCCCAAGGGTAATTCACGTGCCTATTAAACTAACATCAGAGAGATGAGAAGAATAAAGCCCAGTTCTGTCAGGGACCAAGAGGAAACAGGGGCTCTGGTAGGCTGTTGGATATGCTCATAAAAATAGGCTCTTGGATGTCCCTGGTGGTCCAGTGGTTAAGAATCCACCTGCCAGGGGCTTCCCTGGTGGTCCATTGGGTAAGGACACCGCCTTGCAGTGCAAGGGGCGCCGGTTCCATCCCTGGCCTGGGAAGATCCCACGTGCTGCGGAGCGGCTGAACGGATGTGTCCAATTACCGAGCCGGAGCTCTGGAGCGTGTGCACCCAGAGCCGGTGCTCTGCGACAACAGAGGCCACCGCGATGGGAGGCCCACACGGGCCAAAGAACAAAGATGGATGAAAAATAGACAAATGAAAGACCAATAGAAGTGGCCTGCCCATCCCCCTCCCTCCCTACCCCACCCACCAAAGGATAAATAAATAAATGTTTTAAAAAAAAAAGAATCCACCTGCAAGTGCAGGGGACACGGGGTCAGTCCCTGGTCCGGGAAGATTTCCACATGCTGCGGGGGCAGCTAAGCCTGCAGGCCACAACTACGGAAGCCTAGGTGCCCTGGAGCCCGTGCTCTCTTAGAAGAAGCCACTGCAGTGAGAAGTCTATGCATCGCACCTGAGGAGTCCCTGCTCACCACAACTAGAGAAAGCTCACCTGCAGCAACAAAGACCCAGCACGGCCAAAAGTAAAATTCATTCATTCATTCAACAACAGCAATGTGGTCTCGCCTTTCTGGAAGGCAAGCTAGCCACATGCAACCTAGTCTATGCCCTTTGATGTGATCTATCAAACCTGAGAATGTAAACGCTCCCTGCCTCCCCCCTCTACGGCAGGCTCCCTGTTCACTGCCCGGGAGGCTGCTGGGACAGTTTCCCAGTCCCATGGCCAGTGTGTGTGTGTGTGTGCACGTGCGGACATGAGCTCCTTCGTCCTCCTGAGCTGAGTCGCTCTGGATCTTTGTCTCTAACCCGGGGCTAAGCCCAGATCTCAGACGCTCACTGAGGCCTGGGGGCCCTGGATCCCGTGCTCCGGATGCCTGGATGTCAGCCCCAGCGTTGAATGCGAAGACGTCAACCTGACGCCACACAGCCTGCCAGCCAGCGCTGCCATGGGCAACCCCTGGGGAACCACACGCCCAGTCAGCTCCCGGCCAGCCTGTACCACAGCCCGTCAGCCAGGTGCACAGAGAGTAGCGGGTGTGGCGAGACATTGAGAAACACACACACACAGAGAAAGGATGGGAACGGGGGGCTCAAGACCTCTTGGTTTAAGGCCCGAACATGCTCACACGATTTGCTTTCATTGAGAGCTTAAGCATCCAGGTGTTGGCGGGAAATGATCCCATCAGCACAGGCTGGGACTCCGTCACAGTCCTGATCGATAATTACCCTCATGACTCTAATAAGTTGTTTACATGATCTCCTTAATGAAAAGGGCATCCTGCAGCTGGCGGGCAGCTAGGCCAGCAAGAAGGGAAGGCGTCTGTTCCGTGTGCGCACGCGGCGTCCTGACCTGCGCTGCCCGGTGCTCCTCGGTCCACAGCGGATCTCCCACCTCTTGTTGCTGATCAGTAGGACCCCCGCTCATGAGCCCGTGTGAACCGCATCAACCTGTTTTTGTCTTCGTTCTTTCTGTTATGTTTCTCATAGTTGCTTTTTCTCACTTCCAAGAAGTGTTTCTCCTGGCTCGGCCAAAGCCACGAAAACCTCTACCAGTCTGTTGCCCCACAAACCTGGACACAGAGTTCCTGGGGCTGGGGGCTGGGGCCGGGTGCCTGGGAGCCACCAGGTCCTTCGGCTGCCTCTTTAGTGAACTAGGCCATCATGGAGCAGCCCTACCTGGCAACTTCTTATGCTGCCCGCCTGCCCCAGGAGAAAAGGGCTGGTCTGCCCTCTGGAAGGGCGCCCCCTGCAGGCTGCAGGGCAGATGTGCGGCTTCTCCAGAGCTCAGCAGGGCTTGGACCAGCCGGTGAGCAGTTGGGGAAGCTTCTGTCAGCTGCTGGAGAATGTGCCTGGCCTTCCCAGGAGCAAGAAGGCCTTCCCTGCCACTGTGGCTCTGAGCAGGAGCCGCGGCGCCCTTGCCCCAAGCCGACAGTGTGCAGCCTGCCCGTGACCGTGACTCCACCACTCGGGCTTCCTTTGTCAGCGGGCAGGGGAGGAGAGGTTAAACCAGGTCCTCCCCGCCCCGGGGACCAGACGAGAGGCAATGGGGAGGAAGGAGAGACTGCAAGGGGAAGCGGAAGCCGGGGCTCCCTGAACACAGCTGCAGGCCCGCGGGTGCAGGGCTCGGCCAGCTTCCCATTCGCTGGGGCACCTTTGGCCGGTCCTGCCTGTCGTCAGCCTGCCGGACGGTGTTGAGGCCTCCCCTTCTCCAAGGGGACTGGGTTCCCTGGCCCAGCCCCAGGGACAGATGGACAGACAGAAGATTTGAGGCTCTGGGGCGGAAATGATCCCATCAGCACAGGCTGGGACTCCGTCACAGTCCTGATCGATAATTACCCTCATGACTCTAATAAGTTGTTTACATGATCTCCTTAATGAAAAGGGCATCCTGCAGCTGGCGGGCAGCTAGGCCAGCAAGAAGGGAAGGCGTCTGTTCCGTGTGCGCACGCGGCGTCCTGACCTGCGCTGCCCGGTGCTCCTCGGTCCACAGCGGATCTCCCACCTCTTGTTGCTGATCAGTAGGACCCCCGCTCATGAGCCCGTGTGAACCGCATCAACCTGTTTTTGTCTTCGTTCTTTCTGTTATGTTTCTCATAGTTGCTTTTTCTCACTTCCAAGAAGTGTTTCTCCTGGCTCGGCCAAAGCCACGAAAACCTCTACCAGTCTGTTGCCCCACAAACCTGGACACAGAGTTCCTGGGGCTGGGGGCTGGGGCCGGGTGCCTGGGAGCCACCAGGTCCTTCGGCTGCCTCTTTAGTGAACTAGGCCATCATGGAGCAGCCCTACCTGGCAACTTCTTATGCTGCCCGCCTGCCCCAGGAGAAAAGGGCTGGTCTGCCCTCTGGAAGGGCGCCCCCTGCAGGCTGCAGGGCAGATGTGCGGCTTCTCCAGAGCTCAGCAGGGCTTGGACCAGCCGGTGAGCAGTTGGGGAAGCTTCTGTCAGCTGCTGGAGAATGTGCCTGGCCTTCCCAGGAGCAAGAAGGCCTTCCCTGCCACTGTGGCTCTGAGCAGGAGCCGCGGCGCCCTTGCCCCAAGCCGACAGTGTGCAGCCTGCCCGTGACCGTGACTCCACCACTCGGGCTTCCTTTGTCAGCGGGCAGGGGAGGAGAGGTTAAACCAGGTCCTCCCCGCCCCGGGGACCAGACGAGAGGCAATGGGGAGGAAGGAGAGACTGCAAGGGGAAGCGGAAGCCGGGGCTCCCTGAACACAGCTGCAGGCCCGCGGGTGCAGGGCTCGGCCAGCTTCCCATTCGCTGGGGCACCTTTGGCCGGTCCTGCCTGTCGTCAGCCTGCCGGACGGTGTTGAGGCCTCCCCTTCTCCAAGGGGACTGGGTTCCCTGGCCCAGCCCCAGGGACAGATGGACAGACAGAAGATCAGACAGTGGCCCTGACTGCTCTCAGTCCCCTCCCCCTCACAGCCACATCTAGCCTCAAACGGGACCGTCATTCTCTTAAATAAAGAGATCCCTTGATCAGGCCCTTAGTAAAGGGCACACAGGTGGTGTGGCGTTTGCGTGTGATCCATCCCACTGAATCCTTCTGATTTTAATACCTTCCAGGTGGGACTGCCTCCCATGCGCTAATACCACCATGTGCTAATTATCTCACACATTCTGTGTGCCAGTATCTTCCAGGTCCTAGCATCGATCTGGGGGCTGGGAAGGGCTTTCACTAAAGCCTCAAGCGGTACTCAGAACTACACTCCGCGTCCTTGCTCTGAGCGTCCGGCAAGGTCAGAGTCTGGGAGACCGAGGACGAGAGCTGCCCCCAAAGTCCAGCCTGATAGCTCAGACAGAAATCCCTGCTGGCCCTCCGGAAGCAGAAGGGCTAGAGCCTGGTGCTGCCCTTGGCCCTGGCTCCCTGGGTGACCTTGGGGAGCTCCTTGAGCCTCAGGCCTCCTCAAGCCACGGCTCAGGTTCTCTGGATCTGCGCAGGCAGATTCCTGGCTCTAAGGTGAGCCTGGGCCAAGCCACAGCCTCCCTCCTCTGGCCTCCAACTGCCACCTCCGCCCGGCGGTTCCCATGGCGGCGGCGGCGGCACTCTGTTTACTCTGTGTGTGCGATTTTTCCACCACCGGCCACTGAGAACACAATGCCAGCTTCCCCCCAAGGAGGTGCTGAGAGCCCACGCCCGCCGCCAAACACCGGATGTGCCTCTCCGGTGGGCAGACGCTCAGACTCCCCCGGCCCCGGGCCTGGGCCTCGGCCTTATGAGACAGGTGCCTAGAGCCGGGTCAGACAGGGGCTTCATCCCCAGATAACCTGTGTGAAACCCACAGCCGGTCGCCCTCCCTCTGAGATGATCCCCAGGCTGTACTGTGGGTCACGTGCCAGCCTGATGGCCTCTGTGAGGTGCCACGAGCCCAGCCCTACAGAGGGTCGGCCTCGACTCCCACCAGAGGGGCAGCCCCTGCCAGCCCTCCCAGACAGGAAGGGTCAGGAACTCCTGGCAGCAAATGCTTCCTGCCACAGCCAGCTCCCAGCCGAGCGCAGCCCTGAGCCTGTGCTCAGGTCAAAGCAATAGCCTGACCTTTGCCCTTGGCCTCCCATCCCCAGCCAGGAGGTGGCCCCAGGGTTAAAAGGCCAAGACACAGACCCTAAGCATCACTGGGGTTTGTGCTCTTGAGTATGTATACCATCATTGTTAAAAAACCTAAATATGATGGGAGAAAACCTAAGTATGAACCTCATCGGAAAACAAATGTCCTTAAACTTCTTGGGTTCCTGGCATAAGACGTAAGCGACACCTGGCAGGCAGCCCTTGCTGGTGTAGTCTGAATGCTTTGACTGGCTTGGCTCCCATGATCCCCACTGAGGTGTTCCTCCAGGGATGGTTTATCCGGGCTCACGGAGGCTAAGGGACCTGCCCAGGGGCACACACTTGTTTACCGCAGGCTCAGGAGCTGAACCCTGACAGGCGGGGGGCCTGACCCCAGCATGGTTGCCTAGAAACAATGGTATCTATTGTTTTGAGGTGCGGGGTGGGACCAGCTATTTTTCCAGGAGCTGAGCTCGGTCTGCCAGGCGCTCTCAGCCTAGCAGCCTCTAGGGATCCTTGTCCTCAGGGCGGGCAGGGCTTGGCGGCGTGAGAGCTCGGCTCCAGGTCTCCGCCTGTCTCCTGTCCAATTTCACCCCGACCCCAGACTCCAGGCCCTTTGGTCAGTGATGGGCTCCCCTCCCTCCCAGGGAGTGTGCCTCCGGTCCCCTCATTTCAATGCCCTCCACCGCCCCAGTTTGTCTTTTCGCCTGCTTTGTCTTCTCGTCCTGTTTCCACTCATCATATTCCTTTCTCCTCGTGAGTCTGTCTGCTCCGTCTTCCCAGGCTCAGACGATCGCGGCCTGAACTGGCTCTGGCCCTGAGCAGGCCTGTCCTTTCTGAAATGGTGTGCGTGTTCCCTTTCTTCAGAGTTCTCGGGGGACCTGGGAGACACCCAGCCCAGGGGTCTGTGGGGCTGAAGCTGGACCCTCACGTCACACCGTATACAAAGATGAACTCAAACGAATCAAACAGCTAAAACTATAAATTCCTAAAAGAAACTACGCAGTCGTGCTCAGTCGTGTCTGACTCTTTACGACCCCAGGACTGTAGCCCACCAGGTGCCTCCGTCCATGGGATTCCCTAGGCAAGACTGCTGGAGGGGGTTGCCATGCCCTTCTCCGAGGGGTCCTCTCAACCCAGGGATTGAGCCCGGATCTCCCGCGTTGCAGGTGGATTCTTTACCATCTCTGCCACGAGGGAAGCACAAATTAAAATTACAAAGAGGTGTCATCTTACACCAGTCAGAATGGACCTCATCAAAAAGTCTACAAATGGGTTAGGACTTGGTTCTTTCACTGCTGAGGGCCTGTGTTCAGTGCCTGGTCGGAGAACTAAGATAATGCAAGGCCAAAAAAAAACAAAAAAAGTCCACAAATAACAAATTCTGAAGTGCACATGGAGAAAGGAAACCCTCCTACACTGTCGATGGGAATGCCAGTTGGTGGAGCCACTATGGAAAACAGTACGGAGGCGCCTGCATCATTTCTTTTAGGAATTTATAAAACTAAAAATAGACTTGCCATATGATCCAGCAGTCCCACTTTCAGGCATATATCCAGAAAAGATGAAAACTCTAATTCAAAAAGATACATGCACCAGAATGTTCACAGAAGCACTATACAGGAGCCAGGATATGGGACACCTCAGTGTCCATCAGCAGGTGAATGGATAATGAAGATGTGGTATATCTACATATATGCACAATGGAATATCACACAGCCATAAAAAGAAATGAAATAACGCCATTGGCAGCACCGTGGATGGACCTGGAGATGATCGTACTAAGTCAGACAGAGAAATGATACCATTTGCATGTGATGTCACTAATATCATACATAACACTTGTGAAATCATATCACTTGTGAATATCATATGTATCACTTGTGAAATCAAAAAATGATACAAACAAACTTATTTACAAAACAGAAACATAGAAAACAAACATATTAATAGTTACCATTGGGACAAGGAGAGGGGATGGAGTTTGTGATTAACACATACATGCTACTATTATATAAAACATATAAATAACAAGGACCTACTGTATAGCACAGAGAACTATATTCAGTATGCTGTAATAACCTATAACGGAAAAGAATCTGAAGAATACATACCTATATGAATATACATGTATATATGAATCACTTTGCTATGCTCTTGAAACTAACACACTGTAAATTAACTATACTTCGATTCTAAAAATTAGAAACTTCAGTGCATCACAGGAACTATTCAGAGAGCAAAAGGACAGCCCATCGAATGGGAGAAAATATTGGCAAGTCCTATCTCTGGTAAGGGTCTAGTTTCCAAAAGACCCAGGAGAAGCAGGCTGCGTCTTTTACTTTAAGACATTTTTGGAGAACATGTGATTTAAATGTTAAGACATAATAGTAGAGAATGCCGAATTTACCCAAATCCTAGCCGCCGTGGGAGACATTAGGAAAAGTGGAATGTGATGTCAAGCATGTGGGGGAACATAAGTTCAACTTATTGCTCTCCTGCCAACATGGCACTTGGGCAGGAAAGTTTAGAGAATCTGCAGGGCTCTGAGGACGGAAGGATGCAGAGGACTGCCTTGGTGGGCAGACGAGTGGGGATTCCACAGACATGGTCAGCCACCAGGAGGAAGCCTGGATCTCACCGGATCTGTCACCATCCCGTTGCCAGGCCTGTCACAGCACCTGGCTCCCTGGAATGATATGGGTCACACACCCAAGTCCTGGATGAATCATGGTAGCAGGAGAACAGAAGGCTCTGATTGGCCAGGTCTGGGTCCAGGCCGGGAGCAGGCATCCTGCTGGCTGAGTCTCGGGAGAGCAAAACTTCTGCAACAGCTACCTGTCAATGCAGGGGACGCAGGTTCAATCCCTGGTCTGGGAAGATCCCACATGCCACAGGGTAACTAGGCCCGCGCACCACAACCACTGAGCTTGTGTGCCTAGAGCTCGTGCTCCCAGACAAGAGAAGCCACCGTGATGAGAAGCCCACGCCCTGCAGCTAGGGAGCCGGTCTCCACAGCTAGAGAAAGCTCATGCACGTCAGCAGCAAAGACCCCATACAGCCATAAATAAAGTAAATAAATAATTTTAAAAAGAAGAAGGTATAAAAAAACTGCAGGAGGAGGAAAAATAGCAACAGGTATTTTGCATAGTATTATACATGTGTGCTTACTGACATGAAAATATTCACAATGTATTACTCAATGAAAATACAAGTTATAGTGCCCACAATTTTTTTTACCTATAGGGGAAATCTCACAACATTTGCAGTAAAAAAATACTGGTCATCACTGGTGGCGAGATTATGGGAAGTTTTATCTTTTTGCTTTTCTGTATTTTGAAATAAAGTTTTTTTTACAATACATATGAAGCACTTATTAATAAGAAAGAAAAATAAAGTGTTTTTTTTTTTTTAACAACAACATGAAAAATTCCTCTCTATTGTGAGAGTTTGCTTTTTGAAGTTTTGTTTTTAAATCTGTCCCAGGGCTCGGCTTTCTGGGCTCGGAGCTGGAATACGCGACGGGTTTCCTGTTTGGGGAATTGTGTTTTTCCAGGTTGCCTGAGAGGCACGGAGAGTTTGGAATAAACAGGAGTTGCCCATTTCTCACGCAGCCCTGACCCTGGGCAGCACCTGCACCTAGGTCACCATGCTGACCCGGGCGCTGAGTCCCACTCGCCAGGCTCCAAGGTTCGGTATGTGATTTTGCCCTTCTCTGCACGAACTGTTACTCACGCAGTGTTAAGGTTGTGCAACTTTTTCTTAAGAGTAAAAAAATGTTTTTCTTATATACATAGGATTGTTGACATTATTTACAACTCATTTTTTTATTTAGTAATGTGTCTATTTTTATGCCATATAATACATCTATCTTTATTAAATTCTGCTGCTGTGCAGTAAAATTTGCAATTGAGAGTGTGGTTAATATATATAGAATTGATTATATTTGGCATATATATTTAATACATAGAATAAATCAATATATAATCAATATAATATAATCAATATATAATAATTATATATTCAATACAATATATTCAGCATATAATCAGTATAACTGATGCAATAATCAATTATATGCAATAATCAATTCTATGCAATAATCAATTATATTACTACATATTTGTAATGACAAAATCTAAAAATGTAATTAAGGAAACAATTCCAAAACAGACATAGAGAACAGACCTACGGACATTGTGCAGAGTGAACAGTGGGTGAGAGGCATGGAAAGAGTAACATGGAAACCTATACTATCATATGTTAAAGAGATAACTATTGTCACTGCGCTGTGGGACTAAGGGCTCCTACATGGGGGCTATACGATGGCCGGGAGGGTTGGAATGGGTGGACTGGAAGGCAGGCAGAGGAGGGAGGGGTCAGGGATATACATATGACTAATCTGGGATTATACATATCTGTAAACAACAAAACTAGGTAAAAGTAAAAAGTAAAACAAAAATAATTATTAAAAAGAATTCCAAACTCCCCTCCCCCCAGAATCAAGAATAACAAAATACTTAGGAGTAAATTTAACAACAGGAGTGCAAAATTTATCATGTGAAAACCATGAAATGTTGAAAGAAATTAAAGATCTTAATAGATTTTAAAACACTGCATATTCATAGAAATTCTATGTGCAAAAAAGTTGCGGTCCGGGGAGAGGCACGGGGGGTGTGGAATAAGCAGGAGTTGCCCATTTCTCACGCAGCCCTGTCCCTGGGCAGCACCTGCACCTAGGTCACCATGCTGACCCGGGCGCTGAGTCCCACTCGCCAGGCTCCAAGGTTCGGTATGTGATTTTGCCCTTCTCTGCACGAACTGTTACTCACGCAGTGTTAAGGTTGTGCAACTTTTTCTTAAGAGTAAAAAAATGTTTTTCTTATATACATAGGATTGTTGACATTATTTACAACTCATTTTTTTATTTAGTAATGTGTCTATTTTTATGCCATATAATACATCTATCTTTATTAAATTCTGCTGCTGTGCAGTAAAATTTGCAATTGAGAGTGTGGTTAATATATATAGAATTGATTATATTTGGCATATATATTTAATACATAGAATAAATCAATATATAATCAATATAATATAATCAATATATAATAATTATATATTCAATACAATATATTCAGCATATAATCAGTATAACTGATGCAATAATCAATTATATGCAATAATCAATTCTATGCAATAATCAATTATATTACTACATATTTGTAATGACAAAATCTAAAAATGTAATTAAGGAAACAATTCCAAAACAGACATAGAGAACAGACCTACGGACATTGTGCAGAGTGAACAGTGGGTGAGAGGCATGGAAAGAGTAACATGGAAACCTATACTATCATATGTTAAAGAGATAACTATTGTCACTGCGCTGTGGGACTAAGGGCTCCTACATGGGGGCTATACGATGGCCGGGAGGGTTGGAATGGGTGGACTGGAAGGCAGGCAGAGGAGGGAGGGGTCAGGGATATACATATGACTAATCTGGGATTATACATATCTGTAAACAACAAAACTAGGTAAAAGTAAAAAGTAAAACAAAAATAATTATTAAAAAGAATTCCAAACTCCCCTCCCCCCAGAATCAAGAATAACAAAATACTTAGGAGTAAATTTAACAACAGGAGTGCAAAATTTATCATGTGAAAACCATGAAATGTTGAAAGAAATTAAAGATCTTAATAGATTTTAAAACACTGCATATTCATAGATCAGAAGACATTGCTATTAAGACGGCAATAGTCCCCAAACTGCTTCACTTTCATATGTATATTATTTAATTTTATATCTATATTGATTTTGTATTCTGCAGCCGTCCTGACGTCATTTGTTAGGTCTAGTAGTTTTTTAGTGAATTGTTTAGGATTTTCCATAAAGAAGATCACGTCATCTACAAGTAGAGAGATTTACTTCTTCCTGTTCCACCTGGAATGCTTTTGTTTCTTTTTCTTGCCTTAGTTGCCTTGTCTAGAACCTTCGGTATAATGCTGAGTAAAAATGGTGGATGTGGACATCCCTGCGTCGCTCCTGATACCAACAGAAGAGCAACCAGTCTTTCACCAGGAAGCATGGTGTTAGTGGGTTTTCCATAGATGCCCTTTATAGAAGACCTCTTCCGTTCCTACTTTGTCAAGCGCTTTAATGAAAGAGTGTTGGATTCGGCCAATGCTTTTTCTGGGTCTTCTGATGATCCTGTGGTTTTGGTTTTTGCTCTATTGATATGGTACAGAGCATTAACTGATTTTCAGATGTTCAAACGACTTTGTGTTTCTGTGATGGATTCCATTGGCTGATAGTGTATAATTTTTTTTATATGATGTGAATTTGGTCTGCTAGTATTTTCTTGAGGATTTCTGAATCTGGTGCTATCGTGACAAGTTTGATACTGGTAATACCGGCCTCATAGAAGGAGTTGGGAAGTATTCCTTCCTCTTCCATTTTTGGAATAGTTGGTGCAGAATTCTTTGGTTCTGATTCTTCTTAAAATTGAGGTAGAATTCTGCAGTGAAGTCATCTGGCCTTGGGCTTTTCTCTGTAAGTAGTGTTTTGATTACTAGTTCAATGTTTTGTTAGAAGCTTACTATTTCTGGGAACACCCTGGCGGTCCAGTGGTTAGGACTTGGCAATCTGCTGTGGGCCCAGGGTCAGTCCTTGTTTGGGGAAACGAAGATCCTGCAAACCTCGGCGGTACCAAAAAAAAAAAATGTTTTTCTGTTTATTCCTGAAGGTATTCTGTATCTTTATCGGAATTTATTTGTTTCATCCAGGTTATCTAATTGATTGTCATACAATTGTTCACAGTCTTCCTTTATAATCTACTTTATTTCTGTAAAGTTGGTAGTAATAGTCCTTTTCATTTCTGATTCTAGTAATTTGAGTGTTCTTTTTTATTTTCATAAAGTTTGTCAATTTTGTTGATTTTTTTCAAAGACTTATTTAGGGTTTGATTTCTTCAGTTGGTCTCTATGCCTTTCTGACTCTGTTTCATTTCTCTCCACTTCAGTTTTTATTCTTTCTTTAGGCTTAGTGGGAGAAGACAGGCTATAGATTTAAAATCATCCTTCTTTTAATGTAGGTATTTACAACATAAAATTTCCTCTAAGCATGTTCTCTGGTGTTTTGTGCCTTCATTTTTTTCACTTCAGCGTCTAATTTGCCTTTTGGTTTCTTCTCTGACCCACTGATTATTGAAGAGTATTTTCCTATGAGTTTCCGAAACTTATTTCCATAGAATAACCAAGAGACACATTTGTGGGAGTGCCCTGGTGATGCAGCGATTAAGACTCTGTGCTTCCACGGCAGGGGTAGAGGTTCGATCCTTGATCAGGGAACAAAGGTCCTGCATGCCACGTGGTGCAGCGAAAAAAAAAAAAAGAGAGAGAGGGAGCAGAGAGACATTTGTGTACGTGTTCTAAGGTTTCTGCAGGATGCATTCCTGGGTGTGAAATTGCTAGGTTAAGGGCAAATGTATTCGGCATTTGCTTAAATCTTGCAGAAAAAATGCATCGGTTTGCACACCCACCAGCAATGTGTGAGAGATCTGTATATGGTAGAATTTTCCAGATTTTGTGAACCTCTTGGGTTAACAATCCTCTTGGGTTAATAACCTCTTGGATAAAACAATTGTTTTGATTTACGCAAATGTGATTGCACCTTTCTTCATGTGTTTTCTGGCCAGTTGTATTCCTTTCCCTGGAATTTATATTGATGTGAAGTAGATATCAAACTTCACTATTTTGTTTTCCAAATATGACCCACCACGCTTACAAGCTTTCCTCTCCTTGGCAATCATTCTAACTTTGTCCATCTCTCCTTCATGACGTCCGCCTTTGAGGTCATGCTAACTGACACTGCCTCTGTTGGGCAGAGCTCTTTATGCCCGGCTGCCCTGGGATTCCCTGGTCAGGGAATCGCTGAAGCTCTCATCAGAGGCTTCTCTTGTTTAAGGAGCTTCCCAGGGCCAGCTTCTCGGCAGAGAGACCAGGGTGTGATGGCTGTTTGTAAGGATGGTGACTCTCAGCTCTGTGATGGTCACGTCTAGCTAGGACTGCGTCTATTTGCTTTGCTTTTTCTTTTCAAAATTTTACTATTTGGAGACTTCCCTGACAGTCCAGTGGTTAAGACTCTGCGCTTCCACTGCAGGGGGCACGGGTTCGATCCCTGATCAGGGACTAAGATTTTACATGACGTGTGTTGCATCCAAAATTAAATAAATAAAGTTTTATTATTTTTAGTCTTCATTCCCTTCTGTGATCTTGCCTAGTTTGTTTTGCTTTTTGATTTCTAACTTCTCAACATGAGCACTTAGCTATTTAATTTTGCTTTATGTTAATAATAGTTCACCTATGCTTATGATTTTGAGTCAAACTTTGACCACTCCCGCCACACACATAATTTTTATATTTTTTCACTGTCATGAACTTCAAAATAGCGACTGCCCTTTGGCTTCTTTTTTTTTTTCACCAAAGAATGGCCTAGGATAGTTTGTTTCCCTTCCCTTTCCTTGTTTTGGCAGCAAGAGTTCTAGACACTTTTCTAATAACATCTGGTCTTATGGCATATAATTACTGCTTTAAGATTTTTACTTTTTAAGTTTTACTTATTTACTTATTTTTGGCTCTTCTGGGCTTTCACTGCTGCCACAGGCTCTTCTCTAGTTGCAGGGAGTGGGAGCTACCCTCTAGTTGAGGTGAACAGGCTTCTTGTTGTGGTGACTTCTCTTGTTGTGGACCTTGGGCTCTAGGGCACACAGACTTCAGTAGTTGCGGCCCGTGGGCTCCATAGTTGTGGCTCTGAGGCTCTAGAGCACAGGCTCCATAGTCGTGGCTCATGGGCTTAGTTGCTCCACAGCTGTGGGATCGTCCCAGATCAGGGATCGAACCGTTGTCTCCTGCATTGGTGGGTGAACTCTTTACCACTGAGCTACCAGGGAAGCCCTGCTTTAATTTTTTTTACTGAGATATAATTCACAGAACATAAATTTCATGTTTAAAAGTTACCCACATCTCAGCTGTTTTAGGATATTTACCATGTTGTGCAAGCATTTCTGTTATCTCATTTCAGTTATTTCCATCCCCCAATTTCTAGTTTTAAAATCTTTATTGAGAAACCCACTCATTAAGTCAAGTGAAAAGGGGAACTCTCTCATAGAAACGAAGTCGAGGCATAAGTGCTGGACCTAAGTGGAAGAAAGTATGAGGGCTAAGAATCTCTGGGTCTTAGTCGTGACACGTGGGCTCTAGTTCCTGACCAGGGATCGAACTGGGGCCCCTGGATGGGGATCGAAGTCGGGAGGGGGAATCTCTTACTACACCTCTTTTTCCCTCATAATATGCCATCCAAAAAAAAGTTTTATTATTTTTAGTCTTCATTCCCTTCTGTGATCTTGCCTAGTTTGTTTTGCTTTTTGATTTCTAACTTCTCAACATGAGCACTTAGCTATTTAATTTTGCTTTATGTTAATAATAGTTCACCTATGCTTATGATTTTGAGTCAAACTTTGACCACTCCCGCCACACACATAATTTTTATATTTTTTCACTGTCATGAACTTCAAAATAGCGACTGCCCTTTGGCTTCTTTTTTTTTTTCACCAAAGAATGGCCTAGGATAGTTTGTTTCCCTTCCCTTTCCTTGTTTTGGCAGCAAGAGTTCTAGACACTTTTCTAATAACATCTGGTCTTATGGCATATAATTACTGCTTTAAGATTTTTACTTTTTAAGTTTTACTTATTTACTTATTTTTGGCTCTTCTGGGCTTTCACTGCTGCCACAGGCTCTTCTCTAGTTGCAGGGAGTGGGAGCTACCCTCTAGTTGAGGTGAACAGGCTTCTTGTTGTGGTGACTTCTCTTGTTGTGGACCTTGGGCTCTAGGGCACACAGACTTCAGTAGTTGCGGCCCGTGGGCTCCATAGTTGTGGCTCTGAGGCTCTAGAGCACAGGCTCCATAGTCGTGGCTCATGGGCTTAGTTGCTCCACAGCTGTGGGATCGTCCCAGATCAGGGATCGAACCGTTGTCTCCTGCATTGGTGGGTGAACTCTTTACCACTGAGCTACCAGGGAAGCCCTGCTTTAATTTTTTTTACTGAGATATAATTCACAGAACATAAATTTCATGTTTAAAAGTTACCCACATCTCAGCTGTTTTAGGATATTTACCATGTTGTGCAAGCATTTCTGTTATCTCATTTCAGTTATTTCCATCCCCCAATTTCTAGTTTTAAAATCTTTATTGAGAAACCCACTCATTAAGTCAAGTGAAAAGGGGAACTCTCTCATAGAAACGAAGTCGAGGCATAAGTGCTGGACCTAAGTGGAAGAAAGTATGAGGGCTAAGAATCTCTGGGTCTTAGTCGTGACACGTGGGCTCTAGTTCCCTGACCAGGGATCGAACTGGGGCCCCCTGGATGGGGATCATGGAGTCTTAGCCATCAGGGAGGTCCTTAGGGCTGTGAATCTCTTACTACACCTCTTTTTTTCCCCCCTCACCATATATATGTGTGTACTTGTTATAAAGTATAAACTGTTTTAACTGCAAACTGCACGCTTCAGCTATAGAAAACACTGATCTATAAAATGACATTTTGTCCAGTTTAATTTTTGTTTGTCTTGAGTTGCACTGATACTAAATGACCCTGATTTTCTGTTTGCTTCTGCTTGATATACTTTCCAGATAACCTTTTTGTTTTCAGGTCAGTTGGCTTGGGATGTTTCTCTCCACTTCTGTGTGGGAGATGCCTACATGTGCTCATGGACGAGGGGCACGCTGCCGGCCGGGTGGCTGAGTGGGCGAGCAGCTGTGACCCACGGAGCACCTGTGTGGAGCCCTCCTGGCTCATCACCTGCTGAGCTGGGCCGACAGCCTGTGAACTCAGGATCTCCTAAGTAGCTTTGTAAGCGTGAAAGTTAGATCATGGCTAGAAAACATCAGTTACCAACTCAGGGAAGCGTCCCGTGCAGACACAGAGAGTGTCAGCGCTGGGCCATCAGAGGCGGGCAGCGGGCAGGCTGGAAAGGAGGAGAGGAGAAGCATCACTTGGTTCTTCACTTTTACCTTCGTGAAAGACCAAGAGAAAATCAGAGCAGGGGAGAGAGACCTAGGGGAGGGGAGAGAAAGACAGACGGATCTGAAATCTAGCTTTCCCTGGAGCCAGATGCAACTCTTGGGCTTTTTCTGTTTCGTAAGTCAGTAAGTCTCTTTCTACAATGAAGTTAGTTGGGAGTGGGTTTAACGTGCAACTGAAGAAATTCCAGTAAATCCAGGATGGTGCCGTCACAGTGAGTCGAGTCTGGAACCTCACTGAGCAGAAGCCAGGCTCCGTACGGTATCAAGAATGCCTAGAAAGGGGAACAACTCAGAAATGGCTGCCGCTCAACGCCCTTCGTGGCTTGACTGGACACCATCAGAGGGCTCTCTGGTTTCACATCAGGAATTTTTACATATTGACTTTCCCATGTATCATTCATATGGATGTGATGAAAACATTTTTTCGAATTCTTGGAGCCAAGTGCGCATCTCTTCGCGACCCCGTGGACTGTAGTCCTCCAGGCTCCTCTGTTCACAGGCTTCTCCAGGCAATTCTACTGAAGTGGGTCGGCCTTCCCTTCTCCCGCCGATCCTCCAAGCCCAGTGATCTAATCCAGGGCTCCCACACTCCAGGCAGATTCTTTAACTCTCTGAGCCACCAGGGAAGCCCAAGAATACTGGTGCGGGTAGCCTCTCCCTTCTCTAGGGGGTCTTCCCAATACTGCAGGTGGATCCTTCACCAGCTGAGGTGCCTCGGGGGCAGCTCAGGGGCTGGGCGTGAGGGGAACTAGGCTGGTCTGGCTCTGCCACCACCTCCTGTGTGATTTCAAGAGGCCCTCTCCCAGCTTCTCGTTCCTTCTCAAATGAGGCTTGACTGGTTGAACTGTATTTCCCTTCTGCTCTAAAGGTCTGAGTTCAAATGGCTTTCTATCTCTATGACCTACTGTTCACTCTGGGTTAATCTCTGACTCAGCTATTCACCCACAGGCCCTGGAGGGGCGTCTCAGGGGCTGCACAGGCCCCAGAAGCACTGGTTCTGCTGAGCCTCGCAGAGATCCAGTTCTCTCTGGCCTTGGGGACGATAAGGTTGAGGCTGGGTCTTGGGTCCTGGCCCTGCATTCCTCAGAAGACAGGCTGCGGGCTTTCGGGGGATGGGTCTGATGCTTTCAGACCGGAACAGACGGGCCTCGAAGGTTGGTTAAGTCTAGTCCCCGCCAGTTTCTCGTCTCTAATTCCCTAGACAGTCCTCGGCACCAGGAAAGTGGCAGAGAAGGGGACAGGGCAGTAAGGGGCAGACCAGTGACCTGAAGGAGGAAGAAGCCCAAGACCCCAGGGCAGGTGGACATTGGCCCAGTGCAGTCAGGAGGTCCAAAGGCGGACGAGGAGGAAGTCAGGCCCTGGAAAGGCAGCAGCCCCGTGCTTGGCCGGGAAGCTGGAAGAGGTGAAGGACGCCTGGGGTGGGGTGGGGGGTGTGTGTGTGCGTGTGTGCACGCGCGCATGCAGACCTCTGAGTAGCTGTGCAGAGGGACAGCCCCCAGAGCTGGGGCTGAGCACAAGCCTAGGGGCGGCCAGGAGGGCAGCTGGGAGCTGAGAACCTTTCTGGTTCCACCCTGAGATTCTAGACCTCCCAGCAGTATGGACTTGGTGGAAACTCCCAGTATCTTCCTCATAAGGGACACAGGAGGGGAAGGAAGGGAAAAAAAGAAAAGCCCACACACAAGTGTACCTTTTTATATAGAATTTGTTACAATATATTTCTCATTTGCATATTTTACCCACAACTGAACATCCTCTTTACAGGCTGAACTTACTCAGCTGATATAATCAAAATTCTTTCTTTCAACCAAATAAGAAAAATTCAAAATCGTAAACCCGTAAGAAAACAAATTTAAAACGATGATGAAAATAAGTCACTCCCTGTAAGGAACAGCGTCTGTCTGTACAATATACATGGTTTGGAACAGATTTCTTTATAGATTAGGCACATGTTTCCACAACACCTTCACTCCTGCCAGCTCCCCCTCACTCCAGGCCACACGGCCTCCTCAGAAGGATCAGAGAGGGATGCTGGTCGGGCTGGATACTGCCGGCCCGGCTGGGGAGCAGGGGCGCGGGCTCGGCTCAGCAGCGCCGCCCAGTGGCTGGAAGCAGAGGCCGGTGGGAGGCAGGGTACGGAGCCCGGCGGGGCCCTGGCAGGCGAGAGCAGCAGTTGTGCGTGAAGGAAAAACTGAGGCCTGGTCTATGCAAACTGAGTACAGAGAGACCAGAGCAGCAGGGGCGGTGGACAGGGAGAGCTATGCGGAGTCCAGCGTCTTATATACAGTTTGTCTTTCTTGAGGGAGGACGCGGAGCAGAGCTGGTTGCTGCTGCCCTGAGGGGTGTGACCGCTGCTGCCCGCGGCCAGCCCGGGTGGGCGGGTGGACGGCAGGGGTAAGCAGCGAGCGCACCACCTCACACCAGTGAGCCCGAGCCCCTGGCAGGGACCTCTCCTCCTGAGCGCATGATTCTCTGAGATTTCCCCCCGCGCAGGGAGACCCACCCGGGGCTGAGCTGTACGAAGCCTGGGGGGCCTTCTCCAGGGACGTGAGCAGAGCAACAGGGGCGACAGGGGTTCCTACCGAGCCAGCATGCTTGTCCACTCACACCCCAGCAGCATGGGGGACTGGGCCGGGCCCAGGCCTTGCTGACGTCAGGGCCACGGGCATGAAGTCACAGAGCCTCAGGATCTGTCTTGTTTCTGTCTTCTGTGACTTCTCCCTTCCGTAAGGGCTCCTCGTGCAGCCTAGCCTCTTGACCTGGAAGGCAGACGTGCTCCGGCAGGAAGGCGATTCCAGGACCGCAGTTTTGGGCCCTGCAGCGGGGGCCCCGGGGCTATGGCGGTGGGTGCGGATCTGCTCCAGTCTGCCCGGCTCTGATGCGCCTCCTGTGGGTTCGGCCCTGTGCCGGGGCCCAGACCCCTGTGCTTCCCTGGCGGCTGGCTCTAAGACTCTTCAAGGGACGAGCTCCACTGGGGCTTGTCTGCGGCCCATGTGCCAACCGAGCCTCACACTCCAAAGCGTGGCTTTGGGAAGAGGACAACTGTCAGCACGTCAGGGCCAGGCTGCAACCCCAGAAAGGAGTGTGGAAACCAGCATTTGTTAGAACCGATGTAGTTATTGCTAGACAAGTGACCGCCAGATAACCACGGGAAGTCCCAGAGGCAGACGTGATGGATCACCACGACAGTCACGTGGTTTTCCGTTTGTTTGTCTGACTTCTAAAATAAGATCTCCTTTGATAACACGTCAGGCTCTTAGGTGCGGATGCCGAAGACTATCCTTCAAGATCTGCTCCTGCCACACGGCCCGGTGCACCCCCTGAATGATGGAGCCGCTGCCTGTGGCCCGAAGGCCCTCTCGAGGGAGTCAGTGTGGTCTCTCTAAAAGCATGAGGTGGAAACTGAAATATGTTAAAACAACTAAACGCAGCTGCGCTGGGAGCCATGCACGGTGGACCTGTGGCGGCCTGCTGGCCGCTCCCGAGGGCACTTGTTCCCACCGAGGATGTCTCTG
This sequence comes from Tragulus kanchil, assembly GCA_022376925.1. NCBI lineage: Eukaryota > Metazoa > Chordata > Mammalia > Artiodactyla > Tragulidae > Tragulus > Tragulus kanchil. The sequence goes on from JAIOJX010000027.1 coordinate 68,534,548, forward strand.
GGACGGCCGAGGTGGCGCAGGGGGCCGGCGTGGCAGCGGGCCCTGTCCTGCAGGGTGGGGGCCGGGTGGCAGCCTGGAGTGGCGCTCACGGGTGGTGGTGGGGATGACCCAGTCTCAAGAAGCGAAAGCGAAAGAGGGGCTCCCGGGCCGGGCTGTAGCCGGAGGTCCTGCTGAGAAAGGCGCCCGGGCAGACCCTGTCGTCCCCTGAAGGGCAAGTGCAGGCAGCTCCGGCGTGACGGAGCCAGAGCCCTTCCCAGAGCGGCCGCGGCCTCAGCGCAGCCGACCTGGAGGAGGCCGGCCTCCATGTCTCCGCGGGGGCCTGAGGCCGGCACCTTCTGAATAGCCCTGCGCGGCTCTGTTCACTCTCACATGCTATGGGACGTGCGGGGGCCTCGCTGTGGCACAGCACGTTCTCAGAGACACAGCTGCGTGCATTCCAGCCAGGATGGAAAGGGGTGCTCAGGGAAAGCTGGGCACCAACACCACAGGAATCTTCCCGAATGAGTTCAGGCCTCTGCTCCAAGATCCTCGTGGACAGATGAGCGCGTTCCATGCACGGCAAACCAAGGGCTAACACTCTACGTTCCAGAGGCGGGTGGCCTTGTTGGGGTAGTTGATGGCTAGGCTGATGGCAGCGATGTTCTGCAGAGCCTGTGGAGGGAGAGAGGCACCGCCCGCGTCAAGGACCGGCCACCTCCGGGGGCCCTGAGAGCAGACAGGACCAGACCCATGGCCGAGCGTGGGAGGGGCGGGCAGACGCGAGCCGGGGGGCTCCCCTCGCCTGGGGGCCGTGGTCCAGAGGGAAAGACGCAGCGATCAAGACGGTGAGGGAGCTCCACAGGCGGGGGTAAGCCTCGCCCCCCAGAGAGGAGCAGGGGCCGTGCTGGGGGCGGGGAGGGCACGTTGAGGGTGGAGGCCCTGGGGAAGCTCTAGGGAGGCGGGCAGCAGCACAAAGTGCAGAAGGGAAGAGACACACAGCGGGTGGGGGGCCCCGGAAGCCATGCTGGGAAGGCAGACCTGCTGGAGCCAGGCCACGGTCGGCCTCCAGGCCAAGGCCGCAGGAAGCGGGGTGGACGGGGACGAAGGGGAGGAGGCCAGGAGGAGAGAGCGAGCCCAGGTCCAGCCAAGCGGACAGGCTGGAGAGCAGCCAGGAGAGAAGGAGGGTGAGGAGACCGGACACAGGGACATGCAATGGTTAGGCTTCCAGTCACGACGGGCAAACACGGAGAGGTCACCGTGGGCGGTGACGCCGTGGCCAGGCCGGCCCAGTGGCGGCAGTGTGGGCTGTCAGCGGCTGGGGGGGTACTTCCACTCTGCCTGCAGGGCTCAGGACCGTTCACACAAACCCCTCTGCAGTGGACGGTGGGTGCCTGCTTCCAAGCGGGTACTCTGACCCTTTCTTGTAGGAAGACCGTGGGCTCACTCAGGAGACTTGTCAGGGCTCTGGGCGGGAGTCCCAGCCGGAGGGACGCCCCCGGGCAAAGCTCTCCCTGCTCTGAGACTCGGGGGCCCCATCTGTCCGCTGTGGACACAGACAACATGCTCGACGACAACCAGCCAGGATGGAAAGGGGTGCTCAGGGAAAGCTGGGCACCAACACCACAGGAATCTTCCCGAATGAGTTCAGGCCTCTGCTCCAAGATCCTCGTGGACAGATGAGCGCGTTCCATGCACGGCAAACCAAGGGCTAACACTCTACGTTCCAGAGGCGGGTGGCCTTGTTGGGGTAGTTGATGGCTAGGCTGATGGCAGCGATGTTCTGCAGAGCCTGTGGAGGGAGAGAGGCACCGCCCGCGTCAAGGACCGGCCACCTCCGGGGGCCCTGAGAGCAGACAGGACCAGACCCATGGCCGAGCGTGGGAGGGGCGGGCAGACGCGAGCCGGGGGGCTCCCCTCGCCTGGGGGCCGTGGTCCAGAGGGAAAGACGCAGCGATCAAGACGGTGAGGGAGCTCCACAGGCGGGGGTAAGCCTCGCCCCCCAGAGAGGAGCAGGGGCCGTGCTGGGGGCGGGGAGGGCACGTTGAGGGTGGAGGCCCTGGGGAAGCTCTAGGGAGGCGGGCAGCAGCACAAAGTGCAGAAGGGAAGAGACACACAGCGGGTGGGGGGCCCCGGAAGCCATGCTGGGAAGGCAGACCTGCTGGAGCCAGGCCACGGTCGGCCTCCAGGCCAAGGCCGCAGGAAGCGGGGTGGACGGGGACGAAGGGGAGGAGGCCAGGAGGAGAGAGCGAGCCCAGGTCCAGCCAAGCGGACAGGCTGGAGAGCAGCCAGGAGAGAAGGAGGGTGAGGAGACCGGACACAGGGACATGCAATGGTTAGGCTTCCAGTCACGACGGGCAAACACGGAGAGGTCACCGTGGGCGGTGACGCCGTGGCCAGGCCGGCCCAGTGGCGGCAGTGTGGGCTGTCAGCGGCTGGGGGGGTACTTCCACTCTGCCTGCAGGGCTCAGGACCGTTCACACAAACCCCTCTGCAGTGGACGGTGGGTGCCTGCTTCCAAGCGGGCACTCTGACCCTTTCTTGTAGGAAGACCGTGGGCTCACTCAGGAGACTTGTCAGGGCTCTGGGCGGGAGTCCCAGCCGGAGGGACGCCCCCGGGCAAAGCTCTCCCTGCTCTGAGACTCGGGGGCCCCATCTGTCCGCTGTGGACACAGACAACATGCTCGACGACAACCAAGGACCCCGTGAGCCTCAAAACACCGTCCGGGGCCCGGGAGCTCCCGAGATGCCTGCAGAAGCTCTGCACCGTGAACACCGTGCTCACGCTAACACCACAGCGCTGTCTTGTGTCTGTCACTCTCGTCCTCTCTCGAGGACGCGCTGGAGCTTTCCGGAGGCGGCTGTGTGACCCGTGTGACGGCCATGCCCGGGCAGAAGCAGCCCTGCGGAGCCAGCCGCCTTCTCGACGGCAGATTACGGGAGAGTTGCCAACACGGAGCCCTCCCCAAAAGCTGTTTGGTCTTGAAAGATACAGTTGTTTTGCACAACTGTAATGCTAAGCACAATGAGATTATTTTTAAAAAATAAATCAACAAATAAGTGTTTAACATTATCTAACTTAGTATCTACATTTGAAATCTAATTTTACTTTCTAACAGTAGGCATCAATCTCTATAACCCACGTAAACAACAGCTTTTGGGATCCTCAATAATTCAAGAGTGGAACGGGGCCCCGAGACCCAGCGGCTGTCAGAGGGGTTCTGCTACCAGGGGAGGAAGTTACATCCAAGGGTATCTGACCTCTAACTCTGTGGAAACTTCAGGGATTAGCCAAACTATAAATTTAAGGCTCTGGCTGTTTGGGCTTAAAAGACACAAACTCTTGCTGGTGTCTATCGAGCCACGGTTTACGGTGACCGACACTGACAGATGGGGCTCCGCTGCCGTCCGCGACACCTGCTGGAAGTGGCTGACAGGCAGCAGAGCCTGCACAGAGCTGGGGGGAGCACGGACGTGGGGGGGTACCTGTGCCACACAGCGGAGAAGGTGGTCGTCAGTGGTTAAGGCCAGCAGGTAGTCCTGCAGCAGGCCGAGCTCCTGCGGAGAGAGCAGGGGGCAGCGGTCACGGGCCACCTTCCAGGGAGGATGCCCACCCACGACCCACGGTCCCAGGAGCCTCGGGGCGGACACGGCTGCTCGCTCCGCCAGGCACCTCACGGCCCGCCTGCCGTGGGAGCACGGAAGCAGCCGGACGGAGCGAGCCATATGTTCGGGCTCACCGCAGCCGTCTCACTCTAAGACCAGGGGATGAGCCAGAGGGCTCTGAAAGGCCCTTTCAGCTCTCCCGGTCAATGAGTCTATTGTGCTGGGGGCAGGGGAGAGAGGAGGAAAACAGAGCCCATTGGTTCGTTTTCTCAAACTCACCGCTGCCAAGCTGCTTTCCCTCTTTGGCACCAGGCCTGAGCAAACAGACAACCTTGGGGTGGACCCGGGTCCCCAGGGCGGGGCAGAGGGGAACGCAGGCCCCAGGCCAGGCCCGCCTCCTTGTGCAGGACACGCCCGGAGGGCTGGCGGAGGGAGCAGAAGCCGTGAGCCCAGCGGGGAGGCGAAGCAGGCCCTCACCTGGGCGCGGTTCTCAGTGACAAAGAAGAGCTCGGTGAGCGCACGATGCAGGGGCAGGAGGACGCCGGGCGGGCTCACGTCCTCGAACAGGCTGCACTCCATCTGGGCGAAGAGCTGCCACAGGGGCTTCAGCAGCGTGAGGTCGCAGGGGTCGCTGTGGGAGGAGGGGTGCGGTCGGCCGGGGTCACGCCTGCCCCTTGTCAGACAGACCGGATGGTAGCTCTGGGCCCCCCACCCCCACGGCCAGTAAAGTCAGGTCAGGCCAATCCCATCACCCCAGCAAACAGCCCCCAAAGCTGCCAATGGCAAATAAAAAAAGGGGCAGAATCTCAATTTCAAACCAGGACTCTGGGGATAAGAAGACCCTCCAGCACATTCGCGTGAATCAAATTTGCCCGTCTTTAAAAGGGTTGTTAAGGGGCTTCCCTGGTGGTCCAGTGGGAAGAGAGTCCGCCTTGCAGTGCAAGGGGCACCGATTTGATCCCTAGCCCGGGAAGATCCCACGTGCCGCAGAGCGGCTGGACTGGCGTGTCCGATTACGAGCCAGGGCTGTGGAGCGCATGCGCCCAGAACTGGACCTCTGCAACAAGAGAGGCCACTGCGGTGGGAGGCCCACACAGGCTGAAGACTAAAGATGGATGAAAAAAATCAATATAAAGGAGGCCAAAATTTAAAATATTGAAAGAAAATTTAAAAAAAATGCGTTGTGAAGAACTTCCAATGACAGCAGAAAAAAATTGCAAGATAAATGTTAAGTGGAAAACAGCAAGATACGCAGGGTAAAATGCAAAAATGTTAAAACTGCGTGCGTAGTACCATGTGGCCAGATCGAAGAAACAGAAAGCAAACATACCACAAACCTTAGCGGAGGCTGCCCCTGTCAGTCTTCTAGATTTTCTACAACTCTTTCCATTTTAATAATCAGAAAGGGGAAAAAAGTCTGATTTAAAAGATAATGGCAACCATTGTTATAATCCTGTTTTTTCTTGTTGTAAACAATAGTCTTGAGTTTTATAATAGTGTACAAAATGAGGCAGTTCCTTAAAGGTTGACGTGGAGCTAGAAAATCCATCCTATGCATGAAAGTGTTAGTTGCTCAGTCATGTCTGATTCTCTGTGACTCCATGGACTGTGGCCCTCCAGGCTCTGTCCACGGGCTCTCCCAGGCAAAAACATGGGAGTGGGTTGCCACTCCCTTGTCCACACTGTTATGATCGCAAGTTCATAAAACAAGAGATATGCTTGTAAAGTTGCTGAGGACAGAGATCTTTCTGGGTAAAAGAGTCCCTCACTAGACCGACTCCTGCTGAGACTGCACTGATGTTCTCTGCTCGGAGGGAGCTGCCCAATAAAGTCAGGTCAGGCCAATCCCATCACCCCAGCAAACAGCCCCAAAGCTGCCAATGGCAAATAAAAAAAGGGGCAGAATCTCAATTTCAAACCAGGACTCTGGGGATAAGAAGACCCTCCAGCACATTCGCGTGAATCAAATTTGCCCGTCTTTAAAAGGGTTGTTAAGGGGCTTCCCTGGTGGTCCAGTGGGAAGAGAGTCCGCCTTGCAGTGCAAGGGGCACCGATTTGATCCCTAGCCCGGGAAGATCCCACGTGCCGCAGAGCGGCTGGACTGGCGTGTCCGATTACGAGCCAGGGCTGTGGAGCGCATGCGCCCAGAACTGGACCTCTGCAACAAGAGAGGCCACTGCGGTGGGAGGCCCACACAGGCTGAAGACTAAAGATGGATGAAAAAAATCAATATAAAGGAGGCCAAAATTTAAAATATTGAAAGAAAATTTAAAAAAAATGCGTTGTGAAGAACTTCCAATGACAGCAGAAAAAAATTGCAAGATAAATGTTAAGTGGAAAACAGCAAGATACGCAGGGTAAAATGCAAAAATGTTAAAACTGCGTGCGTAGTACCATGTGGCCAGATCGAAGAAACAGAAAGCAAACATACCACAAACCTTAGCGGAGGCTGCCCCTGTCAGTCTTCTAGATTTTCTACAACTCTTTCCATTTTAATAATCAGAAAGGGGAAAAAAGTCTGATTTAAAAGATAATGGCAACCATTGTTATAATCCTGTTTTTTCTTGTTGTAAACAATAGTCTTGAGTTTTATAATAGTGTACAAAATGAGGCAGTTCCTTAAAGGTTGACGTGGAGCTAGAAAATCCATCCTATGCATGAAAGTGTTAGTTGCTCAGTCATGTCTGATTCTCTGTGACTCCATGGACTGTGGCCCTCCAGGCTCTGTCCACGGGCTCTCCCAGGCAAAAACATGGGAGTGGGTTGCCACTCCCTTGTCCACACTGTTATGATCGCAAGTTCATAAAACAAGAGATATGCTTGTAAAGTTGCTGAGGACAGAGATCTTTCTGGGTAAAAAAGAGTCCCCCTCACTAGACCGACTCCTGCTGAGACTGCACTGATGTTCTCTGCTCGGAGGGAGGCGGCCCTTTAACTCCAGTTCAGCATCCTCCAGAGGAGGACACACGCCGATCCCGAGACTCACCATACGACTTGTTATGTTTATAGTCTTAAATGTTGCCTTTTCTTTTTTTTTTTTTAGGTATGGATTTATTCAGATTCAGAGAAAGCACACTCCACGAACGAGAATGTAGGAGGAAAATCTACATCCTACATGAATGTAGGAGTCAAAGTATAAGTCTGTAGAAGAATTTAGCAAGAGGCAAAGTGATAGGTAAGAAATGGATTTATTCAGATTAAGAGAAAGCACACTCCACAGACAGAGTGTGGGCCATGGCAGAGCGAATCCAGGGGCCTGCCTTTTCTTTTTAACATATGAGTTTTAAAAGACTGCTGAACATTTAGGTGCAATCTTGCAGCTAATCACTTTCTCCCAGAGGAATAAGGCTTTGTAAAGTAAACCAATGGGGAAATGCGGTTTGATTCAGAGAGACGGCTTCGCAGCTGTTTTCAGGGCTGCACTGGACTCGGACTTCAGAGGCACAGGCTTGCGGCAGAGCCAGGGCAGTTCTTCTGCAGCCCTCTACCCCTTGGGGGCTGCCTTTCCACTCTGCCCCGCTACAATCTTGGGCCCGGGGACAAAGGGCTGTGCTGGAGTCTCCTTACGGGAAGGAGGGTGGGCAATGGCCGGCACACTGCAGAGATGCACCCACAAGGCAGCCAGGAAGGGCCCTGCCATCTGAAGACAGTGGAGGGGACACGTTCCACACACATCGCACCACACACAAAAGTCAACTCGAGGTGGATTAAAGACGCGAAGCTAAGTCCTGAAAAACTCCTAAAAGACGACACAGGCAGTAAGCGCCTGGATGTGGGTCTTGACATGGTTCTTGGCAGTGATTTCTGTTTGGGTCTGACATCAAAAGCCAACATAAACAAGGGGGACGATATCAAACCAAAGGGCTTCTTTGCAGCAAGGAAAGCAGTCAACAGCGAAAAGGCGTCCTATGGACCAGGAGACAGCATTTGCAAGTCATACGTCTGATGAGGAGTTAATATCCAGAATACACAAGGAACTCATACAAGTCAAAAAAAGAAAAAAGGCAAAGGACCTAAAGAGACGTCTTTCCAAAGAAGGCATACAGAGAGGCCCAGAAACATGCAAAGGTGCTCAGTATTACTAATCATCAGGGAAATGTAAATCAAAACCACGACGCACTATCACCCTACCTGTGATACCTGTGTGAGGATGGCTCCCACCAAACAGAAAGAAGTAACAGATGCTGACAAGGATACAGACCAAAAGCAGAACCGTGTGTGCGGCAGGTGGGGACGCACACTGTACCGCCGCTACGCAGGACAGTGTGGAGGCTCCTCGAGAGACTAGGGAACCACCCGATGATCCAGCACTGCCCGCTGGACGATCCAGAAGAAACAAAGTCGCTGTCCCCAACAGATTCTCGGTCCACCTATGCTCACTGCAGCCTTACTCCTAACAGCCAAGGTCTGGAAATAACGTCTACCGACGGATGAACAGATACAGAAAATGTGGGGTGTATGTACACAATGAAATCTCATTTAGCTATGAGAGGCAATCCTGCTGTCTCCCACAGCACAGATGAGCCTGGAGGGCACTACGCCCAGTGAGCTAAGTGAGGTAAAAGGCAGTCAAGCACTGCATGGTATCACTTTTACGTGGAATCAAAAAAAAAGTCAAACCTGCAGAAACAGAGAGTGAGAATGGCGGTGGCCAGGGGCTGGGAAGGGCCTGTCAATCTGGGCCGTGAGCTCTGCTCCAGGAAATGGGCAAGGCCGGTGAACGGTATAACCTTTCAGTGACAAGATGAATGAGGTCTGAGGATCTATTACCTTTCAAACAATGGACTAAAAGTCATTCCATGTTGACTGCTAACCTTAACATGGAAGAAAAAAAGAATTCATCTTTACCTTCATGACCTCAAGGTCAAGGAGGGCAAACCTTTCCTAAAGAGGACAGTGAAAGCTTTGCCATAAAAGAGACGGCAGATAAAAACTGGAAGGCACTACCGCTAGAAACTGGTCACCAAAGACAGTGCTAGAAGGGTGAACGGCAAGCCCCGAGGTGGGGAGGTATTCGCAGAACGAACGCCCAGCCGAGGATGCCCGCCAGAAGACAGCCTACCTGTGGGAGCAGCACTGGACAATCCTCAGGAGCAGGTGGATGGCTTTTAACCGCTGATGACCGGTCTGGCGGCAGGCCACGCCCACCAGCCACTCCCAAATTCTGGCCAGCGGGAGGTGGGGCACAACTCTTTCTTCGGACAGCATCTGCTTTAAAATCTCGAATCCTGCCAACCCCCACAAAACACAGACATTTAAAAAGAAAAATACAGAAATTGTTCACGTTCTAATAAACAGGATGAAACCACGACACTCATTTCAATTTTGCCTGAAATTATGCCTCTGTAAAAGCTACTGAGGAATATATTCGGTCCTCTTTTTGCACAGTACTGTGGTGAATTCTAAGAGAACCAGCATCCTTCCTGGGTGCTGACAGGGAGCTCCCCTGTCTGGTCACTTAGAAGCTACAACCTGCTAGCTCTAGTACATGTACCAGTGATGTGCGCAGGGCTTGTGAGGAAAATTCACTGAGGTCTCACAGAAAGGGATCTGCTTTGATGTTAACAAAGACCAGCGACGTAACGGCACTGCCGCCCACGAGGGCGCCACGGAGGGTCCCGGAAGGAAGACCGTGTGGATGGACAGACCGGCGCACACACCTGTCTGGAAGCGCCCCAGGTGTCCGGCCGTCACGGTGAACCTGTAGCCCCACTCAGTGTTGCTCATGTCGGAGGTGAAGCGGTAATACAGAGTGTCTCCTGGGCACACGAGAAGCAGAGACAGGTCAGGACACTGCAGGGCGGGAGGCCAGTGAGGAACTGCCGCTTAAACGGACGAAGCCCCGTTTCCAATCCTTCCTTTATTACCTGGAAGCTCAAAGTCTTTCCACTTCTGCTGAGACCCACTGAAGCTGTGTCGGTCCTGCTGGAAGTCACTGCTGCTGGACATGGCCAGCTCGTCACAGCCCTCCTCCGTGTTGCACTGAGGGTCAAATTTGATCGAGAGGTAGATGGCACCGGGAATGTGGACTTTGTCCTAGGAAGGGAAACGAGCACACGCCGTCACCCCCGGTCCCTGGACAGCTCCTGAGGGCCGCCTCGTGCCGGGTGCTGCGGTCAGAACCAGGCCTGGAAAAGGAGCGCGTCACGGCCCCTGCCTCCAGGAGCTCTCAGTCCAGCTGTGGGGGAGGACACACGAGGGCTGTCCACACGGCAGGAAGGACCCTGTGCGGCCTGGGGCGCAGCGCAGAGGAGCGGAGGCAGGGGCAGGAAAAGGTCCCAGGGAAGGGAGGCCGGGTGGCTGTGACGACTGAGGGGGACGGAGCGGCCTGGAGGGAGGAAGGAACGCAGGAGGCAGGTGAGAGGGAGACATGAGCTCACGGGGGTACGTTTCCGGCAAAGGAAACAGCACCGGAATCTCTGACACATTCAGGGGATAATAATGAGCCTGAGGTGTCGGAGGTCAAGGGAGAGCTTCGCACGTGCACATGCTAAGGAGCTGGAGGCAGGAGTGAGGGGACCCTGCAGAGGCTGGGAGGGGCAGACGGAGAAGGCCGTGTGCTAGCATGAAGACGTGTCTGGACAGCAGGGGCGCTGAGACCAGGGAGCACTTTCTAGGCCAAGCCCGTCCCGGGGAAGGAGAGCCGCCGTGGGAGGTGCCGAGACTCGTGCCCCGTGGGCCCTGCCAGCCGCGTGCCCCGAGGCTGTGCCAGGCCGGCCGACGCGGGGGCGTACCTCGAAGCTGGTGTTGTTGTTATACGGGTGCTTCGACTCCCGCACTTGCACCTCCATTCCCGGCTCCTCCATGAACTGGCAGGCAGCCAGGGCCATGGTCCCCAGCATGCTCTCCCGGCAGCCCTGGAGCACCTTCTGCAGGATCTGGGGGACACAGGAAGATGACGCACATCAGCTGGAGACCGTGCCTGGGGCTCCTGAGCTCTGCTCCTGAGGCCCCCGGTTCTAGACAGCAGGAGGCAAGAGATGCTTCCAGCCCCGGGAAAGCCTGCTGACCCAGCACCACTTTAGAAGGGCCAGCTGAAGATTAGATCTTAAAAGCAAAACAAAAGACACTCATTGCCTGTCAATCTGAAATTTAAATTAGAGCACTAGACTGACGAGAACGCAATGACGCTCTGAGATCCATGTTTGCTGCTTGGAAGCTGGGAGCCTGGACCAGCCCCCCAGGCTTGATTTGGTCACCAATAAAGCTGTCCCTGGGTCACAGGGCACACAGGTTAGGTGCTGGCAGGGAGTCTGGCCTGGAGCAGACATTCTAGAAACGATGGTGTAAAACAGAAGACAGAAGCCTCCCTATTAGGGGAACAGGCTGTCAGAGTCACTGATTAACCCTGTCCCCCAGACTCCACACTGTGTGAGACCCTGGGGGACATGCGAGGGGAGCTAGACTGCTAAGCCTGAAAACAAGCAAAGGAAGCCTGCAAGGGCAGGACTCGTGGGGCCGTTATTTCAGATGCTCTCCAAGTGCCCGGTCTGCCTGGGCCGTGAGCTCTGCTCCAGGCCGGTGCCTCGGAGACTTGAGCCGTGACCCGAGCCTGCCGTGGCTGTGCTCCCACCGACGGGGGGTGGGGGGCCTGGGCAGCCACACAGGGACCTCGCTCCAGGAAGGCACTCCCTAGGGTAGGCCTGGGGGGCTGGGGGCCCAGAGGAGGAGGGAGGGGCGAGTGCCCGCCTGGCGGCCTGACTACCTTCTCCCACTGGCGCTTCTCCTCCAGCTGCATGAGCATGTCCAGGATATAGGTCATGTGGGCCGGGCCGCTCAGCTCCAGGACATCCTCGCTCACGGGCACATGGCTGGGCCACTCGGCGAGCAAGGACGCGAGCACGTGGCGGGCGTACAGGACGGCCGTGGCCTCGTTCACGCGGGAGAGGTAGTCGCGCATGGCCCGCTTGCTCTTGCAGTTGAGCTCCTTGTGCAGCAGGGCGGCGCTCTTGCTGCGCCGCTGCTTGGCGTAGCTCTGCTGCAGCTCACTCTCGGTGCTGGAGATCAGCTTCTGGGTCACCGGGTTTGCCTCGGCAGTGGCCTGGTCGCAGCGGGCGGGCCGGGACTGCAAGCCAGAGATCACCATCCCTGAGGTCTGGCCGTCTCACAACTGGGGTGGGGCAGCAGACACCCTCCCTCCCTCCCGGGGCGGGGGTCACATACCAGGCACGGCAGGATGATCATGTCAGTATCCACAGCCTTGGCAGTCTGCTCGTCTGGTCTCAGGCTCCGGCTGGGCTGCCACCGCTGAGCCAGGGTCTGGATCCTTTCATCCGTGGTGAGCTCGTCCCCGTCAAACCTGAAGAGCAGGAGGGAGCACAGAGCTGGGCGCCGGTGTCCCAGGGAGGCTAGAGCTAAAACTGCCGTGAAACTTGCAGAAACGTGGATCAGAGTTATTTTCCTTTTACTTAGCAATTGCCTTGGTTTGGTCCACATTACCACACGAGACGCCAGGGCTCATCTACCCATGCAGGCAAATCGGGTTGCCTGCAGCAGAGATGGAAACTGTCCTTTAGGATGGTTCTCTCTTTCATTGAGAAACAAAGTTTCAGCAAGATACACACTCGCCCAGGTGGAGACCTGGTTCCCAGTCCTCCCAGCAGCTGGATACAGCAATGCAACCTGGGTCATGGCAACCGGAGGCCAGGGAGTTGATGCGGGGCCTGCCCTCAAGTGGCTGAATTTAAGGAGGTACTCCTTTCCCCACCGCCCCCCTTTCCTCAGGGCTGGAACAAGGAGAGGGTGTTGGGGAGCCAGCCTTGGCGACAAAGAGGATGACAGCAGCTGCCGTGGGGACGCAGGGTCACTTGGGAAGTGGACCGCCCACCCACCTTGGGCGGCTGCCTATGTCTGGACAGTGCCGTGAGAGGCAAACGAATCCCTGTGTCCTATCTGATGCAACCCTGCTTCGCCTCACAAAGGACTGGAGGCCGTAGATAAGAAACACATACGGGAAAGCAGAAATAACAAACAGAAGAAAACTAAATTGGAATTGGATCTCAATTAGAATAGCACGTCAAAATGAGGATGGGAGATGGGAGAGGAGGTCTGATGTGGAGACACAGAGCTCTCCACAGATTTAAGAGCTAGGCTCAAGAACTAGCTCCACACTTCATGGCCAAGAGGAAGGGTATATTGTTAATCTTATAATAAACTTTAAGGAAAAAACATGAAAATAAAGTATATGTATGGGAAAAAAAAAAGAGCACTTTTGACCAGAAGGTACCAGAAGGTCCTGTTCTACACTGCCTGCTCCCTGGGCTGACACAGCAGAGAAACCTTGGTTGTCTACGTCAATCTCTGCATCCATAATTAGTGCATTCCAAGAGGCAGGCTGCGGATACGAGGCTCTCCCTGAAGGAGCACCCCATACACCTCGACGACGAGCCACAGACGTGGCGCTCGACGAGGCCAGCCTTCGTGTCAGTTTATGAAGAGCTGGAAACCAGGCCTCCAGCTGCTCCTGGCCTCTCAGATCTGGCGGGCAGGAGGCAGAGGCCGGCCCTCCACTGCTCACTGCCTCCTCCACTGCGGCAGCAGCATCCCTACCTCTTCTGAACCTCCAGGAAGAAAGAGTCGGTCCTCTTCATCTGCAGCTCGTAGATGGCGCGGAGAATGTGCAGAGGGGCGTTGAGGGCGTCGTGAGCCATCTGGGGGCCACGAGGAGGAGGAGGCAGAAGAGAGACAACGTGAAGGGCTTTAGCACACTATTCACAGCCTGGACTCAAACGTGATAAAGCAATTGTTTCCTACAGTTACTACAGGTTATAATTGAAGAACACTATGCAGGGGTGCTGTGTGACGGTCTGGAGGGGTGGGATCGGGGGATATACATATGACTCATCTGGGAACATACATATCTGTAAACAACAAAACTCTGCAAAAGTTAAAAGTAAAATAAAAGTTTTTTTTTTTTTTTTTAAAAAGAACACTATGTGGGTACTTCATCCATGTAAGATTACAAGCTCCAAAACATGGCCGGCAAAATGTGCACTACTGTTATAAATTCAAAGGAAAATCTCCTGGTTCTGAAGTCCTTGTTGGTCTACGGCCATACCACCCTGAACGCGCCCGATCTCGTCTGAAGTCCTTGTTGTTGGCAGTTTACTTGTATTTGTGCTATAGTTATATGTGATTATGCATTCGTTACACATTATACAGAGGAGTGGGTACAACATGTTATTTTGCAAAAAAGAACAACAAAACAGTAAATAAAGATGGGAATCAGAAACAAAAAATGATACCAACAAAATGCAATGCTGGTAGTCAATAACTACCCACCAAATGGTATTCATTGCTAGCTTCTCTGTGGTAGCTGCCTTGCATTCAAATTTGACAACTGGCACATAAATCTAAGTACTGGACTTTCTTTGATGCTTTTCAAAAACTGAACTTGCTTTTCCTACACACACCCTTTTTTCTTGTTTACTCTTCACATAGTGAGACCCTCTGAAGTCCAGGCCCTCGCCAATTTTCCCATCACTCTGAGGAAGAGTGGATTATCAGGGAAAGTAAGGCTGTGCCTGAGAAACTAGGAGGACAGTCTGTCACCGGGGGTTTGTGGATGGGCCTGACACTACAGGCCAGACTTCACACACAAGTATTTGCACATGTAGCTTATGGGAGAAACGATCTAAAGCTTCTGGGTCCATGACTCCCAAACACTCAGAGCTGGTGCTGTAGGGGCTTTTCCCTCCTTGAAGGTCAGTTCTGCACCATATAGGACCAAGTCTTCTGGAAGTGCATTCACAGGACATCAGCCTGAAGCATTTCCAAGTGGAGGCCAAGACAAAGAGAATCCATTTCCTGGGAGCCCCTTCTTCAATCCACACCATGAATAGGACATACCAAGGGGCATACCACTCATTCCTCACTATGACCCAGGGACGCACCAAGAAACATATCCTTGTGGGCTCGTCCAGGTTCTCCAGAGGGTCTAGCTTTTTCTGCTCTTGGTCAGTAGGGCTGCCGACCGACCGTTCCACCTCCTCCTCCTGGTCTCCTCGCTCATCCGGCTCCAGCTCTCCATGCTCAGCCAAAGTGCTGATTTCCTTCTTCGAGGAATATAGCATGATGGACAAAATCTATACAGAAAGAAAAACAGGCAGGGCAGGAGCCTGAGTGCTTGGCGGGTGAGACCTTTAATCCTCAAAGGGGAGAAAACACTTGACCTGACTTTTTAAAAGACAACAGAATTTGCAGGAAGAATATAAAATTAGGACTTCCTTGGTGGTACAGTGGATAGGAATCCGCCCGCCAGTGCAGGGGACTCAGGTTCAACTTCTGGTCTGGGAAGACTCCACGTGCTGTGGAGCAACTAAGCCCGTGCCCCACAGCTGCTGAGCCTGCCCTCCAGAGCCCACAAGCCATGGCGCCAGAGTTCACGCACCACGACTAGAGAGTAGTCCCTGCTCACTGCAACTAGAGAAAGCCCACACGCAGCACCAAAGACACACCACAACCAAAAATAATTTAAAAATAAAAGGTAAAATTAGTAAAGATATTGAAACACGTTCAATCATACTTATAATAAAAAAACATGCTAACTAAAAGTACAAGGGACTTTTGTGTTAAAGTTGGTATCATCCTTTTAGAATGCATTTTGGTGACATATAAAGAGCTCTACAAGTGTTCAGAACCTTGGATTCCATAACTCACCTTTTAGGGATACTGTAAAATGTATATAAAGTTATATTCATGACATGGGCAATGAAGCAGTTAAAAACAGCAAAAAACTGAAGTACAACTTCATGGAGCACATGCAGCCATTACGAATAGTGGTTATAAAAACTACCCAGCAAGCATGTCCTGGGTGTTGGCCATCACATGACTTCAGTTTATTTCAGTAACATGCCTGACTGTATAATCTAAATCTATGTATGTAACACAGACGTGGAAAAAAAAATCAGAAAAGGGAAATAAATACAGGAAATACTAATGGTAGCTGTCTTGGCACGGGGGGGAAGAGAGGGGGAGCGGTGAAATCTGGAGTTTTTCTTTCTTTTCTATTTTTCAAATGTTCTGCACAGAGACGATGTAAATTTTTGAACATAAAAAATTTTCATTTAAACTATTTTCTAAAGAGTATGAGCGCAAATGCTCGCCAGGCTATTCCTGGGTATGTTTCAGCCTCTGTTCCTAAAACCTAACCGAGTCCTCTGTGATGGCCGGGGCTGCTTCCCGGACTTCATTCAGGCCTCTGCGCGACTGAGAACGGTCAGCCCAACCTTTCTTGCCCCGAAGCTGGCCCTTAGTACAGAAATGCCCCAGGGAATCACAGTAATTCCACTAAGAAGAGTCTAAGGCTTCTGGGGAAAAGCAATGAAGTGAAAATTAACCACTGAAATCCTACATAAAATAAACATAAGTGAGGACAAATTTAGAAACTGATTTTAGCTCAAAGGAACTTTAACGGGAAATAATAATTCAAGGGCAGATTTATTACCACGATAAAATGGTCAACCATGTGCTTCTATAAATGACTTCTTTTCCAATATTTTTTGGACAAACATTAAATTCATTTTCCCTGACAGGGGAGGACAGGTGTCACGATCTCTGTTTCCAAAAGGGAAGACAGATTTATAGACACTGTTTTAACAACTGCACCGGATGAGCGCGTGCAGGGCAGGAGCAGCTGGGACCGGCTGGGGGTTCCGACTCCCAGGCCAGCAAATCTGCAGCAGGAAGCGGCAGGAGTCACCCCTGTCCTCACCTCCAGGTCCCGGAGGAGCCACGTTTTACTGAAGCCGGTTCCTTTGCTGCACTTTTTCACCAGTAGCTTCAGCAAATCAGTCTGCAGGAAAGTAGCGTGGGTCTCCTCAAAACCGTGAGCCTGAAAAACAGAAAAAGTCATCTGCAACTGCCTCAGAGTGAGAAGGGGAAAGGTCACTCAGGGACAAGCAGGCCTCTGTTGGAGCCCAGTTCTGGTGAAGATTCCAGAGTCATCAGGAAAATCGACACGCTGTGAACCTGAGTCACAACCTAAGTCTGTCCACTCTCTAATGTGTTCACTTGACAAATAGTTCTGAAGCCTTATACACTCTATATGCTGAGTCCTATGCCACGAACAGAGGTTATTTGGTAGCTGTCTTGGCACGGGGGGGAAGAGAGGGGGAGCGGTGAAATCTGGAGTTTTTCTTTCTTTTCTATTTTTCAAATGTTCTGCACAGAGACGATGTAAATTTTTGAACATAAAAAATTTTCATTTAAACTATTTTCTAAAGAGTATGAGCGCAAATGCTCGCCAGGCTATTCCTGGGTATGTTTCAGCCTCTGTTCCTAAAACCTAACCGAGTCCTCTGTGATGGCCGAGAGCTGCTTCCCGGACTTCATTCAGGCCTCTGCGCGACTGAGAACGGTCAGCCCAACCTTTCTTGCCCCGAAGCTGGCCCTTAGTACAGAAATGCCCCAGGGAATCACAGTAATTCCACTAAGAAGAGTCTAAGGCTTCTGGGGAAAAGCAATGAAGTGAAAATTAACCACTGAAATCCTACATAAAATAAACATAAGTGAGGACAAATTTAGAAACTGATTTTAGCTCAAAGGAACTTTAAGGGGAAATAATAATTCAAGGGCAGATTTATTACCACGATAAAATGGTCAACCATGTGCTTCTATAAATGACTTCTTTTCCAATATTTTTTGGACAAACATTAAATTCATTTTCCCTGACAGGGGAGGACAGGTGTCACGATCTCTGTTTCCAAAAGGGAAGACAGATTTATAGACACTGTTTTAACAACTGCACCGGATGAGCGCGTGCAGGGCAGGAGCAGCTGGGACCGGCTGGGGGTTCCGACTCCCAGGCCAGCAAATCTGCAGCAGGAAGCGGCAGGAGTCACCCCTGTCCTCACCTCCAGGTCCCGGAGGAGCCACGTTTTACTGAAGCCGGTTCCTTTGCTGCACTTTTTCACCAGTAGCTTCAGCAAATCAGTCTGCAGGAAAGTAGCGTGGGTCTCCTCAAAACCGTGAGCCTGAAAAACAGAAAAAGTCATCTGCAACTGCCTCAGAGTGAGAAGGGGAAAGGTCACTCAGGGACAAGCAGGCCTCTGTTGGAGCCCAGTTCTGGTGAAGATTCCAGAGTCATCAGGAAAATCGACACGCTGTGAACCTGAGTCACAACCTAAGTCTGTCCACTCTCTAATGTGTTCACTTGACAAATAGTTCTGAAGCCTTATACACTCTATATGCTGAGTCCTATGCCACGAACAGAGGTTTTACGTCCCTCTCCTGCTCTCAATCTTCCGAAAGCTTCCCACTGTCTGCAGACTGAAACCTGAGTCCCTCTTCACTGACAACAAGGCTCCTCGCACGCCTCTGTGTCTCCTCTCTCTGCACTGTCCCTTCAGGGGTTCCTTCTGCTCCCTGAGAACCAGACCTGCTCCTGAGCCCGGAGTTTGCCCTCTCCCAGCAGGCAATGCTCTGCCCAGACTCCTTATCTACCCCCTCAGATTTCTCCTCCTCAGGAAGGCACCTTCCGACGCCGGGTGGTTTTCCCTGGCTCTCTGCTAACTTCCCTGCAGTTTAGGCCGAAAGTCCTATGACAGCAGGGACCTCTTTCAACCCTAGTTCAACAGTGCAGACTCAGTTCCATCCGGCACCTGGTGCTCAACAAATATTTACGGAATGAAGGAGCCAAAGGCAGAAGTGGTCTTTGCCCTTGGGAGTTTCTTTTCCCTTCCCCACTATACTGCAAGACTACTAAAGCAGCAGTCGACTGATAAATGCCATGAAATCAACAAACAGCACACGTGCGGTCACGAGCCTTAACCTATCAACTCTCAGGGCTGGGCCAGACTGAAACGCCACCTGGACCAGTCTCCCTGTGGTGCCTCAGTCCTTCCACGGCCTCCTCGCCAGTGCTGCCAAAGCCGGGGGACTCATAAGCTTTACAGAGGAAATCCTCCCTTCAAGTCTAGTTCTGTTGGGAAGGTTAATGTACAGGGATCCCTTCCTCCCTACCGACACCCCCGGTCGCAGAAGAACCATGTTCCGCACAAGCCAAGGCTCAGCATATAGAGCAGATAAGGCTTCAGAAAGCATATAAGGCTTCTATGTCAGGTGTCGCCCAGGTCTTCAACCTGTCTGCCGTCTCGTCCCAAATGCCAAACCTGTGGCTCAAAGACCTCGTAACATATTAGCTCGTTTTATTCTCCTGTGATGCACCAAAACTGTGGTCAACCTGTTTTTTTTGGCTCCAAAGACGCTCGAGTCACAAAAATAGTTCTGAAAAGCCCCTCTAATGTGTTCACTTGACAAATAGTTCTGAAGCCTTATACACTCTATATGCTGAGTCCTATGCCACGAACAGAGGTTTTACGTCCCTCTCCTGCTCTCAATCTTCCGAAAGCTTCCCACTGTCTGCAGACTGAAACCTGAGTCCCTCTTCACTGACAACAAGGCTCCTCGCACGCCTCTGTGTCTCCTCTCTCTGCACTGTCCCTTCAGGGGTTCCTTCTGCTCCCTGAGAACCAGACCTGCTCCTGAGCCCGGAGTTTGCCCTCTCCCAGCAGGCAATGCTCTGCCCAGACTCCTTATCTACCCCCTCAGATTTCTCCTCCTCAGGAAGGCACCTTCCGACGCCGGGTGGTTTTCCCTGGCTCTCTGCTAACTTCCCTGCAGTTTAGGCCGAAAGTCCTATGACAGCAGGGACCTCTTTCAACCCTAGTTCAACAGTGCAGACTCAGTTCCATCCGGCACCTGGTGCTCAACAAATATTTACGGAATGAAGGAGCCAAAGGCAGAAGTGGTCTTTGCCCTTGGGAGTTTCTTTTCCCTTCCCGACTATACTGCAAGACTACTAAAGCAGCAGTCGACTGATAAATGCCATGAAATCAACAAACAGCACACGTGCGGTCACGAGCCTTAACCTATCAACTCTCAGGGCTGGGCCAGACTGAAACGCCACCTGGACCAGTCTCCCTGTGGTGCCTCAGTCCTTCCACGGCCTCCTCGCCAGTGCTGCCAAAGCCGGGGGACTCATAAGCTTTACAGAGGAAATCCTCCCTTCAAGTCTAGTTCTGTTGGGAAGGTTAATGTACAGGGATCCCTTCCTCCCTACCGACACCCCCGGTCGCAGAAGAACCATGTTCCGCACAAGCCAAGGCTCAGCATATAGAGCAGATAAGGCTTCAGAAAGCATATAAGGCTTCTATGTCAGGTGTCGCCCAGGTCTTCAACCTGTCTGCCGTCTCTCGTCCCAAATGCCAAACCTGTGGCTCAAAGACCTCGTAACATATTAGCTCGTTTTATTCTCCCTGTGATGCACCAGAAGGAGCTGTGGTCAGAGGCAAGTGAGAAACTGTTTTCAATTTTTCTTCTCATCTTCCAAGGTCATGTGCCCATAAGGCAGCAGCACCTGGTTCTATGAGGCAGGACTGAAAAGAACCAACTATCGGGAACATTCTGTTTATTCCTTAATGTTACCCTTGTGCAAGGACCCAATCATTTCTAAAAATAATCAAGATCCTACAATTAACTGTTTATTGAAATCCGACGGTACTTCCTTCTAGTTAGTAATACCCTGCAGATGTTAGATCACAGCCAGATTCGTCAGCAAATGGAAGAAGTTCACGCTTACCTTTAGTGTTCTGTATAATCCTTTGAGGGCCAGGGACAGGACCCAAGTTGCTTCCACAGCCTTGGAACAATGGTTGCTCACAGGGGTCTGCAGAAGGTGACTGGCAATAAAGGCAAAGTGTTGAGAGTACTGGCCCAGCTGGGCCTGAGTGTCACTGCCTTCCTGTCCTCCTCCTTTCTGGACCAGCTGGTAGTCCTTCACTGAAGAATTAAAAGAAAAATCTTAAAAGGGGCCAGAGAAGAGACACATTTTATTTATTTTTTGGCTACATGGTTTGCAGGATCCTAGTTCTGTGACCAGGTATTGAACCCAAGGTCACGGCAGTGAAATTCCCAAGTCCCAACCATTGGACCCCTAGGGAATTCCCCAAAAGACAGATGTTGAAGAGTAACAGAGAATGATGGCTGACTTCATGGCGAAACTATGAAAGCCAGAGGAAAATGGATCAGTATTTTTAAAATATGCAAAAAAACCTCTCCGCCCACATTTTTTTACCCAGCAAAATTATCTTTCAAAGATGAAGTCAAATCACTGATTTAGAGTTCCACCTTAAGAAACCAGAAAAAGAAAAAAGAAACGATCATATGAAACTCAAAGTAAAAAGAAATAAGTAAATTAATAATAAAAAGGCAGGAATTAACGGAACAAAAAACAGAAATAACAGAGAAAAATCAATGAAACCAAAAGCCAGTCCTTGGAAAAGATCGAATAAGTTGATAAATCTCTCACTAGATAGTCTATAAAATGAAAAAGAAAAGATACAAATTACCAAAATCAGGAATGAGATAACACAGCTGATACCCCAAGTCAGGTTCAGAAAAACTAAAGACATACATTTTACAAAACCTAAGCTTATTCTGTAAGTGAATGGAGAGATGTGCCATGATCCCAAGTCAAAAGACAGTATTGCTAAGACTTCAGTTCTCCCCAATTGAATCTATGGATTCAATGCAATGCAAGTCAAAACCCCAGCAGGTTCTTTAATAGAGACTGACAAGGTGATTCCAAAATTTATACAAAAAAGACAAAGGAACTAGACTAGCCAAAATAATTCTGAAAAAGATAAGAGAGTCAAAGGACCTGATTTCACTCTCAGTGCTTAAGAGAAATCTACAACACTCAAGGGCCTCCCTGGTGGCTCAGTGGTAAAGAACCCACCTGCCAATGCAAAAGAGGTGGGTTCAATCCCTAAGTTGGGAAGATCGCCTGGAGAAGGAAATGGCAACCTACTCTAGTACGCTCGCCTGGGAAATGCCATGGACAGAAGGAGAGCGTGTCGGGCTATAGTCTGTGGGGTCACAAAAGAGCTGGACTTCAACAACAGGCAAGACCACATGATATATGAGTAAGAACAAATATACACTATATAGACTCATGGAACATAATAAAATCCATAAGTAGACACCAAGTGGGTCAATTAATTTTCACAAAGTGGCCAAGATGATTCAACGGAAAAAGAATAGTCTGTTCAACAAATGTTCCTAGAACAATGGGACATTCACAAGTAAAAAAATAAAATAAACCTTGACTTTTACAATGCATCATATGCAAAAATAGCACAGACAGTGCCCAATGCTGAAGTTAAATGGTAAAGCAGATTATTTCAAGAGAAAAAATGGGCACATAATGCTTAGACACTCCATATCATTTGGGACTTGGCAAATTAAACCAAAAGGGCACTTATGCTATACCTTCACTGTTCTATTGACAAAGCAAAATAGAAAGGGGCATGAATGCCAATACAATTATCTGAAGTTACTTTACATCCCTGTAGCCACCTGACTCCGTCCTATGTTTAAATTACACACTATAAAACAAATGACAGGGCTTCCCTGGTGGTCCAGTGGGTAAGGACACCGCCTTGCAGTGCAAGGGGCGCCAGTTCGATCCCTGGCCTGGGAAGATCCCACGTGCCACGGAGTGGCTGGACCCATGTGTCCAATCACCGAGCCGGAGCTCTGGAGTGCATGCGCCCAGAGCCGGTGCTCGGTGACAACAGAGGCCACTGCGATGGGAAGCCCACGCGGGCCAAAGAACAAAGATGGATGAAAATGGATAAATGAAAGACTAGTAGAAGTGGCCTGCCCGCCCCCCTCCCTCCCCACTCCACCCCCTCCACCGCAAAAAAAGTAAAATAAAATAAAACAAATGACACTGGCAAACGGAAAAAGTAGATGGTCAGAACCTAAACATCTGGCCAACTCCAAAACACAGTCACACATATAAAAAAGCAACAAGGAAAGACCCTTCAAAGCAATCCCAATTCAACCAGATCATTTCAGAGATAAGGAAAAAGAGGTTCATGCTAAATCACTCAGTCGTGTCTGACTCTTTGAGACCCCATGGACTGCAGCCCACCAGGCTCCTCTGTCCATGGGATTCCCCAGGCAGGAATACGGCAGTGGGTGGCCACGCCCTCCTCCAGGAAGAAGTTCAGGGAGCTGTCACTTGTTTTTTTAAAAATCCACGCGCAGAGGCAAGAACAAAGACATCTTAGCTGATTTCAGAGTATACAGAAAGCCTCCCCTCGTTCCTGGATAAAATCATTATGCTAGGGACCTGTTTTCCTCTTTCGGGTTTTGACATCGACGATCACAGCCCTGTTTTTCTCAGTAAAGTGCTTCAGGATGATCACATTATGTGGCTCATTGGCGTTATCCATGTACACACAGCGGGTACCCACACAGAGGACCTAAGCGTGACAAAGACAGAAAGGGCAGCTCAGCAGCACATAGAACACAGCCCCTCTTGCGTGAGGCGCTGACTTCAACAGGCACTCAAGGACGGGGTTCTTTCCAGCTCTAAGTCCAGGGCCTGGCACAGAGCTGGTTTAAGTGCTCGCTGAATGAAGTCATGTTTTCATAGTCTTCACTGTTCCAGCTAGTTGAAAATTAGAAATGAGATCAAGATAAAGGTCAAAGTGAAGGACAATTGTACTTCAAAGTTCTCTGTACCTTATTAATAAGATATTAGTTATCTATCATCCAAAGCCAACTATGGCCTAATAAAATGAATCAACTGGCTAAACCGTTAAAAATGCAAGTTGCAGAAACTATCCCCAAATCTTGAAGGTACACCAATACGTAAAAGCAAGTTACATAACTGAAGAAAAGAAAAACTCCCAAGGATATATGCTATAGGGACTTGGGTACACCTGATGGAGACAGGAAGAGGGGGCCAGGCCTTCAGAGAGGTGTACCTGGGGGAAGCCAACCAGCACCAGCAGCGTGAAGATGTTGGTGTGCTTCAGCTGGAAGGGCAGCTGCTTGATGCAGTGGTCTGTGAAGGCGGCGATGACGTCTCGCCACAGAGGGGCACTGTTGAGTGATCGCAGGATCTCCGCCATCGAGCACGCCCAGTCCAGGCCCACACGGCTGGAAGGCAAGAGCGCATCAGGTTGGGGGTGCACAAGCTCCAAATTCAACTCAGCTTGTCATGCTCCAAAGGAGACCCAGAACCATGCCAATGCCAATGACCCATTCACGGATTAGTTCCAAAGCTACCAGAATGACGCTTTTTGTAGGATGATAAGTAGGGGGATTTGTTACTTATACACTTAGCCTATGGTTAAGGTTTTAAAAATCTCTATAAGTGATCACACACACATGTGCACTTGCACACACTCATATGTATGCCCAGAAAAAAAGCTTGGAAAGAAATATATTTGAAAGCACCAGAGAGCTCCAGGGTGACCACCAGGGTGGCCGAGTGGCTAGAGTGCTGGGCTTTCACCTAATGTGGCCTGGGTTCAATCCCTGGTCAAGGAACTGATACCTGCAAGCAGCGTGGTGGGGGGTTGGGGAGGGAGAATAAAACAGCACCAGACACGCTGCCATAGTGCAAGGCATTACTTTTATAATGAAAACAGGTCTGTTTTCTTCAACCTCAAACCCTATACCTTACTTTTACATAGGGCCTGGCAAGATTTAATGCTCGCTGAATGAAGTCATGTTTTCATAGTCTTCACTGTTCCAGCTAGTTGAAAATTAGAAATGAGATCAAGATAAAGGTCAAAGTGAAGGACAATTGTACTTCAAAGTTCTCTGTACCTTATTAATAAGATATTAGTTATCTATCATCCAAAGCCAACTATGGCCTAATAAAATGAATCAACTGGCTAAACCGTTAAAAATGCAAGTTGCAGAAACTATCCCCAAATCTTGAAGGTACACCAATACGTAAAAGCAAGTTACATAACTGAAGAAA
Source organism: Tragulus kanchil (assembly GCA_022376925.1). Taxonomy (NCBI): domain Eukaryota; kingdom Metazoa; phylum Chordata; class Mammalia; order Artiodactyla; family Tragulidae; genus Tragulus; species Tragulus kanchil. The sequence goes on from JAIOJX010000027.1 coordinate 68,558,915, forward strand.
AGAAAAACTCCCAAGGATATATGCTATAGGGACTTGGGTACACCTGATGGAGACAGGAAGAGGGGGCCAGGCCTTCAGAGAGGTGTACCTGGGGGAAGCCAACCAGCACCAGCAGCGTGAAGATGTTGGTGTGCTTCAGCTGGAAGGGCAGCTGCTTGATGCAGTGGTCTGTGAAGGCGGCGATGACGTCTCGCCACAGAGGGGCACTGTTGAGTGATCGCAGGATCTCCGCCATCGAGCACGCCCAGTCCAGGCCCACACGGCTGGAAGGCAAGAGCGCATCAGGTTGGGGGTGCACAAGCTCCAAATTCAACTCAGCTTGTCATGCTCCAAAGGAGACCCAGAACCATGCCAATGCCAATGACCCATTCACGGATTAGTTCCAAAGCTACCAGAATGACGCTTTTTGTAGGATGATAAGTAGGGGGATTTGTTACTTATACACTTAGCCTATGGTTAAGGTTTTAAAAATCTCTATAAGTGATCACACACACATGTGCACTTGCACACACTCATATGTATGCCCAGAAAAAAAGCTTGGAAAGAAATATATTTGAAAGCACCAGAGAGCTCCAGGGTGACCACCAGGGTGGCCGAGTGGCTAGAGTGCTGGGCTTTCACCTAATGTGGCCTGGGTTCAATCCCTGGTCAAGGAACTGATACCTGCAAGCAGCGTGGTGGGGGGTTGGGGAGGGAGAATAAAACAGCACCAGACACGCTGCCATAGTGCAAGGCATTACTTTTATAATGAAAACAGGTCTGTTTTCTTCAACCTCAAACCCTATACTTACTACTCTCAGAAAAAAAAACAACCCAGAATATATACACTAGAGAGCCAAATCAGACACAGTTCCCAGACTGCACAGTTGTCCTAATGTGGGTTTTAAGTACAGTATTTTAAAAAAAATTTTTTTTTGGCCTCTTTTATTGCTTTTTTAAGTTTATTTTCATCCAACTGTTATTCTTCAGCCTGTGTGGGCCTCCCACAGCAGCAGCCTCTCTTGTTGCAGAGTGCCGGCTCCGGACACATGCGCTCCAGAGCGCTGGCTCGCAACTGGACACACCAGTGCAGCCGCTCCACGGCATGTGGGATCTTCCTGGGCCAGGGATCCAACCGGCGCCCCTTGCACTGCAGGGTGGACTCTTTACTCACTGGACCACCAGGGAAGCCCTTAAGTACAGTTGTAATGTCAGCTGACAATGCTGCTAATAAAGCGAACCCTATTTTCACCAAGGATCCCTAGACCATACGGGGACAGAAAGAGCACTGAAGCACGCTGAAAGGAGTCCACAGCCAGATCAGTGACCCAAAGAAATGAACACCAAGGTGGGATAGAGTGGGGGTGGCTACCTGTCCAGACACACAGCCCCCAGGCTAAAGAGCAGGTGGGTGGTCTTCCAGCCATCTGGCACGACTGAACTGTCCCCTGCCGCAAACAGGTTGTGTTTGGCGGAGAGGACCTTGGTCACGGCGGCATCTACCTCTGCTGGTGAAAGGCGGATGATTAACTGGCCGAGGAGCCCCAAGGGTGGGTGGTAGGTCGTAGTGTGCCAGACTGCTTGGAAAGTAAATATCATCTATGAAAAAAGTGATCACACACACATGTGCACTTGCACACACTCATATGTATGCCCAGAAAAAAAGCTTGGAAAGAAATATATTTGAAAGCACCAGAGAGCTCCAGGGTGACCACCAGGGTGGCCGAGTGGCTAGAGTGCTGGGCTTTCACCTAATGTGGCCTGGGTTCAATCCCTGGTCAAGGAACTGATACCTGCAAGCAGCGTGGTGGGGGGTTGGGGAGAGGGAGAATAAAACAGCACCAGACACGCTGCCATAGTGCAAGGCATTACTTTTATAATGAAAACAGGTCTGTTTTCTTCAACCTCAAACCCTATACTTACTACTCTCAGAAAAAAAAACAACCCAGAATATATACACTAGAGAGCCAAATCAGACACAGTTCCCAGACTGCACAGTTGTCCTAATGTGGGTTTTAAGTACAGTATTTTAAAAAAAATTTTTTTTTGGCCTCTTTTATTGCTTTTTTAAGTTTATTTTCATCCAACTGTTATTCTTCAGCCTGTGTGGGCCTCCCACAGCAGCAGCCTCTCTTGTTGCAGAGTGCCGGCTCCGGACACATGCGCTCCAGAGCGCTGGCTCGCAACTGGACACACCAGTGCAGCCGCTCCACGGCATGTGGGATCTTCCTGGGCCAGGGATCCAACCGGCGCCCCTTGCACTGCAGGGTGGACTCTTTACTCACTGGACCACCAGGGAAGCCCTTAAGTACAGTTGTAATGTCAGCTGACAATGCTGCTAATAAAGCGAACCCTATTTTCACCAAGGATCCCTAGACCATACGGGGACAGAAAGAGCACTGAAGCACGCTGAAAGGAGTCCACAGCCAGATCAGTGACCCAAAGAAATGAACACCAAGGTGGGATAGAGTGGGGGTGGCTACCTGTCCAGACACACAGCCCCCAGGCTAAAGAGCAGGTGGGTGGTCTTCCAGCCATCTGGCACGACTGAACTGTCCCCTGCCGCAAACAGGTTGTGTTTGGCGGAGAGGACCTTGGTCACGGCGGCATCTACCTCTGCTGGTGAAAGGCGGATGATTAACTGGCCGAGGAGCCCCAGGGTGAGGTGGTAGGTTTCGTTCAGGTGGCCTGCATTTGAGATGACGACCTGAATCATGAGCGGAAGCACGTGCTCCAGGTCTATCAGGGGCGCTGCGGGGTCCTGCCGAGAGAGGGGACACGCCTGGTCAGTAAGAGACCTAGGTAACCATGCCAACAAAGCCCTCCATCTCCTTCAAACATTATTTATAACTGGCCTGCCGCTAGGGGAATTGTGCAGGGTCTCTCACAAATGGCTTGGGCCCAGTGGATTGTAAAATAAACATTCTCAGACATCATCTTATAATCTTACTTCTAATTTCTATTCCTACCCAGGGATATATAATCACAATCAACATTTCAGTATATGGCTTTCCAGACACTTTTTCTATGCATAACACTACCATCTCATGCACTCTCTATATATTTATTTTTCTTTCTTTCTTTTTTTAATTTTAAATGCCATTTCGTCTCTTACCGAGTGTAAGGGAGGTAACATGGCTGCCAGTAATCCCAAAATCCTCTTCTGGGAACACTCTGCAAACACCTGCTCTGGGCTCAGGATAACCGCCGTTTCTTCAATGGGTTTCTGAGATGACGGCTCTGGATTTTCAGCATCTGATTTGTAAAACACCAAGTTTTAAGATTTCGCCAGGTTCTACACATGTACGAGGCGGCAGGTAAGTCACTCCACTGCCCTGAGCCACCAGGATGGAGCTGAGACGTTAAGCCCACAGCTGAGTGCATCTGACTCACGGGAGCCGGTCCCTGTCATCCTGCTCTACCGCGGAGCCTGCCCACCGCCTCCCCAGCCCCTCTGCGCTCTCCTCCTAACGCACCACATCATCTGATACTGGGTGTTTACCATCTGGCTTCCCTTCTAGATTCTGGGTTTTTTTTTTCAGTGATGTATCACAAACAGCTAGAAATGTTTCTAGAGCACAGTAGCAACTCAATTAATATCTGATGGATAGATCAACTGTGTGTGGCCAGGATGCTGATCCTCAGATGGAATCAGGCCAGAGTGGGGCTTTTTGGGTGGGGGGAGCCTCTTTTATTGGTTTTTCATATTTGTTTTCATCCATCTTTATTCTTTGGCATGTGCTGGCCTCCCACTTCAGTGGCCTCTCTCGTTGCAGAGCACCAGCTCTGGGCACGCATGTTCTAGAGTGCTGGCTTGTAACTGCACACACCAGTCCAGCCGCTCCGTGGCACGTGGGATCTTCCCAGGCCAGGGATCGAACCGGCGCCCCTTGCACTGCAAGGCAGACTCCTTACCCCTTGGACCACCAAGGAAGCCCCCAGAGTGGGTTTTGAGGACCTGGACTTGTCGACATGGAGTGTCAGACTTTCCTGAACTTAGAATCATATGCTCTGCAGAGATGCACACCGGCTCCTTGAGAGCTGGCCCCAAGGACAGGCGTCCCGGGACGCTGGTGCCCAGCCCTGCCTGTCACAGAACACGCGCCAGGGAAGGACCCTGCACCTCCACAGCCGCAGCACCTCCGTCTCCTGGCTCTTCAATCGTCCTGCAGCACAGCTCCGACCGCGCCACCGCTGGCCCCGGCAGGCACCCAAGGGCCTCCGCTGCTGGATGCACACACTTCTTCACTTCCCGCCTGGGCTGCACTCCCTCCTCTCCTCCCTACACCCCTGCCCGGCAGACTTCTTCCTGGATTCGTCCGGGGCGTCCTCTTTGGGGTGCTTGCTCACACTGCCCTTTCCGCCCGAGCGCCCCTCCCCGCAACAGACGCCAGCACTTTGGAGGTCCCCTGCAGCCTCTCTACAAGGGCTTTACGTGTTCCAGCAGGACCCCATCACGGCGACCACCCACTCAGGCCTCTCCTCTGGACAGAAGCACATCCCACTTCAAACAACAGTCACAGTCGCTTGTCTGAAACCCTCCCAAGCTGCAGGTGCTGTGAGGGCAGGCGCTGGGTCTGTGTGTTTGACTTGGTCCCTGCTCGTGCACAGGGTTGAGCACGGTGCTTGGCACACAGAAGGCACTTAGTAAATCAGGGAATAAACACGGCAGGAAAGCAGATAAACCAGATGAAGGAAAGATGACTTTCAAAGTAGCAACTCAATTAATATCTGATGGATAGATCAACTGTGTGTGGCCAGGATGCTGATCCTCAGATGGAATCAGGCCAGAGTGGGGCTTTTTGGGTGGGGGGAGCCTCTTTTATTGGTTTTTCATATTTGTTTTCATCCATCTTTATTCTTTGGCATGTGCTGGCCTCCCACTTCAGTGGCCTCTCTCGTTGCAGAGCACCAGCTCTGGGCACGCATGTTCTAGAGTGCTGGCTTGTAACTGCACACACCAGTCCAGCCGCTCCGTGGCACGTGGGATCTTCCCAGGCCAGGGATCGAACCGGCGCCCCTTGCACTGCAAGGCAGACTCCTTACCCCTTGGACCACCAAGGAAGCCCCCAGAGTGGGTTTTGAGGACCTGGACTTGTCGACATGGAGTGTCAGACTTTCCTGAACTTAGAATCATATGCTCTGCAGAGATGCACACCGGCTCCTTGAGAGCTGGCCCCAAGGACAGGCGTCCCGGGACGCTGGTGCCCAGCCCTGCCTGTCACAGAACACGCGCCAGGGAAGGACCCTGCACCTCCACAGCCGCAGCACCTCCGTCTCCTGGCTCTTCAATCGTCCTGCAGCACAGCTCCGACCGCGCCACCGCTGGCCCCGGCAGGCACCCAAGGGCCTCCGCTGCTGGATGCACACACTTCTTCACTTCCCGCCTGGGCTGCACTCCCTCCTCTCCTCCCTACACCCCTGCCCGGCAGACTTCTTCCTGGATTCGTCCGGGGCGTCCTCTTTGGGGTGCTTGCTCACACTGCCCTTTCCGCCCGAGCGCCCCTCCCCGCAACAGACGCCAGCACTTTGGAGGTCCCCTGCAGCCTCTCTACAAGGGCTTTACGTGTTCCAGCAGGACCCCATCACGGCGACCACCCACTCAGGCCTCTCCTCTGGACAGAAGCACATCCCACTTCAAACAACAGTCACAGTCGCTTGTCTGAAACCCTCCCAAGCTGCAGGTGCTGTGAGGGCAGGCGCTGGGTCTGTGTGTTTGACTTGGTCCCTGCTTCGTGCACAGGGTTGAGCACGGTGCTTGGCACACAGAAGGCACTTAGTAAATCAGGGAATAAACACGGCAGGAAAGCAGATAAACCAGATGAAGGAAAGATGACTTTCAAAGTGTCACCAGTACCCTCTGAGGCAGCACTGAGAGTCCATGCACCCTTGGGAGCTAACCAATTTTAAACTGTGCGCAATAAATAACTCAGGGATGGGTATGTGTGCATTTTACGATGAAAGAGATCAAGGTAACTATCAAAGAGCCTTTACCTGGAAGCCCCGCAGGTGTGCAGGCATCTGCAGGGGAGTCTGAGCTGTGAGTCAGGCAGGAAGGATCCTTCTTCAATGACACGCCTTCACCTGCCTTACTTCCCTGCTTGCAGTCTAAAGGTCTGGCTCCCTTAGGAACATCTCTCTTCCCCTGAAAGCAAATTGATGAGTATAAAAGAATTAGGTGTCTTTCACATAAAAGTTTACACATTCAGACAATTTTTAAAATCACTAGCCAAGGAGACTGCCCTGGTGGTCCAGTGGTTAAGAATCTGCCTCCAATAGATGCAGAAAAAGCCTTTGACAAAGTACAGCATCCATTTATGATAAAAACTCTTCAAAAAATGGGCATAGAAGGAACTTATCTTAACATAGTGAAAGCCATATATGAGAAGCCCACAGCGAACATTATCCCCAATGGTGAAAAACTCAAAGCGTTTCCTCTAAGATCAGGAACAAGACAAGGGTGTCCACTTTCACCACTCTTATTCAACATAGTCCTGGAAGTTCTAGCAATAGCAATAAGAGAAGAGAAAGAAAAATCAGAGAAAGAAGAAGTCAAACTCTCTCATTTGCAGATGACACTGCCCTTTCCGGAGCCTGAACAGACGCCAGCACTTTGGAGGTCCCCTGCAGCCTCTCTACAAGGGCTTTACGTGTTCCAGCAGGACCCCATCACGGCGACCACCCACTCAGGCCTCTCCTCTGGACAGAAGCACATCCCACTTCAAACAACAGTCACAGTCGCTTGTCTGAAACCCTCCCAAGCTGCAGGTGCTGTGAGGGCAGGCGCTGGGTCTGTGTGTTTGACTTGGTCCCTGCTTCGTGCACAGGGTTGAGCACGGTGCTTGGCACACAGAAGGCACTTAGTAAATCAGGGAATAAACACGGCAGGAAAGCAGATAAACCAGATGAAGGAAAGATGACTTTCAAAGTGTCACCAGTACCCTCTGAGGCAGCACTGAGAGTCCATGCACCCTTGGGAGCTAACCAATTTTAAACTGTGCGCAATAAATAACTCAGGGATGGGTATGTGTGCATTTTACGATGAAAGAGATCAAGGTAACTATCAAAGAGCCTTTACCTGGAAGCCCCGCAGGTGTGCAGGCATCTGCAGGGGAGTCTGAGCTGTGAGTCAGGCAGGAAGGATCCTTCTTCAATGACACGCCTTCACCTGCCTTACTTCCCTGCTTGCAGTCTAAAGGTCTGGCTCCCTTAGGAACATCTCTCTTCCCCTGAAAGCAAATTGATGAGTATAAAAGAATTAGGTGTCTTTCACATAAAAGTTTACACATTCAGACAATTTTTAAAATCACTAGCCAAGGAGACTGCCCTGGTGGTCCAGTGGTTAAGAATCTGCCTCCAATAGATGCAGAAAAAGCCTTTGACAAAGTACAGCATCCATTTATGATAAAAACTCTTCAAAAAATGGGCATAGAAGGAACTTATCTTAACATAGTGAAAGCCATATATGAGAAGCCCACAGCGAACATTATCCCCAATGGTGAAAAACTCAAAGCGTTTCCTCTAAGATCAGGAACAAGACAAGGGTGTCCACTTTCACCACTCTTATTCAACATAGTCCTGGAAGTTCTAGCAATAGCAATAAGAGAAGAGAAAGAAATCAAAGGAATCCAGATTGGAAAAGAAGAAGTCAAACTCTCTCTATTTGCAGATGACATGATATTATACATAGAAAATCCCAAAGACACTATTACAAAACTACTAGAGTTAATCAGCGAATTCAGCAAAGTCGCAGGATACAAAATCAATATACAGAAATCACTGGCATTCCTATACACAAACAATGAAAAATCAGAAAATGAAATCAAAGAGGCAATCCCCTTCACCATCGCAACCAAAAGAATCAAATATCTAGAAATAAACCTACCCAAAGAAACAAAAGAACTGTACACAGAAAATTACAAGACACTCATGAGAGACATTAAAGAAGAGTTAAACAGATGGAGAAATATTCCGTGTTCCTGGGTCGGGAGAATCAATATTGTGAAAATGACCATACTACCAAATGTCATCTATAGATTCAATGTGATCCCTATCAAACTTCCAATAACATTCTTCACAGAACTAGACCAACGAATAACACAGTTCATATGGAAACACAGAAGACCTCGAATAGCCAAAGCAATCCTCAGGAAGAAGAATGGAGCTGGGGGGATCAGCCTCCCCAACTTCAGACTCTACTACAAAGCAACAGTCCTCAAGACAGTATGGTACTGGCACAAAAACAGAAATATCGACCAATGGAACAAGATCGAGAACCCAGAGATAAAGCCATCCACCTATGGGTACCTTATTTTTGACAAAGGAGGCGAACATATAAAATGGGACAAAGACAGCCTCTTCAACAAATGGTGCTGGGAAAATTGGACAGCTACATGCAAGAAAATGAAGTTGGAACATAACCCTGACACCATACACAAAGATCAACTCAAAATGGATTAAAGACTTAAATGTAAGGCCAGAAACCATCAAACTCTTAGAGGAGAATATAGGCAAAACCCTCAAGGACATCAATCAAAGCAAGATCTTCTCTGACCCACCTACTAGAATAGTGGAACTAAAAAGACAAATGAACATGTGGGACCTCATGAAACTTCAAAGCTTTTGTACAGCAAAAGAAATTACAAAAAAGCTGAACAGACTGCCCACAGAATGGGAGAGAAGCATAGCAAATGAAACAACAGACAAAGAATTAAACTCCAAAATCTACAAGCAGCTCAGACATCTCAGCAACGGAAAAACAAACAACCCAATCAACAAATGGGAAAAGGACCTAAACAGACACCTCTCCAAAGAGGATATACAGATGGCCCCAAAACACATGAAACGATGCTCAACCTCGCTTATAATTAGAGAAATGCAAATCAAAATGACAATGAGGTATCACCTCACACCCGTCAGAATGGCCATCATCCACAAATCGACAGACAATAAATGCTGGAGAGGCTGTGGAGAAAAGGGAACACTTCTGCATTGCTGGTGGGAGTGTAAATTGATACAGCCTCTATGGAAGACAGTCTGGAGATTTCTTAAAAAACTAAAAATAGAAGCACCATATGACCCAGCAATCCCACTCTTAGGCTTATACCCTGACGAAATCAAAACTGAAAGAATCAAATATCTAGAAATAAACCTACCCAAAGAAACAAAAGAACTGTACACAGAAAATTACAAGACACTCATGAGAGACATTAAAGAAGAGTTAAACAGATGGAGAAATATTCCGTGTTCCTGGGTCGGGAGAATCAATATTGTGAAAATGACCATACTACCAAATGTCATCTATAGATTCAATGTGATCCCTATCAAACTTCCAATAACATTCTTCACAGAACTAGACCAACGAATAACACAGTTCATATGGAAACACAGAAGACCTCGAATAGCCAAAGCAATCCTCAGGAAGAAGAATGGAGCTGGGGGGATCAGCCTCCCCAACTTCAGACTCTACTACAAAGCAACAGTCCTCAAGACAGTATGGTACTGGCACAAAAACAGAAATATCGACCAATGGAACAAGATCGAGAACCCAGAGATAAAGCCATCCACCTATGGGTACCTTATTTTTGACAAAGGAGGCGAACATATAAAATGGGACAAAGACAGCCTCTTCAACAAATGGTGCTGGGAAAATTGGACAGCTACATGCAAGAAAATGAAGTTGGAACATAACCCTGACACCATACACAAAGATCAACTCAAAATGGATTAAAGACTTAAATGTAAGGCCAGAAACCATCAAACTCTTAGAGGAGAATATAGGCAAAACCCTCAAGGACATCAATCAAAGCAAGATCTTCTCTGACCCACCTACTAGAATAGTGGAACTAAAAAGACAAATGAACATGTGGGACCTCATGAAACTTAAAAGCTTTTGTACAGCTAAAGAAATTACAAAAAAGCTGAACAGACAGCCCACAGAGTGGGAGAAAATCATAGCAAATGAAACAACAGACAAAGAATTAATCTCCAAAATCTACAAGCAGCTCAGACAACTCAGCACTGGAAAAACAAACAACCCAATCAAAAAATGGGAAAAGGACCTAAACAGACACCTCTCCAACGATGACATACAGATGGCCCAAAAACACATGAAACGATGCTCAACCTCACTAATAATTAGAGAAATGCAAATCAAAACTACAATGAGATATCACCTCACACCCGTCAGAATGGCCATCATCCACAAATCGACAGACAATAAATGCTGGAGAGGCTGTGGAGAAAAGGGAACACTTCTGCATTGCTGGTGGGAGTGTAAATTGATACAGCCTCTATGGAAGACAGTCTGGAGATTTCTTAAAAAACTAAAAATAGAAGCACCATATGACCCAGCAATCCCACTCTTAGGCTTATACCCTGACGAAATCAAAACTGAAAGAAGCACCTGTACCCCAATGTTCATTGCAGCTCTCTATACAATAGCTAGAACATGGAAGCAACCGAGATGCCCATCGACGAACGAATGGATACAGAAGCTCTGGTACATATATACAATGGAATACTACACAGCTGTAAAGAGAAATGCAGAAGAATCAACCCTAATGAGGTGGCTGGATCTAGAACGTATCATCAAAAGTGAAGTCAGTCAGAAAGAGAAGGACAAATACAGTATATTAACACATATATATGGAATCTAGTAGGATGGTGATGATGGCACATGCAGTGAAGCGACAGAAAGACAGACATGGACAGTGGACATATGGACATTGTGGGGAAGGAACAGTGGGTGAGAGGCGTAAAGGAAGTAGCATGAAGGCCTGTACTATCATAAGTGAAGAAAATAGCTCTAGTCATTGCTCTGTGAGAAAAGGGGATCCTTCAGGGGTGCTGTGTGATGGTCGGGAGGAGAGGGAAGGGAGGGATATACATGTGACTAATCTGGGAACATACATATCTGTAAACAACAAAAACTCTGTAAAAGTTAAAAGTAAAATAAAGGTTTAAAAAAAAAAAAAAAAAAGAATCTGCCTTCCAGGGCCTTCCCTGGCAGTGCAGTGGTTAAGACCCACACTCCCGCACTCCCAGTCCAAGAGGCATGGGTTCAATTCTTTGTCAGGGAAGTAGGATCCCACATGTTGGGCAGTAGAGCCCCCCCCCCAAAAAAAATCCGCCTTCCAGTGCAGCAGAGTACACTGCACGCACCCAACTCCTGATGGGAAGAGGACCCGATTGGTAGGCACACCTCAGGAATAAAAACAATGCCCAGAAGAGAAAAAGGCTGGTTTCACTCCCTAGGCAGGGAAAGCCCAAGATAAGCCTGAAACCTCTCTCTGTATCAAAAATTAAGGAAGTGCTCAAAGAATACGGAGACATAGCAAAAGGACAGAAAGGCCAGAAGGAAAAGAGTTTCTACTGGCCAAACACAGGAGCATCAAAGTCAACAATAAAAACTGAGACTTTAGTCTACTGAATAAAAGTATTCATCGAAAAAAATTCATCGAGTAAAAGTAAATGAGTCAGGAGACACATGGGGAGAGCCACGCTGACGGGGCACACTGCAGATGCTGGGGGCTCGAGGAGATACGACTACTCCCAGACGCGAAGGTGAAGGCAGGCCTGCGGGTGCCCTGGCTCTGCCGATCACGGTCTCTCCGCCCCTCCAGGCTCTGTGGGGGAGACAACGCTGTGGGAGAAGGGGTTCTGTGGTCAAAACAGGCCTGAAGCTGGCTTTCTGGCTGAATGAAGCTAAAGGACTTTTCAAGTTTTGCTGGCTATCTCTGCTGTGTATTTCTCTCAGTGACAACAGGATCCCAGTGAGCGATAAGCATCCGACAGGAGAGAGACAAGACAGAGACAGCAGCGGCTCCTGAGGCAGAGCCGGGCCACTGGCACAGTAGAGGTGATAGGCACTGTGAAGCTAGTGGACATATGGACATTGGGGGAAGGAACAGGGTGAGAGGCGTAAAGGAAGTAGCATGAAGGCCTGTACTATCATAAGTGAAGAAAATAGCTCTAGTCATTGCTCTGTGAGAAAAGGGGATCCTTCAGGGGTGCTGTGTGATGGTCGGGAGGAGAGGGAAGGGAGGGATATACATGTGACTAATCTGGGAACATACATATCTGTAAACAACAAAAACTCTGTAAAAGTTAAAAGTAAAATAAAGGTTTAAAAAAAAAAAAAAGAATCTGCCTTCCAGGGCCTTCCCTGGCAGTGCAGTGGTTAAGACCCACACTCCCGCACTCCCAGTCCAAGAGGCATGGGTTCAATTCTTTGTCAGGGAAGTAGGATCCCACATGTTGGGCAGTAGAGCCCCCCCCCCAAAAAAAATCCGCCTTCCAGTGCAGCAGAGTACACTGCACGCACCCAACTCCTGATGGGAAGAGGACCCGATTGGTAGGCACACCTCAGGAATAAAAACAATGCCCAGAAGAGAAAAAGGCTGGTTTCACTCCCTAGGCAGGGAAAGCCCAAGATAAGCCTGAAACCTCTCTCTGTATCAAAAATTAAGGAAGTGCTCAAAGAATACGGAGACATAGCAAAAGGACAGAAAGGCCAGAAGGAAAAGAGTTTCTACTGGCCAAACACAGGAGCATCAAAGTCAACAATAAAAACTGAGACTTTAGTCTACTGAATAAAAGTATTCATCGAAAAAAATTCATCGAGTAAAAGTAAATGAGTCAGGAGACACATGGGGAGAGCCACGCTGACGGGGCACACTGCAGATGCTGGGGGCTCGAGGAGATACGACTACTCCCAGACGCGAAGGTGAAGGCAGGCCTGCGGGTGCCCTGGCTCTGCCGATCACGGTCTCTCCGCCCCTCCAGGCTCTGTGGGGGAGACAACGCTGTGGGAGAAGGGGTTCTGTGGTCAAAACAGGCCTGAAGCTGGCTTTCTGGCTGAATGAAGCTAAAGGACTTTTCAAGTTTTGCTGGCTATCTCTGCTGTGTATTTCTCTCAGTGACAACAGGATCCCAGTGAGCGATAAGCATCCGACAGGGAGAGAGACAAGACAGAGACAGCAGCGGCTCCTGAGGCAGAGCCGGGCCACTGGCAGCCCCGCGGGGCTCCGCCTGCTCCTCCAGAGCGGCCTCCAGTGGCACTGTCTTGGCTCCCACCTGCATCCGGGAAGGCTTTTCTTCTACTTAAAAAAGCACACGGAAACTAGTATAAACTATGTGATCCACTTGGTAAGTACTAAGCACTCAGTACTACTTGTTGACTGATATGTAGTGTCCACCATGGGCCAGGAACCAATCTCTTTTGGTGCATCATCTTATTCAATCCTTACAAAAACCACAGGAGGCGGGAAACAGGAGACTTTAACACTGACGGAACTTACCAGAACACTGTTCTAAGCACTTAAACATTTATTTTTGGCTGTGTTGGAGCTGCAGCACTCCGAATTTGCATTTTGGCACATGTGCTCCCCTCTAGCTGTGGTCCCTGGGCTCCAGAGTGTGCGGATTCGATAGCTGTGGCGTGAGGGCGTCTCTGGTTGTGGTGCCAGGCTTAGCTGCCCCATGGCACATGGGGTCTTAGTTCCCGACCAGGGATTGAACTGTGTCCCCTGCCTCGGCAGGTGGATTCTTAACTACTGGACCAGCAGGGAATTGCCCTGAGCACTTCAGACATTAACTCAGTGTGTGTAATGGATGTAAGTCTTCACAACGAGCCTTTGTTATAGTTCAGTCGCTAAGTCGTGTCTGACTCTCTGCGACCCAATGGACGGCAGCACGCCAGGCTTCCCTGTCCTTCACCATCTCCTGGAGCTTACTCAAACTCACGTCCAGTGACTCAGTGATGCCACCCAACCATCTTGTCCGCTGTCGCCCCCTTCTCCTCCTGCCCTCAGTCTTTCCCAGCAGCAGGGTCTTTTCCAGCGAGTCGGCTCTTTGCCTCAGGTGGTCAAAGTACTGGAGCAGCAGCTTCAGTGCCAGCCCTTCCAATAGCTATGCTCGCCCTCCACTTTACTGATGAGAAGACTAAAGAGACCATGGCGATGAGCCTGAAGGTCAGACAGAGCAGAGATCCACACCCCACCAAGCTGGGTCACGAGCCCGGACCCGTCACGTCTCTGCTCCTCGTGGGACAGCTCTGGGCTCACCTGTAACTGGGCACAGGAGTGACTGTTCCTTCCGCTGCGGTGCCCAGCAGGGCCTGTGCTGCCTGGCTCTGCAGCAGCCTGCCTGGAGTTCTTCTCCAGCCGCTCCTCTGGCGTCTGGGTGGGCACAGGGACGGGCGGGGCCTGGCTTTCTGGTGGAGAGTCACCATCCGGTAATACGCCAAGAAGAGCTAGGGCTTTAAGACCTACATGGGAAGCAAAAAAAAAAAGAAAGAGGATGGTTAAAAGCCTGTTAACAGGGTTACTCTTTTCAAATGCCATAAAGTCACCTTGCTACTACATGGCAATAGATGGCTGAGCTCTCCATGAGCTGAACCAAAGAGTATTCAACCCAACACCCCATCCCCATCCCACACAAAACTACTCAGCACCTGATTCAGATGCTCGAAGTTTCAATAGCAGGCGGATGCCTGGACTTTGAGAGGGCAAAAGATACAAGAGGACCGTCTGCTTAGAAAATCACAATGTTAAAATCTTCCAGAGCCCTGCACAACTAGACTTCTAAGGTCCACTGGCAGTTAATCGGACAGATTATGCAGCACTGGCGTCACCCATGTCTGATTCCCCAGTGTTTATGGGGCGTCAGTTTGTTACTCTGGAAGGAATTTCAATGTCTCGGAAGCTGAACATTCACATTATTTCTCTCCTTGGCACCCCTCAGTAAAGTCAGTCATCTAGATACCGTATTAGTCAAACTATTTTCATTATAGATAGCTCTCCTCTAGAGCACAGTTGTGTGGAAGTAGAGCAGCACTTCAGGTTTACAAAAAAAGGCTGAATTCCTTCTGTGCCATGATACTGATGGAAAAAGACACCCCCCTTCAATCCCTCTCTTTCTCCCTCTCCTTGAGGCACTGAGGGCTCCGGGAAGTGACTTAGCTGACACTGCTACATTCCTATAACTGCTTTCTGTGTAGCTAGCCTTGCTTCACAATGTAACAGCCTTAGCAGATATGTAACGGACGTAGGTCCCATTCACTTATCTGTGAACACCTTATGCCTGCCTCTGTAAACACCCTGTGCCTGCCCACACTAACTGCTTTCTGTGTAGCTAGCCTTGCTTCACAATGTAACAGCCTTAGCAGATATGTAACGGACGTAGGTCCCATTCACTTATCTGTGAACACCTTATGCCTGCCTCTGTAAACACCCTGTGCCTGCCCACACTATCCCAGAGTGAGACAGTCTGAAACCCCTGACTAAGCGTGATTAAGCCCTGCTCCCTAATGATGTAACCTTTTTCTAAAGAGATATAAGCGACTGCTGGTCTTTGTTCTGGGCCTAGTTTTTGGGTGCAAAGCCCCCGGGACCCTGTGGACACACAATAAACCTTCCTGGAGAAGAGCCTTGGTGGCCCGTTCTCTGCTGCCTTCCACATGATTCTTGCTACATTTCCGGTACATTGGCCAGGAAAGCAGAAGGAAAAGGAGATGGTGTTTTTCACCTCCCTTGTCGCCTGGGTGTGACTCTTGGGCCGCTGGGAGGAACCTGCCTGGTGCCAATGGACCAACTGATCTGTAGGAGACTTGACCGTCCGGTGCTTAGAAAATCACGAATGTTAAAATCTTCCAGAGCCCTGCACAACTAGACTTCTAAGGTCCACTGGCAGTTAATCGGACAGATTATGCAGCACTGGCGTCACCCATGTCTGATTCCCCAGTGTTTATGGGGCGTCAGTTTGTTACTCTGGAAGGAATTTCAATGTCTCGGAAGCTGAACATTCACATTATTTCTCTCCTTGGCACCCCTCAGTAAAGTCAGTCATCTAGATACCGTATTAGTCAAACTATTTTCATTATAGATAGCTCTCCTCTAGAGCACAGTTGTGTGGAAGTAGAGCAGCACTTCAGGTTTACAAAAAAAGGCTGAATTCCTTCTGTGCCATGATACTGATGGAAAAAGACACCCCCCTTCAATCCCTCTCTTTCTCCCTCTCCTTGAGGCACTGAGGGCTCCGGGAAGTGACTTAGCTGACACTGCTACATTCCTATAACTGCTTTCTGTGTAGCTAGCCTTGCTTCACAATGTAACAGCCTTAGCAGATATGTAACGGACGTAGGTCCCATTCACTTATCTGTGAACACCTTATGCCTGCCTCTGTAAACACCCTGTGCCTGCCCACACTAACTGCTTTCTGTGTAGCTAGCCTTGCTTCACAATGTAACAGCCTTAGCAGATATGTAACGGACGTAGGTCCCATTCACTTATCTGTGAACACCTTATGCCTGCCTCTGTAAACACCCTGTGCCTGCCCACACTATCCGCAGAGTGAGACAGTCTGAAACCCCTGACTAAGCGTGATTAAGCCCTGCTCCCTAATGATGTAACCTTTTTCTAAAGAGATATAAGCGACTGCTGGTCTTTGTTCTGGGCCTAGTTTTTGGGTGCAAAGCCCCCGGGACCCTGTGGACACACAATAAACCTTCCTGGAGAAGAGCCTTGGTGGCCCGTTCTCTGCTGCCTTCCACATGATTCTTGCTACATTTCCGGTACATTGGCCAGGAAAGCAGAAGGAAAAGGAGATGGTGTTTTTCACCTCCCTTGTCGCCTGGGTGTGACTCTTGGGCCGCTGGAGAGGGGAACCTGCCTGGTGCCAATGGACCAACTGATCTGTAGGAGACTTGACCGTCCGGTGTACCAGGACGAAGACCCCAGAAGTACAACAGAACCCAGAGAGGCCTCAGGAACCAGGCAGGGAATGCCACTTGTCAGACTGGTAAGAACTGGGTTCAGTGGGTCTGGCCTGCCCTTATTAGGCAGCAGGGGAGACTGATCACCTCCCGGAGTTGTCTGAGTAATCCCACAGGTAAGTCCTAAGTTTCAGTTAATATTATTATATCTATTAAAAGTTTGTCAGCAAAGAGAATAACTTAAGAAACTTCTAAAAAATGTCATTGCGATATGAGCTTTTAGATAAACTCTATTAATAATAATTATGCTTTAGCAGACTTCCCTGGTGGTCCAGTGGCTAAGACTCTGTGCTCCCAATACAAGGGGCCCAGGTTCAATCCCTGGTCAGGGAAATAGATCCCACATGCTGAAACTAAGACCTGGAGCAACCAAATAAAATAAATAAATTAAAAAAAAAATACTGGAGTGATTAGTCATTCCCTTTAATAAAAAAGAATAATTATGCTTTGGGAGTGTCTATTGAAAAGTTTCTCCAGACTAGGGTAACTTCAATTTCTAAGAGTTCTGCTAAACTAAGTGATGGAAATCTATGGAAAGGCCAGGTTATTTCCAAATAAAATAAGGTTTTGAATTTCTTCTTACAGGGAAACTAAAGAGACTATTAATGAATAATGTTTGCTGCCATCCTAAGATGTTCTCTATATGAAAAACAAATGTTTTTTAGAAATTACCACTGTTATCTATGCCCACCTATCTATAAAATGCTAATATAAAGGTCAGTTCTTGGTTGCTTAAGACAAGTAGGATGATGTGTGTTTTCAGTAAAGAAGGTATGAGGGGGGCTTCCCTGGCAGCTCGGTGATGAAGAGTTCGCCTGCCAATGCAGGAGACACGGGCTTGATTCCTGATCCAGGAAGATCCCACATGCTGCTGAGCAACGAAGCCTGTGACCAAAACTATGGAGCCTGTGCTCTAGAGCCTCAGATGGTACCGAATTGGCCAGGAAAGCAGAAGGAAAAGGAGATGGAGTGTTTCACCTCCCTTGTCGCCTGGGTGTGACTCTTGGGCCGCTGGAGAGGGGAACCTGCCTGGTGCCAATGGACCAACTGATCTGTAGGAGACTTGACCGTCCGGTGTACCAGGACGAAGACCCCAGAAGTACAACAGAACCCAGAGAGGCCTCAGGAACCAGGCAGGGAATGCCACTTGTCAGACTGGTAAGAACTGGGTTCAGTGGGTCTGGCCTGCCCTTATTAGGCAGCAGGGGAGACTGATCACCTCCCGGAGTTGTCTGAGTAATCCCACAGGTAAGTCCTAAGTTTCAGTTAATATTATTATATCTATTAAAAGTTTGTCAGCAAAGAGAATAACTTAAGAAACTTCTAAAAAATGTCATTGCGATATGAGCTTTTAGATAAACTCTATTAATAATAATTATGCTTTAGCAGACTTCCCTGGTGGTCCAGTGGCTAAGACTCTGTGCTCCCAATACAAGGGGCCCAGGTTCAATCCCTGGTCAGGGAAATAGATCCCACATGCTGAAACTAAGACCTGGAGCAACCAAATAAAATAAATAAATTAAAAAAAAAATACTGGAGTGATTAGTCATTCCCTTTAATAAAAAAGAATAATTATGCTTTGGGAGTGTCTATTGAAAAGTTTCTCCAGACTAGGGTAACTTCAATTTCTAAGAGTTCTGCTAAACTAAGTGATGGAAATCTATGGAAAGGCCAGGTTATTTCCAAATAAAATAAGGTTTTGAATTTCTTCTTACAGGGAAACTAAAGAGACTATTAATGAATAATGTTTGCTGCCATCCTAAGATGTTCTCTATATGAAAAACAAATGTTTTTTAGAAATTACCACTGTTATCTATGCCCACCTATCTATAAAATGCTAATATAAAGGTCAGTTCTTGGTTGCTTAAGACAAGTAGGATGATGTGTGTTTTCAGTAAAGAAGGTATGAGGGGGGCTTCCCTGGCAGCTCGGTGATGAAGAGTTCGCCTGCCAATGCAGGAGACACGGGCTTGATTCCTGATCCAGGAAGATCCCACATGCTGCTGAGCAACGAAGCCTGTGACCAAAACTATGGAGCCTGTGCTCTAGAGCCTCAGAGCTGCAACTACTGAGCCCATGTGCCGCAACTACTGAAGCCCATGTGCCCTAGAGCCTGAGTTCCATAACAAGAGAAGTCACCACAACAAGAAGCCTGCTCACCTCAACTAGAGAGGAGCCCCCACTCCCTTGCAACTAGAGAAGAGCAGGTGCAGCAGTAAAAACCCAGAACAGCCAAAAATAAATTAATTAATTAAAATTTTTTTTTTAAAAAAGGTATGAGGAATGGAATTGCATTTTATGAAGGGGAAAGAAAGTAGGTCTGACTTCCAGGCAGCTGTTTCAGGATAGGAAAACACAGTAATGGGTATAGAAAGTGATAAGAAGGTTTGTGGAAGTGGACCCTGAGAGGAGCTTTGTGCATAGTTAGGACTATGTTTAAAATAAATTTAATTAATTTTATCTTTAAGTGAATTTAAAAGTCATCCAGTGCAAAAATTTGGCTTTTCTGTTAAAAGGACACACTTTCTTTAGATATTGAACTGCCTTTGATAAAAGTTTTAAGTTTATTTACCTCTCAAAAGATCTATTCTACATTTGCCTCTGAAATCCTTTATAGTTACTTTGGCTAAGTGAGTAGCTGCTGTTTCACAATGATCTATAATCCTATTTGACTGAGTGTTCTAAACCTTTCTGGTATTTGTTGGCAGGACTTCCTAAATCATTCTCATGAAGCACTTTTGACTTCTGGCTAACTTGGGAATGATTCAGAGGGCCCTTGAAACATCCCAAAGAGAGACAGTACACTAAGTAGGTTCATTTATGCTGAACTGCATGGGAAGTATTGTCAAGTGAGTAATGTTTCTAGTTATAATGCATGGTAAATGTTACTATTATAGGTACCCTAGAAACTATATAGAGTTCCTAAAATTCTAACATGTCTGGGTGAAATATTATCAGTCATAATTGTAGTATTTTAAAATATTGCCACAGTACTAAGTTTCACGAAATGGTTCCTGTTCAAGAAGATCTATAGAAAGGACTCTTGGATAAATACCAGTTTCTGAACTGGGTAAGAAATTAAAGAATTCTAATGGAAAAACTGATGACTTCACAAACACTGACAAAAGGACTGAATGAACTGGCGAATATGCTTATAACATTCATGGCTTCTATCTGAAAAATTACTGGTTTGAATCTTCGTTTTCCAGGTGTAAGGGAAAAAAACCTTTCTCTCAAACTAATTATGACTTAATAGGAATTGACAAATTAAACTTTATAAACAAATTTAAACGTTACCTTTTCTATCTGACCAGAAACTCTGTTTCCAGTAACTTTATCAGGTAAGTTATGGTGGTTATCTCACTAACACATACAGAAACCTCTAGGAATTTTGGAGACCTTGCAGAGAACATCATGCAAAATGCCAGATTGCCTAAATCACAAGCTGGAATCAGCATTGCTAGGAGAAATATCAATAACCTCAGGTATCCAGATGATACCACCCTTATGAAAGAAAGTGAAGAAAAACTAAAGAGCCTCTTGATGCAGGTGAAAGAGGAGAGTGAAAAGGCTGGCCTAAATCTCAACATTCAAAAAACGAAGATCATGGCATCCGGTCTCATCACTTCACGGCAATAGATGGGCAAACAATGGAAAGTGACAGAGTTTATTTTCTTCGGCTCCAGAAACATTGTGGATGGTGACTGCAGCCATGAAATTAAAAGACACTTGCTCTTTGGGAGAAAAGCTATGCCAGCCATGAAACTCTAAAAAAGCACATTTCCCTAGTCATGTACGGATTTGAAGCACTTTTGACTTCTGGCTAACTTGGGAATGATTCAGAGGGCCCTTGAAACATCCCAAAGAGAGACAGTACACTAAGTAGGTTCATTTATGCTGAACTGCATGGGAAGTATTGTCAAGTGAGTAATGTTTCTAGTTATAATGCATGGTAAATGTTACTATTATAGGTACCCTAGAAACTATATAGAGTTCCTAAAATTCTAACATGTCTGGGTGAAATATTATCAGTCATAATTGTAGTATTTTAAAATATTGCCACAGTACTAAGTTTCACGAAATGGTTCCTGTTCAAGAAGATCTATAGAAAGGACTCTTGGATAAATACCAGTTTCTGAACTGGGTAAGAAATTAAAGAATTCTAATGGAAAAACTGATGACTTCACAAACACTGACAAAAGGACTGAATGAACTGGCGAATATGCTTATAACATTCATGGCTTCTATCTGAAAAATTACTGGTTTGAATCTTCGTTTTCCAGGTGTAAGGGAAAAAAACCTTTCTCTCAAACTAATTATGACTTAATAGGAATTGACAAATTAAACTTTATAAACAAATTTAAACGTTACCTTTTCTATCTGACCAGAAACTCTGTTTCCAGTAACTTTATCAGGTAAGTTATGGTGGTTATCTCACTAACACATACAGAAACCTCTAGGAATTTTGGAGACCTTGCAGAGAACATCATGCAAAATGCCAGATTGCCTAAATCACAAGCTGGAATCAGCATTGCTAGGAGAAATATCAATAACCTCAGGTATCCAGATGATACCACCCTTATGAAAGAAAGTGAAGAAAAACTAAAGAGCCTCTTGATGCAGGTGAAAGAGGAGAGTGAAAAGGCTGGCCTAAATCTCAACATTCAAAAAACGAAGATCATGGCATCCGGTCTCATCACTTCACGGCAATAGATGGGCAAACAATGGAAAGTGACAGAGTTTATTTTCTTCGGCTCCAGAAACATTGTGGATGGTGACTGCAGCCATGAAATTAAAAGACACTTGCTCTTTGGGAGAAAAGCTATGACAAACCTAGACAGCATATTAAAAAGCAGAGACATCACTCTGCTAATAAAGGTCCATATGGTCAAAGCTATGGTTTTCCCTGTAGTCATGTACGGATGTGAGAGCTGGACCATAAAGAAGGCTGAGCGCCGAAGAATTGATGCCTTTGAACTGTGGTGTTGGAGAAGGCTCTTGAGAGTCCCTTGGACTGCAAGATTAAACCAATCTTAAAGGAAATCAACCATGAAGTCACTGGAAGGGTGGACACTGAAGCTGAAGTTCCAGTACTTTGGCCACCTGATGCAAAGAGATGACTCACTGGAAAAGACCCTGATGTTGGGAAAAATAGAAGGCAAAAGGAGAAGGGGATGACAGAGGATGAGACGGTTGGATGGCATCACTGAGTCAATGGACATGAGTTTGAGCAGGCTCCAGGAGATGGTGAGGGACAGGAAAGCCTGGTGTGCTGCAGTCCATGTAGGGTTGCAAAGAGATGGACAGGACTGAGCGACTGAACTGAATTGAGAGGGGAAAAATTCCCTTACGCGTTTGTTGTGACTTTCCGAGCCCTGAAAGGTTTTCACAGTTCATTCTGAGACTCTATTAAAAGTCTCAGCAAGGTAAAAAGGTCTATAATCAATTATGGTTATATAAATAATCAGGCCAAGTTTATTGAGACCAGACCTATATCAAAAACAAGTCTTAATTTGGTTATACTTGGTAAAAATTAGGCTGATTTTAGGGAGAAATAGATGTTTCAATGAATGCTGAATCCCAGTTTGTTAGTGGAGGTCTGTATCTACTAAAACTCATTTCCTGGATAGTTCTTTGCTGTTAGGGTATATTAATGTAAATTTCAATTGCATTATTAAAGGATACTCTAAGTTTGTTTCTGTAGCTTATCTCAGCAGCCTATCTTTGGATGAAGATCAGAAGCCTTTCAATCTCAACATTCAAAAACGAAGATCATGGCATCCGGTCTCATCACTTCATGGCAAATAGATGTGCAAACAAAGAAAACAGTGACAGACTTTATTTTCTTGAGCTCCAAAATCACCGTGGACGGTGAGTGCAGTCATTAATTTAAAAGACTTTTGCTCCTTGGGAGAAAAGCTATGACAAACCTAGACAGCATATTAAAAAACAGAGACATCACTTTGCTGACAAAGGTTTGTCTAGTCAAAGCTGTGGTTTTCCCAGTAGTCATGAATGGGTGTGAGAGTTAGACCATAAAGAATTCTGAGCACCAAGAAATTGATGCCTTTGAACTGTGGTGTTGGAGAAGGCTCTTGAGAGTTCTTTGGACTGCAAGATTAAACCAATCTTAAAGGAAATCAACCATGAAGTCACTGGAAGGGTGGACACTGAAGCTGAAGTTCCAGTACTTTGGCCACCTGATGCAAAGAGATGACTCACTGGAAAAGACCCTGATGTTGGGAAAAATAGAAGGCAAAAGGAGAAGGGGATGACAGAGGATGAGACGGTTGGATGGCATCACTGAGTCAATGGACATGAGTTTGAGCAGGCTCCAGGAGATGGTGAGGGACAGGAAAGCCTGGTGTGCTGCAGTCCATGTAGGGTTGCAAAGAGATGGACAGGACTGAGCGACTGAACTGAATTGAGAGGGGAAAAATTCCCTTACGCGTTTGTTGTGACTTTCCGAGCCCTGAAAGGTTTTCACAGTTCATTCTGAGACTCTATTAAAAGTCTCAGCAAGGTAAAAAGGTCTATAATCAATTATGGTTATATAAATAATCAGGCCAAGTTTATTGAGACCAGACCTATATCAAAAACAAGTCTTAATTTGGTTATACTTGGTAAAAATTAGGCTGATTTTAGGGAGAAATAGATGTTTCAATGAATGCTGAATCCCAGTTTGTTAGTGGAGGTCTGTATCTACTAAAACTCATTTCCTGGATAGTTCTTTGCTGTTAGGGTATATTAATGTAAATTTCAATTGCATTATTAAAGGATACTCTAAGTTTGTTTCTGTAGCTTATCTCAGCAGCCTATCTTTGGATGAAGATCAGAAGCCTCACATCTACAACCAAGTCTGGAAAAAGACAATTTAAGGAACTGTCTCCAACCTGGATGGAAGGACCTCTTTATCAGGTACTCTTAACTAGCTTATGCACAGAGGGATTGAAGGGAAATTGACTCTTGGATTAATACCCACTTCCAAAGGCCTCTACATGGAAATGGTCTATAGAGAGGCCTGCTGACCTCAAAGTTACCTTAAAATGATGCTTAAATAGAGGAAACTGCACTACACTAGGATAAGAAGATGACATCAGAGGTAGACAGCTTTCCCCAGATACTGGACCTGACTTGTATGATCTTTTATAAAGTTTTCTTGCTTTCTTGGGCCTTTTCATATCAATCAAATGTTTTCTGTTATGGGCACAATTCTATGCTAGTTTAAAACTCAATCCAACTGTTGGGCTGTGGCTGACTGCCTGTGTCTAGTACTTTTGGGTTACCTTGGTGGATTTCTCCCTCCAAGGGCTCTGATAGGATACCCCTAAGAAACTTATTTTAGAAGACAGTTCAGTCCTATTCTGTCTTCATTATATTACTAGATGGGATCCTCTCACCTGGCCAATTAATAATACCTGCTCTGACCCTGTTTTCTTAGGGTCATTCAAACTCAATGAGAGTGATGAGCTAAGTCTTACTAACAAAAAAACCTGTAGCCTCTTGTCTCTTAAAGGGGAAAACTGCCACAATTACGGGATGAATCTATATGATTAACACAGGCTATGGTTATTTGAGTTTAAAAAGTTCCTCTTTGTTGGGAACAATTAAACCATACTAAAAATGATCAACCCAGAAATAGTAAGAAACTAGACTGGGTACTTTATGAACTATGCCTATTATTACCCTTAGAGAGTGACTGCTATGGAACTCAGTGGATTTGTGGCACTAATCTATGGCCTTAACATCTATAGGGATGGATACAAAGATGTAGCCTTGGATTCCCATGAATTTAGGGTCATACTGGTTAACAAATTAGGACAACCAACCTACCACTGGTATGAGCCCAATGGGTCAAAAGACCTGTATTCTACTAGTATGACAGTTTAGCAGCTATTTTTTTGTGTCTTCAATGGGATT
Source organism: Tragulus kanchil (assembly GCA_022376925.1). Classification (NCBI taxonomy): domain Eukaryota; kingdom Metazoa; phylum Chordata; class Mammalia; order Artiodactyla; family Tragulidae; genus Tragulus; species Tragulus kanchil. The sequence continues at coordinate 68,583,588 of JAIOJX010000027.1, forward strand.
AGAGGATGTAATCACCCATACTGAAGCCTTAACAACTTCCATAAGCTGTAAACGATAGCAACTGGGCTATTAGTCTACTGAATTCTAAGATCTCTCTCACCCCTGGTAGCTCAGTGGTGAAGAATTCGCATGCCAATGCAGGAGAACCAGGGCCACAGAAGGGGAGTCCAGAATCAAGGCTTTCTCAGAGGCAAACCAATCCACACATGGCAGAAGCTTAAGGAATCAACCACTACTTGGCTTCAAATTATTTGCTTGCTGATGGAGGAGCCTATGGCAAGTTTAATTAAAGTAACTGTTGCCTACAAATAGGTGACAAGGGAAAAGTTACAGAAGAAATTACAGACCATATGGTTAAACTTGCTCACGTTCCTGTTCAGACCTGGAGAGGCTAGAATCCCAAAAACCTGTTTGGGCGATGGTTTTCACAACGGGGAGGACAGAAGACCCTCATTGGGGCTGTGTTTCTACTTCTGGGGACCTGTTTAATACTACCATGTCTGGCCCCCTTGATTATCAGATCTTTCCCCAGCCTCGTGGAGGCTATGGTCAAACAAAGAACAGCCACTCATGTAATGATGTTATGGAAACATAAGCCTGCAAGCCAAGATGCTGCTGATGCTCTGTGACCCTTATGGAAGGGTCTGAGCATCAAAGAGGGGACTAAGGAAAAAGACTATCCCACCCGTTATGGGAAAAGAGCCTGCCTACATGAATCTATATGATTAACACAGGCTATGGTTATTTGAGTTTAAAAAGTTCCTCTTTGTTGGGAACAATTAAACCATACTAAAAATGATCAACCCAGAAATAGTAAGAAACTAGACTGGGTACTTTATGAACTATGCCTATTATTACCCTTAGAGAGTGACTGCTATGGAACTCAGTGGATTTGTGGCACTAATCTATGGCCTTAACATCTATAGGGATGGATACAAAGATGTAGCCTTGGATTCCCATGAATTTAGGGTCATACTGGTTAACAAATTAGGACAACCAACCTACCACTGGTATGAGCCCAATGGGTCAAAAGACCTGTATTCTACTAGTATGACAGTTTAGCAGCTATTTTTTTGTGTCTTCAATGGGATTAGAGGATGTAATCACCCATACTGAAGCCTTAACAACTTCCATAAGCTGTAAACGATAGCAACTGGGCTATTAGTCTACTGAATTCTAAGATCTCTCTCACCCCTGGTAGCTCAGTGGTGAAGAATTCGCATGCCAATGCAGGAGAACCAGGGCCACAGAAGGGGAGTCCAGAATCAAGGCTTTCTCAGAGGCAAACCAATCCACACATGGCAGAAGCTTAAGGAATCAACCACTACTTGGCTTCAAATTATTTGCTTGCTGATGGAGGAGCCTATGGCAAGTTTAATTAAAGTAACTGTTGCCTACAAATAGGTGACAAGGGAAAAGTTACAGAAGAAATTACAGACCATATGGTTAAACTTGCTCACGTTCCTGTTCAGACCTGGAGAGGCTAGAATCCCAAAAACCTGTTTGGGCGATGGTTTTCACAACGGGGAGGACAGAAGACCCTCATTGGGGCTGTGTTTCTACTTCTGGGGACCTGTTTAATACTACCATGTCTGGCCCCCTTGATTATCAGATCTTTCCCCAGCCTCGTGGAGGCTATGGTCAAACAAAGAACAGCCACTCATGTAATGATGTTATGGAAACATAAGCCTGCAAGCCAAGATGCTGCTGATGCTCTGTGACCCTTATGGAAGGGTCTGAGCATCAAAGAGGGGACTAAGGAAAAAGACCATCCCCCCCACCCCCGAAAAAAAACCTCTCTCTCTTTCTCCCTCTCCCTCTCTGCCCCATCCCTGAGGCCTTGAGGGCTCCGGGGAAGCTATGTGACTTAGCTGACATTGCTACATTCCTGTAACTGCTTTGTGTGTAGCTAGCCTTGCTACGTAGGTTCTAACTCACTTTATCTGGAACTCCTCCTCCCTCTGTGAGCTCCCTGGGCCCGCCCAGAGCCAGAGAGTCTGAAACCTCTGGCTAAGGATGATTAAGCGCCGCTCTCCCTAATGATGTAACCTTTTTCTAAAGAGATGTAAGCAACTGCTTGGTCTTTGTTCTGGGCCCAGTCTTTGGATGTGAATTCACCGGGACCCTGTGGACACACAATAAACCTGCTTCCTGGAGAGGAGCCTCCGTGTCTTGCTCTCTGCTGCTCTCCATGACAACTCCTGCTACACTTCAGCAAAGCCACGTCTGGTGTATTCAAATACTTTACCCCCAAACATCGAGAGCTTTAATTTTTTATTTTTTCCATCTTCATGAAATATTTTAGAAATATTTCTACCGAATATTTTTGGATATTCTTCAAGAAGCTACATGCCTCTTTAATGCCAACATTTCTTTCAAATGCGTCTGGAGATTTAAAATTAAGTTCCAAGGAATGTTCTTGGTGGTCCAGTGGTTAAGGCTCTGAATTGCCAGTGCAGGAGATGCAGGTTCAACCCCTGGACAGGAAGCTAGATCCCACATGGCATGGGCCGAAGTCAAAAGACAAAAATTAATAAGAAAAAAAAGTTGTTTTTTTTTTTTTTAATAAAATTAAGTTTCACTTCCAGGGCGAGTATCTCTTGAGGAAAACTGGATTTTGTTACCTCCACACTGAGCGCTGCACCTCACTTCTGCTGGCGGTGTTCCCTCACAAGCCGCCAAGGGCTGGGCTGGCGTCTGAGCCTGAGGAACGCTTACCTTTCCCCTGGTGAGCCTTCATCAAGCAGTCCCCGACGAGCTGCATGCACTGGCTCCGCAGGGTGGCGGCGCTGCGGCGGACCTGGGGATCCAGCTTCTCCCCGTCCACCTCCTCGGCGCTGGCCAGGTGGGCGCTATAGAGGGCCAGGGCGGCGAAGAGCAGCCAGGAGTAGTTGTGGATGTAGGGCTGGATGAGCCTCTGCCGGTCGCTGATCCGGATGGTCACCATCGGATGCGCAGTGATGCTGTGGGTGGGCAAGTGGCTGCGGAGGCAAGACGTCGGTGAGGCCTGCGGGCCCCGAGTGTCCACATGGGGGCGGGGCCTCAGGGACCACAGGCATGGTCACAGGTGGGCATCAGCTACCTCTAAGGCTGTGGTTACTGAAAATGTGAAGCTGGGTAGGGGCCCTCTCTTCAGAAAAATGAACAAACACTGCACACACCATTCAAGACTTCACAGCTGAAAAGATAGCTATGGTCATCGCGCTGTGGGAATAGGGGACCCTGCAGGGGCGCTGTGTGACAGCCTGGAGTGGGGTGGGGGGACTGCCCGGGGGGCAGGGGCGGGAGGGGCCCAGGGATACACATAACTAATCTGGGATTATACCTATCTGTAAACAACAAAACTCTGTAAAAGTAAAAAGTAAAAAAAAAAGACTTCACAACCCCTAAAAGACTGTCTACAGAAACCAGGTAAAGCAAGAATTCCCTTCTGTGAAGTTTCACAGGGCACGTATTTGGGTAAGTTAAGAAAAGTGCTCGTCATTTTTTGTGATGGATATGAAGTATGTAGGAAGGAAATGACTGAAGATCCGGAACTTGCTTTAAAATACCTTACCAAATGGAAAATAAAAAAAGAATAATCATACCAAAATCTTCCTAACTGTTGAGTCTAGGTAAAAGGTACATGAAGCTTCACTGTACCACTCTCTACTTGTAGGTATGTTTGAAATTTTTTAAAATGCAAGGTTTCTTCTTTTTTTTTTTTTGGCCACTTCTATTGGTGTTTCATTTATTTCTTTGTTCTGTGTGGGCCTCCCATGCAGTGGCCTCTCTTGCTACAGAGCACTGGCTCTGGGTGCACGTGCTCCAGAACTCCAGCTCGGTAGTTGGACACACTGGTCCAGCCACTCTGTGGCACACGGGAACTTCCCAGGCCAGGGAACAAACTGGCGCCCCTTGCACTGCAAGGCGGTGTCCTTACCCACTGGACCACCAGGGAAGCCCAGGTTTCTTCTTTTTTAATATATACTTAAAAAAAAAAAAAAGCAACAGAATACATGAAGAAAAGTTCACTGAGCTAGAGGTCATGTGAGACATACCCATAGGAGTATTTCTTGGCCGCGTAACATCCATAGCAAAGGTCGAAGTCCTCACACACATTGCAGTTCATCCTCCGGCCTATGATCAAACCCCGGCAGTGATCACACGTAAACTCCATGTTGACCATCTCATGATCATCTCCATGGCCCTCAGGCTTCACCCCACCTGGGGGACAAACAGCAGTGTGAGGTGGATTGAGCAAAGGCTCTTAAAAGGGCTGATTTCCAAACCCAAACCAATCCCAGAAGCAGTGCGGCTCCCGATGGATTGCTCAGGACATCAGGGGTCACGGTTATCTTCTGGAGACTGGGGCATCCCGACCAATGGTTCTCAGGTATGAGTGATATTCTCGGCACAAAACTTGGTAGTAATGGTACCGTGTGTGGATCTCCCTTTCTCCAGTGCAACACAGTCTGATCAAACAGATTGCCAGTTCTCATCACGACCCCCACTTGGCAGCACATGCCAAGTTGCGAGCCTTCTTCCACAACCTCTCCTCAGGCAGGGTTGAGGGTTTGCTGGTGTCCTCTTGTTAGCAAGCACTGAGAAGTTATTGCGTACTTGCTCTTGCAAATATCACTGCTGAATGAGATGAAACAGACTCCATGACCCGAGATCCACTGACTGAGAAATAATGTGAGTCCCAGAAGAGCCTGACAGCCTTATCTCCTTCTCACGCCAGGTCCAGTGGACCTCCAAGCCCCGCCACACAGCTTGCGGGGTGCTCCTCACTTCTGTTCCCACAGCAAGAAACCCAGCGCAGGCATGAGCCCCCCTGTCACACTGTGACTTCCTAAGGGAAGGCCTTACACGGACAGCACCAGCGTCCCCTAAAATAACTCTGGTCCGTGAATACCCTGCTGGCCTCTCTTGCTACAGAGCACTGGCTCTGGGTGCACGTGCTCCAGAACTCCAGCTCGGTAGTTGGACACACTGGTCCAGCCACTCTGTGGCACACGGGAACTTCCCAGGCCAGGGAACAAACTGGCGCCCCTTGCACTGCAAGGCGGTGTCCTTACCCACTGGACCACCAGGGAAGCCCAGGTTTCTTCTTTTTTAATATATACTTAAAAAAAAAAAAAAAGCAACAGAATACATGAAGAAAAGTTCACTGAGCTAGAGGTCATGTGAGACATACCCATAGGAGTATTTCTTGGCCGCGTAACATCCATAGCAAAGGTCGAAGTCCTCACACACATTGCAGTTCATCCTCCGGCCTATGATCAAACCCCGGCAGTGATCACACGTAAACTCCATGTTGACCATCTCATGATCATCTCCATGGCCCTCAGGCTTCACCCCACCTGGGGGACAAACAGCAGTGTGAGGTGGATTGAGCAAAGGCTCTTAAAAGGGCTGATTTCCAAACCCAAACCAATCCCAGAAGCAGTGCGGCTCCCGATGGATTGCTCAGGACATCAGGGGTCACGGTTATCTTCTGGAGACTGGGGCATCCCGACCAATGGTTCTCAGGTATGAGTGATATTCTCGGCACAAAACTTGGTAGTAATGGTACCGTGTGTGGATCTCCCTTTCTCCAGTGCAACACAGTCTGATCAAACAGATTGCCAGTTCTCATCACGACCCCCACTTGGCAGCACATGCCAAGTTGCGAGCCTTCTTCCACAACCTCTCCTCAGGCAGGGTTGAGGGTTTGCTGGTGTCCTCTTGTTAGCAAGCACTGAGAAGTTATTGCGTACTTGCTCTTGCAAATATCACTGCTGAATGAGATGAAACAGACTCCATGACCCGAGATCCACTGACTGAGAAATAATGTGAGTCCCAGAAGAGCCTGACAGCCTTATCTCCTTCTCACGCCAGGTCCAGTGGACCTCCAAGCCCCGCCACACAGCTTGCGGGGTGCTCCTCACTTCTGTTCCCACAGCAAGAAACCCAGCGCAGGCATGAGCCCCCCTGTCACACTGTGACTTCCTAAGGGAAGGCCTTACACGGACAGCACCAGCGTCCCCTAAAATAACTCTGGTCCGGTGAATACCCTGCTGGCAAAACTTCCCTTGCTCTTTCTAGACTCATTCAAACTCCTGAGCCTGGCATCTCCAGGTCCCACAGCCTGGACCCACTCTGTCTCAATCCACCACTCAGCTGTGGACACTGGAGAGTCCGCCTAAACACACTACACACTCTCACTCCCTGGCCCTGGACTTGCTCGGGCTTAGGGCGATGCGCTCTCCACTGTTGCCTTTCTTTAAAGACCAGCTCACATTCCACCTCCTCCACACGCCTTCCCGCCTTCTGAATTCTCCAAGAGAGTCTACTGCTCGTCTGTAACTCAGCAGGGCCACTCCCATCCTGGAATACACCATGTCTGAGCAGGTCCAGTCTCCTGCCATGACTGTGAATGCTCGCAGGGCAGAGGCTGATCTTACACGACTGGGCGATGCACACAGACACCACTCGGCCGATTATTACTGTCAGACTCATTTGCCTCAGCACCTGCCCGTCAAGGGGATTCAAAAATTTCTGAGGTTTGCTTGTGTGTATTTTAGTTCCTGTGAATAGCCTGAGTCAGTAGGCAAAGGCATTTCCTGAAAACTCAACTGGACGGGCATTCCCTGGTGCGAAGAATTTATCAAGTGCCGAGCCCCAGCAAGATGGAAGGTGGCAGCTGGTGGGGTAACAGAGCTCTGGAGCTTGTCTCTCAGCTGGGGAGGGGAGGGGCAGGCAGGGCCACCGCCGGGTGGTGCTGCTAGTGCACGCTGGGAGGCTAACACACGACAAGACCACAGGGGACAGAGGCGCTTCTTCCCTGGGGGGGCGGCTCACTTAGGCCGTGCCAAGGCAGCGCCCAGGAGGCAGCGCCCAGGAGGCCTACCTAGGAAGCAGGTCTTGCAGAGATCCATGTCGCTGCACTGCAGACACCGGTAGCGATGCCAGGGGGCGATCTCGTCACACCCGTCACAGGAGATGTCCACGTTCAACAGGTCACAGTAGCGAGCAATAAACATGTGCATCTATAAGATGAAACAAACCCCAATCAACCCACAGACTTCTAATGTGGCCGCTATTCATTCATCCACCCATCCTTCAAAGCTGCTTAAGACATGCCTGGCACTGGACCAGGTTCTAGGGTTGGGAGACGAAGGAGCTTAGCATCTCGCTGGGAATTCCCTCAAGCAAAACAGATGATGGCATCCACTATGATGGGCTTAGACAGACACACTCAGGAGGCTCAGAGAGCACCTGGAGGATTTTCACTGGAGGAAGATGAGTGGGGTGAGGGTGGAGGCATACCGGATAAAAGCAACAGCGAGCTCCATGGGAGGTGCGAGGAAGAAGACAAAGGGGCTTGTAGACTTGACAGTAATTCGAACGTACAATATGGAGGAGGATAACCTGCAAAAAAAGTAAAGAGTCTACTGCTCGTCTGTAACTCAGCAGGGCCACTCCCATCCTGGAATACACCATGTCTGAGCAGGTCCAGTCTCCTGCCATGACTGTGAATGCTCGCAGGGCAGAGGCTGATCTTACGACTGGGCGATGCACACAGACACCACTCGGCCGATTATTACTGTCAGACTCATTTGCCTCAGCACCTGCCCGTCAAGGGGATTCAAAAATTTCTGAGGTTTGCTTGTGTGTATTTTAGTTCCTGTGAATAGCCTGAGTCAGTAGGCAAAGGCATTTCCTGAAAACTCAACTGGACGGGCATTCCCTGGTGCGAAGAATTTATCAAGTGCCGAGCCCCAGCAAGATGGAAGGTGGCAGCTGGTGGGGTAACAGAGCTCTGGAGCTTGTCTCTCAGCTGGGGAGGGGAGGGGCAGGCAGGGCCACCGCCGGGTGGTGCTGCTAGTGCACGCTGGGAGGCTAACACACGACAAGACCACAGGGGACAGAGGCGCTTCTTCCCTGGGGGGGCGGCTCACTTAGGCCGTGCCAAGGCAGCGCCCAGGAGGCAGCGCCCAGGAGGCCTACCTAGGAAGCAGGTCTTGCAGAGATCCATGTCGCTGCACTGCAGACACCGGTAGCGATGCCAGGGGGCGATCTCGTCACACCCGTCACAGGAGATGTCCACGTTCAACAGGTCACAGTAGCGAGCAATAAACATGTGCATCTATAAGATGAAACAAACCCCAATCAACCCACAGACTTCTAATGTGGCCGCTATTCATTCATCCACCCATCCTTCAAAGCTGCTTAAGACATGCCTGGCACTGGACCAGGTTCTAGGGTTGGGAGACGAAGGAGCTTAGCATCTCGCTGGGAATTCCCTCAAGCAAAACAGATGATGGCATCCACTATGATGGGCTTAGACAGACACACTCAGGAGGCTCAGAGAGCACCTGGAGGATTTTCACTGGAGGAAGATGAGTGGGGGTGAGGGTGGAGGCATACCGGATAAAAGCAACAGCGAGCTCCATGGGAGGTGCGAGGGAAGAAGACAAAGGGGCTTGTAGACTTGACAGTAATTCCGAACGTACAATATGGAGGGAGGATAACCTGACAAAGTTAGGAAGGTTAAACCACAAGAGGCTTGGATGCCAGTCTAAAGAGTCATGGCCATTTTTTAAAAAAAAGAGCAACATGATCAGACCTGAGCATGGTGAAAGCTCCTCTGGTCACCGAGTGAGAATGGATCATGGGGGCAAAGGCTGGAGCCACGGAGATCGACTCCGACAGTGGTAAGGGCTGGACTGGGCAGAAGGTGAGACCGCGAAGGGGCGGGTCTGAGTGTGAGCAGGAGGCAGTGGGAGGAAGCGTGGGGACAGCCTGGTTACGGGGCCAGCGAAGGGTCAGAACAGCATCCAGATTTTCGGCTTGGGCACTTGGCTAGATGACAGCCACGTTCACAGATACAGGAAACACTGCACGAGAAGCACTGTTTGCTGGCACTTAAGAAGAAAACTTTTCTGTGGAAGGACTAAGGACACCGTTTCATGGGCAAACAAGCTGTTTTACTGCAAGGTCCCTGGAGGCTACACTATGGCTTATCTTTATGGCCCTGAAATAAGGGACACAAACCACTAAGTCAGCATATAGCAGGAAATCACTGCAAATAGGCCAAGCCACCTTAGGACTAGAGCATGGCTCCCAATTATGCTGTATGTTAACACAAGAGAGAAAAATCACAAAGGCCAAGCTGGTGTGCTCCATCCCGAGCACCACGGAGAAGCCACACGCGTGTAAAAAGGGTAACATGGCACAGCAGCAGGGGCACAAACAGACTTCTAATGTGGCGCTATTCATTCATCCACCCATCCTTCAAAGCTGCTTAAGACATGCCTGGCACTGGACCAGGTTCTAGGGTTGGGAGACGAAGGAGCTTAGCATCTCGCTGGGAATTCCCTCAAGCAAAACAGATGATGGCATCCACTATGATGGGCTTAGACAGACACACTCAGGAGGCTCAGAGAGCACCTGGAGGATTTTCACTGGAGGAAGATGAGTGGGGGTGAGGGTGGAGGCATACCGGATAAAAGCAACAGCGAGCTCCATGGGAGGTGCGAGGGAAGAAGACAAAGGGGCTTGTAGACTTGACAGTAATTCCGAACGTACAATATGGAGGGAGGATAACCTGACAAAGTTAGGAAGGTTAAACCACAAGAGGCTTGGATGCCAGTCTAAAGAGTCATGGCCATTTTTAAACAAAAGAGCAACATGATCAGACCTGAGCATGGTGAAAGCTCCTCTGGTCACCGAGTGAGAATGGATCATGGGGGCAAAGGCTGGAGCCACGGAGATCGACTCCGACAGTGGTAAGGGCTGGACTGGGCAGAAGGTGAGACCGCGAAGGGGCGGGTCTGAGTGTGAGCAGGAGGCAGTGGGAGGAAGCGTGGGGACAGCCTGGTTACGGGGCCAGCGAAGGGTCAGAACAGCATCCAGATTTTCGGCTTGGGCACTTGGCTAGATGACAGCCACGTTCACAGATACAGGAAACACTGCACGAGAAGCACTGTTTGCTGGCACTTAAGAAGAAAACTTTTCTGTGGAAGGACTAAGGACACCGTTTCATGGGCAAACAAGCTGTTTTACTGCAAGGTCCCTGGAGGCTACACTATGGCTTATCTTTATGGCCCTGAAATAAGGGACACAAACCACTAAGTCAGCATATAGCAGGAAATCACTGCAAATAGGCCAAGCCACCTTAGGACTAGAGCATGGCTCCCAATTATGCTGTATGTTAACACAAGAGAGAAAAATCACAAAGGCCAAGCTGGTGTGCTCCATCCCGAGCACCACGGAGAAGCCACACGCGTGTGGTAACTGGCACACAGCAGGCACACAGGCTAAGAGCATGAATGCATCGGAGGCAGCAGCGGCCTGGCATAGCGAGTGGTAGCAGATAAACCCGAGTGTGGAGCTGGACACAGCAGAGGGCTGAGCCTGAGGGCGCTGCTCGTGGGCATCGGGTGAATCTGAGTCTGCACACACACAGCTGCCTCCATGCTCACGAGGCAACCTTCTGATGGAAACATGGCTTCCCGTGTTGCTTGCACACAGGAAAAGAATGCACCCAGGACAGAGTCCAGAGCCTCCAGCAATTCCACTTCTCACTATAAATCAATAAAATGGCACCTTTTATTTTACTCAGCCTCATGAGACAATTTCCTGTGACTTTGGTTTCCTGGGGAGGGCGCCGCCACCTGAGGATGGTCAAGCCAGGACTCAGGACCCTTGGGTTAAAGACCCGCACTCCCTAGCGTGCTGACTGCCCCGGGAGCCCCCTCAGGAAAGGGCCTGCAGGCATGCCCCCACGCAGACCCTCGTCTCCAATCTCCTAGAAAATCCCTTCAGATTACCCTTGCTGAGAGGTCTTACTTTCCTCTGCTTCTCGGGATCCTCCTGGGCTATTTTTTCATACCAGGCCTCAAACATGCCATCCTGACACTCTTCCATCCATTCTGAATTCTGCTTGGCATCGGCAAGCTCATCTTCTTCACTCCACTGGCTGAAAGGACACAAAGGGGGAAAAGCATACTTCTGCTGGCCATCAGGGAAAGTGCCGGTCAGCAGGTCCTCCGTCCTACGGGTTGAATATACGAGGTGCTTGCAGACTTCTGAGGGGAAGAGGGCAATCTGGTTTTCAGCGCCCCGGGGCTTGCCAAATGTTTGACAGATATGCACCATTGAAAAAGGAGGAGGCCCTTCCACAGCAGACTAGAGTGGGTGAGGAACTGGAGCCTAAAAGGTCATCCCTCTCAGGGCAAAATCCCACTCAGCAACCATTTGTGGTGAACCTACTATGTGTCAGGCACTGGAGCCAAATAAAATAGTTAAAAAACAAAAAAACGGTTCAGACTGGACATACTCAGCCCACCCGCATGGCAGGAGCAGGAGACAGGAGTCGGGAGACCCCAGGTCCTTGACTTTCTGCTGGCCGCTCTAAGACCTGTGCATAGCCTTTGGCCCTGGGCCTCAACTTCCTCATGTCTAATAGATAATCTCAGGGACACCTTTTAGATGCACAAGTACAGACTTCCATGATTTCAGTTAACAGTGTGTTTCAGCGATCAGAATTTTAAATGAAAAAGCATTTGCTCAACAGCAAATGCAAAGAAAGTATCCACCGACCAACAAACAGACATTCCTTCACTGACATGTTCCGACTAACTGAGTCTTCAGGCCTACTCACTCCGAGCTTTGGGCCGGGTGCCATGGGAACTGGCGGGGAAGGTGCGGTCCCTACGCCCAAGGACTGGGTCGTGCAGGTGCAGGCGAAACTTGAAATCAGGAACAGACTGACAAGAGGCGTCCCGCTGACCCCTGACACCTTCCTCCACTCTCTCTGCCAAGAGCACCCTCTGACAGCAGGGCGATAGCTGAGGTCTGGCAAATGAGGAGACCGCTTAAATTCTATCTCCTTTTTGCGCAACCTCTTCTGAGAGTGGGAGAGCTGGTGCTGACTCACAGCGTTCATTTCCTCCTCTCTCTCTCTCCTGCTCTTCCCTCGTTCTCCTCTTTTCTACAGACAAGCGGGATTAACATATGAGTGGACTTGAGGAGGGTAGAAAGACATTCATTAGACGTGGAAAGGAGGGACCTCCCTGATGGTCCAGTGGTTGAGAACTCATCTTGCAACGCAGGATATGCAGGTCCAATCCCTGGTGCGGAACCACAAGCCCCAGGACGATTAAGCCCACGAGCTGAAACCAGAGAAGCCTGTGTACTGCAGAGACAGAGCCTGCCTGCTGCCATGGAGATCGGGTGAGCTGCAACTAAGACCCGATGCAATCAAATAAATGAGTAAATATTAAAAAATAATAAGTGAAGAATAATTAAAAAAAAGTGTAATAAAAAAAAGTGGAAAGAAAACGTTTTGCTAGTTTTTCCCTTATACCTTAAGTCCTTATAAAATGTTCAGGAGGTTATAGTGGTTGAAAAGCACACACACACACGTAATAGAAAAATACAGAAAAGGATCCCCCAATTCAACAAGCTCTATGAGGACCTCCAAAACCAAGAAGGAGCCTCGTGCTGAGCTCACAGAACCACCGCCGCCGGCTGACATCCCCGTGTCCCAGACACTGAGCTCAACGCCAAGAAAGAGAACTCCTTCGTTCTCCACAGCAGTCCCATGAGGTAGGTACTATTATCACCTCCAGCTCTAAAGAAGAGGAAGTTGAGGCACAGAGGAGTTTAAAAAGTTGCTCAAGGTCATCCAGCGAGTATGCGGCAAAGCCAGGATACTGCCCCCCGAGAGAGTCTAGCTCCAGCCCTGAGCTCCAAACCCCTGGACCTCATGAGCTACTGAAGGAACTGCTGGGAGCAGGGTGTGTCCTTACCTGATCACACGGTCATGGGCACTGATGTTTTCTTGGGACATTTTCATGAGGAGATCCGGTAACTGAATGTCAACAAAGAAGGTGAGATCGCTGGGTTCCCAGCCCATATCCAGGAGGTGCAGCAGGGCTGTCTGGATGCAGGACAGGGCAGGCAGCAAGGACCTGAAGAGGCCGTGAAGGTGGAAGTGACCAAAGCTGCCCGTCACCCAGGGGATGTTAGAGACCTGGTGTGTGTGTCAGGGTGAAGTGGAAGGGAACCCCAGACTGCTGGCCTGGGCTCCTGACAATCTCTTTTCAAATACTAACCTTCTTCAAAGAACATCTTAAGCAAAAGAGTTCTGAAAGCATCAAGGAGCCAGGCTGCCACCCTGCCAGGCCTACCACAGGGCACACTGTGGGGTAAAGGACTGAGCAACACAACTCACTTCAAGCAACAGCAAAGTCAGGGCCAGCCCCACCGAGCCTGGGCCAGGCAGCTCAGGTGCAGAGGAGAACTACTTAAGGTGTCTGTATCACATTCTATGGAGGAGACAGGGGAATGGCTTTCCAGCTTTTAAAACTGAAAATAAGGGGCTACGGATTTTTAGATGAACCAAGACCCATCCACTTTAACAAAAAAAAAAAACCTCAACAAACAATTGTACACACCACAGAGAAAAAAAGCTGGGAGAAAATATACTGATAAGTTAACACCAGCCAACTAGCTCAAGATGATAAGATTGGGGGTTGTTTTTTTTTTGCTCTTTGTGCTTTTCTGCATTTTAAACACTGGACATGTACTTCTTTAAAAATCAGAAAAAATGGAAATGATTTTTCACATTAAACTGTGTTCTCATACCTGTCATTTTTGCTACTGAATCCTTTGACTGCTTTGACCAAAAACAGAACAAACTGATAGTACGTGTCTCGAATTTCTTTGTGTAGATCTGCACCACAGCCTTCCAGGTGTCCAAAATAACTAGAAACAGAAGAAATGATTGATCACTTAATGGCCAGACCATGTACTTAATAATCATTATTCCTTACATGAAAAGAGCCAAGAAGAAGCAAGCTAACAAAGTGATGGAGAACCTTAAGTACGTACATAAAAACACAGCAACTATGACCCAGCAATCCCACTCTTAGGCTTATAACCTGATGAAATCAAATCTGAAAGAAGCACCTGTACCCCAATGTTCATTGCAGCTCTCTATACAATAGCTAGAACATGGAAGGAACCTAGACGTCCATCGACGAACAAATGGATCCAAAAGCTCTGGCACATACATACAATGGAATACTACACAGCTGTAAAGAGAAATGCAGAAGAATCAGCCCTAATGAGGTGGCTGGATCTAGAACGTATCATCAAAAGTGAAGTCAGTCAGAAAGAGAAGGACAAATACAGCATATTAACACATATACATGGAATCTAGTAGGATGGTGATGATGGCACACGCAGTGAAGCGACGGAAAGACAGACATAGACGGTGGACATATGGACATTGTGGGGAAGGAACAGAAGGTGGGAGGAGTAAAGGAAGTAGCATGAAGGCCTGTACTATCATAAGTGAAGAAAATAGCTCTAGTCATTGCTCTGAGAAAAGGGGATCCTTCAGGGGTGCTGTGTGATGGTTGGGAGGGGTGGGAAGGCAGAGATATACATATGACTAATCTGGGAACATGCATATCTGTAAACAACAAAAACTCTGTAAAAGTTAAAAGCAAAATAAAGGTTTAAAAAAAAAATTTAAAAACACAGCAACTTCAGGAAGTAACAGACAAAACAGCAAGTGACTCATATGCTTTGCTCAAGAAGGCTGCCCACCAGGAGTATGGGGATGACTCTTACTAATCTTTCCTTATTAATATAAAGACCACCCTTCCCACCACTCCCTGAGAGCCTGGTAACATGTGAAGTATTCTTCACAAATTACCTCGTTAACCCTCTCCTCTTACCGCCATTCTCTTGACATATTTACTAGGGTATGAGAGAAGCAATGGTAAAGAATCTGGGTTTCCCTGGTGGTCCAGTGGGTAAGGACACCACCTTGCAGTGCAAGGGTCATCGGTTCGATCCCTGGCCTGGGAAGATCCCACGTGCCGTGGAGCGGCTGGACCGATGTGTCCAATGACCGAGCCAGCACTCTGGAGCACATGCGCCCAGAGCCAGCGCTCTGCGACAACAGACGCCACCGCGATGGGAGGCCCGCAGGAGCCAAAGAACAAAGACGGATGAAAAATAGAGAAATGGAAGACCAATAGAAGTGGTCCCCCGGGGGCTTCTCTGGTGGTCCAGTGGGTAAGGACACCGCCTTGCAGTGAAGGGGCGCCGGTTCAATCTCTGGCCTGGGAGGATCCCACGTGCCGCGGAGCGGCTGGACCCATGTGTCCAATTACCGAGCCGGAGCTCTGGAGCGCATGCACCCAGAGCCGATGCTCTGTGACAACAGAGGCCACTGCGATGGGAGGCCCACACGGCCAAAAGAACAAAGATGGATGAAAATAGATAAATGAAAGACCAATAGAAGTGGCCCGCCTGCTCCCCTCCCTCCCCACCACCCCCCAAAATAAATAAATAAATAAATGTTTTTTTTAAAAAAAGAAGTGGTCCCCCGACCCCCCTCCTTCCCCATGCCCCCCAAATAAATAAATGTTTAAGAAAAAAAAAAAAAAGAATCCACCTGCCGAAGAAGGGGGCATGGGTTCGACCCCTTGTACTTTGGACTTACTTGGTAAACTCTTTCTGGCAGGTCAGGAGCTCCAGAAGAAAGAGGACGTAGGGTGGGTGGAAACAGTGAGGCCGCCCGAGGGCCTCGGTACAGCACTGGACGATCCTCAGCACCTGGAGGATGCTGCCGGCGTGGGCCTTCTTCAAGGAGAGAACCTTTACAACACTGGAGACAGAACTCAAGTCAGGAGAAACCTCTCGAGCTGGGGCAGAAAGAAAACAGACCCTCGCGCGGAGTTCTGACGCCATACTAGTAAAGAGGAATGCCTATTGTGAGGTATCGTGCTTGCTGCCTCTCTACACCTCGGGTCTGCAGCCCTCCCCTCCACCAGCTGAGCGCTCGAAGGGCGCACGTTTCAGTCACCCTCAGTCAGTGCTCAGCAGCACTGCAAATCAGCTCACTGTCCAGAAGCCCAAGGACTCATACCAAACCGTTAATTAATTAAAAAGGAACTTGGTGATAAACCAGGACAAACATAGTACAGAAAATTAAAAGATGCAATAGCGTTCCAGAGGTGTAGGCCCACTGACAAGTCACTTTGTCAGAAAACATCAAATCCTAAATTCCCCCCAGGGTTAAAATGAAGATAGATTCATTTAGGCAGCAACCAAATGTTCTTTTCTTTTTTCATCAAATAGTGTATTACTGACATACAATTTACATAGAGTATAATGTACAAATCTCAAGTGAAAACAATACTTCTTAACAAAGAAAAAAGAAAACTTTTTTTCTTGAAGACTGAAGATTCTAAGACAAATCTTGATCTGTCTTCTGAGTAGTAGTTGCTCATTTTGATGAGACGGGGAACCTGCAGCTGCAAAGAGAAGGTGCTCACCTCTCGTGGGAGAGTGACTGATCTTTAATGAAATCCATGATGTCCTTCAGCACTGGTACTTCTCCTTCACCGTGGGTGCCGGTCTGGCCTCCTCCATGGAGCGGAAGGAGAGCAGCCGGAGCCGCCCCCGGGTGAAGGGAGGCCGCCGGGTGGGAGTGGACGGTGACGAGGGCTCCTCGGCCGTGGCGGGGGACGCTTCTGCAGCAGGAGGGCTGCTGCTGGGGGACAGCGCGGGATGGACGTCCAGGCCGGGACTCCGGTCTCCCGTGGCAGGGGGCGCTGCTTCGGTGGGGGACGCCGAGGCCTGGAAATGCTCCTCCACCACAGAGCCTGTCCTCTGGCGCTTGTCCAGGGGCTGCAGGTGGTCTGCGTCATCCGCGGCCACTGACCTGGCACGGTTTCCTTTTGAAGCTCCACCCGTGGGTAAAAATTTCAACAGGAGGAGGCTCTTCTGGTAACACTCTTTTGCTAAAAGGAAGAAAGCAAGAAAGAGAATGAAAAGAATTCCAAATGAAACTTGCTGCCTACTTTGGAACTGAAAATAATTTACTTGAAGTCTACAACTGAGGACCAGGAAATACGTCTAATAATATAGTGATCTACACATCTACCAACAGAGGAGAATCAAAATTTCTCTCATCATACACATCAAATCTCTGTAACACTATCAGCACACTTAAAAAAAAGGTTTTATTGTGGACATTTCCACTCATATTAATATACAGAGAGAGAATAGTAGTAAGGACCCCTCCATGTATGCCTCACCTAGATGTCACAGCTATCAGTCCAAAGCCAGGACAAACATAGTACAGAAAATTAAAAGATGCAATAGCGTTCCAGAGGTGTAGGCCCACTGACAAGTCACTTTGTCAGAAAACATCAAATCCTAAATTCCCCCCAGGGTTAAAATGAAGATAGATTCATTTAGGCAGCAACCAAATGTTCTTTTCTTTTTCATCAAATAGTGTATTACTGACATACAATTTACATAGAGTATAATGTACAAATCTCAAGTGAAAACAATACTTCTTAACAAAGAAAAAAGAAAACTTTTTTTCTTGAAGACTGAAGATTCTAAGACAAATCTTGATCTGTCTTCTGAGTAGTAGTTGCTCATTTTGATGAGACGGGGAACCTGCAGCTGCAAAGAGAAGGTGCTCACCTCTCGTGGGAGAGTGACTGATCTTTAATGAAATCCATGATGTCCTTCAGCACCGGGTACTTCTCCTTCACCGTGGGTGCCGGTCTGGCCTCCTCCATGGAGCGGAAGGAGAGCAGCCGGAGCCGCCCCCGGGTGAAGGGAGGCCGCCGGGTGGGAGTGGACGGTGACGAGGGCTCCTCGGCCGTGGCGGGGGACGCTTCTGCAGCAGGAGGGCTGCTGCTGGGGGACAGCGCGGGATGGACGTCCAGGCCGGGACTCCGGTCTCCCGTGGCAGGGGGCGCTGCTTCGGTGGGGGACGCCGAGGCCTGGAAATGCTCCTCCACCACAGAGCCTGTCCTCTGGCGCTTGTCCAGGGGCTGCAGGTGGTCTGCGTCATCCGCGGCCACTGACCTGGCACGGTTTCCTTTTGAAGCTCCACCCGTGGGTAAAAATTTCAACAGGAGGAGGCTCTTCTGGTAACACTCTTTTGCTAAAAGGAAGAAAGCAAGAAAGAGAATGAAAAGAATTCCAAATGAAACTTGCTGCCTACTTTGGAACTGAAAATAATTTACTTGAAGTCTACAACTGAGGACCAGGAAATACGTCTAATAATATAGTGATCTACACATCTACCAACAGAGGAGAATCAAAATTTCTCTCATCATACACATCAAATCTCTGTAACACTATCAGCACACTTAAAAAAAAGGTTTTATTGTGGACATTTCCACTCATATTAATATACAGAGAGAGAATAGTAGTAAGGACCCCTCCATGTATGCCTCACCTAGATGTCACAGCTATCAGTCCAAAGCCAGTTCTCCCCCTCACGCACACACACCCTGGATTATTTCCAGGCAGATCTCAAGCATCACATGGTTTCCTCTGTAAAATCTTCAGTGTATTTTGCTAAAAAGAATTCTAAGTGACAACATTACCACAAAACTTTCAGCTTCAACTAAACCAGCCAGAAGACGGTTGCTGGTTTCCCGCAACATGGAAACAGAAGGCCCCGCAACGACGGCTGGCGCCGGCACTCACCCAGGCTCTCGGGGTTCACCTCCGCAGCTTCCGACCCGCGCAGGTCCTCTGCCTCGCTCCCCAGGCTCATCAGGGACTTCTGCTTCATCTCTAACTGGGGAGGGTTTGAGCCACGTTATTACACTGTCCAGACAGGGCAGGAGGAGCAGCCACAGCAAACTCTCAACGCTTCAAGAGCACAACGGTGCTGAGATCCCAGAGAGCTCTACAGTCCTGTGGCGAGGACACACGACTGAGCTGCTTCTGTGTGTCCCAGATTAATCCAGGATCTAAAGCTGCCCAAAGGTTTATCTGCCAAACTGCCTCCTTTTCAACTATGTGTTGCTTGGGCAGGATCCGTAACCACAATCCCATTCCCTTAAAAAAATTCTAGAGCACTAGAGACAGAGGGGTCCTTCCCTAAAGCTGACCGTGTACAGATGAAGAAGCAAGGTGGTCTGCGTCATCCGCCACAGATTTCCTTGAAGCTCCACCCGTGGGTAAAATTTCAACAGGAGGAGGCTCTTCTGGTAACACTCTTTTGCTAAAAGGAAGAAAGCAAGAAAGAGAATGAAAAGAATTCCAAATGAAACTTGCTGCCTACTTTGGAACTGAAAATAATTTACTTGAAGTCTACAACTGAGGACCAGGAAATACGTCTAATAATATAGTGATCTACACATCTACCAACAGAGGAGAATCAAAATTTCTCTCATCATACACATCAAATCTCTGTAACACTATCAGCACACTTAAAAAAAAGGTTTTATTGTGGACATTTCCACTCATATTAATATACAGAGAGAGAATAGTAGTAAGGACCCCTCCATGTATGCCTCACCTAGATGTCACAGCTATCAGTCCAAAGCCAGTTCTCCCCCTCACGCACACACACCCTGGATTATTTCCAGGCAGATCTCAAGCATCACATGGTTTCCTCTGTAAAATCTTCAGTGTATTTTGCTAAAAAGAATTCTAAGTGACAACATTACCACAAAACTTTCAGCTTCAACTAAACCAGCCAGAAGACGGTTGCGGGTTTCCCGCAACATGGAAACAGAAGGCCCCGCAACGACGGCTGGCGCCGGCACTCACCCAGGCTCTCGGGGTTCACCTCCGCAGCTTCCGACCCGCGCAGGTCCTCTGCCTCGCTCCCCAGGCTCATCAGGGACTTCTGCTTCATCTCTAACTGGGGAGGGTTTGAGCCACGTTATTACACTGTCCAGACAGGGCAGGAGGAGCAGCCACAGCAAACTCTCAACGCTTCAAGAGCACAACGGTGCTGAGATCCCAGAGAGCTCTACAGTCCTGTGGCGAGGACACACGACTGAGCTGCTTCTGTGTGTCCCAGATTAATCCAGGATCTAAAGCTGCCCAAAGGTTTATCTGCCAAACTGCCTCCTTTTCAACTATGTGTTGCTTGGGCAGGATCCGTAACCACAATCCCATTCCCTTAAAAAAATTCTAGAGCACTAGAGACAGAGGGGTCCTTCCCTAAAGCTGACCGTGTACAGATGAAGAAGCAAGGTCTTCATAAGAACTAGCGGCAGGACTCTGCGCTTCCACCGGAAGGGGTGTGGGTTCAGCATCTGGTGGGGGCAACTAAGACCGCGCGAGCTATGTGGTGTGGCCAAACATGACAAGCCCAGTTGGCAGCAGAGGTTGAACCAAAGCTGACCTCTATCCTGCTCTGAAGGAGGGGCTGCCTCCTTCAGAGGTGATGCGGAGACCACCGGGCAGGGAAGGGTGCTTCTAGCACCAGCACAGGCGATGGGTACAGTGTGGGCCTCGGTGCTGAGAGCACAGGCCGAAGACCCTGCGTGATGTGAGACCAGGGTCTCAGAGAGAAGGCTGGCATCTTGTCCAGTCACTGGCTCAGCCAGTGTCCTGTGCTGAACCAGAAACACAGTTCACAATGTGCTTATCACATCTGCGGCATCCTTTTCACCTGAGGGTCTGTGGCAGCTGACTGCATCAGCCACGCTTCCCTCAGCTGCTGGAGGAGAAGGGGACGACAGGATGAGACGACTGAATGGCATCACCGACGGAATGGACGTGAGTCTGAGCAAACTCCTGACGTGCTGAGCAAACTCCAGCTCACAGGGTCGCAAAGAGCTGGACACGACGGAACGACTGAACAACAACTGCCTTGGTTTCTCTGCCAGCACGCTCCTGATTCCCCTCCCCCATTCTGACGATGACGTCTCTCAGATCCTGCTCATTTGGGTCTCCATCTCTCTGTCTAGTCTCCACTGAACACCAACTATGTTCTCATTGTCAGGGACTCTGTCTAAAGCTGTCTGTTCTGAGAAAAATGCAAATTAAAAATAAACAGGTGTTCTTCTGGTGAGTCTGCCAGTGGGGTTTTAGCCACGTTATTACACTGTCCAGACAGGGCAGGAGGAGCAGCCACAGCAAACTCTCAACGCTTCAAGAGCACAACGGTGCTGAGATCCCAGAGAGCTCTACAGTCCTGTGGCGAGGACACACGACTGAGCTGCTTCTGTGTGTCCCAGATTAATCCAGGATCTAAAGCTGCCCAAAGGTTTATCTGCCAAACTGCCTCCTTTTCAACTATGTGTTGCTTGGGCAGGATCCGTAACCACAATCCCATTCCCTTAAAAAAATTCTAGAGCACTAGAGACAGAGGGGTCCTTCCCTAAAGCTGACCGTGTACAGATGAAGAAGCAAGGTCTTCATAAGAACTAGCGGCAGGACTCTGCGCTTCCACCGGAAGGGTGTGGGTTCAGCATCTGGTGGGGGCAACTAAGACCGCGAGCTATGTGGTGTGGCCAAACATGACAAGCCCAGTTGGCAGCAGAGGTTGAACCAAAGCTGACCTCTATCCTGCTCTGAAGGAGGGGCTGCCTCCTTCAGAGGTGATGCGGAGACCACCGGGCAGGGAAGGGTGCTTCTAGCACCAGCACAGGCGATGGGTACAGTGTGGGCCTCGGTGCTGAGAGCACAGGCCGAAGACCCTGCGTGATGTGAGACCAGGGTCTCAGAGAGAAGGCTGGCATCTTGTCCAGTCACTGGCTCAGCCAGTGTCCTGTGCTGAACCAGAAACACAGTTCACAATGTGCTTATCACATCTGCGGCATCCTTTTCACCTGAGGGTCTGTGGCAGCTGACTGCATCAGCCACGCTTCCCTCAGCTGCTGGAGGAGAAGGGGACAACAGGATGAGACGACTGAATGGCATCACCGACGGAATGGACGTGAGTCTGAGCAAACTCCTGACGTGCTGAGCAAACTCCAGCTCACAGGGTCGCAAAGAGCTGGACACGACGGAACGACTGAACAACAACTGCCTTGGTTTCTCTGCCAGCACGCTCCTGATTCCCCTCCCCCATTCTGACGATGACGTCTCTCAGATCCTGCTCATTTGGGTCTCCATCTCTCTGTCTAGTCTCCACTGAACACCAACTATGTTCTCATTGTCAGGGACTCTGTCTAAAGCTGTCTGTTCTGAGAAAAATGCAAATTAAAAATAAACAGGTGTTCTCTGGTGGTCCAGTGGGTAGAGAGTCTGCCTTGCAGTGCAAGGGGCACCGGTTTGATCCCTGGCCCAGGAAGATCCCATGTGCCGCAGAGCAGCTGGGCCAGTGTGTTCAATGAACGTATGCACCCAGAGCCAGTGCTGTGCAATGAGAGACTGTGATGGGAGGCCCACATAGGCCAAAGAATAAAAATGGATGAAAATAAATATATAAAAAACCAAGAAACAAGGCCAAAATTCAAAAAAAACCAATTACCAATGATCTGAAATCATTCTTACCTCTGCCTTGACATGTACATATTTTTCCACATTTATTACATTCTCCTGCTAGAGGTGTTACATAACCTAGGTGTCCTCACACTTAACATGTCCCAAACTGAACTTAACTCCCCACTCCCGGATCCAAGACCATTCTTCCTACTCTGGTTAACACTCCTCCCACTCGCCAAGTCAGCTCCCCAGGAACACGGGAAGAGTTCTAAACTCCATCTGCCTGTTCCCACACCCATCAGTCACACAGTCTTACCTCCAGAGCAGCATACGTCATCCTTATTTAGTTATCACAACTAGTCTCCTACAGTCAAGCATTTTCTTTCTTTCTTTTTTTTAAATTATTTTTTTTAACTTCATGCCATGAGCACTTTCTTAGTTATTTATTATTTTCATCCATCTTTATTCTTTGGCCTGTGTGGGCCTCCCATTGTAGTGGCCTCTCTCACTGTAGAGCACTGGCTCTTAATTGGACACACCAGTCTAGCCGCTCCGCGGCACGTGGCATCTTCCCAGGCCAGGGATTGAACCGGTGCCTCTTCCACTGCAAGGCAGACTCTTTACCCACTGGACCACCTGGGAAGCCCTAAGAGTTTTCTTTCTTTCTTTTTTTTATTTAAAAAAAAAAATAAAATAATGTCAGGCTTCCCCTGGTGGTCCAGTGGGTAAGGACACCGCCCTGCAGTGCAAGGGGCACCGGTTTGATCCCTGGCCCAGGAAGATCCCATGTGCCGCGGAGCAGCTGGACCAGTGTGTCCAATTACCGAGCCAGAGTTGTGGAGCGCATGCGCCCAGAGCCGGTGCTCTGCGACAACAGAGGCCACCGCGATAGGAGGCCCACAGGAGCCAAAGAACAAAGACGGATGAAAATGGAGAAATGAAAGACCAATAGAAGTGGCCCGACTGCTCCCCTCTCTCCCCAACCCAACCCTCACCCAAAATAAAATAAATAAATAAATCTTTAAAAAAAAAAAAAAATGTCTTGGCTTCACAGAATATGGGAGTCAAGTTCTACAAATAGGGATTGAACCCATGCCCCTTGCAATGGAAGTACACAGTCTAACCCACTGGACCACCAGGGAAGTCCCCTCTTGCATTCAATCTTCGTATCTATCCTCTACTCATTTTAAGACTGACTTCTCAATTACTAGGCACTAAGTGTAAGTGTTAGTCGCTCAGTTGTGTCCAACTCTTTGTGACCCCACAGTCTGTCCATGGGATTCTCCAGACAATAATGCTGGAGTGGGCAGACATCCCCTCTTCCAGGAGATCTTCCCGACCCAGGGATTGAACCCGAGTCTCTTGCACTGCAGGCAGATTCTTTACTGTCTGAGCTACCAAGGAATCCCTAGACAAATTTAAGATGGTTATAAATAAATGTACTATTAATAGTAACATATACCTACTCATCACCACAGCTAAGAAATAAAAACAATTCTCGTGAATCTGTTTGTTGTTCATCCTTCTCGTGCATTTGAGCAGTTTTTTAATTCTTTAAGATTTTACAGAGTTTTGTTGTTCACCAACATGTATGTTCCCAGATCATTCATATGCATATCCCTGGACCCTCCCTCATTTGAGCAGTTTTACTACATATGTATGTACATGACAGAGACACCTGGTTCATGCTAAAGTTTTGTCTGAGGCGTGTACCACACCAGCCACAACCTGCTGTGTTTGGCTCATCGTCACATTTGTGAGCATTGTCCATGCTGACACAGGCAGCTCCACTTCATCCACTTTTACTAGAACCCAGAACTACATGGTAATCTATTGTCTCCTAGGAATGCATGCCTTGTTCTTCCAGTCTATTGCTGTCACAAAGAATGCTCTGGAACCACTCTTCAAAAATCCAGAAAGCCCTCCCCTCTGCTTGAAACCATCACTGTTGCTCAGAATCTAATGCAATGCTTTTCCCCCTGGGTTCCAGGGTTAGGTTCCACCAAGCTGCCTTTGGGTTACAGAAGGAGGTAAGTAAGGG
The DNA here is from genome assembly GCA_022376925.1 of Tragulus kanchil. Lineage (NCBI taxonomy): Eukaryota > Metazoa > Chordata > Mammalia > Artiodactyla > Tragulidae > Tragulus > Tragulus kanchil. The sequence goes on from JAIOJX010000027.1 coordinate 68,607,826, forward strand.
GGGCTCAACTGAACCCCATGTACTGTGACAATCTCAAGATTCACCATATTTTAATTTCAAGGGTCCTAAATTATTTTTTATCCTGATCCATTCGCATCACTGAACTGTAGTTCTAAAAAACATTCCTGAAGTTTTATTCTTGAGAAAAGAGTAATTCAATGATACCATGGTAGGAAAACTCAAAATATATAAAAATCGCACGCAAAAGAAAATCTTACCATCCATATTCGAATCCCATCGGCCAAGGAATACACCTGTGCAAACTCCTCACTCAGGGCTGTCTTGCCCCCACTGTTTACTGGGGAAAGGAGAGAGGTTACACTCAGTTAACACAATGCAATACCGCAACATTGAGCCCAAAGCCACTCCCCAATCTCCACAGAGAAAACCTCGTCCCCTGACACTTGTACATTGGGGTGGTTAAGAGAGGACTGGGGGGAGAAAACTACCTATAAACCACAAACATAATGGGTTCTCTGTGTTACTTCAAACTAACTTTTTTCAAATGAACAGCATCTGAAATGGATATATACTACTAAAGGAAAATATTAAAAGTACAAATATTAAAAATACTAAAAGCAAAATAAAAATTATTGAAAGTGAGTAAGAAATAATGATTAACATGAAAAAATGTTCCTGGTACATATTCAATAAATAGGCTGGTTATGAAATAGTATATCGAAAACTATCTTATTTAAAAAAGCGTATTCAGGACTTCCCTAGTGGCACAGTGGATAAGAATCTGCCTGCCAATTCAGAGGACAGGGGTTTGGTCCCTGGTCTGGGAAAATTCCACATGCTGCGGAGCAAGTGAGTCTGAGCCCACGCTGTAGAGCTCGCGGGCCACAACTACTGAAGCCATGAGTCCTAGAGCCTGGGCTCCACAACAAGAGAAACTACTGCAACGAGAAGTCCATGCACAGGTAATCTATTGTCTCCTAGGAATGCATGCCTTGTTCTTCCAGTCTATTGCTGTCACAAAGAATGCTCTGGAACCACTCTTCAAAAATCCAGAAAGCCCTCCCCTCTGCTTGAAACCATCACTGTTGCTCAGAATCTAATGCAATGCTTTTCCCCCTGGGTTCCAGGGTTAGGTTCCACCAAGCTGCCTTTGGGTTACAGAAGGAGGTAAGTAAGGGGGGCTCAACTGAACCCCATGTACTGTGACAATCTCAAGATTCACCATATTTTAATTTCAAGGGTCCTAAATTATTTTTTATCCTGATCCATTCGCATCACTGAACTGTAGTTCTAAAAAACATTCCTGAAGTTTTATTCTTGAGAAAAGAGTAATTCAATGATACCATGGTAGGAAAACTCAAAATATATAAAAATCGCACGCAAAAGAAAATCTTACCATCCATATTCGAATCCCATCGGCCAAGGAATACACCTGTGCAAACTCCTCACTCAGGGCTGTCTTGCCCCCACTGTTTACTGGGGAAAGGAGAGAGGTTACACTCAGTTAACACAATGCAATACCGCAACATTGAGCCCAAAGCCACTCCCCAATCTCCACAGAGAAAACCTCGTCCCCTGACACTTGTACATTGGGGTGGTTAAGAGAGGACTGGGGGGAGAAAACTACCTATAAACCACAAACATAATGGGTTCTCTGTGTTACTTCAAACTAACTTTTTTCAAATGAACAGCATCTGAAATGGATATATACTACTAAAGGAAAATATTAAAAGTACAAATATTAAAAATACTAAAAGCAAAATAAAAATTATTGAAAGTGAGTAAGAAATAATGATTAACATGAAAAAATGTTCCTGGTACATATTCAATAAATAGGCTGGTTATGAAATAGTATATCGAAAACTATCTTATTTAAAAAAGCGTATTCAGGACTTCCCTAGTGGCACAGTGGATAAGAATCTGCCTGCCAATTCAGAGGACAGGGGTTTGGTCCCTGGTCTGGGAAAATTCCACATGCTGCGGAGCAAGTGAGTCTGAGCCCACGCTGTAGAGCTCGCGGGCCACAACTACTGAAGCCATGAGTCCTAGAGCCTGGGCTCCACAACAAGAGAAACTACTGCAACGAGAAGTCCATGCACAGCAATGAAGGGTAGCCTCTGATCACCACAGCTAGAGAAAGTCTGCACAAAGCAACGAAGATCCAGCGCAACCAAATAGAATAAAATAACTATTTTTAAAAAATAAAATTAAAAAAGAAAAGGAGTGGGCTTCCCTGGTGGCCCAGTGGGTTAAGGAGTTCGCCTTGCAGTGCAAGGGGCACCGGTTCCATCCCTGGCCTGGGAAAATCCTATGTGCCACGGAGCAGTTGGACCGGTGTGTCCAATTATGAGCCAGCGCTCTGGAGCACATGTGCCCAGAGCCGGTGCTCTGCAACGAGAGAGGCCACTGCCATGGGAGGCCCACAAAGGCCACGGGATAAAGATGGATAAAAATAAATAAATAAAACAATCAAGAAAAGAGGCCAAAATTGAAAAAAATAAAAGGAGTATATATAGTAAAAACATGGTATGTACATATACATATGTATTAGCACATATATATATTAGTTATATATATATATATATAATAATAAAAGGCCAGGTAGATACATAGAAAAATGATGATAGAGAAATGTTCTTGAAGTGGTGAAGAGTGGATAATTTCTTTAAGCTCTTCTGCACTTTGTAAGTTTTCACAAGAACAGGCCTTATTTTTATAATTAGAAAAATATCAAAAGAGGTTTTTTTCGTTTATTTTTTAATAAATCCTGTGGAGCTTGTCCTGTTTCTTCATCTAAAAAGCAAAGAAGGGACTTCCCTGGTGGTCCAGCGGCTAAGATTTCTCACTCCTGCAGGGAGCCCAGGTTTGATCCCTGGTCAGGGAACTAGACACCACATGCCTCAACTAAGAGTTCACATGCTGCAGCTGAGCTCCTGCCTGCTGCAACTGAGACCCGGCACAGTCAAATAAATAAATATTAAAATACACAAATAAATAGCAAAGGATACTAAACGAGAACAGGGTGACACTCTCTGTTGAGCCAATGCTAATGCAATGGATTTTCTGAATACCTAGACTCTGCCAGGCTCTGTATCAGGCACTGGAAATACGGCATTGAGAAAAAGAAACATGGTCCCTGCCCACAAACAGCTTAAAGTCTGGTTGAAAATTTCCCATACATAGCTAACTCAAAAGAGTGACAAATTTTTAGATAAAGATAAGCCAGTTAAGCCGACAAGGACCACTGTCAAAGTAGCTCAGCCTTCAGGAATCCACAAATGGCCCCTCAGCAGCAGGGGCAGAAAGGACTGGGACCCCCTGTGCCTCCTTCAAAGCAACCGTGGTAGGTATTCTAGAAACAACTGGTATGTGGTGAAACAGTTCCAGCTCCCACTTTTGACCGTGTGCATCTCAACTGCAGAAAGGTATGGACATAATTTGAAAAAGAGCTGAGGGAGCTCTCCCCCAGCCAGAAACCTGTATCTCAGCTATTCACTCATAACGCTTTTATCCTTCCACTGACAGCTCGCACAGGTAACAAAGACTGTCTAGGACTCTTGCTACAATTTGACTATGAAAACATACACTGAATTTTTTTTTCCAAAACCATATGATGAAGTCAGCTCAGCCCCATTCCACAGTGGAGCTAACACTCGTCCATGTGAGAGTTGTTTCTTTAAATCACTCATGCTTCAGTGTAATCTGATCTCTCTGAGCAGCTTCTTAAAGGAAATATTAAGGTTTGAGGGAGTAATTGAGATGTTTTAAACATCAGTAAATAAACTCTGCATTGTGGGACACAAAGGACTAAGTCATAAAGGTAGCACACGCAAGCAGAATCATTAGTGATGATAATAATAATTAAAACAACAGTCAATGACCTTCTCTAAAGAAGGAACCATTTGTTTCCGCTAATTTCATTAGCACCATGGAAAGACCACCTTAATCCTGCCAAAGTGCTTGGGGCAGCCTGTCTCTACCCAGGGTCTGAAATGCTTTTCCCTTGAAGGATCATGAGGAGGGAGAGACCCTCCCTCTCTGTGCGTCCTGTGAAGGCTCTCACCTACTCCAACCGTAAATACAGACCTGGTATCCCTAGGCGGTGAGAGGGAAAGAAACGGCAAGGAGCAGGCTACCGACAACGGAAGCGGAGCAGGGATGATGCTACTAGGCTGCAAGTCTAAAGATAACAGTTAACACCTGCATGTTCCTCCTTTTCCGTGGTTATTAGCACATTCAAATTACCAAAACATCTCCAGGTTTTGACTGGAATGTCCTAGCGTGTCAGAGCTAATCCACTCTCAACTTCAGAGATAAAGGATACTCAGTAACCGAAAGGTTGTTAGATTACAAAGCTGCACAACTTTTAGTTTGTGAGCGGGGACTACAAAACGCAAAGTTAAGCTTTCTTTCCATTAAACTTCTCGGCCGCCTTCTGTGAGAACTCCCGATGGAGACAAATTACCTGTTGATGAGGAAACGCAAGGCTACTTGCGGTCTATTGCAATCTGCTCGCTAGAAATTGGTCACGCATCTCGTGACTGGCAAGGCAGGTCTGACAAGAGGACGTCTAGAGTTGTAGAAGGGTGTTTATGTACCAAAAAACAGGTTAAAACTTTCACTTAAGAAAAGCTTCCTTAAAACTTAGCAAATTGGCCTTCAGATCAAAAATATTCCCTGTAGCGTAAGTTACCATATTTTTGCAGCTTCTCATATAAGTCTGGAGTGCGATACACCAGAGCAGCAAAGGTGGCGTTCACAGCTTGATCAATAGTGGAACCAGCAACTAGATCTGCCTTGGGGGCCTGCTTTCTACATGCCTGTATGAATCCTTTGAAAAGTTCTGAATATGGCCCACAGAAGTTCTGGGCAGGATCTGACTGTGCAAAGTCAAGAAGAAACTGGTGACAGGGATCATCGGGGATGTTCTTAACCTGGGAACAACAACAACAACAAAAAAAAAGAACAAGAAAACCCATCAGGTTTCACACTATCATTCAAAAAAAAAATTTACTAAGCCAAAGCAGAAATATAAAACACAGTATATATGCTCAGGAAGTTTCAGTCTATTGGGGGGAGATCAGACAGATGCATGGGTTATTTAAAAAAAAAAAAGGTAAACATAAACAAAATGTTAACAGCATTTTTAAACTACCACTACCATAGAGCATAAAGATTATCGAGTGTCAAATGCCTAGAAGGGACATCCAAGTGCTGAGAAATGACATGTTCCCCGGAAGCGGAGCAGGGATGATGCTACTAGGCTGCAAGTCTAAAGATAACAGTTAACACCTGCATGTTCCTCCTTTTCCGTGGTTATTAGCACATTCAAATTACCAAAACATCTCCAGGTTTTGACTGGAATGTCCTAGCGTGTCAGAGCTAATCCACTCTCAACTTCAGAGATAAAGGATACTCAGTAACCGAAAGGTTGTTAGATTACAAAGCTGCACAACTTTTAGTTTGTGAGCGGGGACTACAAAACGCAAAGTTAAGCTTTCTTTCCATTAAACTTCTCGGCCGCCTTCTGTGAGAACTCCCGATGGAGACAAATTACCTGTTGATGAGGAAACGCAAGGCTACTTGCGGTCTATTGCAATCTGCTCGCTAGAAATTGGTCACGCATCTCGTGACTGGCAAGGCAGGTCTGACAAGAGGACGTCTAGAGTTGTAGAAGGGTGTTTATGTACCAAAAAACAGGTTAAAACTTTCACTTAAGAAAAGCTTCCTTAAAACTTAGCAAATTGGCCTTCAGATCAAAAATATTCCCTGTAGCGTAAGTTACCATATTTTTGCAGCTTCTCATATAAGTCTGGAGTGCGATACACCAGAGCAGCAAAGGTGGCGTTCACAGCTTGATCAATAGTGGAACCAGCAACTAGATCTGCCTTGGGGGCCTGCTTTCTACATGCCTGTATGAATCCTTTGAAAAGTTCTGAATATGGCCCACAGAAGTTCTGGGCAGGATCTGACTGTGCAAAGTCAAGAAGAAACTGGTGACAGGGATCATCGGGGATGTTCTTAACCTGGGAACAACAACAACAACAAAAAAAAAGAACAAGAAAACCCATCAGGTTTCACACTATCATTCAAAAAAAAAATTTACTAAGCCAAAGCAGAAATATAAAACACAGTATATATGCTCAGGAAGTTTCAGTCTATTGGGGGGAGATCAGACAGATGCATGGGTTATTTAAAAAAAAAAAAAAAAAGGTAAACATAAACAAAATGTTAACAGCATTTTTAAACTACCACTACCATAGAGCATAAAGATTATCGAGTGTCAAATGCCTAGAAGGGACATCCAAGTGCTGAGAAATGACAGGAGAGAGCTCCTGGCAGGTTAAAGTAATTAAGCAAAGCCTCCTGGAGGGGGTGGGCTTTGGACTGGACCCTGAAGATTGGGCTTTGGACTGGACCCTGAGGACTGGGCAGGTTTGACCCTGAGGAACAACGTTAGCAGAAGTTGAGAGTCGGTGGGGAGACTGACCTGGCCTGAAGTCTCAGCTGGGGAGTGGTGGGAACTAGAGTCAGATAGGTAAGGTGAAAGGAGACTGCAGAGAGCCTTGACTGTCACACTGAGGAATTTAGGCTTCACCCTGTGGGCAACGGGAGCCATTAATGGTGCTTGGCAGTGGAATGACAACTAACGCAGTGATTTAAAAAAAAAAAAAAAAAACAGAAAACAAAACTTGGTAGGTACCAACGAAACAATGCAAGTGTGAGTTAAGGGCCTGGGTAAAGATGGAAGGCAGAGGAAATGGAAAGAGATGGACGTCTCAAGGAAGACTCCACGGGGCTTGGGCTTGCAGTTGACAGCAAAGGTGAGAACCAGGTGGGGATAAAGGTGATGCCAGGGCACAGTAGCTCATACCTGGGAAACAATGATGACAGGAGCAGGAGCGGGCAGTCTGGGGAGAAGTGCTGCCTTTACACCTCTGAGCTAAAAGGAGTCAGAACACTGACATGGAAAGTCCTACTGGGAAGATGGGGATGCGTGACAGGAGGCTGGGAGAAGAACCAGGGCTGGAAACGTATTATTTAGGTATTTTTCACACGATGTGCTGATGACAGAAGACAGGAGACAGGATAAATCTGGTGGGCTGCAGGAAAGGGGAGAACACCTGAATGAAGCCCACTCTTTAGAGAAGGAGGAAGAAGATAAATAGGGAGTCCATAAAGGAGGCAGGTGGAGTGGAGAGATGTACGAGGACAGTGGTCTGCCATGAATACAAGAAGAGAGGGTCTGAGGGAACAGAGGAGGTAAGGAAGAACCCTAGCCCCTAAATCACTGAAGAGCTGGGGTGGGGAGGGTGGGAAGAAGGGCGAAAAGCAGCAGCACTTAGAAAGTGGGACAGAGAGATGAAGAAGAGGCCGTGGGCAAACTCGCTTATAACAGTGTACGCCTAACCAAGGTGCTACTGCTCCATGGAGAAAAACAAGTACACTGTCAACCACCTGTTCTTAAGTGTGACTCCGCAAGCACTGGCAACAGACTCGATTCGTCTACCAAGAGAAAGTCACTGAACACCTCCTACATTATCACTGCGTATCTGATCAGCCAGTACTTCTGGATACCCGTACACTGGCCCCTGGGAGGACCCCAATGAACAAGGGATAGTTTCTACCCTCGAGGAGCCAAAAGCTTTGTGGGGGTGATAAGATACATACACAAATACTTACAATTTAAAGGAATAACCATTAGTAAACATTTCTCATTCCAAGTACAAAGACAAGCGAGAAGTAGATACCTCCTTATTATCCTGGGGTGGGTAAGTGGGCCAGCTTGCTTCTAATCCCAACTCTGGACATATTTGGTGCCTGAAGACCGGTTTCCACAAGGGGGAGCTTAGGACTAAAGCCATTTTTGCCTGAGGTACTGCCATATTGCTGCCTAACTCTGGAAAGAGAAGAAGAAGGCTTATGAGATTCTATTTTTCCCTTAGTATACGGAGAATCTTCAAATTGATGAAGAAAAGACTTAAAACAATAACAACAACAACAACAAAAAACACTTGGGGCTTCCCTGGTGGTCCAGTGGATGGAGAGTCCTCCTTGAAGTGCAAGGGGCACCAGTTCAATCCCTGGCCCGGGAAGGTCCTGCATGCCGCAGAGCGGCTGGACCGGTGTGTCCAGTTGCAAGCCGGCACTCTGGAGTGCATGTGCCCAGAGCCCGTGCTCTGCAGTGAGAGGGACCACTGCAATGGAAGGTCCACACATGCCAAAGAATAAAAGATGGATGAAAATAAATATAAATTAAAGAGGCATGATGGAGAAAAGAAAAAAAAAATTAAAAACAAAATAAAACACAACACTTGGACATTAAGACTTAAAGGGAATTTACCCACATTCAGCAGAACGTAATTGTGATCCTTCATAAACACATACTCTGATGAACCCAAACCCTCAGGCAGTCCTGAAATGCTGCCATTCTGTATAACAGCTTTAGTTACGTGTCTCTCTGAAATAACTAACCCATGAGGCAAAGTGAAAACAGAATGGGAACAGCCTCTGGGGTGTAACAGGAGACCATTTAGAAATGCTTTATTACAGGGACATGCTCACAATTTGTAAACATAACTTCAGAAAAAAATAACAGTAATAGATAAATACCCACCATGTATGTGTTGACGAATAAACAAAGAAAAAAAGACTAGGTAGAAATAAGTTAAAATGTTAATAATAAACAAAAAAAAGTTTAAAAAAACATGTTACTAATAGGTAAGTCTAGGTATTAGGATTAAAAATGGATTTTCTCCTTGGCTTTTCTGCATGATGCAATTTTTCCACGGTATTTTACTTTTACAATGAGAGAAACTCAAGAAATGATATAGAAAAAAGACACGAAAAAGTTTCATTCTATTGGTGCCATGCATTCTTGGACGAATTTAACATATAAACTGAAGAAGTCACTTTTACAATCAAAGTGAAATCCATATTCACACATACATAAATATTCCCCACAATCAGAGAATATACAATTGACTTATTCTGTTATTTTTGGTTTCTTGTTGGAGGAAACCAAAGTTCACTCACAAAAAAAAAATGAGGCCAATGCTGCCCAAACCAGCTCCGTTTCACGGACAGGGGATCCACTGTGTCCCTGGCAAAGTGCTCCAGCGTCTGAGCCAAGCAACTTGATGAAAATGGTGCCAAGGGGACACGTGACTCTGGTTTGGCATCGAGGAAATGGAAGGGGAACTGTCTCAGTCCCTTTGCCCTGCCATCACGTGGAGACGAGTCACGTGAGGGCACAGCTCTGCCCCGTGGGATGCGCGGCTGTGTCGAGGAGGGAAGGGGCAGCAGGAGGACTTACGGTGCACAGACTTGAGCGCCATGCACTGGGAGGCGAGGCGTCCCATCAGCCGGCACACCAGGAGCTGTAAGTCCAGCCCCCAGGACACGGCGACGTCAGGCAGGCCATAGGCGGTGACGGTGAATTTGTAGCCCCACTCGTTATTGCTGCTGTCAGAGTGGAAGAGAAACTGCAGCCGGGGACCAGCCTTAAAGGTCACTTTCTAGAGACAAGCAAAGGAGTCATGTAGTCAAACCGATTAGAGAAGGCAGCACTGCAGTAAGAAAGAAGTGTCGGAAGTGTGTCCCTCTTGAGTCAAAACATCTGAATTTAAAACTGGTCCATATTCTCACCATTACGTGTTATCACCCCCACCGAAGGTACTAATTGAGACAATTCCCCGCTGCACCTTGTGAAGAAGCAAAGCTGAAAACCGTTGGTCAGTTTACTAAACCTCCCATGCCCACTGCCCAGCACCTCCTCATCCAGAGAGCGCGCTGCCTGCTCCTCTGCTCCCAACCCACCCCCCGGTGACCGGTCAAGCAGCACGTAGCTTCCCAGCCCCAGAGACCACAAGGTCCTCACTGAGAGGGAGTCCTGGTTTTCAACACCATGGCTGGGGCTCTCCCGAACCCACTGGTCCTTCAAGGCTAAGGGTTACTATTCACTGTGTACTCTGGACAATGTGATATAAACCAGGGGTGGCAAACTCTTCCCATGAAGAACCAGACTTTCTGGGTCGCAGAGTCTCTGTTTGCAGTGACTGAACCCTCTACTGCAGTGCCAACGCAGCTACAGACAAAGCCTACACAGATGGGCACAGCTATACTGCCAAAACTTAATCACAGAACAGGTGCAGAACTCTGAAAGAAACACTTCCTATCTACCAACGTGGACTGGGACTTTCCTTTAGAGGCCAAAAGCTGACACCCCTGGTTGGAAATGGCAAATTTGGGCCAAGGGACACGTGACTCTGGTTTGGCATCGAGGAAATGGAAGGGGAACTGTCTCAGTCCCTTTGCCCTGCCATCACGTGGAGACGAGTCACGTGAGGGCACAGCTCTGCCCCGTGGGATGCGCGGCTGTGTCGAGGAGGGAAGGGGCAGCAGGAGGACTTACGGTGCACAGACTTGAGCGCCATGCACTGGGAGGCGAGGCGTCCCATCAGCCGGCACACCAGGAGCTGTAAGTCCAGCCCCCAGGACACGGCGACGTCAGGCAGGCCATAGGCGGTGACGGTGAATTTGTAGCCCCACTCGTTATTGCTGCTGTCAGAGTGGAAGAGAAACTGCAGCCGGGGACCAGCCTTAAAGGTCACTTTCTAGAGACAAGCAAAGGAGTCATGTAGTCAAACCGATTAGAGAAGGCAGCACTGCAGTAAGAAAGAAGTGTCGGAAGTGTGTCCCTCTTGAGTCAAAACATCTGAATTTAAAACTGGTCCATATTCTCACCATTACGTGTTATCACCCCCACCGAAGGTACTAATTGAGACAATTCCCCGCTGCACCTTGTGAAGAAGCAAAGCTGAAAACCGTTGGTCAGTTTACTAAACCTCCCATGCCCACTGCCCAGCACCTCCTCATCCAGAGAGCGCGCTGCCTGCTCCTCTGCTCCCAACCCACCCCCCGGTGACCGGTCAAGCAGCACGTAGCTTCCCAGCCCCAGAGACCACAAGGTCCTCACTGAGAGGGAGTCCTGGTTTTCAACACCATGGCTGGGGCTCTCCCGAACCCACTGGTCCTTCAAGGCTAAGGGTTACTATTCACTGTGTACTCTGGACAATGTGATATAAACCAGGGGTGGCAAACTCTTCCCATGAAGAACCAGACTTTCTGGGTCGCAGAGTCTCTGTTTGCAGTGACTGAACCCCTCTACTGCAGTGCCAACGCAGCTACAGACAAAGCCTACACAGATGGGCACAGCTATACTGCCAAAACTTAATCACAGAACAGGTGCAGAACTCTGAAAGAAACACTTCCTTCTACCAACGTGGACTGAGAGTACTTTCCTTTAGAGGCCACTGTCTTGAGTACCCGCTGAGGCTGTAAAAAGGAGAGCTGACGGAGACACAGGCCTCCTGGGACTCTGGGGCCTCCACTCACCCTGGGCCACTTGTCGGTGCCAACTCGGGTGTCATAGCGCGTCTTCCCGCCTCGGGCGTCAGTGAACTCCAGGTAGTCGTACCTGTGGGAGCAGAGGCTCTGTCACTCCCTCTGTCACTTCTGATCCACTCTTACTTGGGGAAAGAGAGCCAGTGAGTTGTACCTCTTTTCAGTTTCACATCGCTCGTCAAATTCCACCTCGAAGTAGGTTGCCCCGGGGCTGACGAAGACAGACACCTCATGGCAGTTATTTTCGTAGTTGTGGGCGGATTCCTTGGTCCATGTATGTAACACCACGGGCCGTTCCTGCTGCCAAGTCTCGACGTCCAGCTGTGAGAGTAAACATCAAGAGAGAAGGGCGTTCACCACTCTATGTCCAGTCACATGCAGGAAGCTGGGTCCTGCATCAACACCCCCGATGACAGCTTTGCCAGCCATACGCAAACCACCACGAGGGCTAAAACTAGACCTGACATTCTCATCTTGACATACCAAGCAATATACATTACATGTGTATTCAGCAGAGCAGACGTGAGGTTTCTATTGAACTAGAGTAACTCTGATTAGCTCTTATTTTTCTTTTTTTCAGCCACTTCTATTGGTCTTTCATTTATTTCCGTCTTTGCTCTTTGGCCTGTGTGGGCCTCCCATTCACAGGGTGGCTCCCTACTAAGGCTTCCCAGCCCCAGGGTTCACTGAGAGGGAGTCCTGGTTTTCAACACCATGGCTGGGGCTCTCAACCCACTGGTCCTTCAAGGCTAAGGGTTACTATTCACTGTGTACTCTGGACAATGTGATATAAACCAGGGGTGGCAAACTCTTCCCATGAAGAACCAGACTTTCTGGGTCGCAGAGTCTCTGTTTGCAGTGACTGAACCCCTCTACTGCAGTGCCAACGCAGCTACAGACAAAGCCTACACAGATGGGCACAGCTATACTGCCAAAACTTAATCACAGAACAGGTGCAGAACTCTGAAAGAAACACTTCCTTCTACCAACGTGGACTGAGAGTACTTTCCTTTAGAGGCCACTGTCTTGAGTACCCGCTGAGGCTGTAAAAAGGAGAGCTGACGGAGACACAGGCCTCCTGGGACTCTGGGGCCTCCACTCACCCTGGGCCACTTGTCGGTGCCAACTCGGGTGTCATAGCGCGTCTTCCCGCCTCGGGCGTCAGTGAACTCCAGGTAGTCGTACCTGTGGGAGCAGAGGCTCTGTCACTCCCTCTGTCACTTCTGATCCACTCTTACTTGGGGAAAGAGAGCCAGTGAGTTGTACCTCTTTTCAGTTTCACATCGCTCGTCAAATTCCACCTCGAAGTAGGTTGCCCCGGGGCTGACGAAGACAGACACCTCATGGCAGTTATTTTCGTAGTTGTGGGCGGATTCCTTGGTCCATGTATGTAACACCACGGGCCGTTCCTGCTGCCAAGTCTCGACGTCCAGCTGTGAGAGTAAACATCAAGAGAGAAGGGCGTTCACCACTCTATGTCCAGTCACATGCAGGAAGCTGGGTCCTGCATCAACACCCCCGATGACAGCTTTGCCAGCCATACGCAAACCACCACGAGGGCTAAAACTAGACCTGACATTCTCATCTTGACATACCAAGCAATATACATTACATGTGTATTCAGCAGAGCAGACGTGAGGTTTCTATTGAACTAGAGTAACTCTGATTAGCTCTTATTTTTCTTTTTTTCAGCCACTTCTATTGGTCTTTCATTTATTTCCGTCTTTGCTCTTTGGCCTGTGTGGGCCTCCCATCACAGTGGCCTCTCTCGTTGCTGAGCACCAGCTCTGGGCACATGCGCTCCAGAGCTCCGGTTCAGTAATTGGACACATCAGTCCAGCCGCTCTGTGGCACGTGGGATCTTCCTGGGCCAGGGATCAAACCAGCACCCCTTGCACTGCAGGGCAGAGTCCTTACCCATTGGACCACCAGGGAAGCCCAGCTCTTATTTTTCTAATTACGACTATCTGTAGTAACCGTTTCTTACAAACCTGCACCAGTGTGAATTTCCACTGGTTTAAAAGCCTTACATCCCTACTTGGGACACTGGCAAACGTGAGCCTATCCTGGCTTCTCTCTCCTTTTTTCAGTCTTTGCTTTTTTGGTCTTTAAAATGGGCTATTAATAAATGCATGCCCTTTGTACTCACACAGAGTTCTGTGAGCCAAGTAAGACACTGAAAAAACTTGGTGTCCTATCAAGCTGAGTGAGGGAGAAAATGCTTTTAAATACCAAACCCTCTAATTTGCCTTTCAACAACAGATTTTCTCTTCTGAATTTCAATCTGGTTAATCATTTATATGGTTGTGATATCATATCATGGGCTACAGGACGATGCAGTTACCCTATGCACCGCTTCCTTGGTGTCTCCTGTCTAACGCTGACCGTGCCCACATAACCTGTCCTTTATCCTTGTTGGCAAAACCATCACTGATAAACCTGATATGCACTCATAAAATACTGGGGAGACAGAGGGAGCTCCTCTAGAGGTGACTGACTTGTGGAGGCCTATGTGAGTGGCGCGTCTCATGACACCCGGGCACAGTGCCCCTGAGAGAAAGGGGCTATGAGGCAGGGTCAAACGCCGGCTCCAGGTACCTTGTTCACGCCTCCGTCGGGGTCACTGCAGAGCTCCTTCAGCAGCCCTGTCAGGGCACTGAACTCTCTCAAGAGTGTACAGTGGGAAATGTCCAACGTGCAGAAGTCCAGCAGAAAGATCACCTGAAGGAAGATGAATGCAGGCCTCAGGGCCCGCCTCAGAGCCTGCTGGGGGTGCAGGGGACCGGCCCCCTCCCGCCCGTGACAGAAGGCTGCCACTCTCTCTTACCAGCTGGCGAGCTGCCATCGAAAACACCGAGTTACATAACTTTTCTACTACGGTCTTCCCGCTATACTGTGACAAAAGAGACTCCAAGATCACTCTCATGCGTGCCAGAAACTGACCCACATCTGCCAAAACAAAAAGGAAAAAGAGTTAATAGTTGGTATGATAGACATCACTTGCTTGATCAAGATGACAAAGCTGGAGAGGGTCACAGAAACTGTGGAGGGACACCCCGTCAAAGACCTTGAGACCACGAGTGTCCTGCAAGCATTCTGCTCTGGGAGGGAAAAGCAGGGAGAACTTCAATACCGGTGCACTCTTACAGTCAGGGCTTGGTGTTTGGTTTTTTTTCCCTCTTTTCAATGGGGTGGAGATATCACTTTCATAAGTCCAAGTACACAGCTGACCAAGCCAGTTGTTGGTCTGCCTTTCCGTATGTTAACAAAAGGCCCGTCTCCAGGTTCACCACCTGACAGGCTGAACTATCAGATGGTAAAGAGCCAGGACTCAACCACCTGGCGGAGACCAGGTTTAATGGAAGGCTGTCGGACAGCTGAATTTCAATCTGGTTAATCATTTATATGGTTGTGATATCATATCATGGGCTACAGGACGATGCAGTTACCCTATGCACCGCTTCCTTGGTGTCTCCTGTCTAACGCTGACCGTGCCCACATAACCTGTCCTTTATCCTTGTTGGCAAAACCATCACTGATAAACCTGATATGCACTCATAAAATACTGGGGAGACAGAGGGAGCTCCTCTAGAGGTGACTGACTTGTGGAGGCCTATGTGAGTGGCGCGTCTCATGACACCCGGGCACAGTGCCCCTGAGAGAAAGGGGCTATGAGGCAGGGTCAAACGCCGGCTCCAGGTACCTTGTTCACGCCTCCGTCGGGGTCACTGCAGAGCTCCTTCAGCAGCCCTGTCAGGGCACTGAACTCTCTCAAGAGTGTACAGTGGGAAATGTCCAACGTGCAGAAGTCCAGCAGAAAGATCACCTGAAGGAAGATGAATGCAGGCCTCAGGGCCCGCCTCAGAGCCTGCTGGGGGTGCAGGGGACCGGCCCCCTCCCGCCCGTGACAGAAGGCTGCCACTCTCTCTTACCAGCTGGCGAGCTGCCATCGAAAACACCGAGTTACATAACTTTTCTACTACGGTCTTCCCGCTATACTGTGACAAAAGAGACTCCAAGATCACTCTCATGCGTGCCAGAAACTGACCCACATCTGCCAAAACAAAAAGGAAAAAGAGTTAATAGTTGGTATGATAGACATCACTTGCTTGATCAAGATGACAAAGCTGGAGAGGGTCACAGAAACTGTGGAGGGACACCCCGTCAAAGACCTTGAGACCACGAGTGTCCTGCAAGCATTCTGCTCTGGGAGGGAAAAGCAGGGAGAACTTCAATACCGGTGCACTCTTACAGTCAGGGCTTGGTGTTTGGTTTTTTTTCCCTCTTTTCAATGGGGTGGAGATATCACTTTCATAAGTCCAAGTACACAGCTGACCAAGCCAGTTGTTGGTCTGCCTTTCCGTATGTTAACAAAAGGCCCGTCTCCAGGTTCACCACCTGACAGGCTGAACTATCAGATGGTAAAGAGCCAGGACTCAACACTGTAAGTGTTCTGGACATGGCGGAGACCAGGTTTAATGGAACTGACTTTTCCACATACAGACTGTCGGACGCTGTGAGGTTTCCTGTGATTTTCTGGGACATGAATCTGAATCCTTTCAGTTTCAGCAAAGATCACAGAAGTGCTCATGTGCAAGTCTGAGACTTCCTTCTGTGGACAACTTGACTAAAAGAGGGAAGACGCTACTGAAGAGGGCCGCAGCATCTCAGAGTGCTGTGCGACTGTAGGGGGGATGCCTGGGCTGTGAAATGAGCCAGCCCTCCAGTCAACACTCGGACTCACTACCACACTCAGCAAGGAAACATGGAGCAAAAAAGACATGCTAAGGAATTCACTTGAAGGACATAATAGCATAAAAACCCGGAGACAGATCTGATTTGTAATAATGAAATGGAAACCACGCACACTCGACACTGGGCATGGAGCACTGAGATGAGAGCGCACAGTCAGACCCAAACGCCTGTCTGTTTTCGTGCAGCCTGTGCGGTGACTCACATTGGCCTATGAGGTCGGCGGCCAGGTCCCTGGCTCCAGAGTCGGGGCTCTTCAGCTGCAGGTAGCACCAGGAGAGCAGGCTGCCCTGGACAGACCAGAACAGGGAGGAGAGCACGGAGCCCACCTCCCTCTGGGCTCCATCAACCATCAGCAGCTCACACTGCATGGGAGGAGACAAACAGAGGGTCCACAACCAGGTCACTCGCAGCCAGCGGGGTTCTCTAAGAGAGCGGCTGTCAGAGGTGAAGAGATTCTAGCCATGTGGGAAATAGTTATGAGGGAGCTTTCAACCCCAAAGTGACCGAGAAAGATGGTCGAATGAGAACTCTCTTGCCCTCTGGCTTTCAGAACCTTTACAGATGGCTTTGACCCCATGGGCCATTCCCTTCTGCCACTTAGGAACCCTACACCCTGGTTATCTCACCTTTCTTTCTTTCTGTCTCTCTCTACTCACCTCTCTCATCTTTAAAAACTCCTTTTCCCTCTGGCCCTCCTCTGAGCCTTCAATAAATTCTTCCATTTTAGATGGTCATGGACACACTGCTATATTTAAAATGAATAACCAACAAGGACCTACTGAACGGCACACGGAACGCTGCCCAAGGTTATGTGGCAGCCTGGACGGGAGGGGAGACTGGGGGAGAATGGAGGCATGCATATGTATGGCTGAGTCCTTTCGCTGTGCGCCTGAAACTTCCCAGGTGGGGCTTGTGGTAAAGAACCCACCTGCCAATGCAGGACACCTAAGAGACGTGGGTTTGATCCCTGGGTGGGGAAGATTCCCTGGCGGAGGAAACGGCAACCCACTCCAGCCTTCTTGCCTGGAGAATCCCAGGGACAGAGGAGCCTGGCGGGCTACGGCTCCAAAGAGTCAGACATGACTGAATCAACTTAGCGCACATGAAACTATTACAACATTTTCTATCAGCTATATACCAATACAAACAAAAAAAACCTACCATTTTAAAAAACAATTCTTTATCTCTATATATTCTTTATTCTCCAGTTTCTCTGAAGAATCACATGACCTCCAGTGGTAAATTCTTTTATATCTCCAAACCACAACGGATGTTACTTCTATGTAAATGCCCCACACGGGAAACAATCCAACTATCCCTCCAAAGTAAAAGAGATAAATAAACCACAGCAGATGGGTAAGGGGAATCCGTGGGAGGAAGGGGAAAGGAGTGGACTCTAGCACATACATCAACATAGATGAACCTCAAAAATGCTGCTGAGTGAAAAAAACTTCTCCCAGAAAACTGTACACATGATTCCATTAAAGGCAAAACCAAGCCTGCTATGTAGAAGGAAAAACAAGGGAGGGATGAATATAAACTTTAGAAGGGTGGTTCCCTCTGGTGAGGAAGGGGAGCCATGCAAGGGCACTGGGGTGGGGCGGACTTCAAAACCACTGGGAACGGTTACCTCTCGAGCAGCGACAGACAGCAGAGTGCTCATGACCGCCAGCACTTGGCCAATGTCCATGTCGGCCAGGTCACCCTTCTCAGGCAGCAGCAGAAGGCCACCCGGATCCTTATCACTGGAAGGACACAAAGCAGTCATGATACCCTGCGTCAGGAGCGGGTTTTCATGCTTTCTACCTCAAGAGAAAACCCAGCAAGATTCCAATGTTAGTTCTGTGGCAATGTGAGGGGTTCGGTTAAAAAAATGCCAGGGTCCCAGGGGCCTGTGCCTCTGTCCGTCCACATGTCCTTATGTAAGCATGGGCCCATGTATCTTCAAATCCTTGGAACAGATGCCAGGGAATAAATATGATGAATAAGTCACCTCGGTGACCAAGAGGAAATACACCTAATCTCTCGAATGCTCATTTGACAATCCAGGCTAAAGATTCCCTGTGCCTTCACAGGCTCTTCTCACGAGCCCCGGGCCCTTTCATCATCCTTGACACTCGATTCTGAAGACATTTTACAGAGTCACCTAAGTCTCGTGTCCATTCCAGGCACAGTCTACCTGCGGACAGGAGCTCAGGCTTTACCTTCCTCCCTCCTTCAAAGGTTTATGCCTGCAATAATGCAACCCGCAGGCCCACGAGCGTCTCTGGTAGTCAAAGCAGGCAACATCACCCCTCCCAGCACACTGCTTGCTGAACTACCACTCTGTGCCTCTGAAGTTGGACTTTCCTGTATTTGGGTTTTTAGCCCAAACGCCTGCAGCTTCTAATTTTGTCTTCAAAAATCAGGTAGAAGTGTTCGAGGAGACTCCCAATGGGCTCCACTCTAAGTTGTCTCACAGGGACTGGGACTTGGAGCAAGCTCTTGACAAGACTGTCCTTCTACCACTATTTTAGCCACTTCTGAGGCCAGTGATACTGAGGCTGAGAGAGGGAAGTACCTGGTCACTCCAAAAGCACCTGCAAGGAAGGGAGCCCCCAGGAAAACAATGCTGTGACGACCTGAAGTACTGGACACTTGAAAAGAGTTCTCAGCTTACCTAAAGTACGTGCACAGGGAGCGGAAAGTGAGTTGCAGGGACTGCTTGTGTTCCTGCTCGGTGACATTCTTCTAGAAAACAAGAAAGTGCACGTTCAAGAAATCTATTTCATGCTTCCCTGATGGTCTAGTGGGTAAAAAGTCTGCCTTGCAGTGCAAGGGGCACCAGTTCAATCCCTGGCCTGGAAAGATCCACATGTGTGGAGCAGCTGGACTGCCGTGTCCAATTACAAGTCAGTGCTCTGGAGTGCATGTGCCCGGAGCTGGTGCTCTGCAGTGAGAGAGGCCACCGTGATGGAAGGCCCACACAGGTCAAATAATAAAGATGGATGAAAAATAAATAAAAAATCAATAATAAAAAAAAAGGCTAAATTTTTTTTAAAAAAGAAAAATCTATTCCACGGACATTCCAGAGCCCTAGAGCAGCACGAAATGCCATGGCCCACCGTTCCCAAACATGAAGAAAACCAGAGTCAGCAGACCACCTCATGGGCCCGACCAAGACCTGGCCTAGTGCTAAGAAGGAGCAGAAGCCCCTGTCTAAACACAAGAGGGCGGGTCTCCTTCTGTTCACTGCTGAAGCTGACATGCTCAAGCATTTCTGCAGGAAAGCTGGATGCAAATGTTTAGGAAGGTGACTTCCACAAGATGGATATGCCATCCTGAGAGGAGTGGGCAGAGATGGAGAATATTTTTTGCAAGCGTCTTGTTTTCCTTTCTAAACAGGAGCTAAGCTTTCTCTGTATAAGGGCTATGGGGATAGTTATAGAACTCAACACCTTCTGAGGAGGCTACGGGCTACTTTTCAGGCATTTTTTTTTCTTAATTTAATACACGTATTGAACATCCACTCCTAGCAAGACAGGGGGTGGATTTTCACAGGATTGAAGGCCCTGGGCCCTGTCAGGCACTAGATGGTGGGAGAGAGAAGATACAGTCCCAAAGCACAGAAGTTTCATTCATCTGCATGAGAAGGGGAAAAACAGATCCCTCACTACCACTGTCAGAGAGGTGGGCAGAGGAAACGTTAATTAGCTGCTCTACTAACAGACAGCAAGGTCATTCAAAAGGTCGCATGCCTTCTTTCTATTTTTCCGTGTGGCACACAGGCTAGCAAAAAAACCCCCATGTGCTCAGCTGCCTGGTAAATGCTTCCAGCAAACAAATAGGACAGAAACGTGCCCATGGTCCAGTGGGGCACGTCAGCTGGTCCTATCAGAGGTTATAACTGAAAAAGTGGAAACTGGTCCTCAGAGAACCCCCCACGCATTGTTGGTGGGAATGCAACTGGTGCAGCCATTAGAGAAAACAGTAATGGTTTTTGGAAAAACTCTCAAAAAATTTAAAACACAACTATCATATGAACCACTCCTGGGGATTTATCCAGAGAAAACAAAAACACTGATGAGAAAAGATATGCACCCCAAATTCATTGCAGCATTATTTCCAATAGTTGAGGTATGTAAGCAACTTAGGTGCCCATCAATGATCGGATAAAAAAGATGTATACATATATATATACACACACATATGAATATTAGCCATAAAATCTTGTCATCTGTGACAACATGGGTGGACCCAGAGGGTATTATGCTAAGTGAAATGAGTCACGACAAAGAAAGACAAATATTGCACGATTTCACTTATATGTGGAATCTAAAAACAAACAAACAAAAACAAATGAACAAACATAATGAAACAGAAACAATGTTATAGATATAAAAAACAAACGTGGTTCCCAGAGGAGAGAGGGGTGGAAGGAAGAAGGAAACAGATGAGGGAGATTACAGGGTGGGGAATACAGTCGACAACTACATACCATCTTCATATGGTAACATACTATCAGTAGACAGTATAGTGATCACTTTGAAGTGTACAGAAACACTGGATCACTAGGCTGTGTAACAGGAAATAATGTAGTGCTGAAGGTCAATTACACTTCAAAAACAAACAGACCCAGAGAAAAAGAGGTCCAAGGCAGGGACGGGGAGAACGGGACAAAGGCAGTCACAGGCACGCACTTCCAGCTGTCAGACAAGTACTGGGGGTGCAGAGCACAGCCTGCTAAATGTGAGCGACACTGTTGACTGTGACGATCGTGGTCAAGAGAGCAAATCCTCAGAGTTCTCATCACAAGAAGAAAAGGTTTTTCTTTTTTTTTGATTTTATATATATATGAGATGATGGATGTTGATCCAGCTCACCGTGGTAATCACTTCATAATGTACATAATATTTATGCTGAATTCCTTAAGCTTTTATATCACATTTGCTATGGGTTTTGTTTTTTAATCTTATTAAAGTATCTCCTGCAGCTGTCAATACGGTATTTTTCCTCTCTGATTTCGTTGACTGGTTGTCTAAAGTTAAACCATCCTTGCATTCCTAGGATAAGTCCAACTCAATTGAGATTTTGGGTGAGAGGATCCAGCTGAGGATTAAAACTTTGTTGTAGCCATTAGAGAAAACAGTAATGGTTTTTGGAAAAACTCTCAAAAAATTTAAAACACAACTATCATATGAACCACTCCTGGGGATTTATCCAGAGAAAACAAAAACACTGATGAGAAAAGATATGCACCCCAAATTCATTGCAGCATTATTTCCAATAGTTGAGGTATGTAAGCAACTTAGGTGCCCATCAATGATCGGATAAAAAAGATGTATACATATATATATACACACACATATGAATATTAGCCATAAAATCTTGTCATCTGTGACAACATGGGTGGACCCAGAGGGTATTATGCTAAGTGAAATGAGTCACGACAAAGAAAGACAAATATTGCACGATTTCACTTATATGTGGAATCTAAAAACAAACAAACAAAAACAAATGAACAAACATAATGAAACAGAAACAATGTTATAGATATAAAAAACAAACGTGGTTCCCAGAGGAGAGAGGGGTGGAAGGAAGAAGGAAACAGATGAGGGAGATTACAGGGTGGGGAATACAGTCGACAACTACATACCATCTTCATATGGTAACATACTATCAGTAGACAGTATAGTGATCACTTTGAAGTGTACAGAAACACTGGATCACTAGGCTGTGTAACAGGAAATAATGTAGTGCTGAAGGTCAATTACACTTCAAAAACAAACAGACCCAGAGAAAAAGAGGTCCAAGGCAGGGACGGGGAGAACGGGACAAAGGCAGTCACAGGCACGCACTTCCAGCTGTCAGACAAGTACTGGGGGTGCAGAGCACAGCCTGCTAAATGTGAGCGACACTGTTGACTGTGACGATCGTGGTCAAGAGAGCAAATCCTCAGAGTTCTCATCACAAGAAGAAAAGGTTTTTCTTTTTCTTTGATTTTATATCTATATGAGATGATGGATGTTGATCCAGCTCACCGTGGTAATCACTTCATAATGTACATAATATTTATGCTGAATTCCTTAAGCTTTTATATCACATTTGCTATGGGTTTTGTTTTTTAATCTTATTAAAGTATCTCCTGCAGCTGTCAATACGGTATTTTTCCTCTCTGATTTCGTTGACTGGTTGTCTAAAGTTAAACCATCCTTGCATTCCTAGGATAAGTCCAACTCAATTGAGATTTTGGGTGAGAGGATCCAGCTGAGGATTAAAACTTTGTTGTATTTTCTTTACAGATATAAATGGAAATATTTATGAATGAGTCAGGGATTTACTCTGGGGGGGGGGGGGGAGTGTGTGAGCTATATAATGGATGAGACAAGTTTAGCCTGAGTTTATAATCACTGACTCTAGCTGATGAGTACATCGTGGGGGTGAGGGTTGGAGGGATTCATTATATGTATTATTTAGTCTAGTTTTGTATTCAGATTTTTTCATAATAAAAAATTAAAACGGGGGCTTCCCTGGTGGTCCAGTGGGTAAGGACACTGCCTTGTAGTGCAAGGGGCGCCGGTTTGATCCCTGGCCTGGGAAGATCCCATGTGCCGTGGAGCAGCTGGACTGATATGTCCAACTACCAAGCCGGAGCTCTGGAGCACACGCACCCAGAGCCGGCGCTCTGCAGTGACAGAGGCCCCTGCAACGGGAGGCCCACACAGGCCAGGGAACAAAGAGGGATGAAAATAGATAAATGAAAGCCCAATAGAAGTGCCCGCCCCCTCCAAAAATTCAAATGTTAAAAAGAGGGGGCAAGTCTGCCTTGCAGTGCAAGGAGCACCGGTTCCATCCCTGGCCTGGGAAGATCTCATGTGCCACGGAGCAGCTGGACTGATGTGTCCAATTACCGAGCCAGAGCTCTGGAGCGCATGTGCCCAGAGACAGTGCTCTGTGACAACAGAGGCCACCGCGATGGGAGGTCCACACGGGCCAAAGAACAAAGATGGATGAAAATAAATAAATGAAAAATATAATAAAGGAGGCCATAATTTAAAAAAAAATTTTTTTAAATTAAAATGTTAAAAAGAGCACTTGGTTATATTTCATAAAGATGAAGGAGACTAAACTCTCCCTTTGTGATCCAACAGGTTCTGAAATGGATTATCTGTCACCCACCCTGAGAACAGTGCTGTGTCCTTAGACACCTGTGTCCCAACCCAAAAACCTTGGAAGAACAGTGCTGCTATGGGTTTTGTTTTTTAATCTTATTAAAGTATCTCCTGCAGCTGTCAATACGGTATTTTTCCTCTCTGATTTCGTTGACTGGTTGTCTAAAGTTAAACCATCCTTGCATTCCTAGGATAAGTCCAACTCAATTGAGATTTTGGGTGAGAGGATCCAGCTGAGGATTAAAACTTTGTTGTATTTTCTTTACAGATATAAATGGAAATATTTATGAATGAGTCAGGGATTTACTCTGGGGGGGGGGGGGGGGGGTGGGGAGCTATATAATGGATGAGACAAGTTTAGCCTGAGTTTATAATCACTGACTCTAGCTGATGAGTACATCGTGGGGGTGAGGGTTGGAGGGATTCATTATATGTATTATTTAGTCTAGTTTTGTATTCAGATTTTTTCATAATAAAAAATTAAAACGGGGGCTTCCCTGGTGGTCCAGTGGGTAAGGACACTGCCTTGTAGTGCAAGGGGCGCCGGTTTGATCCCTGGCCTGGGAAGATCCCATGTGCCGTGGAGCAGCTGGACTGATATGTCCAACTACCAAGCCGGAGCTCTGGAGCACACGCACCCAGAGCCGGCGCTCTGCAGTGACAGAGGCCCCTGCAACGGGAGGCCCACACAGGCCAGGGAACAAAGAGGGATGAAAATAGATAAATGAAAGCCCAATAGAAGTGCCCGCCCCCTCCAAAAATTCAAATGTTAAAAAGAGGGGGCAAGTCTGCCTTGCAGTGCAAGGAGCACCGGTTCCATCCCTGGCCTGGGAAGATCTCATGTGCCACGGAGCAGCTGGACTGATGTGTCCAATTACCGAGCCAGAGCTCTGGAGCGCATGTGCCCAGAGACAGTGCTCTGTGACAACAGAGGCCACCGCGATGGGAGGTCCACACGGGCCAAAGAACAAAGATGGATGAAAATAAATAAATGAAAAATATAATAAAGGAGGCCATAATTTAAAAAAAAATTTTTTTAAATTAAAATGTTAAAAAGAGCACTTGGTTATATTTCATAAAGATGAAGGAGACTAAACTCTCCCTTTGTGATCCAACAGGTTCTGAAATGGATTATCTGTCACCCACCCTGAGAACAGTGCTGTGTCCTTAGACACCTGTGTCCCACACAGAACTCTGCATACAGTAAGTACTAAATACACCTTTGGGAAACTGAAACCGAGAGTATATTCAGAGGAAACAGAAACTCGTAAGGTTTACCCCAAGAGAGCTCAGGAGTGGAATCTGTACTTTTAACATAAATGGTTACCATCATGGTGAAGAGGTGGTTCCGCCGGGCCTGTCGATCGGGAAAGAAGATGGCAGCCCCACTGAGAAGGGTATTCCTGACTTCCTGTTTCAGTATTTCCATGGGCACAGAGTCACCATCCACCCTGTCCACCACTGATAAAAATGAACGATCAGCTTTAATAGATCCCATTGACTCACTTATAATATACATATCTACTTTAGTTCGT
Organism: Tragulus kanchil; assembly: GCA_022376925.1. NCBI lineage: Eukaryota > Metazoa > Chordata > Mammalia > Artiodactyla > Tragulidae > Tragulus > Tragulus kanchil. The sequence continues at coordinate 68,632,634 of JAIOJX010000027.1, forward strand.
AAACTCACTACCAGAGCAAAGAAATACTCTGCCCAGGCTAGGCAGTGTAAAGAGGTATTATTTTTTTATTTGTTTACATTTAATGAAAATAAAGACTCTATTTATGTACCAGTTTTTCTTTCATGACTTCTCTGTCTTTTTGAGACACAGCTTGGCAAAGCCCTAAAAATAACTTCAGATGATCACATGTCTTATTCTCAATCAATCATGACCACCTTCCTCCTTCAATCTACCAGCCTCCTCCTCACGTCTTGACTGAAGTAAAGACTGAATGTTGCTCTTGTTCAGTCACTAGGTCATGTCTGACTCTTTGTGACCCCATGGACGGCAGCGTATCAGGGCAATCCACCGGTATTTCCCAGAATTTGCTGAAACTCATGTCCACTGAACCAGTGATGCTATCTAACCATCTCATTCTCCACCAGAGAAGGAAATGGCCACAACACTAGTATTCTTATCTGGAGAACTCCATGGACAGTATGAAAAGGCAAAAAGACTGACTGATTACTCTCGATATATGAATAACACAACTGTATTATGAGGAGGAAGGTGTTGAGGAGGGCTAAATCCTGAACTACAAATAATGATTCAAAATAGGATCAAGGAAAAAAAAAAAGTTAAAAAAAAAAAAAAAGAAGCTTGAGAAAACCCATTTCCAAAGACATAAACCTTTCCCCGGGGTGGCACAGTCACAGGACAGCCTGGTCTCTACATCAGAACAGGGTCACAGCCAAGAGGAACCCCCATCCTACCGTCACACAGGTGTGCATAAAGCTCCCTGGCGGCCTCTGCCGGCCCAGGGCTCGGGCTTGGCGCCTTGACGTCCTCAGCAGTGGCTGGTGCATCTCCTTGCAGCACCGAGAAGCAGCTCTGGAGCAGCTGCAGAAGCAGGGTTTGGGCACAGACACACTCTTCCCTGGGGCTACAGAAAGACAAAGACCATCAGAGAGCCAAAGGGCCAGTCCCTTTTCCCTCTAAGCCCAACAGCTGTCTACAAAGGACTCTACCACTAGGCATTAGGCTCAGTAAAAATGCCAACTGAGAGGAAGAAAGGTGGAAAGGAAAGCACAATGGATAAGGTACAGTCTGAAGACACAGACCTTGTCTGACTCTAGCTACTCTGCGGCAAGGAAACGCATTTCTGAGTCTGTTCCTTCAGCAGCAAAATGAGAGTCCTATAATACTTGACCTGGCTATCATCACAAGGTAATATAAATGACAAAATGCTTGCAAAAAACTTGCCCAAGTAAAGCATTTTATAGAAACGTTAAGATGCTCTTTTCAACAATAACCAAATCTTTCAAAACAGAACAGTATCAACAAGGAGGAAGTAAAAAATCCTGCAAGAAAAAAACTATTCATTTGGAACAGCAAAATGCCATGTTCTCAGCTGTGTTTATATAACTATCATTCTCACCCTTTGCCACCAGGGAAGCCCCACATGACTACCATCTTATAACAAATTCTGACTTACTTTTGCTTTAATTTACTGTAAAAATTCCAGAAGATCTGCAAGTCAAGACCAGCAAAGTCCAGAAAAGATTTATATTTTAAGCCACTTTCTTTCTGCTGTACCTAAAAAACAACAAAGATGAGAACAAACTGAAAAATGCATGTAGAGAAATACTGTAACAGCTCATTTACTTCTCATTGTTAAGGGGTAAGATAGCTCCTCATATGTAAAAATTCTAACCTAACTGACGTGACCGTTAAAATCTGTGAACAAATGTTTTGGGTGAGAAACTTCCTCAAATGTGTATGCGTGTGTGTGTACATGTATGTGAGTATATCTATCCATGTAACACATACACGTCTATCCCTATGAAAGCTCCCTGACTTCACAGATGCAACCCCTAGAACCTAAGGGAGCCTGTTCTTGGGGATGGTTCCTGTCCAGGATTGTACTGCAGCATGTTGTGACTCCCCTGCACACTGACTGAAAGATCAATTCTGCTGTAAAGGCTCTTGCTACGTCTGAGCATCTCTCTCTCACTGGCTATTTTCTGCTGCGATAGCAGAGCTCCAAAGAGCAAACAATCCTCATACACAACGAGTCATCAGCCTCTGAACGTGCCGTGAAGCAGAAGGAAGGTCCAGAGGAGACACTGCTTCGTCCCCACATGAGAGGGCTATGCTGATTCCGGAGACATAAGCCACGTTCTCTATGGTGAGAGCAGCAAGAATCTTCGAGTGGGTTGTAACTGTTTTTATTAGTGACTGTAGAACTCAGTAATGGAAACACAATGAACAGGTGTTCAGCCTAGAACAGTGGTTCTTGGTGGATTTCCTGTAATATCAGTGTGTCTTGGGTTTCACTTTTAAAGCAAATTAAAATATTAAAAAGAAAAAAAAAAAAGAAACACAATGTACACAGCAACAGTATTTTCAATGGCCAAGATATGGAACCAACCTAACTGCCCATCAACAGATCCAGAAGATACAGGGTGTGTGTGTACACATATATTTACAATGGAATATTCATCAGTCACAAACAGAATGACATTTTGCCATTTGTAACAACATGGATGAACCTGGAGGGTATTGTGTTATGAAGTAAGTCAGACAGAGAAAGACAAAACGAAGTAAACAAATATAATAAAACAGAAACAGATTCACAGAGAACAAACTAGTTACCAGAGGGGAGTGAGGGAAAGGGCAAATAGGTGAAAGGGATTAAGAGGTACAAACTATCAAGTATAAAATCAATTTTAAGTTACAAGAATGCAACGTACATCACAGGAAATAGAGTCAATCTTTCATGACAACTTTGCATGGAGTGTAATCTATAAAATATCAAATTACCATGCTGTACATCTGAAGTGAATACTGCATGTCAACTAGACTTCAACTTTTTAAAAGTCTTGTTATTATGTGGGGAGTTCAAGTAAACCCATAAATGACGTGCTAAAATCTGTGAACAAATGTTTTGGGTGAGAAACTTCCTCAAATGTGTATGCGTGTGTGTGTACATGTATGTGAGTATATCTATCCATGTAACACATACACGCTATCCCTATGAAAGCTCCCTGACTTCACAGATGCAACCCCTAGAACCTAAGGGAGCCTGTTCTTGGGGATGGTTCCTGTCCAGGATTGTACTGCAGCATGTTGTGACTCCCCTGCACACTGACTGAAAGATCAATTCTGCTGTAAAGGCTCTTGCTACGTCTGAGCATCTCTCTCTCACTGGCTATTTTCTGCTGCGATAGCAGAGCTCCAAAGAGCAAACAATCCTCATACACAACGAGTCATCAGCCTCTGAACGTGCCGTGAAGCAGAAGGAAGGTCCAGAGGAGACACTGCTTCGTCCCCACATGAGAGGGCTATGCTGATTCCGGAGACATAAGCCACGTTCTCTATGGTGAGAGCAGCAAGAATCTTCGAGTGGGTTGTAACTGTTTTTATTAGTGACTGTAGAACTCAGTAATGGAAACACAATGAACAGGTGTTCAGCCTAGAACAGTGGTTCTTGGTGGATTTCCTGTAATATCAGTGTGTCTTGGGTTTCACTTTTTAAAGCAAATTAAAATATTAAAAAGAAAAAAAAAAAAGAAACACAATGTACACAGCAACAGTATTTTCAATGGCCAAGATATGGAACCAACCTAACTGCCCATCAACAGATCCAGAAGATACAGGGTGTGTGTGTACACATATATTTACAATGGAATATTCATCAGTCACAAACAGAATGACATTTTGCCATTTGTAACAACATGGATGAACCTGGAGGGTATTGTGTTATGAAGTAAGTCAGACAGAGAAAGACAAAACGAAGTAAACAAATATAATAAAACAGAAACAGATTCACAGAGAACAAACTAGTTACCAGAGGGGAGTGAGGGAAAGGGCAAATAGGTGAAAGGGATTAAGAGGTACAAACTATCAAGTATAAAATCAATTTTAAGTTACAAGAATGCAACGTACATCACAGGAAATAGAGTCAATCTTTCATGACAACTTTGCATGGAGTGTAATCTATAAAAATATCAAATTACCATACTGTACATCTGAAGTGAATACTGTATGTCAACTATACTTCAACTTTTTAAAAGTCTTGTTATTATTTGGGGAGTTCAAGTAAACAGAATTCACCTACGCTTCAGGAGTAATTCTAGGACTTAAGGAAGACACGAATCCTATAAACGCGCCCTGGCTCCCCTGGAGCCCTGGCACCACAGCTGGGCATCTTTAAGATCCCTGGGCAGGTCCACTCCAGAAAACCTCACGCCAGGGATCACGGGCCACTCCGTTGGCCGCTGACCAGTGCCGTCACTGCCCGCTGCCTCATGCCCCTTGAACGTCCAATGTCATCATGGCACAGTGACACCTGCCGTCCTCCTTCAAACTGCATGGCCTCGGCAGGGACAGGTTTCATGGAGGGTGTTCCTTTCCCCCAAACGCCATCATTTACTTTCCCAAAAGAATGAGGTTTAACAACTGAGGACACACTACCAGGTCGTGGGCGAGCTGCTGGATGAACTGCAGGGTCCTGAGGAGCAGTGTGGCCCCGCAGACGCCCTCCTCCATGCCCTTTCGGCAGTGAGCACAGACGACGTTCTGCTCCGTTTCGGTCCTCGCGGGCCGGAGGTACCCGCTGATGCTCAGGCCTTGTACTCCCAAGCGCTCTGCCGACTCCTGGCGGGTGCAGAGGAACTTCACCATCAGATACTGGAAAGGACAAGAGAGACGTGAGGAGAAGGCCCCGGAAGCCCCAGGTGCCGGTGGCAGGGAGAGAACGGTCTTCTGGGAAGGCGCCCCGTGATCCTCATACTTAATAAGGGACCACGACGCCTAGCACTGGGGACACAGAGCGTAAGTCCAGCTTCTACAGCTAACAGGAGAGAGACAATACAAACACTGGAGTCAGGTTTTGGGAAAGACCACAATGAGAGAAATGGCATTACTCCCTCTTCAAGGCAAAAACAGGGTAAGACAGGATAAACGAGGGGAAGACGTTTGCCCTGTTGGACAGTCATTTTGGTTTCCTTTTTTTTTTTTTTTAAATGTGGACCATTTTAAAAGTCTTTATTGAATGTATTACAATACAGCTCTCTTTTATTTATTTATTTATTTTTGGCCAAGAGGCCTGTGGGACCTTAGCTCCCCTGGACTGAACTCATGCCCCCTGCACGGGAAGGCGAAGGCTTAACCACTGGACACTCAGGGAAGTCCCAGCAGACATTTTGAAACAGAAAACAGCTGTACGGTGAAAACAATGACTGCCCTGAGGGATCATCTCAAAGACCCCCAGTCACACGTAATCCATGTGCTGGGAGCCTAGGACACAGCCTTATCTGTGCAAAGCTAAAGTCATTTTCAAAGCCCAACTTCTATGCACGCTCTCTGCGTACTGTAGTAAAAGCTCTTTCAGAATCCACTATTCAGCTGCATAAATATTTACTGAGCAGCTACTACATGTAAACCCTAAAGACAGTTCTTATGTCTCTTATTTGAGCTTCTTACTAAGATTTACAATGGAGGTTACAAAAAATTAAATAGTGAGACAATCACTGTTCCTCTCCTAGCTATGGGCCATCTCTCTTTCATTTATGTCTGTGGATTTAACTGTTTTCTCAACCTGAGACGCCCTTCTCCACACCGCTCAGCCTGGCTAAGGAGAGCAGCTTAATCAACTCTGAACACTTGGCATCACACCAGCTTTCCTGGGAAGCCTTCCCTAGTGCATTCCAGCCAGGGTATATGTTTTCCTCAGGGCTACAACACCCTGCGTGTCTCTTAATCAGCCCGATCAGTGTTTCGTGCATCTGTGTCTCCCACGAGACTCAGAGCTCCTTGAGGGTCATGATCAGGTCTGACTCACCTCCAGGGTGCTACTGCCGGCCTAGGGCTGGCACGTGATAACCACTTAATAAACACATACAAGACAAAAGAGGGGGATGGGACTTCCTGGTGGCCCAGCGGCTAAGACTCTGTGCTCCGAATGCAGGGGGAGGGTGCAGGTAGGATCCCTGGTCAGGGAACTAGGTCCCACGTACCCCAACTAAGAGACCCCACATGCCACAAAGATCGAAGATTCTGCATGCCACAGCGAACACCTGGCCCAGCCAAATACATAAAAACTGAAAGGGAAAAGTGAAAGACAAGAGGAGGGGCGCAGGGAGGACGTGAAGGCCACAGCTCACGGACACTTACTTTGGCAACTCTGCACTGCTGCAGCTTGACGCCTGCCTCGCCCCACTCTTCCTCCAGCTCAAACCAGCCAACAGGGTCATCCTCACCAAGGCTAGCAGCCAGCAGCCGATCCTGCCATTTTGAAACAGAAAACAGCTGTACGGTGAAAACAATGACTGCCCTGAGGGATCATCTCAAAGACCCCAGTCACACGTAATCCATGTGCTGGGAGCCTAGGACACAGCCTTATCTGTGCAAAGCTAAAGTCATTTTCAAAGCCCAACTTCTATGCACGCTCTCTGCGTACTGTAGTAAAAGCTCTTTCAGAATCCACTATTCAGCTGCATAAATATTTACTGAGCAGCTACTACATGTAAACCCTAAAGACAGTTCTTATGTCTCTTATTTGAGCTTCTTACTAAGATTTACAATGGAGGTTACAAAAAATTAAATAGTGAGACAATCACTGTTCCTCTCCTAGCTATGGGCCATCTCTCTTTCATTTATGTCTGTGGATTTAACTGTTTTCTCAACCTGAGACGCCCTTCTCCACACCGCTCAGCCTGGCTAAGGAGAGCAGCTTAATCAACTCTGAACACTTGGCATCACACCAGCTTTCCTGGGAAGCCTTCCCTAGTGCATTCCAGCCAGGGTATATGTTTTCCTCAGGGCTACAACACCCTGCGTGTCTCTTAATCAGCCCGATCAGTGTTTCGTGCATCTGTGTCTCCCACGAGACTCAGAGCTCCTTGAGGGTCATGATCAGGTCTGACTCACCTCCAGGGTGCTACTGCCGGCCTAGGGCTGGCACGTGATAACCACTTAATAAACACATACAAGACAAAAGAGGGGGATGGGACTTCCTGGTGGCCCAGCGGCTAAGACTCTGTGCTCCGAATGCAGGGGGAGGGTGCAGGTAGGATCCCTGGTCAGGGAACTAGGTCCCACGTACCCCAACTAAGAGACCCCACATGCCACAAAGATCGAAGATTCTGCATGCCACAGCGAACACCTGGCCCAGCCAAATACATAAAAACTGAAAGGGAAAAGTGAAAGACAAGAGGAGGGGCGCAGGGAGGGACGTGAAGGCCACAGCTCACGGACACTTACTTTGGCAACTCTGCACTGCTGCAGCTTGACGTCTGCCTCGTCCCACTCTTCCTCCAGCTCAAACCAGCCAACAGGGTCATCCTCACCAAGGCTAGCAGCCGAGCAGCCGATCCTGCCAACACGAAGGCACTCAAGCAACCTTCTCCTGTTTCTCAATCTCTTAAGAGTCCAAAGAATAAGGTACCTCTTAATGGCATTTAGCTTGCTCAGATGGCCTGTCTGCTAACAACTGAGGCCGGGGAGTGGCACTTGGTGCCTGAGCTAGGAGGGAAGGGATGGTACCTTCCTCCCCACGTCTCACCTCCTCATCTCAGCAATGGGAACCACTATGAGTCCCAAATATGTCTTGGGAACTCGGACGAAAGTTTGCTTCTCTGGATAACTGGATTATCTGAAGAATGAGACTTGAAGTCAAGGCATTGAAGATGAGTTACTCAGGAATAAGGTCCAACGCAACAGCTGGTACGTGCTTCTTTGGAGAGCCAGGTTCAGTTTCCTCTCCCTGGGTCTGGCTAGACTACATATGACTGGCCTGAGGCTTGTACTTGCAACAGCTGAAGGGTAAAGGCTGGCAAGCTTTCGGACCCTGGAGCTCCACAAAGAAGGAAAACTTCAGCCTTCACGGGATTTTTGTCTTAGCCTCAGGATTTTGTCTTACTTCTTAAGAAGTCCTTACAGAAAAGCATGTCAGCCCAAAGGCTGAAGAAGCACAGTTGTGTGCCATCTCTTTTTAAAAACTCGATACTTGAATGGCACTTCCTTTTTAGGAATTAAGTAACTGAGAAGGAGAAAACAGTAGGTACAAGAAAGCCCAGTAATACAGTACTGGGTGATAGTATAAACCCCAGCACCCCATTACCTATAAACACAGGAGCAAAAAAGAACAAGTCTCGAGCTCAGCTCTGTGAGTCTTCACTTGCTCCTGGTGGTCAGGGAGGCAACACTGTCCAAGAGGTCACCAACACCCTCTGCAGCTAAGTCCAACGTGGCTACATCTAGACTGACCTTACCAATTCCCAGTAACACCAACACTGCTGCCTCTTTAACCATGACTTCTGCTCCCTTTCATGAGGACATGGCCCTGGCTTTCCTGCTGCTTCTCTGGCCTCTTATCAGCCTGCTGTCCCTGAAATGCTGGTGCCTCTCAACCTCTTGACCCCTCTGTGTTCTTCCCAGCACACATGCTCCTGCAGGATGATCTCTCCTGATTCATTTTAAACTGTCACTGACATGTGTCTGCCATCTGTGTCCTCAGGACACTGTCCTCTTCCAGGCTCCTGAGCTGCTTATCCACTAGTTGTGGGATATCTCAGAGGCTTCCTAGAGCCTCTAAGCCAACAGGACCACAAGTGAGCTCATCATCTTCCCAAAAACCTGCTGGTCCCAAAGTATGTTCTATCTCAGAAAAAGGCACTACCAGTGTCCCCCGGTCAGGTCAAACCCAGGGCTCACAGACGCCTATGCTTCCTCCCCTCTCCTGCTCTGCATGCAGTCACTCATCTGGCCTGCTGCCTCCTTGGCAGGAGAAGGGAGAAAGCCCCCATCGTTTTCAGAATAAAGTCTTAACTGTGAAACAGAGACAAAAGGCTTTCAATGACCAAACCCTTTCCTCTCTCCAGCTTCACCTCTCCCCACTCTCTGCCTCACTGTGTACCTTAGCCATGAGGGTTCACCGGTCCCTCAAGTAGGCCAGACCCGACCTCTGAGTTCTCAACTCTGCTCTGCTCTTTGCTCAGGGTGTTCTTTTTCCCCTTCTTCAAGGGGTTCATCAACTTTAACTCCTCTGTATTCAATACTTCTTCCAGGAAGCCTTCCTTGATCAGGACAGGCAAGCTGCCCTGGCTTCTGGAGCACCTGATCCCTCCTACCTGCCTCACCTCGATGGCACAGTGAGCCTGTAGGCTTTACCATCTGTCTCCTGAGCTCCACGCAGGCTCGGTAGAGCAGGGACTGTGCCAACAGGCTCACGACAGTGTCTTTGGTGCTTAGCAGCAGGTTGAGCATGTCATAGGTGCTTAAACAGGAGGAGGGAACTTGGGGCCTGGGGACATTTCCCAGGGGCTAGATAAGTCTATAGACCTCAGGCCACCCACAATTCACACGGGTGCCATTACCCAGCATTTTGAAGATCTGTACACCTGGTCACAAAAGGGACCGAGTTAAAGTCTATGAACAAATTAAAATGCATGTCTTCACATGGGCTGCCAGAAAGCAATGAATGCTCATGGCCACTGAAGATGGGTTAGTGACAACTTCTCTATAAAGAAAACATGTCACCAGTAAGAGAACGTATACAATCTTATTAACCATAAAGATGTTTATTCTGTTCCTTACCTGCTTTTTACAAACTGCCTGAATTCCTGAAGCTTCCATTTGTCGTATTTTTCAAACCTTTTGAAGTGTTCTTCTGCATGAAATTTATCGGAAGATGAATTGTAGGCAAACACCAACCCACACTGGGCACCAATGCCACCACGTCGAACCTGGAAAGAGATCCGAATAAAGAATCTGGAAGGGGCCAGTTTGGTGGCCATTCTGTTCTCAAATAACATGGTCAGATTCAAACAGCCTAATGCAAAACTCAGCAAAAAAAGGCTTCAGATACAGCAAGTCCTGGAAAAGAAAGAAAGCTGCTTCCTAGGAAAGGACTCCTCACCTTTACTGAGCCTCATACCCATACCATTCACAGACTCACAACCTATCCATCCCCATGCCCCTGCCTCTGCTCCAGGCCCAATGCAGAATAACCACTAAAAGTTCAGTGAAAAGCCAGTGACATGGACCTCTGCAGTACACTTGTATTTTTTTTAAATAGTAGCAATGTTTCTTTTTTTTAAGCTTTTTTTTGGGGGGGAGGGGGGTGTGGAGTAGGGAGGGAGCAGGGCGGGCGGGCCACTTCTATTGGTCTTTCATTTATCTATTTTTCATCCATCTTTGTTCTTTGGCCCGTGTGGGCCTCCCATCACAGTGGCCTCTCTCGTTGCACAGCACCGGCTCTGGGCGCATGCGCCCCAGAGCTCCGCTCAGTAATTGGACACATCGGTCCAGCCGCTCCGCAGCACGTGGGATCTTCCCAGGCCAGGGATCGAACTGGCGCCCCTTGCACTGCAAGGTGGTGTCCTTACCCACTGGACCACCAGGGAAGCCCCCAGTAGCAACGTTTCTTAAAGAAGGCAGCAGAAGAATTACCATAATCCTGATCTGAGTCACTTGGAAGGCAGATTCAGTTCCTGTAGAAAAAATAGTACTTGCTCGGGTTTTCCCAGTCTCTGTAAGAAAACCTACAAAAAGGAAAAACAGATGTTAGGATGACTGATACATCTCTTAATAACCTTAAGAACTAAGAGCAACAAAACCAAAATATATCCTTTAAGGCAGAGGGCATCTAGTTCATCTGGTACTCTCATAAAAATTAGAAAAAGAAGGAAAAAAAAATTAGAAAAAGAATTCCCCTCTGGGCAGATGCAACCCCACTGAGAGACCCCTAGGTAATGGATAACAGGCCAGGTATAACTTTGTTAGAGCACAATCTTTTCAACTATACAGGCAGCTCTGCTCCGAGGTAACAATAAAGAAACAAAACGCTGAAAGACTGCGACTTTAATTCAAAGAGACAAAAGACTGGACAGTCAACCGTTTCTCTGAACCATTCCTAAAACCATGACTGATGTTTGGCTGGACTGTTAGAGGCAAGCAGGCTTAAAGGATGAGACAGCAATTAGTTTCTCAAATGCTTTGTCACAAAAGACTGTCTTCAAGATGGGCAAGAAAAGACTGTGTGCATGTATACCCAGTTAGTCAGTCGTGTCTGACTCTTTGTGACCCCGTGGACTGCATCCCACCAGGCTCCTCTGTCCATGGGATTCTGCAGACAAGAATACTGGAGTGGGCTGCCATTTCCTTCTCCAGGGGATCTTCCCCACCCAGGAGTCAAACCCACGTCTCTTGCGTCTCCTGCACTGGCAGGCCGACGAGCCACCTGAGAAGACCCTCAGAGTTGACTCAGCACACACTTGCAACCGCTGTAGTAGAGAAATCACACAAACGATTCAGCAACCACTGAAGCGAACTGAAGCACACCGGCAGTGAAGACTGCTCGTCCGGAAAGCTTCAGCAACCAGCGTGGTTCCACAGGGCCTCCAGGGGCGCTTATCACTCACTAAATCCCCCCGGGTCCACCACTCACCGTCCCTCGTCCACGGCTCAACAAGGAGGTTTTCGGGTCCTGACTTCTCTTCTTTCCCCTTGACATCACAGGCCTGAAGCGTCAACTGGAGAGGTTTACCTGATCAAAGAAAAGAGAGGGCCTCAAGCTAGTGCCATGAAAAATACAAAAACTAGAATGCTCATCAGGGAAAATGGAGAAGCTGTGGCCACCCAGACTGCTAACTAAAAATGTACCCATTTAAAAGCTAAAATAGAAAGTAATATCAGGCAAAAGGTGACACCACCCTTTTCTGCTTTCCTGAAACAAAGAACAGCTTATGTCCATAAGTAATTCCAAAAAGAATCACTCTAGAATACCCCTGGTCAGAAACAAGGCACATCATAAGACACAGATTAATGACACAGACGTAACATATTTGTGTGTTGAGTGGGGAGGAGGAAGGAATTCCTGAAACACTGTTTGGGAGCCAATAACCAATTTTATTGTAATTGCATTTAAATGCATAAATAATGGAAAAACAAATATCGTATATTAATACATATATATGGGATCTAGGAAAATAATACTGCTGAACCTATTGCAGGGCAGGAAGAGAGATGCAGGCGCCGAGAAGAGACGTGTGGACACGGCTGGGGAAGGAGAGGGTGGCGTGAACTGAGAAGACAGCACTGAGGTGGACACCTGCCCACGCACCAACCAGAGAGCTGGGAAGAGCTGCTGCACAGCAGAGCGAGCGCAGTCCAGGGCTCGCCGATGACCCTGGGGGTAGGGTGGGCACGCGGGAGGCTCAGGAGGCAGGCAACACACGTATACTTATGGCTGATTCATCTTGTATGGCAGAAACCAACACAGCAATATAAAGCCATTACTCTCCAATTAAAAATACATTTAAAAATAAAAAAACAAAAAGAAAAATCAATAGATATAGCCTTTAAAAGTGTGCACTAGGTGGGAGAATGGGAGGGACCAAAGATATGCCTATGATGTATTTGGGATTATATAGAGCTATAAACAAGAAAACTCTGTAAAAGCAGAACAAAATAATAAAAATAAATAAATAAATGAACACAATAAAATACATATAAAGAATGTCTTAGGATTGGGTGTTACTTCTTTAAAACATCTCCAGGCAAATTCTGGAAGTTTTCAAAATTATAAAAATCAACTTTTGCTATAATGATTTGAAATTTTTTGCTTTTCTTTTAATAATATAATGAAAACTTTATAATCCTATTAATCTGTAACCCCAAATCTGGAACATTATCAATAATGAACAGTCCCCTAGGTGTTCCTCCCCTATCCAGGCTCCCTGCCCAAATGATGGCTAAACTGAATAGAAAACCTTTCTGGAGAGTATTTTCCAGACACAATAGGATCCCTCCCATCCAGCCATGCCTACTATGGGCTCCAATCCCTCTCAAAAAATGATCTATATCCAAAACTGGGGGCTCTGGGGGGGGGGGGCTGTGGAGACTGGATTTATAACATTATCTATTGTCTGACTTAAAAATTTAACATAATTTAAAAAAAAAAATTAAAACTACTAGGAATTAAGGCAAAAGTACAAACGTTATCTCTGGGGAAGGGAATGGCAGTCCACTATTAGGAGATATTAACGCAAGAGTACAAATGGTGTCTCTGGAGAAGGGAACGGCAGTCCACTCCAGAGTTCTTGCCTGGGAAATCCTACGGACAGAGGAGCCTAGCGGGTTAGTCCATGGGGTCGCAGAGCCAGACACAACTGAGCAACTGAGCAACAACAAATACCGCCAGGAATGCCCGCAGTCCTGTGAGGGGACGGGGTTCCATGCTATCCTCTGCGGACAGAAGCTTCAGCCCCAGAGGCAGGGCCGGCCCGGGGAAAGCGCAGTCGTCTGCCAGCAGCTGTGTGGACTCCTGTGAGGAGGACTAAAGGCTCCGCTCCGGGTCAGAGGGAAAGTGCTAAGATGGACTGCCACTGGGCTAGGATGGGATGTGGTGGCTGGCATGTATGGCTGTCCAGATAGGTCTTTCCCACCAGTCATCAGCTATCACGAGGATGCAGAGGAAGGTGTTCCAAGAAAAGGATCTCTTGTTCTGGGTCTAGCGCTCAAATGGCCACCAAGCCACAGTCACTAAGCCAGTAGTTCCTGGCAGTGCAGCACTGTGGACATTCGGAGCCTCTTCTGCTAGTGCACCCATAAAGAAGCCAACACCTCCGTCTTCCCCACCAACTCTAGTCAAAGAAGACACGGTCTTCCAGAAACCAGCCCACAGTCTGCTGTCCAACAAGATAAGACCAGAGAGGGGCCCACAGAAAGTCCCATGCTGGGGATAGTTCTAGGCATCTTTATGCACCTTGTCAAGGTCACCTACCGTATTTAAGGAGCAGGTTCTGCCTGACCGATGCCATGGAGGAGATGAGGGCCAAGGCACTGTAGTGTGTGTCCAGGTGGTCAGTAACCGCACACAGAGAGCTCAGCACTTTGGCCACACTTCCTCTGGCGAGTGCAAAGGCCAGGAGAGTCAGCTCCACCTCTGGGGTAGAACGGCAGCTGTAAACAAAGAGCACCAAGCGTTTCACTTCTCAAAATCCTGAGAAAACCCGGGGAGCTCAAGCTCTGTGAAACGGATCACCAAACGCCAATCCCACCTGCCATATGCCTTCTCTGTTTACCAGAAACACTTTTTCAAAATCCTTAAGATATCCTAAAGAAAAACTAAGTCAATCCGGAGGAACAGGAAGTGAAATCCTCACTTCTGTAACCTTTGTCTCTTAAGTATAAAATAATGCTATCTATATCAACAAGTCAAACTTTATAAACCAGGAATAAATAGGCTGTGGCAATAAGCCCTTGCTCTCAGGAAGCCTTGGGTAAAGATCTGGCTGGCCCAGACGGCTTTTTCCTTCAAGCACCAGTAACACATTTGACTTCTACTCCATGTCACACTTACCTAGTTTTTTAAAACACATTACTCTGAACCTTTTAAAACTGCCTAGATGTCTTAGGGCCTGGTTTATACTCTTTAACGCAGCAACGTCCCCAGGGCTCGCTATGACAGAGCCGAGTGTCCCCACACTAACTGATCGGCTACGAGGGTGCCCTTTCCCAGGTCTATGGACAATCAGGCTTGTTAGGCCTGTGCGTGCAGGTGAGCAGGTGCTGGGCTGGGGTTGGGGCACAGAGAGGCTTTTCGTTCTGGACTGTGACCCCTCTGCTTTAGCTGAATCTGAGGGCTACTCCACCCCTACTCCCAATTCCTGAGGTTGGGGGACACTGCTAGTTAATGGAGGGCACTGTTCTTTCAGTTTCTCTTCAGTCACTAAAAACTAAATTGAAAAATTGAAAAAAAAAAAAAGCACACAAAAAACCCTAGCCTGACCAACACACATGTCCTCTATTCGCCACCACCACCACCCGCCACTGCTTTATCAACCCTGACTTTTTTTTCTTTTTCTATTTTTTTTTTCTGGCTACTTCTACTGGTTTTTCATGTGTTTCCATCTTTGTTCTTTTTTGGCCTGTGTCCCATCACAATGGCCTCTCTCGCCACAGAGCACCGGCTCTGGGTGTATACACTCCAGAGCTCCGGCTCAGTAGTTGGACACATCAGCCCAGCTGCTCTGCGGCACGTGGGATCTTCCCAGGCCAGGGATCGAACTGGCGCCCTGCAAGGCAGTGTCCTTACCCACTGGACCACCAGGAAAGCCCTCAACCCTGACTTCTTACCTAGTTATCCTGATGAGGAAGCTGTCCACTTCTTCCAGAACAGTGGGAGACAGGAAAGTGGAGAAATCTGTAGATCCTGGCGAGAGAGACAGCGGAGGCATGTGCTGCAGTGCCTTCCTAGGAGTGTAAGATGCACAATCAGAACAAATCCAACCCAATAGGAAATTTATTGATGTAATTTTAGACCAAAAGAAAACGAATACATTGTTGAAAGCTTGTTTGGACTAATCCCTTATCAAGAAACAGTGTTCCTACAGAGAACCTGGTACCTGATATAAGTAAGGCTTTTTCCTGCAGGGGTCCTGGTGCTCAAGAGTATAATGAGGTTTCGTTTCTTTTTCAAGCATTTAATTTCCCAGTTTGGTCATTTCAGTTGGGGTTTTGGAAGTAGAGTTATACAAAAATTTTTGAACGCTTGGGTTGGAGATGTCTTAGGGCCTGGTTTATACTCTTTAACGCAGCAACGTCCCCAGGGCTCGCTATGACAGAGCCGAGTGTCCCCACACTAACTGATCGGCTACGAGGGTGCCCTTTCCCAGGTCTATGGACAATCAGGCTTGTTAGGCCTGTGCGTGCAGGTGAGCAGGTGCTGGGCTGGGGTTGGGGCACAGAGAGGCTTTTCGTTCTGGACTGTGACCCCTCTGCTTTAGCTGAATCTGAGGGCTACTCCACCCCTACTCCCAATTCCTGAGGTTGGGGGACACTGCTAGTTAATGGAGGGCACTGTTCTTTCAGTTTCTCTTCAGTCACTAAAAACTAAATTGAAAAATTGAAAAAAAAAAAAAGCACACAAAAAACCCTAGCCTGACCAACACACATGTCCTCTATTCGCCACCACCACCACCCGCCACTGCTTTATCAACCCTGACTTTTTTTTCTTTTTCTATTTTTTTTTTCTGGCTACTTCTACTGGTTTTTCATGTGTTTCCATCTTTGTTCTTTTTTGGCCTGTGTCCCATCACAATGGCCTCTCTCGCCACAGAGCACCGGCTCTGGGTGTATACACTCCAGAGCTCCGGCTCAGTAGTTGGACACATCAGCCCAGCTGCTCTGCGGCACGTGGGATCTTCCCAGGCCAGGGATCGAACTGGCGCCCTGCAAGGCAGTGTCCTTACCCACTGGACCACCAGGAAAGCCCTCAACCCTGACTTCTTACCTAGTTATCCTGATGAGGAAGCTGTCCACTTCTTCCAGAACAGTGGGAGACAGGAAAGTGGAGAAATCTGTAGATCCTGGCGAGAGAGACAGCGGAGGCATGTGCTGCAGTGCCTTCCTAGGAGTGTAAGATGCACAATCAGAACAAATCCAACCCAATAGGAAATTTATTGATGTAATTTTAGACCAAAAGAAAACGAATACATTGTTGAAAGCTTGTTTGGACTAATCCCTTATCAAGAAACAGTGTTCCTACAGAGAACCTGGTACCTGATATAAGTAAGGCTTTTTCCTGCAGGGGTCCTGGTGCTCAAGAGTATAATGAGGTTTCGTTTCTTTTTCAAGCATTTAATTTCCCAGTTTGGTCATTTCAGTTGGGGTTTTGGAAGTAGAGTTATTTAACTCAGAAATGTATGTGTTTTAAATTTCTGACTTGATAAGGGGATTCTGAACACTTCTTGTAGATGAAGAAGGTGTCCAGTGAGACTCCACTTAACCTACGTAACCTGATGTGAAGACAATATCAGGCATATAAAGCCTAAATAAATTCATTTGACCACTTGGTATAGCTTTACAAAAACAAAGTAGAAAACTCTTCCTCTTCCCCTTCCTGAAAATTCAGTCCATAAAGCAGGGCTATGCAAGACAGGCACTCACGTGTGTGTGGGCAGGTGCCTGGGGGTGGGGGTGGGGCACGGTGGCCCAGTGAGGTACAGGAGCGGGGTACTGAGCAAAGGGACAGCCTGGCATGGAAGGCCAGCCCCAAGAAGGTGAGGAGGGTGCTCTGCCAGGCAAGGGCCGGGGAGCTGGGAGGCTGGTCATATTGAGTGAGACTGTTCTGATTAGTAAATATATAAGGGTTG
This sequence comes from Tragulus kanchil, assembly GCA_022376925.1. Classification (NCBI taxonomy): domain Eukaryota; kingdom Metazoa; phylum Chordata; class Mammalia; order Artiodactyla; family Tragulidae; genus Tragulus; species Tragulus kanchil. The sequence goes on from JAIOJX010000027.1 coordinate 68,649,775, forward strand.
GTAGGAGCCAGGCTTCTCATGGTCATAGTAGGGAGGCACCAACACAGAAAGGGAGAAAACTAGAATGCAGACAGTAGTGCTGGATTAGACTATCAGTACAAACTCAGGAGTTTTCAGTGTTACAGACAGAGAAATAAATACAGTTGGTGATGTGTCTATGTATACCCATGTGTCTATTACTCACACACAGACATAGATTTCTCAGCTGTGTGCACCGAGAGAAGCAGCACTCCGACAACAATGGGCTTAGCATGCTCGGTCTCTAAACACAGCTCTCTGCTAAGAGGGACCACGACTTCTGAGAGAAATGACTGACTCCAGGACTATGGCGGGGAATGTTCAGGCTAAGCCTAGAATATTTTGATCAAAGGAAGTGTTCCAAGACGATAAGGACACGTCAAAAGGACGTATGAGCCAGGCTGAAGGGGCTCCTACTGGCCAAATCTGGGTCAACCTGAGCAGCAACACTGTGATGGACTCTAACTGCAGGAACAAAATAGGAATCATGAGTCGTACCAAGGACCAAGTAAAGTTGGATGAGGAATGCAATATTTACATAGTCGCAGAGTACCTCTTCACAAAATAGCTACTAATTACAATGGGAAAAGAATTATTTTACAGGGGACAAGTCTGGCAGACCCCACTCTGATCAAAGGATTGAAGTTAACATCAGCACCACTAGCTGAGTGTCAGGATGCGGTGAGAACCCGTCATCACCTCTAGGATATTCGGGCCAAAGATACAAAACCTAGAAAACCCAGCGACTTACTGCGTGTTGTGCAGCACTGTCTGGACGAAGGCAGGATTTGTCTCCATGGAGGCTGTCACCAGAGACGTCAGCAGAGACCAGTACCATATGGCAGAAGCATCTGAGACTGACACCCCAGATTTCTTGACTCTCTGAAAGCCGACAGCCCGCAGACCATGAATTCTAGTGTCACATCCATCACTGAGACAACGCTTTATGTTAATCTGGACATCTGTTAAGTGCAAACAACAAATTCAGTATTGGATTAACTTGTTCAGTTTCAGCAAATGCTAAACTACAAGCAAAACAGTCATTCACGTTTGAAAAAGACAACGCTGAAGACATCCTCTGATGCCAGGGCAAGGGATGTGCGCAGGGGGGCTGGCATTTCCTCAGTCTGTCAAGAGCAGTGACCGACCAGGGAGGCAAAGGAACCGTGTACAAATGAAGCAGGGCTCAAATCTTGACATCACAATATTTCACAGGAATTCATGATGCTTGAAAAGTGCATTTTTAAAATGCTGATTCAATACACAGGGAGAAAATATCGAGAGTTCTGAAATCTGGATTGCACTATAAAACAGTGGCTGACTCGCGGCCATTGTGAGAATGTCTCTTTTTTTAATTTTTTAATACTTTTTTGGTCTTCCATTTGCTTCCCTCTTTGTTCTTCGGCCTGTGTGGGCCTCCCATTGCAGTGACCTCTCTCGCTGCAGAGCACCGGCTCGGTAATTGGACACACCGGTCTAGCCGCTCCACGGCACGTGGGATCTTCCCAGGTCAGCGATCAAACCGGCGCCCCTTGCACTGCAAGGCGATGTCCTTACCCACTGGACCACCAGCGAAGCCCCAAAAATGTCTTTTTAATAATCAAGTCCAAAGAGATGACACAGGTGTGGCTCACTTTTATGAGCTGTCAGAATTTCTAAGCTGGGCTGGAGAGGAGGAAGTGAGAAGTTAAAAAGCACAAACATTAGAAGACCACCACAGCGGAAGACAGGAAGCCACTACTGCGCACGCTTAACCACCTCTCTGCCTAGGGGTGAGACACAAAGACTCTACCTCCCCAGGCCTCAGCTCCTCTGAGCAAACTTAGAACACTTCTTTTGGCCTAGGAAAGCATTAGCAGAAATGAGACAAAGCATGCAAGCATTCTGGTTCCCTGAATGAAATAGGCCTGGAAAGAAATCACTGAATTGTGATTATTTCCAAAATGCTACGTGAGAAGCAAGGTTGTAATAGTATAAAAACGGAAACATCTAAAATGTCCAAGAATAAAAACCTTGTTAAAATTAAGGCATAGTCTTACAACCCTAAAGAAAGATGTGCATGAACATACAATGAAAGAACACGTTAAAAAGCTACCAAAGGAAAAAAAGGAAAAAAAAGCTACAAAAGGGGGCTTCCCTGGTGGTCCAGTGGGTAAAGAGTCCGCACTGCAAGGGGCACCGTTCAATCCCTGGCAGATCCTGCAAGCTGTGAAGCGGCTGGACTGGTGTGTCCAATTACGAGCGAGTGCTCTGGAGCACATGTGCCCAGAGCTGGTGCTCTGTAACGAGAGAGGCCACTGCCATGGGAGGCCCACACATGCCAAAGAATAAAGATGGATGAAAATAAATAAGAAAACAATGAAAGAGGCCAAAATTAGTAATAATTTTAGAAAGCTACAAAAGGGCACCTATGAAGTATCACCACTTTTATAAAAAGATACATAAAGATATATAAATATATATATATATATATAGATCTATTTTTTATTTAAAAAATATATATTGAATGTGTGTGGACTTATACACACATACAAATAAACGTAAGAAAAGATCTGGAAGGATTCATACCAATGGATTCACAGTGACAATCCCTGGTAGAGGGATACGGAATAATTTTTTGTTTATGTAAGTATTTATAATTTTCTCATAAGAAAACAAAAGTATTTTTTATTAAAAACGGCTCTACTGGGCTTCCCTGGTGGTCCAGTGGGTAAAGAGTCTGCCTTGCACTGCAAGGCACCGGCTGACCCTGGCCCGGAAGATCCCACGTGCGCTGGAGCGGCTGGGCCAGTGTGTCCAATTATGAGCCAATGCTCTGGACAGCATGGCCCAGAGCCGGTGCTCTGCAATGAGAGAGGCCACTGCAATGGGAGGCCCACACAGGCCAAAGAATAAAGATGGATGAAAATAAATAAGAAAACAATGAAAGAGGCCAAAATTAGTAATAATTTTAGAAAGCTACAAAAGGGCACCTATGAAGTATCACCACTTTTATAAAAAGATACATAAAGATATATAAATATATATATATATATATAGATCTATTTTTTATTTAAAAAATATATATTGAATGTGTGTGGACTTATACACACATACAAATAAACGTAAGAAAAGATCTGGAAGGATTCATACCAATGGATTCACAGTGACAATCCCTGGTAGAGGGATACGGAATAATTTTTTGTTTATGTAAGTATTTATAATTTTCTCATAAGAAAACAAAAGTATTTTTTATTAAAAACGGCTCTACTGGGCTTCCCTGGTGGTCCAGTGGGTAAAGAGTCTGCCTTGCACTGCAAGGGGCACCGGCTGACCCTGGCCCGGGAAGATCCCACGTGCCGCGGAGCGGCTGGGCCAGTGTGTCCAATTATGAGCCAATGCTCTGGACAGCATGGCCCAGAGCCGGTGCTCTGCAATGAGAGAGGCCACTGCAATGGGAGGCCCACACAGGCCAAAGAATAAAGATGGATGAAAAAAATAAATAACTAAGAAAGAGCTTGTGACGTGAAAGTTAAAAAAATTTTTTTTTAATTAAAAAAAAGGTTCTACTGCTTTTCTCTAACTTTAAAAAATACTGAATAGGCGAAATAATGATCACTTTGATGAAAATCATGATGATAAGAAGCAAATCAGATATCCAAAGAAAACCAAATAGCCTTTCTACTTTGAGGTCATCCTGCCAAAACAAAGGACTTCCTTCCTCTCCCCCAGTCCTCTTAGTTACAAGGGCAAGATGCCTCCTGGTGGACTCACAGAGCTGACTGATGTTGGCATTTTCCAGCAGGGTCACATAGCCAGTGACATTGCTGGGAATGTGCACATCGCGGACTTCCTGAAGATCGCTGGCCGTCCTCCCCACGGCTACGGTCACCTGCTGTGGCATGTAGCTCTGGTCAGTGGCCGCCACGGCAATGGACAGGTGCCTGAGCACAACATCGGGTTTCATTTTTAAGCTGGAAAACACAGAGAGAGAGCAGAAAGGACAAATATTTATACAGGCTGCGAACTGGCGGGGCCCACAGGCCCCAGCTCCAAGATCTTCAGGTGATATACCTAAAGACGTCTGACTCCCCTGAAAACAACTAACTTGAAATGCTGGCTACTAGTTTTGAAGTCCTTATAACCTTCCTGAGTTTCGAAAATTCTCCTCAGTTTAAGATCAATCTTCTGGGTTTCCCTGGTGGTCCAGTATTTAAGAATCCAACTTGTAATGCAAGGGACTCCGGTTCAAACTCTGATCTGGGAAGATCCCACATGCCATGGTAAGCCATAAGCCCTGAGCCAGCGCTCCAGAGCCTGTCAGCCACAAGCACTGAGCCAATGTGGAGCAACTATGGAAGCCCAGGCACCTAGAGCCTGTGCTCGACAACAGAAGCCGCCACCACGGGAAGCCAGCACGCCCCATGAAGGGGAGCCCCTTCCTCGCCACAGCTGGAGAAAGCTTTAGTGAAGCAACAAAGACTCAACACAGCCAATAAATAAATAAGCCTTAAAAAAAAAATCAATCTTTTATCTCCTTTAAAAGCAAAAACAAGTAGCCGGTGCCCTGCAATGAGAGAGGCCACTGCAATGGGAGGCCCACACAGGCCAAAGAATAAAGATGGATGAAAAAAATAAATAACTAAGAAAGAGCTTGTGACGTGAAAGTTAAAAAAATTTTTTTTTAATTAAAAAAAAGGTTCTACTGCTTTTCTCTAACTTTAAAAAATACTGAATAGGCGAAATAATGATCACTTTGATGAAAATCATGATGATAAGAAGCAAATCAGATATCCAAAGAAAACCAAATAGCCTTTCTACTTTGAGGTCATCCTGCCAAAACAAAGGACTTCCTTCCTCTCCCCCAGTCCTCTTAGTTACAAGGGCAAGATGCCTCCTGGTGGACTCACAGAGCTGACTGATGTTGGCATTTTCCAGCAGGGTCACATAGCCAGTGACATTGCTGGGAATGTGCACATCGCGGACTTCCTGAAGATCGCTGGCCGTCCTCCCCACGGCTACGGTCACCTGCTGTGGCATGTAGCTCTGGTCAGTGGCCGCCACGGCAATGGACAGGTGCCTGAGCACAACATCGGGTTTCATTTTTAAGCTGGAAAACACAGAGAGAGAGCAGAAAGGACAAATATTTATACAGGCTGCGAACTGGCGGGGCCCACAGGCCCCAGCTCCAAGATCTTCAGGTGATATACCTAAAGACGTCTGACTCCCCTGAAAACAACTAACTTGAAATGCTGGCTACTAGTTTTGAAGTCCTTATAACCTTCCTGAGTTTCGAAAATTCTCCTCAGTTTAAGATCAATCTTCTGGGTTTCCCTGGTGGTCCAGTATTTAAGAATCCAACTTGTAATGCAAGGGACTCCGGTTCAAACTCTGATCTGGGAAGATCCCACATGCCATGGTAAGCCATAAGCCCTGAGCCAGCGCTCCAGAGCCTGTCAGCCACAAGCACTGAGCCAATGTGGAGCAACTATGGAAGCCCAGGCACCTAGAGCCTGTGCTCGACAACAGAAGCCGCCACCACGGGAAGCCAGCACGCCCCCATGAAGGGGAGCCCCTTCCTCGCCACAGCTGGAGAAAGCTTTAGTGAAGCAACAAAGACTCAACACAGCCAATAAATAAATAAGCCTTAAAAAAAAAAAATCAATCTTTTATCTCCCTTTAAGCAACAATTGCAGGAAGGAAAGTACAATATGAACATTCTAACAAAAGCCCTTTACCTGGCAAGAAGCAAATTCTAAACTGCATCCAAAGAACTGAGTATGTTCACTCATGTACAGATGGCTAAAGAGCACATTTGTCCTCTAGGAGAAAACACGGTGCAAGCACTCAGTCACTAAGTCGTGTCCAACTCTGTGACCCGATGGACTGCAGCCCGCCAGGCTTCTCTGTCCATGGGATTCTCCAGGCAGGAAGACTGGAGTGGGTCGCCATTCCCTTCTCCAGGGGATCTTCCCCACTCAAGGACTGAACACACTGTCTCCTGCGTTGGCAGGAAGAGCCTTTACCATCGAGCCCATATGGGAAGACCCTGAGAAAACAAGGCAATTCTTTCTATTTCCACCAACTGAAAGCAGCCCATTTTCTGAAAGGACAGGTGACGGTTCAGACAGCGGCTTCAGGAGGTATAGAAGTACCACAGCTGACTGTCAACCATCTCACTTCAGGACTCCTGATCCCCATTCCCTCTTCTCTACAAACTGGCCAAAACTGAGTTGCACCCATGTTTTTTAGATGTGCAGAAATGATCTTAACAAGTAAAAGCACACCAGATATAAGAAAAGTACCACTTGTCCCTGGCGATATTAACTTTCCTAAAAAACTAGTAAAAAAGATCTGAAGCCAGGAACATAAAATGTTAGTCAAATGTGACTTTTCTTCCTTAAAATACCACGTAAAGAAATTATCCCTCTTTACGACTATATGAAACAGGTTATGTAATTTTACATGTTTTAATTAACAGATCTGAGCAGGATACAAATCTTCTTGGGTTTCCCTGGTGGTCCAGTATTTAAGAATCCAACTTGTAATGCAAGGGACTCGGTTCAAACTCTGATCTGGGAAGATCCCACATGCCATGGTAAGCCATAAGCCCTGAGCCAGCGCTCCAGAGCCTGTCAGCCACAAGCACTGAGCCAATGTGGAGCAACTATGGAAGCCCAGGCACCTAGAGCCTGTGCTCGACAACAGAAGCCGCCACCACGGGAAGCCAGCACGCCCCCATGAAGGGGAGCCCCTTCCTCGCCACAGCTGGAGAAAGCTTTAGTGAAGCAACAAAGACTCAACACAGCCAATAAATAAATAAGCCTTAAAAAAAAAAAATCAATCTTTTATCTCCCTTTAAGCAACAATTGCAGGAAGGAAAGTACAATATGAACATTCTAACAAAAGCCCTTTACCTGGCAAGAAGCAAATTCTAAACTGCATCCAAAGAACTGAGTATGTTCACTCATGTACAGATGGCTAAAGAGCACATTTGTCCTCTAGGAGAAAACACGGTGCAAGCACTCAGTCACTAAGTCGTGTCCAACTCTGTGACCCGATGGACTGCAGCCCGCCAGGCTTCTCTGTCCATGGGATTCTCCAGGCAGGAAGACTGGAGTGGGTCGCCATTCCCTTCTCCAGGGGATCTTCCCCACTCAAGGACTGAACACACTGTCTCCTGCGTTGGCAGGAAGAGCCTTTACCATCGAGCCCATATGGGAAGACCCTGAGAAAACAAGGCAATTCTTTCTATTTCCACCAACTGAAAGCAGCCCATTTTCTGAAAGGACAGGTGACGGTTCAGACAGCGGCTTCAGGAGGTATAGAAGTACCACAGCTGACTGTCAACCATCTCACTTCAGGACTCCTGATCCCCATTCCCTCTTCTCTACAAACTGGCCAAAACTGAGTTGCACCCATGTTTTTTAGATGTGCAGAAATGATCTTAACAAGTAAAAGCACACCAGATATAAGAAAAGTACCACTTGTCCCTGGCGATATTAACTTTCCTAAAAAACTAGTAAAAAAGATCTGAAGCCAGGAACATAAAATGTTAGTCAAATGTGACTTTTCTTCCTTAAAATACCACGTAAAGAAATTATCCCTCTTTACGACTATATGAAACAGGTTATGTAATTTTACATGATTCCTTTAACTTTATTCTTACAGCATCTTCACAGAGAGTCACAAGAGGAAAAAAAAGAGGCAGTTAAGTAGAATATCGTCTAAATTAAAAAAAAAAATGATTTGTTAACACATTGATGGGATAAGGGAAATAAGCAGGTTACTTCCTAGGACTTTGGCTCACGGACTGGCACCAGGGCACCCACCGGATCCAGTGTGAGCGGGCGCTGCCGTCCGACTGCCAGTAGGAGGAGGTCTCCCCGTTCGTCATCTTGTCTATGTCTGCAGGGTTGGAGGAGGTTTCTATGTACGCGTAGCACTTTGCCACAGACCTGAGTTTGTCCATCTCTGGGCTTCTCGTTAGATCTCCAGGGCTCTCTGCAAGTAAAACCAGATTTTATCATGACATCTCTTTCACAGAGAATTTTTTTAAAGGTCACTTAAAATATCTAATAGAAACAGTCTTGGCACTTGGGCCCTAGAAACATCAATGCTCTATAAAATCTTCCAAGCTGGACGACATGCATAAAGTAGAAACGGGCTAAGGGCTGCTCCATGGGTTGGTTGTGGTACAACACAGACCACTGCTATATCTACAAAGCTACCCAAGAGGTGAAAATGGTCTCACAGTCTAAATTTACATTTCTTTAATTATGAGTGAGACTTTTTAAGCCACTTGTTTGAGAGCTACTGTGTTTCTGAGTGAGGCCTTATCCTACCCTCATCTATTTCTGATTGGATCATAATCAATTTATATGTTTTGCATACATTATGTAATATACATATGCACATAATAAGTAGTATTTACCAGGCGTTTTTCTACACATTTCACTGTGAATCAGGTGTTTTTCTATACATTTTCTATGTATTCATTCTTTTTAGAGATGAGGAAACGAAGGCAATTAGGTAATGCATGTCACAATGTTACGAAATATACTTTCTCGCTCCCTAAAAGGTCATTTGTCTTTTGCCTCTGCTTATATATATATATTTTTTCTGTATAAAACCTTAAATTTGCACACAGTCTAACTTATTAGTCTTTTCTTTTGTAAAAGTCTGAAGCCAGGAACATAAAATGTTAGTCAAATGTGACTTTTCTTCCTTAAAATACCACGTAAAGAAATTATCCCTCTTTACGACTATATGAAACAGGTTATGTAATTTTACATGATTCCTTTAACTTTATTCTTACAGCATCTTCACAGAGAGTCACAAGAGGAAAAAAAAGAGGCAGTTAAGTAGAATATCGTCTAAATTAAAAAAAAAAATGATTTGTTAACACATTGATGGGATAAGGGAAATAAGCAGGTTACTTCCTAGGACTTTGGCTCACGGACTGGCACCAGGGCACCCACCGGATCCAGTGTGAGCGGGCGCTGCCGTCCGACTGCCAGTAGGAGGAGGTCTCCCCGTTCGTCATCTTGTCTATGTCTGCAGGGTTGGAGGAGGTTTCTATGTACGCGTAGCACTTTGCCACAGACCTGAGTTTGTCCATCTCTGGGCTTCTCGTTAGATCTCCAGGGCTCTCTGCAAGTAAAACCAGATTTTATCATGACATCTCTTTCACAGAGAATTTTTTTAAAGGTCACTTAAAATATCTAATAGAAACAGTCTTGGCACTTGGGCCCTAGAAACATCAATGCTCTATAAAATCTTCCAAGCTGGACGACATGCATAAAGTAGAAACGGGCTAAGGGCTGCTCCATGGGTTGGTTGTGGTACAACACAGACCACTGCTATATCTACAAAGCTACCCAAGAGGTGAAAATGGTCTCACAGTCTAAATTTACATTTCTTTAATTATGAGTGAGACTTTTTAAGCCACTTGTTTGAGAGCTACTGTGTTTCTGAGTGAGGCCTTATCCTACCCTCATCTATTTCTGATTGGATCATAATCAATTTATATGTTTTGCATACATTATGTAATATACATATGCACATAATAAGTAGTATTTACCAGGCGTTTTTCTACACATTTCACTGTGAATCAGGTGTTTTTCTATACATTTTCTATGTATTCATTCTTTTTAGAGATGAGGAAACGAAGGCAATTAGGTAATGCATGTCACAATGTTACGAAATATACTTTCTCGTTCCCTAAAAGGTCATTTGTCTTTTGCCTCTGCTTATATATATATATTTTTTCTGTATAAAACCTTAAATTTGCACACAGTCTAACTTATTAGTCTTTTCTTTTGTAGCTTTGAGTTCCATGTCCTACTAGAGACGTCTTCCCATGTCAGGGCTTTTATGAAGTGGAACTCCTTCCTTCTAGCACTCTTCCAGCTTTCTTTTTGGCTGAACTTTTTAATCCATCTGAAATTTATTTTAGTGAATACAGTGGGTGAAGAATCTAGTTTCACTTGTTTTCTCCAAATGGCTAACTGGTTCCCTAACCCAGCGTGCTGGCTAGCTCACTTCCTGTCCTGAGTTGTAATGCGACCTCTACCTGGTACCATATTCCCACGTGAACTCGGGTCTATTTCTGGCCTGTTAGGTTCCACTGACCGGCCAGCTCACATCATTAACTTCTGCTGTGGTCACCCGTGACTCTGTAGTGGCCTCCCTCATTTACTCAACAACTATGCACTGAGTACCTACTGTGTGGCCAGCACAGTTCCAAGTTCCAAGGATAATGAAGCAAATAATGCAGACAAAAATGCAAGTAAAAAATAACGTTACAGGCTTCCCTGGTGGCTCAGTGGATAAGAACCAATGCAGAAGACACAGATTGGAGCTACCAATCCAGAAGACACAGGTTCGATCCCTGATCTGGGAAGATTCCACATGCCACAGAGCGACTAAACCCACAGATCACTGAAAACCCAGCACTGCCAAAAATAAATAAATAAATAAATAAAAGGTTTAAAAAAAAAAATATCATTACAACTTCAGAGAATAAGTCACATTTAGACTATTAAACCTGCCAAGGGGATTCGGCCCAAAAGGTGGGGAATGGTAGGGGTGGGGGCATTAATTAGATAAGACTAATGAGGAAAGGGCCCCCAGAAGTTGCATCTGAGCAAAGACTTGGGTGCTGAGAAACCAGTTGTGCTTAAGAAGAAGGCGAGAGGTGACTTCCCAGGTGGTCCAGTGGCTAAGACTCTGCACTCCCAATGCAGGGAGGCCAGGTTCAATCTCTGGTCAGGGAACTAGATCCCACATGCCCAATTCAAAGTTCACATGCTGCAACTGAAAAGATCCTGTATGTCTAAAGTAACCCCCCGTATAGCCAAATAAATTAAAATACTAAAAAAAAGAAGGCGGCAAGCTAAAGAGGGATGTGGAGGGGAAGGAAAGGGAGATGGGGAAGGAAGAGGACGTTCCATTCTTTCGCTACACACTATTATATTTTCAGAAGTGAAGCAGGGAGGAGTGCTGGCTCATCCTACCAATGAAGACTCATTTGGAAGTAATGACCATTTCATGTCCTCAAGAACGTCCCCCACCCCAGACACATACCCTTTTCTTTCTGTACCAGCTGGTCCAGAGCCTCCTTCAGGACAGAGGCCCTCATGGTGCTCATGTTGTTGCAGTGGTCCAGCATGGGGTAGGGGAAGACGGTGCTGCAGAGCCGGTTGCGGTGCAGGAAGCGCAGGATCATCGACGCATGGACATCCAGGCCCTCCTTGGACTCTGAAAATATGTCTATGAAACCTGAGCAGAAAGAATCCATTTGTGGTGTTTGGGGGAACCCACCGCCAGAGTTTCCACGTCCCCTGCCTGGCGGCCCTGTTGAATTAGCTAAATCAAAGGCAGCCATTAAGAATCCTCTCAGATGATGAGTTTCAACTTTAATTGTTCAAAAATCTAAAGAAGCTTTTAAGAAATGAACCAATGGTGATCTCAATTTAAAATTTAATTTCACCATAGTTTAACAGAAGTTTTAGAAGACTTAGAATAATGATTATTTGTTTCAATCCAATTTTTTTAAGTTTAATTTATAAACTTAAATCCTAACTAGAAATATTTGAAGAAGTTTTGCATATAGAGTATGGGTTAGGAATAATGTTTATCATGGTAGAGCGTAAAGGCATAACTGCTTTTACACTTAGCTACGTAAGACAAGGAAATGAGGAAAATTCAGCCACTACCCTGACCACAATTCTTGATGCATTTTATAGCTCACAAGGTCCTTCCACACACATCATGTCAGTCAGTTGCCACAAGAAGGTGGTGGGATCAGGGGTGGAGGGAAGAAGCCACCCAAGAGACTGGCAGCCTCCTTTCACACAGAGGAAGCGAGGCTCAGGTGACACGCCACGGCAACAGCCCCGCTCCGCCTCCCGGCGTTCCTCCCCGACTCCAGCTTCTCCCCGCCAGTGTGGTTCCTCTGAAGACCCCCAGCTTGTCCATCCCTCCGGTCACTGCCCAGGCCCAGACCTCGACACCTCCCATTCATCCACCTGCCCAGATTTCCTGAGTGGCTCCCCTGGCTGCATTCTGTCGGACGTTAACCTCAGTCATCTTACAAAAGCACAGGTCAGGCCATGTCTACCTTGTTTACAATTCTTTCCTCAGAACTTACAATAAGATGCTATGGCCCTTTCTCTTCTGCCCTGCACAAAACCTGGGGCCACTGGATTGATTTCCCAAGTCCCAGAAGGTTATGCCATTCGTCACAGCTCCTCTTACAGTTCTTCTTTTCTTAACGGACACCCAGAGGAATGCCTGAAACCTCACTTGACAATGCCGCTGCTGCTGAACAGTGTGAGGAAACAGACTGACGCCTGTCGTGGGAAAGCTTCTGTCACACGATGAAACAAGCCATGAGTGCGATAGAGGGGCAGTCTCTCTCCTAACCATTCAGCACTCATACAATGAGCTACAAAAGGAGCCAGTGTCAGCCTGGGTTAGACAGAGGGACAGGCAAGCGGCCTTCCACCAAGGAGGGGAGCTCAGCGAGGTTCAGCCTAGGACTGTGATGAAAAACACACAACCACCTCTTTTAAGCTGGGTGGTGATAAAAAGTTTGAGTAGAAAGTCCTCAGTCATGACCCTGCTAGAGAAGATCTGGACCCCCAATTTTTCCAACTGAATCCCCCCTTCTCCTCAGGGTCACCCAGAGAAACAGTACACTAAGTACTGGTAGATTCTCTGATCTCCACTTCTTTCCTCTCCTCCCAAAACATCTCCTTAAGGTGGTCAAAGAAAATCTCCTGATGCTATCCGTATGCTGCTGATGCAGAGGTGGGGGTGGCACAAAATGCCAAGATGTGAGTCAGCTATGCAGAACTCAAAGCCTAATCTTAACTGCCATGAGAACAAGAGAAAAGTTAACATGTACAAGTTTCCCATAATGCTCTATAAAAATGACATTAATAAAAGACAATCTGAAGAAGAATGGAAATAGGCATTCCCCATTAAGTCAGAGAAAGAGACCCTTCTTCTCTAGCTCAATACACCCTCAGTACGAAGCCCGAGAAGTCAAGGTCAATCAGAGTTACATTTATGGGTTCACCAAGTCTATTTGGCTCCCTGCTGCCCAAGCTCAGACTCTGTGCTAAATAATATGGCTCCACTGGCACAGAGCAGGAAAAGCTGTTGGATTAGATGAACCGAACCAAAAGAATGATATGCCAAGTTTAATTTTTCCTGTTTAATTTTTTCATTTCAAACTCAATTGCTTCTCACTAGAAAAAAAGAAAAGGGAATTTTATTTTGATAATGTTTCTGAGCCCCCTAAAGAAGCCATCAAAGTTTTTTTTACAGAGACAATGTAGAAGTACTGCTTCATTTTAAGCTATTTTTATTCTCACTTAAATGTCAGAGTGATGGCTTTCTAAAATAAAAGAAGGGGCCGTGCTTGCCACGTGTCAGCGTACTAAATGTGAGGACTCAGCAGAAATAAAAGAGAAGGTGCCCTGCCTCGGAGCTCCCAGGACAAGCGTGAAGACAGATATTTACAAACAAGGAGTAACACAGTCCCGGGGCCGTCAGGTAAAGCCAGAGCGTTCAGCCTAGACGGCCTTCCACCAAGGAGGGAGCTCAGCGAGGTTCAGCCTAGGACTGTGATGAAAAACACACAACCACCTCTTTTAAGCTGGGTGGTGATAAAAAGTTTGAGTAGAAAGTCCTCAGTCATGACCCTGCTAGAGAAGATCTGGACCCCCAATTTTTCCAACTGAATCCCCCCTTCTCCTCAGGGTCACCCAGAGAAACAGTACACTAAGTACTGGTAGATTCTCTGATCTCCACTTCTTTCCTCTCCTCCCAAAACATCTCCTTAAGGTGGTCAAAGAAAATCTCCTGATGCTATCCGTATGCTGCTGATGCAGAGGTGGGGGTGGCACAAAATGCCAAGATGTGAGTCAGCTATGCAGAACTCAAAGCCTAATCTTAACTGCCATGAGAACAAGAGAAAAGTTAACATGTACAAGTTTCCCATAATGCTCTATAAAAATGACATTAATAAAAGACAATCTGAAGAAGAATGGAAATAGGCATTCCCCATTAAGTCAGAGAAAGAGACCCTTCTTCTCTAGCTCAATACACCCTCAGTACGAAGCCCGAGAAGTCAAGGTCAATCAGAGTTACATTTATGGGTTCACCAAGTCTATTTGGCTCCCTGCTGCCCAAGCTCAGACTCTGTGCTAAATAATATGGCTCCACTGGCACAGAGCAGGAAAAGCTGTTGGATTAGATGAACCGAACCAAAAGAATGATATGCCAAGTTTAATTTTTCCTGTTTAATTTTTTCATTTCAAACTCAATTGCTTCTCACTAGAAAAAAAGAAAAGGGAATTTTATTTTGATAATGTTTCTGAGCCCCCTAAAGAAGCCATCAAAGTTTTTTTTACAGAGACAATGTAGAAGTACTGCTTCATTTTAAGCTATTTTTATTCTCACTTAAATGTCAGAGTGATGGCTTTCTAAAAATAAAAAGAAGGGGGGCCGTGCTTGCCACGTGTCAGCGTACTAAATGTGAGGACTCAGCAGAAATAAAAGAGAAGGTGCCCTGCCCTCGCGGAGCTCCCAGGACAAGCGTGAAGACAGATATTTACAAACAAGGGAGTAACACAGTCCACGGGGGAGCACAGAGTCAGGCACGACGGAAGAGACTCAGCACACAGGCACACAATACTAACTAGTTATGACAGTGATATGCTGCAAAAAAGAACAAATACAGGATGCTAAGAGAACATACAACTGGGGCCAGGGAAGGCTTCTCAGGAGAATGAAACAGGATCATCCAGTTGCTAAGGCGTGTCCGGCACTGCAACCCCGTGAACGGCAGCGCGCCAGGTTTCTCTGTCCATCACTGCCTCCAGGGTCTGCTCACACTCATGCCCCCAGTCAGTGACACCATCCAACCATCTCGTCTTCTGTCGCCCCCTTCTCTCCTGCCTCAGTCCTTCCCAGCACCGAGATCCACTGAGAAAGGTAGCCTCATGATAAAGGTTCCTAAAAAATGGTAGAACTGCTCAGCCGCAGCGGGACACGGGAACACGAGAACTGATCACACTGAACACCTGCTCAGAGCACGAGCGGAAGGCAGGCTACCAGAGACGCGCGACTCTTCCACGGGGTCCAGAGGCTCGCCAAACTACAGCCCATGTTATACCAAAGTTCACCTGGCCTCTAAGGGCTGTGCTCCTCGGCATTCAGTTCTCAGACGAGGGCCCTACCTGGAACGAGAGAGCAGGCCTGCAGCTGTCTGATGGTGTGGCTCAGCTCCCCCTGGAGGTTCGCGCCACTGGAAGTCTTGAGGGTCTCCAGCATGTTCTCAGCATCAACGGTACCGTCACCCTCGGCATCAAACTGGGCAAAGGCCTACAAGACGAGAGATGCGAGAAATCAAGTCTAGGTTCCACATCTAGAAAGCTGACACTCATCAAGACTGGTGACGTTACTGTTAGTGTTACTGTGGGAAGAGTTCATATGTATCATTCAAACAACAAGTAAGTTCAGGAGAGGCACTCCCTACGCTCTGTAGCACGTGTGTATGTGCTCAAGTATTGCCACCTGTACGCATAAAATCGAGCCTCTTGTCTCTTTCCAGCAAGTAAGTCCCTCGCCCCGAAATAATTTCAGAAAAAAAGCAATCATGGCAAAAATGTTCCAACTGGTTGCAAAGTGCCAAAAACAAAGCATGAGCGTAGGGTAGCATCTCAGGCCAGGCTTTTACCTCTAAACACTCTTTGGACACGAGAGCTAATTCAGCTTATCGACTTTGAAGCCCTGTTTTCACTAACCTTTAACTATAATCTAATTTGTACCCTGTTCATGTTGGGGAATGGGGTACAGTGTAGGATGTGGCTTGAATCCTGCTGTCACTAGCTATGTGACCTGATATTGCTTCCGTAAGCTTTTTTTTTGGTCATGCTATGCCGCTAGTGGGATCTTAGCTCCCAGACCAGGGATTGAGCCTGTGCCCCTGCACTGGGGGTATTAACCACTGGACCACCAGGGAAGTCCCTCATCCTGTTCTTTTCAATTAGACCCAATCAGGAAAGCCAAGTTTCGTTTGGAAGTCAAACACCCAAAGGAACTGAGATAGAAGAGATCATAGGAAAGAGACCATTGTGGGAAAAACCAAAAGGGGCCCCTAGAACTGATCACACTGAACACCTGCTCAACCCGGGGTACAGACGCGACTCTTCCACGGGGTCCAGAGGCTCGCCAAACTACAGCCCATGTTATACCAAAGTTCACCTGGCCTCTAAGGGCTGTGCTCCTCGGCATTCAGTTCTCAGACGAGGGCCCTACCTGGAACGAGAGAGCAGGCCTGCAGCTGTCTGATGGTGTGGCTCAGCTCCCCCTGGAGGTTCGCGCCACTGGAAGTCTTGAGGGTCTCCAGCATGTTCTCAGCATCAACGGTACCGTCACCCTCGGCATCAAACTGGGCAAAGGCCTACAAGACGAGAGATGCGAGAAATCAAGTCTAGGTTCCACATCTAGAAAGCTGACACTCATCAAGACTGGTGACGTTACTGTTAGTGTTACTGTGGGAAGAGTTCATATGTATCATTCAAACAACAAGTAAGTTCAGGAGAGGCACTCCCTACGCTCTGTAGCACGTGTGTATGTGCTCAAGTATTGCCACCTGTACGTACAACTCGAGCCTCTTGTCTCTTTCCAGCAAGTAAGTCCCTCGCCCCGAAATAATTTCAGAAAAAAAGCAATCATGGCAAAAATGTTCCAACTGGTTGCAAAGTGCCAAAAACAAAGCATGAGCGTAGGGTAGCATCTCAGGCCAGGCTTTTACCTCTAAACACTCTTTGGACACGAGAGCTAATTCAGCTTATCGACTTTGAAGCCCTGTTTTCACTAACCTTTAACTATAATCTAATTTGTACCCTGTTCATGTTGGGGAATGGGGTACAGTGTAGGATGTGGCTTGAATCCTGCTGTCACTAGCTATGTGACCTGATATTGCTTCCGTAAGCTTTTTTTTTGGTCATGCTATGCCGCTAGTGGGATCTTAGCTCCCAGACCAGGGATTGAGCCTGTGCCCCTGCACTGGGGGTATTAACCACTGGACCACCAGGGAAGTCCCTCATCCTGTTCTTTTCAATTAGACCCAATCAGGAAAGCCAAGTTTCGTTTGGAAGTCAAACACCCAAAGGAACTGAGATAGAAGAGATCATAGGAAAGAGACCATTGTGAAGACAAGACTAGAAATTGCCCTGTGAGAAGAGCTTGGACTCTTCAGTGAGAAGAGATGACTGGGAGTTAACAGGCTCCTCTTCACACCTCTGATGGGTTGTCATGGGAAGAAGCAGTTACAACTAAGTCATCAGATAGAAGCTGGAGGGAAAAGCTCATCGTAAAGATGGATGTGTCTGTTGTTGGTGGGTGTAAAGATGGATTAGGAGGCTCGGAAAGGAACGCCCACCTCATCCCTCAAAGCTGCAGTTAGCAAAAGCTAGACAAGCAGCCATCAGGAGTGCTCAAAGATTCACAGTAAACAAATGCATTTACCTCTGCTCCCCCAGGAAGTCCTGCTAAGACAATGCTATAAAGGGATTTTCTTTTCTAAAGAGATGCTGTAACAGCAAAAAAATTTTGGAAGCTAAGAGACACACGCATGAGCAGTACCTCTCTAAATAAAACTGTACATACACTAGACTGTATCAGCTATAAAGGGAGACTTCTGGGACCACTGGACAAACTGGAACGTGGACTGGGTGTTACCACAACAGAAATCAACAGAACAGTGAAGACCACTAACTGAAAATACCGGGTTACAGAAGAGAATGAGGTAGAAAGTGATCTCATGTTAGTTTAGATAAAAAGCAAATACATGAGGGGGTGAAGGAGGGAGGGGGCCAGGGATATGCATATGACTAATCTGGGATTATACATATCTGTAAACAACAAAACTCTGTGAAAATAAAAATTAAAAAAAAAAAAGAAAGAAACAGGGGGAAAAAAGCAAAGCAAATATGCACATTCCACCCTCAAACCAAACATACATAGACACACAGATTTATCAGCAGAGAGTCCCTGGAACTGCAAGGTGCCCAAACCAGTCACTCCTAGAGGAAATCAACCCTGAATACTCATTAGAAGAATTGATGCTGAAGCTGCAATACTTTCACCACCAGATGCAAAAGGAGAAGGGGGCGGCAGAGGATGAGGTGGTTGGATGGCATCACTGGCTCAATGGACATGAATTTGAGCAAACTCTGGGAGCTGGTGAAGGACAGGAGAGCCTGGTGTGCTGCAGTCCAAGGAGCTGCAAAGAGTCATATACGACTTACTGACGGAAAGACGACAATACTCTGAAAGAGTAACTATCAAGATGTTAATAGTGGCAACATGGCAATCTGCACATATTGCTTCTATACTAATAAAGGAGAAATTATAAACATTAGTATATTTTAAGCATACCCAAATACGAAGAGGAGAGCCTATGGCTGTGGAGGGAGGGAGAGCAGCCTCTGTCTGCCCTGAGGCCCGATGGCAGCTACTGCCCCGCTCCTTCACATTACAGCAGAGGGAGGAAATGGTAATACTGCATGAATCTAAGTCTGAGGGGACTAGCACAGCTGTAAGCCACTCAGCTGGGAAAGACAGGTGGTTTAGAAGCTCTGAATTAATACTGGAACACTCACTAAGTTCTAAGCAGTTCACATGCCATTTACTCTTCATAACAGGAAGAGAACTCACTGTTCACCTCCCCATTTTTCAGTGGCATAGAGAGGTCAGAGAGCTTGCCCCAGATCACACAGCTAGCATGTGACTCCAAGGTTTCAGAGCCTGTGTTCTTCACAACTTCATTCTCCTTCTTTTCACCAGGTGCTCCCTGGGGTTCCTTGCCATCTAAAACCAAATGCTCAAAACGTCTCTCTTATCCATCCCCTTCTCCATCAGTACCACTTGCTCCCAGCACCTTGCGCCTAGGCTAACTCAACATCACCTTAAGGGTGAGACTCACTCTCTTTGTCTCAAGCAGTGCTCCAGCCCAACTCCCACCAGAGCTTCTGCACTTCAGGGGCCACGTGTGTCTCAAGGGCTGTCTGTTCCCAACTTCCCACACAACTCCTGCTCTTTAGGGCTGATGGAAATTCTGTATCAGCAAGGCTACACAAATAAATGACTTTTTCCTGTTTTTAACAAAGTCTGTTGGTCTGTCAATAGTTAATGGATACAATAAAAAGAATTACCAAACAAACAAAAAATAAAGACAGTTTGGGTGAGGGAAAAAACCTCAGAAATGTGTTGCTACCAGCTTCACTGAACAAATATGTAATTTCCTAACACTTGGTAATTGTCCTTATTAAAAAAAAAATGCAGAGATTTTGAAATCTACCGCTTGGCATCTCGTTTCTCACACAGAAGCCGATTTACTTAGCACTTATTTACCACCAGCTGACAGTGAAAGGGGTGACCAGGCAGACTCAGGTCCCCAAGAGGAGGAGGAGGAGGAAAAGGAGCAAACACGCTCTAGCCTAACCTGAGAAAGATCCAGGCTGAAGCTAAGTTTATGGTCTTATAGAGACAAACTATTTTTCATTAGAATGTCTCATCCAGCCCTGAAGCCTGGAGACCGCCCCCTAATGTTGTGGGTGTGGGCCTAGCAAGGCCTTTACACTGGAATGTCTCACCTAGTCTAGGTGGCCGAGCCGCTGGAGACCATCCTCTGGCTAATCTGATGTAAATGTTATGGGTGTGGACCTAGCAAGGCCTTCACAACCTTAAAATACACTTTTGATCTATTGTTAATAACCAACAGGAAAGTATAAAATGATTTGTCTGAACTGGCTTCTGGGGGTACTCTTCTATCCCCCGTTCCAGTGTCTAGGCCGGAAGACTTCTCTATCCCTTTTTTCTTTAATAAACCTTCACTGCACGAAGCTCTTTGTGACCAAAGCCAAGTCTTTTCGATCCCAAAGTGAATTCTTCTCCTCTGGAGATCAAGAATCTCACACTGTTCACAGTAAGCTACCTACCGTCATCTATTAATAGGGAGCCACAGGGGCCTGACCAGGGCTTGGCTCTGTGCATCCTGGGATATCCCCACGGCCTAGAAGAAGACAGATCCACCAACCGCAGCGGCGTGAGGGGTGTGATCCTCATAACAGAAGTAACAGCACAAGTGTAACAGCTAGTACTCACTACTAAGCTAGCATTTACCAGGCAGAGTTCCAGGTACCTCACCTGGACTGACTCAGGTGTTCCACAATCCTAAGGCTGGTGCTATCGCTTGAACTAGAGAGGAAAAGAGAAGTTAAGGACTTTGTTCAAGGTCACATGGCTAATATTAAGAAAAAAAAAAAAAAAGACATTTAGGAAAAACCTCAGAAATGTGTTGCTACCAGCTTCACTGAACAAATATGTAATTTCCTAACACTTGGTAATTGTCCTTATTAAAAAATGCAGAGATTTTGAAATCTACGCTTGGCATCTCGTTTCTCACACAGAAGCCGATTTACTTAGCACTTATTTACCACCAGCTGACAGTGAAAGGGGTGACCAGGCAGACTCAGGTCCCCAAGAGGAGGAGGAGGAGGAAAAGGAGCAAACACGCTCTAGCCTAACCTGAGAAAGATCCAGGCTGAAGCTAAGTTTATGGTCTTATAGAGACAAACTATTTTTCATTAGAATGTCTCATCCAGCCCTGAAGCCTGGAGACCGCCCCCTAATGTTGTGGGTGTGGGCCTAGCAAGGCCTTTACACTGGAATGTCTCACCTAGTCTAGGTGGCCGAGCCGCTGGAGACCATCCTCTGGCTAATCTGATGTAAATGTTATGGGTGTGGACCTAGCAAGGCCTTCACAACCTTAAAATACACTTTTGATCTATTGTTAATAACCAACAGGAAAGTATAAAATGATTTGTCTGAACTGGCTTCTGGGGGTACTCTTCTATCCCCCGTTCCAGTGTCTAGGCCGGAAGACTTCTCTATCCCTTTTTTCTTTAATAAACCTTCACTGCACGAAGCTCTTTGTGACCAAAGCCAAGTCTTTTCGATCCCAAAGTGAATTCTTCTCCTCTGGAGATCAAGAATCTCACACTGTTCACAGTAAGCTACCTACCGTCATCTATTAATAGGGAGCCACAGGGGCCTGACCAGGGCTTGGCTCTGTGCATCCTGGGATATCCCCACGGCCTAGAAGAAGACAGATCCACCAACCGCAGCGGCGTGAGGGGTGTGATCCTCATAACAGAAGTAACAGCACAAGTGTAACAGCTAGTACTCACTACTAAGCTAGCATTTACCAGGCAGAGTTCCAGGTACCTCACCTGGACTGACTCAGGTGTTCCACAATCCTAAGGCTGGTGCTATCGCTTGAACTAGAGAGGAAAAGAGAAGTTAAGGACTTTGTTCAAGGTCACATGGCTAATACTGGTAAATGATGGAGCTTAGATGGGAACTCTGGCATGACCTGAGACCCCGCGCGGTTGACCCCATGTTTGTGCCATGAGCTGACAGACCCTGCAGAGGCCACAAGCCTAGGAGGGGTGGAGGCGTTTGGGGGAAACGGCCCTCAGACAAACGGGGAGCCACTGGAGTTCCTCAAGCAAAACTACACAACGAAGTGGCGCCCTGGAGAGCAGGGAAAGGCCACACAGAGCAGTGACCTTTCCTCCACAGCTCTCAGGGACTGTGATGTTCTCCAAAAGAAGCCTAGCCCATCGAGCCCCCCACAGCAAGGCGCACAGAGCCAGAACCACCTCCAGTTCACCCGGGACGCTCCTCTCTGCACCGCCTTCTCACCACCAATGGCCAACGCTCACCAAAGGCTTCCTGTATGCTGGAGCAGTGCGGGCAGGCGGCAGGGGCCTGCGCCTCAGGGAGAGCCCGACCACACAGAGCGCTCTAAGGGCTAAAGACCTGACCAGACAGGAAGTAAGAGCCTCAAATAGAAGCCGTCTGAATCATGCCACAGGACAGGCTTGGCCCCGGCTGTCCTGGCCAGGTGAGGGTGCCAAGGCGGGGAATCTGGAAGAACCCATAGAAGCAAGGTCCACACACAGAACAAGGCAAGTGTCCCAAGGCAGGCAGAGGGAGGTGAGGTCAGACAGGGAGACAGGCCAGCCTGTGGCCTCCAACACATCCCAAGGAGCATGTACTTGGTCCCTTAGGCAGTGAGCAGCCCTTACAGGCTCCGAGCCAAGGGTCAGCCCACTTCCTTTTTATGGTACATACACGTGTCTCTCATACTCTGTCTCGAAAGGGGGACAGAATTACATCTGCGTGACTCTATATGCATAGTTCTTGGGCTCAAAGCCATTCTAAGTTAGTTAATCAATACTATGACATGATAATGCCAAGATGGTACTTTCCCCCAAATTTCCACTAAACTCCAAAAGTCACTAAGAATCTCTTCAGTTTTCACTAAAACTGTATTTAACTGTTTCCTCAACATCAATAAATACCTTCTTGGGAATTCCCTGGTGGTCGAGTGGTTGGGCTGCTGAGCTTACTGCCAGGAGCCTAGGGAGGGGGTTGGACGTCAGCCGGCTTATGGAATGGGAAAACTCTGGCATGACCTGAGACCCCGCGCGGTTGACCCCATGTTTGTGCCATGAGCTGACAGACCCTGCAGAGGCCACAAGCCTAGGAGGGGTGGAGGCGTTTGGGGGAAACGGCCCTCAGACAAACGGGGAGCCACTGGAGTTCCTCAAGCAAAACTACACAACGAAGTGGCGCCCTGGAGAGCAGGGAAAGGCCACACAGAGCAGTGACCTTTCCTCCACAGCTCTCAGGGACTGTGATGTTCTCCAAAAGAAGCCTAGCCCATCGAGCCCCCCACAGCAAGGCGCACAGAGCCAGAACCACCTCCAGTTCACCCGGGACGCTCCTCTCTGCACCGCCTTCTCACCACCAATGGCCAACGCTCACCAAAGGCTTCCTGTATGCTGGAGCAGTGCGGGCAGGCGGCAGGGGCCTGCGCCTCAGGGAGAGCCCGACCACACAGAGCGCTCTAAGGGCTAAAGACCTGACCAGACAGGAAGTAAGAGCCTCAAATAGAAGCCGTCTGAATCATGCCACAGGACAGGCTTGGCCCCGGCTGTCCTGGCCAGGTGAGGGTGCCAAGGCGGGGAATCTGGAAGAACCCATAGAAGCAAGGTCCACACACAGAACAAGGCAAGTGTCCCAAGGCAGGCAGAGGGAGGTGAGGTCAGACAGGGAGACAGGCCAGCCTGTGGCCTCCAACACATCCCAAGGAGCATGTACTTGGTCCCTTAGGCAGTGAGCAGCCCTTACAGGCTCCGAGCCAAGGGTCAGCCCACTTCCTTTTTATGGTACATACACGTGTCTCTCATACTCTGTCTCGAAAGGGGGACAGAATTACATCTGCGTGACTCTATATGCATAGTTCTTGGGCTCAAAGCCATTCTAAGTTAGTTAATCAATACTATGACATGATAATGCCAAGATGGTACTTTCCCCCAAATTTCCACTAAACTCCAAAAGTCACTAAGAATCTCTTCAGTTTTCACTAAAACTGTATTTAACTGTTTCCTCAACATCAATAAATACCTTCTTGGGAATTCCCTGGTGGTCGAGTGGTTGGGATGCTGAGCTTACTGCCAAGGGGCCAAGGTTTCATTCCCAATTGGGGAACTAAAATCCCACAAGTCATGTGGTACAGCCAGAAAGAAAGAAAGAAAAGAAATCTTTTCCTATGAAACGCTTTAAGGATTGAATATGAAGTTGGAGAATGAGGACTATTAAATCTGTCAGATCAACCTGAGGGGTCCGTGGGGAGAAGACCTGGAGTCACCGGCTCTGAGCAGCAACTGTGCCAAGATAATGAGTAAACGAGTGAAAACAGAAAAGGCTGTTCCTTCAGACCTTACAACCCTACAAATTTCACAAAGTAGGCACCCCAGCTAACACAGCCAATTAATAAAATAAGACCCGGTCCTCCTGAATTCCCACCTTCAACCACCTGCTCTCACGCTGTGTTCAGCACTTTTCTTCTGGTCTAGACCTACGTGATCCACTGGAAGCATATCATATTAGGAGCATAATATCTAATCTCTGAGTCAAATAAGACTGTAATTCCTCTCCTACCTCGGAGTCAATTAAATACCGCTCCCTGTGAGCAAATCAAAACCTCCTTTTCCATGGACTCCACCGACCAAGGGAAGAGGTGCGTCATACTATAAAATGATAACATTTCAGACTTTGGTCCTTGGTATGGCATCAAGAACTTCTTTGGGACAACACCTCAAGCAAGCAAGGTCATGGGAGCGTGAAGGCAAGGCTGCTGGGACATGGAGGGCAGCAGAAGCCCCAAGAACCCAACAAGTATAACATGGAAATTCTTACCATTATGCTAGTAAATCATACATGGACGAGAACCTGTTCTACAGTCTGGCTGCTGCCTGCTTCCCAGCCTTGCTCTCATTCTATGATCTCGCCATGTGAGTCAAAGACGGCGAAACTGTAACCCAATATCTGTTCTGCTCTTCCTCAGTAATTTAATCACTGGTTTTTAAGCTGGATATATGGCCATGGAAGAAGGATCTCTCCCAGCCTCGCTTGCAGTTAAGTGTGGCCATGGGACTGGGTCTGACCAAAGGGGTGCGTGGCCCCCTCCTTCCCTTTCCGGCTGATCGTGGAAAGCAGCAGCCGAGGAGTCCCATGGGTCAGGAAGCAGTGGCGGCTGTGGAGGCCGGCAGCACAAGATGGACAGAACCCACCCCTGGTAACTGTGAAGCTCCCTGTCAGCCCGGGCTGCCAACCTGGACTTTTACAGAAAAAGTTTCTTTTCTGTTTAAAGTCCTGGTGCACGGGATCTTTAGGCCTTGAAGCAGTTTTGTAGCCCTAACACCTCACCCCATTCTTCCAGCTTCTCATTCTCTGGACACGGGGCATGTGCACGTGACCCTCTCTGCCTCAAACGCTTCTGCTCCTTTTCTGCTTTCAGGCTTCAAGATTTCTAAGCTGAAAAGTTACCTTCTTAGGTGTGTATTCTTTGACATCCTGGATGAGGTCAAATACTGTTATTTTTCATTGCACTTTCTCTCCAATAAACGGGCATCTTTAGTACTAGATACTCTTTTCCTATTTTAATATGAACCATTTTTTAGTCTTCATCGAATTTGTTACAATATTGCTTCCGTCTTGCACGCCTGCTCAGTAGAGACCAACTCTCTGCACCGTGGTGGACTGTAGCCCTCCAGGCCCTCTGTCCATGGGATCTCCCAAGCAAGAATACAGGAGTGGGTGGCCATTCCCTTCTCCGGGGGGATCTTCATGACCCAGGGATCAAACCCACATCTCCCACCCTGGCAGGTGGATTCTCTACCACTGAGCCGGCTTCTGTCTTATGCTTCGCTTTTGGGCCCCAAGGCCTGTACAATCTTAGCTCCCTGACCAGGGATTGAACCACAGCCCCTGCACTGGAAGTTGAAGTCTAAGCGACTGGACGGCCGGGGAAGTCCTAAGGAGTAGATACCCTGTAAGAGCCAGTATGCGGCTTTCTCCACTGCTACCCAAGTGTCCAGCACTCAGTGTATGCCCAGCAAGTATTGGCTTAGTCAGAGAGTGGACAACATGAGCATTCTCGTGAGTTCTGGGCTACACCTCAAGGGCATCCTGGACAACATGAGCATGTGCTCAGCCTCGCTTGCAGTTAAGTGTGGCCATGGGACTGGGTCTGACCAAAGGTGCGTGGCCCCCTCCTTCCCTTTCCGGCTGATCGTGGAAAGCAGCAGCCGAGGAGTCCCATGGGTCAGGAAGCAGTGGCGGCTGTGGAGGCCGGCAGCACAAGATGGACAGAACCCACCCCTGGTAACTGTGAAGCTCCCTGTCAGCCCGGGCTGCCAACCTGGACTTTTACAGAAAAAGTTTCTTTTCTGTTTAAAGTCCTGGTGCACGGGATCTTTAGGCCTTGAAGCAGTTTTGTAGCCCTAACACCTCACCCCATTCTTCCAGCTTCTCATTCTCTGGACACGGGGCATGTGCACGTGACCCTCTCTGCCTCAAACGCTTCTGCTCCTTTTCTGCTTTCAGGCTTCAAGATTTCTAAGCTGAAAAGTTACCTTCTTAGGTGTGTATTCTTTGACATCCTGGATGAGGTCAAATACTGTTATTTTTTCATTGCACTTTCTCTCCAATAAACGGGCATCTTTAGTACTAGATACTCTTTTCCTATTTTAATATGAACCATTTTTTAGTCTTCATCGAATTTGTTACAATATTGCTTCCGTCTTGCACGCCTGCTCAGTAGAGACCAACTCTCTGCACCGTGGTGGACTGTAGCCCTCCAGGCCCTCTGTCCATGGGATCTCCCAAGCAAGAATACAGGAGTGGGTGGCCATTCCCTTCTCCGGGGGGATCTTCATGACCCAGGGATCAAACCCACATCTCCCACCCTGGCAGGTGGATTCTCTACCACTGAGCCGGCTTCTGTCTTATGCTTCGGCTTTTTGGGCCCCAAGGCCTGTACAATCTTAGCTCCCTGACCAGGGATTGAACCACAGCCCCTGCACTGGAAGTTGAAGTCTAAGCGACTGGACGGCCGGGGAAGTCCTAAGGAGTAGATACCCTGTAAGAGCCAGTATGCGGCTTTCTCCACTGCTACCCAAGTGTCCAGCACTCAGTGTATGCCCAGCAAGTATTGGCTTAGTCAGAGAGTGGACAACATGAGCATTCTCGCGTGAGTTCTGGGCTACACCTCAAGGGCATCCTGGCCCTCTGATACAGGACTCTCGCGGATCTATACCTCTCAGACTCTCTCAACTGTAAACACTGCTTCGCTCCATTGTCTTCTGGACGATTCTGAAACGGTGCCAGCTCCTTCAGGATACCCGCGTAGCTCTTTCTGCCTCTGCTTACTGAGGACTAGAGTGGAAAGGGCTGGGGATTCCCCAGCTGTCCAATGGTTAGGACTCTGTTCTCACTGTCAAGGGCCCGGGTTTGAGCCCTGGTCAGGGAACTAAGATCTCACAAGAAAAGGTTGCAGCCAAAAGCAAAAAACAAACAAACAACAACAAAAAAAACAAAGTATGTACACTCCTGGAAAAAAAAGGAAACCCTTCACTAAGGAACATGACCAACCATTTCAAAAGTTGGGATGCCTTACAGGTGTTCTTGAACTGAAAATGTAAGAAACACAACAAACTACATTATCTGAACTCTGGAAACGTGGAGGAAAACATTCTTAAAATATCCGGTTTTAAAGTGCAAAGCCCCTGGTTTTAAAGTGCAAATCACTCTTTAATGGCATTACAATACCTGTGAGTTTATTGGTTTCTGTACTCAGCCTTCATTGACGCTGAATATACTAAGTGGTTTACCCATTTACACAGGTTTCGTACCTTTTGGTTATAACACCGTGGAGTTAAAGAAATAGGGCCCTAAGAAGTTTTTAGTGTGACATAAACCAAAAAAAAACCCAAGAGATCTGAGTGACACTCCAGTCTCGTCAATGACTCACCGGGGAATCCTGGATCAGTTCTCTTCTGAACTCTAAAATGAAGAGTTTGTTACAGATAATCCCTAAGATCCCCTCCGAGGAAAATATTTTGTTGTATAAATTTCCCGTTAATCTCTTCACAGAGATGATGTTGGTGATTATGCCCGCAAACTGTATAATTACAAATAGTCACAGGAAACTTGGTATTTCCCTATCACTTGTAGGTTCTAGGAAGGTTGAAGTGAAACTAAAATATGATTCTTCAAAGATAGAAAAACAAATGTGTGTCTAGGAGAAGCTCGTTTTTGCCCGATGAGAATGGCTTTCAGAATAGGAGTTCTACCAATATATGGTATTCTCCTCCGACATGTATTAGGACCCCACACTGGATGCAGAAAGTGCCTCTGCAGAAACCCACTGGCCAATAAAACAGAATGGCTTTCCTGGCCACTCCCTCGATCCCTGTACCACATCCTCCAAGCCATCCTGGAGCACGATAAGGAAGCTCCAGAGGGCTGCTCATGCCGCGTCAGGCAATGGCACAAAGGTCTGTACTAATGCAACATACAAAGATATCTACACTCATCCAGTACTTCGAGCCAGACCGGCCTAGTGGAGAATTTTCACACCTCTAGAAAAGGTTAAAGAGATTCACAGCCGACTCACGGAGTGAAGAGGCTGGAAGCGCCCACTGTGGGTCCCGGCACGCTCAAACTCCTAGTCTCAGAACCTGCCAGCCCCGTGGGTTCCTGCCCAGCCCCTCCAAAGCCACTGCCAGCCTCTTCACGCCCTTGGGGGCGGCCACCCTCCCCCAGTCCCACCATCGCCGGCCCGTCCTGACCTCCTCGAACCGCTCGCCCGAGAAGCCGGCGCCCCGAGCCTCCAGCAGCTCCCCGAACTGCTCCAGGGTGACGGACTCTTCGCCGCGGCCCAGGCGCTCTTCCAGCCAGCGCAGCAGCGCGCCGTGGTGCCTGGACACCAGAGACTCGCAGGGCGGCGTGGGCCGCAGCGCAGCCGCCGCCTCTCGCAGCCGGGCCGGCTCCAGCAGCGCCGCGGCGGGCGGCAGCGCCGGGGCCGCAGGGCCCGAGCCGGCGGGGCCCGAGTCCGCGGCCCAGTCCTGGTGCGGGCCCCAGCCCTCGCCGCCGCCGGCTGCCGCCTCGTCTTCACTGCTGTGACTCGGAGCGTTCCCCATGAGGTCTCCGTCCCTGGCGCCCGGCTCTGCCGCCGCCGCCGCCTCCCCGCCACGACTTGTCAACCTCAGACAGCACCCGGCGGGCGGGGACCGGGAAGGGAGGACGGCGGCGGCTGCGGCTTCCGGCTTCCACGCCGACAAGCGAGGACTGCTGTCGCAAAAGCGCCGTCAAGCGGACTCCACCAGCTGTCGTGAGACAGCAAGCCGAGGACAGCCTGATTTCCAAGGGGGTGCGGCCGTCGTTCCGTCTACGTCACCTGCAGCCTCCTTTGCCACCATCTTTGTTGGGGGCGGGCAACCTGTCGGCCAAAGGTCCTCTCGCTGGTCTGGTCACTTTCTCGTTCACTCTCAATAGTCGCGAGCTATGCTAGAAAGGTACGAGAAGGGTTGCAGCCAGGGAGTGAACTTTTCGCCATAGACGTTCCCTTCCAGAGCCCCGCTGTCCCCTTAGGGACATACGGACCCGGGAGAGCGCGCGTCGCGCCGGTGACGTCGCGGCCTGCTGTCCGCCATATCGACTGTGCACCGAGAGGTGGCAACTTCGGGGGACCCCCAGGGTACGGCTGCGTCAATGCCGGGGCTCGGCGGGCGTGGGCGCTGGCTGGGCCTGGCCGTGGCGGCGGCGGCGGCGGCGGCGATGGCCGCACGGCTGATGGGCTGGTGGAGTCCCCGCGCCGACTCTCGCCTTTTCGCACCTGAGGAGCTGGCCCGCTATCGCGGCCGCCCAGGGGACCCGGGCCTCTACCTGGCCTTGCTCGGCCGCGTCTACGATGTGTCCTCTGGCCGGAGGCACTACGAGCCCGGGGCCCACTATAGCGGCTTCGCAGGTATTAGCAGGGCGGTTCACGCCTTCTGCTACCACGCGGGCTGGTAGCCACCTGCGCTTCATTCATTCACTTACTCATCTATTCGTGTGTTCATTTCCTTTTTTCCTCCCCACATTTCGGCAGACCTTCGTGGGTGCCAGGCTCATCTGCATCATCCGTCTGGTCTGTTTTGACTCGGGCGAGACTATGGGCAGGACTATGACGGTTGTTACGGGCCTCTCCCTGTCTTTCCCCACCGCTCCTTCTAAGTTGGAGAAAAACATCACTTGCCGTCTGGTTGGTTACTCTTTACCTGCGGAAGCCGCTAGACCCTGCTTTGTGCCACACTGCGGGACTTTCAGGGCACGGAGATGAGCGAGGCCCCATCCCAGCCCTCAGGGTTCCCCATCTGATTCCATCATTTCCTCTCCCGGGCCTTCCCCCCAAGACAAGCGAGGACTGCTGTCGCAAAAGCGCCGTCAAGCGGACTCCACCAGCTGTCGTGAGACAGCAAGCCGAGGACAGCCTGATTTCCAAGGGGGTGCGGCCGTCGTTCCGTCTACGTCACCTGCAGCCTCCTTTGCCACCATCTTTGTTGGGGGCGGGCAACCTGTCGGCCAAAGGTCCTCTCGCTGGTCTGGTCACTTTCTCGTTCACTCTCAATAGTCGCGAGCTATGCTAGAAAGGTACGAGAAGGGTTGCAGCCAGGGAGTGAACTTTTCGCCATAGACGTTCCCTTCCAGAGCCCCGCTGTCCCCTTAGGGACATACGGACCCGGGAGAGCGCGCGTCGCGCCGGTGACGTCGCGGCCTGCTGTCCGCCATATCGACTGTGCACCGAGAGGTGGCAACTTAGGGGGACCCCCAGGGTACGGCTGCGTCAATGCCGGGGCTCGGCGGGCGTGGGCGCTGGCTGGGCCTGGCCGTGGCGGCGGCGGCGGCGGCGGCGATGGCCGCACGGCTGATGGGCTGGTGGAGTCCCCGCGCCGACTCTCGCCTTTTCGCACCTGAGGAGCTGGCCCGCTATCGCGGCCGCCCAGGGGACCCGGGCCTCTACCTGGCCTTGCTCGGCCGCGTCTACGATGTGTCCTCTGGCCGGAGGCACTACGAGCCCGGGGCCCACTATAGCGGCTTCGCAGGTATTAGCAGGGCGGTTCACGCCTTCTGCTACCACGCGGGCTGGTAGCCACCTGCGCTTCATTCATTCACTTACTCATCTATTCGTGTGTTCATTTCCTTTTTTCCTCCCCACATTTCGGCAGACCTTCGTGGGTGCCAGGCTCATCTGCATCATCCGTCTGGTCTGTTTTGACTCGGGCGAGACTATGGGCAGGACTATGACGGTTGTTACGGGCCTCTCCCTGTCTTTCCCCACCGCTCCTTCTAAGTTGGAGAAAAACATCACTTGCCGTCTGGTTGGTTACTCTTTACCTGCGGAAGCCGCTAGACCCTGCTTTGTGCCACACTGCGGGACTTTCAGGGCACGGAGATGAGCGAGGCCCCATCCCAGCCCTCAGGGTTCCCCATCTGATTCCATCATTTCCTCAGTCCCAGTGGGAAGTGATCTCCTTTCCCCCACCCCAAGTTTTCTTTAAAAATAGTGCGTTTGGTTGGCATCTGGTACAAATGCATTTGTCTGTCTTGCTTTAAAAAGTTTATCGGGACTTCCCTTGTGTGCAGTGGTTAAGACTCCACCCTCCCAAGGCAGAGGGCTCAGGTTGCATCCTGGGTCAGGAAACTGAAAGTTTGAATGCTGCCGCAGGGAAGGTTGAAGATCCCATGTGCTGCAAGTAAGACCTGGTACAGCCAAAAATATATATTAAGTTTATCAGGTTAGAGCACAGGAAAGGAGTCTAGCCACTTTTACAGTCCTTTAGTACTTAGCACAAAGTGGGGCATATATTTGGCCACAAAGAACAGCTGGCGGGGTGGGGGTGGGGGGTCATGTTGGAGGATATGATTTGCCTGAAGCCCTCACAACTAAGTCCTGATGGGACTTGAACCAGGACCACCACACTTAGAGATGTTGTTGCCTTACCAGCACGAGGCATGACCATCTCCCAGATTAAAAAAGAAAAAGCAGGGCTTCCCTGGTGGTCCAGTGGTTAAAGAGTCCACCTTACAGTGCAAGGGGCACTGGTTCTATCCCTGGCCCGGGAAGGTCCCACGTACTGCGGGGTGGTTGAACACGTATGTCCAATTAGGAGCCAGTGCTCTGCAGTGAGAGAGGCCATTGCAATGGGAGGCCCACACATGCCTAAGAATAAAGATGGATTAAAATAAATATAAACCAAGAAAACGAGGCATGATGGGGGAAAAAGAAAAAAAATTCTGAAAAGAAAAAAAAAGCAAGTGAGGAGCAAGCCTACAGCCAGTGACTAAGTGGATATTAAATAAACGTTGTCCATTTGTCATTATCTCTGGGAAACAGGGAAGCTGCTCTGGTGCTTAAATACAAGGCATTTCTCCGTCTCTAGGGAGAACCTGAGAAGTAGAAACACTGGCAGAAAAGGAAAAGTGTAGTTGATGATGCTGAGCTCCACAAACCATCTGACAGAGGCCTTTACCCAGGGCTGCCCAGTGAGTGAGAAGCAGAGATGCAACTGAAATCAAGTGTTTCATTTGCTGGGGTGAGGACAGTTTTGGGTGCACTTGCCTGCCACACCCTGAGGCAGCCCTCATGGCTCTATGCACATATGTGAGCACAAACTGCCCCCTTTCCGGGGTGACTTTTATCTCTTGCAATAGACTCTTTTCCTGTGGACTGACTTCCTCTGTGCCCAATACTCACCATCTTTTGGGGGGAGGGGGTTTGGCCTCTTTTATTGGTTCCTTATTTATTCATTTTCATCCATCTTTAATCTTTGGCCTGTGTGGGCCTCCATTGCAATGGCCTCTCTCGTTGCAAAGCACCGGCCCTAAGCTCATACACTCCAGAGCGCTGGCTCGTAACTGGACACACTGGTCCAGCCGCTCTGCGGCATGTGGGATCTTCCCGAGTCAGGGATCGAACCGGCGCTCCTTGCACTGCCAGGCAGTGTCCTTACCCGCTGGACCACCAGGGAAGCCCTCACCGTCTGTTTATTAACCAGTGCCATGTAGCCCTCCTCGTGCCTTGGGCTGAGGGACCCGAGATCATAACATGCTCCCTAACACTTGACCCTCTAGTAGGGAAGTGGGTATGTTCACTTAGTCTTTTTACTTTTTATTAAGATATTCCAATGGTATAAAATCCACCCTTTTAGTACAATTTAGTGGATTTGAACATAGGAAGTTATGTACACATCACCACTAATTCAAGAGCATTTTTATCACCCCTCAAAGAAAGCCGGTATCTCTTAGAAGTCATTTCCCATCCCCTCTGACTACTTAGCCTCTGGCAACCAGTATCTATTTTCTGGCTCAAAAGATGTGCCTCGGGCTTCCCTGGTGGTCCAGTGGGTAAGGACACCGCCTTGCAGTACAAGGGGTGCCGGTTCCATCCCTGACTCGGGAAGATCCCACATGCCGTGGAGTGGCTGGACCGATGTGTCCAATGACCGAGCCAGAGCTCTGAAGCGCATGCGCCCAGAGCTGGTGCTCTAGGACAACAGAGGCCATTGCGATGGGAGGCCCCCATGGGCCAAAAGAACAAAGACGGATGAAAATAGATAAATGAAAGACCAATAGAAGTGGCCCACCCGTACCCCTCCCTCCCTCCCCAACCCACCCCCGCCCCCCCCCGAAAAAGATGTGCCTCTTCTGGGCATTTCGTGTACATGAGTCATACCCTTGACCTGTTGTGTCCAGCTTCATGTACTTAGCATAATGTTCTCAAGGTTCATTCATGATGCGTTGGTGTGTATCAGTGCTCCATGCCTCCTTATGGTCAGGTAGCATCCGCTGTATAGCCAGACCACATCTTGTTGATCTGTTCATCATTCTTGGACATGTAGGTTGTTTCCATGTTTTGCTTATTGTGAATAATTCTGCCCTGAACCTTCTGTACAAGTTTTGTTGTGGATGTGTGCTTTCAGTTCTCTTGTGTATATACCTAGGAAGGGAATTGTTGAGTCACATAATAACGGAGGTTTCACTTTATGAGAAATTGTCTCTTTTTTTAAAGATTTATTATTATTTTTTTAAAGATTTATTTATTTATTTGGGGTGGGGGTCGGGTTGGGGAGGGAGGGGGATGGGCGGGCCACTTCTATTGGTCTTTCATTTATCTATTTTCATCCGTCTTTGTTCTTTGGCTCCCGTGGGCCTCCCATCGCGGTGGCGTCTTGTTGCAGAGCACCGGCTCTGGGCGCATGCGCTCCAGAGCTCCGGCTCGGTGATTGGACACATCAGTCCAGCCACTCCGCGGCACATGGGATCTTCCCAGGCCAGGGATGGAACCGGCGCCCTTTGCACTGCAAGGCGGTGTCCTTACCCACTAGACCACCAGGGAAGCCCCTATTATTTTTTTATTTATTTTATTTTTATTTTTAGCTGCTCTGGATATTCATTGCTGCATGCAGGCTCTCAGGGGCTGCTCTTTATTGCCGCGCATGGGCTTTTCATTGTGGCAGCTCCTATTGCTGGGGAGCTCAGGCTCTGGGGCGCATGGGCTTCCGGAGTCGTGGCTCTCAGACTCTAGGGCACAAGCTCAGTATTTGGTTGTGCATTTGCTCTGTGGCATGTGGCATCTTCCCAGACCAGGGATTAAAGAATGATATGATCAATTTGTTTAAAATACCAGTCTAAGTGTTACATGGAAAGTAGATTAGTGGGGGACAAAAATGAACGCAGGGAGACTTCCTAGGGGTTTACCCTAATAGTTCAGATGAGAGATGTCGGCAGCCTGGACTTGCTTTGTGGCGGCAGATGGAGCCAAGCAGGCTGATACAATAACTATTTAGGAAGAAATGATGGGACATGGGAACTGACTGGGGGTGAGGGAGGAAAGAGGTGTCGAGGACTGCATTTCTGGATTGAGCAGCTAGGTTTCCCTGGTGGCTCAGACGGTAAAGAATCTGCTTCAACAGATATAGATGGATCATCATACAGAGGAAAAAAAAAAAAAAAAAGAATCTGCCTGCATTGTGGAAGACCAGGGTTAGATGCCTGGGTCAGGAAGACCTCCCGGAGAAGGGAATGGCAACCCACTCCAGTATCCTTGCCTCGAGAATTCCATGGACAGAGGAGCCTGCCAGGCTGCAGTCCACGCGGTCACAAAGAGCCGATCACAACAACTGAGCGACTAACGCTTTCACCTCACTTTCACTAGGGAGTATTAGATTAGAGGCAAGTTTCCAGGGACTGGGGGTGCAATGTGGACATTTTGAACTTGCGATGTGAAAGTCCTCTAAGGAATGTGGAGCAGGCAATTGGATATTCAGGTCTGGAGCTCAAGATAGAACTTTGGCATCCTTGGCATAGAGGTGGTGCTTGAAATCACATGAGTGGGTGAGATTGTCAAGGGGAGGGTGTGGCTGAAGCAGGAGAGGTGAACGAGAACCGATCCCTGAGGCCAGGAAGTGAGCTGGATGGGGAGGAGGACACCCAGGGGTGTAGCGTCACGGGAGTCAAGGGACTCCGCCACGTTAAATGTTGCTGAAAGTCAGTGAAAGAGTGGGGCACAGGCCAGAACGTGTGTGTAGGGTCCAGGAGCATCTGTCACCCAGGAGGAGGGATTCGCTTTGCTTGGGGCTGGGGACTGAGGGCTTTCAGGAGATGTTTCTCAGAAAATAGATTCTCCAGTCGGTACAGTGTTGGTGACCTTCAGGGTAATCTACTGGAAACATCTCTCCTGCAGGCCGAGACGCATCCAGGGCGTTCGTGACGGGGGACTACTCTGCAGCAGGCCTCGTGGATGACGTGTCAGACCTGTCATTTTCCGAGATGCTGACCCTACAAAACTGGCTTTCATTCTACGAGAAGAATTATAAATGTATTGGTGGGTATCCCCCAGGTCATCTCCATAGATTTCCTTTTTAGTGGTCTTGAGTTTGTCACACTGCGTGTGGGATCTTAGTTCCCCAACCAGGGATCAAAGCCAGGCCCCCTGTATTGGGTGCTTGGAGCCTTAGCCACGGGACCACCAGGGAAGACCCTGGGTAAACCTTCTAGAAGTGCTTCCTGCTGCTCTGCTTGCCCTGTGACAGTGGCTGCTGGTGAAGGCCACCTGTGCTTCAGGACGTGGAGGTCAAGTCTCTGCATCTAAGAACTGGTCCGTTGTTGCCTCAGCTGCTGCCGCTGATACTGCTTAGACCTTACAGATTCTGCCAGGGATTTTAAACTAAAACTGGTCCCTGCAGTGTGTCCACTGAAGGACTGAGGCAGGAAAGAGTGGTAGAGAGAGCATGAGCTTGGGGCCAGACTCACTCTCTTAAGACTAAAAGCCTGCACGTGGGAGTATTAGATTAGAGGCAAGTTTCCAGGGACTGGGGGTGCAATGTGGACATTTTGAACTTGCGATGTGAAAGTCCTCTAAGGAATGTGGAGCAGGCAATTGGATATTCAGGTCTGGAGCTCAAGATAGAACTTTGGCATCCTTGGCATAGAGGTGGTGCTTGAAATCACATGAGTGGGTGAGATTGTCAAGGGGAGGGTGTGGCTGAAGCAGGAGAGGTGAACGAGAACCGATCCCTGAGGCCAGGAAGTGAGCTGGATGGGGAGGAGGACACCCAGGGGTGTAGCGTCACGGGAGTCAAGGGACTCCGCCACGTTAAATGTTGCTGAAAGTCAGTGAAAGAGTGGGGCACAGGCCAGAACGTGTGTGTAGGGTCCAGGAGCATCTGTCACCCAGGAGGAGGGATTCGCTTTGCTTGGGGCTGGGGACTGAGGGCTTTCAGGAGATGTTTCTCAGAAAATAGATTCTCCAGTCGGTACAGTGTTGGTGACCTTCAGGGTAATCTACTGGAAACATCTCTCCTGCAGGCCGAGACGCATCCAGGGCGTTCGTGACGGGGGACTACTCTGCAGCAGGCCTCGTGGATGACGTGTCAGACCTGTCATTTTCCGAGATGCTGACCCTACAAAACTGGCTTTCATTCTACGAGAAGAATTATAAATGTATTGGTGGGTATCCCCCAGGTCATCTCCATAGATTTCCTTTTTAGTGGTCTTGAGTTTGTCACACTGCGTGTGGGATCTTAGTTCCCCAACCAGGGATCAAAGCCAGGCCCCCTGTATTGGGTGCTTGGAGCCTTAGCCACGGGACCACCAGGGAAGACCCTGGGTAAACCTTCTAGAAGTGCTTCCTGCTGCTCTGCTTGCCCTGTGACAGTGGCTGCTGGTGAAGGCCACCTGTGCTTCAGGACGTGGAGGTCAAGTCTCTGCATCTAAGAACTGGTCCGTTGTTGCCTCAGCTGCTGCCGCTGATACTGCTTAGACCTTACAGATTCTGCCAGGGATTTTAAACTAAAACTGGTCCCTGCAGTGTGTCCACTGAAGGACTGAGGCAGGAAAGAGTGGTAGAGGGGAGAGCATGAGCTTGGGGCCAGACTCACTCTCTAGCTTCAGAGACTCCCCAGCCACTGAACCTCCCTGTCCGTCTCCCAGGACCATGGAGCACTGATTTCTGTCTCACAGGGGTGACTGAGGATTGCAAAACATTGGTAAGGTGCCAGCGTAGCTCCTGATGCTGAGTGAGCACTCGATGAGTGACTTATTTATGTTGCATAAGACAAACATGATTCAACATGGGGCAGAATTGAGCCACAAAAATGTCACAGAATAAGGCTTCCCTGGTAGCTCAGTGGTGAAGAGTTCACCTGCCAATGAAGGAGACAGGGATTCAATCCCTGATCTGGGAAGATCCCACATGCTGCAGAGCAGCTTAGCCTGTGAGCCACGGCTATGGAGCCTGTGTTCTAGAGTCTCGGAGCCACAACTATTGAGCCCATGGGCTGCAACTACTGAAGCCCATGTGCCCTAGAGCCCGAGTTCCACAACAAGAGAGGTCACCACCACAAGAAGCCAGCTCACCTCCACTAGAGAGTAGCCCCCACTCCCTGCACCTACAGAAAAGCCTGTGGCAGCAGTGAAAGTCCAGAAGAGCCAAAAAAAAAGTCAAAGAATAAGCCATTTATTCATCAAGTGTTTGGTGAACACCTGCCCACACCTCAAGCACTGTGGGACAGTGAAACCCAAGTGACAGGTGGCTCCACTCCTGGGAACCGAGGTCTGGAAGCGGGAGGGTTGGCCTCTACACCCGCAACAGGGAGGCTTCCATCCAAAGTGGTTGCAGGGCGTGGAGAGATGTCAGCACAGAAGGCGCCACCCGTCCTTCCAGCCAGCTCCTGATGAACCAGCAGCCGTGGCCACCACAGAGCCCTGGGGGCACCGCTCTCCTGGGCTGCGAGTGGAGAGGCCTCTGTCCCCGCCCCTCCCAAGGCCACGCTGACAGCAGTTTTTTTCTGCCACCCCAGGAAGGGTAACAGGAAGGTTCTACGGAGAGGACGGGCTCCCCACCCCAGCACTGACGCACGCGGAAGCCATGATCACCCAAGGCTTGGAGGCGAACAGACAGCAGCTGAGGGAGAAGCAGAGGTTCCCACCGTGCAACGCCGAGTGGAGCTCCGCCCGGGGCGGCCGCTTCTGGTGCTCCCCGCGGAGGTACCCGGGCTGCCCTCCCTCCTCCTGCCTCTCCCCCGGAGCCCGCTTCTAGGTCACCCTCTCTGTTTCCCTGAGGCCGTAAGTTGACAGTTAACCAGGAGAAGTCCCTGTGCCCTGAGCTAGCAATGCTCAAGCCAGGCGAGACTCCGAGACGCTCACAGGCCCCTGGGGAGGCGGGAGCCTTTCACAGGTGCTGTCACCCCCACGGGGAAGCGGGGCTGCCTCCTGGGAAGGCAGGGGGCTGAGGCCGGGAGCCGAGGGGAAGGACGGTGGACCCTGCCCTCGGGGGTGGAAGCCAGAGGGAGGCGGGAAGCCAGGAGGGAGCGTGAAGGTCCGGGTGAACATCGCAAACCACCGCCTTGGGGAAACACCAAGAGGGAAGGGGGAATGGCTTCCCGTTTTCTCAAAGCCTGGCTCACTGCTTCCTCCCTCCCCTCCCCGGAGAGACTCAGGAGTTCAGGCGGGCGTACAAGAAGCCCTCTTTCCCTCTCTCCTCAGTGGAGGCGTGAGCAGAGACTGGATCGGCGTCCCCAGGAAGCTGTTTAAGCCGGGTGCCAAGGAGCCCCGCTGTGTGTGTGTGAGAGCGACTGGGCCCCCGAGTGACCACACGCCAGACAGCCCCACGCACAGAAATCGTGGGGACCTGGACCACCCCAACCTGGGGGAGTACCCAGGCTGCCCACCCCTCGCCGTCACATGCTCTGTCCCCCTCTAAGCCGGGACCCTGTGTGTCCACAACCTGCAGGGAACCCTGCCTAGAGCCCCGTGCGCCTGAGGATGGCTCCCACGTGAAGTGAGGGCCTGAAAGGGCTGGGCCGCGCTCTGCAGACAGGATGCGTGCCCCTCCCCGCGGGCTCAGCCTCTGGCGATTTAGGCCAGCATATGGCAGCCTGCCAGGTACGGGTCAGCCCGTTGCCGCTGTGCCCCGGATCTCTAGTTGGCAGGTGTTAATGGGCACAAATATGGCCAACTCAAAACTCACTGCACAGACACGGGAAAGGGCTCAGAGCTCCAACAGCTTCCTTCCCAGGGACTCCCGGGCTGCCCGGATCAGCCGCCCGCCTGGCTCTGCTTGTACCTCCCACCCCGGTGAGGGCACCCAGGGCTCCAGCAGTCCTTCACCACCCAGACACTAGCAGACACACCCAGAAAAGCTGTGTGAACTGTGTCGACAGAGCCCTGCTCCCATCCCCCACGGCTAGTGAGCCCTGACTTTGACATTTCTTACAAGTAAGACCTGTGCCCTAAGACGGACTTGAATTTACAACCGAGAGCTGCATTGAATTCAGCGGAGCTGGACCCTTACAGAGAGGGGTAACAGGATAGGCCGATTCTGGAGATGGAAAAGATTTGCTTGGAAAAAAAAAAAAGAAAAGAAAAGATTTGCTTGTGTGGATGCAGCAAACCCAGATGCCTCTGAACGAAGCCAAAAATTACTTTTATATATTCCCTTGTGTGTGTATTTCATTTAAAAAAAAATTTTGGCTGTGTTGGGTCTTCATTGAGGTGTGTGAGCTCTTCAGTTGCGATGCATGGGCTCAGTTGCTCCATGGCATGTGGAATCTTAGTTCTGTGACCAGGGGTCAAATCCATATCCTGTACTGGAAGGCACATTCTTTTTTTTTTTTTTTTTTTGATAGGTAAGAAATGAATTTATTCAGATTCAGAGAAAAGCAAACAGTGTGTGTGGGCCACCACAGAGAGAGAGTGGGCCATCGCAGAGGGTGAAGCCAGCGGCCCCCCAAAAAATGGTGTGCTTAGCTTTTATGGGCTGGGTATTTTCATATGCTAATGAATGGGAGGATTATTCCAACTCTTTCGGGGAAGGGGTGGAAGGAGGGCGGATTCTTAACCCCCAGGTGCCACAATACATCAGCCAGATGCATAGAGAATAGCAGGTGTGGCGAGACCTTAAGAAATACACATGCACACATAGAGATTTGCAGAAAGGAGACTTTAAGGAATACACACACAAACAGAAAGAATGGGAACAAAGGGCTCAAGACCTCTTGGGTCAAGAGCCCCGAACGTGTTCACCGTCTGCTTCTATGACCATCCAGGTGTTCGTAGGAAATGGTATAATCAGCACCGGCTGGGACTCAGTCACAGCCCTGGTCGATAATTACCCTCGTGATTCTAGTAAGTTGTTTACATGATCTCCTTAATGGAAAGGGCACCCAGGGCTCCAGCAGTCCTTCACCACCCAGACACTAGCAGACACACCCAGAAAAGCTGTGTGAACTGTGTCGACAGAGCCCTGCTCCCATCCCCCACGGCTAGTGAGCCCTGACTTTGACATTTCTTACAAGTAAGACCTGTGCCCTAAGACGGACTTGAATTTACAACCGAGAGCTGCATTGAATTCAGCGGAGCTGGACCCTTACAGAGAGGGGTAACAGGATAGGCCGATTCTGGAGATGGAAAAGATTTGCTTGGAAAAAAAAAAAAGAAAAGAAAAGATTTGCTTGTGTGGATGCAGCAAACCCAGATGCCTCTGAACGAAGCCAAAAATTACTTTTATATATTCCCTTGTGTGTGTATTTCATTTAAAAAAAAATTTTGGCTGTGTTGGGTCTTCATTGAGGTGTGTGAGCTCTTCAGTTGCGATGCATGGGCTCAGTTGCTCCATGGCATGTGGAATCTTAGTTCTGTGACCAGGGGTCAAATCCATATCCTGTACTGGAAGGCACATTCTTTTTTTTTTTTTTTTTTTGATAGGTAAGAAATGAATTTATTCAGATTCAGAGAAAAGCAAACAGTGTGTGTGGGCCACCACAGAGAGAGTGTGGGCCATCGCAGAGGGTGAAGCCAGCGGCCCCCAAAACATGGTGTGCTTAGCTTTTATGGGCTGGGTATTTTCATATGCTAATGAATGGGAGGATTATTCCAACTCTTTCGGGGAAGGGGTGGAAGGAGGGCGGATTCTTAACCCCCAGGTGCCACAATACATCAGCCAGATGCATAGAGAATAGCAGGTGTGGCGAGACCTTAAGAAATACACATGCACACATAGAGATTTGCAGAAAGGAGACTTTAAGGAATACACACACAAACAGAAAGAATGGGAACAAAGGGCTCAAGACCTCTTGGGTCAAGAGCCCCGAACGTGTTCACCGTCTGCTTCTATGACCATCCAGGTGTTCGTAGGAAATGGTATAATCAGCACCGGCTGGGACTCAGTCACAGCCCTGGTCGATAATTACCCTCGTGATTCTAGTAAGTTGTTTACATGATCTCCTTAATGGAAAGGGCGTACTGCAGCAGGGGGGCAGCGAGGCCAGCAAGAAGGTAAAGCGCCTGTGCGCACGCAGCACTCTGACGTGCGCTGCCCCGGCGCTCCTCCGTCCACAGGGATCTCCCGCCGGTTGTGCGGTCACTGTGACCCCAGCTCATGAGCCCACGTGAATCGAGTCAGCTTGTTTTTGTCCTCGTTCTTTCTGTTACATTTCTCACCGTTGTTTTTTCTCATTCCGAGATGTTTTTCTCATGGCTTGGCCAAGGCTGCGGAAACAGGTTTGTTTCCCCCACAACCGAGGAACTCCCAAAGTCATGATCTAAAGCGAAGATACCATTTCTTGTTTGTTGAGCACCTAAAATTAGGGCTGTGCCCATATATGTGCATGTGTGTTCAGTCACGTCTGGTGTTTTGCACCCAGGCTCCTTTGTGCATGGAATTTTCCAGGCAAGAATACTGGAGTGGGTTGCCATTTGGGGTGGTGTGCTTTCAAAGGGCAAAATCTGCACTTTGAGCATCAGGCATTTTCACAGCCCTAACGTGGACACTGGGTAGCACGTCTAAGCCCGGGCCAGGCTGCAAATGCCAAAACCAGCAGCCTCGACAGTGGGTGATATGTCCCAGGTCACCTGTCACCTGGGCCAATTACCTCTTGGATTCCAGGTAGTCAGCTGGGGGCAAGGAATGTTCCTACATCATAGATAAGAAAATGAAATTGGTGTAAATCCAGGTTCACGGTCTCCCGTCTGCCATCACCTCAGCGCCTCCCAATCCCCTCAGGTGTTGATCTAAACATTCCTTTTTCTGTCTTTTCTCCTTTCCTTTATCATCCATTTCACTTAATAGCTTTCCAGCTCCCCTGAGTAGACAACAGAGGTCGCTCCCCTTCATCAGCCATGTGTGGCTCACTGCCCTTTGGCCACAGCTGCTTTTGAGCCTGGGCCCTGCTCACAGCTCCTTTGCCACCCAGGATCTTCCTCACCTGCCCTCCGGGATCTCTAACCTCTTGCCTCTTCATTTCCCCCTGTAAGTCTGCTCTCGGCAGCCCACTTCCCTCCCCTCATGCCAGCTTCCTCTGAGGCACCATATCTACCCCTGTCCCAGCAAAGAGTTTATAATTTATTTCCCATCTCAACAAAGCTTTGGAAACACGGCACCTACTGTTCTTCACCTCAGCCGCCATTCGCTGTTTAACAGTTGCCCGGCTTTGCCTCTCCTCCACTCAGCTGCAGGATTAACTCTGTGCTGGCAAAGCCTCACCACATCCAATCATTACCTTCGGGGACCGGTCACACTGGAGGGCTCTCGTGCAAGCGCCTCTTGGCTTTTTCATTTCCCTCATCTCCTTCGAACCATCCTTCTCAGCCTCCCTGTGAGCCTCCTCTCCTTCAGATGTCATCTCGTCCAGGTGACCCTCCTGATCATTTCTGCAGGCACGCAGGCTCCAAAGTTCTGGCATTCAGTTTTCATCTTCTGCCTCCAGATTCATCTCCCCCTGGCTGGTCCCTCGATCCCCATCTAAAAGCAGGAATGCTGGCCTTCACCCCCAGCCCCTCCCTTCCTGTGGGCCTCCTCCCAGCCAGCCGCCAGCTCCTGGCCGTCCCACCGTCCCTACTCCCAGCTTCCCAGCACTCCTCTGCCTGAGGCCTGCCTTCTCACCTGACCTAACTGCACTCCCTCCAGCCCATCGCCCCCACTGCCGAGTCGCCTCTGATCAGGGCATTATTCTCGCTAAGCCTTGTCGGTGGCTCCTGCGTCTTTAGGGCTCAGGTGCTAACTCCAGCGGCACAGAGGCCCTCTGTGGTCGGCCTCCTCTCAGCCTCCCCCTCCCACCAGCTCCCACGTGCACAGAGCCCTCCAGCCTTCAGGCTGCTGTGTGATGCTTCAGACACCTTCACCCAGGCTGTCTCCTCTGCCTGGAATGCCACCTCTTCTGCTCAGATTGCTGTCTCTGTCTCTTAGTAGCTCAGCTCCATCAACTGGGCAGCCTCATTAACTCAACCCACCGGTTGACCTGGATGCGCTTTCCTCTAGGAAAGTAATTTTGTGTTCACTTCTAAAATAACAGCCGTCACACTGTCCTATAACTATGAATTTCCTACCAGCCTCTCCACTGGCATGCAGACTGTTGTTGAGACAGGGATCGGGCATTACTTGGCTGTGTACCCCCATATCCACCGTGCCTAGTGCACAGGAAGTGTACAGTAAGCTCTGTTTTGCAGATGAGGCAGCCAAGGCCTGATGAACTTAAAGGCACAAAGCAATGAAGCTAAGCCTCGAACTCGAGGTTCGGGTCCTGATTCAGTGCTGTTGTCCTGCCTCCACAGAGTGTTTAACAGTCCCGGCTTTCCCTCTCCTCCAAGCGCAGGATTAACTCTGTGCTGGCAAAGCCTCACCACATCCAATCATTACCTTCGGGGACCGGTCACACTGGAGGGCTCTCTGCAAGCGCCTCTTGGCTTTTCATTTCCTCATCTCCTTCGAACCATCCTTCTCAGCCTCCCTGTGAGCCTCCTCTCCTTCAGATGTCATCTCGTCCAGGTGACCCTCCTGATCATTTCTGCAGGCACGCAGGCTCCAAAGTTCTGGCATTCAGTTTTCATCTTCTGCCTCCAGATTCATCTCCCCCTGGCTGGTCCCTCGATCCCCATCTAAAAGCAGGAATGCTGGCCTTCACCCCCATCCCCTCCCTTCCTGTGGGCCTCCTCCCAGCCAGCCGCCAGCTCCTGGCCGTCCCACCGTCCCTACTCCCAGCTTCCCAGCACTCCTCTGCCTGAGGCCTGCCTTCTCACCTGACCTAACTGCACTCCCTCCAGCCCATCGCCCCCACTGCCGAGTCGCCTCTGATCAGGGCATTATTCTCGCTAAGCCTTGTCGGTGGCTCCTGCGTCTTTAGGGCTCAGGTGCTAACTCCAGCGGCACAGAGGCCCTCTGTGGTCGGCCTCCTCTCAGCCTCCCCCTCCCACCAGCTCCCACGTGCACAGAGCCCTCCAGCCTTCAGGCTGCTGTGTGATGCTTCAGACACCTTCACCCAGGCTGTCTCCTCTGCCTGGAATGCCACCTCTTCTGCTCAGATTGCTGTCTCTGTCTCTTAGTAGCTCAGCTCCATCAACTGGGCAGCCTCATTAACTCAACCCACCGGTTGACCTGGATGCGCTTTCCTCTAGGAAAGTAATTTTGTGTTCACTTCTAAAATAACAGCCGTCACACTGTCCTATAACTATGAATTTCCTACCAGCCTCTCCACTGGCATGCAGACTGTTGTTGAGACAGGGATCGGGCATTACTTGGCTGTGTACCCCCATATCCACCGTGCCTAGTGCACAGGAAGTGTACAGTAAGCTCTGTTTTGCAGATGAGGCAGCCAAGGCCTGATGAACTTAAAGGCACAAAGCAATGAAGCTAAGCCTCGA
Organism: Tragulus kanchil; assembly: GCA_022376925.1. Lineage (NCBI taxonomy): Eukaryota > Metazoa > Chordata > Mammalia > Artiodactyla > Tragulidae > Tragulus > Tragulus kanchil. The sequence continues at coordinate 68,694,451 of JAIOJX010000027.1, forward strand.
ACTCGAGGTTCGGGTCCTGATTCAGTGCTGTTGTCCTGCCTCCACAGTTGAGTGTGTTGTCTCTGCCCTTTGGGAAGAGGACAAAGGAGGCGAGCCTGAGCGAGGGCCTTGTTCTGAGCCCCACACAGCCCTTGAGCTCAGGGCATCCTGATGACTCCACCCCGGGCTAGGGGAGAACTCGCCACTGCTCTCCTGAGTTATCCTGCAAGTATTTCCCAAGTGGCTGTGTGCCTGGGGCTGGGAGGAGAGTGAGGCTCCTGCCCACAGGAAGCTCACAGGGTGGCAGAGTAAAGCCCTGGCTAGAGCAGCCAGAGGCCACTCCTGGGGGAGGAACGTGGGGGCAGCGCGGGGGTCAGGGCCAGAGAAGCTTGGATCCTTCCAAAGACAAACCCAGAAAGCACAGGAGCAAAACAAGGCACACAAGAGTCATCCCGGCCATGGGCGGAGGCTCTGACTTTCCACCCTCAAAACCACTTCCTACTGCCCGGTCCCTCGGACTCCCGCAGCCAGGCGCCAGCCAGGGCTCCCACCAGCCCACACAGGGACCCCGCTGGGCACACAGGCATTGGTGTACACGTCACTCATTACCGACCACATTTCTCAGGGCAACCCTGTGAGCTGGGAAGAACCACGGTCCCTTCTATTTCATAGACACGAAAATTAAGGCACAGAGATTATGCAACTTGCCTGCTCTGTACCCACACGTGAGGACATAATAAAGGACGGCTCTTAGGATCACATGGGATTGTCTCATGAAAGCCCCTAACAATGCCTATTAACTATGAGGAAAGCCACCAGAGAATGGATCAGTCACTCCATCTGGCCTGAGCCAGGGGTGTGTACCATGGAGGCTGGGGAAAGGAAAGGAAATCCCTAGCTCAGGAAGGTGTGAGGGCCAGATGAGCTGCTAGGTTTGTGCATCCGTATCCCCGGTGGCTCAGCTGGTAAAGAATCCTCCTGCAGTGCAGGAGACCCTGGAGCGACTCCTGGATTGGAACGACCCCCTGGAGAAGGGACAGGCTGCCCGCTCCAGGATTCTTGGGCTTCTCTGGTGGCTCAGGTGGTAAAAAGTCTGCCTGCAATGCAGCACACCTGGGTTCAATCCCTGGGTGGGGAAGATCCCCTGGAGGAGGGCATGGCAACCCACTCCAGTCTTCTTGCCTGGAGGGTCCCCAAGAACAGAGGAGACCAGCGGGCTACCGTCCGTGGGGTCGCAGAGAGTCAGACGCGACTCAGCACCGGCATGGGAGGGGTATGGGTAACTAGACCTCACTTGCCTTAGTTTTCTCTGAAACCCACGGTGCCGGTCCTCCGTTCAGACCACAGCCAGCAGAAACCGTACCATGGATCTTCTTGAGTTGCTCCTGAACAATGGAGTCAGGATTTTCGGGGTCGGCAGGAGAGGTGCGGTGGGGTCACGGGGCTGGGCCGGGGCAGCTGTGGTCACCTGCGTCACCGTGAACTGAAGTCTGGGTCGGGAGTGCAGTGGATGCAGGCAGCTGGTCACTGTGCCGACAACAGCTGCTTTTCACTGCTGTCAGCCACGCTTCTGAAGTGTTGGAAATTCAAACTTTCCTGGAGGGTAGTTGTTAAAGAAATATACTCACATGCCAGGAGTTTAAGAAAATTGTATGTGTTTGTTTTTAATGCTTATTGGCACTTTTTGCGTTAAAAGGAACTACAGCCATGTTATTAAGGTTGCCACTTTAAGTGCACACTTTTATCTCATTTTATTTATAAGGAATTATTACAGAAAATGCGAATATCAGTATTTGAAAAATACATTCCATTACACAGACTCCAAAGAAACAATGCTGATAAGCGCCATGGTCCTATATGATGCCCTTGCCCCACACTGACCGCCACCCGGACCGGCTTGGAAGCCCAAGTGATCCACCCAAACTCATGTCTACAGTTTCCACCCTGGCCTCCTCCTTGGTAGAGCACACACAGGTGCGTCATGGTAACCGCCAAATCCACACATCTGCCAAAGAAGGATGTTAAGTCACTGAGCAGGCTGCCAACTCAAGACTCTCTAGCTACAGAAAACCAACCTTGTCTGGTGTAACGGCTTTAGTATATTATTTACTCCACACAACTGTATAGGCAATGATCTTCCAAAGTTAGTCTTTAAGGCATCTATGATGACTTCTGGAAATTTAGTGTTTAGTCAAATAGCTTTCTTCACTAAATTGCTTCCACAAAACGAGAATGTGGCTTCCAAACCCTTTTAGAGGTTGTTTGCCCTCGGCTTCCTCCTCTCCCCGGCTGGGGGTGGGGAGTTTTGGTGCCCCCAGTTAGGAGAGGCTGGGCTTGCCGGTCTCCTGAGGCTGGTCCTCAGGGGAGTAAACACAGGTCTCTGAACACGAGCTCCCTCACAGTCACCACCTGAGAGCGCCTCCAGGTGGGGACCTTGTGGAAGCGGTCCGTTTACCTGCTCCTGCTGCTCTTAGCTGGGGAGTGAGTCTGCCTTTCAGATTGAATCATTACTAGTTCAATAGGATTTTCTCCGCCAGACTGGAACAAAAAACAAAACGCCCAGATGGAGGTCAAGGCTCTCCCCCGCCCCTAGGCTGCGCCTCCACTTGAGGCCTGCGGGTCAGATGCGCACAATACCACTCAGTACGACAGGTGGGAGATGTGACTTGGGAGTGGCGGTGAACCCACGAGCAGGCTGAGCTCCATGCGGGGACCCCATTCGGGGGGTGATTCAGTGAGGATGCTGAACAGGGCGGTCACAAACAACCCAGGGCTCTGAGGTAGAGGACTCATGGTCACGTGGACCCCACTCCTGGAGAGAAAGCGGCAGGAGAACTGACCAGGGCCTCTCATCCAGCCTCGGCTGAATCGGTCACTGGGGCTAACTGCACAGGCAACAGACCGCAGACAGAACACACATTCTAGGACGCCATTCGGGGGACACCACTCAAAAGAGAACTGGAAATTAAAGAAGTCCTAAAGGCAGGCACTTAAGTTGGGGGGCAGTTTCCTGTGTTCGCGGATCACAAGTTAGTTTTAGCCACTCTGTTTACACGTAACACGTAGTTCGTACCTTCACCTTTTTAAAAAAAAAAAAGATTGTTGAGAATACACTGTCTCATAAATCCGACGAGCGAGAGGCAGTTACGAAGCTCACTTATTGTCAACAGTGCTGACTGGTGCAGCAACCTATTTCAAGTCAAGTTTATTCTTCCTGCTCTGCTCAGTCACAATGGGCGACTTTCTGAATGAATAAAACTGAGTTTTAAGCTATGAATGAAGATGTGACAAAGACAGCTAGGCAGTTCTAGAGTCAAGTTGGATGACGTGGAGGACAGGGAGCACGTCAAGTCCCTGCCAGGGCGGCCACCAACTCAAGGAACCGAGAGTGCGGCCCTGTACTCGTCGGGGAGAGCCCAAGACCGCGGAAAGGTGCTTCTTCTAAAGCTACAAGAATGCACTCTGAAGCCACGGAAGAACTCTCAAAATGTTCCCCCAGCTCGTGGAGGCTAAGTACCATCGCTAGCCCTGGACTCTGAGACTCAGGTAAAGAAGCCTGACTCAACAATTTCAAACATGATCTTAAGATTTTTCAAGTGCAGTCAGAGGCAAGATTGTTACCGAGACGGGTGTGTTAGGGCAGGACAGCCAGCCTCATGCCTGACTGAATTCCCGTCCTCCCCTCTCCACTGCGGGGGGCAGGAACAAGCATGAAAGGACTGACCACCTCGCCTCCTACCAGAGGCGGAATACCTTCCTTTCCAACAACAGAACCAAACCACCTAAGTAGGGCCTACTTCCTCAGGCCCCGTTCAGGCGACAGAAAATGGAAACGGACCACATGTGCCACATGGTCAGGTGTTCGCCATGACCGATGGTTTGTTTCGGAAAAATTCGATATGAAATATGTCACAGACTGTGGGGGACAGGGAACTCTTGTAATTAATGTTTTTCTTTGAAACACTGTGCACAAGCTCATATTGACATAGAAAGCATATATATCTTATAAATCACAGAAATATTAAAAAAAGAAAAGTAGTACTCTGGTTTATCAGCTCGTTTTACACACATATTTAGGCAACAGGATATATAAATCTACAGCGACATGGAGGATATACCACTATCCAAAGAAACAAACAATAGGCTGTTGCAAAAAAAGTATTTAGTCCCTTTTACACATATATCCACACTTCATTAATGCCAAAAATAAAAAATGTAGTGGTTACTAAATGTTTGAAAAAAACAGTGCTGACTGGTGCAGCAACCTATTTCAAGTCAAGTTTATTCTTCCTGCTCTGCTCAGTCACAATGGGCGACTTTCTGAATGAATAAAACTGAGTTTTAAGCTATGAATGAAGATGTGACAAAGACAGCTAGGCAGTTCTAGAGTCAAGTTGGATGACGTGGAGGACAGGGAGCACGTCAAGTCCCTGCCAGGGCGGCCACCAACTCAAGGAACCGAGAGTGCGGCCCTGTACTCGTCGGGGAGAGCCCAAGACCGCGGAAAGGTGCTTCTTCTAAAGCTACAAGAATGCACTCTGAAGCCACGGAAGAACTCTCAAAATGTTCCCCCAGCTCGTGGAGGCTAAGTACCATCGCTAGCCCTGGACTCTGAGACTCAGGTAAAGAAGCCTGACTCAACAATTTCAAACATGATCTTAAGATTTTTCAAGTGCAGTCAGAGGCAAGATTGTTACCGAGACGGGTGTGTTAGGGCAGGACAGCCAGCCTCATGCCTGACTGAATTCCCGTCCTCCCCTCTCCACTGCGGGGGGCAGGAACAAGCATGAAAGGACTGACCACCTCGCCTCCTACCAGAGGCGGAATACCTTCCTTTCCAACAACAGAACCAAACCACCTAAGTAGGGCCTACTTCCTCAGGCCCCGTTCAGGCGACAGAAAATGGAAACGGACCACATGTGCCACATGGTCAGGTGTTCGCCATGACCGATGGTTTGTTTCGGAAAAATTCGATATGAAATATGTCACAGACTGTGGGGGACAGGGAACTCTTGTAATTAATGTTTTTCTTTGAAACACTGTGCACAAGCTCATATTGACATAGAAAGCATATATATCTTATAAATCACAGAAATATTAAAAAAAGAAAAGTAGTACTCTGGTTTATCAGCTCGTTTTACACACATATTTAGGCAACAGGATATATAAATCTACAGCGACATGGAGGATATACCACTATCCAAAGAAACAAACAATAGGCTGTTGCAAAAAAAGTATTTAGTCCCTTTTACACATATATCCACACTTCATTAATGCCAAAAATAAAAAATGTAGTGGTTACTAAATGTTTGAAAAAAACAGTATGTATGATTGAGATTGTTAATCTCTGAGTACAGCTGTACAACACATATTGTTCATCTCAGAGTGTTTTTTTCTTTTTACAAGGCAGTCGTATAAGTTTCTTATTAAATGTGCATTTTTGAAAAACTGGCCAAACCTTCAAAAGAAAAGAACTTGAACACCTCAGGGTTAAAATATGTACTAGCAGCGAACTAAGGCCTGATGGGCTCCAGGGGCCTCTTTCAGCACATAAGCGAGTCTTCCAAAATGGGGTCACCACATCCTGGGCCAGGGCCTTTGGCTGGTGGCCCTCACGGGACAGATCAGGAAGCTACCAAGAGCTGGGACCGGGGCGTCACAGCGTAACGGGGAAGGTTTCAGCAAGAAGCGCTCAGGCAAGGCGATGGGACCCGCCGGTCTGAGGCCACAGTCCCCTTCTCCTCACGTGGCCCCGTGTGACTCTCTTGCTCCAAATGACACTCCGAGGGAGTTTTTTTCCATTTAAGACTTAGTGTGAGCTGAGGTCCAGTCAAAGCTGACCGCTAGAATCTCTGATGCATGGACATGTGAGGGTAATTTTGAATGTGGATTTTTAAATTGGAGTCACCAGTAACGCAGTTATATAAAAAGTGCAGCACAACAAAAGTGCGTGTTCGCCAGCCCAGCCTGGCGCAGGGGGCTGAGGACTCCACAGGCAGGACGCGGCACGAGGAGAGGACAGGACGGCTGCCAGGAGGCGCCAGGCTGCCGGGCGCAGTCTGACACCCCAGGAACATGAGCACTGGTAAAGCTTTCGGTTGTTAAGGCCACAAGTTTTCAGCTCTCATCTTTGAACCCTGTTTAGAAAGATTTCACCTTTTTAAAAGGGGTAGCTCACTAAAAATACAGCTTAGCTTTTCCAAAAAAAGAACAAAAAAGAAGAGTGAGAGACTTCAGGGCAAGAGGATCCTGCTATCCTTTAGAAAAACACTGTGCAGAGAAGGCCACCGCCACCCACCTGAGGGGCAGGCCAGCTCTCGACGTGCAGCCAGACGCCGGCCTCCTGCGGTCAGGCTCGACCCAGGAAGGCCGCCCAGGCAGGAGACGTCGCGAATGCTCTGAGATGGACACTAAGCTACCGGAAGGGAAGACAGGCTTTGAAGCGTCCTTGTACACTGGGAACAGAATGGGGTCTGAGTCCTACCACATTTACCACTTGGGCTAAAAGGCCTGGTCCGATTAGGGAGACGTCCAGCGGCCTCGATCACAGTCTGACCCACTGACAATCACACAGCGTCATCTGAAGTGGAGTCTATGACACCCTGGTCCGGAACGTTCCAGTCTCTCGCCGCAACTGCCGCCAACTCCTGCTCTGGGTGGGGTCAGGCTGGTGAGCAGAGCAGCTGCTGGGGCGGCGACTCGAGGATGTGGCCTGGACCTTTCCAGGGGCTCACTAAGAGACCCCACCCAGAGTCAGCACATCAAAGCAAATATTGCAGACTCGCACGGGCTTGTTCAGGTCAAACTTGATAATAGGGATCTCCTTGGTCGAGCACTTATGGCAGAGAAGACGCCCGCAGTGGCGACTGTGGAGGCACAGAAAGGAGGGATGAGAGGTTCTCGAGAGTGGACTGGGCCCGGCCCGTGAGTGCAGCCGCAGCAGCCCCCTGCAGGCCCACCAGCCCGTGCCTGGGGCTCTGCCATCAGCTCTGGCCCCAGCCAGCCAATTCACACTGACTCACGTACAGCTGATGGTCCATGGTAACAAAATTCTACCTAATAACGAAGCTCCAGTGATCTTGGAGCAAGCCTCTTGCTTTAAGGCCCAAGACAGGCTCAGCAAGATCCAGAGAACTCTCACTCCCCCGGGAAGGGTTCCTCAGTGCTCACAGAGCTGCCTGTGCCCAGGCTCGGGAGGGCAGTGATCAGCTCAGCTCCCCCACAAGCTGGAAGATCACGTGAGGCCTGACTGGCCACCTGGGATGGTGGACTCCAGCATTCCGCAGGAAAGCCACCAGTCTGAGTGCCGGCTGGCCCCCCTTCATCACTAGATGCGTGCAGGGTCCCGTGGTCAGGTTCTGCCTGGGAGCACACCAGGCCCTGGCCGTCTACGGCATATCAGGGGAAAGGCAGAAGCAATGGCATGAGCAGGAACCTCCTGACTCTTCCGGCGCGGGGGCGGGGGGACAGGGGGGCAGGGGGGGCAGGGCGGGCCTTACCAGTGATGCTTGCGCGTCGTGACTCCGAACTTGGCGGAGCACTCGTAGCAGTTGGAGCCGTCGCACCACGGGGGCTCCCTGGACAGCATGTCTGTAACACAGTGCGAGCAGCTTCGGTCAGAGACTGACCGTCCGGCCAGACTGGGGAGTGGGGAGTGGGGCGTGGGGCGCGGGGCGCGGGACCAGGAGACGAGGCAACACGTCGCAGAGGGACGAGAGGGGCAAGAAAGCACAGAGAGGCACGCCTCCTTTGACTGTGCTCTGCAGACAGCCGTACTTTTTACAAGCGGAAGGTCTGCGGCAACCTTGCATGGAACCCATCGTCCGGCAAACAGCCAGGCGGCGGCCTCCGCCGCGGTGCCTGCCCTGAGGGAGCAGAACGCGGGCCACTCACCCAGGAGCCTGAACAGCAGCTGCTTGGTGGCGACCTGGTAGTTGAAGATGTTGACCCCTTGGTTGTTGTTCACCCCCAGGCGGGCCCCCGAGCGGACGATGGCGCGGCACAGGTTGGCATTCCCTTTCATGTATGCCAACAGCAGCACTGGAAAACAAAACCACAGCAGGGCTACTGCCCGCCGGGCGCAGCCTGGCACTGCCAACAGCCGGCAGGGGATGGCCGAGGGCTGGAACAGCCCTGGCAGGAGGTTCGTTGGCCAACTCCCCTTGACACACAGGGCGCGGAGGCTCCGGGGAGAGCGCCACAGAGGATCCGCAGCATCTTGCCGCCAAGGCCCGGCTGCGAGCTGGGGCCTCCAGAGCGGCTCCCCATCCAGAGACACACTCCTGTCCCCTCAGAGCTCCGGCACAAGAGAACCGAGGAGGAAAAACACACCATGGTCTCAGCTGCCTTCCTCCTGCATGAAACACCCTTCACACGGTGGACCTCATTCTGTGAAGACTGGTGAGGGGCGCACACATGGCTAGAACCAAACACCAGTGGGGCCGGCCTGCTCCAGAAAGTTCCTCCACCCCAGGGCCTCTCTCCTGAGCAGGCACAGTGGATGTCCCTGCTCCTGCTGACCCTCTCCACTTACTGTGGCTTCCAGCAGCGCCTCCTTACGTTTACCAGATTTTTATTTTACAGACTTTTTTTTTCTCTTATTACCAGTGATGCTGCTCGTGACTCCGAACTTGGCGGAGCACTCGTAGCAGTTGGAGCCGTCGCACCACGGGGGCTCCCTGGACAGCATGTCTGTAACACAGTGCGAGCAGCCGGTCAGAGACTGACCGTCCGGCCAGACTGGGGAGTGGGGCGTGGGGCGCGGGGCGCGGGACCAGGAGACGAGGCAACACGTCGCAGAGGGACGAGAGGGGCAAGAAAGCACAGAGAGGCACGCCTCCTTTGACTGTGCTCTGCAGACAGCCGTACTTTTTACAAGCGGAAGGTCTGCGGCAACCTTGCATGGAACCCATCGTCCGGCAAACAGCCAGGCGGCGGCCTCCGCCGCGGTGCCTGCCCTGAGGGAGCAGAACGCGGGCCACTCACCCAGGAGCCTGAACAGCAGCTGCTTGGTGGCGACCTGGTAGTTGAAGATGTTGACCCCTTGGTTGTTGTTCACCCCCAGGCGGGCCCCCGAGCGGACGATGGCGCGGCACAGGTTGGCATTCCCTTTCATGTATGCCAACAGCAGCACTGGAAAACAAAACCACAGCAGGGCTACTGCCCGCCGGGCGCAGCCTGGCACTGCCAACAGCCGGCAGGGGATGGCCGAGGGCTGGAACAGCCCTGGCAGGAGGTTCGTTGGCCAACTCCCCTTGACACACAGGGCGCGGAGGCTCCGGGGAGAGCGCCACAGAGGATCCGCAGCATCTTGCCGCCAAGGCCCGGCTGCGAGCTGGGGCCTCCAGAGCGGCTCCCCATCCAGAGACACACTCCTGTCCCCTCAGAGCTCCGGCACAAGAGAACCGAGGAGGGAAAAACACACCATGGTCTCAGCTGCCTTCCTCCTGCATGAAACACCCTTCACACGGTGGACCTCATTCTGTGAAGACTGGTGAGGGGCGCACACATGGCTAGAACCAAACACCAGTGGGGCCGGCCTGCTCCAGAAAGTTCCTCCACCCCAGGGCCTCTCTCCTGAGCAGGCACAGTGGATGTCCCTGCTCCTGCTGACCCTCTCCACTTACTGTGGCTTCCAGCAGCGCCTCCTTCCTTACGTTTACCAGATTTTTATTTTTTTACAGTTTTGTTTTTATTCTTTTTTTTTTTTGCCTTACCACTTTATTTAAATTCTTTCATTTAACTCTGCTAATGATCTATAAAGATTAGGTTATTATTTCAAATAAGGAAACAGACAAAGACAGGTTACAAGATACCCCCGGCCGCCTTGCTGGAATATGACGGAGCCGAGCATCTGAAACCAGGTCTGCGTGATGCCGAAGCCCGGGTGGGGGGCGCCCGCCTGCCTGCCGGCTCCTGGGCCAGGCTGCCCGCCGGAGAGGGCGCCGGGCAGCAGCTCAGCCCGAGGCGGACTCCCCCGGAGCGCAGGCTCACCATGGCCGCTTCACACGCTTGTCCATGAATCAAGGCCAGGGGTTCTTTCCAGGGTCCAGAAGTGACAACCAAACATTTGGTCCCATGCTGAGGGTCGGGATAGCCCTTGGTGATAACACTGCTGTCAAAGGCCACGGCAGCTCCATTTGGCGTGAATGGGCTCTGGGCCGGGAGGAGAGCGACTGTGGTTTCAGCTGTTTCATCACTTGAGAAACAGGGACACACCGCGTGCACTGCTTACCTTATAAGGCGGTTCTGAGGATTTAGGAAGAAAACGAACGCGAGAGTACATCAGAAACACCATGAAAGCTACACAGATGACCACGGGGACTGTGCACGGCCAGAGCACCGTCAAGAGGGAGGCCTGCCTACGAGCTCCCTCCATCAGACACCAGCCCTCATCTGCAGAGAACTGGCCTCGTCTGTGAGTTCCCACCGTGGCCTACTCCCCCTTCTGAAGCACCCGTGGAGGTGACTGTATTTCCTCGCTCTCTTGGGATCTGAAAGCTTGGGTAGGGGCCTCGCTGACAGGACACAAGGTAGATGAGGCCAATAAAAGGGGTGGGCCGGCCTGTCTGGAGGCCTAGACACACGCTGGATGTGCCGGTGCCTGAAGTCAGACATTGCCAACTTCCGCCTGGGGATCTGTGACGCGGTTCGCGGGGCCTAGCCAGAATGCGTCGGGCCGAGTGTCCTTAAGGAACGGCACCTGCACCTGGGCTCTCGTTCTAGGAAGCAAAGGACGGCAGTGAGACGGGACCGAGCAGAGCCCCACGACGTACCTGTGTTTCCTTCTGTGTCTGGCTTATCCAGAGGGTACTCAGGCATGCACTCTAGGAAGAGGTCAAAGATGGCCGCGGCATTCTCCTTGCCGTACTGCCCCAAAATGTGCAGTGGTGACTGGCCTCTGGGAAGGCAAGGTGGCAGAGTTAGGATGGTATCGGCCACAGCCATCATGCACAAAAGAAACGTGGCTGTCTGAACTCTGTGGTACTAGATAAATCTAAAGGATACAACTGTCATAAAAGTTTTTCTAAAAAGTTATTTTCAAAGAGAAAAGTTTCAGGGTACTCAAGGCTGGTAGAGTGTCCTAAAAAGCCAGTTTGTGTACCTGAGGCTCACATGAGGGCCTCATACCAGGCGCCTGTGGCCACCATCTTGGAGGGGTGGGCCTGGGGGCGTGGAGCACTGGGACCTCCTCCGAACCACACACTCACCGTAGGTTGAAGGCTTCGGCGTCCACGGTGCACTCAGTCAGGAGGACCCGGATGTTGTTGAGCCGGCCGTGCATGACAGCGAGATGAAGAGCTGGGGAGGAGACTGCTTACAGGGCGAGCCCAGGCCCACGCAGGGTGGCGCGACTCGTCCTCAGCTCACTGCCTCCCTCTGCAAGGCACGCAGCCCGAGCAGTCGCTGCCTGCGCACAGAGCCCTCCCGCGGTCTTCGCTGCCCCCAAGAATGAGTCCTAAATGAAGCTTCCGAAGATTCACTTTCGGTCTCTTCAGTTACCCAAAGGTAGGACTGAATGGCTTCACAAGAAGCCATTTAGGCTTCTAGGCCCACTAGGGCCAGGAGCAGGCTGCGTGCCCGGCTCAGAGCGTTTCCTGTCACAGCCCTGCCCCGTGAGAGCCAGCCTCTGGGACGGGCAGCGGACCCAAGGGTGTGGCGCCCCGCCACCCCAGAAGGGAGGGCGGCTTGAGGCCCTCGGCACCGCACACAGGGAACGCCCGGGAATTACCGTTATTCCCATTTTCATCTACAGCAGCAAAGTCCACTCCATTCTCCAAGAGGACCGAGCAGATGGTGGGCAGGTCCTGCTGGGCAGCGAGGTGGAGGGCAGTCTGGCGGTGCTTGGTTAACTCATTCACTTTGGCTCCTGCAAGAAGCTGTTGAGGTTGATTACATGAGCAGCCGCTCGGCCACCACCAGCCACGGTCCGCGCAAGGGGCCGAGCCTGCCCGTCGCCTGGTCTCCAGGGTCTGCCCTGTCGGCAAAGCTGGGAGCCAACGCCTGGGGAGGCTCGGGCCCACAAAGTCTGTCCCAAGGGCAAAGTGGCAATTATCAAAATGTTCAAAACGCCACTCCATAGGACATGGATAGTCTAAGACTAGGATATAATAAAACTGCACAGGACTGCAGTGATATTTACTGAATTACATGAGGGCATCCACTGCTGGTCACGGTAGACCCGACTGCAGAAGAGGTTTAGTCAGGCAAGTTACCATATATACAGACAGCAGAACAGGTAGCCACTAAGACGATAAAAATTCATGGTTTAACATGAAAGGATGTCTATGATTATTAAGTTTTTAAAAAGGTAAGGTAGTAAAGAAAAAGAAAAAGGCAAGGTAGAAGACAATAAGATAATGTGATTCTATTTGAGGAGAGAGAGAGAGAAATGTACACACACACACACACACACACACAAACTTGGAAGGTGTTAAAGCACATACACCATATTCAGGGTAGAGTCGGGAGTGGAAGGGAGATACTAATTGCTTTCTATCTTTATGTGTTTTGAATTTCTCCACAATAAAAACATACATATATATACATATACATATACATATATATATATTTTTTGTTTTGTTTTTTTCTTTAAAGAAAAGAAAGCAACACAGAGAATGACAGAATCAAAGGCAGGAAGATCCTTTACATACAGTTGCTGTCAACACCAAATACTATATAGTGAATAATACTGTATTATATATTTGAAAGTGGCTAAGACAGTAAGTTAAAAAATCCTCCGGCTTCCCCAGTGGTTAAGAATCCACCTTGCACTGGTTTGATCCCACAAACCACAACGAAGAGTAGCCCCCATCACTGCAAGTAGAGAAAAGCCCACATGCCTCAGTGAAAACCCAGCACAGCCAAAAAACAAAATACACAAATAAATTAAAAAAAAAAAAACAATCCTTATCATGAGGGAAAAATTTTTTAACTGTATATGGTGACAGGTGGTTTTTAGTTTTTTTTTTTTTCTTTTTAGGGAGGGGGGTGGGCGGGCCACTTCTGTTGGTCTTTCATTTCTCTATTTTCATCCATCTTTTTTGTTCTTTGGCCCGTGTGGGCCTCCCATCGCGGTGGCCTCTGTTGTTGCAGAGCACCGGCTCTGGGCGCATGCGCTCCAGAGCTCCGGCTCAGTAATTAGACACATCAGCACAGCCGCTCCGCGGCACCTGGGATCTTCCCAGGCCAGGGATCGAACCGGCGCCCCTTGCACTGCAAGGCGGTGTCCTTACCCACTGGACCACCAGGGAAGCCCTGGTGACAGGTGTTAAGCAGGTTTGTGATTATTTTGCAAAAAACACAACTATCAAATCAATACGTTGTACGTATTTGGTCACTTGGTCGTGTCTGACTCTTGGCCACTCCATGGGCCACAGCCCTCAGCGCCGCGGCCCACCAGGCTCCTCCGTCCCCGGGACCCTCCAGGCAGGAACGCTGGAGTGGGCGGCACGCCCTCCTCCAGGGGCTCTCCTGACCCCGGGGCCACACCTGCACGTCTGTGCCTCCTGCACTGCGGGTGGACTCTCTACCAGCCGAGCCAGGGAAGCCCAGGATGTTGTACACCTGATGTAATTTTTTTTTAACTTTGGCCTCTTTTATTGTTTATTTATTTATTATTTTCATCTATCTTTATTCTTTGGTCTGTATGGGCCTCCCATCACAGTGGCCTCACTCGTTGCCAAGCACTGGCTCTGGGCGCATGTGCTCCGGAGCACTGGCTACAGCTGCTCCGCGGCACGTGGGCTCTTCCCAGCCAGGGACTGAACCAGTGCCCCTTGCACTGCAAGGAGTCGTCTCTACCCACTAGACCCCCAAGGAAGCCCCTATCTGATGCTAATTTAATGCTGTCTGTCAATTTTCCCTTAAAACATACATAAAAAAGACTAATGAAAAAAAAAAACACTCACTGGAAAGCACCAGCTGAGCGCCTGGCACAAAGCAGGTGGACAACAGACATGGTCCCTTCTCCTGACGCTCCCGCCTGCCTTTGCCGCCCATAGCTTGCCTTCCCTCACAGTGCACCTCAGCATCTGCCACCCTCACAGCCCCTTGGGCACGCAGGACATGCTTCCCAGACACACTAGCCCTCCTGAGGGTCCTGGATGCCCCTTCAAATTCCCACTGGCCTTTCCCAATGCCTGACAGAACACCTGGACAAAGAGAGGCTGCACACACGCTCGACACGCCGTGTCCACAGGTACGGCAGCAATGCTTCGGGGACACTCACCAAGTTGCGGACAATAATCTCCGAGCCTGCCTGGACAGCGAGGTGCAAAGGGGTCAACTTGGAAGCGTCCTGGACTCTGGAATTCACATTTGCCTGGACGCTGATCAGGAACAGGACGCTTTCAATATCAGAGTTCTGAACTGCCACGTGGAGAAAATTCCGGCCCTTGTTATCCACCTAAAGCAACAAGGGGGACAAAGTGTTCGTGGGCGCCCCCTGCAGGGGTGCCTCCTGAGCACCTCCAGGCTCTGCGGACTGCTAGAGAGGCCGCAGTCCTCCCACAGTTCCAGGAAGCTCCCTCCCAGCTAAGTGCCCTCCTACCCCCGCATTACAGACCCGCTGCAGATCTGTGCATTGGACCACGTGCGCAAGGCCACGTCCACGTGGTCAGAAAAGGGAGCTAATCCCGGCTGCCCGGGGAATCCTCCTGCAGCAGGAGTGCACCTGGAAGGACAAGCAAGAGACCACCTCAAGGACGGGACAAGGAGGCCACCTGCTGGTGGCTGGGCTGCACTGGGCAAGGCGCAGGGGACGCCAGCTGCAGGGGTCTCTGGTTTTGGCGAAAACACATGCCAGCACTCTAACGCCACGGCTGCAATGCCAGCCGGACCCCTGAGCAGCCAAACCAGCCTACAGAAACTTCCAGAAAGTCTCCTCTTTCACTGAGCTCCAGGATAACGATACTGGGGCGTGGGGGGTGGCGCAGCAACACGTCACAGACTTTGCTCCACGGACGTGAAGCAGACAACGCGTCCCTCAAATCCAGCCACAGAGGACCTCCCATTACCAGGGGAAGACGTGAGGGAGACACACCTGGTACCTTTCACATACGCCCCACGTACCACACCCACACACACGCCCACACACAGGTCCACACGAGAGGTTCTGCTGGGCTCGGGGCCCCGTAGGAAGGCTGGGTGTCCCCAGCTCACCTGCTCAGCAGCCCCGGACTCTCGTTTCAGGATGGCCTCGGCCGCCTTGTTGTTCTTGAAGGTCATGGCGCAGGCAAAGGGGGTCAGGCCCTGACGGTCCCGGACGCTCAGGTGGATGTCGGGGTGAGAAATCAGCAGCTGAATGATGACGCCGTGCTGGTTGCTGATGGCCACGTGGACAGGTGTTTCGGGACACTCACCAAGTTGCGGACAATAATCTCCGAGCCTGCCTGGACAGCGAGGTGCAAAGGGGTCAACTTGGAAGCGTCCTGGACTCTGGAATTCACATTTGCCTGGACGCTGATCAGGAACAGGACGCTTTCAATATCAGAGTTCTGAACTGCCACGTGGAGAAAATTCCGGCCCTTGTTATCCACCTAAAGCAACAAGGGGGACAAAGTGTTCGTGGGCGCCCCCTGCAGGGTGCCTCCTGAGCACCTCCAGGCTCTGCGGACTGCTAGAGAGGCCGCAGTCCTCCCACAGTTCCAGGAAGCTCCCTCCCAGCTAAGTGCCCTCCTACCCCCGCATTACAGACCCGCTGCAGATCTGTGCATTGGACCACGTGCGCAAGGCCACGTCCACGTGGTCAGAAAAGGGAGCTAATCCCGGCTGCCCGGGGAATCCTCCTGCAGCAGGAGTGCACCTGGAAGGACAAGCAAGAGACCACCTCAAGGACGGGACAAGGAGGCCACCTGCTGGTGGCTGGGCTGCACTGGGCAAGGCGCAGGGGACGCCAGCTGCAGGGGTCTCTGGTTTTGGCGAAAACACATGCCAGCACTCTAACGCCACGGCTGCAATGCCAGCCGGACCCCTGAGCAGCCAAACCAGCCTACAGAAACTTCCAGAAAGTCTCCTCTTTCACTGAGCTCCAGGATAACGATACTGGGGCGTGGGGGGTGGCGCAGCAACACGTCACAGACTTTGCTCCACGGACGTGAAGCAGACAACGCGTCCCTCAAATCCAGCCACAGAGGACCTCCCATTACCAGGGGAAGACGTGAGGGAGACACACCTGGTACCTTTCACATACGCCCCACGTACCAAACCCACACACACGCCCACACACAGGTCCACACGAGAGGTTCTGCTGGGCTCGGGGCCCCGTAGGAAGGCTGGGTGTCCCCAGCTCACCTGCTCAGCAGCCCCGGACTCTCGTTTCAGGATGGCCTCGGCCGCCTTGTTGTTCTTGAAGGTCATGGCGCAGGCAAAGGGGGTCAGGCCCTGACGGTCCCGGACGCTCAGGTGGATGTCGGGGTGAGAAATCAGCAGCTGAATGATGACGCCGTGCTGGTTGCTGATGGCCACGTGGACAGGTGTCCTTCCCTCGGCATCCTATGGGGACCAGGCACAGATTTCAATGTCCCAGTGAAGATAAAAGCCAGGAAGCATATCAGAGGGAATAAGTTAAATCAAATTCAGTTCTGAGAATCAATGCGGCCAGCCTGGATTTGAAATCAGCTTTTCAAGAGGCCAGACATAGGATGATGGACGGCCACTCCCTGCGACCGCCACGCTCCAGTGACCCAGTGACACACACGCATTTGGATTAGAGAAGCTGCATTGACCTCATCTCTAAGTTAAACCACTGCTCATCTGGCCATCGGGCAGCGCGCACAGGTTAGGATGTTGAAAAGTATCATGGGACGTGACTCAGGATGTCCCACTGAGCTAATGAACATGTTCTTAAACACAGCACTCAGCTTGGGACGAGAACAAATTCTCAGTGGCAATCTGTAACTAGTGGGGACAGGTGGCAAATGTAAGTTGATTGAACAAATCTTCCTCTCTTCATAGAAAGGAGAAAAACACAGAGACAAAAGTCTTGACCTGGAAAAATACAAGACAGGCTGTGGGGCCTCCCCGGTGGTTCAGTGGTAAAGCACCCACCTGCACTGCAGGAGAAGCAGGTCTGATCCCCGGGTGGGGAAGATCCCCTGGAGAAAGAGACAGCCACCCACTTTAGTACTCTTGCCTGGAAAATCCCATGGCCAGAGAAGCCTGATGGGCCACAGTCCTTGGGGATGCAGAGTCAGACACAACTGAGCCACTAAACGACAACAAGACGACAGGCCGGCTGACCCAGGAGACAGTCACTTCCTGCGTCCGTAACTTTGGACCATTCCTGGTAAAGCAGGGGCCGAGGACTGGAGACTGCAAGGTGCCTGGCCATTAGAGACTTCCCTGACCCTGGGTGACCATCCATCTCCCCGGAAAAGAGAGACCTTCCTTACCTGTGCATTTACATTGGCACCAAACTCCAGCAGACACTGGATCGTCTCTTCCAGCCCCCACGAGGCTGCCAGGTGCAGGGGGGTCTGCCCATCTCTGGCCTCTTCCTCTCCTTCTCCATTAGCACCAGGTTGTCTGGGACTATTCACATCGCAGCCACTGAAAGGAAGGGGAAGTGAGAGGAAGGCAAGCTGACAGGTGTGCAGCGGCAGCCTCATCCACGCCCACAGAAAGCCTGCCGCCCCAAGGACTGCAGGCCTTGCCTCAAATGCTGCTGTGTGTGTCTCACCCCCGTAGATTCTTCAGGAACTGGTCCTGGGGCAACCGACGTCATCAGAACACTTAAAAGCTCCCCAAGGGACTCGTGTGCATTTAAAGATGGAGAGTCATGGCTCTAACGCCAGTCCTGCACAACCTCGCCTCCCCCGCCTCCTGCACCCTGTGGCCACGGAGGCTGTCATGGCCAGGCATCGGGGTGGAATCCTGGGGAGGCCATTTGGTCTCCTCCACGCAGCTGCCTCGTATCACCGTGTGAATGGTCTGGCCTGATCACAAGAACCAGTACGGCGCCCAGAGCAGGAAGCCGGCTTAGCTTTCAGGGTCTCTGATCTGGGCACGTGCGCCTCTCTCCTCACCAATGAGTCACATCCCCAACTGCCCGGACCTGACAGAACAGTGGCTCTCTCCAGCCTTCCACAGGAAGGTCAGGCCAGCTGCTGACATATCAAGACTGTAGTTGGAATAAACGAGACAAGAGCCAGCTGGCAATAAACTGAACAAGATCTGCAGGGATCCTGGGACGTCTCAGACCTGCGAACGAGGAAGCAGGCGATGGGCTCGCTATTCTCGTCGATGGCTCTGTGCAGCAGCGTCTGGAGGCACCCGCTCGGTCCCGGGCCCCAGCACGTGGCATCACAGCCGTGTCTGACCTGTAGGGAAGCATGGGTCATTCACACACGCTGCCTGGCAAGGGCGAAATATCTCTGAGCCCGACGCCATCATTAGATCCATTTTTCAGGCAAGATACAGCTGATGATTAAGCAGTTTTTAATCCGTACCATTCACTTGTTTTACACACACAGGTTAAAATCTGCTTGGTGCAAGCTTGTGCGCTAAGTTCTGTGAGACGGAGCTGAAAACTAAAGATGTGTCCGGTGCGTGCCCTCCAGAGCTGTTCCCTACACGGAACAGAAAACACACAGTGCCGGCACACACACTCACAGCCCCCAGAGACAACTGCAAACAACCGGCAACCTCGGCAACACGTGGGTCAAACCCCCAGGTGCAGAATGTCACATTTCAGGCCCTACAGAAGACTGAATGAGCTTTCAGGGTCACCTTTGCTGTCAGAGCCTGACTTCTGAAGAAGGGGACACTGCTGAGGTTTGGGAACCTATCCCAGTGGCGAGAGCGAGGGTGGCCCACGGCCGGCTAAGCCACCTCAGGAGAAGACCCCGGAGCGGAGGCCTCAGCTCTCCAGCTTCCTGGCAGCGCTCCTGCGAAAGACAGCCTGGGAAAAGGTGTAGGCCAAGACGAGGCTGAACCTCAAGCCTTTACCACGACCTTCAGTGGCCCATTCCTGACCCACTTGGCTCCTTGGCAGCTCTCCTGCTTCTGAGGATCGCTGTGGAGGCGCCAATGCCACCTCTGACACGACACGTCCCTCCTGGAAGCAGAGCTGACGCCGAGCCTGTCTCACCAGCGTGGACGCGATGTCCTCCAGGTTACTGGCGAGGGCGAGCCACAGCGGGGGGTTCCCCTGCTCATCCGGCACCGACATGTCCGCCCCCCGGGTGCATATGGCATCCACCACGAGGGGCAGCTGGTTCCTGATGGCCAGCTGGAGGGCCGTCTCCCCGTCCTGAGTCCTGCGGGGACATGGACACCAAAACCGACGTTTGGGGGTGGGGTCAAACGACAGAGGGGGCGCTTCTGGGCACCCTAGAGGCTAGAGTCCACTGTACCCCCAACATGCTGCACTCACATGCACCAGTATTCTTTCAGAGACATTTAACCAGTCAACGGCATCTGGCCCTCCTGCCTTTTACAAAACACAGCCTTGCCATCCTCCTGCACCCAGAGGATCAACTGCCCGGCCGCCAGCAGGCTGAGGTAGCAGAGCTGCTTCACAGCCTACGGATAAAATGCCACCCTGACCATCCACTTGACAAAACACTTTCACTCGGTCATTCTGGGTCAGTTGACATAAATTCCCTTGAAAGAAACAAAAATAATAAAAATTTAACTGTGTATTTCTGCACCACAAGCCTCCCCATCTCCATCTTTCTTTTTTTATGGACCGCTCCATGGCTTGTGGGATCTTAGTTCCTGGACCAGGGACGGAACCCAAGGTCCCTGCCTGGTAGTGTGGAGTCCTAACCACTAGACTGCTAGGGAAAGACCCCTCAAGCCTTTTGACAGCTCCCTTGTTGGAATGTTCCTCATTATTAACTGAAATTCCTCCTTCAACAATTGACCTCTGGACTGTCTCTTTTAATACGCTTTGAGCAATACTGCACCCTGGTTTCGGAAGGTTCAAATAAGAGCCAAGTATACAATTCCCCCTCCGAATTTCCCTTCCCAACATTGTACTGGTATTTTTTTCAGAATCATTGTTTCTCTTCCTTTATTTAACGAGGCACAAAACTCCTTGCTACGTGCAAGGCCATGCCTTTGAACCCTGGCAGTTAAAGATGAGCTGGTGCAGTGGCCCACCTGACGTTGATGTCCGCCTGGTGCTCCAGGAGAAAGAGCGCGCTCTTGCTGTCCTGCCGCTGCATGGCCATGTGCAGCAAGGTCTGCCCGTCCGACATGGTGTCGTTGATGCCAGCCCCGGAGCCCAGCAGCTGTGCCGCGATCGTGTGCATGCCTGCGGAAGAGACCACCCCCGTTAAGGCCGGCTCCGCTTCTCCCACTTCCTCAGCCTCTCACTACAACAAACACACCCTCTCAGCCTCGCAAGGCCAGCAGTTTTCCACATTATTACGGGCTTAACCCCAACAGAAAGGTTATTCTACACAAACGAGGGCTTCCCTGGTGATCCAGTGGGTAAGGACACCGCCTTGCAGTGCAAGGGGCGCCGGTTCAATCCCTGGCCTGGGAGGATCCCATGTGCCACCAAGCAGCTGGACCAATGTGTCCAACTACCGAGCCAGAGCTCTGGAGTGCATGCGCCCGGAGCCGGTGCTCTGCAGCGAGAGAGGCCACTGCGATGGGAGGCCCACACAGGCCAAAGAACAAAAATAGAAATAAATGAAAGACCAATAGAGGTGGCCAAAAAAAAACACAACAAAACAACCACAATGGGAGGCCCACACAAACGATTAGCTCCAACCCTTCCATCTCCCTCCCTGGAACCCCTGCCCTCTGATGCATGTCGGTCTGCAGCCGTTGACACCACCTTACCAGTCCATAATGCCAGGCCCAGCACAGTCTGGTCTCGAGAATCCTTGAGGCTGAAGTCCGGAATAATCTGCAGGTTGTTGGTGGCATGAAGAGCATTAGCTGTATTTTTGAAAAGGAAAAGAAACACGTGATTTTATCATCCTGTGGGTCACATTTAAAGTATTCAAGAGAATGCAAGCTCAGTTTCAAACTGACTGACTGATGACCTTTATAAAAAGGGAACTGATAAATTTTGTGGGAAATGGAAGCCAATACATTTGGTAATTTGGAGAAAAGCTTATGAGAAAAATGAATGATTGCAAAGGTTAAAACGCTGGATCCTGGGCTTCTCTGGTGGTGTAGTGGGTAGAGAGTCTGCCTTGCAGTGCAAGGGACACTGGTTCAATCCCTGGCCCAGGAAGATCCCATGTGTAGCAGAGTGGCTGGACTGGTGTGTCCAGTTATGAGCCAGTGCTCAGGAGGGCATGCACCCAGAGCCAGTGCTCTGCAGTGAGAAAGACCACTGCAATTGAAGGCCCACACATGCCAAAGAAAAAAAAGATGTAGGAAGATTAATATAAATTTAAAAAGAGGCATGATGGGGAAAAGAAGAAAAAAAAAACACTGGATCCTCCCAAAGGGAAAAAGGCTCCACTATGGAAACATACATTAATTTCTTGATTCCTAAAAATCAAAACAACGCCCTGGTGACATTTTTCTAACACAAAAGTCCTACCATCTTACACCTCCTGCACGGGCAAAGAAAAAGGCACAGCCTACCTAACACCCCGCTTCCTTCCACAAGCACAGTGCTAGAAGATGCTGGCCTTAACAAGGATGCTACTGTTGTTGCTGAGTCGCGAGTCGTGTCCGACTCTTAGGACCACATGGGCTGCAGCCCACCAGGCTCTTCTGTCCATGGGATTTCTCAGGCAGGAGTACTGGAGTGGGCTGCCATTTCCTTCTCCAGGGGATCTTCCAGACCCTGGGGTTGAACACTCCTCCCCTGCAATGGGAGGTGGGCTCCTCACCACTGAGCTACCAGGGAAGCCCCAACAAGGACGCAGGCAAGAGTAACACACGTTTCAGGGCAGGAAGGAGGAAAACTGGAATATTACATTCTGAGGGAAACGGGCTTCCCTCGGCCCCCCTTTCTGGCTCCGCTCTCATGGTCCACCTGCCAGAGGCTCTGAGGTGGACGAGAGGCTGACCGGCTCGTGGAGACCAGGTGGGCATTCAGAGACAGTGCTCATGCCGAGGCAAAGCTCTGCTCACCCGCCCCTGAGATGGCCTGGGAAACCCCTCAAAACAAGAGAGGCATTAGCTGTATTTTTGAAAAGGAAAAGAAACACGTGATTTTATCATCCTGTGGGTCACATTTAAAGTATTCAAGAGAATGCAAGCTCAGTTTCAAACTGACTGACTGATGACCTTTATAAAAAGGGAACTGATAAATTTTGTGGGAAATGGAAGCCAATACATTTGGTAATTTGGAGAAAAGCTTATGAGAAAAATGAATGATTGCAAAGGTTAAAACGCTGGATCCTGGGCTTCTCTGGTGGTGTAGTGGGTAGAGAGTCTGCCTTGCAGTGCAAGGGACACTGGTTCAATCCCTGGCCCAGGAAGATCCCATGTGTAGCAGAGTGGCTGGACTGGTGTGTCCAGTTATGAGCCAGTGCTCAGGAGGGCATGCACCCAGAGCCAGTGCTCTGCAGGGAGAGGCCACTGCAGTGGGAGGCCCACTCATGCCAAAGAATAAAAAGATGGATGAAAATAAATATAAATTTAAAAAAGAGGCATGATGGGGAAAAGAAGAAAAAAAAAACACTGGATCCTCCCAAAGGGAAAAAGGCTCCACTATGGAAACATACATTAATTTCTTGATTCCTAAAAATCAAAACAACGCCCTGGTGACATTTTTCTAACACAAAAGTCCTACCATCTTACACCTCCTGCACGGGCAAAGAAAAAGGCACAGCCTACCTAACACCCCGCTTCCTTCCACAAGCACAGTGCTAGAAGATGCTGGCCTTAACAAGGATGCTACTGTTGTTGCTGAGTCGCGAGTCGTGTCCGACTCTTAGGACCACATGGGCTGCAGCCCACCAGGCTCTTCTGTCCATGGGATTTCTCAGGCAGGAGTACTGGAGTGGGCTGCCATTTCCTTCTCCAGGGGATCTTCCAGACCCTGGGGTTGAACACTCCTCCCCTGCAATGGGAGGTGGGCTCCTCACCACTGAGCTACCAGGGAAGCCCCAACAAGGACGCAGGCAAGAGTAACACACGTTTCAGGGCAGGAAGGAGGAAAACTGGAATATTACATTCTGAGGGAAACGGGCTTCCCTCGGCCCCCCTTTCTGGCTCCGCTCTCATGGTCCACCTGCCAGGGAGGCTCTGAGGTGGACGAGAGGGCTGACCGGCTCGTGGAGACCAGGTGGGCATTCAGAGACAGTGCTCATGCCGAGGCAAAGCTCTGCTCACCCCGCCCCTGAGATGGCCTGGGAAACCCCTCAAAACAAGAGAGGAGTAGTCCAAGGTTCTCACTCCTAAACCCCACACGTGGAGTGGGCAGGCCCCACCCTAAACACGTATGCAGGGAGAAACAGTAGCCAGAACCAGACTACGCACTTAGCGCGTTTGACCATAAAGGATTTGGGGAAAAGAAAACTCAGCAACAGGAGAACCAGCAACTCTGTCATTAACTACTCTAAACCACTCTTCAGAGGTCACAGTGATGGGTAGCAACCCCCATCTTTTGGGGGATTAGGACCCCAAATACCTACCTTTCTGCTCCAGGATGACAGACACTACATCAGGATGATTATAGGCGATTGCCATGTGCAGGGGCGTCTGCAGGTAGACGCTGCTGTCGGCAGTGCTGGACGGGGACACAGGCTCCTTCAGGGCCGGCAGGGCCTCCTCCGTCTGCAGGTTTGGGTTGGCCCCCTGCTGCAGCAGCTCTGCAGTGAGGCTGGCCAGGCCGCGTCGACAGGCTGTGTGCAGCGGGGTTTCTCCCTGAACAGAAACAAGCAGCCCCGGTCAGAGCGCTTCAGGCTGGCAGCGCCCTTCGCCACGGGACAAAGACAGCCTGTGCGCTGTGGTGCAGGCCCCCAGCAGCGGGCACAGCCCCGGCTCAGCCTGTCATCAGCTCCGTGACCTCTGTCCCCCGCACTCCTCAGGCCTCCTGTCCCTCCCTTCCCTGGGCCATGGTCCTGGATTCTCCGGTGGCCTCCCAGCGCCCTCCACGCCCTTGGCTCCTCATCGTCTGCATTTCTACCTTTCACTTGAATTTTTTTTTTCCTTCTCAGGCCAACCCGGGGGAAGCTACCAGGTGGAAGCCCCAACAAGGACAGGCAAGAGTAACACACGTTCAGGGCAGGAAGGAGGAAAACTGGAATATTACATTCTGAGGGAAACGGGCTTCCTCGGCCCCCTTTCTGGCTCCGCCTCATGGTCCACCTGCCAGGAGGCTCTGAGGTGGACGAGAGGGCTGACCGGCTCGTGGAGACCAGGTGGGCATTCAGAGACAGTGCTCATGCCGAGGCAAAGCTCTGCTCACCCCGCCCCTGAGATGGCCTGGGAAACCCCTCAAAACAAGAGAGGAGTAGTCCAAGGTTCTCACTCCTAAACCCCACACGTGGAGTGGGCAGGCCCCACCCTAAACACGTATGCAGGGAGAAACAGTAGCCAGAACCAGACTACGCACTTAGCGCGTTTGACCATAAAGGATTTGGGGAAAAGAAAACTCAGCAACAGGAGAACCAGCAACTCTGTCATTAACTACTCTAAACCACTCTTCAGAGGTCACAGTGATGGGTAGCAACCCCCATCTTTTGGGGGATTAGGACCCCAAATACCTACCTTTCTGCTCCAGGATGACAGACACTACATCAGGATGATTATAGGCGATTGCCATGTGCAGGGGCGTCTGCAGGTAGACGCTGCTGTCGGCAGTGCTGGACGGGGACACAGGCTCCTTCAGGGCCGGCAGGGCCTCCTCCGTCTGCAGGTTTGGGTTGGCCCCCTGCTGCAGCAGCTCTGCAGTGAGGCTGGCCAGGCCGCGTCGACAGGCTGTGTGCAGCGGGGTTTCTCCCTGAACAGAAACAAGCAGCCCCGGTCAGAGCGCTTCAGGCTGGCAGCGCCCTTCGCCACGGGACAAAGACAGCCTGTGCGCTGTGGTGCAGGCCCCCAGCAGCGGGCACAGCCCCGGCTCAGCCTGTCATCAGCTCCGTGACCTCTGTCCCCCGCACTCCTCAGGCCTCCTGTCCCTCCCCTTCCCCTGGGCCATGGTCCTGGATTCTCCGGTGGCCTCCCAGCGCCCTCCACGCGCCTTGGCTCCTCATCGTCTGCATTTCTACCTTTCACTTGACTTTTATCATTATTTTGCTAATTTTAAAAATAAGATACGGTTATTATGAAACAACTACCACAGATGGCCTCCACCACAGAAACCAGAAAACCCTCGCAGCCCCAGCCCCAGAGGTAAGGGGTGAGGTCAAGCTGACCACCACACGAAGCCCTGCTTCTCTGACCAGTTCGTATCAACTTCATCTGGAACCCTGATCAATAAAGACCCCCTTCTCTCACTTTTTAAAGTGAAAAACATTTAAAAATTGGCATTATAGAGACCTGATTCAATATTCAAAAGGTACAGTATTCTCCAATACTGTGAAAAGAGGCTCCCCCTCGTGCCCGGCCCCAGCCCACCTGTCATCCTCCCCTAAAGGAGCCATCATCACCGCCGCCCTCATGCTCCTCTCCAGGGACGGAGCACCCACGGGAAGGCACACACACACACGCATGTATGTGTGAATATATGCTTCACTTCTGAACCATTTGTGATGGCTGGTCTCAGAACTGGTTGCTGGAAGAATCAACCACTCAGTGTTTGAGGATAAAAGCATCTGATGCACTCTGGTTTTTTCAACAATGCCCCCCCCACCTTTTTTTTGACAAATACTGAAGAGAATCTGCCCTGATTTTCCCTACCGCCTGCTACTGCCATCGCTGCCACAGGCCAAAGCCGCTTCGCCGCCTGCCCCGTCACACTTACCCACTTGTTCCTGTGGTTGACGTGGGCACCATTGGTTGCCAGGAAAAGAGCTGCTGCCTCATTTCCTGCCTCGGCGGCCCGCTGCAGTAAACAATTTCCTAAGAGAAAACATACATATTTATCCTGTCATTTGCATAAAAATGAGGTCAAAGTCCACACGACACCCCATCCTGCCTTTCCCACCACTTTCCACAGCCGGCAAGCCCGCACCACAGGTGGGTGCACTGAAGTCCATGCAGGCCCTCCCTGTGTGTGGACACACAGACTAAGCTAAGCCTGGGTGGGGAGCAAACACATGGCCTAGAAATCAGAAGACATGCTCCTCCTTGGACTTGCCGCCGCTCAGGACCTTCCGCCTCCCTACCAGGGTTGGTAAGAACACGATTTCTCGACGGCTGTGCTCTGACATCTTGGGCCAGCTAAGCCTCTGCTCTGAGGGGCCATCCTGTCTGTGGTGTGCTGTTCGGCAGCTTCCCTGGCTTCTGGCTGTGAGACGCCAGTGGCCCCTCGACCGGACTGACAGTCAGAACTGTCCAGCCGTGCTCATCCACTTCAGCCGTGCCTCTGTAACGCTGTGGTGGGCTGCCATTTCCTTCTCCAAGGGATCTTCTCAACCCAGGCACTGAAACCTGTGACTCTCACATCTCCTGCACGGACAGGCGGGTTCTTTACCACTAGTGCCACCGGGGAAGCCCCAAAACTCTCTACAGGTGCTGCCAAACGTCACGCAGGGGTGAGAGCTGGGGAGTCATCTCCGAGAACCTCTGGGGTAGATGACCATTTTGAAGACACTGTGAGCTGAAGTTCCACCTGAGAAATGCTCCTTAAGTACTTCAGTGTTACTCCTAGAGCCTTAAACATGCTTATTCTTGAGCTAGCAATGTTTTAGTTAGCACTCTTATTCTTTTCTAAATAAAAATCTTGGGAAAAAAATTTTCTTTTCTTCTTTTCCTCTTGAAATTGTTTTTGCCCCAGAACAGTACTATCTCTATTAAAATCCACTCTTTTTGAATATAAACAAAGTCTCATGTTCTACAGTGGGCTATTTTAAAAATCAAATTAAATACTAGTACTAAAAACAAGGTAAAGCAATGGGACAAAGTACTGCTTTGTTATTACAAAACTGGAACAAGGAAAAAACAATATTCCTGAACTTCTATTAGCACTCACAGTATAAAATGTAAAGTTGACAGAACCAGCAAGAAAAATGAACAAATCCATAATACAGCGAACATTTCTAAAAATACCTCCAGAAATGGACAGATCAAGCAGTCTAAAAGTTAGTAACCTAATGAGTAAGAACTGAACAGCATAATGAACAAGCCTGATGTAATGGACACAAACAGAATGCTACATGCAGCCTACAATTAAAGAAGAGAAAGCACATTCTTTTCAAGTACGTATCAGACTTGATAAGAACTGCATCTGTAAGAGTCTAAACAAGAGAGAATCAATCTCGTCTGTCGCCCCCTTCTACAATGCAAATAAAGCAGAAATCAGTAGAAGTATGGCCAATAACCAACACACATGCATAAATTAAAAAGCAAGTTAGTATCACTCTCATCTCCAGAGGACCTTCGTCTAAACACAGCGCTCCTCGTCCTCCCTTGTCCCTCAGCGCTGCTGCCCCTGGCTTCTACGTCACCCAAGGGGGGGACTTCATTTGGCCTTTATTTAAAGTTAATTACTAACTCATTTTAGGGAAAAGGATATACAATACTCATTTTTTTAAACCAGTTCCCCTCAGCAGTGGCACTTACCCGTGCTCTATACATTGCTAATTCTCGATACTGAATTACATATGGAATTCCTCACCTTAAGACATCCCCAAGCTTTATTTAGTCAGATCAAGAACAGCTTCCCTGGTGGTCCAGTGGGTAAGGACACCGCCTTGCAGTGCAATGGGTGCCGGTTCGATCCCTGGCCTGGGAAGATCCCACGTGCCGCGGGGCGGCTGGACCATGTGTCCAATTACCTAGCCGGAGCTCTGGAGCGCATGCGCCCAGAGCCAGCTCTCTGCAACAACAGAGGCCGCCGCGATGGGAGGCCCACATGGGCCGAAGAATAAAGATGGATGAAAATAGACAAATGAAAGACCAATGGAAGTGGCCCGCCGCTCCCTCCCTCCCCACCCACCCCCATAAATAAAAATAAATAAATCTTTAAAAGAAAAAAAGAACACAGTCACCTTAAAACAGTGTTGTCTTTGGATTTAATAAAGATCCCAGAGTCCATGAGGTCAGACTATTTTCATCATAATAACAATAATACTGGAACTTCTATTAGCACTCACAGTATAAAATGTAAAGTTGACAGAACCAGCAAGAAAAATGAACAAATCCATAATACAGCGAACATTTCTAAAAATACCTCCAGAAATGGACAGATCAAGCAGTCTAAAAGTTAGTAACCTAATGAGTAAGAACTGAACAGCATAATGAACAAGCCTGATGTAATGGACACAAACAGAATGCTACATGCAGCCTACAATTAAAGAAGAGAAAGCACATTCTTTTCAAGTACGTATCAGACTTGATAAGAACTGCATCTGTAAGAGTCTAAACAAGAGAGAATCAATCTCGTCTGTCGCCCCCTTCTACAATGCAAATAAAGCAGAAATCAGTAGAAGTATGGCCAATAACCAACACACATGCATAAATTAAAAAGCAAGTTAGTATCACTCTCATCTCCAGAGGACCTTCGTCTAAACACAGCGCTCCTCGTCCTCCCTTGTCCCTCAGCGCTGCTGCCCCTGGCTTCTACGTCACCCAAGGGGGGGACTTCATTTGGCCTTTATTTAAAGTTAATTACTAACTCATTTTAGGGAAAAGGATATACAATACTCATTTTTTTAAACCAGTTCCCCTCAGCAGTGGCACTTACCCGTGCTCTATACATTGCTAATTCTCGATACTGAATTACATATGGAATTCCTCACCTTAAGACATCCCCAAGCTTTATTTAGTCAGATCAAGAACAGCTTCCCTGGTGGTCCAGTGGGTAAGGACACCGCCTTGCAGTGCAATGGGTGCCGGTTCGATCCCTGGCCTGGGAAGATCCCACGTGCCGCGGAGCGGCTGGACCATGTGTCCAATTACCTAGCCGGAGCTCTGGAGCGCATGCGCCCAGAGCCAGCTCTCTGCAACAACAGAGGCCGCCGCGATGGGAGGCCCACATGGGCCGAAGAATAAAGATGGATGAAAATAGACAAATGAAAGACCAATGGAAGTGGCCCGCCCGCTCCCCTCCCTCCCCACCCACCCCCCCATAAATAAAAAATAAATAAATCTTTAAAAGAAAAAAAAAAAAGAACACAGTCACCTTAAAACAGTGTTGTCTTTGGATTTCGAAGGGTACCCAAGAGTCCCAGGGAGTCCATGAGGTCAGACTATTTTCATCATAATAACAATAATACTGGATGCTATTTGCTTTTTCCCACAGTGCTAACATTTGCACTGATGGTGTAAAAGCAACAGTGGGCCAGACGAGGGAGCCTTCACACATTAAGGCAGGGGCCCCCAGAGGTACCAGGAGTCGCTGTATTCTTCACCACCACGCACTCAGTCAAGAAAACAACCGTTTTCACTTTAGGCAGACCCTGATAAAGCAACAAAAATTACTGACTTTAAATATCAACACTGAGTATATGTCTTGGAAATTCCGTCTGACCGGGGACTTTCCTGGCAGTCCCGTGGTTGAGATTCCACACTTCCCTTGGCAGGGGCCTGGCGGGATCCCTGGTCTGAGATCTAAGACCTTGCCTGCAGCGTGGTGTGGCCAGAAACAAATGAGTGAATTAAATAAAACTCGGTGTGACCAAAGAAGCAGCAGCATAAAGTACAGAAAGCACGTTACAATGATGTCACAGAGGAAAGCCACGGCTTTAACTGCAAGCTGAACCAACAGCTTTTTCCGTGGAGCACCATTTTTCCTTGAAAGAATGATGACTCATACACTATGGTTATTCACATAAGAGTATCTGGCAAGCATTTTCTTGAAATGCTTTAAGAAAAACAACTGGGCAGTATCTCTACCAAATGATAGGATATGATCTTGCAAGTGAAAATCAGAATTTTGGACAGCTTCTGTCTGCAACTGTAACTTAAACGCCTCCTCAATACTGAAAGGCTTTTCTAAAATGAGACCAGTGGTAATATTAATAAACATGATTCTAAATCAATGATCATCTTGAAGATCTGCACAACTCAGTGAAACCAGACTTTCGAAATGACTCGGGCATAAAGTTACAAAATCACATGGAAAGATCCATTCACAGCACAGCCATGAATTTTAATACAACAGAGCTCAGAAAGTTCACTGATGCAGTTTCAGATTCCACATCACAACTAACCTTAAAAAAATTATCCCTTGATAAATTCTGCTTGCTGTAGTTATCAAAAGAATATACTCACAATTATCCAAAGAGGCTCTTAAAATATGCTTCCCTTTCCCAACTACTAACTGTGTGATGCTTATCCCAGGAGTCCATGAGGTCAGACTATTTTCATCATAATAACAATAATACTGGATGCTATTTGCTTTTTCCCACAGTGCTAACATTTGCACTGATGGTGTAAAAGCAACAGTGGGCCAGACGAGGGAGCCTTCACACATTAAGGCAGGGGCCCCCAGAGGTACCAGGAGTCGCTGTATTCTTCACCACCACGCACTCAGTCAAGAAAACAACCGTTTTCACTTTAGGCAGACCCTGATAAAGCAACAAAAATTACTGACTTTAAATATCAACACTGAGTATATGTCTTGGAAATTCCGTCTGACCGGGGACTTTCCTGGCAGTCCCGTGGTTGAGATTCCACACTTCCCTTGGCAGGGGCCTGGCGGGATCCCTGGTCTGAGATCTAAGACCTTGCCTGCAGCGTGGTGTGGCCAGAAACAAATGAGTGAATTAAATAAAACTCGGTGTGACCAAAGAAGCAGCAGCATAAAGTACAGAAAGCACGTTACAATGATGTCACAGAGGAAAGCCACGGCTTTAACTGCAAGCTGAACCAACAGCTTTTTCCGTGGAGCACCATTTTTCCTTGAAAGAATGATGACTCATACACTATGGTTATTCACATAAGAGTATCTGGCAAGCATTTTCTTGAAATGCTTTAAGAAAAACAACTGGGCAGTATCTCTACCAAATGATAGGATATGATCTTGCAAGTGAAAATCAGAATTTTGGACAGCTTCTGTCTGCAACTGTAACTTAAACGCCTCCTCAATACTGAAAGGCTTTTCTAAAATGAGACCAGTGGTAATATTAATAAACATGATTCTAAATCAATGATCATCTTGAAGATCTGCACAACTCAGTGAAACCAGACTTTCGAAATGACTCGGGCATAAAGTTACAAAATCACATGGAAAGATCCATTCACAGCACAGCCATGAATTTTAATACAACAGAGCTCAGAAAGTTCACTGATGCAGTTTCAGATTCCACATCACAACTAACCTTAAAAAAATTATCCCTTGATAAATTCTGCTTGCTGTAGTTATCAAAAGAATATACTCACAATTATCCAAAGAGGCTCTTAAAATATGCTTCCCTTTCCCAACTACTAACTGTGTGAGGGTATATCTTCTTTAACCAAGACAACATTATCTGCAGATATTAGAAACCTGGTCACTCTTCCAACTAAATTTAAATTTTGTTTGAAAAGTTATTCTTCATAAAAAACGTTACACATTACAGAGTGTTTGAAGAAACCATAAAATGGTTTGTTTGTTATCATTATTAATTAGCACATCTTTTAAAATTTCCTCAGTTTAAATTTCTAATATGGTAAATACCAAAGATATCCATTTAAAAGCTCTTTGGGGGCTTCCCCTGGTGGTCCAGTGGGTACGGACACTGCCTTGCAGTGCAGGGGGCGCCGGTTCGAGCCCTTGTCTGGGAAGATCCCACGTGCCGCGGAGCGGCTGGACCGATGTGTCCAGTTACCGAGCCGGAGCTCTGGAGTGCAAGCGCCCAGAGCTGGTGCTCTGCGACGACAGACGCCACCGCGATGGGAGGCCCACAGGAGGCAAAGAACAAAGACGGATGAACATGGAGAACTGAAAGACCAATAGAAGTGGCCCACCTGCTCCCCTCCCTCCCCAACCCGACCCCTGCCCAAAATAAATAAATAAATAAATCTTTAAAATAAATAAATAAAAGCTCTTTGGGATATAGTTTTTCTTTCTTTTTTTTTTTTGGCCACTTCTATTAAGTCTTTCATTTATTTATCTTTGTTCTTAGGCATGTGTGGGCCTCTCATCGCAGTGGCCTCTGTCGCTGCTGAGCACCGGCTCTGGGCGCATGCGCTCCGGAGCTCTGGCTCGGTAATTGGACACATCCGTCCAGCTGCTCCACGGCACGTGGGATCCTCCCAGGCCAGGGACTAAACCGGTGCCCCTTGCACTGCAAGGCGGAGTCCTTACCCACTGGACCACCAGGGAAGCCCCTGGGATATAGTTTTTAACAGCGTAAAAAGAGTTCTTAGTCCAGAAAGACAGACTCTGACTGCATTATATAAACAGAAGTGTTTCAGCTTAAAAGACTTAAGAGTCTGGCTAAACTTCTGAAGCCCTAGATTGGG
This sequence comes from Tragulus kanchil, assembly GCA_022376925.1. Classification (NCBI taxonomy): domain Eukaryota; kingdom Metazoa; phylum Chordata; class Mammalia; order Artiodactyla; family Tragulidae; genus Tragulus; species Tragulus kanchil. The sequence continues at coordinate 68,726,845 of JAIOJX010000027.1, forward strand.
CTTTTTACTATGGCTAAAATTAAGTACAAAATAATTGTCTTAACAGCAAGCCACTCAGTCTCCAAGTTCTAGTAAAACACTGGCGCGGCGTTTTTCACGGTGCCTCCAGGCGTGCGCCGCAGCTCCCGGGCTTTACCTGTGGCGGCATCAGGCGCGTTGGTGTTGCTGCCCCGCTGGATAAGCCTGGCTGCAAAGCTGTTCTCGTCGAACGAAGTTCCGTTCACCACAGGGAGGTCTTCGAAGGGGTTGATGGCCTGGTCGGAGGACACGGTGATGTACTGCACGGCCAGCCACAGAGCCGTGCTGCCTTCGTGGTCCTTCAGCTCTAAGTCCAGCCTGAAACGGGGAAGCGATGTGAACAGCAGGCACAGCCATCCTCAGACCCTCTGTACCGTCAACAGCCTCTCATTCTTTCTCTTTATACTTTCTTCCTTCTATTATTTTTTTTAATTTTGGCCTCTTCTATTGGTTTTTTATTTATTTATTTCCATCCATCTTAATTCTTTGGCCTGTGTGGGCCTCGAACTGCAGTGTGTCCTGGCTCGCCGCAGAGCGCTGGCTTGTAATTGGACACACCGGTTCAGACACTCCGTGGCACGCGGGATCTTTCTGGGCCAGGGATCAAACCAGTGCCCCCTGCACTGCAAGGCGGACTCTTTACCCACTGGACCACCAGGGAAGCCCTCTTTATACTTTTTGAGTGCCAATTTTTTTTAACTTTACTTGTCAAAACCAATAATGCTGTAAGACATTTTAAAAGAATGATTCTTCATTCACAGTTCCACCCTCACAACAGCTTCTTCATTTCTCCGTGTCTCCCCACGTACTGTTTACACGAAGCAGCTGATTGAACACGTATTCGTTCCTGGCCGTGATGGACAAGTGCAGGGGGGTCCTGTGGATGGAGAGGCAGAGGTGTCAATTCAGCACACACTCAGGTCAGGGCTGCTCGCGCCCAGAGGGGATGAGAATTCACGGGAAATCCCACGCTTCTGTCCCGGTGTCTTTCTCGACCCTGGCAAACAGTTTTCCAAAACCATGACCAATATCAAAGGATGAACATGGATTTGGTATGTCACAATTTATTCAGTAGCCAAAAGAACAAGTATCAATAAAAATAAAAGGCATAAAACACTCTCCAATTAAACACTGACCCTCAGTGAATGTGTACATACTCATGTTTTTAAAACAGTAGTTTCTGCCTTAGGAATGCCTACTATCCCTAACTATCCTCCACAATTTAGATTTTTCCTCCACCCAATTTAGCCTGGCTGCAAAGCTGTTCTCGCGAACGAAGTTCCGTTCACCACAGGGAGGTCTTCGAAGGGGTTGATGGCCTGGTCGGAGGACACGGTGATGTACTGCACGGCCAGCCACAGAGCCGTGCTGCCTTCGTGGTCCTTCAGCTCTAAGTCCAGCCTGAAACGGGGAAGCGATGTGAACAGCAGGCACAGCCATCCTCAGACCCTCTGTACCGTCAACAGCCTCTCATTCTTTCTCTTTATACTTTCTTCCTTCTATTATTTTTTTTAATTTTGGCCTCTTCTATTGGTTTTTTATTTATTTATTTCCATCCATCTTAATTCTTTGGCCTGTGTGGGCCTCGAACTGCAGTGTGTCCTGGCTCGCCGCAGAGCGCTGGCTTGTAATTGGACACACCGGTTCAGACACTCCGTGGCACGCGGGATCTTTCTGGGCCAGGGATCAAACCAGTGCCCCCTGCACTGCAAGGCGGACTCTTTACCCACTGGACCACCAGGGAAGCCCTCTTTATACTTTTTGAGTGCCAATTTTTTTTAACTTTACTTGTCAAAACCAATAATGCTGTAAGACATTTTAAAAGAATGATTCTTCATTCACAGTTCCACCCTCACAACAGCTTCTTCATTTCTCCGTGTCTCCCCACGTACTGTTTACACGGAAGCAGCTGATTGAACACGTATTCGTTCCTGGCCGTGATGGACAAGTGCAGGGGGGTCCTGTGGATGGAGAGGCAGAGGTGTCAATTCAGCACACACTCAGGTCAGGGCTGCTCGCGCCCAGAGGGGATGAGAATTCACGGGAAATCCCACGCTTCTGTCCCGGTGTCTTTCTCGACCCTGGCAAACAGTTTTCCAAAACCATGACCAATATCAAAGGATGAACATGGATTTGGTATGTCACAATTTATTCAGTAGCCAAAAGAACAAGTATCAATAAAAATAAAAGGCATAAAACACTCTCCAATTAAACACTGACCCTCAGTGAATGTGTACATACTCATGTTTTTAAAACAGTAGTTTCTGCCTTAGGAATGCCTACTATCCCTAACTATCCTCCACAATTTAGATTTTTTTTTCCCTTCTCCTACTGCTCTATTAGACTCTGCGTGGTGACAGGCAGGAACTGATTAAATGGCATTTACTCGCTCTTCACGGTTTTAATTTAGCCCTCATGTGCCCAGAGGAAGATGCCACCACCGAGCACAGGGGGCTCCCAGGCTGGCGTCTGTCTCAGAGGTACAGAACACCAGAGTTTATTATAGCTGGAATATGAAGGAATCGCCAAAAGAAAGAGATGTGCACAATTATCTTGGGCATGAGATAATTAGGACATGACACTGAGTCCATAGAGATCCACCTCATTGAAGTACCTTATCCATCACAAATCTATTTCCCTAGTCCAACAAGCTCACAGCAGTTTTTCTGAGAGGATTACTTGAAGGTCTAAAATACTCAGATGCTATGAAAAAAAAAGTGGTCCCCTACTGTCGGTGATTCAGGTGGCTTAACTCCCCTTCAATGCCTCGGGAAGAAAGTTCCCTGAAGGAGACGGACTGAGTGACCACTCTGGAAATGACAGAAGCCCCTAACAACCCCAGGACCTCCGTGACCCAGGAGAGAAATGGTTTCCCCAAATGCCTCTGGCCTTGGTCATCGCTCTCATTTCCAAAACAAATCCATTTTGTGACTTCACTAGAATTCAGACTAAATAGTGCCGACCCCAAAGCCACGAAGTCCCCCCCTGCCAGTTATGTGCCCCAGAAAACAACACTCTGGGAAGCGTCCTCAGGGCGGCTGACCTGCGCCCGGCTTACCTGCCCTTGCTGTCCTGCATGTTGGGGTTGGCGCCGGCCTGCAGCAGGGCCTCTGCCAGCTGTGCCATCTCAGACATCACGGCTGCCGAGTGCTTCTTCGAGCTATACGAGGCGACGAGGTGCAGTGGTGTCTCTTGAGCGCCCAAGGTGGCGGCATTGACAAGGGCCCCGTTTTTAATGAGGAAAGAGGCCGCAAAGAGATCTCCTGGGAAGGAAACACGAGAAGAAGCAGGTCGTGTAGGATAACAGCCAGGGTGAGCGCTCCTGAGCAGAGCTGCCCCAAAGGCGCCGAGCCAGGGACGGCCACACTCTCAAGTCTGCCGTCCGGATGCCTGGGCTCATTCTCAACGGGTGCTCACTTCACTGTGTCTGTAACATGAGCTGCACCTGGTCTTTAGCAGACCTGGAATTTCTCATCTCCTCGATTCTTTCTTCCAGGGACCACCTTGCTGGAGGGTGTCAGCTCCGGCGGCGTGTGGCTAGGCTACATGGGCCCCTATACTCTGGTAGGTCCAGGCCTGATTTATTTTCTTATCATTTTAGCTTTTATCTTGGGCTGTGCCGGATCTTCACTGCTGTGTGGGCTTTTCTCTAGTTGTGGCGGTTGGGCTCCTCACTGCAGGGGCCTCTCTTGTTGGGAAGCACGGGCTCTAGGAAGCACGGGCTTCAGCAGTCGCTGTGTGTGGGATCTTCCCAGATGAGGGACTGAACCTGCGTCTTTTCTGCACGGGAAGGTGAATTCATTACCACGAGAGCCACCAGAAAGCCCTGATTTATTTTGGTATCCAGCACTGTCTCATTCATAACAGACAACAGCGGCAATGTGGGGGTGGACGATGGATCAACAGGTCGAAGCTACGAGGTTCCCCTTTAACTGAATGGCTCCAATTCCAATCAGTTGTGATTTGGGGTTTAACTTAAGAGTGTCTAACCAGTCCCTTCTGGAATATTTTCATTCTTCTATCCCTGATTTTTCCCTTGGGGAGGGCAGGGGAAGATACAGTCTTTGCCAGCGTCGTGTGCAAAGACCAAAGCTGAGATTTCTTTACAAAAAGACACCGGTGGAGCTCTGAAAGCAACTGGTAACATGCACACCTAAGGGCGGACGGGTCAGGCCTTTGCTGTCCGCATGTACATAGACACGCTGGGGTTCTCATCTGTAATATGAACAAATCCCACAGAAATTCAGTCTGGGAGAGAATATGTAAAAGCTACATATCAGCAACAGAATAAAATACCCTAGAGAAAGCTACCTACATTTTGGAAGTGGAAAGGAAATTTAGAATTAAGAGGACGAAGAGGCTTAAAACGACAAGCCTGATATATAATGAAATAGAGGAGACATAAACTACCGCAAAGAGATCTCCTGGAAGCGGGGCTCAGGTGGGTGAGCGCCCCTGAGCAGAGCTGCCCCAAAGGCGCCGAGCCAGGTCTCAAGTCTGCCGTCCGGATGCCTGGGCTCATTCTCAACGGGTGCTCACTTCACTGTGTCTGTAACATGAGCTGCACCTGGTCTTTAGCAGACCTGGAATTTCTCATCTCCTCGATTCTTTCTTCCAGGGACCACCTTGCTGGAGGGTGTCAGCTCCGGCGGCGTGTGGCTAGGCTACATGGGCCCCTATACTCTGGTAGGTCCAGGCCTGATTTATTTTCTTATCATTTTAGCTTTTATCTTGGGCTGTGCCGGATCTTCACTGCTGTGTGGGCTTTTCTCTAGTTGTGGCGGTTGGGCTCCTCACTGCAGGGGCCTCTCTTGTTGGGAAGCACGGGCTCTAGGAAGCACGGGCTTCAGCAGTCGCTGTGTGGGGGATCTTCCCAGATGAGGGACTGAACCTGCGTCTTTTCTGCACGGGAAGGTGAATTCATTACCACGAGAGCCACCAGAAAGCCCTGATTTATTTTGGTATCCAGCACTGTCTCATTCATAACAGACAACAGCGGCAATGTGGGGGTGGACGATGGATCAACAGGTCGAAGCTACGAGGTTCCCCTTTAACTGAATGGCTCCAATTCCAATCAGTTGTGATTTGGGGTTTAACTTAAGAGTGTCTAACCAGTCCCTTCTGGAATATTTTCATTCTTCTATCCCTGATTTTTCCCTTGGGGAGGGCAGGGGAAGATACAGTCTTTGCCAGCGTCGTGTGCAAAGACCAAAGCTGAGATTTCTTTACAAAAAGACACCGGTGGAGCTCTGAAAGCAACTGGTAACATGCACACCTAAGGGCCGGACGGGGTCAGGCCTTTGCTGTCCGCATGTACATAGACACGCTGGGGTTCTCATCTGTAATATGAACAAATCCCACAGAAATTCAGTCTGGGAGAGAATATGTAAAAGCTACATATCAGCAACAGAATAAAATACCCTAGAGAAAGCTACCTACATTTTGGAAGTGGAAAGGAAATTTAGAATTAAGAGGACGAAGAGGCTTAAAACGACAAGCCTGATATATAATGAAATAGAGGAGACATAAAATACGGTTTCATCACCTTTATGCTTTGCATATATACCAAACTAAATAGCAGACAGATAGTAGAGCTAAAATAAAGTAAGTCAACGAGACACTACACTACACACGATGAAGACACACTGGGCAAGACTGCACACAGAGACAAGGGTACAACATCAGTGAATGGATTCAGATGGATGGCATTGATAAAACTTTTTTATATTAAAGCCTTTTTAAAAGAATCATAGCCTTTAGATATTCTTTATTAATAAGAGCCAATTTAAAAAATAAACTTGTACGTATATGCATATATACAATAATACGCACCCCGCACAAAAAGCTATTTAGGAATATTGGAAACTGAACTCTGACGATGTTTTACATTGACAGAAAGTCGGCCCAAGGATATACAACCTAGAGGAAATAGATAGCTGACACCAAAAAAGCAGAACAAAGGGAGGGAATAGAACATACCAAAAGCACCATTTATAAAGTTAAGTCAGTAAGAAAACGTCTAATACATTTTAGAACCTTTTTCATCCAAAAATTGTTTAGAAAAAACTGTTTGATGCTTAACGGTTCCAATTACTTCATCACTTCAATCCTTGATACTGTCAAGGAAGTGAGGCATTTCTATAATGACATGTCCACGTAAAAATAATTGCTAACAGCGCAGTAAATGTTTTAAAAAAAAAATCCACACACAATTTTTCTTTCGAAGCTCCCTGACTGAAATTTCATTCAAGGACCGGGTAGTCACTTTCACTGTTTAATTACTCAAAGCTGGTGGCACCATCTGCAAACCTACTGTGAACAACTAGACAGGAACGGGCTGCTTAAGAGCCCCCCTGATGAATGCTGATGATCAAGGAAGATAAACATAAGTAGTATGCTTTTAAAAAGCAAGTATGTGGGCCCTCCCTGGAGGTCCAGTGATTAAGACTCAGGCATTCACTGCTGTGGACCCAAATTCAGACCCGGGTCTGAGAACTACGATCCCACAACCCATGTGGCGCGGCCAAAAGGAAAAAAACGAAAGGGCAAGGATTCACCTTCTTGCCCAGAACCAGCTCAACGGTGGAGATCGTATCGCTCTGGTCATATGAACGCCACCTGCCGACTCAGTTACAGACTCAATCTTTTAAAAAAAAATAATCTCCCTCTTTCACAGACTCGTTCTTGATGCAAACTGATTGGTCTACCTGGTTATTAAGATGATCACGGACTCTTCTGGTTACGAGATTCTAACGCGTGTCCACAATCAAGACCTCAATCTCATACATGAAAGATCTTCACATCTGATACCAAGCCGAAAAAGTTAGACTAACAGTCAAATTTCTAGTATATTATTCAATTCAATCAGACGAGCAGGTCAACAGACTGACAGTTTAAGCTGAAGAAGGAAATGTGAAAGAATTCCGACAGAGAATGAAGCTGGTTATGGCCCTCCACACGGGGCAAGGGAAGAGCCTACACACGGCAGTCACCTGGCTGGGTGTGTTACTGTCTCTCTGTCTCCCAACAACCAATACAGCAGAAAGGATTCCTGCTTTACAAGGTGAAGAAAAGGAGACGCAGGAATGGTTGAGGGATTTGTCCAAGGCTACAGAGTAAGTTCAAACCGTGGAGCCTCAGGCTCCAATGCCAGGGCTCCGTCCTCCACACCATGCCACGCTCTGCCAAGTGGGCAACACTCAAGTTTATCCTGCCCACACTGCCACCTCCGTGCTCGCAAGCAACAAATACACTCAGAGTGGAAGAATGAATCATCTGAAAATCAGCATCAAAAATGCATCACCAGTTCTTGGCAATTCTCGTAACCAAGCAATCATCAAAATATTTAATAACTCATCAAAGATGTTTTTGCATCACGCCTAAGAATTTAAGTCCCTAAGAGGCAAGAGACATGATTTCTGAGATTTGTTTTTTTCAGTAACAAGTGTATCTGTTTCCAAAATAAACATCTCAGACACTGAACAGTATGGGAAAGAACAGTGCCCGACGCAGTGGAAACTTTCCCCACGGAACCCACGGCCGGCGCTAGGCACCCAGTGACTCCGCGCGTGCAGGGTGATGCTTGGGAAAATGCCTCTGCTCCCAACACTGGAATACTCTGAGGAGCTCCTTCCCCATGATGAACAAAACTTTCCTCTCCATCGGCCAGCACACTTAACACTCTAACACATGATTTAGAGGGATGTTTATATTCAAACCATTGCCCAAAAAGGGCAAAGCCCTGGCTGCCACAGGACCATACTTGAAGTAACAACATCCTACCAGCCAGGAGCAACTGGTGAACGGCAGAAGTTAGCAGAGATGATAACACTATTATAACACACAACTGGAAGGTCAAATACATGTGAGTGAGCTGTGGGAAGACCGGTGTGTTTTGTCTGTGACGCCTGCATGTCCACAATCAAGACCTCAATCTCATACATGAAAGATCTTCACATCTGATACCAAGCCGAAAAAGTTAGACTAACAGTCAAATTTCTAGTATATTATTCAATTCAATCAGACGAGCAGGTCAACAGACTGACAGTTTAAGCTGAAGAAGGAAATGTGAAAGAATTCCGACAGAGAATGAAGCTGGTTATGGCCCTCCACACGGGGCAAGGGAAGAGCCTACACACGGCAGTCACCTGGCTGGGTGTGTTACTGTCTCTGTCTCCCAACAACCAATACAGCAGAAAGGATTCCTGCTTTACAAGGTGAAGAAAAGGAGACGCAGGAATGGTTGAGGGATTTGTCCAAGGCTACAGAGTAAGTTCAAACCGTGGAGCCTCAGGCTCCAATGCCAGGGCTCCGTCCTCCACACCATGCCACGCTCTGCCAAGTGGGCAACACTCAAGTTTATCCTGCCCACACTGCCACCTCCGTGCTCGCAAGCAACAAATACACTCAGAGTGGAAGAATGAATCATCTGAAAATCAGCATCAAAAATGCATCACCAGTTCTTGGCAATTCTCGTAACCAAGCAATCATCAAAATATTTAATAACTCATCAAAGATGTTTTTGCATCACGCCTAAGAATTTAAGTCCCTAAGAGGCAAGAGACATGATTTCTGAGATTTGTTTTTTTCAGTAACAAGTGTATCTGTTTCCAAAATAAACATCTCAGACACTGAACAGTATGGGAAAGAACAGTGCCCGACGCAGTGGAAACTTTCCCCACGGAACCCACGGCCGGCGCTAGGCACCCAGTGACTCCGCGCGTGCAGGGTGATGCTTGGGAAAATGCCTCTGCTCCCAACACTGGAATACTCTGAGGAGCTCCTTCCCCATGATGAACAAAACTTTCCTCTCCATCGGCCAGCACACTTAACACTCTAACACATGATTTAGAGGGATGTTTATATTCAAACCATTGCCCAAAAAGGGCAAAGCCCTGGCTGCCACAGGACCATACTTGAAGTAACAACATCCTACCAGCCAGGAGCAACTGGTGAACGGCAGAAGTTAGCAGAGATGATAACACTATTATAACACACAACTGGAAGGTCAAATACATGTGAGTGAGCTGTGGGGAAGACCGGTGTGTTTTGTCTGTGACGTCTGCATGTGAACAGAAAGGTGGCCATGACCACGTACCTAATCAGGGTCTCTACCCCTCTACAAAGTGAAGCCTCAGACCTCTGAAAACCGTCGTGCCACACTGGAACTCTACCCCTACACGGCTTCTCACGCTGTCAAAAAAAAAAGACTACTGCAGGGACCTCCCTGGCAGTCTAGCGGTTAAGATTCTATGCTGCCAATGCAGGGAGTGTGAGCTCGATCCCTGGTCGTGGAACTACGATCCCGTGTGCTGTGTGGCAGGGCCAAAAAAATTAAAAAGAACAACAACAACAAAAAACCTACTGCGGGCTTCCCTGGTGATCCAGTGGGTAGGGATACCGCCTTGCAGTGCAAGGGGTGCCGGTTCAATCCCTGGCCTGGAAGATCCCACGTGTCATGGAGCGGCTGGACTGATGTGTCCAATTACCGAGCTGGAGCTCTGGAGCACATGCACCCAGAGCTGGTGCTCTGCGACAACAGAGGCCACTGCGATGGGAGGCCCACACAGGCCAAAGAACAAAGATGGGTGAAACCAGACAAATGAAGGACCAATAGAAATGGCCCACCTGCCCCCTTCCTCCCCACCCTCTACCCCCAGAAAAAAAAAAAAAACCTACTGCAACGTAGAGTCAGGCAGGCAGGATCCATTTGGGACTTGAGAATTATGAAGGCTATGCGAGAAACAAAGACGAGCACTTTTCCCCTTTGAATTCAGTAAGATAAAAATGCTTTGATGGTAATTCTGTCACTTACATAGCTTCCCACTACTAATGACAAGGTACTCAAACAGAGCTACAATTTCAAATAACTTTCCTAGGGCAAAATGAAACGGTATCACATTGTCATGCTGGATGAGAAGTCTCGTTGGTAAAAGTGAAGATTCTGAATCCCAGGTGGGTCTTCATACTCGTGTTCTGGGGCTTTGCTTACTGTAACTGACACCAGTCAAGTCTTCCTGGCACAATTTCTGGAGAAAATAATGGACTAGATGAGCAAATAACACACTGCTTACAAGTAAAAGGGGCTTTATTTTTGTAAATCCTATCTCTCTAGCCTTCTTCTGGGGATGGTGATGACACTCGGAAGAGCCTACCCAACAAGGCATGAGGCAACAGCTCTTCCGTCTCTCCTCTGACCCACTGACCACAAATTCTAAGTCATGCCGCCTGCAAGCACAGATTTGAGAAGCCTTTGAGAGTCTGTGGAACATGGTCATAGAGTCTTCAAAAATTACTTGGATAAAAGTAAAACTGCCTGCAGAGAAAAATATAAAATACATTTCCTCCTACCTCTTTGGATTCCTTTATGCAACAAGCTCCAGCCGTTCTTGTCCACCATGTCCACGTCAGCTTTGTGATTAACTAGCGTGCTGGCGATACTCTCCAGCCGTCGGGAAAGGGCTAGATCTAACGCAAGATCTCCATTTTGATCCAGCTCATTGAGTTTCCCAGGGAGCTGCACAGAGAAATTGGTAGATCAGCACACAGCCAGTTGAGGAGACCACTGAACCTCTCACAGCTTGACTCTTCAATATCATCTCACACAAGGTCAGATTTTACTTCTATAACCTACTAGAGCTTACTCTCCAAACTCAATTGAATTCACAAACTTCTCTTGGGCCTCCTCAGGGGCATGCCTTTCAGGGAGCCCGGGACTAAAGGGGATCACAGAGCAGGTGCAAACACCATGGAAGACAATACAAGGAGGAAGTACATACTGCAGGAACACAACGCCAGGATAGAGGGGCAGAGAGCCTGATGGGACTCAGCTCACATTCTCATGAAACTGTGGTTCAACCGTCTAATTCCTCCCCCATACTCGGGACTCCCAGGATAAGACACATGACACATCCCCCTGTCAAGAGAAATTCCATTTATCCTAAGGCAGTGCAGTGAGCAGAATGACCACTCCAAAGATGTCTATTTCCTAATCTCTGGAACCCGTGACTATATCACCTCCCACAATGAAAGGCACCCTGCAGATGTGATTAAGGCTAAGAACCCTGAGATGGGAAGAGAACCCCAGACTAGCCAGGAGGGCCTAGTCTATCTACTCACATGAGTCCTTAAAAGTGGAACAGGGAAGAAGAAGAGTAGGTCAGACAGATGTGACATGAGAAAGACTAGATCCGCCATGCTGGCTCTCAAGAGGAAGGAAAGGGTCCAAGGACTAAGGAATCAACATAGCTCTAGGAGCTGAGGATGGCCCTGACTTAACTCACAGCCGGAAAGAAAATGGGGTGTTAGTCCTACAATCACCAGGAACTGATTTCTGTCAAGAACGCAAAAAGCAGGCTTTCCTAGAGCCTCTGGAAAGGAACACAGCCTGCCAACACTTGGACTTTTAGACAGGAGATGCCCGTACTGGACCTACAAAACTACAAGATACTAAATTTGCCTTGCTTTAAGCCACTGGTTTTTTGTTTTTTTGTTTTTTTTTTTAATATTTATTTACTTGACTGCTCTGTGTCTTAGTTGTAGAACACACGATCTTCGCTTGTGGCATGCAAATCCTTAGCTGTGGCATGTGGGATCTAGTTACCTGACCAGGAGTCAAAGTCAAGTCCCCTGCATTGGGGGCACAGAGTCTCAGCTTCTCAGCCACCAGGGAAATCCCGGTTTGTGGTCATTTCTAACAGTGGGAAAGGAAAAACTAAAAGAGCTATTAGTACCCGAAGGCTAAGTACTGCTGCTAACGACTACCTAAAAATGTGGAAGCGTCTTTGGAAGTGGGTGACGGGCAAAGCCTGGAAGAATGCTGAGAAGCATGAGAGGAAAAGCTCAAGTTGCTTCAGACAAATGACTCATAGAAATAAGTACATTAAAGAGGGAGCCAGGAATGTCTCAGAGGAAGTGAGGCACATTACAGAGAACAGCGAAGTGCAGCTTGGGGAAAAGGCAGAGTACCTGTGAATCCATTTCAATTAGATAAAGAAAGACCACATCTTCTCTCTCCACTTTGATAGCTTTATGTAATGGGTACTCGGTCTTGGACTTGATCATTTTGTATAGCAACTGAGCACTCATGCTGCTGAAGTCCTCCTTTCGTAAGTCATCCTAAGTATTAAAAAAAAAAACCCAAGAAAGTGAAAAGCAGAAGAGATTCAACATATCAACAACCACAGACATTTCTTAAGAAGCACTTGGACAGTGTCTGGCCCTACTTTAATGTTTCCCAACTCATGTAATTCTCAGAAAAACCCTGAGGTAAGTACTATTTTTATCCCCACTCACAGATGAAGTAAAGCAGAAAGAGGCTAATAACTTGTCCAAGTTCATACAGTGAACAAAAGGCTGAGCCAGGACCGGAGCCAAGAGGCCCACCCCTGAGCATGGACTCTGCCCCATAGCACGGCCTCTGGGCCAGACGGTAAAGCCTGAGCAATGCAGACAGCCCTCAGGACGCAGCCATGAGGAGCTGGTAAGTGAGAACAGACTCCTCCCTGCTCAGCCCCACAAAGACAAGGATCACAGAATCAATCAACACTTCCACAAACAATGCGTCAGCTCTCCAAATCTCTATTTTAGCAGAAAGGCTCCTGTTTCAGTTCTTTAAAATCCATACGATTTGCAGAAACAAGGTTATAAAACATAGCACTAGCTGTGATTTTCTTAAAAATGCAAAGCAGACAACAACAAAGAACTGCAAAACCTGTTCTTTGTGATGAAAACTACCTACGGGAGCAGATCTAATTTAACAATGCCCTGCACGCGCCCAGAAGGCGGGGAAAACCCGGAGGGGGCGCTGCTGACCAGAGGACCACGAGGACACCCGCTCCAGAGGCTCAGCCGCCACTCCTGCGGACAGGGGCGAGGCCGGTGTGTGTCCCTTTGTTCCACGCCTGCTTCTCGGCCTGGACTGTCTTCTGTCCCTTGACTCCAAAATCAGAGCTGTGAGATTTTTAGAGGCACGCAGTCTCACAGATCCTCTAAAGCAACCACTGAGCCTGCAATGTTGTTATAAGAGGAAACGAGGGGCCGGAGAGCTGACTTTCTGTGCAGCCAGGTCCCCAGCCCTGGCCTTCTGACTGCCAGCAAAGGTGCTCTTCCGCACGCCGCAGCCTCGCACTCACCCAGTGACTGGCAATGATTTCTGCACAATAGTTCATCAGTGTGCTGGCGTTCAGCTCCTCCGCAGTCTGATAGAAGCGGATACAGTTCCTGACGTTCACCAGAGACATCACACCCTTCTCACATCTACGAGAGAGCAGCCATGATCAACAGGATTGTTAGGACCAACATCCTCATAAATGAACAAACCAAAGCAACAACGTGTGTACTGGCCAGCCATGTCTAACAGCACTGAAGTGTAAGGGGGTTAAGTAAAGCGGTCATGAATAAAATGTAGCTGAGGTTAAATACTAGAACTTCCTTATTATATAGGTCATTCTGGTCAGAACCCCAGTAATCTTTAAATAAACATAAGCCCTTAGAACTGCCTTCAGAGTAATCACATGAAACTCACTGCTCACACACACAGGCAACAGTAATGTCAAACACGCACGGCATCGAGCTCAGTCCTTTGAGAGTTAGTTGTACGGGATGCATCTGTAGTTCCCACTGGCACAACAATCATGTGATGAGTGTGGCTTAGAAACAGCTCCACGAACAAGGCTCCATGCCTCAAAATGAATATCCTCTTAAAAGTCTTCCCATATGGTGATCTCTATGGTATGTGAAATATAACTCAATAAAGCTGATTTTAGAAAGCCCACTTTAAAAATCTATCATGTACAAAAACAACTGAGTTAAGAGGAACTATGGTACACCAAGACAGAGAAGAACTGGCCTACAGTGATGTCCCACAGAGCCCAGTAACAGTACTAAGATTCTCACATTCATTAACGAGGACCTCAACGACGTCAGGGAAGAGAGGGCTGCACAAAGGCCTCTGGCTGCACACAGTGGGTACACATCCTAGACTACAAGACACAGAACAGGGAGCCCCAAGCTTCTGCTATCCCAGAATTCCTAAAAACCTTAGTGAGCCTCCACAGCCCCAGGCCTGGGGGGCAGGCGGGGGTGAGACAGTCCTTCCATCCCCCTTGTCTGCACATCTCCCCACAAAGCAAGTTCACCTCCAGGGGCAGCCAAGAGGCCTAATGTGTCAAGGAGACCCCTGGCGCCCTGCAGCTGCTCCTGTCCCTTGAGGCCCACAGAATCCACGTGCTCATCATGAGGAAAGGTAGTGAGGAGCACAAAGTGAACGAGAGATGATTAAGAAAGGCCAAAGCTGAGGTCCACTGCACTTGAGGGGCCCAACTACACGAACTCCCTGTGCCCCCATCTCCTCCTCTGTGAAATAAGGATAATGCTCCATCCCAAAGGTTTAGAGGATCTGTGTGTGTTTCAAGATAAAAGAAAATATGTAAACTTTGCACAGTCTGAGGTACATAGCAGGTATGCTGGCTTGCTAGCTGAGGTCCTCCTCAACGAAGATGCACAATTTTTTAAAAAAATTTTTCCCCCATCATGCCTCTTTTATTTTTTTTTATATTTAATTTCATCCATCTTTTGTTCTTTTGGCATGGGTGGGCCTCCCATTGCAGTGACCTCTCTTGTTGCATAGCACTGGCTCTTGGCACATGCGCTCCAGAGTGCTGGCTCATAATTGGACACACCGGTTCAGCCGCTCCGTGGCATGTGGGATCTTCCCATGCCAGGGATTGAACCGGTGCCCCTTGCACTGCAAGGCAGACTCTCTATCCACTGGACTACCAGGGATGCCCGAAGATGCATAACAATAACTAGTAGAGAAGGGTTTCAGTTCTAAAGAATAACCGAATGGCTAACAGCTAACTCTCAATTTTAACAGGTGAGGTTTGACTACCAAGAGGAGAGTGGGAAATGGGGGAAGAAAGGAGGAAAGTCATGAGAAAGACCTGGGAAGAAGGAAGAACAAACTTTCTAACCCTCACAAAATAAGACTTTGGCCAAGAGCAAGAATAATCTTGCAGTCATTTCTCCATCTAGTGGTAGAGGCACGCACCCATGTAATTCCAAGACCTGTGCTTATGCGCTTTAGTTCTAAGCAACATAGCTTGGCGCAAAGAAGCACCTCCCTCAGGGCGCTTTTGAATCCAGCTGGTACCGTGTCTAAGTCAGTCGCTACGGTAACGAGGAAGGATGTTCTACTTCTGAGCCTCTGCTGTCTGCACCACCAGTGTCCCCAGACTCCAACACACTGACTGCCAGGTCTGACGAAGTCATTCTCACCCCGGCTATGAAGTCAGGGCATTCCGGAAGAAAAGTCCTCTTTTCAGATACATGAAACCCTGGTGCCACTTTTACCCAGACAAATATTCTAACGTCCTAAAACGCAGTGCGATCTCAGGGAGCGCTGACTCATCCGGAGAGCAGTTCACAAAGCATTTCACAGACAAGGGCTGAGCGTATGAAAAGCCAATCCTCCTCCTCACTACCACCAAGAGACCCCACCCCAAGACATGGTGATGTTTCATGAGGACACACGTTCTGTTATGGCTGGCAGACACTCATTTTCACTGAACTCAGGGATCCCCAGAGCGCCACTGGCAATGTAGATAGCCTATAAATAGTCACGGACGTGACCTACACAACCGAAGACCACGTAATTGTATTGAAAAATTCAAATTCTCAGTTCACATCTTCTCTTTGAAAAGCAGCAAGGCAGACTGACTTTTCTCTAAAGGAATTTTGTTGCTGTTAATCCATGTTTTTAACTTCAGAGTACAAAAAGGATATGGACACACAAAATGACAAACCTAACTTTAAAAAAAAATGTTTTTAATTGAATTTTTTTTTCAATTGTGGCCTCTTATTGGTTTTTCATTTATTTATTTTCATCCATCTTTATTCTTTGGCCTGTGAGGGCCTCCCATTGCAGTGCCCTCTCTCCTTGCAGAGCATTAGCTCTGGGCATATGCTCTCCAGAGCACTGGCTTATAATTGGACACACCAGTCTAGCCACTCCATGGCATGTGGGATCTTCCCGGGCCAGGGATCGAACCGGTGCCCCTTGCACTGCAAGGCGGACTCTTTACCCACTGGACCACCAGGGAAGCCCCGATAGACTTCACTTGGAAAGGACAAAGCCGAGCATGTGCATAAGCATTCCGCCACCTTCTGTCTAGTTTTGTGGCATCTGTGCCTCTGAATATAAAGACAGATTACTGAAAGGATACACAATAAAAGGTTAATGGTGGCTGAATTACAGGCCATTTACTTTTGTTATTTATGTAACTCTGTACTTTGTAAATGCCACACACTGAACATGCAGCTGATAATCAGGAAAAAAAATAAAAAAGTATATATATATAAACTGTCAGTTGCTAGCAGACACTAAGTCTCTCCTTTTTTAAGAGTATTTTGTGATTATGCCTACACCATAAACTTCCTTTTCCCTCTTCATCAAGCTGGTGACAGCATTGCCAAACCACGAGATCCCTGTTATAAACACGAGCAACACCTGTTTCACATTTAACTGCACACATTTGTGTGTCAGAGTTCGTTTACTCTTCCAATGTGTAATTCCCCCTGCAAACAGCAGTGGGCGCGCTGTGACCGTTCACAAAGCATTTCACAGACAAGGGCTGAGCGTGAAAAGCCAATCCTCCTCCTCACTACCACCAAGAGACCCCACCCCAAGACATGGTGATGTTTCATGAGGACACACGTTCTGTTATGGCTGGCAGACACTCATTTTCACTGAACTCAGGGATCCCCAGAGCGCCACTGGCAATGTAGATAGCCTATAAATAGTCACGGACGTGACCTACACAACCGAAGACCACGTAATTGTATTGAAAAATTCAAATTCTCAGTTCACATCTTCTCTTTGAAAAGCAGCAAGGCAGACTGACTTTTCTCTAAAGGAATTTTGTTGCTGTTAATCCATGTTTTTAACTTCAGAGTACAAAAAGGATATGGACACACAAAATGACAAACCTAACTTTAAAAAAAAATGTTTTTAATTGAATTTTTTTTTCAATTGTGGCCTCTTATTGGTTTTTCATTTATTTATTTTCATCCATCTTTATTCTTTGGCCTGTGAGGGCCTCCCATTGCAGTGCCCTCTCTCCTTGCAGAGCATTAGCTCTGGGCATATGCTCTCCAGAGCACTGGCTTATAATTGGACACACCAGTCTAGCCACTCCATGGCATGTGGGATCTTCCCGGGCCAGGGATCGAACCGGTGCCCCTTGCACTGCAAGGCGGACTCTTTACCCACTGGACCACCAGGGAAGCCCCGATAGACTTCACTTGGAAAGGACAAAGCCGAGCATGTGCATAAGCATTCCGCCACCTTCTGTCTAGTTTTGTGGCATCTGTGCCTCTGAATATAAAGACAGATTACTGAAAGGATACACAATAAAAGGTTAATGGTGGCTGAATTACAGGCCATTTACTTTTGTTATTTATGTAACTCTGTACTTTGTAAATGCCACACACTGAACATGCAGCTGATAATCAGGAAAAAAAATAAAAAAGTATATATATATAAACTGTCAGTTGCTAGCAGACACTAAGTCTCTCCTTTTTTAAGAGTATTTTGTGATTATGCCTACACCATAAACTTCCTTTTCCCTCTTCATCAAGCTGGTGACAGCATTGCCAAACCACGAGATCCCTGTTATAAACACGAGCAACACCTGTTTCACATTTAACTGCACACATTTGTGTGTCAGAGTTCGTTTACTCTTCCAATGTGTAATTCCCCCTGCAAACAGCAGTGGGCGCGCTGTGACCGTTCAAAAGCCAACACGGGCCTCCCCAACTGGGTCTCTTTCGTCCCAGCCCTTAACAAAGCCTTGACAGATAAACTTAATGCCCACGTCCAATAATAAAACACTGAGCATCTGGTAATGTTGATAGTTATGAAGCTTAATCAGTTAATAAATTATAAACACTTTAATTAAAGAATCCATTATGGAGATTACAGCTATCTAAACTACTCCAAACTGCAGGGCATTTTTATCAAAGCAATTTATGAGCAAGAAGGTCAATTTGAGAAAGCTCAGGAAATCGGCAAGGGGGTGAGTAGATACCAATCACATTCAGTCTAATTAAAATCACTCTCTCTTTGGGCTTCCCTGGTGGTCCAGTGGGTAAGGACACCGCCTTGCGGTGCAAGGGGCGCCAGTTCGATCCCTGGCCTGGGAGGATCTCACGTGCCATGGAGCGGCTGGACCCATGTGTCCAATTACCGAGTTGGAGCTCTGGAGTGCATGCGCCCAGAGCCGGTGCTCTGCGACAACAGAGGCCACCGCGATGGGAGGCCCACAGGAGCCAAAGAACAAAGATGGATGAAAATGGGCAAATGAAAGACCAATAGAAGTGGCCCGCCCATGCCCCTCCCTCTCCACCCCACCCCCACCAAAATTAATTAATTAATTAAAAAAAAATCACTCTCATTTCACTCTCAGATAATTCAAAAACTCACCCAAAGAAAGACCCTGATAGTAAAGCTATCCTTGCTAACCTAAAGCTATATGTACTGACAAATCTTATTAGACCTGTTTGGTTTTCATATTATGAGATTTAGGTACTAATCTGTACTCAAGCCCACATCAACCACAGATACATGGGAGTAACCTGTGCACTGACTCGAGTGGGGCACAGCAGGCCATCTCGGGGAAACAGCAGCCCCACAATGAAAACAGCACGAGACCTAGAGACAGGTCACTCTCGATTTTGCTGCTGCTGCTGTTGCTGCTATTCCATCGCTATGCATGCTAGTCAGTCGTGTCTGAGTGTTTGCGACTCCATGGACTGCAGCCCACTAGGCTCCTCTGTCCACGGGATTCCCCAGGCAAGAATACTGGAGTGGGTAGCCATTTCCTTCTCCAGGAGATCTTCCCAACCCAGCAGTCAAGCCTGCGTCTCCTGCTTAGGAGGCAGACCACCTGGGAAGCACTCTAGACTCAGAAGGCAACACAGCAGAAGATGGAGTGCTATCATTCCACCCACCCAGGAGACACGCCATTCCTTCATGCACGCGAAACACAAAAGATCACTAACTGATGTAGGAAAGACACTCCGCCTACCAAGCTGACTGCCAAGGGCCACAAAGTCAACAGAAACTAAAGGGCATTTTGTCTGATATCACCTGGTGAACATTCTTGAGCTCCGTAGTTCATAAATATCAAACTGGGAAAGCAACAGAGACAATGTAATACAAACAACGGAGGCTATCTCCTCGGAATCTAAAAAAGCTAAAAAAGAACCTAAAAAAGTTCAAATGAACTGAGATCTCACAGAGATGCTATGAAAGGTACTGAGACAGATCCTCATGTACTAATTTAGTCATTAAATGTGTTTTTGACAAGAAAATGTGACCAAGAACTCCAAGTAGATAGAACGCAGAACAAAATGTGAAAGGAAGTGATACGCAAGGGAAAGTTGAGGGGTTGGACACTGGATTGTATCACTTCACATTCGTTTGTTCACACTATGTAATCTATGTAATCTCAGATAATAAATTAGTGAGAGAGAAGACCTAAAGGCTTCGATAGGATTTAGCTTATAAGATAACACGGGTGGGAAGGGGGGGGATATACATATGACTAATCTGGGAACATACATATCTGTAAACAACAAAACTCTGTAAAAGCTAAAAGCAAAACAAAGGTTTTAAAAAAAAAAATAAGATAACACAAAGCAAGGGAGACCAAATCCTCTCCCTTTTACTGCCTGTAAAAGAACACCTTGCGAAAGTTATTTACATTAGCAGAAGCAGCTGTTTTCCCAGGCTTGGCATAATTAAAGCTCAGGCACCACCATCTGAGATGCTTGAATATATCTGCTGTGACTTGCCTCTCCCTGAGAAGCTGCAGCTGGAACCGATTCGCCAGTTTCATCAGCTCAGTCAGGAACACATCGTCTTCTCTGAACTCCAACTCGTCCGTATAGATCCAGCGGAGCATCGTCATGGTCACCTCAGGGTTAGCATCTGGTTAAAGAAAGAAAGTAGAAAAACTTTGAAGACAAAACGCAGATGACATACTCAGGCCCTCCTGGGGACCCCAAAAAGCTGAGGCTAAGAAGTAAATCCTGGTAGACCCAGCCCAAAGAACTATCACACAGCTACAGTATAAAGGGTAATTTAGCATTCTGGGTACCATCTGACTCCAGAAAAGTGTTAAAAGTTTTGCAAAGGGCAGGAGGTGGGGGAAATGAACCTATTAAAGATTTAAGTCAGGGCTTCCCCTGGTGGTCCAGTGGGTAAGGACACAGCCTTGCAGTGCAAGGGGCGCCGGTTCGATCCCTGGCCTGGGAAGATCCCACGTGCTGCGGAGCGGCTGGACCGATGTGTCCAATTACCGAGCCGGAGCTCTGCAGCGCATGCGCCCAGAGCTGGTGCTCTGCGACAACAGAGGCCACTGCGATGGGAGGCCCACACAGGCCAAAGAACAAAGATGGATGAACATAGATAAATGAAAGACCAATAGAAGTGGCCCGCCCGCATCTGATTGATCTGGGAACATGCATGTACAAAAAATAAATAAATAAATAAATAAATAAATTTAAAAAAAAAAGAAGTGGCCCGCCCATCCCCCTCCCTCCCCCACCCAAAAAAGATGAAAAAAAAAAGAAAAGATGTAAGTCAAATAAGCTGGAGGAAAATATTTTAAATATATGACAAAGAGTTCACATTATCTTTTAAATTTTTTTTGGTCAGGCTGCACAGTGTATGGAATTTTAGTTCCTTAACCAGGGACTGAACTCAGTCCCTGGCATTGGAAATGCAGAGTCCAAACCATTGGACCACCAGGGAGAATTCCATCCAAGGTCCAATTCTATTTAGCTTCCAAAATCAGGCAAGATCAAAGACATTCAGGAAGGTAGGCCATGGATACACTGTTCGTCTATTGGAAGACTGGAAGGATATACAGTAAAATTATCAACTCTGGTAGAATTCATAACTAATTTTTTAATCTTATTTTCTCCCTGATCTTTGAAGAATGTGCATTACTTGTGCAATTTCTTTTTTTCTTTTTTTTTTGGCTACTTCTATTGGTCTTTCATTTTCATCTTTGTTCCTTGGCTTGTGTGGGCCTCCCATCACAATGGCTTCTTTCGTTGCAGAGCACCAGCTCTGGGCACATGAGCTCCAGAGCTCCAGCTCGGTAGTTGGACACATCGGTCCAGTTGCTCCGCAGCACGTGGGATCTTCCCAGGCCAAGGATCGACCTGGCACCCCTTGCACTGCAAAACGGTGTCCTTATCGACTGGACCACCAGGGAAACCCCTACTTGTACAATTTCTTAAGTTAAAATATTTTACAGAAACTTGGGGAAATGTTTGGGATGAAAATCATAATGAAAAATATTTGAACTATGATTTCAACTAAAATCAATTCTTGGTTAACTGGAGGAAGGTCAGTGATGGTCAGAGGATCACTTTATTTATTTATTTATTTATTTAATTTATTTATTTATGCGGGAGGGGGCAGGTTGGGGACGGAGAGGGGCAGGCGGGCCACTTCTATTGGTCTTTCATTTATCCATTTTCATCCATCTTTGTTCCTTGGCCCATGTGGGCCTCCCACGGCTCCATAATTGGACACATCAGTCCAGTCGCTCCGCAGCACGTGGGATCCTCCCAGGCCAGGGATGGAACCGGCGCCCCTTGCACTGCAAGGCGATGTCCTTACCCACTGGACCACCAGGGAAGCCCAGAGGATCACTTTAAAAGCCACAGTCTATACACCAATGGTTCTCAGATCAGCGGCATCTGCAAAGTCCCATTCTCAGGCCCACCCTGAACTAATGAGTCAGAACTGTGAGGGCGGGGCCTGGCATTTGTGTTTTAACAAGCCCTTCATGGGACTTTGACGCTTGCAACTCGATTGTTGATCATCTAGGGAAGATGGAACATGGACCAGGAACATCCTATTAACTTAGTAGTTAGGCAACAACTGAAGAGCTCTTATTAACCCCTTCTCTTCCGACTACAATGGGAAAGAGGCTTAAAGAAAGATCGAGTGAAACTGAAGGCCCCTGTTTACCTGTAACCATATTAATTCATCATCATCCTCTTAAAAAGCCAGACAGTAAAAGGAAGGGAGAACATACCCTGACACCATACACAAAGATCAACTCAAAATGGATTAAAGACTTAAATGTAAGGCCAGAAACCATCAAACTCTTAGAGGAGAATATAGGCAAAACACTCAAGGACATCAATCAAAGCAAGATGTTCTCTGACCCACCTACTAGAATAGTGGAACTAAAAAGACAAATGAACATGTGGGACTTCATGAAATTTAAAAGCTTTTGCACAGCTAAAGAAATTACAAAAAAGCTGAACAGACACCCCACAGAGTGGGAGAAAATCATAGCAAATGAAACAACAGACAAAGAATTAATCTCCAAAATCTACAAGCAACTCAGACAACTCAGCACTGGAAAAACGAACAACCCAATTAAAAAATGGGAAAAGGACCTAAACAGACACCTCTCCAACGATGACATACAGATGGTCCCAAAACACATGAAACGATGCTCAACTTCACTAATAATTAGAGAAATGCAAATCAAAACTACAATGAGATATCACCTCACACCCGTCAGAATGGCCATCATCCACAAATAGACTTTCATTTATCCATTTTCATCCATCTTTGTTCCTTGGCCCATGTGGGCCTCCCACGGCTCCATAATTGGACACATCAGTCCAGTCGCTCCGCAGCACGTGGGATCCTCCCAGGCCAGGGATGGAACCGGCGCCCCTTGCACTGCAAGGCGATGTCCTTACCCACTGGACCACCAGGGAAGCCCAGAGGATCACTTTAAAAGCCACAGTCTATACACCAATGGTTCTCAGATCAGCGGCATCTGCAAAGTCCCATTCTCAGGCCCACCCTGAACTAATGAGTCAGAACTGTGAGGGCGGGGCCTGGCATTTGTGTTTTAACAAGCCCTTCATGGGACTTTGACGCTTGCAACTCGATTGTTGATCATCTAGGGAAGATGGAACATGGACCAGGAACATCCTATTAACTTAGTAGTTAGGCAACAACTGAAGAGCTCTTATTAACCCCTTCTCTTCCGACTACAATGGGAAAGAGGCTTAAAGAAAGATCGAGTGAAACTGAAGGCCCCTGTTTACCTGTAACCATATTAATTCATCATCATCCTCTTAAAAAGCCAGACAGTAAAAGGAAGGGAGAACATACCCTGACACCATACACAAAGATCAACTCAAAATGGATTAAAGACTTAAATGTAAGGCCAGAAACCATCAAACTCTTAGAGGAGAATATAGGCAAAACACTCAAGGACATCAATCAAAGCAAGATGTTCTCTGACCCACCTACTAGAATAGTGGAACTAAAAAGACAAATGAACATGTGGGACTTCATGAAATTTAAAAGCTTTTGCACAGCTAAAGAAATTACAAAAAAGCTGAACAGACACCCCACAGAGTGGGAGAAAATCATAGCAAATGAAACAACAGACAAAGAATTAATCTCCAAAATCTACAAGCAACTCAGACAACTCAGCACTGGAAAAACGAACAACCCAATTAAAAAATGGGAAAAGGACCTAAACAGACACCTCTCCAACGATGACATACAGATGGCCCAAAAACACATGAAACGATGCTCAACTTCACTAATAATTAGAGAAATGCAAATCAAAACTACAATGAGATATCACCTCACACCCGTCAGAATGGCCATCATCC
This sequence comes from Tragulus kanchil, assembly GCA_022376925.1. Classification (NCBI taxonomy): domain Eukaryota; kingdom Metazoa; phylum Chordata; class Mammalia; order Artiodactyla; family Tragulidae; genus Tragulus; species Tragulus kanchil. Next base: position 68,750,593 of record JAIOJX010000027.1, read on the forward strand.
ACAAATCGACAGACAATAAATGCTGGAGAGGCTGCGGAGAAAAGGGAACACTTCTGCATTGCTGGTGGGAGTGTAAATTGATACAGCCTCTATGGAAGACAGTCTGGAGATTTCTTAAAAAACTAAAAATAGAAGCACCATATGACCCAGCAATCCCACTCTTAGGCTTATACCCTGACGAAATCAAAACTGAAAGAAGCACCTGTACCCCAATGTTCATTGCAGCTCTCTATACAATAGCTAGAACATGGAAGCAACCTAGATGCCCATCGACGAACGAATGGATCCAAAAGCTCTGGTACATATATACAATGGAATACTACACAGCTGTAAAGAGAAATGCAGAAGAATCAACCCTGATGAGGTGGCTGGATCTAGAACGTATCATCAAAAGTGAAGTCAGTCAGAAAGAGAAGGACAAATACAGTATATTAACACATATATATGGAATCTAGTAGGATGGTGATGATGGCACATGCAGTGAAGCGACAGAAAGACAGACATGGACAGTGGACATATGGACATTGTGGGGAAGGAACAGAGGGTGAGAGGCGTAAAGGAAGTAGCATGAAGGCCTGTACTATCATAAGTGAAGAAAATAGCTCTAGTCATTGCTCTGTGAGAAAAGGGGATCCTTCAGGGGTGCTGTGTGATGGTCGGGAGGGGAGGGAAGGGGGGGATATACATGTGACTAATCTGAGAACATGCATGTCTGTGAACAACAAAACTCTGTAAAAGTTAAAAGTAAAATAAAGGTTTAAAAAAAAAAAAAAAAGAAAAAAAAAAAAAAAGGAAGGGAAAAAAAGTGAAACATTAAGCACCAAATTGCTAATGGTGACTTGATTAAGATCCATTCTTTTCTTTTCCCTTTTATCCACCAATGTAGTAATAACACTTTCATTAAGTGTCTTAAGAGAAAGAAAGCACTTTAAAGTCAGATGAAATTCTAATTAGATTTCTTGGAACAATTTACTTGAGGACGTACTTCAACTAGGCTAAGGCATACAGAGTAAATCTTGAAACAAGAGTGAAATTCTAAGCTAGTTTCGTAAACTGGGTTTAATGCTTCAGTAGTCTCTTAATGAAAAGAAGAAATATGTAGGCCATGCAAGCTGTCCAGAGTCACCAAAGATGCCCAAACTGAGTAGAGGCAAACCTCATTTTACTGCCCTTCACTTTACTACTTTCTGCAGATACTGCTTTTTTCACAAATTGAAGGTTTATGGCAACCCTGGGTTATGAGATGATGGTTTAGAAAATTTTAGCCATAAAGTATATTTAAACAAGGTATGTACATTGTTTTTTCTAGACAGAATGCTAACGCACACTTAACAGGCTACATTATCGTGTAAACATAATGTTTACATGTACTGGGAAAACAAAGAATTCACGTGATGCGCTTTATTATGATTTTTGCTCTTTACAACTGTGGCCTGGAACTGAACCCGCAACCTCTCCGAGGCCTGCCCGTACCCCCCGACTCAGTTCATGCAGCTCATCCTGGGAGCACAGCTTGTTCCTGTACCCCCGGCAACACCACCCTCAAGCACCTTCTCTGTGGTGGCTTCTTTAATTTTAAAATCTGGCTGGCTTCCTTTACTGGTCCTACCCAAATTGTCCAAACCAACAAACTTGACTTATATGATAGATAAATCCAAATCTGAACCGTTTCTAAAAAATGGCATAAGCAGGCATGTCCTGGAAACCATCAAAATTCCAAATAAGATGTAAGCAGCACACTTTTCTATTCCTACCTTGATTTGTCCCTTAATCTCGAAACTAAACTGAGAAGAGATTCATTCAGAGACCCAGACTGAGCAGCACGCGGTGTAAGGTGGGCAGAGAACAACGAACCAGGAGGCTAGAGCTTCTGTGTACTTTTAGGCAAATGATGCCGTCGATCTGCCTCCAACCTATCAAGCAAGTGGCTACAGAAGTCAGATGACCCCAGAAACAACCTTTAAAAGGAGCGGACTCTGAGAAGTGAAACCAGCTGGCATCCCTCTGGCCTGCTCTATCCGCTGCTGGAGGCCGTCTCCCCTTCAGAAGCCCCAGCACACAAGCTGGCAAAAATCCGTGACTGGGAGGATGGAAAGTCATACCCAAGCTTCCGACTCCGCTGTGGTCCCAGATGCATGTGGTCATGCTTTGCAGAACCTGGAAGTTTCTATGTGACCGAGTTTTTTGTTTGTGTGTTTGACTGACTTTAAAAAAATGTTTTTACAAAACATTGGAAAGGGAATAAATTCATACTTTTGTAATTAACCAACCATTAAATGAAGCATACTAAGGAAATTAATTTTGCTACTTACATCCTCAATCTGTCAAAACAGAGAAAGAGGACTTCTCTGGTGGCACACCGGATAGGAATTTGCATGCCAAAGCAGGGAACACGGGCTCAATGTCTGGTCCCAGAGGATCCACAAGCCGAGGGGCAACTGAGCCCACGTGCTGTAACTACTGGGCCTGAGAGCTGTGACTACTGAACCCTGAGCACCGAGAGCCTGTGCTCCACAAGAGAAGCCACCGCAATGAGAAGCCCAAGCACCACAAGGAAAAGTAGCCCCCGCTCGCTGCAGCTAGAGAAAGCCCACACAAAACAAAGACCCAGTGCAGCCAAAAATACATAAAAATTAAACAACAGCAACAACTGAGGGACTTCCCTGTTGGCCCAGTGGTTAAGAGTGTGCCTTGTAGGGGATATGGGTTGAATCCCTGGTTGGGGAACTAAGATCCCACATGGCAAGGAGCAACTAAACCCGTGGGCCACAATGTCTCATCATGCAACTAAGATCCAACATAGCAAATAAAAATATAAAAAAAGAAAAAAAAAACTGAGAAAGGTGTTTTGACTCTCCTACTGTGACTCTGGTTTGTCTTTGTCTATTTTTTCTTCATCTACTTTACATAAAAGTTTTTAACTCATAAAATTTCAAAATCATTACAGACTACAGGTATTTGTTTTTCCCTTCCATGCCTCAGGACTTGCAGGGTCTTCATGCTCCCACCAGGGGACTGAACTTGGGTCCCAGCAATGAAGGCGTCAAAGCCTAACCACCAGCCAGCCAGGGCATTCCCACAGACGGCATCTTTTATCAGTGAATACCTTCTCCTTAGACAGTTTAAGGAGGTATCCTTAAATAAACTTCTTGGAAATAAAAATAAGCCCCTGTTGTACCTCTAAATAATCCTAGTGTCAAAAAAGAATAAAAGAACAGAGGATCTAGGTCTGTCATGGGAGTGTGACAACCTAGCCTATTCTAACTGATTATGGCTAAAAACTGTCAAAAGAAACAACCAATAGAGGGTTCTGAAAAGAAACCAAAGTATCTGAGTCCTTGAAGAAGCAATTGCAACGGATGAGTTACTTGATTTTTTCCCCCCCTCTTTATGGCTTTGAAGAGGGTAGACCTGTCTAGGAGGAACAATGCTGGAGTGACCTTAAAGATGTCTAAAATTCCAACAAAAAACCATCTTCCTGGAAAGATGAACCAGGAGATGGAGCCCCAAGGGGAGAATTCCAGAGAAAAGAGTCAGAGAAGGACATCTTCTAATTCTGTGTACAAAGCCACAGGGGCCTTAGGCTTGCCTCCGAGCCACTCATGCATGAAACAGTCCCAGCCCAGCTTTAAGAACCGAAGTGAGGGGGCTTCCCTGGTGGCTCAATGGCAAAGAATCTGCCTGCCAATGCAGGAGACAGGTTCCATCCCTGATCCCAGAAGGCCACACAGGCTGTGAAGCAACTGGACCCGTGTGCCCCAACTACTGAGCCCACAAACAGAAACTACTGAAGCCCAAGTGCCCCTGAGCCCATGCTCTGCCACAGAGAAGCCACTGCAATGAGAAGCCTGCACACCACAACTAGACAGGAGCCCCCTTTTGGCGCAGCTAGAGAAAAGCCGACACAGAGCAGCCAAAAATAAATAAAATTGCCTTTAAACCAACAACGAAAACTAAAAGGATATTTGAACTACTATCCATTGAAGGTGAAACAGAACCTGAAATTGACACCTAAGGAGTAAATTTCTTTACACGGCACAGTGCAGTCTCCCAGGTGTGTGCTCTGGTGCAGTTTTCCTAATGCAACTGAAAAGGAGGGAAGAGGATGCTTTCTGTTTTGGGAATGGCTTGACAGGGCCCAGGACACATTCCAGGGAAGCTGAATGACTCATCATAAACGCTCATGCCAGGGAGCCATAAGGTCTTTGGAGAAGGAGACATGCAAGAAACTCTAGCTTCAGAACAACCGTTCTACGGCGCTGGAACTGCTCAGCGTCAGCTGCTACTGCTCAAGTGCCAGAGAGGCTATAAACCAACCCCTGAGCCTGAAGCCGACTGCTTTACTTCCTAAAGAAGTAAATACCGTGCATCGAGACTTGGTGTACTGTGCTGAACAGCTACATCCTTCCTCTTCCCAGCTGATTAGTCAGTATCTTTACAAACATATGTTTATATCTAAAATAATCAAGAAATGAAAAGCAAATTTATACCTTCTTAATCTTTATATTTTAAAAAATGTCAGGTGTACAGAACAGGTGCAGAATTCTCATATACCCTCTACCGATCTTCCCCTAATATTAACACCTTACATACTAGGGCACAATGATTACAACCAGGTGATTAAGACCAATACAATACCATTAACTAATCACACACCTCTACCAACTGTGCCAATTATCCCAATAATGTTCTTTTATGGTCCAGAAAGCAATTGAGGGTTCCACCCTGCATTTTATTATCGCATCTCCTTAATCTCTTCCAATCTGTAACAATTCCTAAGTTTTGTCTTTTACGACCTTAACATATTTAAGGAACACCGGCCAGGAATTCTGTGGAATGTTCATCAATTTGGGTTAGTTTGATGTTTTCCCACAATGAGATTGAAGTCATGCGTTTATGAATCCTACAGAAGTGACTGTGCCTTTGTCACTGCGTTAGAACAAGCACGGAACATTTTACTTTTTTTCAACAAGGTATGATTCAAGAAAACTTTCATATATTCAAATACCTTTTAAATACCTGGTATATAAGGCCTACTGCATCTTCATCAACATGGCTAAAATTCTTAATATATTTTCTTTTTGGCCTCTACGTCATCACTTTTTTTTTTTAATCCATCTTTATTCTCTGGCATGTGTGGGCCTTTGGCTCATAATTGGACACATCGGTCCAGCTGCTCTACGGCATGTGGGATATTCCCTGGCCAGGGATTGAACCAGTGTCCTTGCATTCCAAGGTGGACTGTTTACCCACCGGACCACCAGGTAAGCCCGGGCTAAAATTCTAACAGTGATTAACAGAATTAAATTTGTGCTGGGACTTTCCTGGTGGTCCAGCAGCTAAGACTCTGCTCTCAATGCAGGCAGCATGGGTTCGATCCCTGGTCAGGGAACTAGATTCCACATGTTGCAACTACAGATTCTATGTGCTGTAACTAAGACCTGGTGCAGTCAAGCAAATAAATTAATTATTTTAAAAAATCATGTTGTGGGGCTTCCCCTGGTGGTCCAGTGGGTAAGGACACCGCCTTGCAGTGCAGGGGGCGCCGGTCGATCCCTGGCCTGGGAAGATCCCACTTGCCGCAGAGTGGCTGGACCGATGTGTCCAATTACCGAGCCGGAGCTCTGGAGCGCATGCGCCCAGAGCCAGTGCTCTGCGACAACAGAGGTCACTGTGATGCGAGGCCCACACGGGCCAAAGAAAAAAGATGGATGAAAATGGACAAATGAAAGACCAATAGAAGTGGCCCGCCCGGTCATCTCCCTCCCCAACCCGACCCCCGCCCAAAATAAATAAATAAATAAATCTTTAAAAAAAAAAAATTAAGTTGTGCTTATTTTAAGAAATATCAATTACACAAAAACTTCCAAAGACAATGTGAGGTTTAGGATGTCAATCTAAGAATGCAAGTTCCATGTAAACAGGAATTTAATTTTATTCACTGCTGTATCCCTAGTACTTTGAAAAGTGCCTGTCACTCGGCACTTGTGATATTCATGGAGTAATTCTGAAGAAACAAACCACTAGTAGATCTATAAAATGATTTTATCAAACCCACGAGTGGGGAAAAGGTTCATCTGTTTAAAGCCCAGTGTTTAGGCTATTTGTATACTTGTTTACAAGAGCCTGCTCCCAGTCTGCCTCAGCTGTGGGCAGCCACGGGCGGCAGGGCTCCCAGGTGTCGCGTTCGCACCAGGTTTCTCAGGTAGTTCCTGCGGCTGCGAGCCCAGACGTGGGCAACCACGCCCACGTCCGCCCAGGCGACTCAGCAAGACTCCGGGCGACACACCCAAACCCGAGCAGATCCACAGATGCCTCCACCTCCCTGGAACCCTTCCAAGTGAGCTTCACAAAGGAAAGGAAGGACACCTGAGTGCTACTGCAGCTCTCCTGGTGCCTGGTTTACCAAAACCACGGAAGATGGCTCGGTAGCCGCTCACTCCTGAAAGCAAACCTTGCAGCAGGGATCAAACCATGCCAACTGACCTTTTGAACAGAGACATAATTCAGTAGACTTTTCACCCAGCCTATCACTTTGCAAGTAACTCATACGTTGATGCCAGGGTATGTTCCTGACCATATGTTACCATTCTCCTGATTATTTTTTTTCCTCTTATTTTTTATTGTTTAAATAATGAAAGTACTGTAACACCCTGACAGAAGAGTTGTACTTCTCTTCATTATTATTTTTTTTTTTAAGATTTACTTATTTATTTATTTTGGTGGGGCTGTGGGTTGGGGAGGGAGGGGGGTGGGTGGGCCACTTCTATTGGTCTTTCATTTGTCCATTTTCATCCATCTTTGTTCTTTGGCCCGTGTGGGCCTCCCATCGCGGTGGCCTCTATTGTCACAGAGCACCAGCTCTGGGCGCATGCGCCCCAGAGCTCCGGCTCGGTAATTGGGCACATCGGTCCGGCCGCTCCGCGGCACGTGGGATCTTCCCAGGCCAGGGATTGAACCGGCGGCCCTTGCACTGCAAGGTGGTGACCTTACCCACTGGACCACCAGGGAAGCCCTCTCTTCATTATTAACAGCAGAATTAAATTTAAAATTTGCTCTTTGTTTTAAAAGCAGCAGTTATGCAAGTACTTTGAAATTGACGCTGTTAAGTTTACGTAACCACTGTATTTACCTAAATTCTACACGGTACACTGTGGCACCGAACAACATCAAGCAGTTCACTGTACTCACTCAATTTCTAAAAACAGACGGTCATCCTCTGATGCTCTGATGTTAAAGAAAAAATATTCTTATTCTTTTCTGTAACTGTTACTTCTGAACACAGTTCTCAGAAGCCAGGAAAAGTATTTTGGCCATTGGGGTTAAATTCCAAGCAGTTGAACAGCAGCAAGACTTAAGAGTGGAGAAAGATTCTTCTCATAATACACTCTCATATTTAATAACATACTACTATAGAAAACTTTCTGGAGAGATGTTCTCACTTTATAAATTATAAGATTGCTGTAGTGCCTCGAATATTCATGGTATTTTTTAGCTAGATATTAAACAGAAGTGTCCACAAAGTACTACCTACTGATTCACTGATTATTTAACTAGTTTATGGTCACCATCAATTTCGTAAGAAAAATAATCTACTTCCACTAAGCCACAAAATTTCAAAAGGACACACCACAGCCTTGTGGTGGGAGTTTTGAGACCCCAGCCGGGCAGAGGCTCACCCGACAGGTCCAGCTCCTCAGTGGAAGACAAACTGGCCAGACTCCAGCTGTCACTGCGGGCCGCCAGGACAAACTTGTGGGCGTTGATGTGCCTGCTTCCAACCTTTATCTTCAGGTCACTGATGAAGAAAAATACCCAGAGGTATAAAAAGAAAAAATATCATTATAACCAGGTATAGCTAGGATTCACAGCTAATCAATATATGAGTATTGACTGATCAACATACATCTGTGAAAGAAAAACAAATCACAGCAAAACTATTTCTCTATGCTAGCACTGATGGACCATATCTATAGTATTTCGCTAGACATGTTTCCTATTCCTGACTTCTAGCTTTAGTTCACACAGGATGCTCTACCTTCAAAGACATTCCCTAATGTCACCCCCATGATGGTGAACCTACCAGTTATGTAGAATGATTAATATTCATAGAAACAGCAGAAGAGATTTTATGCAGGGAAAAAAAAAAAAGAAAACAAGGTAAGTCATCAGGGAGAGAGAGACTGAAAGACCAAAGACCCTGATGACAGCCCCCAGACGACCGTGGCACGCGGCAATGTGCCACATCATATTCATGCTTAGGCAAGGTTAACCCAAAAACTCTAAACAAAGGAACTCAGATAAAACAGTCAAGAATATGAAACCCAATATCTGGACTCCTGTTCTCATAAGAAACACTCAGGCCTACTGCTGGCCATTTTTTTACTCAACCACTTATAAAGAAAGGGGGAGAGAAATCTTTTACCAAATATGTTTCCTATATATGGCATACCACTCTATGAACAGGGCTTTCCAAACAGTTATTCACACAACTCTGAAATGTCAAATGCCAAGGCAGGAGAGCGTCTGGGCTGTTAGCACCACCTCAGGATGGCCTCGGGGCTGACCCAGCCTGTGCTGCACGGCCGGCTGGCAGCGACCCACGGCCATCGATCATCCCTGCGTGTATTTGTGAGCTTTTTATACGTTCTGATTCCCCTTGAAAATAACTGATATAGGTTGGAAAGCCTTTAGAAACTAAACACACAAAACTATGACATGAAAAAGCAGCAAAAAAAGATTATTACATGAATTAACCCCAGCCGGGCAGAGGCTCACCCGACAGGTCCAGCTCCTCAGTGGAAGACAAACTGGCCAGACTCCAGCTGTCACTGCGGGCCGCCAGGACAAACTTGTGGGCGTTGATGTGCCTGCTTCCAACCTTTATCTTCAGGTCACTGATGAAGAAAAATACCCAGAGGTATAAAAAGAAAAAATATCATTATAACCAGGTATAGCTAGGATTCACAGCTAATCAATATATGAGTATTGACTGATCAACATACATCTGTGAAAGAAAAACAAATCACAGCAAAACTATTTCTCTATGCTAGCACTGATGGACCATATCTATAGTATTTCGCTAGACATGTTTCCTATTCCTGACTTCTAGCTTTAGTTCACACAGGATGCTCTACCTTCAAAGACATTCCCTAATGTCACCCCCATGATGGTGAACCTACCAGTTATGTAGAATGATTAATATTCATAGAAACAGCAGAAGAGATTTTATGCAGGGAAAAAAAAAAAAGAAAACAAGGTAAGTCATCAGGGAGAGAGAGACTGAAAGACCAAAGACCCTGATGACAGCCCCCAGACGACCGTGGCACGCGGCAATGTGCCACATCATATTCATGCTTAGGCAAGGTTAACCCAAAAACTCTAAACAAAGGAACTCAGATAAAACAGTCAAGAATATGAAACCCAATATCTGGACTCCTGTTCTCATAAGAAACACTCAGGCCTACTGCTGGCCATTTTTTTACTCAACCACTTATAAAGAAAGGGGGAGAGAAATCTTTTACCAAATATGTTTCCTATATATGGCATACCACTCTATGAACAGGGCTTTCCAAACAGTTATTCACACAACTCTGAAATGTCAAATGCCAAGGCAGGAGAGCGTCTGGGCTGTTAGCACCACCTCAGGATGGCCTCGGGGCTGACCCAGCCTGTGCTGCACGGCCGGCTGGCAGCGACCCACGGCCATCGATCATCCCTGCGTGTATTTGTGAGCTTTTTATACGTTCTGATTCCCCTTGAAAATAACTGATATAGGTTGGAAAGCCTTTAGAAACTAAACACACAAAAACTATGACATGAAAAAAGCAGCAAGAAAAAGATTATTACATGAATTAACTCATCTGCTTAAAAGGAGACGCAAACAGAATATGGTTCCTCTGTAACGATGTAGACATATTTCACCCCATAAAAGCTATGTCTAGAAGCATACATTATAATTATATAAGCATATCAACAATTCTAGTTCTACTGAAGAACTCATCAAGCTGCAATTAATTATGTTAGATCAAAAGAATAGTAGGGTTTTTATTAATACTGTTTACATAGAATACTACTAATAAAGAAATAGAACTGATATTCTATTTAAAATAGAACATAAAACTGTGTCTCACGTATCCTGTGACAAGATTAAAAAATATAATGAAAACAAAGCACAAATAATTTTTAAACTCTAAATTTATAAAGTACTACATTCTAAGAATGTAAATGAACAGTCACTGCTGTTTCTGCCCCATATCTTGAATTTAGCCACAAAATCATAAAACTGAATGTTTCTGTACAATTCCAACTATTATTCACGAATATCAAGTCGAAGTTTTTTCTCCTTTGTAGTCTAATGTTCCGAAGAGATGGAGGAGGAAATTGGCAACCCACTTTAGTACTCTTGCCTGGGAAACCCTATGGACACAGAGGAGCCTGGTGGGCTACAGTCCATAGGTTTGCGAAAGAGTAGGACATGACTTGGCAACTAAAAACAGTTAACAATTATAATCCCAAAGAGAAAGAATTTCACTAATAATCTCTAATAATAATACTTTTTAAAAATACAATTCAAAAATGGAAACTGGGGATAGGTCTATGAAGAAACAACTGGGAGGCAAGCAATTTTTAAAAAATTTTGCATTCTGATGTGTGGCAGTAAACAACAAAACTCTATAAAAAATAAAAAATTTAAAAAAATTTTTTCATTTTGGTCAATTAAAGGCATTTCCTTTTCAAATATGGATACAAGGATATTGTTTCCTTTTGTGTGTATGTGTGTGTGTTTTAATTTTATTATTATTTTATTTATTTGGCTGTGCTGAGTCTTAGTTGTGGCATGTGGGATCTATAGTTCCCTGACCAGGGATCGAACCCAAGCTCCCTGCATTGGGAACACAGAGGCTTAACCACTGGACCATCGGGGAAGTCTCCTGTGTTTTTTCTTTTGATGCAAAGATATTATTGACCAGCCAGAGACGGTGACCTCTCCTTTCTGAATCTCTGGACCTGCGAGCTAATTCCTATCTGGACCAGTGATGCTATCACCAGGACTCCCATAATCTCTGCTAAAGATAAGCAGAAAACCAAAAAGAGATAGAGCAAAAGGGCTGGCTTCCCAAACCAGTCCGGTGCCAGGCGCCCACCTATACTGCTCCTGCTCGTAGAGGTCGGCCACGATCGTCAGCAGGCGGCTGATGAAGGACTCGTTGCTGCTCTCTTTGTTTGCTTGCGCAGCCAGAAGAGTGCATCTCTTCTCTGTCTCTGCCAACTTCTTCTGCAGCTTGACATACTCTTGTCGGAGAAGCATCAAATGCTTCTCCAGCTTGGCCACCTCCTCTGCAGGGGAGACAAGGAATCAGGTTTACCACGGGAGGTGTAGAGAGACAGCACGCACTGCTTCCTCATCCCACAGCTAGGACGGGACGACCCAAACGACTGCAGCTGATGCTCCAACATGGGTTTGAACTGCGAGGGTTAACGTACACACTGGTATTTTTTAGTAGCAAATACTATACACAATGGGCCCCCAACCTCAATGCCTGATGATTGGAGGTGGAGCTGACATAATCCTAACAGGAACAGAATGCACAGTAAATGTACTGTGCCCAAATCATCCCGAAACCATCCCCTGCCCCTCAGTCTGTGGAAAAGCCATCTTCCATGAGACTGGTCCCTGGTGCCAAAAAGGCTGGGGGCCGCTGCCACACCGTCTGCAGTTGGTTCAGTCTGAAGATAGGGAGGAATCAAGGTCACGGAGGGCTCTAGGTTACAAGTAGATTTCCCACTGTGCTGTTAGGTAAGGCATTCCAAACCCCTGATGTTGTTCAAGGGTCAACTGCGGTCACAGGATGCTCCCACTGTGTCTTACTGACACTACTAGGAGACCAAGAATGGTTTTGCTGTAGGGTGCCATCGTGGTCCAGGAATTTTTTCTGTTGCCTTGAAGATCCGTTTTCAAGCCACAAGCAGTTATAACTAATTTCTGCCTGTCATATGCTGTTCTACAAGCTTTTTGTGAATTCTCCTGACAACTCCATGGGGCAGGTACTACTACTAGCCCACACGTTATAGACGAGGACACTGGGGCACTGAGAGATTAGGAATCTGTCCAGGGTCACGAAGCTGGGGAGAGGCAGGGCTGGGTAACGGCCCAGGCATTCTGTGATCTATTAGTCACTACCCCCAGGAAGGCTCCGAGCAGTCAGAGACAGCTCAGATGGAAGCAGGTCGTATCCCACAGGTGTGCTGGGGCAGATTCTCAAGGTGGAGGACCGCTGCTTTTGACTCATTAAATTCCACAAACATTTACTGAGTATCTACGAGGTGCCTGATACTTAAGCAAAACTGGACACATCTTCCCTCAGAGCTTTTAGTTACTGGGGAAAATAAATGTTATAACAAATGCAACAACTAAACGAAAAACTACAACTCAAACAAGTACTAGAAAGAACAGAGCTTTGAGAACCTGTAATAAATTTTTCAAAAAGCAAAGAATAAAGAAGTTTGACTTCTGACATTAGGGAAGGTTTCTTTGAGGAATTAAGTCCAGAAACATCTTTCTTTTACCTGGAGTCTTGGTGGGGGTTCATACAGCCACGCATACCATGGTATCTATGGAACCATAGTGCTTCTGTGGTCATTCTCTGGGCCACCATTTGGTCACCCCTCTACTCCCCACCACTGGTATTCCAAGTCTTGACACAGTCCTCAAGCCCATCTCCCACTCAATCTGTCTCCTTCTCGGTCAACGTCTTGTTAAAACTGAGCTACTGCCAACAACCTGCATGGTACCAGCTGCTACCCCATCTACCTGCTGCCTTCTCAGAGAGAGCAGCTCCCTCCTATGCTAACTCACACCCTCTGCCTCTGCTCCAAACCCTTCTCTCACCCCAGGTCCTTCGCTTTATCATCCACCACCCCACCTGCAGCAACGTCAATCTCTTTCAGCTGGGTCCTTCTCATCTGCACAGATACCCATCTCGGTCTCTATTAACAGTAAAACAAAACCCTCCTTCCACACATCTGACCACCACTGCCCTTCCATCTTTAGCTACCACGAGCATTTCCTCGTGCACGATCTCCCCTGCCATACCTCCCTGTCTCCACCAGTCCTCTGAAACCCCTCTCACTGGTGACTTTCTAATTGCCAAATCAAGACACTTGCTAGCGGCTCTCCTCTCAGACCTCCGCCACACAGCGCGGGCCACAGATGTCCACCTCGCTGCTCTCCTCCTTTAGCAACTGCCATGCCGCCACCCCTCCAATTCTGCAGCTCTGCCAGTGCCGCACTCTTCTCTGCACACCCCTCCGCCACTGGGACTCCCCACGCAGTCTACCCTTGGCCTTCTTAACCGTGAGATCTTCCAAGGCAACAATACCAGATCCTCAGTCTGTGGTTAAACCCAAAGTCTAGCGCCAATGATCCACAGACCCATCTCTCTATGCAGATCTCTCTCAGCGTCGAGCACATTTGCTCTTGTTTGTTCCCTTATTAATAAATGACACAACCGTTTGTCCCCGTCACCGGCAGGAGAGCTATGAGCGTCATCTTGGATGGCTCCCGCTTCTCACATGGCCCCAATCCTAGCCCAGTTCAAAAACTGGCACTCCTATTTAAGAAACGGGAGTAAGTGATACATGAGGGGGAAGTTATTATGTAACTATTAGTGTTTTCAAAGAAATATGTAATGCTAAATACGTGCATTCAAATCATAAACAGAAAAAACGAGGGTATGAAACTAAACATATTTTATAATTTCAATTTTCAACATTCACAAAAAAAATAAATGAGGTAATATAGATCCTCAAGCCCATCTCCCACTCAATCTGTCTCCTTCTCGGTCAACGTCTTGTTAAAACTGAGCTACTGCCAACAACCTGCATGGTACCAGCTGCTACCCCATCTACCTGCTGCCTTCTCAGAGAGAGCAGCTCCCTCCTATGCTAACTCACACCCTCTGCCTCTGCTCCAAACCCTTCTCTCACCCCAGGTCCTTCGCTTTATCATCCACCACCCCACCTGCAGCAACGTCAATCTCTTTCAGCTGGGTCCTTCTCATCTGCACAGATACCCATCTCGGTCTCTATTAACAGTAAAACAAAACCCTCCTTCCACACATCTGACCACCACTGCCCTTCCATCTTTAGCTACCACGAGCATTTCCTCGTGCACGATCTCCCCTGCCATACCTCCCTGTCTCCACCAGTCCTCTGAAACCCCTCTCACTGGTGACTTTCTAATTGCCAAATCAAGACACTTGCTAGCGGCTCTCCTCTCAGACCTCCGCCACACAGCGCGGGCCACAGATGTCCACCTCGCTGCTCTCCTCCTTTAGCAACTGCCATGCCGCCACCCCTCCAATTCTGCAGCTCTGCCAGTGCCGCACTCTTCTCTGCACACCCCTCCGCCACTGGGACTCCCCACGCAGTCTACCCTTGGCCTTCTTAACCGTGAGATCTTCCAAGGCAACAATACCAGATCCTCAGTCTGTGGTTAAACCCAAAGTCTAGCGCCAATGATCCACAGACCCATCTCTCTATGCAGATCTCTCTCAGCGTCGAGCACATTTGCTCTTGTTTGTTCCCTTATTAATAAATGACACAACCGTTTGTCCCCGTCACCGGCAGGAGAGCTATGAGCGTCATCTTGGATGGCTCCCGCTTCTCACATGGCCCCAATCCTAGCCCAGTTCAAAAACTGGCACTCCTATTTAAGAAACGGGAGTAAGTGATACATGAGGGGGAAGTTATTATGTAACTATTAGTGTTTTCAAAGAAATATGTAATGCTAAATACGTGCATTCAAATCATAAACAGAAAAAACGAGGCTATGAAACTAAACATATTTTATAATTTCAATTTTATTATCAACATTCACATATATGAGGAATAGAAAGACAAATACCAGCAAATCTCAGATTTTTTTTCTTCTTTGCACTTTCTTGTACATTTCAGGTATCCCGTAACAAATGCGTTCTGCTTTCATAGTTATAAAAACAATTTAAAGAGAAATTTGTTTAAACACAATATACTATTAGTCTTATCTTCTTCATACATACAGGAGGGAACTTTTTAGCCCCTCATGTAGAGGATCCACATTAAATATTGCCTGGAGTCAAAAAGCTAGATATTATCTCAGGTGTAAATCAGCATTCCTGGGAAAATAAAGTAGAAGTCACTTGCAAGACGAAAATTTGCTTCTAGCTGCTGATCACTGTGTTCACTAGGTATGTATCAGGTGAGAATTCCTTTAGCTATTTTTTTTCAAAATGCTGCAATTTACTTAGCCTACTAATATTTAAACAAAATATTGTTTTTTAAAAAAAACCCACTAGCTAAAAGAAAACAGTACTTACAATGACCCTATTATAATACTTTTAAAATCTTAGCACTTATAATTACACAATTTCCCTTTGGTAGGACTCAGATCTACACTTCTATTCTGGTGTGACAAATTTATAGGTCTCTGGTTTGAAAGAGTTCTTCATAGCTACTCTGACTAAAGAGCCAAGAAATTGCAGTTATTTATCTGAAACGGGGATGCACTGAACACAAAGCAGTAAGTTCATGTGATTGTACAAAATTTATACTTTCTCCTGTAGAGAAAGACAGTGGAATTGATGGACCTCTTTAAAGAAAAACTAGCAATGATTTTCTAGATGGGGTAACAGAAAATGCAAAAGGACATAAGAATTAGGAGGAACATCAAATTTTGCCCAAAAGCTGCTACCACTTGGAGCAAAATGAATCTATGGAGTCACGAGGAAGCTTCTGTTGGGAGGAAGCTTCTGTTGGCAGGAGAGCAGTGACTGGAAGGGCCCAGGGGGCAGTGCCCTCTGGGCGCTAGTAAGACTCTTCTTGTTGTTGTTCAACTCAGCGCTGGTTACATTCATGTTTTATTTTGGTAATTCACTGGGCTCCATCCTAATGGTTTGCCCTTCCTTGCATGTATCTTATGTTTCAATTTAAGTTTAAGAAAGTTGATATTTTCACTTGCAGTAGCTTCTGGAGTTTCAAGTGATGGGAATATACAACTATTTAGTAACTAGCTATGGGGACCATGGGCAATTCATCTCTTTGAGCTTCAGTTTCTGTATGTTAAAATAGGACAGGGTGAGGGGCTCCACTTCTCAGTGCTGTTGTGAAAATGAAACTTCTGTAACTGGCACAGGCATGCAAAACTGTCACTATTTCTTCCACACTCCTCACATTCCACAATTACATAACTGCTGGTTAACATTTATTTTATTTATTTATCTTTTGGGGGTTGGGGGCGGGAGAGGGACGGGTGGGCCACTTCTATTGGTCTTTCATTTCTCTATTTTTCATCCATCTTTGTTCTTTGGCTCCGTCGGCCTCCCATCGCGGTGGCCTCTGTTGTCGCAGAGCACTGGCTCTGGGCGCACGCGCTCCAGAGCTCCGGCTTGGTAATTGGACACATCAGTCCAGCCGCTTCACGGCACGTGAGATCTTCCCAGGCCTGGGAACGAACCGGCGGCCCTTGCACTGCAAGGCGGTGTCCTTACCCACTGGACCACCAGGGAAGCCCACTGCTGGTTAAATAGTTTAAACTACTGTAACTGCTCACATTGTTTGAGTCATGAAAAGTAGAATGAATTTCAAATGTTTCACTGGCCTAGGAATTAAGCCTGATTAATTAAAATCATGGCAAATCAACAGGACATTATCAGAAAGACAAGGTGATGAACAAAAGTAAAAACAGAAATGGAAACACTGCTAAATACTGTATGAGCTATCAAGACTTTAAATACTGCATCACCTCATATAACAAGTATGCACTGACAATTCCCAAACCAAAAAGTAAAGCCTAACGTGCTTTAAAATAAATCCTCATTTAGGGACTTCCTGGTGGTCCTGTTGTTGGGACTCGGTGCTTTCACTGCCATGACCCTGGTTCAATCCCTGGTCAGGGAACCAAGAACCTGCAAGCCATAGAGCAAGGCCAAAAAGAAAAATACACCCCTTCATTTGGAAGAAGTGCAAGTTAGGCTGTATCTTTAAAAACAAAAAAAACAAAAAAGCTCTACAAGAGGCTCCTAACTCCCACAGGAAAAAGTCAGCCAATGCCTAGGAGTTTCAAGTGATGGGAATATACAACTATTTAGTAACTAGCTATGGGGACCATGGGCAATTCATCTCTTTGAGCTTCAGTTTCTGTATGTTAAAATAGGACAGGGTGAGGGGCTCCACTTCTCAGTGCTGTTGTGAAAATGAAACTTCTGTAACTGGCACAGGCATGCAAAACTGTCACTATTTCTTCCACACTCCTCACATTCCACAATTACATAACTGCTGGTTAACATTTATTTTATTTATTTATCTTTTGGGGGTTGGGGGGGCGGGAGAGGGACGGGTGGGCCACTTCTATTGGTCTTTCATTTCTCTATTTTTCATCCATCTTTGTTCTTTGGCTCCCGTCGGCCTCCCATCGCGGTGGCCTCTGTTGTCGCAGAGCACTGGCTCTGGGCGCACGCGCTCCAGAGCTCCGGCTTGGTAATTGGACACATCAGTCCAGCCGCTTCACGGCACGTGAGATCTTCCCAGGCCTGGGAACGAACCGGCGGCCCTTGCACTGCAAGGCGGTGTCCTTACCCACTGGACCACCAGGGAAGCCCACTGCTGGTTAAATAGTTTAAACTACTGTAACTGCTCACATTGTTTGAGTCATGAAAAGTAGAATGAATTTCAAATGTTTCACTGGCCTAGGAATTAAGCCTGATTAATTAAAATCATGGCAAATCAACAGGACATTATCAGAAAGACAAGGTGATGAACAAAAGAAAAAACAGAAATGGAAACACTGCTAAATACTGTATGAGCTATCAAGACTTTAAATACTGCATCACCTCATATAACAAGTATGCACTGACAATTCCCAAACCAAAAAGTAAAGCCTAACGTGCTTTAAAATAAATCCTCATTTAGGGACTTCCTGGTGGTCCTGTTGTTGGGACTCGGTGCTTTCACTGCCATGACCCTGGTTCAATCCCTGGTCAGGGAACCAAGAACCTGCAAGCCATAGAGCAAGGCCAAAAAGAAAAATACACCCCTTCATTTGGAAGAAGTGCAAGTTAGGCTGTATCTTTAAAAACAAAAAAAACAAAAAAGCTCTACAAGAGGCTCCTAACTCCCACAGGAAAAAGTCAGCCAATGCCTATCATTGATCCATCTAGAAATGTAGTACTATCACTTAGAGGTCAGCAGAGAAGAGTGCAAAGTACTCTGGGGAGTGGGTTTGAGGGGTGACAAAACTTATTTTTTGTTATAAGTCTTGTAATATTATTTGAATTTCAAATCGATATGTACTTACTTACAAAGCAAACATATTATTTTATACAAACTTCAAAGATTATGGAAAACAATGACCAGTATGAGAGAAAATAAATAATTTGTAATACCTAATTTCTAATACCTTTCAAAACTAATACCTAAGTATGAGGGTTTTTATTCATCACAAAACTGTTGGAAAGGAAGGAACCTAAAGATCATTTCCTTGGGCTCAACTCCCAGACAATGAACTGAGGACTGCAAAGGAGACCGGCCCAGGGCTCCTACCCACCTCTGGTCTCTGAGGCCTGTTGAGGACGTTACTCCCAGACTGGCTGCGTGAAAATCATTTAGGCAGTTTAAGACAGGGCACCCGGATCCGGCAGATCCGGAGCAGGATCCAGGCAACGCAGAAAACTCTCCAGGAGACGCAGGCACGGGGATGGCTGGCCTGGAGAAGCAGCTCAGGCCCGGCGCATACCCGCCAGGTTGCACACTGACCGCTCCGGAGATACCACGGTTTAGACAGAAGCCTAACGATACTGCACCTGTTCTGTCCATTCATGAGCTTGTCCAGAGACTTGCAGCTCTTACCAAGAAACTATGATCTAGTAGCTCATTAAAAATTTATCAAGCGCCAGCGTCAAAGTGAAGAAAACCACCTTGGCACATGTTTTTTACAAAGCTGCAAGGTAATGGAGAAGACAGGGCAATTAAGTAAGACAAGCTGACGGGGGATACAAATACAGCATGGGGCAAGACCACCTGGCTTGAAGCCAGCTCAAGGAAAGTCGTCCCAGATAAGCGGTGCTTTACTCCATAAGATTTAAATAAAGCCTTGCCACATACTATGTCCAGGAAACGTAAGGAAAAGCCTTCAGTCTTTTACTTTCTTGGTCAGAGTCAGTCAACAGGTTTGTGGAATAGGTATGAACACTAGGCTCTGGGAGAAAAATAATTAGAACGCAATGCCCTTGTCCTCCATAAAAGTCACAGGCAAGAGTGCCTGCAAGTCACCTGCCTCTGCCTAAGTCAACTTATAGCCAGAGGACACCTTATCGTGCTAGTTCAAACAGGTGGCTACAAACACATCCTACTCACCCAAGAGACAGCTCCCAGGTTTTCACACGGTTGCCTGTGGCTATGGATTGCAGATTTTTCTTCCCTGAAGCAAACTGAATCCTTTAACCTTCATTTCAATGACACCACATTCTGCCAACCTTTTGCTCGGGAGTTCCAAAATCCATTAACACTACAGCACCCATGAACACTCTGCATTTTCATTTCATTTAAACTACCATTCTTACAGAAGATCAGCAGTTGCCTCTTGAAGAGTTTTTTCAAAAAGCAGTCTAACATGTACATCTTCCAAACAAATGATGTAGCCCCAAAGTAGTACCAAATATAGCATCAAAGTAGTATCGACAGGAACTCACAAACAGAAGCGACAAAGATGAAACTAACAGTCACAAAGAATCTGGACAGTGATTCATGTGGGGGAATCAGGAGGACATCTGCCTTGGGGCATAGAAAGTTATGAACTCCTTCAACCCTTAGAGAGAAAATAATAAGAGTTCTGTTTCAAACATGTTCTCAAGGAATTCTTGTAAATTTCTTTGGATACCAATTATACACATGCAAATCCAGAATCTACAGCAATAGCCCTAGCCACTCTCAGAATTACGCAAATTTCTGCCTGCAGCCTTGACACTTGTTTACCTAACAATATGAACAGTAAACTACAAAGGTTATGACTAGAGAAGAGGCAAGATAAAAGGGCACTAGGATACAGGCTCTCATTCACAAGGTCACAGGGGCTCCCTGTCTCGCATCTTTTGTAGGAGGAAACCCTGGTCACAAGTGCACCTACCAGAGGTAGTGCAATGGCCATACCGTTTACTGATGAACCGAAGAAAGCACCCTGGGCTGAGATACTAGTCTGTGGGCAATGTTCGCAAACGGCAAGCAAGTGTCCTTAAAGTACCACCAAGTTGTAGAGTTTTTACAGGAAGAAGTATCCAGTGCCATTCTGAGGACCTGTGGAGACGCTACAGCAGAGTGCAGTGGTGACGGCGCAGGTTCTGGAGCTGGGCTGACTGGGGTCAAATCCCAGCCCCGTCACTTTCGAGGGGTCATATTTCACGCAAATGCCTCCTCCTCCTATGTTAATATGCTGTAAACATTAACCAGGCTAATATGTGTAAAGACCTTAGAAGCATACCTACCCTGCAGTGACTAGTGAATGCAAGCTATTTATTCTAATTGCTAGTGCTCCGGAGGCTTGCCCGTCTGGGCTGGAACCCAGGGCCGCCCCTTTCCCAGCTGTGTGACCTTGGCAAGCCACTGCCTTCTGTCTGTGCTTTGGTTTTCACAGGCAGAAAGGGGGCCTAACAACAGTATGGGGGAGTGCTGTTGAGGAGAAACTGAGTCAAGATGCGTTCTTTATTCAGAATAGTGCCTAGTTGAGTTTACTACCACTTCTTTATCAAGTGGCTAGTTTGCAGCTGTGGCTGCTTCTTTCTCCAACTTTCCCTTTAAAAAATAAGCCTAGAAATGTAAATAATAGATAAACTTAGTTTCACCAAAAGAGCTATCCTAAGCATCAAGAAGAAATGTCAGTACCTGCATCACAAATTAATTATGTTTCTTTCCAAATTATACCCATGTGCTCTTCACCAGAGTAGTTGGAAGTGATACATTTTGATGGGCTCTCTGATAATTCATCACTCTTCAGCTAACCAAAGATGTTTGAGACAAAAACATCCACATTCACTATGAATAGCCTAAAAAGAAACCAAGATCAATTGCAATACACACACACATATATTCAATTAATCAGCAAGTCATGGGACAGTCAGAAAATGAATCCACAATGATTCTTATAAGACTCTTCCTTCTAGGGCTTCCCTGGTAGCTCAGTGATAAAGAGTTCGCCTGCTAATGCAGGAGACACAGGTTCAATCCCTGAGCCAGAAAGATCCCACATGCTGCAGAGCAACTATGCCCGTGAGCCACTAGAGCCTTGGAGCCACAACTATTAAAAGCCTGTACGCCGCTACTACTGAAGCCCTTGTGCCCTAGAGCCCGAGTTCCACAAGAAGTCACCACAACAAGAAGCCTGCTCACCTCAACTAGAGAGGAGCCCCCACTCCCTGCAACTAGAGAAGAGCCTGCAGCAGCAGTGAAAACCCAGAATAGCCAAAAATAAATTAAAAAAAAGGACTCCTTCTAGGTCAGGAGTGACTCCCCATCTAGGTTAATATGCTGTAAACATTAACCAGGCTAATATGTGTAAAGACCTTAGAAGCATACCTACCCTGCAGTGACTAGTGAATGCAAGCTATTTATTCTAATTGCTAGTGCTCTGGAGGCTTGCCCGTCTGGGCTGGAACCCAGGGCCGCCCCTTTCCCAGCTGTGTGACCTTGGCAAGCCACTGCCTTCTGTCTGTGCTTTGGTTTTCACAGGCAGAAAGGGGGCCTAACAACAGTATGGGGGAGTGCTGTTGAGGAGAAACTGAGTCAAGATGCGTTCTTTATTCAGAATAGTGCCTAGTTGAGTTTACTACCACTTCTTTATCAAGTGGCTAGTTTGCAGCTGTGGCTGCTTCTTTCTCCAACTTTCCCTTTAAAAAATAAGCCTAGAAATGTAAATAATAGATAAACTTAGTTTCACCAAAAGAGCTATCCTAAGCATCAAGAAGAAATGTCAGTACCTGCATCACAAATTAATTATGTTTCTTTCCAAATTATACCCATGTGCTCTTCACCAGAGTAGTTGGAAGTGATACATTTTGATGGGCTCTCTGATAATTCATCACTCTTCAGCTAACCAAAGATGTTTGAGACAAAAACATCCACATTCACTATGAATAGCCTAAAAAGAAACCAAGATCAATTGCAATACACACACACACATATATTCAATTAATCAGCAAGTCATGGGACAGTCAGAAAATGAATCCACAATGATTCTTATAAGACTCTTCCTTCTAGGGCTTCCCTGGTAGCTCAGTGATAAAGAGTTCGCCTGCTAATGCAGGAGACACAGGTTCAATCCCTGAGCCAGAAAGATCCCACATGCTGCAGAGCAACTATGCCCGTGAGCCACTAGAGCCTTGGAGCCACAACTATTAAAAGCCTGTACGCCGCTACTACTGAAGCCCTTGTGCCCTAGAGCCCGAGTTCCACAAGAAGTCACCACAACAAGAAGCCTGCTCACCTCAACTAGAGAGGAGCCCCCACTCCCTGCAACTAGAGAAGAGCCTGCAGCAGCAGTGAAAACCCAGAATAGCCAAAAATAAATTAAAAAAAAAAAAAAGACTCCTTCTAGGTCAGGAGTGACTCCCCCATCTAGGACAGGAGTGAGCAAACTTTCTGTGAAGGGTCAGACAGTCAATATTTCAGGCTTTGAGGCAGAAAGCAGGTCAGTGGTTGCCAGACATCAGGGAAATTGGACTGAAGGAAAGGAAAGGAGTTCGAGGAAACTTTTTAAATGTGATTTCTACTCCCTGCCTACTCCAATCCTAACCTACGCTGTATTCATTAACTCTTTTTAGATGAACAAAATCCTGGTATTTCCTGTGTCTACATTTCTGTCAGTAAGTTCTTTCCAGCCTCCAATTGTCCCAGTGAATTAGTGTGTTCTTTGTATAATTCTTTAATTACTAAATGACTTTCTCCCTACTCTGCTTTAGGTCCATTACATAAAGGGGAAATGATCTTAAAAGCTGTGATAACCTCTCATTTTGAGAACTACAAGAGCAATTTTTGTTTCAGACATACCTTAGAGTCTGCTACATAACAATATTTCATTAAAGCACATATCATCTTCCCAGAAGATACTATCTTCCTTGCTGGCATCAGTAAGATAAGCTTCTCACAAGTAATGAATTACTACCACAATTATTTTCTTAAACGTGTCATATTACAGATGTAATTTTTCTTTCATTAGGATTACTAGTGGTAACTCTAGGAAAATTGTTTAACAGAATAAGAAATAAATGGGGCTGCCCTGGTGGTCCAGTGGGTAAGGACACCGCCTTGCAGTGCAAGGGGTGCCGGTTCGATCCCTGGCCTGGGAAGATCCCACGTGCCGCGGAGCGGCTAGACCGATGTGTCCAATTACTGAGCCGGAGCTCTGGTGTGCATGCGCCCAGAGCCAGTGCTCTGCAACAACAGACGCCACCACGATGGGAGGCCCAAGGAGCCAAAGAACAAAGACGGATGAAAATAGAGAAAGACCAATAGAAGTGGCCCGCCCGCCCCCTCCCTCCCCAACCCCACCCTCACCAAAATAAATAAATAAATAAATCTTTTAAAAAAAAAAGAAAAATAGAGAAATGGAAGACCAATAGAAGTGGCCCGCCTGTTCCCCTCCCTCCCCACCCCACCGCCCAAAAGATAAATAAATAAAATAAATGTTTAAAAAAAAAAAGAAAGAAAGAAAGAAATGGATATATTTACTGTTGAAAATTCAACTTCATAAAATACCCTAATGAAAAGAGGAAGGAGAGGAGTTCCCTGGTGGCCTAGTTAGGATTCCAGCCTTTCACTACAGTGCCTGGGTTCAATCTCTGGTCAGGGAACTGAGATCCTAACCACGAGGCATGTGCAGGGGGGCGGAGGGCGGGGAAGAGGAAGGCTCAGCCTAGCAACACTGTCTGGAGGAGAGTGCAAAGGAAGAGCGAGATACCCTGACCAGTCTGCACCCTCCCAGTTCACACACACAGACAAAAAGTCTGGACATTATTAAAACCACAGCTGTGCTAAGAGGTATTTCTTATTTTGACTTTCTCCCTACTCTGCTTTAGGTCCATTACATAAAGGGGAAATGATCTTAAAAGCTGTGATAACCTCTCATTTTGAGAACTACAAGAGCAATTTTTGTTTCAGACATACCTTAGAGTCTGCTACATAACAATATTTCATTAAAGCACATATCATCTTCCCAGAAGATACTATCTTCCTTGCTGGCATCAGTAAGATAAGCTTCTCACAAGTAATGAATTACTACCACAATTATTTTCTTAAACGTGTCATATTACAGATGTAATTTTTCTTTCATTAGGATTACTAGTGGTAACTCTAGGAAAATTGTTTAACAGAATAAGAAATAAATGGGGCTGCCCTGGTGGTCCAGTGGGTAAGGACACCGCCTTGCAGTGCAAGGGGTGCCGGTTCGATCCCTGGCCTGGGAAGATCCCACGTGCCGCGGAGCGGCTAGACCGATGTGTCCAATTACTGAGCCGGAGCTCTGGTGTGCATGCGCCCAGAGCCAGTGCTCTGCAACAACAGACGCCACCACGATGGGAGGCCCAAGGAGCCAAAGAACAAAGACGGATGAAAATAGAGAAAGACCAATAGAAGTGGCCCGCCCCCTGCCCTCCCTCCCCAACCCCACCCTCACCAAAATAAATAAATAAATAAATCTTTTAAAAAAAAAAGAAAAATAGAGAAATGGAAGACCAATAGAAGTGGCCCGCCTGTTCCCCTCCCTCCCCACCCCACCGCCCAAAAGATAAATAAATAAAATAAATGTTTAAAAAAAAAAAGAAAGAAAGAAATGGATATATTTACTGTTGAAAATTCAACTTCATAAAATACCCTAATGAAAAGAGGAAGGAGAGGAGTTCCCTGGTGGCCTAGTTAGGATTCCAGCCTTTCACTACAGTGCCTGGGTTCAATCTCTGGTCAGGGAACTGAGATCCTAACCACGAGGCATGTGCAGGGGGGCGGAGGGCGGGGAAGAGGAAGGCTCAGCCTAGCAACACTGTCTGGAGGAGAGTGCAAAGGAAGAGCGAGATACCCTGACCAGTCTGCACCCTCCCAGTTCACACACACAGACAAAAAGTCTGGACATTATTAAAACCACAGCTGTGCTAAGAGGTATTTCTTATTTTGACTTTTCACCCTTTAAAAAGTCTAGCAATTCCGTTATAACTCAAGTGCTTTGACCAAGTCCAAAAGCCATTATTTAACAAAAGCTGCTTTAAAAAATCCTTTTACTTCAGTTTACAAATAAAATCTACTATTGAAGACTTCTTAGGAAAGATGATCTATTTTTACATATATATATATACATGTACATACCATGTATATGCACATAGTTAAATTTGTTTTTAAAAACAATTTGGTAAAACCCTCTTTTATTCAATATTCAGTTTGAAAAAAATTTTTTGTGGAATATACTGATTTTCAATGAAGCGGAGTGATGCATAAATCTTGAGTGTTTCTAATATGCAGGGTTCTCCAGACTGAGAACCACTCGCCTGAACGACCAGAATGACCGGGAAAAGGAAAGAACATATGTGAGAGCTGCACAGGACCCACAGGCTTCGGTGCTGACTCCAGAGCGCGGGGGCTTGCCTGCATGGGTGGCGGGTACTGAAGAACCCGCCTGCCGATTCAGGAGACGATTCAGGAGACGTAAGAGATGTGGGCTGGATCCCTAGGTCGGGAAGAGTCCCTGGAGGAGGGCATGGCCACTACTCATCAATGCAAAAGAGAAAACTCAGTAGACTATAAAGCACAACACGCATGTTTGTTGAGAAACTTGGCCTTTTCCGTCTTGGCTACACTTCCATTAAGGCTGGGCCAGCATGTTGCTCACTCTGTCACTGCTGGCATTGCTGCCTCTGGCAGGCGGCGGCAGGGGCGGGGTATGCTCAGTCGTGTCTCTTTGCGACACCATGTAGCCCACCAGGCTCCTGTGACCGTGGAATTTTCCATAAAATACATGTTTCCTGATTGTGATTCAACTGTTAAGATTCGTCCACAAGTCAGTGGTGTGCCTTACACATCTTTCAAAACCTCACTCCGTGCAGCACTGATATAGAGCTGGCTTCATGGGAGATACTCAACGAATACCAGCTCACTAGCTCATATTCACACAAATGCCAGGCTGACTAGAAATGCTTCCAAGTGCCTGCCAGGCCATAATGCCCTAAAGGTGTCCTGGGCACAGCAAAATCTGTCCACAACTGAGGTCAACATATTTGTTCTCAAATCTGTTCCTCCTCTTCCTGTCAAGAGCCCAGCCTACCTGAGTCACCCAGACCCAGAACCCTTGAGTCATCTCTAATCTCACCCTCTGGTCAGCACGCAAGCATTCCGTTATAACTCAAGTGCTTTGACCAAGTCCAAAAGCCATTATTTAACAAAAGCTGCTTTAAAAAATCCTTTTACTTCAGTTTACAAATAAAATCTACTATTGAAGACTTCTTAGGAAAGATGATCTATTTTTACATATATATATATACATGTACATACCATGTATATGCACATAGTTAAATTTGTTTTTAAAAACAATTTGGTAAAACCCTCTTTTATTCAATATTCAGTTTGAAAAAAATTTTTTGTGGAATATACTGATTTTCAATGAAGCGGAGTGATGCATAAATCTTGAGTGTTTCTAATATGCAGGGTTCTCCAGACTGAGAACCACTCGCCTGAACGACCAGAATGACCGGGAAAAGGAAAGAACATATGTGAGAGCTGCACAGGACCCACAGGCTTCGGTGCTGACTCCAGAGCGGGGGCTTGCCTGCATGGGTGGCGGGTACTGAAGAACCCGCCTGCCGATTCAGGAGACGATTCAGGAGACGTAAGAGATGTGGGCTGGATCCCTAGGTCGGGAAGAGTCCCTGGAGGAGGGCATGGCCACTACTCATCAATGCAAAAGAGAAAACTCAGTAGACTATAAAGCACAACACGCATGTTTGTTGAGAAACTTGGCCTTTTCCGTCTTGGCTACACTTCCATTAAGGCTGGGCCAGCATGTTGCTCACTCTGTCACTGCTGGCATTGCTGCCTCTGGCAGGCGGCGGCAGGGGCGGGGTATGCTCAGTCGTGTCTCTTTGCGACACCATGTAGCCCACCAGGCTCCTGTGACCGTGGAATTTTCCATAAAATACATGTTTCCTGATTGTGATTCAACTGTTAAGATTCGTCCACAAGTCAGTGGTGTGCCTTACACATCTTTCAAAACCTCACTCCGTGCAGCACTGATATAGAGCTGGCTTCATGGGAGATACTCAACGAATACCAGCTCACTAGCTCATATTCACACAAATGCCAGGCTGACTAGAAATGCTTCCAAGTGCCTGCCAGGCCATAATGCCCTAAAGGTGTCCTGGGCACAGCAAAATCTGTCCACAACTGAGGTCAACATATTTGTTCTCAAATCTGTTCCTCCTCTTCCTGTCAAGAGCCCAGCCACTACCTGAGTCACCCAGACCCAGAACCCTTGAGTCATCTCTAATCTCACCCTCTGGTCAGCACGCAAGCAGATCTCCACAGTCCTAGCTTCCACGCCACCTCCAGCGAGTCTCACATCAGTCCTCACCAAGCCCAGGTCCCTTCCAAAGGACTCGTCATCAAGGGCTACGGCCTCCGCTCCAGCCTCCCAAGCTCCCTCGCTCACGAAACCACCCTCCACGTTATAGCCTTCCCCATGGGCCTCCGACAGTTCTAGTTGTGTCACTACCTTGGCTCACTCCTTTTAGCGGCTTCACCCCGTGGCCCACAGAGTGAATTCCAAGGCTTACCAACCCTTTCATCACCTGGCCCTTCACATGCTTTTCCAACCTCATATCCTGCTATTTCTTCCATTGAGAGGTTGGCTTTTTTTAAAATTTGGCTTCTTTTATTGTTTTTTTATTTATTTATTTTCATCCATTTTTATTTTTTGGGCTGTGTGGGCCTCCCATTGCAGTGGCCTCTTGTTGCAGAGTGCCAGTTCCGGGCGCATGGGCTCCAGAGCGCTGGCTTGTAATTGGACACATCGGTCCAGCATCTCCACGGCACGTGGGATCTTCCCGTGCCAGGGATCGAATTGGTACCCCCTGCATTATTGCAAGGCGGACTCTACCCACTGGATCACCAGGGAAGCCCTATTTCTTCTTTTTAAAATAGTGACTTCTTCCCAGACCTATGTCCAAAAGAGTCTTATTTTCCAAAGCCCAGCCCAGGAAGGCCCAGCTTCAGTTTCCCCTGACACCCCAAACACTCCCTACTTCTCAAAACCTCTCTTCCTAGTCTGAGGAGCTTAAGCATTTTTCACCGTCTGCCTTCTGCGGCAGTTTCTAACACACACTCTTCGTCTCCCCTCCGGGACTATGGCGTTCCCTGTTTAAAAGGCTCTGGGTCTGGCTCTTCCTTTGTGTCTCTCCCTCCACCCCCCTGCCATGTTCATTCCAGTCTCCAACCTACAGTGCCTTACTTACAAGGTAGAGTTCAGTAAATATGGTAGGTCCCTGGACTACTCAAGATTTAACGAGAGAGAGACTGCGTGGTGGGTCAGAATGTCTGGCTCTGTGATGAAAAGGTTCTTGAGACACTATTTCTTTTGAGACAGAGATGATCCCCCTTTCAAAAGTGAAGAAACTGAGACAGAACAATTCGCTGGCTTGCCTGTGATCACGGCTTAGTAAAACTAGGATTCAAACCCATGTTCACCTGCAGAGGCTGAGCTCTTAAGCATTATGCTTAAATGGCTAAGACTAAACTGGGCTGGATGGAAAGTAGGTTAGGCAGCTCCCAGCAGGCCGATGCTATTCAGAGCACATTAAAAGCTGGATCAGCCAGCTTCCCTGACAAGAGACTAAAGATGTACCCAAACAACTTTTCATTTCTTTGTAACTTTTATTTATTTATTCACTTTATCCAAGGCATGTGACTTGTGGGACCTTAGTGCCCTAACCAGGGATTGAATCCTCACCCTCAGCATTGAAATGGAGCAGTCCTAAGCACTGGACCCTCAGGGAATTCCCAGCAACTCTTCTTGATGTCTGGTAAATGGCGCTCAATCATTTATTCCTCCAACCACAAGCATGATTCTAAGCTGGGAGATGCAGCAGTGAGCCAAACAGAAATGGGGGCTTATGCTCCAGCAAGGGAATTAAAAAACAAACAAACAAAAGCTAGAGACAGTCTCTAAAGAGATGAGAACTGAACAGACACCTGAGTGAATGCAAGTCGACTGGCTAATGGAAAAACTGAGAAAGACAGTTCGAGGCTAAGGGAACTGCAGGACACAGATACTGCAGTAGAACCATGCTGGGAACGTGCCAAGATGAGCAAGGACTTTAGTGTGGCAACAACTTTGTGAATGAGAAGTTCAGAAATAAGGTGTCAGTGTTTACCAGTGGTCAGACTCTGTTAGGACCTGAAGATCACTGGAAGGCTTCAGAATATAGATCCTCGAGAGCCATGGGAGTCAGGAGGGAAGAATGCGAGAGATATGATCTGATTTACATTTCAAAGGGAACCCTGGGAACAGCAGAAACAGGCGAAGTGAGGGAGAACATGTAAAAGCAGGAAGACTAAGTTGGAGGGACTTTTCCGAGGGATGAAGGATGCTTAAATTAGCAGGATAGCCGTAGAGACGTACAGTGGTAATTAAAACTGACTTTAGGACTTCACCTAAATATATATGGTCAAACCAGTCTTCACAGATGGATGGAAGGAAAGCAGCTTGTTTCCGCAAGAGTCACATTAAGAAGATACTGTAAGGGCTCCCCTGGTGGTCCAGTGGGTAAAGAGTCTGCCTTGCAGTGCAGAGGGCACCAGTTAAAACCCCTGGCCTGGGAAGATCCCACATGCTGCAAAGCAGCTGGACCCATGTGTCCAATTATGAGCCAGCACTCACTCTGCAGTGAGAGAGGCCACAGCAATGGGAGGCCCACACAGGTCAAAGAATAACGACAGATGAAAACAGACAAATTAAAAAAAAAAAAAAGAAGAAGAAGTTACTGTATCACTCCGTCTCTGCAGGTTGTGTTCACTATTTCTAAGTGAGGTCTCCCACAGGTTCACACCCTTGGTGATCCACACGAAAACCATGATCAGGGAGGTTCCCACAGAGAGTGTTTACAGAGCATCCAACTGTTACAGGACATGGGTTTTTTTCTGTCTGTTTATATTTCATAAGTATTTCTGAACAAGCATAGCCGGCTCCAGTCAATTCTGATGAAAGCACATGCAGCAGTAATCAAGAAACATTCCCGCAAAACACTGTTCAGTTTCTCCTGGCCTCCTGGACATTACAAGCACTCCAGGTTAGAGATAGCTGGACTAGAAGATCCACTCAACTCTTCCCCAAGTATGCAACATTGTTGCCAAAACGCTTAAATCAGAACACAGACCAGGAAACTGGAACACACAGAAAAGTAAAATAAAAACTGTCAAATGAGAACCTCCTAGCTAGGCTTACACTATCCC
The DNA here is from genome assembly GCA_022376925.1 of Tragulus kanchil. Classification (NCBI taxonomy): domain Eukaryota; kingdom Metazoa; phylum Chordata; class Mammalia; order Artiodactyla; family Tragulidae; genus Tragulus; species Tragulus kanchil. Next base: position 68,781,103 of record JAIOJX010000027.1, read on the forward strand.
TTGATAACAACTTTGTGAATGAGAAGTTCAGAAATAAGGTGTCAGTGTTTACCAGTGGTCAGACTCTGTTAGGACCTGAAGATCACTGGAAGGCTTCAGAATATAGATCCTCGAGAGCCATGGGAGTCAGGAGGGAAGAATGCGAGAGATATGATCTGATTTACATTTCAAAGGGAACCCTGGGAACAGCAGAAACAGGCGAAGTGAGGGAGAACATGTAAAAGCAGGAAGACTAAGTTGGAGGGACTTTTCCGAGGGATGAAGGATGCTTAAATTAGCAGGATAGCCGTAGAGACGTACAGTGGTAATTAAAACTGACTTTAGGACTTCACCTAAATATATATGGTCAAACCAGTCTTCACAGATGGATGGAAGGAAAGCAGCTTGTTTCCGCAAGAGTCACATTAAGAAGATACTGTAAGGGCTCCCCTGGTGGTCCAGTGGGTAAAGAGTCTGCCTTGCAGTGCAGAGGGCACCAGTTAAAACCCCTGGCCTGGGAAGATCCCACATGCTGCAAAGCAGCTGGACCCATGTGTCCAATTATGAGCCAGCACTCACTCTGCAGTGAGAGAGGCCACAGCAATGGGAGGCCCACACAGGTCAAAGAATAACGACAGATGAAAACAGACAAATTAAAAAAAAAAAGAAGAAGAAGTTACTGTATCACTCCGTCTCTGCAGGTTGTGTTCACTATTTCTAAGTGAGGTCTCCCACAGGTTCACACCCTTGGTGATCCACACGAAAACCATGATCAGGGAGGTTCCCACAGAGAGTGTTTACAGAGCATCCAACTGTTACAGGACATGGGTTTTTTTCTGTCTGTTTATATTTCATAAGTATTTCTGAACAAGCATAGCCGGCTCCAGTCAATTCTGATGAAAGCACATGCAGCAGTAATCAAGAAACATTCCCGCAAAACACTGTTCAGTTTCTCCTGGCCTCCTGGACATTACAAGCACTCCAGGTTAGAGATAGCTGGACTAGAAGATCCACTCAACTCTTCCCCAAGTATGCAACATTGTTGCCAAAACGCTTAAATCAGAACACAGACCAGGAAACTGGAACACACAGAAAAGTAAAATAAAAACTGTCAAATGAGAACCTCCTAGCTAGGCTTACCTATCAATACTCCCTTGCCAATTTAACCCTCTAAGCATGTTCTGTTTAAGGTGTGTGTTCTCCTAACACAAGTCTCAAGGCCCTCGGAGAATAAAGCTCAGCACATTCAGCCAGAAGGCAGCTCCGCAGGCTGGAATCAGACTGCAAGACACAGCAGGTGCTCAGTAAAACGGCTGAATGAAAAACCAGCTGCTCTCTACATTTTTGATGTGGGTAATGTATGCCCTATACATTCCTCAGCTTCTCTAACTGGTGTAAACGTGCTGGACCACTGTCACCTTACAGAAAGCCTTCCTGAGCCTTTCCGCCCCAACTCCTTGCTCTGGGGAACAAGCTCCACTTGGCTGGCTGCCCTGCTGTGTTAAACGATGTTAAGCAACATCCTGTGATGTATCCAAAAACTAGCTTAGGAGGACACCTTAGCTTTCTTTCTGTTCCTTTTAATCCTCTTGTTTTCATACAATATTTATCTGATGTTTCTCCCACAGGGGGTGCAACATAGTAAAGAGTAGACCAACAGTGGGCACAGATCGCAGGTATCTCTAGAACTCTGGCCACAATTCCTTTACCTATAAAGTAAAAAATGACACCCATGCCAGGCCTTCCTCACAAGTCTGTGGCCAAGTCTACTCAAATGAGAAAAGCCTACAGTCAGGTGCTGCCCAAAAGGGGAGATCCAAATAAAGATGGGTTCAGACAAAGCTTAGCTCAAAGCCAACAGGACAGGTGTAGGACCAGCACAGTGCATCTGTACATAATAATCGTTTAGTCAAATAAAGAGTATTTTCCTCCAATAACGGGGTTCAGAGGAGAAGCACACTAGCCAACTCCGACACTTTAGGGTCCCTGGCAGGCAACGCTCATCTCTGGGTCTCCTTTCCCCTCACCTGTACAACGAGGGTTTGACGATGAAGCATTCTAACACTGCTACGTTAAGGCAGGCAAAATCGGAGAGGCCAAACTGCCTTTTACCTGCAGTGTCATTAAGAAAGCGCCAGAAAGCGGGTACGGATAGGACAGAGAGGCAAAGGAGCCGAGGTCTGGTTTAACACATCCCTTAGGATTGCTGTGACCTTGGCCAACTACTCTACCGAGCAGCCCCCTCCCTCCCGTCCACATCGCTAAACCTGGGGAATGAACCCCAGCGGGCCCGACTCCCCGGGGCTGCTGGGAAGCCCAGAGCCTGCAGAACGCGCCCGTTGGGAGCTCTGGCCAGCGACACCCGGGCTCACCCCCACCCCTCGCCCCGGGAAGAGTCCCAGGCGAGGGGTGCACCCCTTCCGGATGCTGGACCTGCCAGGACAGCAGTTTCGATTTCCTAAGGAGAAGTGCTACTTCCCCCGCCGTCCCAGCACCGCTGGTCATCAAAGGAGCCTCCCCGGCGGCCCTCGGAATCCCAGCAGCTGCACTCAGTCCCGGCACGCGACCTAGCGACCGGCTCCGGACCCCGCAGCGGGGCCTGGGGTCGGGGACGCCGGGAGGGGCGTTGCCATAGGAAGAGCGCTCTGGACCCCGGCCCGAGGCGCCCGGCAGAGGCTGGACGGGAAGGCTCGCGAGACCCGCTGCGCCTGCCCCATGCGACTGCGCCCGGCCGTCCCCTCTCAGGGCTGCTTGGCCCAGCCAGCAGCGCCTCCGCCGCTCCGCCGCTTCCCGCGCGCTCCACAAAAACCCTACCTTCCGCCATGTCGGGCCCAGCCCTGCCTCGGCCTCGCGAGATGTGCGCCGCTCAACTGGAGCGGCGCGGAACGGAGGCCCTCAAGTCTCGCGAGAGTCACGGAGGCCAGACAAGAGGGAGGAGTCGAGACTAGGTAAGAGTTGTGAATGAAATTGGAGGGGGCAGCTAGACTTGGGAAGGACGGAGCTTCTGGCTCTCTGCTCTACGTGCTTTCGAGGTTCTGGACTTATAAAATCCTGCCTGGGCTCCGTCATATTCCACCCCCTAGGCAGGGGGCTGAAAAGGATTTGGGTAAATATGGCGGTGAGAGGGTCAAGAAAGGGTTTTTCTTGGTTTTTAGGTTAGTTTGTAAAGAGGTGAGAGGCAGAGAGAAAGGTACCAAAGGAGAGGGAAAGGCTAATGTAGTTCAGGGTCCCTGGGGAGGCAGGATGCCCTGCAGGCATTTAGGGGAAGTGATTAACTGTAGACGTGTAGGCAACAAGAACATGCATGCCAACACATGTGGAGGGACGAGATAAGGAGATTGCTTGACAACACCCATTTCATGGGTGAAGTTCTTAGGCGAGGCAACCAAAAAAGAGTCATGAAGTTGGAAGGCGCGATTTCAGGCCTTTAATAACTCAAAACACCTGTCTACAGAAGCAGAAAGTAAGGGGAAAAGGGGAGGATTTAAGATAAATTTTAGGTACTGTTTAGGTTAAGCATTACTGGGTGTGAAGTGCAGCAGAGAAGGGATTTGGAAACAACAGTCCTGAGGGTAAATTTTTGAAGAAGGAGGAGGAATTCTGGGGGAGGGTATTGAAATGTGTGAGAACAGTGGTGTGCTCAGGGAAATTGCATTGTGACAAGTGGTGTGCTCAGGGAAATTGCATTGTGACAAGGCTGAAGATGTGGAGAAGGAATGGACAGGGAGGTTTGTAGAGGAACTGCCCTGAGTGAGCAGCCCTTACACTAAGTAGGGCGGGGAACACCTGCCAGGCTCAACAGAGGTGCCATGGCGCAAACCTTCCATGTCAAGAATGGTTTACAGGTTTGCTAAGTGGTGAGCCCTTGGGTAGACTCCTCTGACCACAAGCAGCCTCATCTGTTCATCCTAAGAATGCCCTACAAATATATTTCCTAGGTCATAACATAAAAGTGGTCAGGAAGTAATGTCGTAGCTGACGCCTGGGTCTGCAGCATATGATTTACCCTTGCCTCTTCACCAGCATCAGCCCAGAGCCTGGCATACAGCAGGTGCTCAGAATGTTTAATGAACTATTGCTGTGAGCTGTTCAAAAAGGAGAGTCAGGGAAACTGGGTTCAGACTTGACTCTGCAGATCTTGTTGATGTAGATCATGGGCAAGACACTGCAAGGCCTAGGCTGTGCTATCAGATTTTCCATCAGTTTCAGGAGAGAGTTGGATTGTAATCCACGGTTCCTAATGATTTGGAGGACTGTGACCGCTGAGAATCTGATGAAAACCCAGGACCCTCTCTTTTAGAGTAGCACACATGTAAGAGTAAACAATGCTGTGCCCTTTCAGTTTGCTTGGACTAGACGTCCAGTCAAATCAGAACTCATCATAAGGGATTGATTCAATGCAAGGACTTCACTACCTCATCACAGCCTAACTCAGGAAACTCTCTAGCAGAGGTGAAGGCTTAGCAGTGTCTGTAAAACCAATATAGTCCTATCTCTACCTTGTCTTCTGAGTAGATGCTTAACTGGCTTGAAAATTCTGAGGTTCTTGATACATTCTTTAAAATTAAGCCTCTGTAGGACTCAGTGAATTATTGCACCCTTCAGACTTGGATGGAGCTACCCTAGATATAACCTAAAATATAGACATTTTGAGAATTCTGAGCACAGGAACATGGTTCATTTTAGACCTAATTCATGTCTTGGCTGATCTAGAGGTACATTCTGTGTCGTTGCCTCAGACAGGGAGCATGAATATAGGAAGGGATAGATGCTGCCTGCCTTAAAAGCAGAGAGGAATGGCTACTCCGCGGTGTCACATCATGGTAAAAGCGAAGGGAGGAAATTCTAGGCTGGCAGTCCCAAGAATTCTTTTCAAGCACCAGCCTTCATCACAGTAACTCTGTGTGACCCAGGAAAGACTGCTCCTGAAGTGAGGAGATAATGCACTTAGTAAGGGAGCTTATGAAACTGAATCCCAGCTATAAAGCTTACTTGCTTCAGTCTTGACAAATGAATCTGAACCTGTTTATGCATGCGGATCCTTGTAAGAATGTGACTAGATCCTTTATTAAAAACATTAGCACAGGGCTTCCTTGGTGGTCCAGTGGGTAAGGACACCTCCTTGCAGTGCAAGGGGCGCTGATTTGATCCCTGGCCTGGGAGGATCCCACGTGCCGTGGAGCGGCTGGACCGATGTGCCCAACGACCAAGCCGGAGCTCTCAAGCTCTTGCGCCCAGAGCCGGTGCTCTGCAAGGATCTTGTTGATGTAGATCATGGGCAAGACACTGCAAGGCCTAGGCTGTGCTATCAGATTTTCCATCAGTTTCAGGAGAGAGTTGGATTGTAATCCACGGTTCCTAATGATTTGGAGGACTGTGACCGCTGAGAATCTGATGAAAACCCAGGACCCTCTCTTTTAGAGTAGCACACATGTAAGAGTAAACAATGCTGTGCCCTTTCAGTTTGCTTGGACTAGACGTCCAGTCAAATCAGAACTCATCATAAGGGATTGATTCAATGCAAGGACTTCACTACCTCATCACAGCCTAACTCAGGAAACTCTCTAGCAGAGGTGAAGGCTTAGCAGTGTCTGTAAAACCAATATAGTCCTATCTCTACCTTGTCTTCTGAGTAGATGCTTAACTGGCTTGAAAATTCTGAGGTTCTTGATACATTCTTTAAAATTAAGCCTCTGTAGGACTCAGTGAATTATTGCACCCTTCAGACTTGGATGGAGCTACCCTAGATATAACCTAAAATATAGACATTTTGAGAATTCTGAGCACAGGAACATGGTTCATTTTAGACCTAATTCATGTCTTGGCTGATCTAGAGGTACATTCTGTGTCGTTGCCTCAGACAGGGAGCATGAATATAGGAAGGGATAGATGCTGCCTGCCTTAAAAGCAGAGAGGAATGGCTACTCCGCGGTGTCACATCATGGTAAAAGCGAAGGGAGGAAATTCTAGGCTGGCAGTCCCAAGAATTCTTTTCAAGCACCAGCCTTCATCACAGTAACTCTGTGTGACCCAGGAAAGACTGCTCCTGAAGTGAGGAGATAATGCACTTAGTAAGGGAGCTTATGAAACTGAATCCCAGCTATAAAGCTTACTTGCTTCAGTCTTGACAAATGAATCTGAACCTGTTTATGCATGCGGATCCTTGTAAGAATGTGACTAGATCCTTTATTAAAAACATTAGCACAGGGCTTCCTTGGTGGTCCAGTGGGTAAGGACACCTCCTTGCAGTGCAAGGGGCGCTGATTTGATCCCTGGCCTGGGAGGATCCCACGTGCCGTGGAGCGGCTGGACCGATGTGCCCAACGACCAAGCCGGAGCTCTCAAGCTCTTGCGCCCAGAGCCGGTGCTCTGCAACGAGAGGCCACTGCAGTGGGAGGCTCACACAGGCCAGAGAACAAAGATGGATGAAAACAAATAAATGAAAGACCAATAGAAGTAGCACCACCACCACCACCACCCCCCCCAAAAAAATTAGTACAAGTCTGCCACAAAATGGAGGCTCAGTGAATAGGAACTTGATGTCTTGTGTTCATTAGGAATCAAGGGGAGGTCACCACCGCTACAGTGCTCATACACGGTAGTGTTCTACTTGCTCCTAATGGAGACTGCTAGTGAGGGCAAATCCAGTACCTATCTGAAACTATCTGTGCAGCTCCTGTGTCTAGAATGTGCCTGGCTGCCTCTTCCTTCTCCTTCAGTGTATTCCTCCTATGTGAACAGGATTCAGATTGCTTAATCGTTTCACTGAAGCCCAATGGGCTGTGCAGACTCAACGGACAAGCTTAGTCCTACCTTGGCAGTCAAGGTACACCATCTGAAACTGAGCAACCCAAACTTCCTTATCCTGAACATTCTTTTTCTGTGAGAACTGAATCCTGCTGAGGTCTGCAGTCCTCCAGAAAATGCAAATTTTGGTGAGGTGTTTCTATGAGGAGGAAAATCAATGAGTCCTCCTTCAAAGCCTAGGGCCTTTCACTCAATAGGCACAGTACAAAACTATTCATTTGCGTTGGCAATGACATGAAAATAAAGCTTTTTTGCTATATACCTTCAGTAGATGATTATGCTTAAAATTGACATTTAAAGTTTAGGGATATCATCTATACCTTTCTATAATAGTTTTATTTCAAAATATATTTTTCAGAAAAATTAAACTCTGAAAAATGAGCCGCCATTTTCCTCAGACTGCCCTCCAAGACTAATTTTCTTTTTGTGATTAAAAGATCTGGCTCTGGGACTTCCCTTGTGGCTCAGTGGATAAGAACCCGTCTGCCAATGCAGGAGACCAGGTTCGATCCCTGATCTGGGAAGATGCCACAAACCGCAGAGCAGCTAAACCCACACATCAACAAAGACCTAGCACAGCCAAAAATAAATAAAGTTAAAAAAAAAAAAAAATCTGGCTCCGTGTTCTTTTCTGAGTTTGTAAGGAAGAGGTCTAAAAACCACTGGCAACTTCTATCAAGCTTTCAACACATAACACTATGAACCCCTATAAACTATATTTAAGGATGCAGAGTGAAAAGCTGAACATTCACATCCTGAATCCTGTTGGGGTTGCAATCCTCCAGAAAAAGAAAAGTTTTAATTTGGAAAAATTAAGGAAAAAATGGGGAAGAAGTACTCAGGTCTTGCTTCATTTGCCACTAACTTCCTGCCCCTGGGCAGGTATCTGGGTCAAGGTCTGCCCATCTGTTCAGAGGAGGGAAGGCGCGGGTGGCTGAGATGGTGCCTGTGAGTCTCTTCCAGTTCACACCTGAGCCTGGGTGCTTCACCTTTTAGCTAATCTTCATGGTAGAGCCAGTTTAGGCCAAAGACAAAAGCCCCCAATCATGCTCTAAGGTGTGCTCCTTTCATTTTATATAAGGTTCTAGAATCAGCCTGTATGAAATTCTTACCAAGAATGGTGGCTGGCCCTGTGATGGAAATTTTAAGGCCATCGTATGAGGCTGGAAGTCAAGTGACCTTGACCCTCTGGTTCCTTCTTAAAGTGAGATTTTAAAAGTTCTTTATCAGGATTCCCTTGTGGACCCTTTTGTATCCTGTGCTGTTTACACAGAAAGAATCCCATAGCTTACTTTGGAGGTCTGCATCCTAAAACCAAAACAGCTCATGATACAGCCTCTAAGTCATCATTTATTGATTCACAGAGCACCCCGTCACATGACTGAGGCGCTTTACAGCACAGTCAGCATCACAACAGAACTCTTGTACAAATACAGTCAGCAGATTACAGAACCCACAGACGACTAGAATGAAGCAACATTATGTCAGGTTCGAAAGATGCCGCCGAACAGTGGCAGTACACAAAAGGTAATTCCACCAGCTAGAGACCAGAGGGGCAAAGATACACAGGCACAACAACCCCAGATGGGCAGATTATTATAGAGGGTCAAGGAGCAGATAAAATTTCACAACCAAGAAGGCAGGCCATTAAAGATACGATGACACCCGAGTGATCACAAAACTAGTAGAAAACCCTCACAAAGATACCACCTTGTAATTACAAGGAAACCAACCTTGTTGGGGTTTTAAACTCACCGAAAGATGCCAGAAAGCCACTGCAATTGTCCATCCGTTATGAGCCCAGACTGAAATCGACAATAAGCCTTTACAAGAACTTGGAGTAAATTTAGGAGACAGCCAACAGTTCTACAATCTGTAAGACTATGCAGGTGGTGCTGGTAACTGGTACAAAGTCTGGGAGAAAAATCATTTTCCTACAGCAGAGGACTCACCCGACACGAATGAGGAGGCACTGCTGGGACAAAAGCCACCTGGATCAGTGTCACCTGAGTGTGGCTTAGTATCAAATGTAGAGCCGTTTAGATTCGCCCTGTCAGGTGAACTGTGAGAAAGGCACGGATGACACCTCTGACAGAGGAAGCCAGAACATTCTCTCAAGGGCTGTGTTTCCATATGTAGCACGGTCAGGGCACCAGGTGGAAAAGGTGGTCAAGAGAGGTATGCACCTTCCTGGCTCTCCTTCAACTCCCCAAGATCTAGCCCTAAAAAACACATGATCACACCAAAGTAACTGCATTAGCATGGCACTGGAGAGTTCAGGAATAACTGTCCCTGAGTTACTAGGTTGTTTACTCCTCCCTGGAGAGTCAAATCCCAGGTTTTGACTCACGAGATAGGCAGGAGGATTTACAGCCACAGGAGAGCAAAATTCAGACTCCACCTTGCCAGGAACCACCACCATGTGGACAACGTGATTTAAGAATAAAAGGAGAAAAATGAAAAAGAATAAAAGGGATGGCATTCAAAGTCCCAGGCAGGTATGCAGTCCTGGTACTTTGGGGCAATGGTGTTGACAGAGTCTTTGAAAAAGTAAAGTCACAAGCGAAGTTCTTGGAGAAAACTGGGCTGCAATGAATCATCAAACAGTCTCACATTCAGCCATCACACATTTATGGGCTTTATTTTTTAAATGCTTGAGTGAATTAGAGGCTGAGATTTAGAAAAATCACTCTCTGCTGTTGACTACATCAAGGAGCAGATAAAATTTCACAACCAAGAAGGCAGGCCATTAAAGATACGATGACACCCGAGTGATCACAAAACTAGTAGAAAACCCTCACAAAGATACCACCTTGTAATTACAAGGAAACCAACCTTGTTGGGGTTTTAAACTCACCGAAAGATGCCAGAAAGCCACTGCAATTGTCCATCCGTTATGAGCCCAGACTGAAATCGACAATAAGCCTTTACAAGAACTTGGAGTAAATTTAGGAGACAGCCAACAGTTCTACAATCTGTAAGACTATGCAGGTGGTGCTGGTAACTGGTACAAAGTCTGGGAGAAAAATCATTTTCCTACAGCAGAGGACTCACCCGACACGAATGAGGAGGCACTGCTGGGACAAAAGCCACCTGGATCAGTGTCACCTGAGTGTGGCTTAGTATCAAATGTAGAGCCGTTTAGATTCGCCCTGTCAGGTGAACTGTGAGAAAGGCACGGATGACACCTCTGACAGAGGAAGCCAGAACATTCTCTCAAGGGCTGTGTTTCCATATGTAGCACGGTCAGGGCACCAGGTGGAAAAGGTGGTCAAGAGAGGTATGCACCTTCCTGGCTCTCCTTCAACTCCCCAAGATCTAGCCCTAAAAAACACATGATCACACCAAAGTAACTGCATTAGCATGGCACTGGAGAGTTCAGGAATAACTGTCCCTGAGTTACTAGGTTGTTTACTCCTCCCTGGAGAGTCAAATCCCAGGTTTTGACTCACGAGATAGGCAGGAGGATTTACAGCCACAGGAGAGCAAAATTCAGACTCCACCTTGCCAGGAACCACCACCATGTGGACAACGTGATTTAAGAATAAAAGGAGAAAAATGAAAAAGAATAAAAGGGATGGCATTCAAAGTCCCAGGCAGGTATGCAGTCCTGGTACTTTGGGGCAATGGTGTTGACAGAGTCTTTGAAAAAGTAAAGTCACAAGCGAAGTTCTTGGAGAAAACTGGGCTGCAATGAATCATCAAACAGTCTCACATTCAGCCATCACACATTTATGGGCTTTATTTTTTAAATGCTTGAGTGAATTAGAGGCTGAGATTTAGAAAAATCACTCTCTGCTGTTGACTACATCCCCAATTATTCTACTTCTGCTTTAAAAAAAGACATGCAGAGTTTGTAAGGGACTGGCTACTTTCAGGAATCCTTTCACTCTTCAGTCAAAGCATTTCTCCAAACCCCACAAAGCAGAGATGCACCAGTCCTCACTGATTCTAACACCATGTCTCATCGAGTACTGTTGCAAGCTCTGCCCCTTTTATGCCAAAGACTGCATCCCAGTCTCAATATCAGACTGAACACTGAGAAACCTGGGCCCACCTTTAACACTGCACATGCTCATTTGACTGTTTCCTGAAATTATTTTAGAAAACTTACAGTATGAAATAGACTTAAGCTCAAACAGTAAGAAAAATCCAAGTACACTATGTCAGTGACAGAATCTATATGTCAAATAGCAAAGCATTTATAGCCCTGCAATGCTTTTAGATTCTTGGAAGAATTCATATAGAGCCCAATACATATACTGCCATGGCCATGTGATTTTTCAAGTATTAAGTTTGTTTGCATAAGGAATCAACCTGAGATTTTTCGAAACTGCACTTGTCTAGCACTCAGTATTATAACCTTCATTCAATACAATAAAAGCCAACAACTTGACAAATTATTGGAAAAAAATTATATTTTGGAAGAACTTACTACATAAGGTGACAGAATTCCAAAATCAAATTACATGAAAATATACATCGCAATTTCTTTGTACAATAGGTGAGAAAGTTCTGTAGTATTAGAAGAATAGAGGCAAAGAAATATGAAAGGCTAAGGAGAAGGGGAAGAGGGTAAACAGCATTTTTAATAGCAAACCCAGAAGTTAAGTAGAAAGCTTGTAGCTGTGCATGCTTTATTCATTCAACCTTCACATTAGGTAACCGAGGGCAAAAATAAAACCAAATCAGAGTTTTGTGTTGTTGGGGGTAAGTTTCAATCATTTTAAATCTGAACTGAATTCAGAACTAACTCTTTTTCAGTTCCTAGGGATAATGACTAAATTCAAGAGCTCTCAACGACAAAAAAAATGTTATTGCTATATCCAATTCAAGAGATGGGTGCAGGGACAATACAAAAGGGACAAAGCACCTAGTGATGACCGTTGCTCTGGAGTCATCATTAAAAATCAAGTCATTGCTTATTGAGTACTTCGGTATTTGAACTTTTAAATGATTTGAAAACTTCCTGGCAGACAGAAGAGATAAAAGCAAAGGGGACTGTGTCAAAACAAAGAGGATACAAAAGTTTAGTAAGTGTGAAGACTTTAATGAAGCCTCAATAGTTTAAAGGAAATTAAATGGGAACCTTTAATCCTAATTGCTTTTTATCTGACATGCTTTAAGGAGTCTTTAAAAACTGATAAGAAACAATGAATAGGGAAAGAAAACCTGCTGAAATTTTTTTTAGAATTTACACCATTCTTAGTTCTACTACAAGAAAGCATTATTTGGTACAAGGTGTATTTGTGGATGTACATGAACAGTATATATATTATCCAGATCATGTTGTGCTATGTACAGGTCTTTACAATTCTTCCTGAAGGTTAAAACAGTTCATTAGAATTCAAAATGCGTAATCATCTGTAAGTTGGCACTTGTTAGGCTCTTGTCAGCATTGATACTGGCATGTTTTATTGCAGCCCAGTTCCAGCCAGTGTTTGCCAACTTGTTACGACAGAAGTCCAGCAATAGGTGGGTAGAGTGCAGGAAAAACAGTGCCATGTTTCTCAATTGGAGACCTACAAGAAAGCAAACAGCATTATGTAGTGAATTTATAAATTACAAGAGAAGTAATCAATAAGCAATTTTATTTGTATTCCATTCTTCGGGAAACAAGTTCTTCATTTCACTTTAAGCACACTTTTACCCCTGTCCAATATGGTAGCCACATACAACCATTTCATTTTAAATTCAAATAACAGTTGATAAAATTTTAAATTTAGTTCCTCAGTCATACTACCCACATATTGAGTGCTCCATTTGGCTAGTGACTACCACATTGGATACTGCAAATATAGATCATTCCCACCAGTAAAGAAAGTTCTATCATCATACAGCTTTAACCCAGACTTCTCTAGGTTCAGTCCAAACCTAGTTTATCCATCTATTCTCCAACAATCTTCTTTCCCAGTCAGAGCCTCCTGTTGTTTTGCATCTGACGATCTCATGTTTTCAATTAGACTAGAAAAACCACAGCTAAATAAAAACAGTTATCACCTTATGGAGTGCTTATTATGTGCCAAGCAGTATACCAAGCGCCTTGAAAACTCATCTTAGGTAGCGCTCATGATCACCACGTGAAGGGGTGATCATTCCACAGAGAAAAGGCACAGTCACAGAGCCAATTAATAAGGCAGAATTTCCTGTTCACAAGTTTAGGAAAACACTGGTTTCAATTTAATATATATATATATAAAGGTCCAGTTAAATGATTTGGCTTTTTAGAGCTTTTACTATATGAATCTGTCCCTTGAAATATGTAGGGGGAGCATGAGTGAGAAAGGGGCAAGGGAGGAGAACGCCTATTACTGTTACATCAGATCAAGCACTCCAGAAACTCAGGACTCAGTACCACCTGCCAAGCCACTGTTGGTTACAAGACTAATAGATAATGACTGGGAATCCAAGAGATAGAATCTTAAACTCCTAACAAAGAAGGAAAATGTACTTACAGTCATGGTAAATATTTAACCTACACCAGACATGTGAAAAGTTCAGTGTCTTCTAAATCCCCAAATGAACTTATCAGTATTAACAATCACCCAAATTCCACCATACCAAAGCTCTGTTGTGGGCAGGGGAAAGCTGTGGGCTTATCGAGATCTGCACGTGGTTTAACATTTTCCGTGCCTGGTCTCAGTGACCAGGTAAGCAGTTCTTTATCGGCCTGGACAGTGCCGATGGTCCTCTATAGCCCATTCTTTCCCAAGAGAACAGTGCCTTTGAAAATATTCCTTAACAAGGAATGAAATGAGCTCAGGGTGTGCTGTTCCTGGTGTTACTCGCATTTCAAGATATAAATCTTAAACTTTAATAAGATGCCTCCCCCGTTAAAAGGGAGGCAGGTATATAATATTGATATTTCACATTAATAAAAATGAAAAGACAATGTGAAATTGGACTGCATGACTCATGACCCCCTAGGTTAAAAGTTCCCAAACCCCTAGTTTATCCATCTATTCTCCAACAATCTTCTTTCCCAGTCAGAGCCTCCTGTTGTTTTGCATCTGACGATCTCATGTTTTCAATTAGACTAGAAAAACCACAGCTAAATAAAAACAGTTATCACCTTATGGAGTGCTTATTATGTGCCAAGCAGTATACCAAGCGCCTTGAAAACTCATCTTAGGTAGCGCTCATGATCACCACGTGAAGGGGTGATCATTCCACAGAGAAAAGGCACAGTCACAGAGCCAATTAATAAGGCAGAATTTCCTGTTCACAAGTTTAGGAAAACACTGGTTTCAATTTAATATATATATATATAAAGGTCCAGTTAAATGATTTGGCTTTTTAGAGCTTTTACTATATGAATCTGTCCCTTGAAATATGTAGGGGGAGCATGAGTGAGAAAGGGGCAAGGGAGGAGAACGCCTATTACTGTTACATCAGATCAAGCACTCCAGAAACTCAGGACTCAGTACCACCTGCCAAGCCACTGTTGGTTACAAGACTAATAGATAATGACTGGGAATCCAAGAGATAGAATCTTAAACTCCTAACAAAGAAGGAAAATGTACTTACAGTCATGGTAAATATTTAACCTACACCAGACATGTGAAAAGTTCAGTGTCTTCTAAATCCCCAAATGAACTTATCAGTATTAACAATCACCCAAATTCCACCATACCAAAGCTCTGTTGTGGGCAGGGGAAAGCTGTGGGCTTATCGAGATCTGCACGTGGTTTAACATTTTCCGTGCCTGGTCTCAGTGACCAGGTAAGCAGTTCTTTATCGGCCTGGACAGTGCCGATGGTCCTCTATAGCCCATTCTTTCCCAAGAGAACAGTGCCTTTGAAAATATTCATTAACAAGGAATGAAATGAGCTCAGGGTGTGCTGTTCCTGGTGTTACTTCGCATTTCAAGATATAAATCTTAAACTTTAATAAGATGCCTCCCCCGTTAAAAGGGAGGCAGGTATATAATATTGATATTTAACATTAATAAAAAATGAAAAGACAATGTGAAATGGAAAGCACAGAGTGGATGCTATGTGTACATTTATGTTATAGACATAGACACATAAAATCACACTTGTACATACAGGGGTGTTGTGGGGGGGTGAAGATTTGTGAAAGATTAAACAGTGGTTACTTCTGTGAGAACTGGTAGGCTGAGACGGGAGATCTACTTTTCATCATGTATAGCTACAGCTCTAAAGGCAGCAGTCATATTTAGAGGAAACCAAGAGAGAGCCATGATATTTGTGGGTAAGATAAGATGTTTCTAGAAGAGAGATCAAAAGAGTCCATTCAATTCAAATGCTTCATAAAATAAAAATCAAAACTAAGGGTCTTTCCTGGTGGTCCAGTGGCTAAGACTCTGCACTTCCACTGCAGGAGGCACAGGTTCAATCCCTGGTCAGGGAACTAAGACGCAGCATGCCGCGGTCAAAAACCAAACAATAACTCATCAAAACTAAAATGAAGCCTTTGAACATGGTCAACAGGCAGTCCCTGGTCTCCTTACTCCTTTCGTTTTCTGTGGAAGAAGATGAGCCAAACAGCTAAAAGACTGACAGTTAAGAAAAACAAACAAAGCAAAGCACCAGAAAAAATAGTGTTTACTTAAGAACCCTCCTGCCAATGCAGGAGACATAAGAGATGCGGGTTCGACCCCTGGGTCAGGAAGATGCCCTGAATAAGGGCATGGCAACCCACTCCAGTATTCTTGCCTGGAGAAGCCCCATGGTCAGAGGAGCAAGCTACAGTCCATAGGGGTCACAAAGGGTCAGACACAACTAAAGTGACATAGCGCATGTGCAGGCACACACACATACAACACGCAAGCAAGGAATATCCTTGTGACATATCTCTGTACACATGACTAGAGTTTCTCTAACCTATATACCTAAGTCACAGGATGTGTTTTTAAATTGAATAGTTATTACCAAATCGCTCTCCAGTGTTGACAAAACTTCGCTTAAGCCAGGATTTCAAGGACACCATTTCCTGAAATCCTCACCAACACTTGGGTTTTCTTGGACATTTTGATTTTTGACACACTGATGAATTTGATGCCATCCCCACCAGCTTTGAATTTCTGCGTATAAATGCAGTGAATTACCTTTTGCATCCATAACAATCAGCTTTCTTTCTGCTTCTATTTATTATCTATTCACATCATTTTCCTTTGTGCTGATATTTTTCTTATTGATTTGCAAAAGCTTGTTGTATACTCTAGATAGAAATCCTGAATATTAGAGATTACAGAAATCTTCCCAGTTTGTCAGTTTTTTATCTTGTCATAATATTTACGTTTTAGATTTTGATAGAGCCAAGTCTATTGTTTTCCTCTTTTTAAAATTTTTTGGTCATTTTTCCCCTTTCAAAGGCGTTATTTGTGCCCAATAAACCCTTCTCTAGATGACAGCCTCCCATGTTTTGTTTCTCATATCTGTCTTATGTTTTAAAATTTATTGGCAAGAGCTTAGCCTCCTCCCTGTCTCAGTCACCAAGACCACTACTGATCACCTGTATTAGCGAGGGTAAGATGGATGCATCCCTGAGGCAGACGGAGGAGGGTTCTGACTTTCCACCGTAATCAGATTGTAGCATACGAGATTAGATAGGCTTGACGTTTCAGGAGCCTTCATTTCTAAGGAGATCCAGGTGAGATGTACAGGCTAATTCTTAAACAATCTGAGAGTAAAACCCGTCAAGTCTGTGGTCCTTTTATGATAATCACATACTCCACATGGGGGCTCAAGCAAGTAGTGCAGACAGCTGCTGAGGGGACTGAGCCACATACAGATCCATGTGCACTTCCCATGAGAAAGGACTCCAGACTCACAGGTACACACGTGCAGCTGGGTAAGGCCCGAAAGTCGTCTGTCCTGCCGTCCTGGGTTACACAGTGTCTTGTGTCTGGTCTGCCTAGGAAGCAGATTCTGAGACAGGTCTCTGTGTAAGGTTTACTGGGAAATGCTTCTAAGAACAAGAATGTGGGGGAAATAGATCTAAGCAGAAAACGATGAACTGGGCGGAGCAGGGAAAGGGGTAGCGGCAGGCAGCTGAAATAAAGGCTTCAGTCAATCCCACTGGAATGGCCTTTCAGATAATTCCCAAATTGAGAAAAAAAAGTCCAAGTCTTTGTACCAAAACCATTCCCTCCCCAAACTAACCAGTCCTTGGGTGCAAGTGGCCTCTGGGGAAGTGGCCTAACCTGGGCAAGTGAGCTCTTTTAGGTAAGAGTAACTTCCAGAAAGCAACTCAGCGGAGTTATCAGCAGGCAACATTCACAACAGGCTGGAGTGAGATTATTTCCTACTGGACAGGAGGCATACCTCCACCACAACCAGAGTTTATCTTCTCTCACCGCCTTATTTATTCCCTGATGAAGCCCACCGCCATGTGTGAGCTGACCTGTGAGGAGGCCCATGGGACAAAGAACTCAGGGAGGACTCAGCAGCCTGTGAGGAACAGAAACCTGCCAACAACCACAGGACTGAACTTGGAAGCAAATCTACCCACAGTTGAGCCTGGAGATGGCTGCAGTGCCAGCCAACACCTCGACTGCAGCATTATGACGAACCCAGAGCCAGAAGATTCGACATGGACCCCTGGCCTATGGAAACAATGAGATAATAGATATTGTTTTAGGCTCCTGAATGTTAGGTAATGTGTAAAACAGCAACAGAGAATTAATACAATCCCTCTAGCCTTGACACAGAACCAAAAGACAGAGGCCTTTGGCCTGGTAGTATATAGAATGTGACCATGTTGCTAATCTATGGGAAAGGGAAAACTTTGTTTCTCCCTTTGTCCTCTCACTTGATCCTACAATAATAACGTTCCGATGGGAGGGAAGAAACAAGACACAAAAACTAAAATCCATACTGGAAAGAACTAAAAACTCAAGTGAATTAAAATTAAGCACCTCTGTTCACCCAAAGATACCATAAAGTAAACTTATAAGGATACAAATTAATGACCTAACTGAAAAATAGGAAAGCCCAGAAAAAAGCATTTCACAGAGGAAGTGTCAATGGTCAAACACATGCTCCAATAGCAATTGCTTTGGTAACTAGGACAACACACATTAAGTCCATAATGACATATCATTAGACACTAAATCAGAAACTTCGGGAAGGGACTTCCATGGTGGTCCAGTGGTTAAGAATCTGCCCTCTAATACAGGGGATGCAGATTTGGTCCCCGGTCACAGAAAGATCCCACATGTTGAGGGACAACTAAGCCCGCGCACTAAGCCACAGAAAAGCCCACTCACCGCAATGAAGACTGAACACAGCCAAAAAAAGAAAAACTTTAGGAAAACAAACAAGACTTT
Source organism: Tragulus kanchil (assembly GCA_022376925.1). Lineage (NCBI taxonomy): Eukaryota > Metazoa > Chordata > Mammalia > Artiodactyla > Tragulidae > Tragulus > Tragulus kanchil. Next base: position 68,799,182 of record JAIOJX010000027.1, read on the forward strand.
GCAGAAGTCTGATATACTAGCAAATATTAGATCGGACATGGAGCAAATAGAACTGCTGTCCTTGCCAAAAGGAATATAAATACAGTCAACATTTTGGAAAACAATTTGCTATTATCTAGTCAAAGTGATGTGTATAAACCTTTAATTTAATTCCACCCCTAGGTATACACCTAAGAGAAACTCTTATAGTACATCTGTAACAAGCGACAGGAAATCTACATTTCTCTGTAATAGTAAAAACAAAATAGGGAAATTTCCTGGCGGTCCAGCGGTTAGGACCTAGTGCTTTCATTGCCCTGGGCCCGGGTTCAATCCCTGATTGGGAAACTAAGATCCTGGGATCCAGGCAGCACAGCCAAAAATAAAAAACAAGCTGCCCTCCCCCAAATTAAAACAAAGCAAAAAGCTCTACTCCAAATGGAGACATAATGCAATGAGAATCAAGAGTAAATTTATCCAATAAAATACTACCTAACACTGAAAATGGAATATAACTATGCATAACAAAGGCCAATTTCAGCAATATAATGTTGAACAACAAAGTCATAAAAAAATGCATACATTATAATTCTACATATACTCAGTTCTAAAACATGCAATATGTTGTTTAGGAATACAAATGATAAAATTGTGAAGAAAAGCACTGGTAAATATAGCAGTGGGAAGATGAAAAAGGGATGGGGTAGAGGAGGGGAATAGAGGAGATGTGACAGTCAATAATAAAGCTCTTTTTCTTAAAATAGGTGGCTGCTACAAGGATGTATCATATGTTCTGATTTCTCAGATGCTACATTTCATAAGTAGGTTTTATCACCTCAATATTTAATTAAAAAAAAGAGAAACCGAAGAACTCAAATACCGCACACATGGTCAATTTGTCTACACCCTGTCCTCTTCTAAGCCAGATGGGTGCCTCTATCTTTGGCTTCCTGCTAGACTTAAAGCAGCCTTATGGACAGATGGTATACAATAAAAGGAAAATTTTTCCTATGGCCCCGTAAGTAATAAAGAGATAAGACCAGTTCAAATAAGAAAGGTAGATGTTTAATAGTCTTACCAATATATTACAAAATATGGCCTTTCTTTTTTTAAAAAAAAATTTGAGAAACAAAAACTTAAGTCAATCTTTGCCATATATAGCACAGTATGAGAAGGTATAAGAAATTTCAGTGCCCAGTTTAGTCAAAGATGGCAGACCAAAAGGCAAATCAAAGGAAACTTAGCAAAAACAGAACAAAAATCCACCTTTATATTGAGCAATTTTACCAACAGTGCAAAGAAATAGACCACTACCATACTAAACCGGTCTTTTTTTTGGGGGGGGGAGGGTGCTGGGGGGGGGAAGGACGGGGGTGGGCAGGCCACTTCTACTGGTCTTTCATTTGTCTACTTTCATCCATCTTTGTTCTTTGGCCCATGCGGGCCTCCCATCGCAGTGGTCTCTTGTCGCAGAGCACCGGCTCTGGGCGCATGTGCACCAGAGCTCCGGCTAGGTAATTGGACACGTCGATCCAGCCGCTCCGCGGCACGTGGGATCTTCCCAGGCCAGGGATCGAACCGGCGCCCCTTGCACTGCAAGGTGGTGTCCTTACCCACTAGACCACCAGGGGCGCCCCTAAACCAGTTTAACACAGAATATCTAGTTAAAATCAGCTGGATTTACTGAAGGAAAAACCAAAAAGATGACACTAATCTGAGAAACAGCAGACTACTGGATACTACCACTAAAAAATGAAGCCAATGAAAACAAGCAATTCAAATACCCAAATCACACATTTTCTAAAAACATTTATGTCATGTATAAAAAGGCAAAAGAGTAGGATGATTTTTTTTTTTAAATGAACTTACCCTGAAATAAGTGAAGTTACAGCTGTTGAATAAATGTCACTCAAAAGCAGTCTCTTGGCTTTTTCTTACACAGCGGGCAACTTTCCTTTTGAATTCTCCATTTCTGTCTTCCCTCCACTCTTTCTGTAAGTACAAAAGCAAAAAGAGCCCCTTTCTTGAGAAACCGAAGAACTAAAACTGCACACATGGTCAATTTGTCTACACCCTGTCCTCTTCTAAGCCAGATGGGTGCCTCTATCTTTGGCTTCCTGCTAGACTTAAAGCAGCCTTATGGACAGATGGTATACAATAAAAGGAAAATTTTTCCTATGGCCCCGTAAGTAATAAAGAGATAAGACCAGTTCAAATAAGAAAGGTAGATGTTTAATAGTCTTACCAATATATTACAAAATATGGCCTTTCTTTTTTTAAAAAAAAATTTGAGAAACAAAAACTTAAGTCAATCTTTGCCATATATAGCACAGTATGAGAAGGTATAAGAAATTTCAGTGCCCAGTTTAGTCAAAGATGGCAGACCAAAAGGCAAATCAAAGGAAACTTAGCAAAACAGAACAAAAATCCACCTTTATATTGAGCAATTTTACCAACAGTGCAAAGAAATAGACCACTACCATACTAAACCGGTCTTTTTTTGGGGAGGGTGCTGGGGTGGGGAAGGACGGGGGTGGTCAGGCCACTTCTACTGGTCTTTCATTTGTCTACTTTCATCCATCTTTGTTCTTTGGCCCATGCGGGCCTCCCATCGCAGTGGTCTCTTGTCGCAGAGCACCGGCTCTGGGCGCATGTGCACCAGAGCTCCGGCTAGGTAATTGGACACGTCGATCCAGCCGCTCCGCGGCACGTGGGATCTTCCCAGGCCAGGGATCGAACCGGCGCCCCTTGCACTGCAAGGTGGTGTCCTTACCCACTAGACCACCAGGGGCGCCTAAACCAGTTTAACACAGAATATCTAGTTAAAATCAGCTGGATTTACTGAAGGAAAAACCAAAAAGATGACACTAATCTGAGAAACAGCAGACTACTGGATACTACCACTAAAAAATGAAGCCAATGAAAACAAGCAATTCAAATACCCAAATCACACATTTTCTAAAAACATTTATGTCATGTATAAAAAGGCAAAAGAGTAGGATGATTTTTTTTTTTAAATGAACTTACCCTGAAATAAGTGAAGTTACAGCTGTTGAATAAATGTCACTCAAAAGCAGTCTCTTGGCTTTTTCTTACACAGCGGGCAACTTTCCTTTTGAATTCTCCATTTCTGTCTTCCCTCCACTCTTTCTGTAAGTACAAAAGCAAGAGAAAGTGATTTTATGCAAACTCCTTTTACAATCTCAAATACTAATTTTAATTTTGAATTTAATTGTTTGACAATGTGAGCACATTTCAAATGTTAAATAGTTGATAAGAAAAAAAGTAGTTAAGAAACATTTTTACAAGGTACTCTGCTAGGATGCCTTCAAATTACCTATGCAAATTATCTCAATAGGCAAAAGTGTGTTTGAAAACGAAAGGGCCCTAAAGAGCAATAGCAGTTTTGTGTTACACTGAAAAGAAAGCTACAACTTAAAAAATAAGATACCCAGGCTAGATGGAGGATCGCAACTCTCCCTTACTGGAGACAGTCAGAAAATACGGTAAACAGAACAGTGCCTCCTGTATCAAGCAGACGGGTGTGATGTATCATACTGAGAAAACACCGAGTACTATTTCTAGTAGGGTAGGGGACAGGACATGGCAGGGACAATATCACTATCGCTGCCAGGTGCATGAAGACGGAACACAAAACAGCACCAGCACAGTTTAACAAGAGAATAGAGCTGATTTTACCTAGTATGTAAAGAGCAGGAAAGTCTCACAAAATTGTCCAACTTTTTTTTTTTTTTCCCTGTATCATCCATTTAGGGACAGCAAAGACTACAGAAGCCTTCAATCCGGTGTCCTTGCAGCGGACGTGAACTGAACAATTTTTGCCCTCAAAGCAAGGCACCCCGGTAAGCCAATCATTATAATAAATTATAAAATAAACTATAATATGGAAATGTACAGAGACATGTAGATATTTGACAAAGTACATATGGATAAAATGTTATTTCCTGTAATTACCTCACTATCATTTCTAAGAAATTTTAAGGAGGAAGGAGCAATTCCAGGAAAGACGGGAGGTCACTCTCAAGGGGAAAAAAATCACCTAAAAAGAGCACTTAGCAGAGAAAATTAAGACTGAGAGCAGGGGGATCAGGTAGAAAGCTATTAAGTGATCATACTGGAATTATTATTATTATTATTTGACCATGCCATGTGGTGTGTGAAATTCTAGTTCCCCAACCAGGGATAGAACCTGTTCCCCACCCCCCCCCCCAGGATTGGGAGCATGAAGTCTTAGCCCAACGGCACCATCAGGGAAATCCCTGGAATTACATTCTTAAGGTATAAATCCTCACTATCAAAGAAAGTGGCAGTGAAGTCATCTAATAATGGGGAGCAGTTTTTCCTGGAAGACCTACTATAGATGAAAGAACAATGAAACATGCAACAGAACAGAAAAATAGTAGCCTAGGGAAGTTTCAGGGGGACTCCAGCAAAGAAGGAACAGAACCCCAACTTTAAGGTTTGAAAACGGCAGCTCGAAGTCAGTAAGAAAAGAGAATGACAAAAGTCTGGTCTTTCCTCCTACCTGCACCCTCAATTTCAATACCTTCCTGAAGTAATACTGATGATAATGATGATGATATATATAGATTTTAGAAAAATATCTGAAGACCAGTAGCATTAGAGCTGGAAGCATGGTATTGGTACTGAACGTAATTACTTCCTCATTTTGGCATTTAAATGACACTTCTCTTGCTCCAACTCACTTCTACTTTTTGTTTCACTCTTAATTTAATATCTGGCTTATCGCTTACACTCCTGAGTAGAACCAATTCTGCACACATGTGCTCCTTCTGTTGTTTGGACTGATACTTGACTAAATATAAACTTAAAATGGTTTTCTGTCAGTGTTCACTTCAATTACTAAATTCAAAAATTCAAAGCCAGAGATTTGAAAGGCTGTTATATATGTAGTGTTTTTCCTACAAGTAAAATTTCACCCCCAAGTTTTTATGTAGATTTGAAGTAAAAAGAAAGAAAAAAAAGCTGAATTTAATTTAACCTCTTGGCTTTCACATATACTAATAAAGGTTCCAAGAATTAGAACCAAAGGATTTTAAGGAGGAAGGAGCAATTCCAGGAAAGACGGGAGGTCACTCTCAAGGGGAAAAAAATCACCTAAAAAGAGCACTTAGCAGAGAAAATTAAGACTGAGAGCAGGGGGATCAGGTAGAAAGCTATTAAGTGATCATACTGGAATTATTATTATTATTATTTGACCATGCCATGTGGTGTGTGAAATTCTAGTTCCCCAACCAGGGATAGAACCTGTTCCCCCCCCCCCCCCCCCAGGATTGGGAGCATGAAGTCTTAGCCCAACGGCACCATCAGGGAAATCCCTGGAATTACATTCTTAAGGTATAAATCCTCACTATCAAAGAAAGTGGCAGTGAAGTCATCTAATAATGGGGAGCAGTTTTTCCTGGAAGACCTACTATAGATGAAAGAACAATGAAACATGCAACAGAACAGAAAAAGTAGTAGCCTAGGGAAGTTTCAGGGGGACTCCAGCAAAGAAGGAACAGAACCCCAACTTTAAGGTTTGAAAACGGCAGCTCGAAGTCAGTAAGAAAAGAGAATGACAAAAGTCTGGTCTTTCCTCCTACCTGCACCCTCAATTTCAATACCTTCCTGAAGTAATACTGATGATAATGATGATGATATATATAGATTTTAGAAAAATATCTGAAGACCAGTAGCATTAGAGCTGGAAGCATGGTATTGGTACTGAACGTAATTACTTCCTCATTTTGGCATTTAAATGACACTTCTCTTGCTCCAACTCACTTCTACTTTTTGTTTCACTCTTAATTTAATATCTGGCTTATCGCTTACACTCCTGAGTAGAACCAATTCTGCACACATGTGCTCCTTCTGTTGTTTGGACTGATACTTGACTAAATATAAACTTAAAATGGTTTTCTGTCAGTGTTCACTTCAATTACTAAATTCAAAAATTCAAAGCCAGAGATTTGAAAGGCTGTTATATATGTAGTGTTTTTCCTACAAGTAAAATTTCACCCCCAAGTTTTTATGTAGATTTGAAGTAAAAAGAAAGAAAAAAAAGCTGAATTTAATTTAACCTCTTGGCTTTCACATATACTAATAAAGGTTCCAAGAATTAGAACCAAAGGATTTTAAAGGATAGATGACTGAGGAACTAGAACTATTCTGGATTAAGAGAGACAAAACATGAATACAGGACTTCCCTGGTGGTCCCGTGGTTAAGACGCCACATGGCCACTGCAGGGGCGACAGGTTCAACCCCTAGGGGAACTAAGACCCCGCATGCCACAGGGTGTAAGCAACACAAACAGACAAAAAGCAAATCAAAAAATTCTAAAGGATGATAAAAAATAAAATAAAAACAATACTGTAAAACTGAGAAATGTACAACAGATGATAAGAAACACCATTCTTTAAAAAATAAAAAACTAAGTTAAAAAAAAACAAAACATGAATATAAAACAAGACATAGGTTTCTAAATTCTGGATTCTCCCTTGATCCTCCTCTTTGTTCTTAGGAGATACAAGCTGAAGTATTTAAACTTAAAGATCTGTAAAGTCTTCTCAGTATAGCAAATGGTAACAATACTGATGATAATGATAGCAATAACAACAGTGTTGCAAAATGACCACCTTTGTGAATTTATGTGTCAAGTACAGTTTACTTAACTAACGGAACATTTTGCAGGTCTGAAAGTTTTAAAAATAAATGTATGGTAGTAATAATATGGACCTAATAGGGACTAGATATTAAAGCTTTCACAGGTACAACAGCAGTTTTATAATTATGGAGGACAGTGTCCTTATTCTTAGAAGGTACCAATATTTAGGGGTAAAGCTTAGTTATGTCTTATTTTCCACAGATTCATAAGAAAAATAAATGAATATAAACAGATATGTGGACACACACACACACACATCAAGATACTATTGTTCTAATCAAGCTTAATTAAAGGGGAGGAGAGACGTGTCCATTTGACCACCTTACCGCAGCATCAACATTAGCAGGTGAGTCTCCATTGGGGTCTGCCAGCATAGAAATGACACTAATCATGATGGTTTCCACGGTGTGAATAGGCAGCCAGCGTTCCTCTGGCTTTTCATAACCATATTTATCTTCCCCAGGCTCGTGAAGGATAGAAATGCATACATCACCATTTTTATCAACTGCAAAATTAGAGAGTAAGATTCCAGTTTTAAATATGTAAAAGAACTGGTTCAACATAAAATACATAGTATTGATGTGGTCCTGATTCCCACTGGTGCCTGTATTAAAATTCAGTACCACAGTACCACTGAATATATACAGAAGTTTACTTCCAAAATGGAACCTATTAACCTTTAGGAAGACCAAAGATTTTAGCAAATAGGAACCACCTAACAAACCAACACGTAATGTAAGCTATCTTTTTCATTTCTGTAAAATTCCAATATGAGGAGAATGTATATGGTGAGTAGAATTTCCATGTAATAAATATAGGGAAATAAATAAATGGTATCTATTGAATCTATTCATTTATAGAAAACAAAACATGAATATAAAACAAGACATAGGTTTCTAAATTCTGGATTCTCCCTTGATCCTCCTCTTTGTTCTTAGGAGATACAAGCTGAAGTATTTAAACTTAAAGATCTGTAAAGTCTTCTCAGTATAGCAAATGGTAACAATACTGATGATAATGATAGCAATAACAACAGTGTTGCAAAATGACCACCTTTGTGAATTTATGTGTCAAGTACAGTTTACTTAACTAACGGAACATTTTGCAGGTCTGAAAGTTTTAAAAATAAATGTATGGTAGTAATAATATGGACCTAATAGGGACTAGATATTAAAGCTTTCACAGGTACAACAGCAGTTTTATAATTATGGAGGACAGTGTCCTTATTCTTAGAAGGTACCAATATTTAGGGGTAAAGCTTAGTTATGTCTTATTTTCCACAGATTCATAAGAAAAATAAATGAATATAAACAGATATGTGGACACACACACACACACATCAAGATACTATTGTTCTAATCAAGCTTAATTAAAGGGGAGGAGAGACGTGTCCATTTGACCACCTTACCGCAGCATCAACATTAGCAGGTGAGTCTCCATTGGGGTCTGCCAGCATAGAAATGACACTAATCATGATGGTTTCCACGGTGTGAATAGGCAGCCAGCGTTCCTCTGGCTTTTCATAACCATATTTATCTTCCCCAGGCTCGTGAAGGATAGAAATGCATACATCACCATTTTTATCAACTGCAAAATTAGAGAGTAAGATTCCAGTTTTAAATATGTAAAAGAACTGGTTCAACATAAAATACATAGTATTGATGTGGTCCTGATTCCCACTGGTGCCTGTATTAAAATTCAGTACCACAGTACCACTGAATATATACAGAAGTTTACTTCCAAAATGGAACCTATTAACCTTTTAGGAAGACCAAAGATTTTAGCAAATAGGAACCACCTAACAAACCCACAAGTAATGTAAGCTATCTTTTTCATTTCTGTAAAATTCCAAGATGAGTAGCATGTAGATGGTGTCTAGCATTTCCATGTAATAAATATAGGGAAATAAATAAATGGTATCTATTGAATCTATTCATTTATAGAAAACATATGGTCCAAACACCAGAGCTGAGTGTCTATATGATTTCCTAGTTTTCCTACCAACTTATTGGTAGATAACAGAATGGGAAAGATTAGAGATCTTAAATTAGAGATACCAAGGGAACATTTCACACAGATAGGCACAATCAAGGACAGAAACAGTATGAACATAACAGAAGCAGAAGAAATTGAGATGACGTACAAGAATACAAAGAACTAAACAAAAATTATCTTAATAATCCAGATGATCACGATGGTGTGATCACTCACCTAAAACCAGACATCCTGGAGAGCAAAATCAAGGGGGCCTTAGGAAGCGTCACTATGAACAAAGCTAGTGGAGGTAACGGAATTCCAGCTGAGCTATTTCAGTCCTAAAAGATGATGCTGTTAAAATGTTGCACTCAATAGGCCAGTAAATTTTAAAAATCCAGCAGTGGACCCAGGACTGGAAAAGGTCAGTTTTCATTCAAATCTCAAAGAAGTGCGGTGCCAAAGAATGTTCAAACTACCACACAGTTCCACTCATTTCACATGCTAGCAAGGTAATGCTCAAAATCCTTCAAGCTAAACTTCAACAGTATATGAACCAAGAACTTCCAGATATACAGGCTGGATTTAGAAACAGCAGAGGAACCAGAGATCAAATCGCCAACATCCACTGGATCACAGAAAACAAAAGAATTCCAGAAAAACATCAAGTCACTGTCACTCGTGAAGGATAGAAATGCATACATCACCATTTTTATCAACTGCAAAATTAGAGAGTAAGATTCCAGTTTTAAATATGTAAAAGAACTGGTTCAACATAAAATACATAGTATTGATGTGGTCCTGATTCCCACTGGTGCCTGTATTAAAATTCAGTACCACAGTACCACTGAATATATACAGAAGTTTACTTCCAAAATGGAACCTATTAACCTTTTAGGAAGACCAAAGATTTTAGCAAATAGGAACCACCTAACAAACCCACAAGTAATGTAAGCTATCTTTTTCATTTCTGTAAAATTCCAAGATGAGTAGCATGTAGATGGTGTCTAGCATTTCCATGTAATAAATATAGGGAAATAAATAAATGGTATCTATTGAATCTATTCATTTATAGAAAACATATGGTCCAAACACCAGAGCTGAGTGTCTATATGATTTCCTAGTTTTCCTACCAACTTATTGGTAGATAACAGAATGGGAAAGATTAGAGATCTTAAATTAGAGATACCAAGGGAACATTTCACACAGATAGGCACAATCAAGGACAGAAACAGTATGAACATAACAGAAGCAGAAGAAATTGAGATGACGTACAAGAATACAAAGAACTAAACAAAAATTATCTTAATAATCCAGATGATCACGATGGTGTGATCACTCACCTAAAACCAGACATCCTGGAGAGCAAAATCAAGGGGGCCTTAGGAAGCGTCACTATGAACAAAGCTAGTGGAGGTAACGGAATTCCAGCTGAGCTATTTCAGTCCTAAAAGATGATGCTGTTAAAATGTTGCACTCAATAGGCCAGTAAATTTTAAAAATCCAGCAGTGGACCCAGGACTGGAAAAGGTCAGTTTTCATTCAAATCTCAAAGAAGTGCGGTGCCAAAGAATGTTCAAACTACCACACAGTTCCACTCATTTCACATGCTAGCAAGGTAATGCTCAAAATCCTTCAAGCTAAACTTCAACAGTATATGAACCAAGAACTTCCAGATATACAGGCTGGATTTAGAAACAGCAGAGGAACCAGAGATCAAATCGCCAACATCCACTGGATCACAGAAAAAACAAAAGAATTCCAGAAAAACATCAACTTCTGCTTCACTGACTACACTAAAGACTTTGACCGTGTGAATCACAACAAACTGGAAAATTCTTAGCTTTGGGAATACCAGACCACCTTATCTGCTTCCTGAGAAACCTGTATGTAGGTCAAGAAGCAACAGTTAATTAGAATTGGACAGGAAACAACAGACTGGTTCCAAATTGGAAAAGGAATATGTCAAGGCTATATACTGTCACCCTGCTTACATAACTTACTTGCAGAGTGCATCATGTGAAATGCCAGGCTGGATGAAGAACAAGCTGGACTCAAGATTGCTGAGAGAAATATCAACAACCTCAGATATGCAGATGACCCCACCCTTACGGCAGAAAGTGAAGAGGAACTAAAGAGTCTCTTGATAAAGGTGAAAAAGGAGAGTGAAAACTGGTTTAAAACTCAACATTCAAAAAATGAAGATCATGGCATCTGGTCTCATAACTTCAAGGCAAATAGAAGGGCAAACAATGGAAACAGTGAAGACTATTTTCTTGGGCTCCAAAATCACTGTGGATGATGACTGCAGCCATGCAATTAAAAGACGCTTGCTCCCTGGAAGAAAAGCTATGACAAAGCTAGACAGTGTATTAAAAAGCAGAGACATTCCCTAACTTCAGACTCTACTACAAAGCAACAGTTATCAAGACAGTATGGTACTGGCACAAAAACAGAACTATAGATCAATGGAACAAGATTGAGAACCCAGAGATCAACCCACGCACCTATGGGTACCTTATTTTTGATAAAGGAGGAGAAACTATAAAATGGGACAAAGACAGCCTCTTTAACAAGTGGTGCTGGGAGAATTGGACAGCTACATGCAAAAAAATGAAATTGGAACATTCCCTGACGCCATACACTAAGATCAACTCAAAATGGATTAAAGACCTCAATGTAAGACCAGAAACCATCAAACTCTTAGAGGAGAATATAGGCAAAACACTCAAGGACATCAATCAAAGCAAGATCTTCTCTGACCCACCAACTAAAATAGCAGAACTGAAAAGAAAAATGAACATATGGGACCTCATGAAACTTAAAAGCTTTTGTACAGCAAAAGAAATTACAAAAAAGTTCAACAGACACCCCACAGAGTGGGAGAAAATCATAGCAAATGAAACAACAGACAAAGAATTAATCTCCAAAATCTACAAGCAACTCAGACAACTCAGCACAGGGAAAATGAGCAGCCCAATCAAAAAATGGGAAAAAGATCTAAAGAGACGCCTCTCCAAAGAGGACATACAAATGGTCCAAAAATACATGAAACGATGCTCAACCTCGCTTATTATCAGAGAAATGCAAATTAAAACCACAATGGGATACCACCTCACACCTGTCAGAATGGCCATCATCAACAAATCGACAGACAACAAATGCTGGAGAGGGTGTGGAGAAAAGGGAACCCTCTTGCATTGCTGGTGGGAATGTAAATTAATACAACCTCTATGGAAGACAATATGGCGATTCCTTACAAAACTAAAAATAGAAGCACCCTATGACCCAGCAATCCCACTATTAGGCCTATATCCTGATGAAATCAAAACTGAAAGAGGCACCTGTACCCCAATGTTCATTGCAGCTCTCTATACAATAGCCAGAACATGGAAGCAACCTAGATGTCCATCGACAAATGAATGGATCCAGAAGCTCTGGTACATATATACAATGGAATACTACTCAGCTGTTAAAAGAAATGCAGAAGACTCAGTCCTAATGAGGTGGCTGGCTTTAGAACCTATCATAAAAAGTGAAGTAAGTCAAAAAGAGAAAGACAAGTATAGTATACTAACTCATATATATGGGATCTAGTAAGATGGTCATGATAACACACACAGTGAACTCATGAAAAAACAGAGAATAGACATAAAGACATTGTGGAGACCGAACAATGGGAGGGAGTAACATGGGAACCTATACTGTCATGTGTAGAAGAGATAGCTATTGTCATTGTGCTAGGGGAATAGGAGTACCTACAACCACTTGGAGCAATGGTCTGGAGGGATGGGGGGAGGGGGGAACCTGGGTGGGGGGAGGGTCAAGGGATATGCATCTGATTGATCTGGGAACATACATGTACAAAAATAAATAAATAAATAAATAAAATAATAAAAAAAAAAATTTAAAAAAAAAAAAAAAAAAGCAGAGACATTACTTAGCCAACCAAAATCTGTATGGTGGGGCTTCCCTGGTGGTCCAGTGGATAAGGACACTGCTTTGCAGTGCAAGGGGCGCCAGTTTGATCCCTGGCCTGGGAAGATCCCATGTGCCGCGGAGTGGTTCGACCGATGTGTCCAATTACCGAGTAGGAGCTCTGGAGCACATGTGCCCAGAGCTGGTGCTCTGCAACATCACGATGGGAGGCCCACATGGGCCAAAGAACAAAGATGGATGAAACTGAATAAATGAAAGACCAATAGAAGTGGCCCGCCTGCCCCGCTCCCTCCCCAACCCGCCCACGCCCAAAAGATCTGTATGGTGAAAGCTATCCTTTCTTCAGTAGTCATATATGGATATGAAAGTTGGATCAAAAGAAGGCTGTGTGCCGAAGAATTGAAGCCTTCAATCTATGGTGCTGGAGAAGAGTCTTGAGAGTCCCTTGGACAGCAAGGAGATCAAACCAGTCAATCCTAAAGGGTATTAATCCTTAATATTTATGGGAAGGAGTGGTACTGAAGCTGAAGCTCTAAAACTTTGACTCCCTGACGTGAAGAGTGGGCTCACTGGAAAAGACCCTGATGCTGGGCAAGATTGAAGGCAGGAGGAGAAGGGGACGACAGAGGATAAGATGGCTGGATGGTATTACCAACTCAATGGACATGAGTTGAGCAAACTCTGGGAGATGGTGAAGGACTGGGAAGCCTGGCATGCTGCAGTCTCTGGTATCGCAGAGTTGGACACAACTAAGTGACTGAATAACAACTATCAACTTATTGGTTGAAATCATTGTTAGTTAGAGGTCTAGAGACTTTCCCAAGAAAAAAATGAAAAGTAATATCCTAAAATGCTAAAATCTCATAAAAGCATAATTCTATTTTCAGGAGAAAAGCATATTCAAATCCACAAAACATTCATCAACATAAATGACACTCACTGGGACTCTCTAATCTACAAAACTATTTTAAAATCCAAGCCACAAATTAATAGTCGATCTAAAGGGGGAGTGGGGTTCTAATCCACTAACTCATTTATATTACATATCCAAATTTGCAAATCCTATAACCAATGACAATACTTCTGTTCATTCCTGACTTCCTACTTAAAGTCCAAGAAAGGTATGATAGATATAATGTTAAAGCCTATGTTTCACGTCTTGACTTGAGCATTTCCTGCTGCTGCAAACTCTGGGGAACCAACATCGAGGTCTGTGTGCACTGTGGCTCTAGGACCAGTGCTTCCGAGTGTGTGCTGTGTCTGGGCCTGGAGAAGTAAAAGGCAGATGGCGTAACAGTCTAAAAAGACAGCGCTGATTACAAAATGCTGCTAGTCAAAACACTTAGGAAAGAAATTCTTGCAAGCTCAATCATACAAAACAAGGCCAAAAGTTCAGGGAGACTGTTTATAAACACAGTTTATCTGGCCTAACCTTTGGCTCACAAAATGGAGTTTAAATGGCTTACAAAAAAGTCAGTGTCACCATTCTAAGCCCAGCACTGTTGTATACTTTCCAAAAGCCTAACCATGCTAAATTTTTATCTCATTTGACCCTATCAGTCACCTTATGAAGTAGATAAGACATTCGTTTTTCATAGTGAAGAATACACATAAAAAGTTAAGGCTGTCCATGGTCTAGGAGCTAGGATGAGAAAATAAAATAAAAAACACAAGTTTAATTACTTGTATGCTCCTTGTGATAGCCAATGAGCCACCTAATACCTTGGAAATTACCTCCTCAATTATAAGAGCTCTATTCATGCTGAGTATCACCCACCAACCCTCATTAATATCGGGAGATGGTGAAGGACTGGGAAGCCTGGCATGCTGCAGTCTCTGGTATCGCAGAGTTGGACACAACTAAGTGACTGAATAACAACTATCAACTTATTGGTTGAAATCATTGTTAGTTAGAGGTCTAGAGACTTTCCCAAGAAAAAAATGAAAAGTAATATCCTAAAATGCTAAAATCTCATAAAAGCATAATTCTATTTTCAGGAGAAAAGCATATTCAAATCCACAAAACATTCATCAACATAAATGACACTCACTGGGACTCTCTAATCTACAAAACTATTTTAAAATCCAAGCCACAAATTAATAGTCGATCTAAAGGGGGAGTGGGGTTCTAATCCACTAACTCATTTATATTACATATCCAAATTTGCAAATCCTATAACCAATGACAATACTTCTGTTCATTCCTGACTTCCTACTTAAAGTCCAAGAAAGGTATGATAGATATAATGTTAAAGCCTATGTTTCACGTCTTGACTTGAGCATTTCCCCTGCTGCTGCAAACTCTGGGGAACCAACATCGAGGTCTGTGTGCACTGTGGCTCTAGGACCAGTGCTTCCGAGTGTGTGCTGTGTCTGGGCCTGGAGAAGTAAAAGGCAGATGGCGTAACAGTCTAAAAAGACAGCGCTGATTACAAAATGCTGCTAGTCAAAACACTTAGGAAAGAAATTCTTGCAAGCTCAATCATACAAAACAAGGCCAAAAGTTCAGGGAGACTGTTTATAAACACAGTTTATCTGGCCTAACCTTTGGCTCACAAAATGGAGTTTAAATGGCTTACAAAAAAGTCAGTGTCACCATTCTAAGCCCAGCACTGTTGTATACTTTCCAAAAGCCTAACCATGCTAAATTTTTATCTCATTTGACCCTATCAGTCACCTTATGAAGTAGATAAGACATTCGTTTTTCATAGTGAAGAATACACATAAAAAGTTAAGGGTGTCCATGGTCTAGGAGCTAGGATGAGAAAATAAAAATTAAAAACACAAGTTTAATTACTTGTATGCTCTTTGTGATAGCCAATGAGCCACCTAATACCTTGGAAATTACCTCCTCAATTATAAGAGCTCTATTCATGCTGAGTATCACCCACCAACCCTCATTAATATCATGAGGCTCAAGAAAGAACTGAAAAACAAAGTAAATAAACAAATCAATTTTCCCCATTTGATATGTTACTCTTTCTTTTAGAAGGAATCTAATCCAAGACCAAGTGTACAATGAACTTAGT
The DNA here is from genome assembly GCA_022376925.1 of Tragulus kanchil. Taxonomy (NCBI): domain Eukaryota; kingdom Metazoa; phylum Chordata; class Mammalia; order Artiodactyla; family Tragulidae; genus Tragulus; species Tragulus kanchil. The sequence continues at coordinate 68,814,792 of JAIOJX010000027.1, forward strand.
AGAAAAACTCTAACACAATTTCACTGAGAACCATGTCTTACTTATTGACCTTGAAAACTTCAGTGACAGGTTGTCATACTTGCATATGTAGAAGTAAAACTGGACATACTTACCATTTGGATGCCAGATTTCTGTAATGAATTTCATTTTAGGAGGCCGAAGGGGATAATCTTTTGGGAAAGTGAGATGAGCTTTAAAAACACCACCTTCACTGAAAAACAAAAACAAGTTCTTGACTGTAAGTTCCTGCTTATAAAATGATTATTAAAACAAACATAAAATAAGGATGCTAGTGCCAACACTATAAATGAAATAAATAATCTGGGTTTCAAGCAGTTTTTACTTACTCAAATACCCAGTTTAATAAACTGTCATACCTACCACCTTATTAAGCTCTCAAAAAAAGGTAAGGTGAAAGAAACAACTTAAAAAAGGGCATCTAGATCAGATCCCACTACTGTTGTGTTACATGCCTTTTTATTGCTTCCCACTGCACTTAAAAACAGAATTCAAATGTTCAGTTTAACACAGACTATCAGAGTCAAGTTGCCAATTCTACATTGATCTCAATCTATCACCTCAACCTATCACTCTTCTCTCTCGTCCCAGCCAGTCTTCTTTCTATTCTTAAACTGGCTACAAAAATTTCAGTGTCACCATTCTAAGCCCAGCACTGTTGTATACTTTCCAAAAGCCTAACCATGCTAAATTTTTATCTCATTTGACCCTATCAGTCACCTTATGAAGTAGATAAGACATTCGTTTTTCATAGTGAAGAATACACATAAAAAGTTAAGGGTGTCCATGGTCTAGGAGCTAGGATGAGAAAATAAAAATTAAAAACACAAGTTTAATTACTTGTATGCTCTTTGTGATAGCCAATGAGCCACCTAATACCTTGGAAATTACCTCCTCAATTATAAGAGCTCTATTCATGCTGAGTATCACCCACCAACCCTCATTAATATCATGAGGCTCAAGAAAGAACTGAAAAACAAAGTAAATAAACAAATCAATTTTCCCCATTTGATATGTTACTCTTTCTTTTAGAAGGAATCTAATCCAAGACCAAGTGTACAATGAACTTAGTAGAAAAACTCTAACACAATTTCACTGAGAACCATGTCTTACTTATTGACCTTGAAAACTTCAGTGACAGGTTGTCATACTTGCATATGTAGAAGTAAAACTGGACATACTTACCATTTGGATGCCAGATTTCTGTAATGAATTTCATTTTAGGAGGCCGAAGGGGATAATCTTTTGGGAAAGTGAGATGAGCTTTAAAAACACCACCTTCACTGAAAAACAAAAACAAGTTCTTGACTGTAAGTTCCTGCTTATAAAATGATTATTAAAACAAACATAAAATAAGGATGCTAGTGCCAACACTATAAATGAAATAAATAATCTGGGTTTCAAGCAGTTTTTACTTACTCAAATACCCAGTTTAATAAACTGTCATACCTACCACCTTATTAAGCTCTCAAAAAAAGGTAAGGTGAAAGAAACAACTTAAAAAAGGGCATCTAGATCAGATCCCACTACTGTTGTGTTACATGCCTTTTTATTGCTTCCCACTGCACTTAAAAACAGAATTCAAATGTTCAGTTTAACACAGACTATCAGAGTCAAGTTGCCAATTTCTCTACATTGATCTCAATCTATCACCTCAACCTATCACTCTTCTCTCTCGTCCCAGCCAGTCTTCTTTCTATTCTTCAAACACAACAAGCTTTTTCTCATCTGAGACCTTACGTATTTTCTTATTCCCTCTCTGGGAACAGTTGTGCTGACCTTCAATCCATCCACCCATCCATTTATTCATCTTACCATGTAACAAATATTTATTCCATCCTACATGCCAGACACTGGGGGTACAGCAGTGAGCAAAGCATTGTCTCTCAAGGAGCTTGTGTTCTGGTGTGTTTCAAAGTAGTGCTGCACAACAGAACTTTCTTACACTGAAGATGGTTTACAGTTATGCTGTCCAACATGACAGCTACCAACCACTTGTATTATGTCTAGTATTGGGTTGACCAGAAAGTTCATTTGGGTTTTCCCATAAAATTGTACAGAAAATCCCAAACACACTTTCTGGCCAACCCAATACTACTGATGAACTGAATTTTTAATCCTGCTTAATTCTGATAGCTACTTGTGACTAGTGACTACTGTGTTAGAAAGTAAACTTACTTAGGAACTGCTCCTAAACAACTGTCAAAACAATACAAGTCAATGTTACAGAAAAACCAATGAAAAAAAGTCAGCCTCATGGGGCAAAAAAGATCAAGTTCCTGACTAGTGTCCTTGGTACCTTCCCTCTGTTTGAAACATCCCTCTCCCTTTGTTACATCCATAACTTGCTAAAATTTACCTCCTGAGAAAGATTTACTTCTACTACCTAATCCTAATTAGCCAGTATGTCCCTCTGTCACATGGACTTGTTTTCGTTTCTTTATTGCAAAAGCAGTGCACACCTCTGATATACCCCATATGGCAGGGTCATCTGACAATATTTGTTTCAAATCAGTGAGAAATGGAATTCTCAGTTCATTAAATGGTTTTCATTCATTAGACAAACAGATATTGATTATCTACGTGCAGAAGGCATTGCTGTATGTAAAAGGATACGACAGAGAACAAGAAACTAGAGATCACTGATTTACAGCATTTACCATTCTAGGGTTGAGGAAAATATCAAGAAAAGTATCAGTAATAAATACTGGAATGAAACGGGCAACCTATTGTCAATTTTTTAAGAAGTGTCTATAGAATGAGCCCATTTGTCTTTAAGAAGAAAAAGTTAGCATATCATTTGTACACAAGCAGAAAACTGTCTGGAAACATGACACCAATACACAATAGTGGTTGACTCTGCAGCACAGGATTATCACATTTCTTTATACTTTTTGCTTTGTACATTTACAAACAGCTTGAAGTTTTAACCAAAGCAAGTATTAATTCTTATTGCCTTTTCCTGATCATAAAAGCAAGATATGTGGTGGGAGCGGGCATTAAAAAAAAGATACATCATGGGCTTCCCTGGTGGTCCAGTGGATAAGGACACCGCCTTGCAGTGCAAGGGGCGCCAGTTCGATCCCTGGCCTGGGAGGATCCCACGTGCTGCGGAGCGGCTGGACCGATGTGTCCAATTACCGAGCCGGAGCTCTGGGGCGCATGCGCCCTGAGCCAGTGCTCTGCGACAACAGAGGCCACCGCGATGGGAGGCCCACAGGAGCCGAAGAACAAAGACAGATGAAAACAGAGAAATGAAAGACCAACAGAAGTGGCCCGCCCGTCCCCCTCCCTCCCCACCCCACCCCCCAAAAGATAAATTATAAATAAATAAATAAATGAAAAAGAAGAGCTACCACAAGCCCATGTACTTTAACCCATTCGTAACGTTATGCCCTGATACTAAGTTAGCTTTCCTAGGTCCTTGAATTTTGACTGATATCAGATCTGCTTTATATTAGCTGACTGAAATACCTACCATGAAAGATTACCTTAGTCCATTAAATTATTTTCAATCTTTAAAAATGTGAATTCAATTAATTAGATTATCCTTAAAAGTTTAAAGCACACAATTTTTTTGTCTGCAATGTCCCCATCCATTTTGATTCAATCATGTAATTCTTTCATTTTTTTTCTATGGGTGGAATCCTTAACTTTCCTAATACCTATGAAAATCCTACTTTTTTTTTTTTAAAGCCTAAAATTTAAAGCATAATGTACAAAACACAGTAAACTGAATATTAAAATGTCACATATTTTTCACTATTTTTCAAATACATAAAGATGCTACTATAATGAGCAAAATCAAAGTTTATGAAAAACATCAGTGGATTAAAAATACCTTTCCTACCTTCCCTTCACAGATATTAATAGTATAAGAGTATAATATGCTGCCATCAACATCGTTCTTTTATATATTCCTGTTCACATCTATCTTCTGCTTATTCAGTTTTACCTGCCACAATTTACACTCATAAAATATTTGATGGCTTCCAACTTTTTTGCTATTACAATAAAAACATTGAACATTCTGAATACTAAAGCATAAGGCTTTCCTGTAGAAATGAAACAAGATAAAGTTTAAATTACAGTTAAAAGTTACACAGATAATAACAGCAGTAGACTCAGGCAGCTAAATAAACAAAGATATTCTCCAAAACTCACGTTCTTAAGCACTAAATGATAAATGATATGGCGCTGCCATTGATCAATCAAGTTCTAAGTCACGCAGTCACTAGGTTCAATCCTTCCAAAAATGCATTAAAAAATATATGTATTTTGTAATACATATTTCATCAGTCATGAGTGATGAAAAAGAGATACAGGAATGGTACACACCATTCTCTGATACAAATTTATAAAATTTATAACTACACAGTGAAACCCAAGTGTCCTAAAGTTTCTTTCAAAACCTACTGCTGCTCCTACCTGACATTTTTATTTCTGTGGCGATGGGCAGCTGGTCACACTACTTGATAATCATTAGTCTGAAAATAGCAGGTTATGTCATGTCAGTTTCAGAATGTTTTTCATATAGAGAAAGCCTTAAGAATCTATTTTTAATATCTCCAAAAAGGTTAATTAATGGCAAGAGAAGCAATAAAAATGTAATACTCTGTGAAGATAAAGGTAAGAGCTAAATTAATATTCAGAGAAACTATCAATAAAATAACACCTACATGGGGGCTATGCGATGGCCTGGAGGGTTAGGATGGGGGGAATGGGTTATACATATGACTAATCTGAAATTATACATACTGGTAAACAGTAAAACTCTGTAATAAAAAGTATTACCTGAATATACCAGTTACTGACATGTGGATTGTAAAAAGGGTGGTGCGCCCTCTAGTGACTAAATGCAGGCTAATGACACCACCATGAAATATCAACCACATTAGCTTTTAAAGAATTTTAGTCCAGATTCTATTATTACAGAAATGATCTAATTAATTACTAAGTGATGGATCAGTCACGTAGGTTTGAGTACCATCTGAGCTCACAGTAACTACTTTCAATATTGCAACACTTCCCCCATCACCAGCCTGTTTCTCTGCATAGTCAGTTATTTACACTTAAGATCTACGTCTTATTTCCAGTAACACTCCTCCAACAACTGTGAGGAGACCTCTACCCTCTTCACTCCACTGAACACAGTTATTTCTTTAAATCAACAAATGGCAGTAAATACTTGATTCTTAAATAAAACAGTAAGTTTAAGTTGGTCTGCAAACACATAGAACAGAAAATCAGACTGTTGTCTTTAAATCTAAAAATGTATTACATATTTAAGAAATCCCATCTCTTGTTTTTGCTCTTTGATAACACCACATTCTGATGCCTTATTTTTTTATCAGTTCATAGCAATTAAGTGATTAACTTAATCATTTAGTTTTATATTTCAATCACTAAAGAGCTCCACTTGGACGTCAGTTCCATTTTACTTACTAAAGTGTATCTGGAGGACCAATAATAAGGACTTCCCATCGGTAGAGGTCGTTGTCATCTATTAAACCTGCTGAAAACCCTTCCACTGGATTTTTGTTGAGTTCTGTGGAAAAAGCAAAGTTTTATAAAAAATTGTTTAAAATTATTGGCATAATCTTCACCCAACATTCATTACAGAATGTTATAAATTCTAACCTGTTAAATGAATGCACCTGGATTTCATCAGAAAAATGCTACCTGATGCTCAAAACCTTTCCATTTCTACAGCACAGGAAGCAATGGGTAAAACAAACTGTCCCGAAGATCAACTTCTACTGCCCTTTTACTTCTGCTCTGGTTTCCGGCTAGGTCCCTACCATTCCAGTAGCCCTCCGGTGGTAAACAGGTAAAGTGAGACAGAGAGCTTATTAAAATGCAGATGTCAGGCCCACCCTGCCAGAGATTCTGGTTTAGAGGGAAATCAGACCAGTACTTCTGCTAATTCTTAAGGTCTATTAGGATCTCTGGTCTTTGAGAAACACCAACTGAGCACCTGGTACCTTTTCACTGGAATTTGCTGCATAACCAACCTTCATTTACACTAAGAACTATGTCTCTACACAATGAAGTCCTCTGCATTCTTGGGGATACACATCTACAGCTGGTCAGTAGTTTGAGTACCATCTGAGCTCACAGTAACTACTTTCAATATTGCAACACTTCCCCCATCACCAGCCTGTTTCTCTGCATAGTCAGTTATTTACACTTAAGATCTACGTCTTATTTCCAGTAACACTCCTCCAACAACTGTGAGGAGACCTCTACCCTCTTCACTCCACTGAACACAGTTATTTCTTTAAATCAACAAATGGCAGTAAATACTTGATTCTTAAATAAAACAGTAAGTTTAAGTTGGTCTGCAAACACATAGAACAGAAAATCAGACTGTTGTCTTTAAATCTAAAAATGTATTACATATTTAAGAAATCCCATCTCTTGTTTTTGCTCTTTGATAACACCACATTCTGATGCCTTATTTTTATATCAGTTCATAGCAATTAAGTGATTAACTTAATCATTTAGTTTTTATATTTCAATCACTAAAGAGCTCCACTTGGACGTCAGTTCCATTTTACTTACTAAAGTGTATCTGGAGGACCAATAATAAGGACTTCCCATCGGTAGAGGTCGTTGTCATCTATTAAACCTGCTGAAAACCCTTCCACTGGATTTTTGTTGAGTTCTGTGGAAAAAGCAAAGTTTTATAAAAAATTGTTTAAAATTATTGGCATAATCTTCACCCAACATTCATTACAGAATGTTATAAATTCTAACCTGTTAAATGAATGCACCTGGATTTCATCAGAAAAATGCTACCTGATGCTCAAAACCTTTCCATTTCTACAGCACAGGAAGCAATGGGTAAAACAAACTGTCCGAAGATCAACTTCTACTGCCCTTTACTTCTGCTCTGGTTTCCGGCTAGGTCCCTACCATTCCAGTAGCCCTCCGGTGGTAAACAGGTAAAGTGAGACAGAGAGCTTATTAAAATGCAGATGTCAGGCCCACCCTGCCAGAGATTCTGGTTTAGAGGGAAATCAGACCAGTACTTCTGCTAATTCTTAAGGTCTATTAGGATCTCTGGTCTTTGAGAAACACCAACTGAGCACCTGGTACCTTTTCACTGGAATTTGCTGCATAACCAACCTTCATTTACACTAAGAACTATGTCTCTACACAATGAAGTCCTCTGCATTCTTGGGGATACACATCTACAGCTGGGCTCATGTGTGACCCATCAGACTCTGAGCCCAGAGATAGCACAGGCTCCACCTGTCCTGCCTGTCTATGTGTGTTGATGCCTTTGCAGGCCACAGTTTTCCAGCATCTGGAAATGGCTTAAGAAAAGATGGATCCTTGCAGGAATGGCAGTAGCAAGATGGGATCTTCCTTTTCCAGAGAGTATTCTAGTATGGATGGAGAATGATGGGAGCTGGAGATGAGAACAGAGGCAAAGAACTAGTGCGAGAGAAGGGGGACACAGAAGCACGTGAGAAAGAGCAAAGTCTGGACAGTACCTGGAGACACAGTACTTAATAAAAGTAATGACCCACTGATGGTGGGAATCATGTCCAGATTTTTAAAACAGCTTTAATGAGATATAATTGATATTCAGTAAATTGCATGTATTTAAATTATGTAATTTCTTACATATTGATATATGTGAAGTCCTGTTCACTGTTATGACTCTGTGTGTGTGTGTGTGTGTGTGTAAAACAATCACCAACAAGGGGTACTGGTTGGCTCAAATTGAGAAGAGGGGCAAAGCACACAGGAGAACAATTGGGAGAGAAGCTGCTGGGTGGCTGAACAGGTCTGTAATTCTCACATAACTCCTGCCATCATCCTCATGGAGCTTGTTCTCATGACAACTAAGTGCAGTACAACTCAGAGTACTACAAAAGACTGAACAACGTGTTATTAATTGAGAAGAAAATATTAATTTTTTGAGGAATCAGAGGTGGTTATTTCAACAACTAAGATTTAACACTCCACCATGCCGGAGAAACCCAGAGAGCCAGAAGGGAAAGTTTATTCATATTTAAACATGAATGGCTTCTTTTCTCAAAATTTGAGGGGAGATTTTTTTTTATTATTTGTAAGTCTAATATTTTTGCCTAACTTGCAAAGCAGGCTTTCATAAATAGTTTTAAATCAGTAGTATGTTTTGAAACACAAGAAATACAGTTTTACACAGCTATCCTAAGACATTTTTTAAAATACTAAAAATGCAAATAAATTGTATTTCTTTCTTTTTTTTTTTTTTTATTTCTTTATTTACTTTGGGCGGGGGTCGGGTTGGGGAGGGAGGGGAGTGGGCGGGCCACTTCTATTGGCTTTCATTTCTCTATTTTCATTGTCTTCGTTCGTTGGCTCTTGTGGGCCTCCCATAGCGGTGGCGTCTGTTGTCTCAGAGTGCGGGCTCTGGGCGCATGCGCTCCAGAGCTCCGGCTCGATGATTGGACACATCAGTCCAGCCGCTCCGCGGCACGTGGGATCTTCCCAGGCCAGGGCGCGAACCGGCGCCCCTTGCACTGCAAGGCGGTGTCCTTACCCACTGGACCACCAGGGGAAGCCCTAAATTGTATTTCAATCCTGTTATTTTGTTTATGAATGCAAACATTTACTGAGTGTCAATATGCTGCAGACATTCTGGAAAAGATCTGGAATTCTCACTTTTACTGTCAACTGAGGGAACAAGTAGAGAATAGACAATCACAATCTGGGCAGATAATTTCTCCCCGAGTTGTCTCATTTCTAACCTTTCTCTGGACAAACCCTAGTATATTACTCAGACCATTTTCTCCAACACTAGATATAATATCCTATAATTTATCCAGTAATCACCTAGTTATTGCATTTTACATCAGAAGTCCGGAAAAAATTTCTAAATGTAGGTGGGTAAATTCTTAAATTAGCATATATGGTCAAAACTACCCTTGAAAACTTTCTTACACTTTCCATAAGGTATATTATTGCTTCTCACTTTTGTCAATACACAAGTTCATTAAAAATCTTTTACACATTCTTTCCATTCTTTTCTTCTACAAAAGTGATTGTGTCCACTACTTGTCTCATTAAGTAATGCAAAAGTATTACTGAAAGATGTCCATCTTATCTCGGTTTTGTCATAATCTTTTGCCCCTAGCGTGGCTCCTCATAGCCTAGGTCCTTAGGCTTTTTTTTCCCAATTTCTTTTGGCTTCTTGTATTGTTTTTTTATTTATTTTCATCCACCTTCACTCCTTGGCCCATGCGGGCCTCCCATCACAGCGGCCCCTCTCGCTGCAGAGCACTGGCACTGGCCACATGTGCTCCAGAGTGCCAGCTCGCAATTGGACACACTGGTCTAGCCTCTCCGCAGCATGCAGGATCCTCCCACTCCGCAGCATGCAGGATCCTCCCAGGCCAGGGATCAAACCAGAGCCCTTGCACTGCAAGGCGGACTCTTCACCCACTGGACCACCAGGGAAGCCCGGTCCATAAGCATTTAACAGGTTTAATTCACCTATAGTGGCAGACCATTATCATACTTTTTGAAGGGGCACAAAGACAGGGATAAATAATCACAAAGACACAAAAACGCTTCTAAAAAGAGAAGAGACACCTGAAATAAGACGACGGATTTGGGTGGGAAAAATGAAAGACTTAGACAGAGGAACATACACTACAAAAACGTGAAATATGGAGAGCAGCATGGGGGGTGGAGGGGCGGACGCAGGACAAGACGTCAGGGGGACAGCAAAAGGCCTTTATAAGCCATGCTAGTTTACAGACTTCACCCAGAGAGCACTAATGAGCCTTTGAAGGGTTTGTGTTTTGTTTTGCTTTGTTTTTAAAACAAATAGGTGACCTCATAAGATTTACATTCGCAAAAACCAAGCTAAGTATGTGAGAAGTACACGAAAGAGTAAAAGTAATCCTGTTAAATATACCTTCAGTATAAGGTAGTGGGAATAATGAGAGAAAACACAGATACATAGGAGACAGACTCAATCAACCAAGCTTGATGATGTGGGGAGTTTAAATACATCAACAATACACAATTCCTCAAAAAGTTTATAGGCATAGCTACCATATAACCCAGTAATTACATGTCTAGGTATATCCTCAAGAGAAACGAAAACGTCGATCCACATAGGAATTTATGCTTAAACGTTTATACTACAGCATTTACACTTAAGAGGCAAAAGGAGGAAACAATCCAAATGTTCATCAATGAATAAATAAAATATAATATATATATTCAATGGAATAGTATTCAGCCATAAGAAAAGGAAGTAACTGCTGACACATGCTACAACTCAAGATGAACCTCAAGAACATCAAGCTAAGTGAAAGAAACCAGACACATAAGGCCACATACTGTATAATTCTTTTTATATCTACAAATCAGAGACAGAAGCAAAATTGGGGGTGGAGTGGAGTACGATTACTTCATGAATATGGGAGTTTTTGTGGGGTGGTAAAAATGTTTTGAAACTGAAGACAGCAGTGATTGCACAACAATGTGAATACCACTGAAGTGTACACTTTAGTAGAGAATCTGACAGAAGGAATTCTAGAGCAACATTAGGGGGACTCAAAAAAGGAACGTCTACATAAGTGACAGAAGTAAAAAAAGGGGAAAAAAACCACAAAGACACAAAACGCTTCTAAAAGAGAAGAGACACCTGAAATAAGACGACGGATTTGGGTGGGAAAAATGAAAGACTTAGACAGAGGAACATACACTACAAAAACGTGAAATATGGAGAGCAGCATGGGGGGTGGAGGGGCGGACGCAGGACAAGACGTCAGGGGGACAGCAAAAGGCCTTTATAAGCCATGCTAGTTTACAGACTTCACCCAGAGAGCACTAATGAGCCTTTGAAGGGTTTGTGTTTTGTTTTGCTTTGTTTTTAAAACAAATAGGTGACCTCATAAGATTTACATTCGCAAAAACCAAGCTAAGTATGTGAGAAGTACACGAAAGAGTAAAAGTAATCCTGTTAAATATACCTTCAGTATAAGGTAGTGGGAATAATGAGAGAAAACACAGATACATAGGAGACAGACTCAATCAACCAAGCTTGATGATGTGGGGAGTTTAAATACATCAACAATACACAATTCCTCAAAAAGTTTATAGGCATAGCTACCATATAACCCAGTAATTACATGTCTAGGTATATCCTCAAGAGAAACGAAACGCTCGATCCACATAGGAATTTATGCTTAAACGTTTATACTACAGCATTTACACTTAAGAGGCAAAAGGAGGAAACAATCCAAATGTTCATCAATGAATAAATAAAATATAATATATATATTCAATGGAATAGTATTCAGCCATAAGAAAAGGAAGTAACTGCTGACACATGCTACAACTCAAGATGAACCTCAAGAACATCAAGCTAAGTGAAAGAAACCAGACACATAAGGCCACATACTGTATAATTCTTTTTATATCTACAAATCAGAGACAGAAGCAAAATTGGGGGTGGAGTGGAGTACGATTACTTCATGAATATGGGAGTTTTTGTGGGGTGGTAAAAATGTTTTGAAACTGAAGACAGCAGTGATTGCACAACAATGTGAATACCACTGAAGTGTACACTTTAGTAGAGAATCTGACAGAAGGAATTCTAGAGCAACATTAGGGGGACTCAAAAAAGGAACGTCTACATAAGTGACAGAAGTAGGAAGAAAACCACAAAGAGGCTAGATCAAAGGAGCCAAAGGAGATGCATTCCAAGCAGAAAGTTGCCAACGACAATAAATACACACTGTTCAGGAAAGACAGGGTCTAAATTCAGTCTACTGGGTTCAGTTTTTAAAAGAAGGGCAAGGCTGCTATAGGCATGGATAGGTTTGGTGTACTGGTAAGGCCTGCAGTCAACACTGAATTGACAAAAAGTGAAGTAAAAAAACACTGGTGGAAACTTTTTCTAGAAGTCTGTGATGAAAAGTGTAGTAGCCATAGGCAGATGAAATTTAAGCAGGTTTCTTTTTAATGGGAAAGAAAGACATTTAAACATCCTACTACATATAAACCTTAACAGAGACATCTCACTCTGTATTCAAATCCAAATATAAACAAGCAATAAAAGTTTGCTAGAGGGCTTCCCTGGTGGTCCAGTGGGTGAAGAGTCTGCCTTGCAGTGCAAGGGGCATGGGTTCGATCCCTGGCCGGGGAAGATCTCACGTGCCCTGGAGTGGCTGGACCAGTGTGCCCAGTTACCAGCTGGCACCCTGGAGTGCATGAGCCCAGAGTCGGTGCTCTGTGACAGGGAGAGGCCACTGCAATGGGAGGTCCACACAGGTCAAAGAACTAAGATGAATGGAAATAAATAAATGAAGGACCAATAAAAGAGGCCAAAATTAAAAAAAAAAAAAAAAGTTTGCTGGAAAAAAATGCAGATTTATTTTTAAATATCCTTTGGGGTGGAGGTGGCCCTCCTAAAGAGAACACAGAACTCAACAGACCACACTACACAACATATCTTAAATCCACTAGAGCAATTAAGTTTAAATACAAATGAGAGACGGGGAGAGAATATTTACAGCATAATAGGTAAACATCTAATATCCCTAATACAAATAGAGTTCCTGTAAATCAAAAGAAACGGGAAACATGCAAAGGGTAAAAATACAAAGGGGGGAAATGGAAATTGCTAACAACACAAAAATCTAGCCTGCTTAAGACAAATATTTAAACCAAGCACTGTATATGCCTGGGTTTCTGTTTAGATTTCTTAGATATTACAGAGAAGTTTTGAATTTAACAAAAATGATACTTTTTTTCTGAATGCTACCTGGACAGGAGTAAAGTTGGAAAGAACTAGAAAGAGCTCTCTTTCCCTCATCATGAATGCTCGAACAAAATGTTAAAAGCTTTAAAGCAGGCAAAACTAATCAACAGTGTTAGAAATCAGGATAACAGTCACATTTTCTTCTTGTTCATTCAGTGAGGAATGAGTGGTACATGGGAGGAAGAAAGAAGGATTCTGGGTGTTAGTAAATTGCACGCTGTACACAATATTTATGCATTTTTGTGTCTCGATTTTTAAAACTCAGTAAATCCTTAAGTACTGCTGATTGTTAAATGCATGCTGTGAATCTGGAAATGACTGAGAGCCAAAATGGTCTACAAACCATGAATTTAAAACCATGAATTTAAAATCAAAGACAAGGTAATGTCCTTGAGAATAATGATTTATATAGTTACAGGTAATGGAAAATATTGCATGAGCAGGCTTGCTAGAGTTATTATTCAAGAGTAAGACTAAAAGAGAAAAGGGAGCACACTTGAAAAGTAAAAAGTATAATCCTGAATTTGAATCAGAAGTATCCATATGAACTCACAATACAGCTTTAAAATGTTGAGCTCTGTCTATCAAAAAGGTCAAGAAAAAAAAGGTAGTTGGACCAATGTGTGCAACTACCGAGCCGGAGCTCTGGAGCGCACGTGCCCAAGCCGGTGCTCTGCGACGAGAGAGGCCACTGCAATGGCAGGCCCATGCAGGCCAAAGAATAAAGATGGATGAAAATAAATAAATGAAAGACCAACAGAAGTAGCCAAATTAAAAAAAAAAAAAAAGAAAAGAAAACATATTGAAACACTGTCATTTTAGCCCAGGCATTTTAACTTTTTTGGGAGGTAGGGGAGGGGCGGGCGGGCCACTTTTTTTTTTTTTTTTTTTACATTTTTTGGTTGGGGGGGGGTGGCGGGTTGGGGAGGGAGGGCTACTTCTATTGATCTTTCATTTCTCTATTTTCATCCATCTTTGTTCTTTGGCCCGTGTGGGCCTCCCATCCCGGTGGCCTCTGTTGTCTCAGAGCACCGGCTCTGGGCACATGTGCTCTGGAGCTCTGGCTCGGTAGTTAGACATATTGGTCCAGCCGCTCCGCGGCACGTGGGATCTTCCCAGGCCAGGGATCGAACCGGCGCCCCTTGCACTGCAAGGCGGTGTCCCTACCCACTGGACCACCAGGGAAGCCCTAGCTCAGGCATTTTAGAAAGGACAGCCAGACATTAACATGACTCCTAATAACAGTCACATTTTCTTCTTGTTCATTCAGTGAGGAATGAGTGGTACATGGGAGGAAGAAAGAAGGATTCTGGGTGTTAGTAAATTGCACGCTGTACACAATATTTATGCATTTTTGTGTCTCGATTTTTAAAACTCAGTAAATCCTTAAGTACTGCTGATTGTTAAATGCATGCTGTGAATCTGGAAATGACTGAGAGCCAAAATGGTCTACAAACCATGAATTTAAAACCATGAATTTAAAATCAAAGACAAGGTAATGTCCTTGAGAATAATGATTTATATAGTTACAGGTAATGGAAAATATTGCATGAGCAGGCTTGCTAGAGTTATTATTCAAGAGTAAGACTAAAAGAGAAAAGGGAGCACACTTGAAAAGTAAAAAGTATAATCCTGAATTTGAATCAGAAGTATCCATATGAACTCACAATACAGCTTTAAAATGTTGAGCTCTGTCTATCAAAAAGGTCAAGAAAAAAAAGGTAGTTGGACCAATGTGTGCAACTACCGAGCCGGAGCTCTGGAGCGCACGTGCCCAAGCCGGTGCTCTGCGACGAGAGAGGCCACTGCAATGGCAGGCCCATGCAGGCCAAAGAATAAAGATGGATGAAAATAAATAAATGAAAGACCAACAGAAGTAGCCAAATTAAAAAAAAAAAAAAAGAAAAGAAAACATATTGAAACACTGTCATTTTAGCCCAGGCATTTTAACTTTTTTGGGAGGTAGGGGGAGAGGGGCGGGCGGGCCACTTTTTTTTTTTTTTTTTTTACTTTTTTTGGTTGGGGGGAGGTGGCGGGTTGGGGAGGGAGGGCTACTTCTATTGATCTTTCATTTCTCTATTTTCATCCATCTTTGTTCTTTGGCCCGTGTGGGCCTCCCATCCCGGTGGCCTCTGTTGTCTCAGAGCACCGGCTCTGGGCACATGTGCTCTGGAGCTCTGGCTCGGTAGTTAGACATATTGGTCCAGCCGCTCCGCGGCACGTGGGATCTTCCCAGGCCAGGGATCGAACCGGCGCCCCTTGCACTGCAAGGCGGTGTCCCTACCCACTGGACCACCAGGGAAGCCCTAGCTCAGGCATTTTAGAAAGGACAGCCAGACATTAACATGACTCCTAATAAATAAACCGCCACTTCTGAAGTGATCTCACCTGCCTCACAAACCAGAACCCCTAGACACAATTACCAATTTATAGAAAACACAGAGAAATATGTGTAAAAACATTCTCACGACTCAATTGGCAAAATCTACACTTTGGAAAATTCTAAAAGGCAAGGCCTAGATCCCCAATAAATGTACTGCAAGGGGCAACAACAAAGAAGACTGAATTCAAACCTTTTAAAAATTTAGAGGCTAACTAGATCTAACAATATTAAATTGCTAATAACTTTTTCAAGTGTGGTAATGATAACATGGTTTTTTATTCCCATTTTGTAAAGAGACGCATAAATCTTTTTTTTTTTTTAAGATTTTTCCAGAGTCTGGAGGGGTTTTTTGTTGTTTTGTAATGATTTATTTATATTTATTTATTTTTGGTTATTCTGTGTTTTCACTGCTGCAGCAGGCTATTCTCTAGTTCCAGGGAGTTGGGGCTGCTCTCTAGTTGAGGTGAGCAGGTTTCTTGTTGCAGTGACTTCTCTTGTTGTAGAATTCATGCTATAGGACACACAGGCTTCAGTATTCGTGGCAAATGGGCTCAATAGTTGCAGCTCCGAGGCTTTATAGCACAGGCTCAATAGCTGTTGACTCAGGGGCTTAGATGTTCCGCAACACATAGGATCTTCCTGGATCTGTGATCGAACTCGTGTTTCCTGCATTGGCAAGCGAACTCTTCACCATTGAGCTACCAGGGAAGCCTGAGATACATTAATCTTTAAAGTTAAGTGAAACATTTACAGACAAATAATGATGATGATATTTGGAATGTGCCTCAAAATCACAAGGGAGAGGGGCAGAGACAGGTCAAACAAGACTGGTTGTGACCTAACTGTTGAATCTAGGTGAGCATGTGGAGGTTTATTGTACAGTCTACTACGGTATTATTATATGCTTAAACTTTTCTCGCCATAAAAGTTGTTTTCAAAAAAGAGAAAGACAAATACAGTATACTAACACACATATATGGAATCTAGTAGGACGGTCTTGGACAGAGCATAGACATAGGGACATTGTGGGGAAGAAATAGGGAGTGGGAAGCATGGAGGGAGTAACATGGAAACCTATATTGTTATGTGTGGAAAAGATAGCTAGTGTCATTGTGCTAAGGGAATAGGAGTGCTTACAATGGCTTGGGGCGATGGTCTGGAGGGGTGGGATGGGTGGTGGGGACCATGGATATGCATATGACTGATCTGGGAACATACATGTCTGTGAACAACAAAACTCTGTAAAACCTTTAAAATAAAGAATATAAAAAAAAAAAAGTTGTTTTCAGGGCTTCCCTGGTGGTCCAGTGGGTAAGGACACTGCCTTGCAGTGCAAGGGGCGCCGGCGCCGGTTCGATCCCTGGCCTGGGAAGATCCCATGTGCCTCAGGGTGGCTGGATGGATGTGTCCAACTACCGAGCCGGAGCTCAGGAGCGCATGCGCCCAGAGCCAGTGCTCTGCAATGAGAGAGGCCACTGTGATGTGAGGCCCACAGAGGCCAAAAGAATAAAGATAAATAAATCAAAGGTCAATAGAAGTGGCCAAAAAAAAAAAGTTGTTTTCAAACGCTAAAAAAGTTTTAATGTACTCTAAACTAATGGTTTATAATACTTTGTTGATCATGTGAACATAAACCTTCACTGAGCCTTAGCAAAAATACAAGGTGTCTCAAAATAAGAACAAATATCCAAGTATATGTCATTTTATACTTGGCTATTAAGAAAAATAAGCTACTTTAATTAACTGTGAATGTACTTTTCTAAGATCAATAGTTGTCTGAGTTAAGCTACAAAGCTAAATACTGACTGTTATTTATAGCCTAGCAATGATTTTCCTTTGTGTCTTGATGGCTGTGGTCTTCTGTTCCGGGGAATGTGCATTCCTGTCAAGGCTATTTATGTAACACACAGCTGGCTGTAAGGTGCATTTCTGTAAAGTGACTATTTTTACACTGGCTTCACTTTGAACTGTTGAAATCTCAGATAGAACCTTTATCCAGACACTATCTACGGTATTATTATATGCTTAAACTTTTCTCGCCATAAAAGTTGTTTTCAAAAAAGAGAAAGACAAATACAGTATACTAACACACATATATGGAATCTAGTAGGACGGTCTTGGACAGAGCATAGACATAGGGACATTGTGGGGAAGAAATAGGGAGTGGGAAGCATGGAGGGAGTAACATGGAAACCTATATTGTTATGTGTGGAAAAGATAGCTAGTGTCATTGTGCTAAGGGAATAGGAGTGCTTACAATGGCTTGGGGCGATGGTCTGGAGGGGTGGGATGGGGGGACCTGGGGGGGTGGGGACCATGGATATGCATACGACTGATCTGCGAACATACATGTCTGTGAACAACAAAACTCTGTAAAACCTTTAAAATAAAGAATATAAAAAAAAAAAAGTTGTTTTCAGGGCTTCCCTGGTGGTCCAGTGGGTAAGGACACTGCCTTGCAGTGCAAGGGACGCTAGTTCGATCCCTGGCCTGGGAAGATCCCATGTGCCACGGAGCGGCTGGACGGATGTGTCCAACTACCGAGCCAGAGCTCGTAGCGCATGTGCCCAGAGCCAGTGCTCTGCAATGAGAGAGGCCACTGTGATGGGAGGCCCACAAAGGCCAAAAGGACAAAGATAAATAAATCAAAGGTCAATAGAAGTGGCCAAAAAAAAAAAGTTGTTTTCAAACGCTAAAAAAGTTTTAATGTACTCTAAACTAATGGTTTATAATACTTTGTTGATCATGTGAACATAAACCTTCACTGAGCCTTAGCAAAAATACAAGGTGTCTCAAAATAAGAACAAATATCCAAGTATATGTCATTTTATACTTGGCTATTAAGAAAAATAAGCTACTTTAATTAACTGTGAATGTACTTTTCTAAGATCAATAGTTGTCTGAGTTAAGCTACAAAGCTAAATACTGACTGTTATTTATAGCCTAGCAATGATTTTCCTTTGTGTCTTGATGGCTGTGGTCTTCTGTTCCGGGGAATGTGCATTCCTGTCAAGGCTATTTATGTAACACACAGCTGGCTGTAAGGTGCATTTCTGTAAAGTGACTATTTTTACACTGGCTTCACTTTGAACTGTTGAAATCTCAGATAGAACCTTTTATCCAGACACTATCTAATTACTCTTCCTAAGTACTGAGAGAGTTTGTCAAAATAATTTTGACCTCCTTATCAGATGAATAAATTGCCACATTACTTTAAAACATTCACATTGCCAGAAACCAAGTCACCAAAATTAACTGGGAAAAGATCCCTGGTCTTGCAAACTTCCATTAACTAAGCAATACTGAAAAAGTAATGTATCAAAAAACAATCAAATGTTTGTTCATATTTCCTCTGAAATTTTTATAAATGCATCAATTAAATCACCTTTACAGACTTCTGGTATACTTCAGAAGTTTGCTTAAAAACAGAATTTTTTTTTTTATACTATGTCCTAGGCTAGGGCTAGGTGGTACAAGCTTATTTCCTAATCCAAAACATTTCAACCTAGGTGAATGTCTTTTACTGTGCTTCAAACGCATAAGGGATATGGAGCAGACAAGCAGAAGAGGTCAGAGATCCCATCTTTCAAAGATTTGCCAATATGCTTCTGAAAAGATTTGCTGAGCAGAATTCTGGACCACATTCCTAAAATACCACTTAAAGAAGTTCTACTACCGACAATGTTTCACCTTGCTATTATACCCTCTTCAAACACTTTTTATCTAAGGGCTCTTCAACAGGAAACCCTACACACAATGCTGCTTATCCTTAAATACAGCAGCCACAGCATATGCTCCTGCCAAGATGTACTATGGCAGGGACACCCCGGGCATAAACTGTTAGGCCGTGACATATCCCTTTTCAGGCTAAACTCAGAGCCTTAGCAAAATACAAGGTGTCTCAAAATAAGAACAAATATCCAAGTATATGTCATTTTATACTTGGCTATTAAGAAAAATAAGCTACTTTAATTAACTGTGAATGTACTTTTCTAAGATCAATAGTTGTCTGAGTTAAGCTACAAAGCTAAATACTGACTGTTATTTATAGCCTAGCAATGATTTTCCTTTGTGTCTTGATGGCTGTGGTCTTCTGTTCCGGGGAATGTGCATTCCTGTCAAGGCTATTTATGTAACACACAGCTGGCTGTAAGGTGCATTTCTGTAAAGTGACTATTTTTACACTGGCTTCACTTTGAACTGTTGAAATCTCAGATAGAACCTTTTATCCAGACACTATCTAATTACTCTTCCTAAGTACTGAGAGAGTTTGTCAAAATAATTTTGACCTCCTTATCAGATGAATAAATTGCCACATTACTTTAAAACATTCACATTGCCAGAAACCAAGTCACCAAAATTAACTGGGAAAAGATCCCTGGTCTTGCAAACTTCCATTAACTAAGCAATACTGAAAAAGTAATGTATCAAAAAACAATCAAATGTTTGTTCATATTTCCTCTGAAATTTTTATAAATGCATCAATTAAATCACCTTTACAGACTTCTGGTATACTTCAGAAGTTTGCTTAAAAACAGAATTTTTTTTTTTATACTATGTCCTAGGCTAGGGCTAGGTGGTACAAGCTTATTTCCTAATCCAAAACATTTCAACCTAGGTGAATGTCTTTTACTGTGCTTCAAACGCATAAGGGATATGGAGCAGACAAGCAGAAGAGGTCAGAGATCCCATCTTTCAAAGATTTGCCAATATGCTTCTGAAAAGATTTGCTGAGCAGAATTCTGGACCACATTCCTAAAATACCACTTAAAGAAGTTCTACTACCGACAATGTTTCACCTTGCTATTATACCCTCTTCAAACACTTTTTATCTAAGGGCTCTTCAACAGGAAACCCTACACACAATGCTGCTTATCCTTAAATACAGCAGCCACAGCATATGCTCCTGCCAAGATGTACTATGGCAGGGACACCCCACAGGGCATAAACTGTTAGGCCGTGACACTACAGCCTATGCTGTACATATACCTCTCCTGTGCTAACTGGTAGTCTGGCTCAACTTCATCCCAATGGCTTGAAAAGAAATAAAACAATTCCTTAGAGAAATGAGATGCAGTGACATATGCCACCTGATGAAGGTTAGAGCAACACATTGATTGAACCATGTGGTGTCCCCTTGCCATCTCATTTTCGGGATAAACTCTAAACACGAAGTTATAAGACTGGGTGATATTTAGGGCCAAATGCACCTGGCAAACATTCAAACTCTCATCATTTATTTAAGCAGCCAATGATTCATTATACAAATTTGACTTATATGCTAGGATGCAAAAGGCAAAGATTCTCTGTGTCCTTAACTCTTTCACATTACAAAAACAACAACAATACTTACATGTTAGTGTATTATCAATCTGAATGACAGGTTAGTTCAAGTTATTAGTTTTTAATTATGAAAATTCATATCCACCCTGTGCTTACTTGCACTCTAACACAGAAAGTCCTTTCATAGTCTTCCTCTTAAATGACACTGGAAGCAGAGTCCTAACCATTGGACCAGATCTAACCTGGTTTATTTTTAAAGGTGAAGAATGAAAGCCAAACTTTTTCAAATGCCTTTTCAACATATGTGTGTATTATTACTGATCCACAATCACAGACTATTTCCTCCTTAACGTATTAATATAGCAGTAACAGAAACATACTATCTCAGCAATCCTAAATAGAATCCCATTAGTCATTTACTATTTTGTGGATTTCAACTGCTAAGATTTTACTGGAGACATTGGCATCTGTAATTGGGACTGGTTCGGAGTATTTCTGTGTGTGCTGTCAGATTCTGGTATTGGACGCAGGCTCAAAACGAAACAGAAAGCTTTACCATTTTTACAAAGCATAACTAAAATAAAGTGGGATATATACCAGAACAAACAGATCACTAGACCATGCTAGAGAAAAGGAATCTCTTTGGGAATTTATAGAATTGTCCATTAGGGGAGAAGGGAATAAATCCAAGACATATCATATTTATGTATAATGTAAATATTAGTAAAATAACTGAGTTTAAAAAAATTTTTTTTGAATTTTTTGGCTGGACTAAGCAAGACGTGAATCACAGAAGTCATAAAAGGGGACCTCCCTGAGAGTCCAGGGGTTAAGACTCCAGGATTCTGCTGCAGAGTGTAGGTTCAATCCCTGGTGGGTGAACTAAGATCCCACATGTGGCATGGTATACCCTCACCAAAAAAAGTCATAAAAGTCAGAATGACAGTTCTGTCTACATAGCAATGCAGCTACTTAAATGACAGGGGGAAATTACTAACATATGACCAAATGTTAATCTGCATTTAGTGGACATATAAGTAGATTCATATTACAAATACAAAAACAGCAACTCACAAAGGAAAAACTGGAATAGTAACATAAAGGTAAGATGTTCTAACTCACAACTGCATATTAAAACAGTCTGATTTCTGGTTCTTCTACTATTTCCTCTAAGTAGGCCCAATCTACTTCCCTCCTACTCCATGCCATAGGGAAAAAAAATAAACTGGAAAAAAAAATCTCTAAGCAGCAGGCTATTCCAGTTCCAATCCAAGATTTCTTCCAGGGAGAGTAACAGGAGTGACTATGTGGAAACAGCAGTCATATATTGCTATTAGCTCATTTGCTGGTGTAGCTCACCACCACACCTTAAACTTACCTCACATCTTTCCCAGGTTGTGCTCTTTGCAACCCTACAGACCACAGCCCGCCAGGCTCCTCTGTCCATGGAATTCCCAGGCAAGAACACTGGAGTGGGCTACCATTTCCTCCTCCAGGGGATCTTTCCCACCCAGGATTCAAACTCCTGTCTCTTGTGCTTCCTGCTCTGGAACTCAGATTCTTTACTACTTCACCATCTGGGAAGCCCCAGATACTCCTGTAAACCTTATCAAATCAGGAATGGAAATTAACCTCTTCATCTGTGCTCACTGGTATTTTATATTAGTAAACTTACCACACTTTAGATATGAATTCTGTTTGTCCTTATAACTAAGACGCTCAAAGGGAGCCATTTATTTGGGGGAGGGAAGATAGAAAAACTCACCTGTTATAGAACATGAACCCAGTAGTTTTAATTAAGAACCACACTAAACATATTTAATAATCATTAAGTACTTACCATTACAGTTTTCAAAGAGTCAGGGTGAATCACAGAAGTCATAAAAGGGGACCTCCCTGAGAGTCCAGGGGTTAAGACTCCAGGATTCTGCTGCAGAGTGTAGGTTCAATCCCTGGTGGGTGAACTAAGATCCCACATGTGGCATGGTATACCCTCACCAAAAAAAGTCATAAAAGTCAGAATGACAGTTCTGTCTACATAGCAATGCAGCTACTTAAATGACAGGGGGAAATTACTAACATATGACCAAATGTTAATCTGCATTTAGTGGACATATAAGTAGATTCATATTACAAATACAAAAACAGCAACTCACAAAGGAAAAACTGGAATAGTAACATAAAGGTAAGATGTTCTAACTCACAACTGCATATTAAAACAGTCTGATTTCTGGTTCTTCTACTATTTCCTCTAAGTAGGCCCAATCTACTTCCCTCCTACTCCATGCCATAGGGAAAAAAAATAAACTGGAAAAAAAAATCTCTAAGCAGCAGGCTATTCCAGTTCCAATCCAAGATTTCTTCCAGGGAGAGTAACAGGAGTGACTATGTGGAAACAGCAGTCATATATTGCTATTAGCTCATTTGCTGGTGTAGCTCACCACCACACCTTAAACTTACCTCACATCTTTCCCAGGTTGTGCTCTTTGCAACCCTACAGACCACAGCCCGCCAGGCTCCTCTGTCCATGGAATTCCCAGGCAAGAACACTGGAGTGGGCTACCATTTCCTCCTCCAGGGGATCTTTCCCACCCAGGATTCAAACTCCTGTCTCTTGTGCTTCCTGCTCTGGAACTCAGATTCTTTACTACTTCACCATCTGGGAAGCCCCAGATACTCCTGTAAACCTTATCAAATCAGGAATGGAAATTAACCTCTTCATCTGTGCTCACTGGTATTTTATATTAGTAAACTTACCACACTTTAGATATGAATTCTGTTTGTCCTTATAACTAAGACGCTCAAAGGGAGCCATTTATTTGGGGGAGGGAAGATAGAAAAACTCACCTGTTATAGAACATGAACCCAGTAGTTTTAATTAAGAACCACACTAAACATATTTAATAATCATTAAGTACTTACCATTACAGTTTGTCAAAATGACATTTAAATCTATGCAATTCAACTGGATACACAACCACACTCGACTGTAATTATGTAAAGAGCTTGGTGTTTTGACAGTAGTGATTAGGAACAACCAGATCAACTTACTCTGTGTTTCAAAATAGCTTCAATTCTTATTACATTATGACTCAGCTTTAACAGGCAGTGGTTTCTAGCTACTTTACTCTTAATCCCATTTCCTCTTAATCCTGAACAAAACAAACTACAAATTTAGTTGTGAACTAACTGGTCTCCAGAGCAAAGTATTTTCAAGTTTGGACGCTTAAACATTTCTTACTCTAACCACACCACCAGGCTCTGGGTAATCCTGTCCCCCTGTTTTCCCAGGGGTCCAATATTCTACGTAACCCAGTACTCTTACTGGTACATCCTAAGAAACACAGTTCTGTTTTCTGACTTCAGCTGACAGAGTCACCTGATTGTCCATGGTCTAGTTTAATGGCTTTAAAACTTGACATCACTTCACCTAGGTAACAGTTACACCTTTCTTTATAATAACCTTTAAGATGCCCATACTTGGGCTTCCCCTGGTGGTCCAGTGGGTAAGGACACCGCCTTGCACTGCAAGGGGCGCTGTTTCGATTCCTGGCCTGGGAAGATCCCACGTGCCGCGGAGCGGCTGGACTGATGTGTCCAATCACCGAGCCAGAGCTCTGGAGCGCATGCGCCCAGAGCTGGCGCTCTGCAACAACAGACGCCACCGCGATGAGAGGCCCGCAGGAGCCAAAGAACAAAGACGGATGAAAACAGAAATGAAAGACCAATAGAAGTGGCCCACCCGCTCCCCTCCCTCCCCAACCGGACCCCAGCCCAAAATAAATAAATAAATTAATTAATTAATTAATTAAAAAAAAAGATGCCCATACTTCATATCACGCACATACACACTATTCTACAGACGTGACTATACAGCTTGGGAATAAAAAACAAAAACACTGGAAACAGACTGAGAAGTAACTTTTAAATTCCAAAAAGAGAGAAACTTTGAACAACTGAATCTTTTCCTCAAATGATCTTATTAAATAAGAACGAGGTTGGAAGACTCCTATTTTCTAATTTCAAAATTTATTACAAAGCTGCCATAATCAAAACAGTGTAGTATGGGCATAAAAACACAAGAGATCAACAGAATAAAACAAGAGCCCAGAAAAAGCCCTTGTATACATGGTTAAACAATTTTTGTCAAGGGTGTCAAGACCATTCATTGGGGAAGGACAGTTTTTTCAACAAATGGTGCCACATTAAAATGGAAAAAGTGAAAACATACTCAGCTTTAACAGGCAGTGGTTTCTAGCTATTTTACTTAACCCTTTTTTGAACAAAACAAACTACAAATTTAGTTGTGAACTAACTGGTCTCCAGAGCAAAGTATTTTCAAGTTTGGACGCTTAAACATTTCTTACTCTAACCACACCACCAGGCTCTGGGTAATCCTGTCCCCCTGTTTTCCCAGGGGTCCAATATTCTACGTAACCCAGTACTCTTACTGGTACATCCTAAGAAACACAGTTCTGTTTTCTGACTTCAGCTGACAGAGTCACCTGATTGTCCATGGTCTAGTTTAATGGCTTTAAAACTTGACATCACTTCACCTAGGTAACAGTTACACCTTTCTTTATAATAACCTTTAAGATGCCCATACTTGGGCTTCCCCTGGTGGTCCAGTGGGTAAGGACACCGCCTTGCACTGCAAGGGGCGCTGTTTCGATTCCTGGCCTGGGAAGATCCCACGTGCCGCGGAGCGGCTGGACTGATGTGTCCAATCACCGAGCCAGAGCTCTGGAGCGCATGCGCCCAGAGCTGGCGCTCTGCAACAACAGACGCCACCGCGATGAGAGGCCCGCAGGAGCCAAAGAACAAAGACGGATGAAAACAGAAATGAAAGACCAATAGAAGTGGCCCACCCGCTCCCCTCCCCCCCCAACCGGACCCCCGCCCAAAATAAATAAATTAATTAATTAATTAATTAATTAAAAAAAAAGATGCCCATACTTCATATCACGCACATACACACTATTCTACAGACGTGACTATACAGCTTGGGAATAAAAAACAAAAACACTGGAAACAGACTGAGAAGTAACTTTTAAATTCCAAAAAGAGAGAAACTTTGAACAACTGAATCTTTTCCTCAAATGATCTTATTAAATAAGAACGAGGTTGGAAGACTCCTATTTTCTAATTTCAAAATTTATTACAAAGCTGCCATAATCAAAACAGTGTAGTATGGGCATAAAAACACAAGAGATCAACAGAATAAAACAAGAGCCCAGAAAAAGCCCTTGTATACATGGTTAAACAATTTTTGTCAAGGGTGTCAAGACCATTCATTGGGGAAGGACAGTTTTTTCAACAAATGGTGCCACATTAAAAATGGAAGTGAAAACAACAATGCAGCAAAATAAAAAATATTTATATTACTCAGTATAGTAACACATATGATTATGAAGTATATTAAAAAGATTGGGGAAAAAATACAATAAAAACATAAGTAATTGCTTTGGTGAAAAAGAGACTGAGTTTCCCCCCTCCCCCTTTTCTCTCTCTCTACAATTACTGCTCAGAAATAGGAATTTCTATAACTTCAAAAATTTGTGAAAATTCAAGACATTTTTATAATGATTCAGGATTTCAGTATCCCCAGAAGATAGGGATCCCTTCAAACATAACACCGAACTATCTTTTGTAGCCAATTCCTAAACCTAAACCTATCTTTCTTTTTCTTCTTTACTATAAACGCTGGTCTACTGCCATTTTGGCTTTCTTTTTTTTTTTTTAAATAAACGCTATAATGCTACTTATAAATAGCTTAAAAAGTCAGTATTCTCTTAGTCTAAAATGAAGTTAATTTTTCCCCAAAAAGGACCAAACTATTGCCAGTAGAAGTTCCTAATGGAATTAAGCCAAAGAGTAACAAATCCCCTGGTGACATTCCATGACTCATTAAAAGGAAGCTTAGGCCTTATGCCCTTTGGGGGGAAAGACTAGTTTAGCCAGACTACCCAAGCACAGAATTACTAGTACGAATAACATCTCATATGTGCATTGTACTTTGATGGACAGGTGTAATAATTTAACACTCTACAGCACAAGGCAATTGACCATATTTAGAAGCAGCAACAATTCAAAATCTAAATTATTATGATAGATTTTTCTCAATACAAGCTGATGGCCAAGTGTCTCTAATAGTTGTCAAAAGTTTATCCCACACCACCACCCGTTTCAGAGCTATCTTCAAATTCTCCATTAGGAACAGGAAATATTCTAAGAATTAAATAAGAACGAGGTTGGAAGACTCCTATTTTCTAATTTCAAAATTTATTACAAAGCTGCCATAATCAAAACAGTGTAGTATGGGCATAAAAACACAAGAGATCAACAGAATAAAACAAGAGCCCAGAAAAAGCCCTTGTATACATGGTTAAACAATTTTTGTCAAGGGTGTCAAGACCATTCATTGGGGAAGGACAGTTTTTTCAACAAATGGTGCCACATTAAAAATGGAAGTGAAAACAACAATGCAGCAAAATAAAAAATATTTATATTACTCAGTATAGTAACACATATGATTATGAAGTATATTAAAAAGATTGGGGAAAAAATACAATAAAAACATAAGTAATTGCTTTGGTGAAAAAGAGACTGAGTTTCCCCCCTCCCCCTTTTCTCTCTCTCTACAATTACTGCTCAGAAATAGGAATTTCTATAACTTCAAAAATTTGTGAAAATTCAAGACATTTTTATAATGATTCAGGATTTCAGTATCCCCAGAAGATAGGGATCCCTTCAAACATAACACCGAACTATCTTTTGTAGCCAATTCCTAAACCTAAACCTATCTTTCTTTTTCTTCTTTACTATAAACGCTGGTCTACTGCCATTTTGGCTTTCTTTTTTTTTTTTTAAATAAACGCTATAATGCTACTTATAAATAGCTTAAAAAGTCAGTATTCTCTTAGTCTAAAATGAAGTTAATTTTTCCCCAAAAAGGACCAAACTATTGCCAGTAGAAGTTCCTAATGGAATTAAGCCAAAGAGTAACAAATCCCCTGGTGACATTCCATGACTCATTAAAAGGAAGCTTAGGCCTTATGCCCTTTGGGGGGAAAGACTAGTTTAGCCAGACTACCCAAGCACAGAATTACTAGTACGAATAACATCTCATATGTGCATTGTACTTTGATGGACAGGTGTAATAATTTAACACTCTACAGCACAAGGCAATTGACCATATTTAGAAGCAGCAACAATTCAAAATCTAAATTATTATGATAGATTTTTCTCAATACAAGCTGATGGCCAAGTGTCTCTAATAGTTGTCAAAAGTTTATCCCACACCACCACCCGTTTCAGAGCTATCTTCAAATTCTCCATTAGGAACAGGAAATATTCTAAGTATTAAAGAAAACACAGGAAAGCCTAATTAACTGAACAACTGAAAAAAATTTCCGTGTCAAAGTGGCCATACAAAATTAAAAAGGCAATGAGAATTCCCTGGTGGTCCACTGGGGCCTCTGCAGGACTGCACATTCCACACTGCAGGGGCCTGGGTTCAATTTGTGGTTGGGGAACTATGACCCTGCAAGCCACTCAGTGTGGCCAAAAACAAACAACAACCAACAACTACTCTTACAAACCTTTAAAACTAGCCTCTGCCCACATGCAATTCGAAACAGTCAAGAAGCATTCAATTTTACTGGGAATTTATAAAATAAATATAATTCTTTTTACCTAGCAGAATCAAGCATTTTTAGAAGCCCCTAATAGTAGTAAGAAAATAAAATATGCAATTTTAATATAGTGCCAGTGGGACTATAACCTTCTGGGTGATATCTGTTAAGAACCTCAAAAAGGTACCAATTGGGGGCTTCCCCTGGTAGTCCAGTGGGTAAGGACACCGCCTTGCAGTGCAAGGGGCGTCGGTTCGATCCCTGGCCTGGGAAGATCCCACGTGCCACGGAACGGCTGGACCCATGTGTCTAATTACCGAGCCGGAGCTCTGGAGCGCATACGCTCAGAGCTGGCGTTCTGCGACGACAGAGGCCACCGCGATGGGAGGCCCACAGGAGCCAAAGAACAAAGATGGATGAAAATGGACAAATGAAAGACCAATAGAATTAGCCCGCCTGCTCCCCTCCCTCCCCACCTCACTCCCCCCACCACAAAAAAAAACCAACTTAAAGTCAAAAATTAGGGGAATCCTACAGTATCTGCATATAAAAGAATGCTAAATATCAATGTTAAATACTTTGAAAGAGTATTAATGACATGGGAAAATATTTACAAATTGTTTCTGAAAGATAAAACATTGTTAAGTGTATCTAACTCTTAAAAACATACACACTACATGTATTTTAAAAAGTGAAACCAAACAATTTGACCTAAACCTCTACCTCTAATCTAGCCTCCAGTTCAAGGTGCCAGCCTGAGAACACGTGTTTATCTTTCCTCCTTCTCTTAATTGAATAAACTTCTCTAAAGAAATTTTAAGAGAATTTTTTATTTAGAAATAAATACTTTTAAAGATAAATTTTAAAAGACTTAGAACCTAGATTGCCCATGGTTCTGAAAAGATGGAAAACAGATGGAGGCATGTGAACTGATTAGGCACAGTGGAGGGAAAAGAGCAGAATACTCACAGAGGGGGCGCGGCCGGCGAGGAAGGGCAGAACCCAGAGAGGCGCCCGTTCAGTGACTGTCGTAGGAGGAAGGTCAGTAGTGAGAAGTGGGACTGAAAACATCTGTCATAGCAAGAGGTCAACAGAGAATGTCTATAGTTGATAAACCAAAAAATAAACACTATAAGCATTATTATTTAGAACATGGAGTTAAGCCCCAGGAAATCTGAACCAGAAAAGCTTTTTTTTTCAAAGTAGCTGCCTCTGGGGGGGGTGGGGCTCTGCAATATTAGGCCTTTTGTATCAATAATATTTGATGATTTGATTTTTTCAGCTGAGTGTGTGTAGCACTGATGTTAAGTTTTCAACTTATATTTTGTTTGTTTTTCTTTAATACACCCTTCTACTTCCTTCCCATAAGTTATGTAATCATGATCTAGTGGGACATAAAACAGCATTTCTCTTTCCTAATAAAAAGGAAAAATAAAACAGGGATTTGTTGGTGAAGCTTTTGTTTCAGTTATAAATGTTTACTGGAACACTGTGAGGTGTCTCCTCCTGTTGTCTCTTCTCAATCCAGAATGGTCCTGTTGAATTTTTTTTTAATTTTTATTTTACTTTTTACTTTTAGAGTTTTGTTGTTTACAGATATGTATGATCCCAGATTAGTCATACGTATATTCCCACGACTGTTGAATTTTGAGTTCTGATCATGTCATTGCTCTGAAGGCTTTGAGTCCTGACTCAGCCTAATGAACTGCCTGCATAATGTCCTAAAAGGTCCTTTAGAATTAACCAGCCTTCTGTGTTCACTTGGCTTCAGCTAACTGCTCACCCTCGTCTTCCTCAACATTCAAGTCTGTCTCCACTCCAGGGCCTTGGTGTTTGCTGGAGCCTCTGCACTGACTCCCTTCCTGAGCTAATTCAGTTACTCAAACGTGATCCTATTTTAAATTAGAACCCCCACACTGTACTGTACTCCCTATTTTATCCCCTTACTCCTTATTATCCCCTTTCATTCGTCATACTCCCTACTTTATTCCATCTTATTACTTCCTCCACAGCATACAACTTTCTCTTAACTTTACCTCCCCCACCTCCACCAGAGTGCATGCTCTAAAAGAACATGGATTCTTATCTGTTTACTGTGGTAGTGCCCCACCTGTTAAGAGTCCCTGACATGCAGCAGGTCTTCTGGAAGTCTGAACTAATAGATTAGTTAAAATATCTATATCATCTTATGAAGATACCATACGATTTACAATCAAGCACAACAGTTTAAGAAGTTCTGGTCATTTCAGTTTTAAGGATAAGTGATGATTTATCAGACTCAGCAGTAAATTCAGGTCATTCACAATACTGAGTATGTTGCTGGAATACTGAGCCATAATGAATGTGCAAGTCTACTGAAAGAATTAAAATAACCTTTGTTAACATCAACAGTAACAATAAAAATGCTGGTATCTCAGTCATGATTTAAAAAAAAAAAAAGAGGGGGGAGAAACTACTCCTTAAACAGCTAAGACGCTTTAAAGTACGTAAGTCCTGTACATTTTTTAATAAGTCACAGTGAGAGGTACCACGCATGAGTAACCACAGTTTGCACACACTCATAGTTTTCATTATTTCTTTCAGCCCCAAATGGAGATCAAGGGCCACGCTATTGATCACCTTCATTTCTTCAGAATAAAACAAAAGAGCAAGCTAGCATTCCTGCAACATTCATGAAGGTTTCTGCTGTGCTACGTAAAGATAGAGAAGACAGAGTTTGTCAGTCATGATTTTCTTTTTCAATGAATTTTTTTCTAGTCTACATTACAACTCATTGGATGAAGAAAAAAATCTTCCAGATTTTCAATGATTAATAAGAAAAATCCTCGAACACTTCTCCTTCACACACAAAACCCACACGTGGCAAAACAGATTTCTACTGAGAACAAACGAAGCTTATCCAATTGAAAAAGAAATGTCTTTAACCCTGTAAATGAATAATGATTTTGCCATATTTCATGCCATTAATAAAGCACATTTAACAGCATGATTTAATCAAACAATTTCACTAATCACTTGTTTTTTGTGTTCTTTGAGAATAAATTTCAATACTAGCTGCTTTGCAACTGGTTTTACCCATCCGTCTTCTCAAAAAACAATGTGGTTTTACTTGTTTTTACCACAAGAAGCAAAGGATATTTTTCTTGAGGGAAATAAATGAGACAAGCTGAAATGGCAGCTCACAGACATAAATAAATAAAATTGGATGAAGTACACAAGTCGCTGGCACAATGAACACTACATCATGTAAAAGAAGTAGCAGACCTGATACTGATGGAAACAAATGTATGAAATGAAAGATAACATCAAGAAAATTACCTAGAGCACAGCAAAAGAGAACGAAGGAAGCATTCAGAAAAATAAGAAAGACAGGAAATGAAGGTGAACAATCATAAAACTGATGTACTTTGAGGAAAGAAAAATAAAAAAGAAAGCGTATCACAATATATATAAGAAAATATTCCTGAGTCGCAGATTGAAACAGCTTACCATGTAACAGGAAAATGTAATAGAAAATCATACCAAGTCCGAGATATATCCTAATGAAGTTACTGAACTTCAAGGATAAAGAAAGAATTCTACCAATACCCAGGCAGAAGTAGGTCACCTACAAAGGGAAAAAAAAAGTCAGGCTGGTCCCAGACTTCTCTAAAGTAACCCGAGAAGCCAGAAGATAATGGACTAATGTCTACTGGGTATTAAGGGAAAGGTAACATAGCTCAAAAACTCTATAATCAACCAAAATATAGCTTCACTTGTGAAAGCCACCAACATTTTTGAATATACAAGAATCCTGAAAATAGAGGATACAAACAACTACTCAAATAGAAAAATCTATTTGATAAACATAACAGATTTAAGTGTATTAAAGCTACAGTTTTATAACAGCCACAGAACTATAAACTATCATATTTCATCTATTCTAAGATGCACTTTTTGTTCATATTTTAGTATATTGATCAACATGCATGTTACAATCAATGGCATGTCAGTTTCTCTGACTGAGCTTAACCATGACAATGGGTGTCTAAATAAGGCATCTTACAATCAATGGTACCTTAGACATAATGAAATACAGTATAAAAGTGCCAAAATCAGAGAAGGGAAAGAAAATAAGCCATGTAGTTTAAGGAAGAAAAAAGAAGATCTAACAAAAGAAAAAGAGAGAGAGACAGGCAATGAATAGTATTACAAAAGCAAAACCAAACATACAACATTAATGTAAATGATTAAAAGTATCTCAGATAGAGTCCAAAAAGACTAACCTTTCTTTATCCAACTACATGAGGTTACATGAGACAAACCTAAAACAGGAACCTTGAGAGGTTAACAATAAAAGGTCAGACATTAAGTATACCTAACAAGTATAAACACTCTTATCAACTGAATTCATAGTGGACCTACATGAAGGTAGCAAAAAGGGTCACTTTTCAGAATGCTCAAGATTACAATCTATAAATAAGACATAAAACTGTATACACCAAACCATCTCTCTCTCTCCAACATCATATACACGTGTGTATATATACAGATATGTGTATATATGGTAGAAGGCAATCATCATTTCAGTCCTTAAAGATCAAACAGATAAAAACAGATGAACATATGATGGGATGAGATCATATCCCTACGAAACAGTTTATAAAAGCTGACCATCTATTTAGGCCATAACATCTAGAAATCTACAAAAGTAGAAATAATAAGAGACCACAATCTGAAAATGAAACAAACTACTCCCCTTAGTGGAAGAGGCTTGACCATTTACGTTACCTCTCCTAAACTACTCTTAGTATAAATCAATTAAAACAGATTATCTGCAAGTAATCCGGGAAAATAGCTCAAAAACTCTATAATCAACCAAAATATAGCTTCACTTGTGAAAGCCACCAACATTTTTGAATATACAAGAATCCTGAAAATAGAGGATACAAACAACTACTCAAATAGAAAAATCTATTTGATAAACATAACAGATTTAAGTGTATTAAAGCTACAGTTTTATAACAGCCACAGAACTATAAACTATCATATTTCATCTATTCTAAGATGCACTTTTTGTTCATATTTTAGTATATTGATCAACATGCATGTTACAATCAATGGCATGTCAGTTTCTCTGACTGAGCTTAACCATGACAATGGGTGTCTAAATAAGGCATCTTACAATCAATGGTACCTTAGACATAATGAAATACAGTATAAAAGTGCCAAAATCAGAGAAGGGAAAGAAAATAAGCCATGTAGTTTAAGGAAGAAAAAAGAAGATCTAACAAAAGAAAAAGAGAGAGAGAGAGACAGGCAATGAATAGTATTACAAAAGCAAAACCAAACATACAACATTAATGTAAATGATTAAAAGTATCTCAGATAGAGTCCAAAAAGACTAACCTTTCTTTATCCAACTACATGAGGTTACATGAGACAAACCTAAAACAGGAACCTTGAGAGGTTAACAATAAAAGGTCAGACATTAAGTATACCTAACAAGTATAAACACTCTTATCAACTGAATTCATAGTGGACCTACATGAAGGTAGCAAAAAGGGTCACTTTTCAGAATGCTCAAGATTACAATCTATAAATAAGACATAAAACTGTATACACCAAACCATCTCTCTCTCTCCAACATCATATACACGTGTGTATATATACAGATATGTGTATATATGGTAGAAGGCAATCATCATTTCAGTCCTTAAAGATCAAACAGATAAAAACAGATGAACATATGATGGGATGAG